>OX104127.1:108311345-109756345 GCA_944470555.2 Heterobilharzia americana
AACCTCCTAAATAAGTGCGTCTGTTCAAGTTGCCACAATTTACCGTAGTATACAAAGATAGGTGGATAGAATAAGAATGATAGCAAAAAGGAAAAGTTATATGAGAGAATAAATAATTTTAAGATGTGAAGGCATACAGTACAACCCGAGGTATAAGCAGAAGTAGGTAGGGATATGAAACCATGACCCATCAGTCGAATGCCGTATCGTGATTTCACCAGTCACTATCTGCCTCAATGGAAAGCCAATTTTCCGACCGCATGGCATCACCAACATCACAATTAGTCTTTTTGACATTTTCAATCTCCATTTTTGTCTTTCTTTTCTACTGTCTTGTTCTGTTACTAACACCATTATCTCTAATTCCCTCAAATTATCTTTACAATCTAGACCTGCTAGAAAGTATTCCTGACAAACAAAAACCACACTTCAGAATGTATGAAACTTTCATTTCCGAACTGTGCATGTTTCATCAGTTTCGTGGAACATGAATTTAGGTTGTGGTTTCGAAAGTGACAAACACACGAGACAGATCACCATTTACTTCACCCTGACTTGAATCCGTACATCACCATCATATCGATGTATTAGGATCGGAAGTTCGACCCACGTACAGCTTAATTTGCATGCATACTTTGTCGTATGCGCCTTATATAGTCTAGCTACGAACCTTAAACCACCATTTTCGTTACGCAATTTACCACAACTCAGTAACCTGATAAAGACCAATGTCGTAGGCTACCAACTACATTTCTTGCGAGGGCTTACGGTAGTACGCCGCTGTTTATGCTGAAGTAGGTCCATCGAGTCCAAAGTGAGGTCAATGACCCACATCTCCACAAACCCTAATGATTTTCAGAAAATAGCCAGCAGAAATGTTCTTTTCTTCACACAGTTGGAGCCTGCTCCAGTCTTTCTCAATCCCATAACAGCTGGAGGATCATATTCAGGTCGAAATTAGGTACTGGACCTTAATTAAAGGATAACTGAATCGCCGATTAAAATGACTTACCTTTCTTTTAGTAGTGTTCTAAGAATTTATGAGCATTGCATTTTGCCCCAACAACAGTCTCAATAAACACTATCGTTTCCGGTTACGTTTCTAGCATGCCTAAGCAGTTGGTAACTTTTTCTGTCACAAGCAAAAACATAATCCTGTAAGGATTCATATCATACTGAAAACCTAAATGATATGACTGTTGGAGGAGTGACGTGAGTCCTAATAATAAGTGAACGAGATAATAACGTAACGAGATACTTGGACTGGATACGAGTAACACGACCGTTCTCCCCCACATCTTATACTCCACTGAGCCGCGAAAATCAGAAGACAAAAGACGATATGTGACTGCAGAACAACAACAATGACGACTTTATTAGACAAATACATGGTATATATATAAAACTCAGAAAAAGAAGCTATAAATGAACCAATCCGTTTTTTGCATGATGTCGAATTTGTCCAATCAGGTAATCATGTCAGTGCATGTATAAATCATGATCTGGTCAGGATTTGAAAGCAATTTCTCTACTGGCTGCTTTATTGTCGCTACGTATCACTAAACTAAGATCCGGATGAACTTGATAGCTCATCGATATCAAGTGAGGACAAAGGAGGGCCTAAAACTACGGACGAAAGTACACTTATCTTTACAAGACCTATCAGCCAAGAGAATCATTCGCTCAACATCTTACGCCGCTTCCACATAAACACAAGATATGACTTAATTCCAAAGTGATCGAAGTTGTAACGCTTCACATCAGGTGAGTAACGAAAAGTTGCCGAGAAAAAAAATAAATGCAGAAAAGAATACATCTTTAAAATAAACATAAAAGAGTGATAATACCAACAAAGATATACAGCATAACCTCTGAAGGCTTAAATGAAGACGGATAATGGATGGATCTATGCCACTGCAATTGACTATAAGCTCTGTCGACCAAATTTTCTGATTATCGGTTAAGGTCAGTTTGCACATCCCAACCAAAAAGCTAACATTTGTATTCGTAGTTCTTATCAACAGCCAAAGACTCTATACACTGGTCTGGTCGATGCCTTCCCATTAGTCCTAGCATAGTAGGTTACACAAGGCTGAGATATCTCGATAGTCGAGCCATCCAACTAGTGGGCGACGAATCCGGAAACTGCCTCATCTTCCGGGGTTTAAGTAGCCATGTATTAGCATAAGCCCTGACACAGCTGGTGTGACTCATTCACCAGTTCATAAAAATGCACGTAGTCATTGAGCTACGTTTCTTTTGTTTTTGCATTCTCTACAATGACATATGTAATGCATATTCCAGCTACCTGATTTAAGAAAGATTCGGAGTTTTATCGACTGACCTATCTTGATTATCTAAGCCACTGCTCCATGCTAAGCTTCCATAATAATGACACCGTAAACTTATCACAAGCAAACAGTACTGCGAGTGCGAAATCGATCAAACTATTTTACAGACTTCCAGAATTCCCGATCAAATGCATCCAGTAAGATTGATAGTACTGTAGTCCAGTACACTCGACCAGTAATAGGTATCTACATATCTATCTAAAGCTAAAATAAAGTACATCTGCAAAATTTAAAGCCATTTCTGACTTAAAGAAGAAAATAGTAGACCCCTCGAAATAATGAATTATTAGTATGACAATAACCTCTAAAGACAGTGGTAACTGAGAACTAGTTGTCCTTAGCCTATAGATGAACTTTCATTGGGAGTCTAAAAACTTTGAAATCAGTTGCCATGAACAGGATTCAATTTTTTCCTATGCCTGAGAGGATTTTTCACTTATTTTGTGATTAACAAAGTGCAGTAAGCAAATTTGTGCAAACCAAAGGCAGCAGTCATTGTCATTTAGAAAAGTTGTAGGCCTGTCTCAACAAATTAGTCGGCACAAACTATCTAGTTCACAAACAGTGGTTTTCTTCACACTACACTTTTGGAATGCCTGAGGCTCCACCGAAATACACGATGACAAATCACGTCACAAGCACATAGGAAGCAGTAGAGACAACAAAACTGATTTGAAAGTAGTGACATCCAACACACTGAACCAATATAACCCAAACAGTCAATAATGAGAACAACGCGGTAGAGAGAAACACTTATAGAACTAAATGGTGGCCTTTTTGTATCCTTCACTTTCAATGGCCATGTTTCACAGCCATACAGTAGAACAGAGCGGACTGCTGTGCAGTACACGCGACCCTTAATAGACAAACGAATATCACGGCGGCGCCATAGGTGGCGCAAATTGGCAAAAGCCAATCGAGCCTTTTGTATCCGTGCAGAAATCTCATCGGCAACTAACCCACCAGGGTTGATCCTACTTCCCAGGTAAGTGAAGTGGTCAACACACTCAACCACTTCACTCTCTATTGTTAGCCGTGGCATCGTTGAAGACCAGTTCTGGAGCAACAATTTGCATTTGGGTGGTGAAAACCGCATCCCAAACATTCTCAAATTCCCACTCAAAGTGTTCAGAAGACTCTGCATCTTGTCAGCGTCTTCACCTAACAGGACTATGTCATCTGCATATTCTAGATCTAACGAAAATTCTCCACCGATTAGGTCAACGTCTGTGTAATCAGGTGACGAGAGGGAGACCTCCATAAGAATATCTATGATAAAATTAAATAAGAATGGAGATAGTGGGCATCCTTGACGGACACCACTCGATGAGCACAGCTCCCTGGACATCTCACCATAGGCTCTAATATGCCCACAAGTGTTCGAGTAGAGAGCCTTCAACAAGACGATGTACTTACTCGGCACACCTTTCAGTGAGAGACATTGCCATAAGACTTCTCGATCAACGGGGTCGAATGCCGCCTTCAGGTCGAGAAATACAGCTAGTGACGGGCGCCGGTGAGCGTGTGTTCCAGGACCTGGTGCAGTGTGAATACTTGGTCGATACATCCGCGGCCAAGTCTAAAGCCTGCCTGGTTTTCTCTGGCTTGTTGTTCCAAGCTCCACTCAGGCGTCGAAGAATTACAGAACCTAGAATCTTAGACACTATGTTCGTCAGGCTGATTCCTCTGTGGTTATCACAAGTGGACTTCTCGCCTTTCTTGAAGACCGGAATAATCAGTGATTCAGACCAGCCAGAGCGGATCGTACTTGATTCCCATATACTAGTTAACACCTCCGTTAACTTAAGAGCACTCCTCTACCATCATTGTATACCCCAGCAGGTAGTCCGTCTGGTCCTGCTGCCCTTCCTCATTTCAGGTTACCTACAGCTTTCTCAACTTATCGTATTGTTGCAGGGCCTACCTCTATGTCCCATTCAGGATCCCACTGGATAGCGGTAACGTGATGGTGGTTGGAGGCCAGTTAAACTGCTTTTTGAAGTGTTCTACCCATCGTTCCAGTCGTCTCCCCTGCGAGTGAATCGCAGATCCGCCCTTCTCCGCTAAGGTGTCATTAACCGCAGTCGACGTTTTCCCCCCAGTTTCCCTAATAAGTCTAAATAACCGTATATTGTTACCAATCGCCGCTACCTTTTCCACCTCTTTAGACTTCACTGCCCACCACTGTTCGCAGTCATCGCACAGACTTTTTCTCAGTCTACTTTTAAGTTGTGCCCGCTCGTTATTGTACTCCGGGCCTGCAGGGATGCGTTCACGTGCATCCATTAGTTCGGAAGAAGCTGCTGATATCCACTGGCTCTTTTTAACCACTCTTTCGGAGTTGGCTACGGTCTTCAACGCTGCTTTTACGGCAGACTGGAGATGGCACAAAGCTTCTTGTGTTCCGATAACTGCCTAGCCAACTTCTCACTGAACACGGCTTTAGTGTTTTCGTTGTCCAGCAGTACTCGTGGTAATTTTGTTGCCAAATTTTTCCTACGTCCATTGAGACACAGGCATATACGTGCTCGGACCAACGTGTGGTCTCTATCCAAGCACGTACTCCAGAAGGAGCGGCAGTCTTCCACCGATCCTCTCCAGCGATGACTAATAGCAATGTGGTCTATCTGTGTCCATCGCTGAGTTGAGCTCGGTGGACGCCAGGTCAGACAGTGCCTTTTCTTATGTCTGAAATTTGTGCTGGCTAAAAATAGGCGGTTATCTGAGCATAGTTGTAATAGGCGATCACCGTTATCTGTACGTTCAGCTGGGATTCCGAAAGTGCCACCTAAGTGCCTTTCTGCCTCACTCAGTCTACCCACCTGTGCGTTGAGGTCACCTGCAACAACCACCACGTCTGAACGTTTAGCTTTCGAGAGGAGGTTAGACAGTTTATGGTAGAACTCGTCCTTCACTTCATCCGAGCTGCAGTCAGTGGGTGCGTAAGCAGAGATTACAAAGAGACAACGGCGAGTCTCACTATTCCTTTTAGTTCTCACTGTGCCGTTCAGCCTCATAGCGCAGAGGCGACTATCAACTGGGATCCAGTCTAGTAGTGAGTTTTCTGCCCTGGTGCTTAATGCTATACCTACACCTGCAAGACCACGAGAGCTAGCTATCGAATCTCCAGAAACTCGAAGGGTGAATTTTGCGGATTCACCAGATTGGTCAGGAGAGGTCAGGTGAATAACCACACTTGGGTCCTGTATGCGTGTCTCACAAACACAGCACACATCCATGCCCCGAGTTGCTAGAGTCTTTGCCAACGAAGCCTGTTGGCCAATTTGACGGAGGGTGCGGACATTGAAGGCTCCAATATGTAATTTGGAGCGTGGTTTAAGGAGACCAAGGATGCTGTTCTGTGGACTCAGATCGTTGTCGAAGGCTGCAGAGGTAGGAGAAATTGAAGATGATGCAGCATTATTAATTGGGAGACGTGAAGGAAGATTAGAAGGTAATGATGGAGGAGGAGGATAGCAGTCAGAAGAAACTTGGGTGCTGACAGAGTTGTGAGGGCGGTTGACACTTCCCGGCTGCCCACACCGTGGAAGGCTATTTCTTCTTAAGGTACCTGAAAGAGATTTGTGTGACCGCAGAGCCCATCGGACATCTGCTTGAGGCCTGTCACACCCAGCCTTTTGAGTATGATTATTTTGAATTTGTGTATTTTTGGGGCCGGATGGTCGAAAGGAAACGACAAGTGAACCAACACCGCCGGCCCGGCAGACCGTGGGGCGTGGTGGAGTGTTACTTTTGGGGCCGACCTTTTCTAACCCCCCCCCTTTCCACTGAGAAGGCAGCATCAGCATAGCACTGTCGGTCATCCAAGAAAAACACCTTAATGCTGTAACACTGCATCCAGCTAATAGCAGTACGAATTTGCCCTCACTCCCATCATAGTGTAGTAATGTACACCACAACGGTAACTCCTTTTCGTCTAATCACTATCCAACATACCTTTCTGGTATGGTAGGACCTTGAGGGAACAAGTGTTCCACCAGTACAGCTAGTTGGGTCATTGTGATGTGCAAGCCCGACCACCACGTCAAGGTAGCAGCTATCTGTCGGTCTATTGGGTAATATTCTCTAACCCGTTTGGAAATAACGTGCATGTGACAACATCCGTATCTGGTACCACACGAGCAGGTAAATCGATTACCGCGCATAGAAGTAGTCAAATGCGAAAACCTGTCATTCAGTTTATCATGAACCACTGGATAGCTCGAGAATACAATCCTCAAAATTAACGCGAAGCAAATTTTTTCAGAAAATGCGAAATCTTTTTTTGTAAGATATTAGCAACAAGGTCTTTTTTGAAGTGAAGATTAGTGTAGAGAATCTTCTTCAGAGGTGAGACGGAAATGTGTCCTTGGCGATTAAGGTCTTGCGTTCTTGTCCACAAACTGTACTGGACATCCATTGTTAGGGGGAACTTCTTTGAAAAACATGAGTTATTCCTTTAAGGGATCAGTGCTGCAGATCTATCGAATATAATGACCAAGGAACAAGATAAAAGTTCTCCGACTCAGAGGTACTCCATAGCTGAGTAACTCGTCAACACTGGTTGAGAAATTACAAGTGATTGTGTTCCAAATCATCTTCAAAGTGGATAGAAATTTGCCGAAAATAGTTTTTTTGTCTTCTCTATACTGCAGACCTTGCCATATGTATGGAGAAACCAAAATTGTGTATTAAAAAAATCGGTTAAGCCATTATCGCTGTCCTGGATTTTGTTAACAGCTATTTAAAAACCTCATCCCATCTTTCTCATTCTGAGTTTATTTACAGTCTTGTAATTTTTGCTGCATATTTAAATTCAAAACCGCAAACTTTGTCTACATGCTACCAAGGATTACGCTTTATCCTGAACACTATTTCTTCAGACTATGCAACTTTATATTCCATCCTAGGATGGAATAATTACCAGCTGGTAATCATGCTGGTTTCTATGCTCTCACGTGACTAGTTCTTACCTAGTGTCACACTTGATTTCCTGATCTTCATACTATGTTTATCTTTTTAAATACCTGTATCTAATAAAGTGTAAGAATTGTAAACGGAAACTCATTTAAGTGGTTTCATCCTGTAAACAAATGCACATTGTCATAAACAAGTGGATTGAGCTTAATAACGTGATAAGAAACGAAAGCCTTGACATCACTACTATCTCTCTTCTTGGATCAGTGACTGTGAAACACACTTATGAGGATTCATCCCTTTCAGAAGTGACAGGTTAGCATGCAAATGTGGTGGTGTCATCCTTTACGTTAAGAATACCTTAATTGTAAAAGCCATAGAAATGGTTACACAGGAAAGTGGGGCATGTGAAGTGCTGCGCTGCCGACTAAAATGCAAGGGACAAGATATTAACGTAATCGTAATATATCGAAGCCCTGAATGTGAGGCAGCAGACTTCCTCCTGAATAAGCTGACCCTCTGGACAGATAAATGCCGATGTCTAGTTGTAGGAAACTTCAACGCACCATCAGTTGACTGGGATAGACTAACAACAAAAGCACCACGCAATTCGTTTGACCACAAGTTAGTGGAAACATCAATTTCCTTAGCCCTCATACAGCACATTAGGAAACCAACTAGATATGATCATCAGCATGCTCCATCAGTTCTAGACTTAGTATTCTCACATACAGATGATGTATGCTTCATCCGGCACCCAGCAACCCTTGGTAAAAGTGACCACGATGTGATCATCTTCAGATTCACAGCAGGCGTCTTGTACCAGGCCGATGCCCCAGCTAGACCCAGCATATGGAAAGCGAATATGGAAGCTATTAACCTGGCAGCCTCTTCAGAGGACTGGACAGTCAACCCAGAAGCCTCAGTTGAAGGTGCTCGTTTAAACAGTCATTATATGCACGAGTGATCCAACCGTTCATTCCGTGTACTGCTATGAGGGAACGGAAACACTGTACTCCATGGATAAACCATATAATCCGAATCTTGCTACGACGTAAGAAAAAGTGTTGGAGTCTTGCCACCCACCTCGGTACATCCGAAGTGGTGAAGCATCACAAAGAAGCCCGAAATAAATGTATCGCTGCTATTAGCCGGTCTCGAATATGCTCTGAAACATATCTTACCCAGGCTTCATTGCAACATCCGAAGAGGTCATTGTCCTTTTTGAACTATAGATATGTGTCGTGGTATACCCACCCTAGTCAATGAGACCGAAATTGACTGTCTGATTGAGGACGATAGGGAAAAAGCAAAAGCCATGGCCGGATATTTTGCTGAGGTCTCCACACAGGAAACTTCTGTGGACACTTATCCAACAGTAGAAGCATTGAAATCCAACAGAATAAATTCTGTGGATGTCGATCGCAATGATGTATTTCGGATATTAAGTAATCTCGACGAGGAAAAATCAACGGGACTGGACGAGCTACACCCAAGGCTGCTCAGAGAGCTTGCACTCTATGTAGCCGGCCCATTGACTACTATATTCAGACTATCTCTCAGTGAAGGCACACTCACTCCCCTGTGATTGGAAGGATGCCATAGTAACACCTATTCATAAGGCAAGTTCCAGGCAGCTCCCATCAAATTACAGACCGATAAATTTTACTAGTACTGTAGTGAAAATTCCAGAAACAGTTATCAAGAAAGCCATCACAGTCCAGCTAGAGAGCAACATTCTACTGTCTCGTTTACGGCATGGTTTTCGTAGAAATTTCTCTTGCTTGACGAACCTCCTTACAGTGAGAGAAAGTTGGGTTAAGTCTAAAGATGATAGGATACCCTTAGATGTCATTTTCATAGACTTTAGTAAGGCGTTCGATAAGGTACCTCATTCCAGGTTGCTCGGGAAACTGGAAAGTTTTGGAATCACTGACAGTCTGCTCGCATGGATAAGAGACTTTCTTGTTGGTAGGAGACAAAGAGTTAGGATCAATTCTCAGCTCGCCACTTGGAAGTCAGTAGAGAGTGGAGTGCCGCAAGGTACAGTCATGGGCCCGCCGCTGTTTCTCCTATACGTAAATGAGCTGCCAAATAACACGAAATCGCCTATGGTTCTCTACGCTTATGATGTAAAATCTGGCGGGAAATTAGGAACGACGAGGATATATGTGCGCTTCAGATAGACATAAACAGCTTGTTTACCTGGTCAGAGAAGTGGCTGATGCCTATCAATGCAGGTAAATGTGTGAGCATGCACTTGGGGGCACACATACACAAGCAGTAACACCTACGATATTGATGGGATTCCTTTACCGTCAGTACTGACCCACAATGACCTAGGAGTCAAGGTTAGTTATGACTTGAAAACCACGGCTCCCTTTGGGCATTACGTAGGACGTTTGCGAAAATGCCGTGACATGTTCACCATCTTATATACATCCTTAGTTAGGTCTAAATTAGAAAACTGTAAACAGGCGGCTAATCCTTGTCTGAAAGCTGACGCAGACCTTCTAGAAAGGGTTTGGAGGGCAGCTACTCATGTGATCCCTGGGGTGGCTGGCCTCAACTGTGAAGACCAACCCTAAGGACCTGAACCTCTTCACTTTGTCCTATCGCAGACAGAGTGGAGACCTTATCATGGTATGCAAGATTCTAAGAAATGACTATGAATCTGACCTGTCTTTTCTTTTCCTTCCCACTAGTTCGGAACACCTTAGAGGACATAGTAGGAAACTACAAAAGCAAAGAAAGAAAATAGTCTCCACACAGTACTGGTTCTCGCGTCGAGTAATCAACGCCTGGAACCGACTCCTAGAAGAAGTAGTGTCTACATCATTAATTGACTCGTTCAGAAAGGGGATTGGACAAGCACAGAAGTCTACTGGGAAAGGACTAATATAGGCTCCCAGCCTCCTATAACCCAAACAACAAATCTGAATAAAATTGAGATAATAGGATGAAATCGCAGAATAGGACATCTTCGTTGAACTTCTAACTATCTAACATGCATGAAAAAAAAATATAGACTACCTCTCAACACAAAACGTAAACTGAAATCTATTACTTTTAATGCTACTAAACCACAACAAACTAAGGGAAGAAAAACCGTACAACGTTCATTACGTGTGACCTAGGCCTTGAGAGTACCGAAGGTCAAACGTTGGTTTCCAACATCCAACAACAGTGGGACTAAAGGAAACTCATAGTTTTCGAGCTCTCGCTTCTAAAACCTGAAAACTGATTGTTTTTGTTCCATTGTACTTCTTCAGTGGTTGCAGAAGTTTTTATGTTTTTCCTGCTTATAGCTTGGGAAGTAGTGATTGTCAATTTGAAGGTACTTTTTCTTGCGAATTGCAGCTTGGTTTTTTTGGAGGGCAACAATGCTGTCGATAGGATCAACTGCCTTTAGCAATTCCTGTTTTTGCAAGCATTTGCGAGTAGGTGTTAAGCGTTGCTTAAAAGTGCTAGGAAAAAGGTAAGTGGAGAATGAGAAAAAGAGGAATGAAAAGTACTTATGGAAAAATAGGTGTTACTGGTAATGCTATGGAGAATGGATGCACCTTACTGCAGACAATAAGGTCGGGAAATACAGGGATGAATGAGCACATCTTCAGCCGCTGCCAAAAAGCGTTCCTGGTAGGCCATTTGCTCTAAGGTGCTTATGCAGTAGTCGTTTGAAGGAGTCGGCTGAAGTAGCTATGGCTACCTCCTTCGACACAGCGTTCCGTAAAGTGCATATTCTGCGTGAGAACAAGTTTGATCTCACCCTCATCTTTGCCCTATGTTGGGGTGGGCGGGTGGCGTTCCAGTGGAACTGCCGGTTTTAAACCAATAATATTCACCAATTTGGATGTTCCTCCTGTTGAATGGTCTTGTAGGCTGTTATCAGGTCACCTCGTTTCCTTAGACAGCTCAAAGCAAACAGGCTCCATTCTGTGTGACTTCGAGCATGTGCACTGCCCGATAGTCCGTCAACCAACCCGTCACTTCTTCTCATCCCAAGGGTATTCACGTAACTCCAGTGATGGTCTAACACAGCTTTTTAACGGTGCATAATATTTACAGCTCAGGTGAGTGATCTTGATGGTTTCCTTTCTTGTGGGCTGAGGTGTTAAGTCGAAGAGCTTTCACTGTTTTGTTAGACGACATCATCAGCATTAATCTCAGTACGAAGCGAGCAGTCAATGTCTCTGCGTGAGTGATTTAGTAGCTTGTCCTGACAAACTGGTTTGTGACTGGCTGCTTACTTTGGCTGTTGTGTCATTGACTGTATAGATTTTTCTGTTGGCTGCCCTCTGCTTGACTTCCCACCTTTCTGTCCTCTATACTTTCCTCATTGGTTGATAGATTGGGTCAGTGTCGATACACCTGTTGATTACTGACTGGCCTGATTGCCAAGCTCCTGGGGATTCTCTGGCATTCTGTGTGTTTCCTCTGTCCAAAGTTTTCACATTGCCAAAATTGAATTCATGTCCATAATTACCCACGCGCATTAAAGTGAGCAATGAAATGTGGTGACGTTTAATAACCAATTGGTGTTCATGTAGACGTAGGTGAAGGAGGCGACCACTTCGTCCAATGTAGTGTTGACTACAGTTGTTGCAGTTGATATTGTAAATGACGTTCGGTTTGTCTTCTTTGGCTGTTGAATTCTTTGGTATGCACAGAAGTGGTTGGAGGGAATTTGTTGGCTCATCAGCCACACCAATTCGAAGTGATCTCAGTAATCTTATCGTGATTTCTGATATATTCCTTATGTACGGTAGGATGATACGTTTGTTGATTTCTGTCGATGAATAATAATAATGATGATAAGAATATATTTGATACAACATAAGTTACATTAAAACGAACCAGTTTACAGGTTTGATCATTTCAGCAACGTGAACTGACTGTTATGTACAATGTTAAGCTATACACTAGACACCGTTATTCACGGCACATAAGAGATGCGTCTGGAAAAAGAACGTTGGTGCTTCGCGGACAGCAAGGAATAAAACGGGTTAACACCAACATTATTGTTCATCATACTGAAGCAAGCTGAGTTCGACAATAAGGATTATTCGGCTGTCGTTTAAATCCTTCGATATTCTTGAAGGCGGGACGGGTGGTAGGGCGATGACAGCAAGCGTTAACAAATCCATCTAATCCGCGTGAACATCTAAGTCCTAGCAATTCCCACCCGTAGTACTAAGTTACACAGCAATTCAGACGTAAGCCGCCAGCATTAGTTGTTGCAGTAAAAAATAAAAATTTGAAGGATGCAGACGAAACCAATGAAAGACAGTGAAACAAAGCTAGTTTTCGGATGGATGAAACAAAGGAAACAACGAGCTGACCACTTCAAAAAACTCTCCAATCGACCACCACCACCACCTGCGACTCGTCCGGAAATGCCACATGCAATGGCAGGATCAGATTGCGACGCTACGCTCCACCCTGCATCATCATAGAACAGAGCATAGAATGGCAGTCACCTCACTAAGTAGTACCCTAAACCTTGATCAACCTCATTCAACAACTATATGATGACGCCACATGCCAAGTGATTCACAATGGAAAGCTCGGTGATACCTTTGAAGTGAAGACAGGCAGGAGCAAGACAAGGTTGCCGCCTACTATCACCCAGGATATTGCTGATTGTGGTCGACTGGATCATGCAGGAAAACAGTGAGGAGCGAGATGGGCATACTCTGGCTTGACCCATGAAAACAGCCTAGAAGATTTGGATTTCACCACCACCGATGATGATTTATGTCTAATGTCTTATCGCACAAACTCGAAGATCTACAGGCGAAAACTAACAAGTTGGCAGAAGAGGCGAGGCAGCGAAGGAAGATGGTACTTCAGGTGAAGGTGGAGGAGACGGAGATGATGATATTCAACCAACAACAGCATCAACAACAATAGGCATCAATCACCATAAACGGGAGAAACCCAAAGGAAGTGGTCTCTTTCACCTACCTACCTACCTACCTACCTACCTACCTACCTACCTACCTACCTACCTACCTACCTACCTAGGCAGCATCGTTTGAACTATAGGTGGTGGCACAGCTGGGGGCGTCATGGCCAGGATCAGGAAAGCAAGACAGGCTTTCATCAATCTGAAATCAGTGTGGAGATCTAATGTACTCCACTCAGCATGTGGAACAAGATTTGGAGTTTCAACACCAACATCAGTCAAGTCAGTGCTTCTATGTGATGTTTCAGAGACTTGGTGTGTCACGAAAAGCATTCCCAACAAACTGCACACAAAAATCATCAACAGTTGACACCCACGCTCACTCGATACTGACACTGAAGATCAGATGGATTGCCAGAATAATAAGAATAAGCAACAAGGAACTCTGGCCGGGCAATGAACTAACCAAGAACCTATCACACAACAAATATGCAGAAGAAAGTGGAGGTGGATTAGATTGGGCATACACTGAGAAGGCTGATCGGGGACATCACGCGTCAGGGCAGGTCAGGCTAGGCCAGGCCGTCGAGTGGAATCTAAATGGGGAACGAGTAGTTGGGTGTCTGAGGTGAGGGTGACATGGAGGAGATGGTGTGAGGAAGAAATGAGGGCCTGTGGGGAGTGGTGGAGCCAGGTTTTGAAGACTGCAGAGAAGAGATTGAAATGGAGACGTGCTAGTGAAACCCTATACTTCACTAGGAACCCGAGGGAAAATGCTTATAATAACGGAGTTTTGCTAGTAGAATAAACGTTGAGTCACGCAGCATTATCAAGGAGGCGTGTTGACTGTTAATTGTTGTCTGTCAGACGGAGTCAAATGAGGTAGATTAGTGGAGATGTTTGTTACGCGGGTTCGTTCGCGAATGTCTCCCCTTGAGTCACTAGGTGAGTTTATTTCCTGGATTTATTTGTTAGTCCAGAGTTTCGCTGCCATTACGACCGTCCACTAGCCTTAGATCAGTTATTGTAGTTGAGTTTTTGTATATGGTAGCATTTAGGATGTTGATAACTAAGCGAGTTTACTGTGGAACTTCTCAGAAAACTGGAAATCGGTTGACGAATTCTTTCAACAATTTCTGGTGTCACACACGATGTAGTATGTTCAGCAAGTTGATATTTCCGGTCAAATTTATGCTCCAGAGTTTCTCTTCAAGCTTAAGCTGAAAAGGGAAGAAGAGAAGAAAGCACGAGCAGAAACCGGAGGGTGATTTACCATACAAGACAAAGTGGGAACAGAGAAGTCATTACGTTCTTGGAGTCACGCACACCTTAATTTATGTATATAAAAATAACTCTTGTGATTTATTTGCGTAAAGTTCGTGCAAGATTTTAGATATACCTTGTTTATTTGTAGACGTACGGGGAAGACTGACTGCACATCAAGGTGATACGTACTTTTCTAGCGTGTACTTTACCGGCTACACAACCGAAGCCAGTGAAATAGTAATCAACCGTCCTGCGCAAAATGTCTGAGTTCATTAGGACCAAAGGTACTTGAGGTTGACGATGGCCCTACTTTACACGTTTAGAGGTCGTAGTATGTTTTTTTAGCCCACAGCGTATAGACAGTGACTAAGCGAGTGATAGACTCATCACCTGCGAGGGGCTTACTGAGCACGGAGTGAAAAACTGGTAATGAAAATGCAGCTCGCGCTTCTTCAGGAAGTCTATTCCAGATGTGAGGGGACTCATCGAGGAAGAAACTGCCTCGTGGGTTGGTCTTATATCACTCAGTTTTAGCTAATCAATTGTGATTATACATATTGTAAGCAGATGTTGCAACCTCTTGAATTTCCGGGCGGCATAAGTGCATTCGTTTACAAAGTAGTTTATAATAAAATAAAAGATTCATTCTGAGTCGCCTCGTCCAGAGAGGTCTTACTTCTAGCACGTTGAGCCTGGAGATACAGCCAAGGCTGAAGTCAGCTCCTGGTGTTCTTTATGTAAGGTAGTGCTTTACCCTTCAGATTTTCAGTTTTTCGCTTGTGCGAAAACAATCTGCAGCAGATGGACAGTATTCTAGAATTTGGCAGGTGCATACTTCGTAGAATAGGACTTTTGACTCAGTACTATTAAAGCTACGAATGATGCATCCTAGGAGTCTGCATGACTTGCTCTATACGCTGCCTGTTCAGAAAAGTTCGAGTCACTGGAATACCTAGGCTCTAAGTCTGAGACAGAACTACGTTTTGGTGACTGTTGTCCAGATGCTTCAAACTTCAGGTCAAGGTTACTGTTAACAATGAAGATCCATCCGAGTTTCTTGATGCTGAACTGTAGAAGGGTATTAGCACACCAAGAAAAGACTATCTATAGTTCACGTCAAGTAGGAGTCGTAGTGTCACCCGGATCACGGCTACAACAAAAAAATGACTTTAAGGTCGCCGGTATACATAAAAGCGTCACCTGTGGAAAAGTAGTCACAAACACTGTCAATCTAGATAAAAAGCAAAACTTAACAAAGAATGACAAGCTAGACAATTCCACATCTGATGCACCTCACAGCAGAGTGAACTCAAACAAATTTTGTTCACTGGGTGGGATCGCCGACAAATGAATTTCGCCTGCACAGCAAAAGGATAACAAAACTATAAAACCAGGCCACCGTATTGGCTTACAATTCAAATTCCGCCTGCTTCCTACAAATAAGACCGTGAACAAGTAGCATCCACTGCATAACGTTTCGAACACAATTTATTGTCCATATTCACATCAAGTAACTCCACAACTCCGAGACAGTCTTTATATATTCCTAGTTTTCTCTCCTTCTCTGTGATGACAAGGGTAGTAGAATTTTACATATATCTGGGACAGGTGCAGCATCATTTCGACTGCATGTGTTTGGTGTTGACTCGATAAACAGGGATTCGGTTATCAATCTTTCCCTTCACCCAACTAAGTTGGTTTTCAACACTACCACCCTATCCAACCCCATTGTGTGATTGTGTGTCATCTCTAGACTTCTTATCTTATTAGGATCTACTAATGTTGATTTAGCCAAGTTTTTGTGCTCTGTTATTCTGATCGACCCTGGTCGACTGCCTTGACCTATGTACTTGACCTCGCAATCATTGCGAGGGATCTGGTAGACCAGATTATTTTGCTTAATTGCATCGATAGGATCTTTTAGCCTACAAAGCTTGTTTCTAGGTATTTGTTGGTTTGAATTCCACTTTAATCCCAGCCTCATTGAGAATTCTTTGTAATGCTTCTGAGTTGCCTTGATGTATGGTAACATGGCAGAGGCTTTGAATTCTCCCTTAACCCTGTCGCCATTATTACCACTAGTGGTGGGATTATTATTAATAATATCTGTACCACTACCACTGATAATATTTTTCTTTCGGTTTCCTATGAATTTGTTGATAAATTTTGGTGGGTAATTATTGAGACGTAGGGTATTCTTGATGTGTCTAATTTCTTGTCGCAGATTTTCCGGTCTACTGGTAGGCTTTTTCGCTCTATCACCTGAGCATTTAACTAGGCCTACTTTAACTGAAATGGGGTGGGATTATTCGAAGTCTAAGTGGCGGTTCGAATGGGTGGGTTTCCTGTAGACACTAGTCTCTAGATTTCCTTCTTGCGTTCGTTTAGTCCTGCGATCCAGCATTGCTAGCTCACCTTCTTCACTTTCTAAGTCATAGGTAAATTGGATTGCATTCACCATTGAGTTTATATGTGCCAAGAACCCTATGATGTGTTATGATTTCAGTACTGTAAACGTATCATCTACATATCGGAACCATATCTTTGGAGTGGGACTAGACGTTTGAAGGGCTACCTGTTCCCAAGTATCCATAAGTATATCTGCGACGATAGGGAATGTTCGTGATCCCATGGCAACACATTCGGTTTGGTTATAAATCTTACTTTGAAACTTATAAACTGTAGATGTTAGGCACAATCGTACTCCTAGTACGACTTGCTCGATCGGCAGCTTGGTTCGCTGCGTAAGTTGTTTGTCATCTTTGAGCCCATTTCAAACTGCCTCCAGAGCCATGTCAATCGGTACATTTGTGTAAAGGCTAGTTACGTCGAAACTAACCATTTTTCCTTGTCTTCTAAGTGTATGTCGTCTAATCCATGTTTTACGTCATGAGAGTTGGTAGGTCGAGACTTTGAGTGATTTCTTATTGGACCTAACACCATTGCTGAATATTTAGACAACTCGTAAGTCAGAGTGTTTCTAAAATCTACCATAAGCCTCATGGGATAGCCTGGTTTATGAATCTTAATAGTACCATACATTCCGCAGGGATTATTAGTTTTCGGCATTAAATTAAACTACTTTGACTCACCTGGAGATGGCTTCATCCGTTATGAAGTCAGTTGATACTATTATGAATAAGGTCAGAAAATCGACAGGGGGTCTGATACACCGGATGAAGCCATCTCCAGGTGAGTCAAAGTAGTTTAATTTAATGCCGAAAACTAATAATCCCTGCGGAATGTATGGTACTATTAAGATTCATAAACCAGGCTATCCCATGAGGCTTATGGTAGATTTTAGAAACACTCTGACTTACGAGTTGTCTAAATATTCAGCAATGGTGTTAGGTCCAATAAGAAATCACTCAAAGTCTCGACCTACCAACTCTCATGACGTAAAACATGGATTAGACGACATACACTTAGAAGACAAGGAAAAATGGTTAGTTTCGACGTAACTAGCCTTTACACAAATGTACCGATTGACATGGCTCTGGAGGCAGTTTGAAATGGGCTCAAAGATGACAAACAACTTACGCAGCGAACCAAGCTGCCGATCGAGCAAGTCGTACTAGGAGTACGATTGTGCCTAACATCTACAGTTTATAAGTTTCAAAGTAAGATTTATAACCAAACCGAATGTGTTGCCATGGGATCACGAACATTCCCTATCGTCGCAGATATACTTATGGATACTTGGGAACAGGTAGCCCTTCAAACGTCTAGTCCCACTCCAAAGATATGGTTCCGATATGTAGATGATACGTTTACAGTACTGAAATCATAACACATCATAGGGTTCTTGGCACATATAAACTCAATGGTGAATGCAATCCAATTTACCTATGACTTAGAAAGTGAAGAAGGTGAGCTAGCAATGCTGGATCGCAGGACTAAACGAACGCAAGAAGGAAATCTAGAGACTAGTGTCTACAGGAAACCCACCCATTCGAACCGCCACTTAGACTTCGAATAATCCCACCCCATTTCAGTTAAAGTAGGCCTAGTTAAATGCTCAGGTGATAGAGCGAAAAAGCCTACCAGTAGACCGGAAAATCTGCGACAAGAAATTAGACACATCAAGAATACCCTACGTCTCAATAATTACCCACCAAAATTTATCAACAAATTCATAGGAAACCGAAAGAAAAATATTATCAGTGGTAGTGGTACAGATATTATTAATAATAATCCCACCACTAGTGGTAATAATGGCGACAGGGTTAAGGGAGAATTCAAAGCCTCTGCCATGTTACCATACATCAAGGCAACTCAGAAGCATTACAAAGAATTCTCAATGAGGCTGGGATTAAAGTGGAATTCAAACCAACAAATACCTAGAAACAAGCTTTGTAGGCTAAAAGATCCTATCGATGCAATTAAGCAAAATAATCTGGTCTACCAGATCCCTCGCAATGATTGCGAGGTCAAGTACATAGGTCAAGGCAGTCGACCAGGGTCGATCAGAATAACAGAGCACAAAAACTTGGCTAAATCAACATTAGTAGATCCTAATAAGATAAGAAGTCTAGAGATGACACACAATCACACAATGGGGTTGGATAGGGTGGTAGTGTTGAAAACCAACTTAGTTGGGTGAAGGGAAAGATTGATAACCGAATCCCTGTTTATCGAGTCAACACCAAACACATGCAGTCGAAATGATGCTGCACCTGTCCCAGATATATGTAAAATTCTACTACCCTTGTCATCACAGAGAAGGAGAGAAAACTAGGAATATATAAAGACTGTCTCGGAGTTGTGGAGTTACTTGATGTGAATATGGACAATAAATTGTGTTCGAAACGTTATGCAGTGGATGCTACTTTTTCACTTTGCGATACCTTTAATAAATTGGGCAGAATTAAATTAGGTGGGTGTTTCTACTAACCGACGTGTTAAACTTATCGTGTAGTATGTTATGCGAATCGATGCTCAGTGCCTTCAAGGTATCTATTCGCAGTACGAGGACCATTTTGCGTGACTCACCACTACTGTTAATGAGGTCGAGGGAGTTGAAATGACAGATAATGCATGAGCCGTTCTTCATATAGGCGTGCTGAGGCCGTTATAAAATCTTGTGTACGTAGATAGCCAGACGTTCTCTCTTTCACAACTTTCTTCATGGTTCGCGATTGGACTGAAGTTATATTGATGCGTCTGTAGTTGCTGACACTAGCCTTCTCCCCAGATTAGTAGCGTGGAATTACAAAGTTAGTTTTCCATTCGGCTTGATACATTCCAGTCTCCATCGAAAGAGTGAACAACCCAGCTCGAATCATGAGAACGTCCTGTCCACTGTTCCTCAGGGCACTTGAATCGGGGCTGCCTATTCCAATACAGCATATCAAGAGAACTTTCGAGAAAAGTGGAACATCTCTTTCAGTCATGTGTACACTCCACCAAATGGCCAGCAGAATTTTTAAAATGATCAAAAGCATCATTATAGAAATAGACGAATTAATGTTATCCTTCGATAAAACAGCATCATGCACATCCATCAATCCCCAATTGGCCAGGGAAACTATGTTCCGCCTGCTCACTGAAAACAGGAACCGTACAGAACGCGCAAAACTTAAATGTTCGATTCTGATGCCTAACAACATACAGTTCAGTGGCAATATGTACAAACAGGTGAAAGAAACTCCCGAGGGACTGCAGAAGTAGTAATGCAGAGACTGGAAGCCATCATTCTGCTGCTGATTAGATCGAAACTTCGGATCCGCTATGTAGGCGGAACTTTTGTCATCATTAAAATAGATGGTCCAGAAAACGCACAGTTTGACCAGCAGTGTCTTAATGACATCAAATTCACAATGGAGAAAGAGTCAAAAAACCAGCCATTCTTTCTGGATGTTTTAGTCGTTAGAATAAATGCTGCAAAGCTAGAAACCCAAGTGTACAGAAAGCCAGCACACACTGATCAAATCCCCAACTACGGTGGCAACAACCCAACGATGCACAAAATTAGTTGCACACAAACTATTCAAAAGAGCTGGAACACACTGCAGTACAACAGCACGGGGGAACGAAAATTACTCGATGTCCACCTTGAAGAAGAACGGCTACCCGCAAAACTTTACCAGGAGATCTCTGTCGCGTACAGCCTCAACCACAAATGTTTATAGCTTCATTTAAATTTCGTACATGAGTTTTCTACACATGGGCGAATACCTGAGCCAAACTCCTCTAATCTCTCTAATCCATGGTGATATCTTCGGCTTCAGTTTAGTTTCCACTACTTTCGTGCGCACCTTCACCTTCTTCCTCATTGGCTTACCTCTAAATGGATGGCTTTGGATGCTTCTTCAAGCAAATTTTTCTACTCAGTACAATGGACTCACGCACACGTGTCATGACTCGTATACTTCCGCGCAGTATTTTTGTGCTCCTCTCTTTCGAATTTCGCCTGCCACTCCCCTCTGTCATTCATTTTTTAGGTTCACCTAATCAGCCCTTCATCCATTTAGAATCCCGGCAACCGTATCTGTCAGCGTGCACCTTATGACGAACGCACACGATCCAAGGTCATGGCTCTACCGCCCATCCCGCCTTCAAGAATATCGAAGGATTTAAACGACAGCCGAATAATCCTTATTGTCGAACTCAGCTTGCTTCAGTATGATGAACAATAATGTTGGTGTTAACCCGTTTTATTCCTTGCTGTCCGCGAAGCACCAACGTTCTTTTTCCAGACGCATCTCTTATGTGCCGTGAATAACGGTGTCTAGTGTATAGCTTAACATTGTACATAACAGTCAGTTCACGTTGCTGAAATGATCAAACCTGTAAACTGGTTCGTTTTAATGTAACTTATGTTGTATCAAATATATTCTTATCATCATTATTATTATTCATCGACAGAAATCAACAAACGTATCATCCTACCGTACATAAGGAATATATCAGAAATCACGATAAGATTACTGAGATCACTTCGAATTGGTGTGGCTGATGAGCCAACAAATTCCCTCCAACCACTTCTGTGCATACCAAAGAATTCAACAGCCAAAGAAGACAAACCGAACGTCATTTACAATATCAACTGCAACAACTGTAGTCAACACTACATTGGACGAAGTGGTCGCCTCCTTCACCTACGTCTACATGAACACCAATTGGTTATTAAACGTCACCACATTTCATTGCTCACTTTAATGCGCGTGGGTAATTATGGACATGAATTCAATTTTGGCAATGTGAAAACTTTGGACAGAGGAAACACACAGAATGCCAGAGAATCCCCAGGAGCTTGGCAATCAGGCCAGTCAGTAATCAACAGGTGTATCGACACTGACCCAATCTATCAACCAATGAGGAAAGTATAGAGGACAGAAAGGTGGGAAGTCAAGCAGAGGGCAGCCAACAGAAAAATCTATACAGTCAATGACACAACAGCCAAAGTAAGCAGCCAGTCACAAACCAGTTTGTCAGGACAAGCTACTAAATCACTCACGCAGAGACATTGACTGCTCGCTTCGTACTGAGATTAATGCTGATGATGTCGTCTAACAAAACAGTGAAAGCTCTGAGACTTAACAGCTCAGCTTAGAGGACACGATGCAACCAGCAAGTTTTAAATGCCATGATGATCATTCTTGAGGTTAGCGCTTCAAGCTGATTTCTTAGAAAGTGCCTGACGTCGTTTGCCTTCGCTTTCATCCCAGCAGCTTTCGTCGGCAGCACCCAGCGTCGCAATAAAGTTTGGTTTCAGGTTCTTTTGTCTGGCTACCCTGATGATTCCGTGACCTTTGGGAGTGTTACCGGTTTTCATCTCCTCTGGTCTAAGAAAGCACATCACCTTCCATTTCTCCAGGTCAGCGCTTGAGCTGTTCTCAACAGACCGAGGCTCCAGCCGCAACAGATCGCTCTATTCCTCCCCGTTGCCTTCCGCATTTTGATGTCATCGCCAAATAGATGGACAGACGAGGAGAATTTAACAGGAAAGTTATGAATGAATTGTGAGAGCAGAAGTGATCCAAGGGTTGCTCCTTCGGAAACTCCTGTTCTCGCACTCCTCCAAGCTGATCATATTCCGTTCACTTTAGCGCGGAATTCTCTATCCTCCAGGTATGCGCCAAACCATGCTTGCAGTGGTTGAGTGGTGCCCACTTTTGAAGGTCTAGCAGGGACAGCGTAGTGTGGGACGCTATCGGAAGCTTTGGCTAAGTCCATTGTCTCCACAAACGACTCGACTTTGGCCTGAAACGGAAGGAATCAGTTTAGATTTTGGGAAAGTGGATTAGCTCTTTCCGCCCACCTGAGTTTCACCGCAACCCTTATTTGAAGAACACCACCCTGAGCGCCAGTTCCAGCCCTTGGAACTCCATGTCTGCTTGCTAATGAACCCCATAAGGTTTTATTTTATTATAGTGCACGACTAGACTTCAGCGGGGTGTCTTGTACTGAAACCTACGTAGAGCACTACTAAGTATTTCCAGTACAATTAGCGATTATGTCCACCTTCTGTGAACATAGAAACTATTCCACTTGGCGTTGTTTACTTCAGTGGAAGTGGGGCGCAAGTGATTCTTGTTTACCTCTCATCCGCACCCTTTCATAAGCGAATGCAACTTAAGCGTTGGCGGCCTGAGGCTCAGCCAGTTATATGCATTGCGGGCCTCTGACGGGAGGAGAGAGGTTTGAACTTCACCGCAAAACGAGATGTCCCCATATTATCTAACTGACCCACGAAAGATTGTATCAGCCCTGGCTTGTTGTTCCCCTGGTCTATGCTAGCACTGTGGCTCGAATTCCTTTAAGTATTCTTGCCATCTTGTGACGCGACCTTTCCCGCCTCAAAAATCTTATAACCAGCCAGAGGAATTGTGCTGTGTTCGTACCAGGAATCATCAACCTAGTAAGTATGTTCTGAAATGTTTAATCGAGCTTATAGGGGCCAAAATCTCTTTCGCAGGTGCGCAGCAGTTCCTTTCACTCTTAGTTTCTCCCACTCATGGTGGTTGATGCTTTTCGTTGTTGGTGGTGGTGGCGGTTGGGTGACCTCATCACTTCCCTTTTCTCTATGTTCATTTGAAAGAACTCGCGTCTTCGTTCCCCCACGTCAACTTGTTAGCTTTTGTCCGTTTGTACGATAAGACATTAGACATAAATCATCATCGGCGAAATCTAAACCTCCTAGGGTCTTTGTCTTTCCATCGGTCAGACAGCATATGCCCATCTTCTCACAGCTCCCCACAGTTTGCTGTATGCTCTAGTCTACTACAGCCAGGAAGATCATAGGTGGATAATAGGCAACCTCGTCTCACTCCTGTCTTCACTTCAAAGGCACCACTGAGCTTTCCATTGTGTTATCCACCACTAGGCATGTGACGTCGTCATATAGCTGCTGAATGAGGTTGATAAAGGTTTGTGAAACTCCGTAGTGCGGGTGTTACCAATCTATGCTCCGTTCTGTGATTATGTGCAGCATAGCGTTGCAATTCGATCCGCGCATGACTTGTTCTGCATGCAGTCAGCCTGTTCTGGCGCTGAGTTTAAATCCATGACATTTTTTCGTCTCTCCAGGATCGTGCAGATCAATATTCTGTTTGGTATGGATAGAAGAACGTTTCCTCGCCAGTTACTGTTCCTGCAAATATTCTGGTCTCCCCTCCTTGGAAGTCTGATAAGGCAGCCCTTTTTCCCATCGGCAGGTATCTTTCCTTCCCAGCAAGCCTTTTGCAATAATGGTGTGAGCATGTCCGCTGTTGTCTCTGCGTCTTTTTTCAACGCTCCTGGGGCAACCCCATCTGTCATTTAGAACTAGTGACCCTCTATTGTCGTAGATAAGCTCATTCCTCAGAAAGCGTACTCAAGTAGTAAAGTTCAGTCACACTTATCCCTACCCACAACCTGTTTTTAGTGGCGTCCTTCAAGGTAGTGTGTTGGGGCCCTTACTCTTCCCCCTTTACATAAATGATATTTCTAACGTGATAAAATATGGTAAACCCTACCTGATTGTTGGCGACTTAAAAATTGTTCATGGCTTCCCCCTCTCATCACTAAGTGAGGGTTTTAATAGAATCCAGGAAGACCTGACGTATTTTTTCGCCTGTAGTGAAACATAGCAACTTCCACTTAACTCTAGTAAATGCGGGACTCTCTGTTTCGGTGGCCCTTATCGAAACATCAGTTTGCACACTGGCGCTTCTGTGCTACGATCTTATAGCTCAGTATGTGACTTAGATATTAGGTATTCTCGGAACTTAGCGTTTACGGAGTATGCCCAGTCCCTTGCCTCCAAGCGTAGGCATTCAGTTGGCCTTTTGCTTAAACATGTACATACCACTGAGGCTAGACTGCTTTCATTCGAAGTAATGATCCGCCCAGTACCTGAATATGGCACAATCATCTTCAGCAATATTTATGCTTCGGATAGAATACTAATTGAGAATGTTCAAAGAAATTTTACCCGCTATGTACTGGGTCGTCACGAAGAACTTGATTGTGAGGGAAGGTGCCAGAAACTGAAAGTTAACCCACTTTACCTAAGATGCCTTAAGCTCAACCTTAACCTGTTTTTCCGCCCTTTGCGTGGCATTTTTCGTGCCTGTTTTGCTCCTACTTTTAAGCCTGTGTCCTCATACAGACTTTGGTGTCACCGACTGGGGTAGATCTTGTCCGGCACTAATTGCAGTTGAACGTAGAATTCCTCCCTCTCCTCTTGATCCGCATTGTTTGTAAGTGCGTATAAATGCATGATTTTAACTTTCGTTCCTATTGGTTTGAATCCTGCTGTCATGATTGTGATGCTGGAGGAGATTGGTTCCCAATGCATGAAAGAAAGCCTTCGATGCTCCTGGGGACACCATGGTAGCAACCGGAAAGCTCAGCGTCCTGTATTCGTGGTTGTTGTCCGAGTGACAATGTCCGAGTAGATTATTGACTTCCTAGTTGACAGTTTGGAGAGTCAGATTCCGCGATTTCCTAGCCTGACACATCAATGCCATACCTTCTCATCTCTTTTGCAATCTGGGCAGCCTTGCCAGTTTCATACATGGTGCGGGCATTCCATGTCCCTGGGCTTACTTTCGCTTTAACTATCGGATTTGTTTTCCCGGGGTAGGGTTGCTAGCCCTATGCCTAGCCTCCCTTCTTTATCTGTGCTTAGGACCGGCCACCAACCAGTGAACTAGCTAACTAGCCCGAGTTCTGACCGATATGACAAGCAGAAAGTTTTCGTCTGGTATGCGGTGAATGAGTCCGATAAGGATGTTTTATAAAATAGGAGTAACTTGTACATTGTTTCTTCCCCGGGAGGTAACCAGCTTCATGTTTTCTAGTCCTGAGTGCCGATCGAATTCTGTAGATCACTTTCACTGGAGCCACCAGGCTGGGCGACTCATCATCTCAGTGCACTTCCGGTGGGTGTTGGTTGGATGAGGGTAGTCGGTAGAAAGCCCTGCTTGACCTAGGTCTTGCGCACTTCACAGCCCAGCACTGTGGCGTTCCTTCAAAGGGGCTGACTAGACAACCAGAAGCTGGCTACCCTCCAGTGATCAGCCACTGTACGTAATTAAGTACAACAGGTGGTCAAAGGCCCCCCGAATAGCCCAGTGGTAACATCTGTGGCCGCGAAACTAGACGCGAGTCCGAATCCCAGCCGTTTGCCGCCACTTGACGGCACCTAATAGGTAACTTCTGATGAAGAGGCTCTACGTGTATTTCAGAGGGAGGAAAGCACCTCTAGGTTGTCTGCAAGGGGTTTGTCAAATGAGTCAGCCCATGCAGAGATTCAGTAAGGATGGGTCCACACCCAAGATCAAAAGTCTGAATGGGGCCCCCGAAATCTCCACGGTTCTAAAAACCCTTAACCCTAAACAGGCTAGTCCGTGAGAAGTTCACATGTTATGCTGATGTAAAGAATGTACCGCCCGCTTTAAAGAATTTCATTGCAAACTGGAGAAACCTCCCACTCACGCACAGTGCATTGTCAAGTTATCCGGCACCTGCAGGCCGACCAGGAGACCATTACTCCGGTTCCTTAGCCTTTGAAGAAAGTTTCCGGATATTCAAACTGCCAGTAACAATTCAAAGAAAGCTCAAAACGAGGCTTAACCCAGCGGAAATTAACAAGTGTCACAAGTTTCCGCTGCCCTGAGGACAGCAAAAAATAACACGGAGAGAATCAGTTGGTGAAATATCACAGAGTTAATCAACTGCAACCAGGAGTGCGGATCAAGGAAACAAGTATGTTCCGAGGAAAAGGAGCCAAATAGATATGAGGATATCAAAAAGGTGTCAACGCAGTTTCCCGAATAACAGTAAGTTGCAGCAGAAAAAACAAATTCAAATAAACACAGACAGCCCATAAAAACGCGAATCCGAAAACAGATAAAGGACAGAGAATAGGCCACACAGCCGACAAAACACCAAAGAAAGAAGATAATGAATATCAGCGTTAAGAGGCTCGAACAAACAGAGGGAACTCACTCAGATGCTCGATACCAAGAAATCAAGAAGAACGTGTCTGACTACATCAAGAAGGTCGGATACAACCCGGTCGCAGTCCCATTCGTGCCAATCTCGGGTTGGGTTGGTGACAACATGATTGAAAAGAGTTCAAACATGCCATGGTATAAAGGATGGGAAGTGACAAGGAATAAAGATGGCAAGAGCGTAACTGATACCGGGTTCACGCTTCTCGACGCCCTTGATAAAATGGAACCTCCAGCAAGACCAACAGACAAGCCCCTAAGGTTGCCGCTACAAGATGTGTATAAGATTGGAGGTATCTGCACTGTTCCTGTCGGCCGTGTCGAGACCGGTGTCATCAAGCCTGGTATGGTCGTCACCTTTGCTCCCCAGGGCTTATCGACCGAAGTCAAGTCTGTTGAGATGCACCACGAAGCCCTCAGTGAGGCATTTCCCGGCGACAATGTAGGATTCAACGTAAAGAACGTTTCTGTCAAAGATATCCGCCGTGGTAATGTTGCCGGAGATTCCAAGAACGATCCTCCAAGAGAAGCCGCAAGCTTCACTGCTCAGGTCATTGTCATGAACCACCCCGGTGAAATCAAAAATGGCTATTCACCTGTCCTCGATTGTCACACAGCACACATCGCATGTAAATTCCATGAAATCACTGAGAAACTTGACCGGCGATCAGGCAAGAAGGTGGAAGATAACCCTAAGTCCATCAAGTCCGGAGATGCAGCAATGGTGGAGCTTGTGCCATCGAAGCCCATGTGTGTCGAACCATTCCAGCAGTACCCACCACTCGGTCGCTTCGCTGTTCGAGACATGAAGCAGACGGTGGCAGTTGGTGTAATAAAGGCTGTCAACAAGAAATCAGACGCGGGTAAAGCGACCAAATCCGCTCTAAAAGCAACAGGGAAGAAGAAGTAAATTTCCTTGTGGTTTCCTCAATTAAACGTTTTACTGGATCTCTATTGTTTTCCGTTTAAAGATGTTTTCGTGGTTGCGATTCGCTGGGTATTGTATCTGACACTGGGTTCATGGTATGTAGCGGGCTACCAAGCACTTGTCATCGTTCGAGCTAGACTGGTGTTTGTAGGTCGAGTCGGGGCTTGCGCGTCTGAAGCCAGTTAAGTTACTTTATCACATGGTCGAGGATGGGATAGAGTGTTACCGTCTTTGAAGTGTGCAATGGTCACTTTCTTGGCATTATCATGGGCGATGACTGCGTAGCTCAGTCTGGCGCATTTGTAGCGCTCACAGGCTATCAGGGACCAGCAAGGAACCCCGGGACCTCAGGAGACTCGGGTGTAGTGAGTTTGTCGAGCGAAAAGGGATGCCGGCTAGTCTTGATGTGTCGGCGTAACCTAACCAATTGGTGTGTGAGGTCGTTCCCACCCGTCGTTGTCCGCATATCTCTTCCTCCAGGGTACCAGCGTAACCCTTATCTGGGCTCCCCACGTGTTGTATGTGGAAGGATATCGATGCTGTGGATGGGTGTGCCAAAGTTTAGGCAGTCACCGATACTAGGATGTGTGCGGTCCGCATACCACTGTTGCGTCACCACTCGGATGGTCTCCACGGGTCAGAGAGTTCATGAAGTGTGCTGGGACTCGGCAGTTATCGACCGAGTAGTGAGTCCGTTGGTGTTTTCGCGATGAGCTAGTGCACACATTGTCCCATGAATCCAGTTCAGTCAAGCCTGTCAGTCAGGTCCGTGGCCACTTATCGAGAGATGATGTGCTCATCCTGATTGACAACGGGTTAAGTAGTGAGAATTAGCTGCTGTGCATTTGGCCAAGACCTCTGCAAGGAGTGCAGTTGGACAGTCGTGACTTCCTTCTCGATATTCGGTTTCGGAGAGCAAGTCGTTTAGGGACTGGTGAAGCGACGGTCTTTCGCAGCCTACAAAATCCAACACTATGGTCGTATGCTCACGAGGGCACACGTTTGCTGGCTAGGGTGTACCGGCCAAGATATATAAATAAACAAATGTTGTATCCTCACATTAGTCATTTAACATGGGAGAAGCCAGTTTACAGGCATCACCGCATTGATATATGTTGAAAAATCAACTAGATTTTACGAGTCTCGGATGGGATAGAGGGTTTCGCTAAACTCTACTTAAAACATCAGAAGATCCCGCTACTTATGAAACAAACGATAAAATATCACTTTTTAGCGTATAAGCAGTGTTAAAGTTCAGACAATGATAATTCTTATCCTTACACAATGGACTTAACACGAGAGATACCGGTTTACAGGCATCATCAAACTGATGACTCCTGAAAGTTTACAAAATATTATTTGGCATTAAATAACCAGCACATCAACTCGTCGATGTGCGTATTCCTATCAAAGGTTGCTGCAGTTCGTTAGACGGGCATGGATTTCCATTTCCCATCACACAGATAGGCCTTCGTCAACTTGAAGCCTGGATTTAACACTAGAGATACCGGTTTGCAAGCATCATCAAATTGATAGCTCTTGAAAGGTTAAACACATGGTCAGCCTCTGATCTTCTTCACACACTGATCATGAAGGAAGTATTGTGTCAGACATGAGCGTTGTCTGGAATTCAGGGTGAATGGTTCTATGGTCGCCATGCTGGTTGGCAAACTTTGTGCGGACACCAAGCGTTGATATTTTGACGGTGAGGAAGGACTGATTCGCAGAGCTGTAAGATAGTTTAGCTTTTAGACGAGCCAGTCACAGGTTGGAGTATCCACAAGTTCCTAGGTGTTGGAAAGAAGTAGGACGGCACTAACGGCCTTTCAGATATCTGTCGTAATGTCATGGGTTCACGCACGACAAGATAAACAGGTTGTCAACTAGGTGTTGTTGGTGAAAGTTGTATCCATGTTTAAGAGATGGTGATCAGGATCATGCTCCTGACTCATCTGTTCCTACCCCAAAGCAGCACCACATGCAAATACCGAAGGCCTCCTATTCAACTTGGTCTGCTTACTTTACGATCGGGATACAAGTTTCTTTTCAACTCGAGTCCACTCCGCCCGGAGCCCCAAGGATAGGAAACAAATTGACTGTCAGCTGGCTCAGCTAAAAGCGTATGGAGTAGGTTTATCCGGGAGGACTGGATTCTAGTTTTGGGAGACAATTTGAGGGACATATGGTGCTCTGCATATCTGCCTTCCGCTACCAACCTTCTTACTGACCAGATAGCGTTGCCTCAGTGAGTGGCTGTCCTCGAACGGTGGCTGGAAACTCACCCCAGAACTAAAGCTTCCACTCAGAAATACTCTTCACCACCAGCGCCACCCTAACATTGATTATAGGGGGTATGTCAATTGTCACCACCTCTTTTAGTTTGTCTCAGGTTGTTGTTGTAAAGAAAGAAGCAGCGGTGAAGGTTCTCACATACCGAATCCGCCTAAAGTCCCCGAGATTCGGAAGGTTAGAGGTTTTGTGGTCGTATCTTCTGCAATGTGAAAAACCAAAGAATAGTCCTATCAACGTGATCATGCCTGTAAACTGACCTCTCCCATGCAAAATTACTAATGTGAGAATCAAACATTTATTCATCAGTACTGGGTGGTGATTGAAGGTGAGATGAAGATCTGGACTAAGGCCGGATTCGAACTAGTGACCACCCACCCAGTGCACCCAGTACAACCACTAGTCTACCAAACCACGGCTGTCCCAGATAGTCAAATCATAATTCATTCATTCATTCATTCATTTATAATCCTCCGAGGGGTAACTTTAGTTAGGCTAGTTGTGTAGTGGGCGCTGCCGACCGGAATGGATACAAGTAGCATATGTTGAGAGGTCGGCAGAAGTCATAGGGAATTGCCTGCAATGGGTAAAGATTCTGACCAGAGCAGAGCAAGAATTAATTTGTGTGTATTAAAAGCAAATCAAGATAGAAGCAGATGAGATGAAGCATACTGTGCAAATGGCTGTCTTAGTGCAAGGTGCGAAAATTTGATGACTACCGTACAATACATCAACGATAAACATTCTTTTCTTCATCTTAATCCTGTTGTCTTTTACAGTTGGTTCTCGTGTACATTGTATTCCGCTGTGGACTCTGTTGAGATCCAGGTACAGACAAGCGCTTCTTCATACGCACCACCTGTAACAGATAACAAGTAAAAGGGACTAAGTAAGCATCGACTTCCCTACTTCTGTAAGAAGATTTGGTGACTTAATGCAGATGTGCGATTGAAAATTGAAAGGGTTTATCTACTGCCGACTTTTGTTTAACCCAGCTGATCTTCCGTTTACCGCTGGTTGCTCACTAGCGTTGCTTGCCGTGCTGCTTGGCGTGTTTATCCATTCGTCGGTTTTGTCACGATGCCTAGTGATAAGGAGCATATCAATATCGTTGTAATTGGACACGTAGACAGTGGAAAGTCTACCACCACTGGACATCTTATTTACAAATGTGGTGGCATTGACAAACGTACCATCGAGAAGTATGAGAAGGAGGCTGCTGAGGTAAGTATTAATGCACTCACTTTATTTGTTACATTAGATGGGCAAGGGATCCTTCAAGTATGCTTGGGTGTTGGACAAGTTGAAGGCGGAACGTGAACGTGGTATCACGATTGACATCGCCCTGTGGAAGTTTGAGACAAATAGATACTGTGTTACGGTTATTGACGCTCCTGGTCATCGTGACTTCATCAAGAATATGATTACTGGGACTAGTCAAGCTGATTGTGCGGTGCTGGTTGTCGCAGCTGGTGTTGGTGAGTTCGAGGCTGGTATCTCGAAGAATGGTCAGACGAGAGAGCACGCCCTGCTAGCATACACTCTAGGTGTCAAACAACTGATTGTCGCCATTAATAAAATGGATTCTACAGAGCCACCTTATTCAGATGCTCGCTACCAAGAAATCAAGAAGAACGTGTCTGACTACATCAAGAAGGTCGGATACAACCCGGTCGCAGTCCCATTCGTGCCAATCTCGGGTTGGGTTGGTGACAACATGATTGAAAAGAGTTCAAACATGCCATGGTATAAAGGATGGGAAGTGACAAGGAATAAAGATGGCAAGAGCGTAACTGATACCGGGTTCACGCTTCTCGACGCCCTTGATAAAATGGAACCTCCAGCAAGACCAACAGACAAGCCCCTAAGGTTGCCGCTACAAGATGTGTATAAGATTGGAGGTATCGGCACTGTTCCTGTCGGCCGTGTCGAGACCGGTGTCATCAAGCCTGGTATGGTCGTCACCTTTGCTCCCCAGGGCTTATCGACCGAAGTCAAGTCTGTTGAGATGCACCACGAAGCCCTCAGTGAGGCATTTCCCGGCGACAATGTAGGATTCAACGTAAAGAACGTTTCTGTCAAAGATATCCGCCGTGGTAATGTTGCCGGAGATTCCAAGAACGATCCTCCAAGAGAAGCCGCAAGCTTCACTGCTCAGGTCATTGTCATGAACCACCCCGGTGAAATCAAAAATGGCTATTCACCTGTCCTCGATTGTCACACAGCACACATCGCATGTAAATTCCATGAAATCACTGAGAAACTTGACCGGCGATCAGGCAAGAAGGTGGAAGATAACCCTAAGTCCATCAAGTCCGGAGATGCAGCAATGGTGGAGCTTGTGCCATCGAAGCCCATGTGTGTCGAACCATTCCAGCAGTACCCACCACTCGGTCGCTTCGCTGTTCGAGACATGAAGCAGACGGTGGCAGTTGGTGTAATAAAGGCTGTCAACAAGAAATCAGACGCGGGTAAAGCGACCAAATCCGCTCTAAAAGCAACAGGGAAGAAGAAGTAAATTTCCTTGTGGTTTCCTCAATTAAACGTTTTACTGGATCTCTATTGTTTTCCGTTTAAAGATGTTTTCGTGGTTGCGATTCGCTGGGTATTGTATCTGACACTGGGTTCATGGTATGTAGCGGGCTACCAAGCACTTGTCATCGTTCGAGCTAGACTGGTGTTTGTAGGTCGAGTCGGGGCTTGCGCGTCTGAAGCCAGTTAAGTTACTTTATCACATGGTCGAGGATGGGATAGAGTGTTACCGTCTTTGAAGTGTGCAATGGTCACTTTCTTGGCATTATCATGGGCGATGACTGCGTAGCTCAGTCTGGCGCATTTGTAGCGCTCACAGGCTATCAGGGACCAGCAAGGAACCCCGGGACCTCAGGAGACTCGGGTGTAGTGAGTTTGTCGAGCGAAAAGGGATGCCGGCTAGTCTTGATGTGTCGGCGTAACCTAACCAATTGGTGTGTGAGGTCGTTCCCACCCGTCGTTGTCCGCATATCTCTTCCTCCAGGGTACCAGCGTAACCCTTATCTGGGCTCCCCACGTGTTGTATGTGGAAGGATATCGATGCTGTGGATGGGTGTGCCAAAGTTTAGGCAGTCACCGATACTAGGATGTGTGCGGTCCGCATACCACTGTTGCGTCACCACTCGGATGGTCTCCACGGGTCAGAGAGTTCATGAAGTGTGCTGGGACTCGGCAGTTATCGACCGAGTAGTGAGTCCGTTGGTGTTTTCGCGATGAGCTAGTGCACACATTGTCCCACGAATGCAGTTCAGTCAGGTCCGTGGCCACTTATCGAGAGATGATGTGCTCATCCTGATTGACAACGGGTTAAGTAGTGAGAATTAGCTGCTGTGCATTTGGCCAAGACCTCTGCAAGGAGTGCAGTTGGACAGTCGTGACTTCCTTCTCGATATTCGGTCTCCGAACGCAAGTCTTTGATGTTTGTTTCTACTGTAATTTTAGCGTTGTGGCATTAAGTCGTTATTTCTTAGGTGGGTGTGTGTTCAGGTGGTATGTTTCTGGTGTGCTTGGTTAAGATGTTTTTTCAGTTGAGTTGGTTTTATTTTCTTTTATTAGTTCGGTTTTGCGCCTGGATGTTTGATTGGTTATTTGTAAGGTTGTGTTATGTCATCGGAGGTTTATAACCTTTCTCATTTTTATGCTTTGGTTATGTTAAGTGTCGTAGATCTCACTTATTTTAATTTAATGTGGAAATTTCGACTTTGTTAAACGAAGCACTACGCAGACTGACCTGTATTAGGCGTCATTGGTCGTAACGGATTTTGGTCTAATGGTATGGTTGGTGTTTTATGGACACTAACAGACGTGTTTGCTACCGCTTAGTGTTTTATACTTGGTAGGAAGGGACTGACGCTGCGATTTTGATTTCTCACGTATGTGAAGACAAGCGTAAGGTTTTAGTGTATACGTAGTTTAACTTAAGTTACCAAGGTGGATGAGTCAGTGACGTCATTGTGGGTATCTCAATACAATATGTGAACAATGGATAAGGAAACTCTCCTGTAGCTGGTCCCAATGGGTCACAACACAAGTAAACCAACTGCGGTTTAATGACTAGCTAATGGTTACTTATGTGAATAACAGATCTGGGCGGCAATTAAATAAACATGCTAGATAGTAAAGCGAACAACTCTCATGAAGATACGATACTATAAATCTCTACAGGAGGAAGTCTCAAAAGATCCAGTCCTTCTTGGGAGAGGTTGTCTATCTTCATTCCTACCCTCTGCGCTTCGTCTTCAGTTCGAGCTTCATAGCCTACATCTAGTCTCGGCACTTGAAACACATACGCTGGTGGTGGCATATCGGTCAAAATGTTCTTAACATCAAAGTTCTTAGACGGCACTTGTCAAATTCCACTGGGTTTCAGCCGCTTCTTCTGTACGGTATTCTTATGTTCCAACTTAAGACTAACCACGAAATCTACCTCGGATACTTCCGGTTGTACAGGGGAATGTCTTTGTTCGATTAGTCGTTTTTTGACATCATTAGCATATAATGGGACTAATTTCATGTGTCATTCCAATCTACTGCAGAATTTCGATTGTCGTTCTTGAGTAGCATATTTCAGTCGTGGAGCTGGTAGTCTGTAGAGTTTAAACACCGCAAACTCGAGGACGAAAGGCCTAGTTGATTTTAGCAACTTGTTCACGGGGTGTAGGGGTGAACCTAGAATGTTTCATGAAGACACTTTCGTCCCCTGGTTTCCAAGGCAGCAATACTTCGTTCGCTGCTGCTACTTATCTTAAACGAAAATCTATGGTGCAGTCTGTAGAGCTTACCAGCATCTGCTTTGCTCAATTCGGCAAGCATCAATCGGAACAGTTATATAGGTAGTAGCTGACCAGTCCTCTTTCACAGTGGAGGTTTATTGAACCTGACTTACCCCAGTCGACTTCTACTTCATAGCTAATGGCCTTTTCCGCTCAAACTGCAAAAGAACAGTGTTACGGATGATCTATTCCAAAAGACTCACTACTAAGCTGGTGAATGTAACTGGAAGATAGTTAACCGCAGGATGTATATAGCCAGTTTTATGAACCAGAGTGATAATGGTATCCTTTCATCTCCTGGGTGGTTTCGATGGCTACAGTAATGTTTCAAAGAGCTAAGCTAGATTTAGCCCACCTTTATCAAAAGACTCGCTCGTCCTGACGTTTTGGAGTAGTCTCAAGATACCCTCCTCCGTGAGTACTGCTGCCACTGAAAATAGGCTGGTGCTGAACTCACCCTTCAGAGAATACCTCCCTGGTGGGGTGTGACAAAGCTTAAGGCATAGTCGTATTAATAGTTGCTACTTGCGTCGGATCGTCATACAGCATCACTGCTAGGAGGCGTTCTTTCTTCTTAGTTCTCTTAATGTAAGACTATAGCCTCTTAGGATAGGATTGGGTAACTTGGACAGTTTTCTTTCCCATTATATATTTTGACAAAGCTCGGAGAACCAATTTTGCCGAATACAGTGAATTCATTATATTTCGTCGCTCTCGACTTTAAATAGTCGCGAACTATCTCATTTGAGCTTCCTTAATCTATAATTTCTTTATTAATCTCATCAATGGACTGTTATATTCTTGATAAGCGAATTATGTAAGTCGTATTTCTCTCTGTATATATATGGTGAATTTATAGCATGTTCGCAGTTCTAATTTTGTTAATTTTTTTTACGGGGACCAACTGTATGAAATTTTATATCGCTAATGAGGTTTCAACGGGAATTCCTGAACTAGCTGGTCATAGTTGTCCATGAAGGACAGTTAGGATGTTTACGCGAGAGTGACCAAGGTATATGGGGTTCGTAGCAGTTTTAAGTGTGTTCTTGAGCGCACTCCACACATCATCAATAGATGAGATTTTATCAAGTAACCAATCGACCAATGAGTCGTTATGTTTGCCTACCAAACAGTTGGACTTAGTCATAGATCAAACCACAAACTCTGAACTTGAATGGAAGCAGTGAGTGGTTACTGTTTGCTAATATAGAAAGATCGTTTAGTTTGGCTATTACACTCACCTTGTATGGGCATGGTATCTAGAGGCAAGGTTCCCTGACTAGAAGCACTACAGTTTAGAACCTTGCTGATTAGATTCAAATAGGGTGGTTCTATAAGCCTCCTGTGTCTCACGATCTAATATTCTTAAGTTTCTAGCCTATTAAGGTTGAAAAAGTTTAATTTCCATAAATTATAGTCAGGACCACCATATAGAGAATGATTAAGTAGCTTTCTCATGGACTGTGTTAACAGTAGGGTCTGTTTTGCTGAGGCTAATAGGATTTTACTCAGAGCCGCATAGTTATTATACTTGTAGCTTAAACAATTCACGAAATACCATCCCAACCTCCAAATTAATAACTAAGAGTCCCACTGAACCCATGGAGCAATTTTATTTGATCGGAAACTGTAAGGTTTCCAAATCCGTCATTTAAAGTGCTCGGCTGCTTCAGAGTAGAGATGACGACTAACCACCGTTATTGCATGTCGAAGAACGTCTGTATGCTAGAAGGGACTTCTAATTTTCGATACTATTAGTAGAAAGACGAAATCGATGTAAGTGCTTATCATATCTCAGTGTTTGTGATAATTTCACGGTTATCCGATTTATCTGTTGCTAAAATGCTATGGTCACTGTTTCTGTCCTTCAACCATGTGACTTATTGTGCCTAAGAAATTTCAGGATGAAACTATGTTTACCCCTTGTGATTTTGTGACGCATTGGAGCTGACAAAGAAATGGATTTAGCAATTTTATATTGCATGTATCTTTCACAGGTGTACACGAAAATGTACTCACTAAAATCGTTATTATCATCATATTTATTACTATCATTTTTATATTCTGCTGGTTCGGTCAAATTCCATTCTAACCTGTTCCCAGAATATTGTAGCTGCAACATCGGTTTGTCCGAAACTACAGTGAGATTAGATTCAGGATCCAGCTACTCTGTTTTATAGGTATACTGCAATGTAAAAACTTCAGCTCCTAAGACGAAAATATTGTAAGACCATGAGTCAAGAACCTCAGGTTTATAAGACTGCAGTTTAAGTGAGAAACAGTTCAACTGTTCCTCAACCGATCTATCTCACATACCTTGTGAATGCCACAGCATCAAACCGAAGTGAAATCATCCCTGTAATATTTGTGTAGTCCAAGAGCTTGTATCCACTAAATTGAAAACGAGTTTACAGCCTTATCTATATGGACAGTTCATTTGTCCCAACACACGATTGTCATACTGGATGTTCGTAGATGACTTTTTGTACAACTCTAATTGACATTTTGTAGTCATAGAAGGCTTTATGAAGCACTACGCTACCCCCTCCAAACAAATTTTTGACAAGTCAGTCAAAACGCAACCAGCAACCTGTTTACTTTCATGCAGTGGACAATCAGCCACAGCCATTGGGTGAGAATCAGTGTTACTACTTTGCTGCCTACAGCACCTCGGCAGTTGGAGCGGTGCTTAGACCCGTCACCTAATAGTCGATTTTCAACTACCCAAACTAATAAGCCTCAACTGCATAATATGTTGTCTTTTATGTATAGTCCGACAACTGCCACGCAATTTTAGTTAGACCTGATGGGTTGCTTAACCTTCTTTTTAGTAAAGTGATCCTGAGTATTCGTGTAGACTTGGGACACGAAGTGTGAAATGTACAAATTAGCAGCCGCTAAAAACCTTTGCAGCAGCCATTAACGACTGTAAACTCTTAGTGTTAAGAGCTAACAGATGAAAATGACGTTTGATAAGAGATGTTTAGTTTCAAGTTGGTTATCAAAAGATGGTGTTTAGTGTGACTATGGCTGAAAGACCAGTCTACGGACCACTTTAATGATTTACTTACTGAATATTTGTTCGGAAATCGAATAAACATCTTAGTTGGCATATGTTAGTCTTGTATTTTCCAAATCACAGAATTAAGCAGATAACAAAATTAATCTGCCATCACAACTGTATATGCGTTTTAAAAGCGTAAGATACGTCTAAGGGGAGATTGTTCTATATCCTGGAAGAATCACTTCATTGGTCCTACCAGGTAGCGGTCAGGGGTTGAAAGCTAGCCTGACTTATTTTAGGTGGGGAACATGATAGTTTCAAGTGTAACCTGTTGATTTTAATATCACTCTTTTCGTTTGATAATACATAAAATATCAGTAATCGTCTTATACGTAGTCCGAGAGCGAGCCAATTATATGTAGCAGATTATGAGCTACATACATGTGTTGAATGTTCTTGATGTCTTATTATCGTGCATGTTTTATACACGATCTCTTAGTTCTTTAGAACCTTTTCTGCTATTAACGTCACTCGATCCACTCATAGTCTCCGTGCTGATGTGATATCGTCGAAACTTACCTCTATAAGCTGTGGTGTTCATTGGAGTTGAAATAACGACCTGAGACCAATATCGAATGTAATACAGTGATGAACGGTTGCCAGTAGTAGATTAACAGTCACCTCCAAAGCTCGTCCGCAGCTTAGATACAGCTCCATGCTTCCTTTGCTTGATTCTATAACCATACAAGTTACTGTCAAGCTCCATTAATCATTATAATCCGTTAATTTGAAAACTAAGCGACTTTTTGTCTGTACTCATTAATGAGCAGATAGATGATAACAGCTATGTGCTTCTCATTAGAAGTCATGAGGTACATCTCGAAAAACAATGTATTATTCTACCTCTAAACCTTGACTTGTGTGTGATATAACTTTTAAACCGCTTTTTTCACGATTTAAAACCACTTTCAAAGTTTTGTAGTGCAACAGTCCTGAATGTATCACAGTCCTGAACACTTTAACTGCAATACATATCATTTTGCAGTGTTTATGTCAAACGGTTGGAAACAAAGTAAAATCAGCTGTCGCTTATCTATCTTCTGTGTCTACCTGGTTGAAATCCTTAGAATAAACTTAGGATAGAAGACGAATCAACTCACGCTTACATCATGAGTAAACATGAAGTTGGCGTTTAAAGTATTCTGAGGAGGTACCATGAATCACTCTAGAATGGAAGGCGTCCCGAATCGTAAAAAGTGGGAAGTTACGCTTGATATCTGGCTCGCTATGTTTGAGATTTGATTTTTATATGTATTCTGTAAGTGGTTTTACAACGAAGTTTCAGAAAGTGAAGGATCGGGTGTTTTAGATATTCTACATATCTGTCAGATCCAGTCTAAATCTTATATATTCCAGGGGATGTAAATCAGGTGCTGGCTGTGATTCTTCGAATGATTCAAGTCCTCATACTGATTTGGTCAACAATATCTGAAAGTGTCCCAGCTTTGTTTTGTCCTTTTAAAGTGAAAGAGGGGAGACTTACGTTTCAAACTCTAAGCAAGGCTCCATCAGTACAATAAGAATATCTGTCCGGATTGTCGAAAAATTCATCGTAGGGTCGCTAGAACCAAGTTGGCACAAAATTGGTCACGGTAGCAGTTACGTTAGGAGTTTTGCGGAAATAAAGCGCTCAGTTCCACCGATGACATTTCTAGTTCCATTTCATTGGGAATATGTGTATGACACATATCGTGTTTAAGTATACCACCTTGAATTTGTCTGTCTTTTTTAATCCCTTTCGGACACTGTCTGGAAAGTGTTTGCTTCACCATCATGACTAAACAAAAGTCTACACACTTGTCAAATCATATTCGCTTGGTGGTGAGATGTGTTGCTTCTGTTAAAACTGTTTTGTTTAGCAGTCATCGAACTTCTACTGTTATCAGTGGATTAAGAACTGAATTCACAAAGAATATTGTTATCCATGTTTTTGGCATAACTCTTTTTGATCGATATTGTAAAAAAAAGTAATATAGAATACACTAACCAGACGTTGGATATCAGCTGCTGTTGTCAAGTCTTCAGTTCTGTGTTATTTGAATCAAACCAAACTGCTGAATGCCAATGTTCTTGCCATAAGACCTGGAATTTTCGGGTTCGTCTTATAGGATCATTGGTACACACTTCTGGGAAGCCCCAAACTAGAAGAAAATAGCTGTGCTAGGTTTTAATGTGTTTTTTAGCTGATTTCAGTCTATAAAAAATAGCTGCTTTAAAATCTACAGGTCAAGTTTGCTATATGGAAGTGAGAAATTCGCTATCATTTTGCATCATGTTTGGTGTTGACTGATCTCAGGTAATCTACATTTTAGCCCACCTAATTTAAGTTTTGTGGCTTTTTAACACTTGTTAGCAAGGCTAATCTACAAACTTAGTGGAATTGATACACCATCAGAGATCCAAACTTGCAGCACCAGTTGCTGAATTCATAAGTATGGTAACATTAAATTGGTCAGTCAACTAATAACCTCCTGTTGGTGTCGGTTAAAGTGCACTGCTGGTTACTAGATAATATCATATGAATCTAAAGGCACTAATCAACAGAATAACGATTTATCTGTTCGACACTACGAAATTCTGGAGTTATTGCTAAACAAATATGTAGACTGTAGACGACTTCCAGTCTTATTTATTTATCTCCATAAGTCTAATTTGGAAACCGTTGATTCCCGCCTCTCCTTCAAATGTGTTGTTATCATTGTTTTTGTTTTGTGAAAGAACTATCGATCTGTTCAGATTTTGTTACCTTTGTTTTACTCAAATATTTTTGTACACTTGTGGTTGTACTGTTATTATTATGCAGGGAGAACGATAATATGCACAGAAAAAGGGATACCATCGTACAGAAGATAGCATTTTCTTATTCTACTATAATTTCTACCTTTTCTCTGCTTCTATTATGTGTACCATAAATACACATATCGACTTAGACTGCACTGGAGGTATTCAATGTAACTTCAGTCAATGCTAGTCGGATAATCGCGACTACCCAATACAGTTAATCCAAATTAATTAAACCTACTGGCTAATAAGCTTCTCCCCTCAAGCTTTAGTCGGTCATTGAAATGAAGTTGATAGCTGATAGAGGATGAATAGTAAAAGGTAACTAGTTTAACATCAGTTTCATATCATATTTTATTTTAACTGCAGTTACAATATTGATCTTGGTGAATAGCAGAGGAATCCAGGACGCGCGTTTCGTCTTATTTGGGACTCCTCAGCTGGATGTACCTGTACCCCAGTGGGTGATGCTTTTCCCACAAAAGTTGGCCAACGTGCCCGAGTGGCTTAATGGATAACGCATTTGGAGTTTGGAGCGAAGGGTTCTGGGTTCGAGCCTCGGTGGAAACGACATCACTCACCGATGTGCATATCCATCTGGCTGACGAGTCCCAAATGGGACGAAACGCGCACCCTAGATTTCTCTGCTGGTTACCAACATCAGCACATCATAAATATCCGAAAGTACCGAGGAATCCGCACACGAGCCCATCTGCCAACATAGGTCGAGCAATTCGGCCCTGTATAACAACGGGAAATTACAAGTATCATTACGACAGTTACAGTACATTTCTGATTTCTCAATCTACTATTTTAGAATATCTGGCTATATTTAGGAAAGGTGTATGTCTACTAATGATGGATATTGGCTGGTAGTGGAATCCACGATGCGCGTTTTATCCTAATCGGAACTCGTCAGCTAGACATATATGCCTTCCAATGAGCGATGTTGTTCCCAGTAAGACTGAAACTCAGGACCAATTGCTTCAAATGCTAAAGTGTTATCCACTAGAACACCGAGTCACGACATTAAGGTGTATATGTGTTTCAGGAATAATTCGCATTTCTATTTCAAGTTATGTATGCTGTTGTTTGGACGCTATAAGTCTAAGTGATGAGTAGGTGAAACCTGTCAAAATCGACTTTGACAGTCTGTTTTCTCTCACATTTTCTATTCAGTCTTTGATCTTTCTGCTTGGAAAGTTATCATATGAGTTAAATTTACAATTTATTTTGCTCTGCACACCTATTATTATGCAGTGATGTTTCTTTTTGTCACTGAACCCACTTATTTTGAGAAACACCTGAGTTCACAGTGCTTAACGACCTGTTGAACCATTTATTAATATTTGTATCTGCTTAACACTGAATCCAAACAGTGATTTATCGGTGACATGGGTTGAAATTTCTGAGGAGGATGTATAGTTTCTTTTGAGGTATTTGATACACCTTACTGATGGTGAGTACAAACAATCAAGAGACCTACACCAAGTATGACTTCTTACCGACTGCCACTTAAAATGAAACGTGATGTACATTGAATGATAGTTTTCTAGTTTTGTGATCACATTGGGAACTCGATCGATAGAAATCAGTCAAAATTTTGAACTAAATAGCATACATCATCCGATGCTGGTAACTCTCCACACACCAAGTGACACATTACAGTAAAACTTGGTTATTTTTTTTATTTTTTGAGTGTTATAAATAATTGATATTGGAATTGTTCTTAATGACGACAAATCTAAAGAATCCATTTAATTCTTTCTTACTACACTCTTCTGAAGCCTAAGAGTGTCAGAACAAATGATTCATTCTAATTTAAGCTGGTTCCAAAAGGTATGCGTAGTTTCTTCTGCGCTTAAACTTTTGTCTGAAGTTGAGCCTGTAATCGTCGAAACATAAAGTCATAGTACTGTAGTGAGTTTTTAGTGACTTCAGTAGATCAATGGTATAATGCTACTGTCCTCTGAAAGTACTTGTGATTACTAGTTATCAGTTCACCAGTCTATGAAGCCCTTGACTGTTGGTCTGAGCCGTGTTGGAAGACATAGACTACCTGATTGGGATCTTCGAAACTACAGGAATCGATGTTTGAGGACTCTTGGCGACCTGACTGAAAATCGGTCACAATGGAGATCTATTCACTCCTCAGCTGACAGCTAGGACTTGGATATTCGCACCAACCTTTATCTTCAGACTGTTTATTCCCCCACACAACTTCATCTACTTTGATTTCAATCTTTTATCCACCTGCTCTTTTTGTACTAATGTGAAGTGTGGCAACTTCAGCCGATGCACCTGTCTGCGAGGTTCTACGTTGGTTTCGCCTGTCTACCTGACTTATGATTTAATCACTTATGAAACAACTTTTTTAAGCCCTTGAACTCAAAATGATACAATTATTATTTCTTGATACCTGTAGTTCTCCATTGCTATACTGGGTTGAATTGATCGGAACCTGTTGGCCCATGGACTCCTATGCAAATACCTCTATACTACCTGAATATCTATTGTTATAAGTGACTTGGTTATGGCTAGCAGTGGAACCCAGGATGCGTGTTTTGTCCCATTTCTGGGACTCGTCACTTAGGTGTACTTCCACCTCGACGAGTGATGTTCCGGCTGAGACTCGAAATTCATGCCCATCGCTTCAAACACCGAAGCGTTATTCCCTAGGCCAATGAGACGAGATAGCCACCTCTTATACAACGCGTGTCCTGTGTTGCACTGCCAGCCACAAATAAGTAGATTATTAAGTGATATAGTTGTACGTTTTACTGAAAGAGTCTACTTGCCATAATTAGTGAATTCATCCACTAGCAGGATAACTATGCTTCTTACCAATCAAATAGAACCAACACAGTGATTACCCAGAAGTTAGGCTTAGAGTTCTGGGTAAAAGGGGAAAGTCAGTTTATCAGGCTGTAAACTTTCATCGAATCATCTGGTTGAGACATTTGTTACATACGCCTAGTAACCGTCTAGTCAGTCTCGCAGTGTTACCTGAAGTAGGTGTACGCTGAACGAAAGGTAAGGTGGTCAGACATGGCATCAGTGCATGAGGTCTGCAACCGTTGGTCAGAATCGGTTGAGGAAATGAAGACTTCCGAAATGGCGTAAGTGTGACCGTTGAAACCAATAGATGAAAACTAGGTTGTTTATGTTAGCTGGGCGGAAGGAATCGGTTCGAGGCTCACGCTTGAACTGTTTCGTATTTTTTGACGTTCATTAGTAAGACGTACCTCCAACCGTGTCACTCAGTGCCGCAATTGGATACATTACCTCTAAGCTACTCAGGCTGTGGCTGACATTCTATAGGACTGGATTTTGTACATCGGATGGTTGTCTTCCAGTGACCAAAAAATGTACCAGATGGTATGATTGACAAATGATCTCAGTAGTGCTGATGCACCAGCATATTATCTTCATCTAAATAGTCACATCGGATTTCATTAATTTTATTCCTTCTTTCTGTTTCTTTACCACCTTCTACTAATTGCTTCCGGCCTTATTTCCCTATCTTGATATGCTGTTAGATGAAGTGGTAGTTAGAACCGTTACCGGCTAAATAACCGATCTAGTCTTTTATTTTTTGCATCCAGATGGATGAAATTTCCAGGAAACTATGCATGCTTAGACTTGCATTCATTTTACTCAACTGCATATCAAAATATACGGTTGCATGAAATCAGTATTTGAATGTTTCAAGATCGTCAGCTTATGTAATGTTATTTTTGACACGATTATTAATTTAAAGATGCTGAGCTACTGCTTGCCTCGATGTATGTTTCTGGCTGCAGTGGTACCAGGTTACAAGAAAAGCTGTGGTTCGCTGGTTTAGACTTTCAGCCAGTGGGTTATTTGCTCGAATCTCGCTCCACGTAACGAAGTTTGGCCAGGTAAACAGCATAGTTGGCCCTTAGGAATTAGGTCTGGCTAACTGCCTACTGCATGGATGTGCACACAGTGTGTTGGTTTCATTCCATTCCTGTGGAGTCCGTAGCATAAAAATATCACAGTTATTGGATCACAAGTGTTTTCAAAGCGTTTAAGGTTAATAAGGGGAATACCAAGTTGTTGTTGTGAGAAAAATAGGGGAAGAAAAGAACTGTAAGGGTAGTTATTCAGTTGATTAACTTGTGAATCTCAGCAGTCTTCGATAGGTTTAACCTTCTATCTTACCAGTGGATACTGTTAGCTAAAATACGTGAATACTGCAAAATGAAATAGGGTTAGTTAGACTAAGAAATAGAGTCAATCGATAGGGTCAGTGATTTCCGTTCTGAGCAATCTAGGCCGTCAGCTTTATATTGCATTATTATTTATTAATTTTTCACTTGGGTTCCTAGTGGAACATAGGGTTTCACTAGCACGTCTCCATTTCAATCTCTTCTCTGCAGTCTTCAAAACCTGGCTCCACCACTCCCCACAAGCTTTCATTTCTTCCTCACACCATCTCCTCCATGTCACCCTCACCTCAGACACCCAACTACTCGTTCCCCATTTAGATTCCACTCGACGGCCTGGCCTAGCCTGACCTGCCCTGACGCGTGATGTCCCCGATCAGCCTTCTCAGTGTATGCCCAATCTAATCCACCTCCACTTTCTTCTGCATATTTGTTGTGTGATAGGTTCTTGGTTAGTTCATTGCCCGGCCAGAGTTCCTTGTTGCTTATTCTTATTATTCTGGCAATCCATCTGATCTTCAGTGTCAGTATCGAGTGAGCGTGGGTGTCAGCTGTTGATGATTTTTGTGTGTAGTTTGTTGGAAATGCTTTTCGTGACACACCAAGTCTCTGAAACATCACATAGAAGCACTGACTTGACTGACGTTGGTGTTGAAACTCCAAATCTTGTTCCACATGCTGAGTGGAGTACATTAGATCTCCACACTGATTTCAGATTGATGAAAGCCTGTCTTGCTTTTCCGATACTGGTTTTGACACCCTTGAACTGGACTTTATTCTAAATTCGAAAGCTTCTCTCGTATGATCTACAAAAAACGAGGTTGGTTAGAACGTTATTCAACCGTATGTGAAAACTGTGTTCATTTTGTTGTAATTTTTATAGATGGCTAGTAATAGAATCCATAAAGCATGTTCCATCCTATTTGGGATGAAACTTCGAATCATCATCAAAATAAACATAGGACTAGACATTACTTAGTAACAATCAAAGTTGCCACACTCCATATCGGCACATCAAGTAACAAGAAAATAGAATGGAAGGTGAAGAGAGAAAGAAAAAAAAACAGTCAAAGGAAGTAGAAGTAGAAAGTAGCCAAAGAGAGGAAGGAAGAATGGGAAGATGTTGAGATTAAGTATGGAGGTAAAGATGAGGATTTCGTGTGCATACATCTGCGCCACTGACATCAGTTCTGAGCCATATCACTTACATGGCTCAAACGAACAGTCAAGGACTTCACACCTTGACGGTATGTTTTAGTCTGGTCGCTTCCAGCCAGCATTGTGCGACAAGTCAGACGGTGGCTAGGCCTACGTAACACATGTCTCAGTCAATGAAGGTTCACAACTGCATTAACTGACTTAACTTTCCACCCTAAAACTCTACGTGTGACTTCTGTGTTACTCACCACAAAACACGACCTATACTACAAAGGTAACGGTGGTCAAACACGTGGAACCTCAGTCAATGATGGTGTTCCCATTGAGACTCGAACCCAGTCCCCGTCACTTCATACGCGTTATCTGTTGAGGTACAAGAGCCTCCTCATATCTTGTTTTTTTTTGACTGCATCTACCAGTTTACATATACATTTAGAAGCACATACATTAGAAGAACAGAGGAGAGGAATATTGATTGGCCACTGGAGAGTAACCAACTTCATGTTGTCTGGTCCTAAGCGCTGATCGATTCTACCAACCATTTTTACAATCTGCCCTCCAGATTATTTGACTCAACGTCTCAATACACTGGGGTAGACGTTAGATGGTTACTTTCCAGTGACCAATCAGTGTATCTAATCCAATCCTACCGGAGGTCAGTGGTGACGTTTCTGTCTGCAGTACTAGGTGACGTGTGTTCGAATCCCAGGCGCCACATCAGTTCCGTAAAGGTTGCAGATATGCCTTGCTGACAAGTTCGAGAAAGCACGAGACCTAGGTACAGGGCTTTTTGCCAACTGTCTGCATTCAACTGACATCTCTCAGAGGAGAAAAATTTCCTTCACATCCCCAAGAATCTGAGATTAAAGCATCCATATAAGTTAAAGAGCGTGACTGGTAATGAACGCATTTTGAACGGTCTCAAGTTGTTAAAAGTGATCCATAGGCAAAAGGAGCTCAGGCCTATTACGTTTTGCTGAAACAATAACCATCAAGAAACTTAAACCAAATCTTTGTTTTCAAAGATATTCGTTCGTCAACCTTGCACTGAAGTGGAAATTATTTTACAATAAAATGTAGGCAAACCATTTTTTCCTTATCCCATTTTCTCCTATTTCAAACTTCACTTCTTTTTTCTAAGAGCTACTCATGTTACTACTGTCCAAGCTTTCGTAAATCCATGACATTTTAGCAGGTACGTAACCTATAATAATTATTTTCCACTTCGTATTAATTGTTCTTTCTATCACCTCCGAAAATTAACTTTCAAGAATATTCACTTAGCAATAGTATCAGTAGTCAGTCTTCCCTACCTTAACTGTTCATTATCTATGTTGTTGGCCGATCGTGTCTATAACATCCTGTCAACTCGACAAAACTATGTTCAACTTTTATGATTGACTTGGTTATGTCTAGCAGTCGGGTCCAGGACACCCGTCTTGTCCTATGTGGAACTCTTCAGTTGGGTTTATCTGCACCCCAGTGAATGATGTTGTTCTCCCTGAAATTTGAACTTCGTACCGACCACTTCAACTGCGGAATTGCTCGATCTCTGTTGACATATGGGACGCCTCGATATTGCCTGAATATTTATAGTTATTACTGACTTTTACATTTGGTCAGCTATGGATATGTAGCTCCGCCAGAGTCCTGTTTCAGTATCATTTACAAAGTCAAAGGGAACAGTTCAAAAGAGATAGGCTTTCGAAAGTTGTGAACAGCAGAAGCACTAGCAATTCACACCTACATGCAGAAGAAGCATGCACAACCTCTTGTCATACCATGTATGGTTTCAACACTTCGACCTTCATTTCTTTGTTTTCGATTTCATTGCAATTAATTAGTTCACCATTATCACCTTAGTTATGACCCTTGTTTCTTTCCTCGTCTTCATTATACCTATCAAGTTGACACTCAGTCGGTGCACTTCACATCAATCAACAGTTTTCACCTTGCCAAACTCTTTATCTTCCTCTTTATTTGCACTCTCTAAACGATTATTACGAAACCCCATTACATTCTTTAGTTCAGTTTTAACACTCGCTTAATAATAGACTGTTATATGTTTGTGATAGATATATACAAATGAGATTCTAAAGCTTTGGTAAATGAAATAATCGGAAAAGATTTTCTTTGCTGAACTACCTCTTCTTGTCTTCATTACTCGTAGAGTTTTTGATTTCTCTGGTCATTCGAAAGTAGTGAATCTTTCATTGAAATAGCACCCTGTGACTAGGTAGTATAAAACAGATTCAAGCCATCTGTTAAGCATTTACATCAACAGATACAATTCCACCATAAATTTTACCTTCTTCGAAGCGTACCAACTGTTTCACTTTTAAAGCTGTACAATTTTTAAATCCTACTAACTAGTGTATTTCAGAAAACTCTAACCTCCTGGGACAATTCGCTTGCAAGTTATGCATTTTAGCTATCGGTAACTGCATGACTAAGCGTTTTGCGTGAATTTATGCGGAAGAGAATAATCACAATAAACATCTATTGTGAGTACTAATATGAAAGTACGAAGTGAATACCAGCAGAGCAGACATTCAGATAGCTTGGCGATACTAAACAACAAACCAGTACGTGTTAGGACATGTCTTGAAGACATAATGAAATATTTTACAACTTAATTGTTTACTTTCATCTAATAACCTTTTGATTCTCAACTTACTGGAATTATTTTATCGATAATGTGTGCCATGACGACAACAAACACTCACGTAAATAAACATGAGCGAATCTTATGACCACAACCAAATCTAACTAAAGTTTACTGTAATGTGGCATTGAGTGACACAGAGAAAGCAAGTTCCCTTCTGACTACAGATCAGTGCTAACCATCGCGAAACCTGGTTCTGAGGTTTCCTACTGATTAGCTCCTCATACCTAACATCAAATTATGGTATATCACTTCCCATAGCTTAGTGACCAAATTGTAAACGTGGTCGACAGACTTTGATCAGTGTTCAGCACTACTTCGTTAGCTACATTTTGCTGGTTGGTATATGTCCCAAGTTTTGAAGTATTAATTAATTGTATGTCCACTTTACAGAGGAGTAACTGACAAGGCTGATACACCCAATAAAACTTGTTTTATGCATGTTCATCGTTCACCACACTGTAATGTTTCAGAACATCTAACTGATCACTAATAAAACCGAGAGTGGCATCACATAAAATCAAAGACTCGTTCTCACACTTCACAGGGCTAAATAAAAGTCTAAATACTATTTCACTTACGACAGTATAATAAGTCGATATCCGTCACCTATTCGTAATGATCTGTCTTAACTCTCAGTAATAACCTCGCTTGCTTAAATAGTTCAATAATTAATAGCCGGTCCTAAGCCCGGATAAAGAGGGAAGGTTGGGCATAGGGCTAGCAACCCTACCTCGGAAAACAAGTCCAACCGCAAAAGAAACTCCAAAGCACAAAGAAAATATGAAAAATAGAAACAAAATTATTCCTCGCTGGAATCAGAGAGATGAAATGACCCCAGTTGGTGAAAGCCTTCGGGAAGCCAGTCGGCCGATATGTCTCCACTCTCTCGATGAAAGCGAAAGTAAACGTGGGGACATGGAATGTCCACACTATGTTTGAACCCGGCAAGGCTGCACAGATTACGAAGGATATGAGAAGATATGGCATGGAAGTGATAGGAATTTGCGAGGAATCTGCAAATGGAATGGAAGTGGACTCTCCAAACTCTCAACTGGAGAATCAATAATCTACTCCGGTCACCCAGACGACAACCATGAGCAAACTGAGTTTTGGAGTGGCTATCATGATGTCCCCGATAACATCGAAGGCTCTCATACAGTGGGAACCAATCTCCTCCAGGATCATAACAGCAAGGTTCAACTCAAAAGAAAGCAAAGTCACAATCATTCAATGCTACGCACCTACAAATAATGCAGATCAAGAGAAGAAGGAGGAATTCTACAGACAACTGCAATCAGCACTGGACAAGATGTCAGTTGGCGATATCAAAATTCTAATGGTTGGGGTGACATGAATGCCAAACTGCGTGGAACGGACAACACAGGAAGAGAACTCATTATGGGTTGAGAAGCGCTTGGTGAAATGAACGAGAGTGGAGAATTGTTTGCAGACTTCTGTGCATTCAACGATTTGGTGATTGGAGACAGTGTGTACAAGCACAAGGATATTCACAAAGCAACATGGATTTCACCAGATACCAGGACACACGAAAAATCAGATTGACTTCATTTCAATCTCACGAAAGTAGAGACGCAGCCTACTTGACACAAGGGCAAGAAGGGGAGCAGATGTAGGTTCAGACTACTCACTGTCTAGTTCAAGGAACCTTCAAAACCAAGTTGAAAGCCTTCAAGGAAGTTGGTGATAGACCACAGTTCAAGTTCAACACCCAGAACAGAGACTGAAGGACGAAACTAGAAAGGACATCTTCCCGTCAGCCAGTCATCAGGACAAGATGGGAGATATCGAGCAGCATCCCTGAAGAAACCTGTGTGGATGAACACTGGAAGTCTTTGAAAGCTATGTGGAAAGAAACCTGCATAACCGTATTAGGAAGGAAGAAGAAAGAAGATAAGGAATGGATCTCGATGGACACATGGAAGCTGATAGAGCAGTGAGAGGAGGATGGTGAAGTAGAAGATGAACCAATGCAAGGATGAACGACGGGAAGAGAAACTGAGTACAACGTACAAAACACTGGACAAAGAAATGAAGAAGAGTGCTCGCAAAGACAAAAGACACTTCTGTGACACACTGGCAAGTGAGGCAGAACAGGTTGAGGGCTGGTTCGAGAGACCTGACAACATTGTATCAAATAACCAGGTTACTATCTGGGAGGGAAGAGATCAACACAGATGAAACCAATAAAAGATGATGAAGGAAATCTACTTATCAAGGAGACGAGACAATGGGCTGACCACTTTGAAAAGCTTTCAAATCTACCATCACCTGTACTTCGTACAGAAATACCACCTGCAGCCACAGAACTACAAGTGAACACAAATCCTCCAACAAAAGTCGAAGTCCTGAAAAGTACCTGCTGATCGACTGGAAGAAGGGCTACCTTGTCAAACTCCCAAAGAAGGGAGAACTAAGTCTTTATAAGAACTGGAAAGGAATCATGCTCCTATCCACCCCAAGCAAAATATTAAGCCGCATCATCCTAGAGAGACTGAACAGTGCGCTGGATTCAAAATTACGACCAAAGCAGGCTGGATTCAGACAGAACAAATCATGTGGGGATCAAATTACAACGCTACGCTCTGCTCCGCATCATCATAGAACAGAGCATAGAATGGCAGTCAGTCAACTCTCTACCTCAACTTCATCGACTTTGAGAAGGCCTTTGACGGCGTCGAACGACAAGTAATTTGGCAGTTGCTTCAACACTAAGGAATACCACAAACCTTGATCAGCCTCATTCAACAACTATATAAAGATGCCACATGCCAAGTGATTCACAATGGAAAGCTCGGTGATGCCTTTGGAGTGAAGATAGGCAGGAGTAAGACAAGGCTGCCGCCTACTATCACTCATGACCTTCCTGATTGTGATCGACTGGACCATGGAGGAAAACGGTGAGGAGCGTGATGGGCATACTCTGGCTGAACCGATGAGAATAGCCTGGAAGATTCGGATTTCACCACCGCCGGTGATGATTTATGTCTAATGTCTTGTCGCACAAACTCGAAGATCTACAGGCGAAAACTAACAAGTTGGCAGAAGAGGTGAGGCAGCGAAGGAAGATGGTACTTCAGGTGAAGATGGAGGAGACGGAGATGATGATATTCAACCAACAACAGCATCAACAACAATAGGCATCAATCACTATAGACGGGAGAAACCCAAAGGAAGTAGTCTCTTTCACCTACCTACCTACCTACCTACCTACCTACCTACCTACCTACCTACCTAGGCAGCATCGTTTGAACTATAGGTGGTGGCACAGCTGAGGGCGTCATGGCCAGGATCAGGAAAGCAAGACAGGCTTTCATCAATCTGAAATCAGTGTGGAGATCTAATGTACTCCACTCAGCATGTGGAACAAGATTTGGAGTTTCAACACCAACATCAGTCAAGTCAGTGCTTCTATGTGATGTTTCAGAGACTTGGTGTGTCACGAAAAGCATTTCCAACAAACTGCACACAAAAATCATCAACAGCTGACACCCACGCTCACTCGATACTGACACTGAAGATCAGATGGATTGCCAGAATAATAAGAATAAGCAACAAGGAACTCTGGCCGGGCAATGAACTAACCAAGAACCTATCACACAACAAATATGCAGAAGAAAGTGGAGGTGGATTAGATTGGGCATACACTGAGAAGGCTGATCGGGGACATCACGCGTCAGGGCAGGTCAGGCTAGGCCAGGCCGTCGAGTGGAATCTAAATGGGGAACGAGTAGTTGGGTGTCTGAGGTGAGGGTGACATGGAGGAGATGGTGTGAGGAAGAAATGAAAGCTTGTGGGGAGTGATGGAGCCAGGTTTTGAAGACTGCAGAGAAGAGATTGAAATGGAGACGTGCTAGTGAAACCCTATGTTCCACTAGGAACCCAAGGGAAAAGTAACAATAATAAGATGACACAAGCTTCCTCATAACTGCATGTACATCCTACTGATGAGTGTTAGCAAGGACGAAACCTAGGTCTAGGATATCCTGTAGATTGTCTCCTAACATCCAACACAAATACTCGTCCAGTAATACAATTTTTCTAATACTGGTTAAAATGAAATTGGTTCACTGTAGGAGGAATCCAGTAAATTATTTTGAGAAATTGAATGTAGGCTGTTTTAATTGTGAATCAAATCGACTGTTTATTTTATAAGTGATACTTGAACACGAGAAACAAACAAATATTACTTTGTTGATCTATGCGCATAATTATTGATTATCTAAGTATCGATTGAATGGACGGAAATTAATTTACTGTCCTCACAAGTATTTTCTGATTGTAATAACTTGAGATGAAATACTTTAATGAACTTAGTGTTGTGTTTTTTGCTGTATTCTCTATGTTTGATAAACCGTCTAGAGGCTTATTCGCAGCGGTTTTCCTGTTTGCTATGTTCAAAACATCTGCTAATACTAATGCTTTTCACATCTGAGTTATAAAGAATACTGAAACTAGCGTTGGTCTCCAGTTTTCTGTTGTTGCTTGGACGGAACTGATCGTCCTTTTTTATTAGCATAGAGGCTATTGTCCGAATGCTTCAATATAGTCGGTTATTTCATTCCGATATTAAGCATGGAAAGTAGCTGGCTGGTAGTGGAATCCAGGACACACGTTTTGTCCTGCTTGTGGCTTATCAGTTGGACATACCTCCCCGCTAGTGACTGACATTGTTACTACAAGGAGTTGGGTGCATCCAGCTGAAGAATCCAGAAATCGGAGGAAACGTTCGTCTTGACTTCCACTTTTATCCGCTAACCATTATCAGTATCAAACATGTACAGTGACAACGAAAATAAATGAAGCTCTTGGCCAACGTTAAGAATAAATAAGAATGGATAATTACAGGACCAAGATCAGTCGTCATGCACTCCTTTCAGACTTGAATATGAATGGGTTCCTAAGCTTAACAGTTAGATGAGACTCAATGAGTATTTTGTGTTCATTTCGAATGCTTCAGGTCTGTCGATGCTTGGTCAGATCCCACATAGGGAATCCAGGACACACGTTTTGTCCTGCTTGTGGCTTATCAGTTGGACATACCTCCCCGCTAGTGACTGACATTGTTACTACAAGGAGTTGGGTGCATCCAGCTGAAGAATCCAGAAATCGGAGGAAACGTTCGTCTTGACTTCCACTTTTATCCGCTAACCATTATCAGTATCAAACATGTACAGTGACAACGAAAATAAATGAAGCTCTTGGCCAACGTTAAGAATAAATAAGAATGGATAATTACAGGACCAAGATCAGTCGTCATGCACTCCTTTCAGACTTGAATATGAATGGGTTCCTAAGCTTAACAGTTAGATGAGACTCAATGAGTATTTTGTGTTCATTTCGAATGCTTCAGGTCTGTCGATGCTTGGTCAGATCCCACATAGGTAGATCACTTATGGTATCCTATGCCACAGAATACGTAAATCTCAGGCCTAACACCCTAAGCGACTACATCTGTCTGCTTCTTAAGAAATCCATAAATACAATCTCTTTTTGTTCAAAAACCTCTTAAATGTTGATGAAAAACTATTCCCAAGCTACTCATTTCTTAGAAAGTGTTTCTGGGGATCAGTACCACAGATCTTTCTCCTCTTCCCAATTTCCTAAATCTCACTTATCAGGTCTTGAGTTCGAATCCACACTGACTACTTCATTTTGGATAACCAGTACACGTTAGGCATCATTTACATTGAACGAGTTCGAAGAATAATCTGATTTCAGCGTGTTTGGCAATCGGACTGACTTGTAAGGCCTATGCTTGATGTCATCACTTTACGATTAATCGAAGTAACGTAGAAGCTTTCCAATCCATGTTGCCTTATTCCCTACGCCATGAAGGAAATAGTTAAAAATATATACACCAGTCTGATTTGACAGACAGTACTAACAACTTTAGACACGGAAATCAATAATTCAACGTAAATATGAACATATAAATGCATTGATCATTAGTTATTATTGATTCCCAAGGCTGTCTAGGCTATGAATGTCTGGTTTTGAACGTCAGTGCCCTTATTTATCAATAAGGGCTGTCTGTATTTCAGAGCTAATCAATTATCTACATAAAGGATCATTATGATCTAAATTGAAAGAACCAGTGGAAGATGACCATTATGAATAAGCTTTTCAGTGATATTAACACAAAATGATAACCTTGGTCTTGTTCCACTGTAGTTCACTCATTTGGTCACGAAATTTCCCGTCTTTTACTACTTAATATTGCATTCCATCTTATCGAATAACTTATTGGATAATGTTCATATAATTTTTGATTAATTGACTGTGGTAGTTTGACATCGGATTATTCAGTCAAGGTGGAAAGAATCCGTGCATCATGACAGGACTTAAACCAATAAACTTCTGATTACCATTCCGCCATTGTCAGCTGAAATGATGATTAAGCAGCTAATTTGATGAAACACGACAGATGGACCAAATACTTGATGACTATAGTGAAACAGGAACCTGGTTAGCAGTTGAACCTCGTCGCGTAGTTGGTAGGGGGACCGGATTTTCCCGTCCGGAATCACCTGTTCCTGCATACAGCATAAATAAGTCCACTAACACAAACTTATCGTCTAATGTCCAGTTGTTGTCAAAATAGGAATTTCACGTTATATTACAACTGCCCTATCTTCTAATGTCATATGTGTCATGTCATACATATTTTTTTCACTTGGCTCCAATAAACTTATTTTCTGTCAACTGACTTGACTATCACCAGTGATTTGTTGCCTTCTAATTAATTGCAAACCAAGTTCTTCATCAAGCCGGAATGATAACTGACAATTAAATGGCTAGGCGGATAGACAGAACACCTAGTACACAACTATGATTATAAACCTGACTAATATGTGAAAACATCCCATCCAGCACATATTCCAGGATCTGGATACGCTGAAATAATTCAAAATTGGAAGTGATATTGTCATTCTACCGACTGATGCAGCGCACTCTACGACGGAAAACGATAAGGTGAACTGAAATCATGATACCTGCTGAAACGTCACCATTTAGAGAGATTTTTATCCGAAACCAGATTTCGATGGAGAATAATGCATGCATAAACTGACATTTCACATTGATTCCACACTTCTGTAATGTCGCTTGTATTATCCCCTCGTTAATTGGACCAAACTGATCAGTCTCTATTGGCCATATGGGCTCCTGCGCAGATCCCTCGATATAGTCTGCATTTTCAGTTTTGGTATTAATGATGGATAGTGGCTATAAGTGGAATCCAGGAAGCTGACTTCGTCCTATATGGGACTTGTCAGCTGTGGATAACGCTCCAGTGTTTGAAGCGGTCGGTCTTAGGTTAGAGTTTTGGTGGGAACAACAACACTCACTGAGAAACAGATACATCCACTTGACGAGTCTCAAACAGGCCGAAACTCGCGTCCTGGAATTCATACTTCGTTGTGATTGGAATACTCACTTTCTAATGGCATTAAAGGTAGTTAATTCCGATTAAATTACAAGCAAGATGTTTTTGGTTACTGCGTTGGAATCGTATAATTGTGACGCATAATTTCCTGAACACTTTGAATGTAGATTTGGGTGTATTGAGGATGCTTTTCTCACCTGCTGAGCACGAATTATTGCATCGTGATTAGCTTAACTTACTATCCATTTTATAAGCATCAATAAAATAATCACGAATACCTATGTAATCGTCCGCTGTATTATTATTGTTATCATCATTATATAGGGTTTAGTTTTCCTCACGGGATATAATTTTTCAAATGTCATATTTATACGATTGTACAGCTTGAAAATAAATTCGTTGGAAAGAATCCCTTCGCTGAATATCTTGTTCTTAATAAAAGAGTTGTTCGTTTCATTTATTTTCGAAGTTGTGTCAGTCCTGATATCTCAATAGGAGTCTGTGAGGATACAAATGGTTGAACTGACATACAAACTAGTGGCTCAAACAAGACATTCAAATGCATAATTATCACCACAAAGCTTACTGGTTTATCAGTTGCTTCTCTCCTACTGTATACTTATGAAAAAAGGTGCAGAGGATTTGAGAAGTCTTCAAAAAGTTTTTCACCATTGTTCTATTAACATCCCTGGGAAGGAGTGGGACCAAATTATAAGCCATAAAGTCTTTAAGCAAAGAATACTAGGTAAAGAAAGTAGTTTATCTTATGAACTTGCTAACTTGTGACATATTTTGCAAATATCAACCCATTGTCTACCATAACAAAAGATGACAAGAACACAACATAACGGTAACTTACATGTTTTCTGCATCGTATAAGGAACTGTGTTTATCTTCCATGTCGGGAATTTCACGTAGTGAAACAGTAGTATTCGCTGTGTGAAATACCGAACAAACAAACTAGCCTTAAATTATATACCACCATAGAGACCAAGTTCTACTCTGACATTATTCATCCTCCACATAGTCCCCAAGACCACCAATAGAGAATAAATTAAGTGAAAGGATATCGAACAATTCACGTAAAGCCTAGAATAGACTTCAAGTTGCCACACTTAACAGAATCATGTAAAAAAAAGTGGGTAGGAAAAGCATGACATAGAAGTAGACAAAACAGGTGAAATTAGCAAGAAGAAATGAATGAAGGTTGATGAAATTTTCAAATATGTTAAAGGGTGGTTACGTCTGTACAAGTCTGACCAATTCCGAGTCATATCACTAAGAGTTTTCAACCGTTGATTACTATTATCTTGCGGACTCCAGAGACATAGCCTTCATCTCTCTACACTGCTCAGATGAAGACTTTATGAACTGGTGTCAAGTCTGGGTCTGGTCACTATAAACCTTCTGTCAACCCAACCGTTTTCCGGTTAGCATCCATCATATGTCAATGTATGCTGTGATTTGCCGTGTGCAGTATGCAGTCAAGTTCATAATTTCATCAACTAATCTACTTTCTTACCCTATACTCCATTCCTAATATTAACACTGTTAACGTGATGATTTCACCATAAACCAGCAACACTTAAAACATACAAACGCTCAGAAACCTGTAACCACTTTATGTCTCCCCTTTTCAGGGGTGATCTCCCAAAGATACACACTAGGATAGAGTGGACTAATGAGGAGTATACTCATTGTCAGGTGTGTTACAGCATCGATCATAGTTATGGCGTAGCGTTCACACCTTAATGAAATTCTGCTACAACATCAGGTTCAACTCCAAGTTTCAGCCCGGTCTTTAGATCAGTGGAGAACCAACACAACCTGCTGGATCGGTGTCCTCGCCGAACAAGAAATATCCAAGCAACGCTTTCACTTACAAGCAAACAATACTGCCATAGCGTTCTGTTAGTGCTCCCTCAAACTGATGTGTTATCCCGCAACCCTCTCAACTGTCAGGCTGCAGCACGTCCGCATTCTCCAGGTAGTCGATTTATTGACTACACTCAATTCTCAGTGAGCAGATACGCGTGGGACGCGTATCACTGGAGTCTCCATAACCTTCCAGACTGAATGCAGCTCACCTTCCGGAAAAGACATTTCTCTAGGAGGTTTAGCCGGCAAGCTAATAGTAAAGAGAGATTCACGTCTTTTGGCCTATTAATATGCAACCAAGGCTAGGGCTACCAACAGCAGTACTCTGGACCAAATATTGCTCCCCTACTACACTCGATCTCTTGGGTTCACTTTAACAGCAATGACTATCATAATTAGGAAGCTGAATTCACCTCACTTTTCGGTTTCATTGCTCCACTAGTCGTGAACATGTGGATCTCGTCGACCATAGTCTTCTCTAAGTCAGCTTGACGACGTCCTGGGTGGTATGCAGTGGGGCGGTGAAGAGGCTCACTGTTATGCGCACCTAGGCATCATACATAATCCCTGGTACACATAACATCCCCTCTTTTCATTATCCAGCAGCACAAAACCAACACCACTTAGCCGCACCATGCAAAGCTGATTAACTTTGACACCCCGGGGAAGTAACGATGCTGCATCGAAAGTCATAGTTACTTTTACCACGAATGGTATTTATAGCGTCACGTTTACACCTTACCCTCACCTAAATATTTTTATCGGGGTATCTTTATTTCAATCTTCCACTACCTTTTTCCTTTTATCACACGACTGTTAAGTATTTTTATCTAATTGCTTAGTCTTGCTCACTTAATTTCCATACAGAATACTATGTCATATGTTGAATGCATGAAGATAAGCAGCCGGTAGTGAACCGATCACAAGCATTTTCCACAAAAATAATGACCTCCATGGGTCAGATACTTAAAAATCAACAAATTTAAGTTGGAAAAGAAGCTTTCAATCTGTTGACTAACAGTTTACAGTAAATTGAAGTAAACTGTGCACCATCCGCTTGCAGAAAAAGACTGGTTAGTATAAATGGGTGTAGGAAAAAGGGTCAATTAGTAGACGATGTAAACAAGAGCAGGGGATTGCATTCGGTAGGAAATAACAGTCCTGTTGTTTATGTCTTTGTTTGGTCTGTCTGTCTACCAACCTCTCTAACGGAACAACTTCATTAATTTTTCAAACCCGGTGTACGCTTTCATACGTTCATAATTGATATATGTGCAAGAAACGACCAATTACTGTCTTTGCAGATTTACTTTAACGGCCACCAAAACAACTGCTGAGATAATCAATTAGGTTTCAGTATTCCGGCTAAAAAGATGGTTTTTCATAAAATTAAGTAATCGGTTATTACAGCAGTTGTTAAGGTAGCCTTTAAAGTCGCCTGTCTTTGTATGACGGATATCCTTTTCCACATGGGTGAAATAACGAAAGCAATACACGTGTGTGTGAATCGATGGATAAGTCGAACAGAATAGCGAATAAAAAAGTCAGTCTATGGAGCGAGCTAACCAATATCATGATTTCAGTTAAGTCATGAAGTCGGATTAAAGTATCTTGAGGAAGGAATAGTGGTGGCTAACTAGTATGACAATTAAACATCCCGGAATAGACTGCTACTTCAAGAAGTAGGATTTTCAGGAAATGAACTGCATATGATTGTTTCAGGTCACTACAGCTGAACTTCGTAACTACTGAACACAACATCAATGCGTGAGTTAGCAAAACGAAGGGCTTCGACCAAGGAAATGGAGAAAAAATACAGAATCACAACACAAGGACAGAAGTAGTCTTGATGATTATTGACACATGCGAATCCTTATAGCGGCATAAGCTGAGCAGCCTACCTAAAAACTATCACACTATGTAGAAGATAAAAATCTTTAATTTTTCTATTATGATGATAAAACAAGGCTGAATTCGTTCTAAAACAGCCTCTCTGTATTTGTAGCCAATAATCTTACTTAACAACAGAATGGAAGTTTTATGAATGAATTAGACTGAACAAAGAATGCCAAATGACCTTGAAAAGGAGCTGAACTGAAAAACAAACTTAGTTCACTTCAAAAATTTGGACAGAATGATAAAAATGTCAACACTTGTATGTTCTAAAGAGTCTGACAGTATACCATAGAAGTAATGAATGCGTTAAAATGATACGATGTTTTAATGAAGACACGGTCTGAGTGGCTCAGTGGTAATGTCAGCAGCACTATTGGACGGAGGTTCAAATCTCTCAGGGAGCATCATTTCCCTACAGATTCCAGATACGCGTTACTGAAGAGTGCTATCGAAATCCAGGTGAAGCAGGACTTCATGCTGTTGATGAGTCTGTCTATTTGCAACTACATTACAAAACAATCAATAGACTTTTATTAGAAGTCATGATTGGACAATAAAAAATTGTTGATACTTCAATGATTTAAATCCCAGTCTAGCAACTTCTAAACTGGACAATCAGGTTTTGGTATCTCATCTGAGAAGGTAGTTTTTCATAAAACAAAGAAACTTAATGGGTTGTTTCACCAGTTGTTAGGATGGCCTCTGAAGTCGCCCGATTGATCAATGCACACTTCACTATAATTGTGCGTACAATCTGTTCAAATCAATGTCTGATTAATTCTTCAGTAGTGTCCATATCCGTTGTGTGCATGTATATCCGAAATACTAGTCATTTGTTTGATCTGCGCTAACAGTAATTGTTTAAAACAAGATAGACAGACAGATCGATGTGCTGCATTTATTGATTTGTTTATATGTCATTAAAGTATGTGTATATGCATGTAAGACTAAGATTCTCCATTAAATATCTTCATTTGCAAAGTACATTAACAACTATATTCTGCATGTCTGTTCAGCCATCAGAATGCGATAACGGACCATTGGTTGAAACTTACGCTGCAATTAATTGTGACTGTAAAACTGAAAACAGACGTCAGGGAAAGAATACCTCACCATCTATTTATAACTAATGTTCGTAATAAGTGCATGATGAGGAAGGCAATATGTCAACCCGTTAGACTGCATACAAAGGAGTGGCTCCTAAGCTGCATCACTTGCCGATTGGTGGATTGCGTAAACAATTTTACCTCCCATAATTTTCTTCTCAGATAACAGATAAACAACCACTAATCAATCTAATTCCTGTGTACTATTGCAATTCTGTGTCACAGATAAAGTCATTGAGGGCTATGGTGGTCTAGAAACTGTAGACGTCTCTTGCAGATGAGCACCAGCAAGTACGAAGTACACACCAAGAGGCGTTTCATGCCTACTGTCTTCGATGAACAGGTATTAAACAGAGCGCACTCCAATATTAAGTTATTCAGTGCGATGGCCATGCTTCACACTTGATCTACAGGATTCAGTCAACTCTTAGTAGATGGGTCACTGCGTAGTAATTTATCTGTACACATAATCCACTATTGACCTAAACAACTGATTGCCAAATCCTTGATTTCAGAGCTAAACAACTCAGATTCGAATTTCTTTGCTTCTTCAAAGTTACAGATACTCCTTGTTAATGGGTACCAAAATGTAAGAAATTCGTATCAAGCTCCTAAAATGGAACACGAAAAGAGTTTATTCGAACGACTATAAAAATCACTGAGATAACCCATCAAGTTTCTCGATTTTGATTAGAAAAGTAGTTTTGTATAAAATAAGCTTCATTGTCTATTTCAGTACTACGTGAGTGACAAATGGTAGTTGTTCACCTACCATGTAACAAATGAACTAAGCAGTGTACGGTTGGAGAGAATATCATCAACTCATAAAGGAGTTCGTAATGCACTCTTATGGTCTTAAGCAGGCCAAATACACAGTTTTTCGATTCAATAATCCACTTCCCTGTTTCGATAATTTTGAGTGAAGCGAATGAATAAGATTTTCAGTGAATGCAGTGAATTTATTCTTATTTGACATCTTGAAACGCTAGTCTGTGTGATTTAGGCACAGTTTACGCTTGATAGTGGTTTGGTGTTCTCTGAGCTCCGGTATCCCGTCGTGAACGTTTCATCACCAGGCTTGGTAAAATCCTCAGCACCAACTTCATAAAGAAGTGAAGTATATTTAGATGTTACAGGAATGTTTAGGTAGTGTTTTTGCTAACCACAAGTGTTGTCCAGTTGCAAGTTGGGGGACAGGAAGATTTCTGTCACATCTTAACATCTTTGAATTTACATTTTGTTCGGTTACGCTGGTAGCAAATCTTTGTTGGAGTGAGATTGTGCTGTTTGTTACTGTCACCCTGTACTTCATTATTGATTTGTTTGGTGAATTAGCCCTTGGTTGGTGAGTACGGTCTATATCCACGTGTTAGTTGATTGACTTTTCTTTGGAGTGCCATGCTTTTAGAAATTCTCTTGCAGTCTTCAAACCCACTACCTGGAAGATTTCCGTATTCTCCTAGTCGAGTTTATGGTTGTCTGCACGCATTGAAACCAAGGAGGTTGTGTTATGTCAGTCTACTGATAGTTAGCGTTCATGAATTCTTGGAGCTATCTGATGGCTAAACTAGTCAAAATAATGTTGTGAGCAGCCTTTACAGTAGACTTTGTAGATTAGATTTGTTCTATCTTCCTTTGGCAACGGATCCATGACATCCTGTGCAGCAATTCTGTTGATTTGTGTGCTACTCCAACGTCGAATAGACCAAGCAATAGGTTGGTTGTTTCTGAGACATTTTTGATGTAGAGTAGAGTACCGCCTTTCTAGATTTGAGGTAACTGCTCTGTTCTGCTGATAAGCTTTGTTTAATAAAAAATTTTGATAACCATTGACCCTAAACTCTTTCTAAAAACATCTTTTTATCGCATTACATAGTGGATTAGAGCTGTAATTTGCTTCGGCTCTTGAGAATAGTGTTTGTATACACTTCTTACAGATTGTAAGGTGATTACTGTTGTTGTTCAAACCTTGACCCAGACATTAGAAGCAAGAAAAAGGTGAAAGGAATGAAAAAGTAAGATTCAAAAAAATTTCCAACAAGACAATTTGAGATAGCCGTGGTTTAACAGACTTATATTATTGATACTAGTGGTCTCCGGGTTACTAGTTAGAATTCACCAGTGACCTGGGTTTTTCTTGTATCTTCAGCCTGTATCAAACGGTTATTTGTTGATAAATTAAGGTTTTTAACAATGATGAAAGTAAAAATTTGAAATATTTCTTTTCGTAAACAAAGGTCAAAATTCACTTTATAGATAATCAATGTTAGTGTTGTTTCTTCTGAGCTAAGGACTTCTAGAAGTATAAATGGGTAAATACTTTTTATCTACTTGTTTTGGAAACAGTTTGATAGCACTGATGTTGTTGCTTGTATTGTCCTCACGTTGATCAGACCGAATGAATCTGTCGCTATTGGCCAGATGGACACCTAACCAGATTCCTCGATATGACCTGTATTTCCAATTTTGATATTAATGATGGATAGTGGCTAGTAGTGGAATCCAGGACGCCTGTTTCGTCCCATTTAGAACTCGTCAGCCGGATGTACCTGCTTCCCAGTGAGCGATGTTGTTTTCACCAGGACTCGAACCGGGGGCACATGGCTCCAAACGCAGAGTGTTATCCGCTAGACTACCGAGTTATTATAGCCACTTCTTGTGCGGTGGGTTTTCACAATTAATAGATAATCGAAAACATAGGCAATATCGAGGCATCCGCGCAGCAGCCCATATAGCCAATACAGACCAGTCAATTCAATCTAATCAACAATAGGATAATACAAGCAGCAACATTGAAACGACGCTCATAAGAAGTGGTTATCGTGACTCGATGGTCTAGTGGATAATACTCTGGCTTTTGTAGCTGTCGGTCTCTAGTTCAAGTCCACTATCCATCATTAATGACTTGATAGTACATTGGAACACTAGAAGTTTAATAATATGTCTGTTTTCGTTTAGTGTTAAGTCATAAATTAAAACAAGCATACTATAAGGATGAAGTTTTTCAAGGAGACCAAACAGTCATGAACAATGCATGGTATAACAAGGTTAACGGAATTAAATGAATCCATTTCTAAATCTTATAACCTTTCATTGCTCGAAAATACCCCGAAGTTTTCATGAATATTACAAGCGACAAAAGACGTGAGTGAACCGCACAACTCACTAAACAGCTACGTCAGGTGAATATAAATAGCCAAGTTACATAATACGGTTGTGAAGTTGGTTCTTTTTCTTGTATTGTAGATGATATCCTAAGATGACTGAACAAATCTGTAATGAATATATTAGTCAACTGGAAAAGAAATTCAACAGTCCACTCTCAGAAATGCATTATCACCAAGACGGGAAAGGAATTATCAATAACAGGAGATAAACGTTACACACATCTGTTCTGTGGACAAAGAACAGACTGAAAGTGCTTCAGCTAAATAGCTTTTGTAAACAGGTGTAAACTCAGTTTGAAGGTATCCTGACCAACAATGGACTGGATTGTTTGAAAAAACTTGGGCACCGAGTTAGTATGATTCATTATATAAGGTGTATTTTACTTGTGTATATTAGAACAAATAACAAAATCAACAAATATTTTGTATTGTTCCTCAACGTTTCGATCTTGCTAGGAAGATCCTTTCCAAGAGTATGAATCTGACATCAAGTTTTCAGGTTAATATTCAAGTTTTGGTACAGAAAGTGGTGACCTTTACAATCATCCAATGACATAGTGATATGGAGCAAAGATCAATGTAATACAGGTGAGTGAATAAGCAACTCGGTCAGAGAGATTTTTCCGTTGTGCGAGTAAGATGGAGCAAAATAGGGTTTGGAAAAAATTTTTTAGTTCGTCTATGAAAAGTACAATGGGGTTGTGAGACATCAAGGGTGGGAAAGAATAGATTACTATTGTCTGGTCTTCCATTATTCATCCTTTCAAACTAGCAATGTTTCTTTCTCACCCTTGATGTCTCACAACCCCATTGTACTTTTCATAGACGAACTAAAAAATTTTTTCCAAACCCTATTTTGCTCCATCTTACTCGCACAACGGAAAAATCTCTCTGACCGAGTTGCTTATTCACTCACCTGTATTACATTGATCTTTGCTCCATATCACTATGTCATTGGATGATTGTAAAGGTCACCACTTTCTGTACCAAAACTTGAATATTAACCTGAAAACTTGATGTCAGATTCATACTCTTGGAAAGGATCTTCCTAGCAAGATCGAAACGTTGAGGAACAATACAAAATATTTGTTGATTTTGTTATTTGTTCTAATATACACAAGTAAAAATACACCTTATACAAGGTGTAAACTCAGTTTGTTGGTTATGATAAATAGTTGCAAGCAGTGGAAACCAGGATGCCTGTTTCGTCCTACTTGAAACTCGTCAGCTGGATGTACTTCCCTCCGAATGAATGGTGTTGTTCCCACCAAGACTTGAACCAGGGACCAAAGACTTCAAACGGAAAAGAACTACACATTGGGCTACTGAGTCATAATCGAAACTCTTTGTGGGACAGGTATAGTTTTGGTGTCATTATTTTTAATTTGTTGTTGTTTGGACCGAATTGATCGATCTCCATCGGCATATAGACCGCTGGGCGGACGCCTCGATATAGCCTGTCCACCATTACTATCAACGTGAAACTACAAGCATTAACTAAGCATCCATGCAGAAGCCCATACGCCTATAGAGACCAATTAGTCCGGTCCAGTCGACAATGTGAAATTACATGCAGTAACATCATATACACACTCCGTTGGTGGTATGTCTCATCTCGAGAAAATCTATCTCACGTAGTGTTAATCAACTGGACTTGTTAACCAGCGTATTGTGGATTGGGAACTAACTTCAACAACTGGAGTCACTCAACCATTTACAAATCTTCATAGTTTCAGCTACTCTTAGAGTAGACAATTAGTGTCCCATGAGACGAAATCAATTTAGTTTGTTTCTGAAAACAATATAGTGATTAATGTACTGTTGGTGAGAAAGATGAGCGTGGGTTTGATAGCGGCATGGTGGACGCCTGCGCTAACATTATTTTTAACAGTTTTCTTTATTTAAATTTAGAACATATTTTCGTTAACCAATAAATCGTCCCATACAGTTTACTTCTTATGCTTAATTTTTAATTTATTGAGTTTTTATAAGTGTAGAATACTCAGGTAAGCTGGTGGAGTATAGTAAGTATCTTACCTGGTGGCTGTCGATTCAGTTCTACCTGTATTCAGTTTTCCTTTGAGTCTCTAGCCACTTATCAACACATGCACCTTACCCCAAGTCCCCTTCGTTTCTGAATTGGGTTGGAAACTCTACTTATGTGTTGCCAATACTAAGATCATGTCATTATTATCTAGTGTTAAAGGTATTTCCATCATTTCTAGTAGTTTTACTGTCTCTCTAAAAAGCCGAATTAGATGAAGTCTGTTTTGGAATATACCAAATATGTAATTAACAGTTATGAGTTTCTTTACTCCTAATGAATTATGTACTCAATCGTCTTTGCGATAATCATTTTCAGCCGATCATCTATACTACATTGTTAGACTGAAACTGAATGCTTTGAGTTATTTGCATAACATTATAGCTAACTTTTTTCAAGAAATTAGGACTTATGTCTGTGCAAAAACCGACTTAGTAACAACAGACGTACATTGCTGAATGACATGAGTTAAGCTTTCTTTCATCCTACTGGTAAGACTACAAATAAAACTACTAGATTTTCGCTTTTCCTTATCAGAGTGCAATAACCACCAGTCATCAGAACCTAACAGAGAATCGCAGATTTTCTACTTTTCAGTTCTAGAAAATGCTTTGAAATTGACTTGTGTAATGATGAATAACTCGAAATTAATACCAGGCATATTATATCATGACTAGGCATGACTTTACTAGTGGAGAAGATTTGATTGCCAGTTCATCTAACAGTAGAACTCTTTAGAAATGGATTCTTCAACTTACTGTAGGATTCGGTCTACAACCATTAGCTTCGGTATTAAGTATCTCGTGAATTTGTTGTTGATAGATTGAAACCTTCAGCTCTGAAGTAGTCGGCCACTGGTTCCAACAGATTTAACAAATAGGCATTATTATTACTTATGTTATAAAACGTTTGAATTGCAGCTTTTCGGGTTAATATATGAGTGAACAAGTCAGTTTTGAAATAGGTAATTGGAGCATAAGGATATTAGGATACCACGCTATTATGTAGATGGCTTCTCCAGTTATATAACGATGAAGTGAACACCTCAAATAGTTACTCAGCACCTTGGAGACCACATTCTGGTAAATTTACCAAGGATAGTATAGTTGTTAATAATCAGTTGAATCTGACCGAATGGCTTAAGTGGGTGGACATGTACCAAAGAAACCATTTGAGGATTACTCAATTATTAAGACATTTACTCTTCGATTTCAATCTTCATTCCAGAAATCAATTTTCCAACCATTTCAGTGTGTGAAATATACCTATCAGCATATGGAGGAAGAACACGTATTTCAGCGAAGAGTCTGTTCTCGGCAATTTCATATATCAATTCACTTGCTATTGTGGAGCCAGGTAAAGAGGTCGTTAGATGTGATTATTATCCAAAAGGGTTCAAGAATGCTATCCCGCGTCGTTACAAAGCGGTAACAATGGAGCGATAAGGAGTGCTGCAACTGAACACATCGTGAACACGTATCATCCTATCTCAAGAACCTTCTCGTTCAAAGTCATCTATAAAGTTAAAAGAAATCTCCCAAAGGCTGTTTGTCTTCTTATTCTCTGCATCGCCGAAGCTCTTGTCATCCAAATGGAGAAGCCTGAACTGTGTACGCGAAAGAAGACTGTTCAACCCTTCTCATTTCCTAGTCTTAGTTTTCAGTTCCCTCTCTTCCCCCCTTTTCTTTTTCATTTTTCTGTCTCGACACTATTCACTTCTTAAGTAATTTGCTACTCATTTTTGTTGTTATGATCTGCTTGATCACAATTCAGTTCCCAATTATGTCGTCATGTTATGAAACTTCTTGTCAAAACTTATTTTGATTAATATTCACTACTTATTAGTTTTTCGGTTTCTTGATCTTAATGACGACTCATTTATTGACACTATTTGTACTGCCATGATTGGCAACCCGTTTTTAACCATCAAATCCTTACACTAGAAAAATGTTTGAATTTGTGGTTATGCAGCTTTGAAAATGAAGTCGCTGAATAGAGACTCTTCGCTGAAATACTTGTTCTTCTTTCATTCTAAATACTTAACATTGAATTGAAAATTGGCGTCTATAATTAAAATCCTTCTTACCTGATTGATTAGTGTATTAAATAGTTAACTACTTCTTTGGTTCAATAGTAGTTTTCGTCACCTAATAACACATCGCCGTCGGCGTCAATAGCCTGTGACCTTTACTGTGCAGTCTTCAAACTACCTTTTGTTAACACCGTATTCGCTGTAATGAGAAACCATACGAAAGTAAGGAAGATAGATATAATACGTTTTACTTTTGTAAGTTTCATGCATAATTTGAGTAAATCTTTTAATGATCAATCCTAAATCTTTACTGACAAGCGTTTTATTCTGTTTAAGATTGAGACGGGAAATACTAGTTTGTTGTAAAGTTTATTGTTTAACATGGCACCCTCCAGAAAATTCAGTGAACAACTAAACATTTTACTGAGAGTGGAAATTTGGCTAATTAACTGAATTATTCAACTTTTAAATAATGTCTGTTCCTAGGTGAACCCCCACTTGACCTATGTCAGTCTGGAAAACCAGGTGCAATCATAAGCCCTTACATATTAAGTTTGGTAAATAACCTAGTAAATAAGCCTGTACGGGTCGATTTGCATATCACCTATATTCAGTGCTTAAAGGCAATTAGAAGCAAGTTAAAGTTGTAATAATAATAATAATAATAATAATAATAATAATAATAATAATAATAATAATAATAATAATAATAATGGCAATAGTTTCATTCTGAAAGATATTTCGGGAATACTCTACAGAATTTTCAGCATGTCATACATCATCGATTGGGCAGAAACAGTGTATATAATGCACAGTAAAATGAAATAAGCATAAATTAAATATAAAAGATAAAAATATTTACTTCATCTACAACTTTCTTGAAAATGAAGAATTAAATTAGATAAAGAATCACATTACCAATTAGATTAATAATACATTAATGGTAGCAAGCTGTTTACTCTTCAGTTAGTTTTTTTTCAAAAACAAGGGTTGACTAGTGAGTTCATTCCTGACACTTTCTTCCTCGTGAAGGATACGAGCTAAATAAGGTATGGTAGGGCTTTTGTAATTAGTGGTAGTAGTGGTTTTTCCTGACAATAAACACGCAGAGAGCTTTCAGTGAAGAGGATGCTGGTCATCTGATAAAATAACTCCTACCAGATGTTTACGTGAGTTAATATGCTTGTCCACAACAGTTTTAATTAGAAGGTTTAGAGGTACACCACTAATTCTGCTGACAGTCTTTGAAATCTTACTCAATATAGCATAGTCTTTTTTTAGCAATCTAGGAAAAAATAAAGGTTAACAATAGACGAGAACAGCCAAGATGGAGGAGTTCATAAAACACAAGAGGAGAGGCTGAGTTATACCAGATACTCTCAGCTTCCCAGTGTACAAAATAAGGGGAAAATTCTTTTGGGAGCACCAGGAAAGGTTGGAAGAAAAACACAAGCGGAGATAAATCATATTTGTAATATTCTATAATACACAATCATCGATAAAACAGGAATTATGAGATCTAAGCAGTTTACATAGGTTATGTTTACATCTGAAACTAAGGTTTATAGTCTGACATTTTGAAGGATTAAGCACAAGACCACTCACGGAGGACTGTCGTCTAACAGTAGATAGGAAATCTTTCGGTTGGGAACAGTCTATTGAAGAAGAGATAGGTGTGGAAACTGTCAGGTCATCAGCATATTTGATAAAATTGACACTAGTTACATGTAGAATGCCTGACATTCCAGACTAACCGCAGTCAAGAAGTACTGTCTGTTTTCCAAAAGTAAATTGATTGTATGGAGCAGCATTCAAAGCTAGAATAAGGAGTGTGAAGACGTTGCATAGCAGTCTATGATATGGTGCAATTAATGAGGAAGTTGAGTAATTCGATTATTATTAAGCAACTTCCTTACAGCTTGTTTTAATCCTACACTTTATCCTAATGATGTAGATCTACCATATTATTCAATAATAGACTGTTATATGTTCGCCACTATATTATGTTATGCTTTGCGTGAAAAAAATTGTGCCAGTAATTGAACTTGAATTCTTCGGGCATTTCAGTACTCCAGATGCCAATAATGCTAAAATTCGCTTGTCACTTCACAGTATTCATCAAGTAGATTCCATATGTCCACTAGCATTGTGCTTGTCCCAATGCAAAGGTTCAGCACGATGCATCTAAAGGTAACTGGTTGAAAATAGGAGTTATTTGTGTTTGTAAAATCCTAATGATGTAGAAGCTGCTTCTTCATAGAATCAGTGTGCTATCCGGAGTAGTAAACTGATATATGTATCGGAATAGTAGCGTGCTCATTGTGAGACCGGTTCTAGGTTCGATTCCTGGTGGGGTCATAGGTGAGAGATGTAGAGGAGTCCCAGACTAAGACGAAACAACTGTTCAATGCACTTAAGTTCTGAATGTTTTTCCAGATGATGTAACTTCGTGATGAATACCAACTTGAAATCAGCCGATCAATTCATACAAACACCTAAACTGAATGAACTGATACGACTTGGTGTCAGGTGATTGAAATGATGACTGAGATATGCGGCTTTGTCACGTGATATCGACTTTCTTCACGCGCATGTTTCTGAATATCGCTGCAATAAACGCTTCTCACGCTGATGAGTCGTCAACTAGACTGAATTTAAAACGAAAAATTACTGAATCCTAACTAATATTAATTTTCTTCCTCTCCCACTGCAAAAATGGAAGACAAAGCTTAGAGGTATACTAGCCTTGCATACTACACGACCTGAATCACAGCAAAGCACGGGCAAAACACGCGTCCGCAATGCACCATAACTAATAGATAGAAATGAAATGACTGGTTGCAGGCATTGCGATGAGGATAATACTTTATAATCAATTTCACTTGACATGCAATCGTAAATGGTGCAGAAGTGGATGAGTCAGAAAAAGGTTAGCGAGCTGAGCTATACAGTAATACTATGAATAAATCTTAAGTAAAATGTCTCTTTGACCAGCGAATAAAATAATACTATCGATAAAGCTTGTCTATTTTCATTCCATCGCACCATAGTAACAAAGTGTTAGTCACCAGTAGGCGAAAGATTTTCCAATAGATATTAGCATGAACTACACATAACTGGATACATTTAAGATAAGGAAATGTTGAATGTATTTGAATAACATGAGTTAGGCCAGTTGACGTTGCCTTTAGACACCTATAGTGATCTATTTTTCACTGAAAAACATGTCACACTATTGTCCTTAGAAATGTTTCAACTACAAACACAGCTGAAGCAGGAATGTTGATACCTAAAGAAATCCCTGTGAGGAGGTTGGAGGAAGTGAATTTTACCAGATGTCTCAAGTAAAAATCTTGATGGTTGATGTTATTCGACACATATCAGTGTGTTTTACCATCTTTTTGTTTATGTGTCTACACAAATTTTGCACGAAGAGTGTTCACTTCATGTTTAATGATGAATTCTATAGACAAGCAGATGGAGTTGCAATGAGTAACGACAATGGCTTCAACACATAAAATCTTCTGGATATCTACAGCGATATCCGTCCAGCTATTAAGTTCACTTGTGAGGAAGAACAGGAAAAGAGTATATGATCTCTAAAATCTTGTGCTCAACAGGAAGACATATGGTTATATGAAGAGGAATATCTTTACAAAGAACATATGGACTGGTCAATATATTCATTTTCATAATTTCAAATCAATTCAGTGTGGGGAAAATCCTGTTAAATATCTTATTTACAGAAAACAAAATACATGTTTGGATGACGGTAAGGAAGAAGTGAATAGACTGAAGATAACATTGCAACAAAATGGTTATCCAGTAAACTTCATAAATAAAAACATACTGGGGCGAAGATAAAGAAGGATAACACTACTGAGAAACCTTAATATCTTTGACCAAGCAAAAAAGGTGATATTCCTTCAGGCATCATAACAAGTCGATTGATTAGATCTGTGGGAAGAAAATTAAATATGGTGAAAACATTCGTCAGCTTCTTAGCCAAGGCACTGACTATACAGAGAACAAAAAACAGACCACCAATTATGAACACATTAGAGCTTATTTATGAGTTCCGCTGCGCATGCACAAACACTAACACAGACCAAACTCAGAAGGCTTTATCCAGGCGCAATCGTAAACATCGATCAGCCTTACTAGGGAAAGGAATAACAAAATGTATAACCAACACAGTTCCTTAGGATTAGAAGAGGATGTGTAATCAAGTTAGATCAGACCTTACAATCTACCTAGTGTGACGCAACTACTTCACCTGTCTATAGCCGTGGCTGTCGAAACCAACGCAAGAAAATCTTGTCTTTGTGTTCAAAGTAATATATACATCCACTTGTCTACCTTGAACCACAATGTGGTCAACACGTCCTTTGTTAACTTTCTTTTCATCAATATCACATTTTGACGCCCTATCCCATGTTGTCTCATCCCATTCCTTCACTTTGTGCCTCTCATTTCATTAATAAACATTTCTTCTCCTACGTTATTAGGTATATGACCTTGTTTATTCACACTGTAAGCAGGAGTCATTTTCGACTGTTACGTAAGACTTCACGGGTGTTATTTGATTATTGCATTCATATGAATTTTCACCCTACTTGAATATAACTCGTCGCTGCACAACGATTATTGAGCCCATAAACATAATCATACCCAAAATAGATGTATATAAGTAATAAATCATCATCTCTAGGTTGTCTCCTAATGTTGAGACTATTGTGTTAATGTTCATTTTGTTGATTAGTTCTCAACCTAAGAAAAAATACACCCATTCAGTCTGATTAGACAGCCACTTAACCGTAACACTGACTACTTCATTATTTAAGTATATACCATACGCCTTACATTGGCGATTGTATTGCATCTAATCTTATGGGTTTATAACTGTAGAGTCTGAAGAGGAAGTTGTTGAAAACAGTTGCTTACTCAAATCATTCTTGTTCTGAATAATCTGTAGGGATCTTTAATCTAAAGTTAATAAGACCATTTATGAGTTTATAGCTTGCTAAATAACTCTGCGTTCAGGGGGTATGACTAAACTCTTCCACGGAATGCACAATAATGGGTTGGCATACAGTTACAAAGTATTATGAGGTGGTGTAACTACAATAAAATCTTTATCATATAAATGGATTTGATGAAATGTTACATGCAAAGACAATTTGTGACTAATGGTCTGACAATGGCAGTGATTCAACATTTTCAAAATTATTTCACATGTGACAGACGTATATCTGAAAAATATAAGCATGAGGAAAACCGAAGAATAAAATGAACGCATTTCATTTCACGGCCGTGCATCAGCTAAAAACAGCTCACAACTGAAACGAAGTATCAATGACATAACATACTCTAAGTATGCAGAGCAAATAAAGAGTTGAAGTTTAGAACTAACGATCAGATAGTGAGTCCACGAAACGCAGCTTCGATGATCACAAATCTCAGTCATAATCAATGACAATTCACATCTGATGAGATAGAAAATTCTGCAGCTGTGGAGTGCCGAGAGAGGGCCGGGTCAACAAATAGACAGGTGTGTAAAAGAAGAGGTTTTCAAAAAGCTAGTAGAATAAGTAATTACATGAAATAACTGGAAAAACATAAGACTAAGTGATTAACAGTCAGTGAGTAATTATTGAATAGATGATACAATCAAAAGAGGAAGGCCATTCACATGCAAATGTAGAAATCAATTGCAGCTAACGGGTAAACAAAGGTTAATTACAATCTCCTTCTGAGAACAAAGGTCAGACTAAAAATGTTTGATGGAGAGAGCTTCAGCAAACGGTAATAAACATGGTGTTCTCTGTTTGCTGGTTATTCCGAAGGAATAAAAAACATCTATTTGATGTCATGTTTCCATCAGGTGTCTCGCAATTGCTCTGGTAAAGACCTCGCTACCTTTCAGGCACATATTTCTCAGAATATGCTCATAAAGCCATGGCAGAACCTCTTCTTTCACTCCTTACTATGTACTTGTTTCCACAAGCACAGGTGAGTTGATATACACAGTTGGAAGTGATGTGAGCTGAGTATTTGTCTAATTTCGACTGCATTACTGAGCATATTGCATTGTAAACTGAGATCAGTCTAGCAGCAGGGAAGCTTTTTCTCAGTGCAGCTTTTATTCTTCTGTTTGTCCATTCTTTCGGATGTCTCATCACTCTGGAATGCTATACGGAGGAAACAGGCTTCTAAACACCTGCGCGTTTGACATTACTTTGGGACGAATGTTTGAACAGTTCCATAAATGTGTTTTCCTCAAATTTCAAACCTTCTGATATGACTATATTTGTATTCCACTATTTGGGTAAATAGGAGCAGTTTGAGTGCATCCAGAGGTGGTTTGTAGATTCCACTGTTGGACTGTGGTAAAAAAGCACAACTTCATAACAATGCATGTTAAACAAAAACCGTTTAAACCTCGTATCGATAAAATGTGACCATATCGCAACCTGTAAGATTCTTGACACACCGGGGCGTCTGGTTAGACATCTAGACATGTTTACTTAGAATACCATTCTTATAACGATTACTCCGCAGTTAGAATTCAGAATTACACATACTTTGAAATCCTTGGGGTTAATCACCTCTTAGAATCGTTATCAAAGGCCTAAATAGTGGAATAAAAATATGTATACAAATATATAAAAATATATATACCTATATACTTTTGACCGACTTCCTTTTTCTTCTCTTCTTACTTTCACTTCTAAGGTCGACAGATGACAGGCTTTTCAAGATCTACGCCAGGAATATATGGTTATTGCTGTATTGCTTGTAATCCACTGTCGTTGACTGGACCTAACTGATCGGTCATTATTGGCATATGGGCTTCTGCACGGACGCCTTTATACTGCCCGTAGTTTCAGGTTGGTAGTAATGATCGATAGTGGCTGGGAGTGTAATTCAGTATGAATGTTTCGCCTTATTCAGGATTCGTCAGCTGGATTTGTCTGCCTCCTAGTGAGTGATGTCTTTCCCAGTAATACTCGAACTCAGGACCGATCGTGCCTCAGTGTTCCAGCTTCTGAGGCTAGTGGTCCCGGGTCCGACCCTTAGTTGGTAAAAAGTCGCTCACTAGAAGTTAAGGTGCATCCAGTTGAAGAATCACAAACAGAACGAAACATGTGTCCTTAGTTTCATTGCTAGCCACTATCCGTCATTGCTACCAAGTGTGTCGTTACTTTGGACGGAACGCCTGTTTTAAGTTTACACTCATTTACCAATAAATGTTGAAGCGTTATAAGAAGTCTCTTCGGAATAATCCCTTCTCCAAAACTGTGAATTAAACATATTTTATCAGTTGATAAACCAGTCTATAGCTAGGGTATTCTCTCCTCAACTCTAAAAAGTAGTCAGTCCTATGGTTGAATGAACTTAATTTATTTCTATCCAAATGGCTTGCTAAAACTGTGCCAGTTTTTGCCACTAGTTAACTAAACAGGAGTTTTGCAACAGCGATAATGAATACTTCACCAGTAATTTTGACCCTAGTAATAACAACGTGATTAAAGGTCATGACTGGAAAGACAGCAAACAGTCAGTCAATGAGTGTTCTGTTCTTTTGTTAAAATCTTACAGACTATATATGTCACTCACAAATCTTTCAGTGATGTTTTATCTATGAATTAAGTGATGTGCCTATCTGTTGATCAAATCGCTGATTGTAAACTGCTGAGTTTTATTTTGTTTTGTTACTTCTAATCGTTTTAATAAGTTCATCCTATGTGAGCAACTAAGACGGTCACCCTAACAACAACAATAAAAATCACCTTTCTAGTCTGAAAACGCGAACTTAACTGGTTATTTCAGTAGCTGCTAGATTGGCCTTCAGAGCCACCTTTTTATTTCGATAGTCAGCAACCGTGGTATTCATGGAGTACTATTCATCTCATTTAGAACTCGTAAGTTGTATTCACTAGTTGGCTGAGGTGGGTCCAGGCTGGAAAAGGGCCCAAGGTGGCCAGACTAAAACATGGCACCAATGTATGAAGTCTCTGACTGTTGGTTTAGGCCATGTAGGACGATGCAGACTAGGTGGTTGGGGTCCACGGGACAAGAGGAACCAGTGGTTGGAGACCCTAGGTGATATGGCTCAGAACCGATGTCAGTGGCGCAGATGTATACACACATTATCCTCATCTTAACAACGCTATACCGAATCTCACCATCTTGTCACTCCTCTTTCCTGTCTTCTTGTACTTGATATTTCTTTTGACTGCATTCACTTATCTTCATCCTTCGCCTGACTACCTTTTTACTTGATGTGCTGATATGAGGTGTGGCAACTCGGACCGTTACGCAGTAATGCCTGGTCCTATGTTGATAATGAGGATGATGACTTCCCAGCGAGTTTCAGTTTTTCATAGAAACTCTAAATAAGCACCCATTAACTATTCGCTGTCACCAAATTAAGATATTCTTTAAAAAAAATTAGTTCCATTTAAAAAACTTTGACAAAACAATAAGAAGACGTAAGTCGTATTTGGGAAACACATTTGGAACAGTCTGGTCATACATGTACTTGTCATAGGTGTTTGTATGAAAAGTCACAGAGGTAAGGGGTGAGAATATGAAAAGCAGTCAAACAGGAAGGCTAGATTGAAGGTCAAATAACAATGAAAATCAGTAGTATAATGAACTTGATGGAATTCACCAATGGAGATTTCATGTGTTAACAGATTGTTTTTGAACACAAAAAGGTGGTTTAAACTTCCTAATATCTAAAGCCTCTACAAATTTAAAGATTCATTTGCAATACGTTTTGTAAATAGGTCTAAAGGAAGTAGCAACATCAATCCTGTGACCTGTCTCAATGATATGTTTCACGATCGAGGACCTAAGACGTCCGTTACCAACGTTTATGGGTTCAGATGATTCGAATAGCTTCTGAAGTCATTAGTGGGGAAGTGTTATCTCACTGAGTCACAAAGTGCATTATTTCAGATAGTATGCCACCTATATTATTATATTATCTATAATTTATATTATTTATTATTTATAGAAACAATTATACTAAAGCTATACCTGTCGCACAAGAAGTGGCTATCGTGGTTCGGTGGTCTCGTGGATAACACTCTGGCGTTTGAAGCGATCGCTCCCAAGTACGACTGTCGGTGGGAACAACATCACTCACTGGGAAACAGGTACATCCAGCTGACAAGTCCCAAATAGGACGAAATGCGCATCCTGGATTCCACTGCTAGCCACGACCCATCATTAATATTATAATTTTAAATTCATAATTTATAATAATGCCACCTAGATGTTGAATGATAAATTGTTTTGCTTTCTATTGAAAGGAATATGGAGAAATAATCTATTTCTTCTTTGCTGATTTGCGTGAACTTTAAATGGAATGATATCTTTTGGTATTGTAGCCTAGTTTCCTTAGTCATTTATGAATTTAATTAATGTTTTATATTTAAAGTGTGTTGATGTACTCTACAGAATGAACGTCACACCAACCAAATATGATGACGTCAAACACTAGATGCCCTCCTCACTCAGTTTCAAGCTTCAATTTCCGGAAGTGGATTATTAAACTTTGTTAATCGTTCTTTATTAGTAAATGTAAGTACATTCAATGTGCTTTTCGAGTCAATGACTAAAGTTCTTCTCTTCTTTTCTGGCTTTTCAAATTGCCTGAGTGAATTGCCACCGCCAAACATACTCATGCTCTTCTATTCACCCTTACATACAACAGCATACCTATCAGTTAAAATAAAACCTATCAACGGCCAATCATTACATTTCTGGCGTTATGAGCAAGGGTCCTAACAACAGGATACATGCAGTGATTTCTTTGGAGACCTTTGGCTGTTACGTCGCATACACAAATAAATGGAGATGAAAAGGTTGACAGTCTACACACTAAAAAGCCCTGAAGTTCTATTCCGAACGTGTTTGTTTAGTAGTAGGAATAGTTTTTCGGATGTTGATAGTTAAATGGATGGCAATTTCTCAGTTTCACTTATCCAGAAATTAAAGACTAGGTGCTTTCTTTTTTGTAAGGTACTTTTACACATGAATAACGCAAAGAGAACACCGTTTGCAGGATATCTTCACGCTCAAATCTATCATATGTATGTCAAATTCAATTATCAGTTCAAAAACAAAACCTATAATCCACAACATCTATTCACTCGCCTTCATTCAGTGTCCAAGAGAATGAAACAATATGGATTGACCGTTGAGGGGTCTAAGTTCAGATTTTTGAGACAGCGCAATTTCTTCCTAAGTTACAGAATGCTTTACAGACAACTACAAACAAGTCAACCTGTGGTTTTAATAACTTGTTACCGATTGCGTTCAACAATCTCATAGACAAGTACTATTCCTGTGGTCATTGGAGAGATCGATAAATTATGAAGAAAGGTATATCAACTGAGAATGAAGGATTTTTGGTGTGAAATCATAACTCAAATAATACTTGGCAGTTGAAAACGTCCTCCAACTGCTGCATGACATTACAAATTAAGTGTCAATATTCAGACTAATTAGAACTTTGTAGTTGACCATTTGGTTGATAGGTTAGGAATGGTTAATACAAAACAGAATGTATTCTGAATCTCTTAGAACGTTATACACATGGATAATTCAAACGATACACGGATATTCAGGAAACTAATGTACATAAACACATGTCTCTGGTTTGCAGCAGTGGTTGGCGCGAGTTTGAATCTCAGGTGTGACATCATTTGCATCCAGGTTGCAGATACGCCTTGTCGACTAGTGTCAAAAAATACGAAACCTAGGTGCAAGGCTTGCTGTCGATCGCCTCCATCCAAATATATCTATTTCATTACGCCTCAATGGTGAGTCTACTAGCGTGGTGCGCAGGTTACAAAAATGCTCGATACAATTCGATCAGCACTTCTAATTAGACAACATGAAGTTGGTTAATCTCCGACGATTAATCCAAGTACTCTGATATCTGCATATAACTAATTCAGTTCATTAACTGCAGACATACATGCACATGCATAGAATGCGCTGAAGATCTACTGATCAACTGATTTAATAACGTTATGGCAACTGATATACTACCGGCGTATTTTGTCCTTCAAATAAGAAACCATCTAAAAGACAGTTTCGATCACTGTAGAATAGTTTTTTTAATGTTCGTTGTGAAATATATCTCATATTCTAGATCTAAGAAACTGACTTCCGACTAATATCAGTATGAAAATCGATGAGTATTTGTAAGATGTAGAAATTTAGTTTACTGAAACTTCTACTGGACAGGGGTTTCATGTTCATTGACCCTCATAACTAATTCGCAACAACATCTCCAAGCAAATTTCCTCTTTATTGAACCTTTTTTACGTAATATTGAAGTCAGGAGCTTTACGCTTTGATGATGAGTGCACCAACCAGCAGAAACAATATACTACCAAGCCTTCTGTTTATTAACTCATAAAGGCTGTCACCAAATGCAGTGGGCTGCAGTGTGACCTTATTTTAAGCCTGAACTATTGGCTTCTGTTACTGCTGGGGACTTGACAGCTGCAGAGGATGTTAGTTGATTGCTTATTTGAGCACAAGCCAATGTGAGTGATAACAATGGATGGCGAAGAGATTAGTAAACATTATGTTTCAAGTGAAGTAGTGAATGCAGTTAGGCACAAGGCTTTAGCCACATTATTTCATCAAAAACCTAACAAATCAAACATAAATAATAAGGAACTGTTTGTTGTAAAGTATTTATGGAAAGATATGACTATTGTCATCACTAGAGCAGATAAACGAAGCACTGCAGTGGTAATGAACTCAGCCGACTGCAAGAAAATGACAAGGTAGCATCCTAATACTGGTTCATATTAGAGGACAAATACTACTACCAAAACATGAGACACAGTGAATAAACTCAAAGCTGAAACTCAATATCATCCAGATCAACATAGGACTAGGCATTACTGCGTAACGGTGTAAGTTGCCACACTTCATATCACTACATCAAGTAACAAGACAGTAAAATGGAAGATGAAGGAAGAAAGAAGTTGAAAGCAGGAAAACAGAGGAAGGAGGAATCGGAAAATGATGAGATTAAGTGTAACAGTCAAGATAAGGAGAATGTGTGTATACATCTGCACCACTCACATTGGTCCTCAGCCGTATCACCTAGAGTATCCGACCACTGGTTTCTCTTTTCCTATGGACCCCAATTGGCTAGTCTGCATCGCTCTACATGACTCAAACCAACAGTCAATGACGTCATGCATTGATTTCATGTTTTAGTCTGGCCGCTGCGAACCGTTTTCCAGAGTGAAACTAATTCGGCTAACATTGTGTGAAGAGGCAGACGGTGATCAGGCATACTTAATATATGTCCCTTTCATCTCAGTCGATGAAGGTTCACAACAGCATCAACTGACTCATCCCTCCTCCATAAAACTTTACACCTGACTTCTGAATTACTCACTGGGTGACACCATGAAACATAGCCTATGCTACGGAGGCAACGGCGGTCAAACACCTGGAGCCTTCTCATATTTCAAAGCTGAAACTTCAAAATGATACAATTTCCAAAAGAGAAATTCGGTGCTTCATTAGCATAAGAAGTCTCCACAAACCTCCAAATTGAATTAGTAGGGGTGAAAGACGTAATACTGAATGAAAATTTAACAAAACTGCCTTTAGCAAATCAAATACACTAAGTGTAATGTGTATATTCATGGGAGACAGTTAGGCAGGAGGATGTAAAGATGAAGGGGAGCATAGAATATATATATATATATATATATATATATATATATATATATATATATATGGGCATCAGTAGTTGCATAACACAGCTGTCTGAGATAGTCAAACTGAAAATTGCATAATACGAGACGGAAATGGGCAAAAAAATTGATTTTGATGAAATCAAAATATTACAAATGGGTTTTGTATAATATCAATGAAGATTCACAGACGTTGGATACATCTTAGTTTGAAGAGAACAGATGAAGTATTGTTAGCTGCATCTCGGCAACTAGTTAGTAAATAGAAATAGCGGCTCTAGGCTTTTACCTTCAACAGCAGTCTCATCTTCATTATCAATGCATCAGCGATACAATATAGTTGCATTTGACACACTGTTATCATCACTATTGTTGCTACTACTCATTCCCATAAATCACTGGAAAATCCGTCCCTACATACCCACAAAAATGACAAACATCTACTTTTATGACTAATTGTACTTGCATGTAAAATTCGCGATGGCTGCAATGTCATTTTGTCCTTTTCCCCCCTAATATTTACGGGTGACTTTAGAGGCCATCCTAACAATGATAGAAATAACCAATTAGATTTCTTCATTTAGTTTGGAAAGTCAGATTTTCACAAAATAGAGACGTCTAATTGGTTATTTCATTTGTTGCTAGGGTAGCCTTTAAAGTCGCCCGTATTTACAATATGAAAGAGAATATCAATAACAAACTCCACACATACGTATACAGACCATATTGGATGAATCAAACACTATGCAAAGAACAAATGAAATAGCCAATCAGACTTTTGTGTCAGATGAAAAGCTACCTATCCGAACTCCTATAAATAAAGCAAACTATTTGGTTATTTTAGTGTTTTTTAGAGCCCGGCTCATATAGCGAGAGATATGCAATTTCTCACTGAATTATTAGTATTCATATTTTAGAAAACAATGTCTATACAAACTAGATTCAACAAACAGCCTAAGCAGACGCTTTTGAGCTCATTTTTTATATCTCTGCCATTCTTAGTTTTGATTATTCCCCGGAGAAAGCTCAAACCAAACTTAGGTGCGGAAAGTTGAAGTTATTCTAGCTCAAACATACAGTGACTTATATAAATATATATGTTTAGAAAATCAGAAGATTTTTCTGAATGTTCCGCTGTATATCGTGTCGTATAAACGCACTGGGTTTGTCGCCGTTTGATATTTCCAATGTCCAGTCGCTATCCAAGGTCGACTTACGTGACCTGCCGTTCCGCAGTGACCTAGTGGATAATGTTTTGGCGTTTGAAGCGATAAGCACTGGGCTCGAATCACGGTGGGAACAACATCACTCATTGGGGTGCAGGAACATCCAGTTGACGAGTCCTAAACAGGATGAAACGCGCTTCCTGGATCCCAAGATGAATACTTTTCACTAGGTGCCCAATATTTGTGACACTCTTTGGCCAATTCTTGATCATAGTTCGCACAAAGTTTGTCTTAAGGTTGATGGGATAAGTTAGTCTCTGGAATTTACTGATAGTTCTGAGCGTTGATTTTTTATTCGTGGACGTTTCATTGCCAGTCTTGGTGACATCTCCAGAACTAAATTCATAAAGAAGTCAAGCATAATCAAAAGTTGCATGGATATTTAGATAGTGATTTTGCTAACCTTGAGTGTTATCAAGTTGTTGGTTGGGGAAAACATTCTTGTCCCATGTTGACCTCTTTGACCTTGCATTTCACTTGGTTACTTTGATACAGAATCTTCGTTAGACTGAGATTGTGCTATTTGTTACTGTCACGCTGTGCTTCATTACTGATTTGTTCGAAAAGTTTGCCCTTATCTAATGTATGGATGTTTTCTTCGTAGTATGGTTACAGATTGAGTCTGTATCTATGTTTGTTGATTGACATTTCTTTGGGATCGCATAAAAATTTCTTCCCTAACCTACAGTTAAGCAACACTCACGGTCAACGAGAACACTGCCTAAATATTCGTGTAACATTTGAATGTGCTTCACTTCGCTTATGTAGTGAAGATGTTACCATGTCTGATGATGAATAGTCCACCAGAGAATATCAAAGCTCACAGAACATCAAACTATCGTAATCCTCATTTTGAGCTAAACATGTTTTCCAGTTTCATGAAATACTTTTATTTGGTGATATTGAAACACTAAATCATTTCAGAAGTTCATGAATAACATAAGCTTGGATATAAAATGCAAGATGAGTATGATACAATTGAGTACAACTGCTGAAATTGTAATATATCACCACTGTTTGCCCCTACAGGGCACTGCTGCTTTACCAACAAGTGTGGCTTGCATAAATATTTGTTGTATGTTCGCTTACTGTTCTGGACTTTCGAATATCGAGTAAAGTTTTGTTCAGTAACCTTTAATTTCCATTACTTTCTACCTAGTATTAAACTGATTTCTTGTTACATAAAGGATGAAGGAATTATTATTATCACCTGATGAGTCAATTTTCTTCAGACAGATGGTTACTGTATCTTAGTTCGTTGAGCGTTAAGGGTTTTCAGACCAACCGCAGAAAAGTCTGAACATAAGTTACATAATTGCTGTCATTTGTCTGTGCCACCTTAATGAATCAAATGCACACAGCTCACTATTGTAGTGAATAAATTAGCACTGTGGGGTACTGTAGTATGAAATCATTTAAGTCGATGTCAACATGATCGTCAGACTTCACTTATGACTGTGATGTTTAATGAATTGAAAAAAAATTGCAGAAACTGGTCAGCACACACGACTAAACAACATGAAATCGTTTACTCCCCAGGGACCGACCAGTGTATCTAATCCAGTCCTACAGGAGTTGAATAACCGCCCGAATTCCTCAATGGTAATGTCCGTGATGCAACAGTGGGTGACGTGGATTCGAATCTGACAGAGGACATCAATTCTTTTGAGGTTGCAAATATGCCTTGCTGACGAGTGTCATTAAACGTGAAACCTACGTGGAGTAAGGCCTCATGTCCCGAAACAAGTAAGCTTCATATTATTCAGTTTTTATGCCTTCTAGTAAGGGAGTATTTACAAACATAGCAGAAATATTTTTCGTCAGGAGTTTGAACGAGCGTCACCTAGGGAGAAACTCCAATCATGTGATATATACGCTGTGACTAACCATGTCTATGATAGGACCAGTTATTTAAAGTATTTACTCTAGCAACTAATTTTAAGATTTCAGCTCTGCATCCTCCTGCGAATAATTTCTGAGCCAAACATTGTAACTGATTCATCATCATCAGTATCTCTGTCTATTATGATTTTTTGTCAGTCAGATTTCAGTTGATTTCTTCATGACGTCACTGAGAGATTGACAGATATAGTTCACGCATTATGACATCTGTTTTGTTTCTCTATACAAATGATTTTTCACTGCAAAGGTCAAGGCATAACCTTTCATTAGGTCAATGAGTGTGGCTTTAATCATGGTGAATGATCGCAGGCTTTATCACTGAACAGAATACTAGTTTATGCACAGAAAGTGGTCAATAAGTTGCTTCCGGTTTTAAACAAAACGAAATGAAAAAGGACATGAGAGCCATGAATGTCAAAATTGGAATTATTTCGAAACTATGAGAGAGAGAGAGAGAGAAAGAGTATAAGGTCAACTCTGTTATTTGGGTGAATATAATTTGTCAACATCGTTAAGTGGTGAAGCTAAGACATTGCAAAATACTAAACTAGTAATATGTAATCAATCAAAATAATCTTTTAGCTTCAGTAGTACTTAGGACAAGGTGGTTTGGAAGCTGAATCGAGCCTGCTTTTGAGGCTTAGGTGTTCGGTGGATAACGTTATAGGACTTGAAATAATGACTTGAATGTCAGTGGGATTAACACTGCCCACCGAAATTCAGGAAAATCCAGATGACGAGTCCCAAGTAAAACGAAATAAACATCCTTCTTCGGGTAGATGACATTGAAATGAGACTCTTAGGTCATATATATCCTTTGTTAATTACTATGAGCAACCACCAAACCTATGTAGGACGGGACATGGTTCAATTCATTTCAAACCATGCAGCACCAGACATTACGATACGATATGAAGTCGTGCAGTTTAATCGGAATATTGAAGGCTTGACTGATGAGGTTTTGACGAATGGTGTTTTAGTAACACTGATCTGGTTTGAGAAGTAGTGAGACCAGAGTGGGTGGTTTCTAACCAATCAGGTTGTCCAGTGGTATATTTGGTAAACTTTGGTAAACACCCAGTTGCGGACAACATGCTAGTTAGCCACTATTGAATGATAACATTTCACCAATTTATATTTGTAATGTGAAAACGTTTTCGATTAACGCAGCTATTCATACAAATTTCTGTGATGTTTATCTGTGCTCATACTGGGTGGTGATTGGTGAGATGAAAATCTAGGCCACAGCAGGATTCATACTAGTGGTCTTTAGGTTACCGGCCCGATGCTTTACCAACTGAACTAAGAGGACCAACTACTGACCAGATAACTTCACTTTAATCCTCAAAGGTTTCACCCGTCATTATCTTCTGTAGTCAAACTCATAGTTTAGGCATGTATCATTAAACCGATGGAAAATACACAGTGTTGATGCACTACACATGATTAGAAGATACCAGGAATTCGGCATTATTTACATCAGTCTATAGGTTTCTCCGACATCGTCAGAGTGATACACAAGCTGTTCAACCGTCCTTCAAATCAATGTAGATGATGCTTAAATGTTCACCTTCTAAGATGTTTCGCTACTAGATGAACATACAACTACCATGGATCATGAGTTGAGGACTTAGTCTGGTAGAAACTATTGATGAAAACCCTATTGGGGTTACAGCTGAATGGTTGGGAAACTATTCGGAAGAATTCATGCTGATAACACGGTCTATTTATAATTCGTAAGGTGTCCAATCAGTTAGTAAGATGTCAACAATGTTGGAGAAAAGCTAAGGATATATGAAATATTGTAAACGTGGATTAAAAATGGTAATTAATGCGCCTTTGACTCACGAACATGTTGAGTACGGTAATTTATCCAACCGACTTGTAGTGGTCCTTTCTGGCACCAAAATGAAACTAGGGCCAAAATAATAGATTAAATTGAATAAACTTCTAGCTTGCCTCCGGCTGCTTTGGGTTTTTTAATTTTTGGTTTAGCGCGTATCCATCCTAGCAGGCTTCGGAACCATTTAACGCTCTCTTTGTGGTAGTTAGCACGCACGTTCTCAGAGTCCCTAGCTCAGCCATAATAGCCAGACAAGTTGGATAAACTTTTCCCTTAATAATCACTATCAAATTTATTCTATTTAAATATATTGCTCCTTTAAATTTATTCCTGAATGTCAGTCCTTTTAGTTTTTCTTTCATTATCAGTGCTTACACGTTAGGTTAGGTATTGATTAAGAAGGTACAACAGCTCATTGAGTTAAGTAGAGCTGGTTAGGTGTTACGCAATTGTAATACATCCAGTCCCCCTGCAGATTTATATCATATATTTAAGTCAACAACACTTATGAAACTCAGGGCATTTACTTTTTGAGGGGTAAACTATTTGAATATCAACTGAGGGATATACACACTAAACGGTTGCGGAAAAGAAATACATGGTGTTACGCTTGTAGTGCATGCAAAGGTTATAAGAACAGACGTAGAAATGGTTGATTGGCAGAAGTAAGTTATCCATGTGTAATTGTTCTGAGTAAAATCTACAGTTTATTGACAATGTACTGTAATTCGCAAAATAAGATAAGTAATTTCCCATTCGTACCATGTACCATTTAGGGCATAATATGATTGAAGGAAACAATCAGAAGGCTATACGATAAGAGATATTATAATGGTCACTGAAGCAAGTTCCTATCTTAAGAAGGAATATTAATCCATGGTTTTAGTAACGCCCAACTGTGATCAGTAGCAGATCGTAAGGACTTCTTCGCGGTTGAGTTAGATTCCTTCCTTTGAAATAATAAACACTTTATTCCAAATAACTTTTTCTTCAGTTTTATTGCTTGCATTATACTGTTGTTGATTGGACAGAATTAATCGGTCTCTGTTGTCACATGAGCTTCTGTGTGGCTGCTTCCATATTGCCGGTGCTTCCAATTATATAATAATGATGAATAGTAGCTAGCAGTGGAATCCAGGATGTGCATTTCGTCCTGTTTGGGACTCGTCAGCTGGATGTACCTGCCTCCCAGTGAGTGATGTTGTTCCCGCCAGTGAGAACCATATAACTTCTTCTTCAATTCGGAGTTCTCAGCACAATGCTTCGAATAGTGTTGTTATAAGAATTTTGGTAATGTAAAGAATATTAATGCCGAAAATATTTTACAACTTCAATTATATTATTGAAATGAGATTGTTAACTGTTACAAAGTTGACATGTGAGTTCTGTTCTAACAATTTTTTCCTCACATAATATACCTGCTGGGTAAGGTACAGTCGAATTTTCGTACTTGGCTGTACGAAAGTAAAGTCTGATGTATTTCCTTCTTGTCCTTCCTGAGGAGGTACAAGGACAGAGTTGTAAATGAAGTGGATACTCAGTGTCAGTTAAAATTACAGTAGCCAGTTGCTTACCAGAATTTATATGTTTGTCAATCACAGTGTTAATTAGTTGGGCCAGAGGCATAGAACCCACCCTGCTGACGGCTTTCAAAGCCCTACACAATATAACATGGTCATTTTTTAGTCGACCAGGAGAGATCAACGGGGATTAATAGAGAAGAATAGGTAAAATGAAGGGATTAATAAGTTGTAAAAGTAGAGGCTGTTATACCAGAGGGCTTCAGTTTCTTTATGTAATAAGTTAAACGAAAGATTTCTTTACACGTCAACAGGATATGAGACGACCAAGAAAGATCAGAAGTTATACTCAAACCAGAATAGTTAGTACTCGATTTACTTTCTGCAGAAATACCATCAATGCAACAAGGGTTTTGGGACTTAAGTAAGTCTTGTTTACGTCCGAGGCTAAAACTGACAGCCTGACATTGAGAAGGGTTTAGCTTGAGACCACCTGAGAGAGGCCACTGGTCAATTACGGATGAGAATCCATTTAATTTAGAGCAGTCTAAGTGAGAGTTAACTGCGATAGACACCGTTAGGTTATCAGTATAGCTGATAAAACTAGTTTCAACAGAATAAGGTAAATTGTGCAAATAGAACGAAAACAGAAAAGGAGAAAGTACAGCACCTTGAGGCACACCAACTTCAGTAAGCAATAAAGTGGAGCGCTCCCCTTAACAGACAGTATACTGTTTCGTGTTATGCGCATCCTGGATTCCACTGCTAGCCACTACCCATCATTACTATACATAGTATACTGTTTCCTTTCAAAAAAACAAGAAAGCTTATTTAACAAGAGTAGCATAGGAACAAAGTCAAATGGCTGATGAGTAATCCAAGAAAGCATAACGAACCTACTCAACAACTTTGTCAAGAACAGAAACAGTATTATCATGCAATACAGTGACAGCATCTAATGTATTTCTCCTGTGTTTGTAAGAAAATTGTTTTGGATCTCTAAAAACCTTCAATGAAGGCTTAAACACAAGAAGTAATTTCTCTATTTTCTTCGAAAAAGGTGTAGTTATAGTGATGGGTAGAAACTTAACATCTGACCCAGAAGATGGCTTAGGCACACATACAACTTCGATTTTCTTCCAAGCAGTGGGTGTTGTGTCTTTAGAAAGTGGTGCACTAAAGATATCTGTAAGGGGATGACATAAAACATCTGCCTACTTCCTAAATATGATATTCGAAACACCATCGGGACCTAGGATTTGGGATGGATTCAAGGATTTAAGACATTTAAATGCGTGGTTTGTATTACAACCAGGAAAGCAGCTAACCATTTGGCTACAGATATTAGGAAGGATGAAATCAGCTTGCCGACGTATGAATGACTTATTTAACGCACAGACATCCAAAAAAACTTTCGTTATTTGTTTTCTACCAGTAAGCTTCTTAAATAATTTCCGTATGTTGGAAGAGTTCTTACACGATAGAAACTTCTGGTTGTAAATTTTATTGAGATGTATTTCAGACTTAACAAGGTAGTCAAATCTTTTAATGCCAGGAGGATCTCTCGTCTTAAACAACCTGTCTTTTTCTCTCCGAAGCCTCTTGAAATGAAGAGAGAAAAGTCTGTCAAATTTCATTTGAATTATTTCATCAGAGGAGCAAATATCGAGACAGAAAGTGAGATAGCTTGTGATATTAGTGATAGTGTTGTCTAAAATTTCATCAGTAAATTTGTCTCAGTCCGTTTCCTTAAGCATGAATTATACGTTGCAACCCATCGTTTTCTTTTTCAAAATTGTGCGATTCAAATGTTTGAAATAAGTTGCACATTGATGTTAGGTAGTAATTCAGAATTTTAGTGACGTGAACTTTAATTGTTGAAAGATTTATTGTCACCAACTGGAGAAATGTGGCAGTTGACTTCGAACTAATAGGCGATGAGTTCAAACACCGCTTCACCTACTGGGGTTTCGGCAGCCAGGTAATATCAATAAACCTTGCACAATTGTTGTGACCACTGCATAAACATACACAAGGTCAATAAGTATATTTATCTCGATTTCCAATTAGAAATTTTTATGTTGGGCAATATTGAGGATCAGTTTATCGGCAATGCCTTCAACCAATAAGAAAGTTTGGTATAACGCTTCTACGTTAACGCTTATTCCTCAACTTATGTTTGTTTATTCATGAAACTCTCTTCAAGATCTTTTTATTTATTTAATTGATTAAGTAGACTTTGCGTAATGTACTTTGACTACATCCAAATTATTGATACATGCTATAACATGCCGACCGAGGCTGATCAATTCGGTCCAACCAACGACGATGTAATACAAGCAGTAACACCATGCCATAATAGTTATATATTCAGCATTTAATTATTACAAACATTGAATCATATGACTTGATCAAGGTGCTTATTTGAGTTGGTTTTTGTTCTGTTCATATTGGCTTTTATATCAGCTCATATAGCCGAATTAGTTCAGACCACTTGAATCTAGCTAACTGACTCTCATAGACCAGTTTACCTAAGTCAAGATGATCAATTTGGTCGACCTGAACCGTGCAGTTTGTAAATCATTTGCAAATTAACCACTCTGATTTAGGTATACCGGTTAATACATGTCAGTTTGTCAGATTCAGATGATCTGAACTTATATAACTGTATGAGTTGAATTTTTCCGGGTACACCGCTGATGAGCTCGGCTTCTAAAGGACGAAACGGCCATCCGGTGCTTAGATCCCCCTGATCTCGTTGGGAAAATACTACAGATCGGCCTATGAGGTTTCTAGCTACTCAGGTTGTTTAGTAGTAGCGTCTTTCTCTAGTTCATAATACTTCACTGTCAGAAATCACGCCTTGTGACCTCTGCTGAGAGGTAGCTAGTGGAAACCTTGTTGAAACCAGAGTAGGGCAGTTGAAAAACCACTCAGCTATGAGAAATGCCAAGGTGGACCGTGTATATAATTTACAAATGGACTAACCGCAATATGTCAGTTGAATTGGACTCCATTTCCGCAAAGAACAGTGGTATCATTCAGGCTTGTATTTAGTAGTAGGTATTTGGGAAGCTCAGGATTGACAAGTCGTTTACCCCGCGCTTTTACAGAAGTAATTTTTGAAAATACAGTACTCCATAGATGCCATATTAGATTTGTTCATTTGGTAGAGTATTATCTACTTAGTAAATACTATATTACTGTGCCCTGTATATCAAATAAGCAAACGTAATATGCAGTTACATTCTACCATTGTGTCCAAGTTTTACACTCTCATTAGTACTTGATAGAATTCATTTTACTCAGGACTAGGTAACATGAAATTAGTCGCTGTCCAGCTAACAGTATGTTGAATACAGTTCTACAGGAGTTCAATCACTTCCTGAATCGCTCTGTGATAATGTCGCTAACCGCAACACTAGGTGACATGAGTTTGAGTCTGAGATGCTCTTTGCTGATGAGCGCCATCAAGAACGAAACCCAGACCAAACATGGCTTCCTACCGATTGCCTCTAACCAGTCAGATACCAGTACTGTAATTGAGAAGGTAATTTTTAACATGACTAAAGTTTTGTATCTTGAGTCGAAGTTAAAGCTCGTTGAGAACAGTGGTGGTTTTATGAAATGAAGGTTATCGGAAGCGTTTCTTTGAAGACTGACCATGCAAGCTACCAGTAATACTTAATCCCTAGAGCTTTACGCTTCTTAAATGTGGGAAGCCGAATGTTGTTGGAAGAAGGCACAATGTGCGACAGTAATCAAAATGTTATTATTCATAGGCCGTTCCATTTTTAAATTACTTGTCAGAAGTATGGTTTACCTACTATAACCTGCATGCTGTCTTGCATAACTGCAAGACTGAGTAACTGTCTTGAACTTGTTTCAAGGGTTCAGTCTGAGATGATGAACAAGTCTTATATACAAGCCAAGTATGAGTTACGTTAATATATATCCTTTCAATACGATAGCAGTGTGGGGTATTTTGAGTGTATGAACAGTCATCCAAGAAATTTGGTAGCTTAAAATTGAATTCGAGTCACCTGTAGTGGTTGCCATTTTTGACGTCAGATAACAGATGTCTGTAACATTTGATCAGAATACTTCAAATAATATTTGCACTGAAAGAGGTGAACAACAAAATATTGAAAAGAAGCAGTTTTACCAGTCTTCTAAGATGAAAATGTTGGTTTGAATGAGAATGGAGAACTGTTTGCAGACTTCTGTGCATCTAAAGATTTGGTGATTGGAGGCAGTGTGCACAAACACAAGGATAGATATTCACAAAGCGACATGGATTTCACCAGATACCAAGACACACTAAGAATCAGATCGACTTCATCTCAACCTGAAGAAAGTGGAGATGGAGATGCAGCCTAATCGACACAAGATCAAAAACGGGAGAAGATATAGGTTCAAACCACACACTATCTAGTGCAAGGAACCTACTCTCAAAAACAGGTTGAAAGCCTTCAAGGAAGTTGGTGACAGACCACAGTTCAAGTTCAACACCCAGAACAGAGACTGAAGGACGAAACTACAAAGGATATCTTCCCGTCAGCCATTCATCAGGACAAGACTGGAGAGTTTGAGCAACATCCCTGAAGGAGCCTGGATGGAAGAACACTGCAACTCTTTGAAAGCGATGTGGAAGGAAACCCGCATAAGTGTATTAGGAAGAAAGAAGAAATAACACAAGACAAGGAATGGATCTCGACGGACATATAAAAGCTGGTAGGGAGGATGGTAAAGTAGAAGATGAACCAGTGCAGGGATGCACAACGAGAAGAGGAACTGAGTAAAACGTATAAAACACTGGATGGAGAAAGGAAGAGGAGTGAGCGGAAAGACAAAAGACGCTTATATGACACATTGGTTAGTGAAGCAGAACAGGCTGCAGACAGGAGAGACAGGGACCTGACAACATTATGTCAAATAGCCAGGTTACTATCTGGGGGGGGAAAGATCAACGCAGACAAAACCGATGAAAGATAGTGAAGGAAACCTAGTTACCAAAGAGGAGAACAAAGGAGACGAGGTGCGGACCACTTCAAAAAACTCCTGAATCGACCACCACCTGCAACTCATCCAGAAATACCACCAGTAGCCCAGCCATAGAGGTATCAGTGAATACAAACCCTCCGACAAGAGCAGAAGTGAAGTCCTGAACACCGTAAAGTTGCTGAAATCCAGGAAAGCAGCAGTGTCAGTCCTCCGGAAGCAGTGAAAACGTACGCAGAGACAACAGCGGACATGCTAACACTACACCACTACTGCAGCAGGTTTGGAAAGAAGGAAGGAAAGGTATCTGCTGATCGACTGGAAGAAGGGCTACCTTGTCAAACTCCCAAAGAAGGGAGAACTAAGTCTTTATAAGAACTGGAAAGGAATCATGCTCCTATCCACCCCAAGCAAAATATTAAGCCGCATCATCCTAGAGAGACTGAACAGTGCGCTGGATTCAAAATTACGACCAAAACAGGCTGGATTCAGACAGAACAAATCATGTGGGGATCAAATTACAACGCTACGCTCTGCTCCGCATCATCATAGAACAGAGCATAGAATGGCAGTCAGTCAACTCTCTACCTCAACTTCATCGACTTTGAGAAGGCCTTTGACGGCGTCGAACGACAAGTAATTTGGCAGTTGCTTCAACACTAAGGAATACCACAAACCTTGATCAGCCTCATTCAACAACTATATAAAGATGCCACATGCCAAGTGATTCACAATGGAAAGCTCGGTGATGCCTTTGGAGTGAAGATAGGCAGGAGTAAGACAAGGCTGCCGCCTACTATCACTCATGACCTTCCTGATTGTGATCGACTGGACCATGGAGGAAAACGGTGAGGAGCGTGATGGGCATACTCTGACTGAACCGATGAGAATAGCCTGGAAGATTCGGATTTCACCACCGCCGGTGATGATTTATGTCTAATGTCTTGTCGCACAAACTCGAAGATCTACAGGCGAAAACTAACAAGTTGGCAGAAGAGGTGAGGCAGCGAAGGAAGATGGTACTTCAGGTGAAGATGGAGGAGACGGAGATGATGATATTCAACCAACAACAGCATCAACAACAATAGGCATCAATCACTATAGACGGGAGAAACCCAAAGGAAGTAGTCTCTTTCACCTACCTACCTACCTACCTACCTACCTAGGCAGCATCGTTTGAACTATAGGTGGTGGCACAGCTGAGGGCGTCATGGCCAGGATCAGGAAAGCAAGACAGGCTTTCATCAATCTGAAATCAGTGTGGAGATCTAATGTACTCCACTCAGCATGTGGAACAAGATTTGGAGTTTCAACACCAACATCAGTCAAGTCAGTGCTTCTATGTGATGTTTCAGAGACTTGGTGTGTCACGAAAAGCATTCCAACAAACTGCACACAAAAATCATCAACAGCTGACACCCACGCTCACTCGATACTGACACTGAAGATCAGATGGATTGCCAGAATAATAAGAATAAGCAACAAGGAACTCTGGCCGGGCAATGAACTAACCAAGAACCTATCACACAACAAATATGCAGAAGAAAGTGGAGGTGGATTAGATTGGGCATACACTGAGAAGGCTGATCGGGGACATCACGCGTCAGGTCAGGCCGGGCTAGGCCAGGCCGTCGAGTGGAATCTAAATGGGGAACGAGTAGTTGGGTGTCTGAGGTGAGGGTGACATGGAGGAGATGGTGTGAGGAAGAAATGAAAGCTTGTGGGGAGTGATGGAGCCAGGTTTTGAAGACTGCAGAGAAGAGATTGAAATGGAGACGTGCTAGTGAAACCCTATGTTCCACTAGGAACCCAAGGGAAAAATAGTAATAATAATACATATATACATCTAAGTTTCATTCCCATTTTTTTCATCTTTTTGATTTCGAAGTACCAACTCAAATGCAACTGTCGTTTGTCAAAATTACTTTTTATCGTGCTTTTTTTCATTGAACATTCAGAGAGTTGACACTGTTGTGGGATGTGCATCAGACTCCAAGTGTGCTTACACAAACCTAAATCCCTTTATGTCTGCTTAGCGCTCCAAACACTGCTGATCAACCAGGGTCAGACAACGAAAAGGCATAAGGTGCAGGCAAAGTCAATTGAGAATGTATTTTCAGAACAGTTCAAAAGTCGTAAACAACCATGCACATGCAATGTTAACGTCAAATAGAGAAGTGCACATAAGCATGGAATATCAGCAATATTCATGTATGTGAGACCAGAGTTTCTGTTGACATACAAGCGAAAGTTTTCGAAACAAGGTTAAGAATCATTATCCTTTCTTAAAATGTAGTGGTATTTTGAGTGAAAATGCTGTCCATCACCAAGATCATTTCTTCTTTATGACATTAGATTTTTTGAGTTGATTGGCTTTCCCCTCATATATCTTAGTGTTGATTGGACATGGTCAATTTTTGTAGTGCATTAGAAAATTGTTCATCTTCAACGGGTATGACTATAAATTTTGAATACTTCTTTGGCTACTTACAGAAAATTAAGTAGTTAAGTGTGCAGTTACAGAAATGACCTCGGCAAACTGTCCGGAAATCCTAGTTATTTGGTTTCTTAAGGATGTAATGAACACATTAAAAAATATCAGAATCAAGGTTAATTTATACAATTGTTGTGAAATTAACTACTAGAAAGGGTACCAATTTCAAGATTCATTTGTTCAGTTACTCGGAGGCCTTCATTTCAAATCTTCGCTTGATCAAACTTTTCTTCTAATCTTAATCCCTACATTAATATCTTTGTAATAGTTCAGTTGTATGAAATAATTCGGTCTCCCATAAAATCTCTGCTACGTGAACTCAATTTTTTACCAACTATGTAACTGATACTTCATTATAGGAATAGGACATGACACAGATTCAATTTCTAGTCCAGTCATCAAAAGAAACATACAATGATGGTGTTATACAATAGGTGGGGTTCCGAAATAATTCATTGTCCAGAGTGACATCAAAATAACTGCACAATTTGGAGCATGAACGGTATATTTTAAATTCTTTCTTCCTTTTCATGCATAGAGTAAAAATTTTCATAAATTTGAAACGTGGTGAGTCATTTTTGTTTTATTCATACTGATATCAATTTAAAACCCCATAAATTATTCCGAAGAAGAATAACTTGAATGAACTATAATCAATATTTGACGGAATTGTATTCAAAATATTGTCAATAATTTCAGGAATAATTTATTTTCAACATCTTCGTCTTCAGTTACAAATCCATGAGGATGAGTGAATCACAACAGCACACGAAAGACGTAGACTGAGATTATTTCATAATTGAGACAGTCAACGTTACGGGTAAGTGGAAATCTAATCAAATCAAATGGGTGTAATTTGTTCTTAGGTTGAGTAGTAATCAACAATCTAATATTAGTTGTGTAATAAAATCAATATGAGCAGAAGAATCACGACATTGGAAGACACAACATGGAGATGATGATTCAGTATTTATATACGTCTCTCTGTTGTATGAACATGTGTTTGTCCATTTAATAAGGGCTAAATGGTCTTTGTGTAGCGATGAGTCATATTCAAGTAGGGTGAAAATTAATATGAGTAACCAAGTAACACCTATGATGTCTTACGTAACAGTCGAAAATGACTCCTGCTTACAGTGTGAATAAACAAGGTCATATACCTAATAACGTAGGAGAAGAAATGTTTATCAATGAAATGAGAGGCACAGAGTGAAGGAATGGGATGAGACAACATGGGATAGGGCGTCAAAATGTGATATTGATGAAAAGAAAGTTAACAAAGGACGTGTTGACCATATTGTGGTTTAAGATAGACGAAGAGGACGCATATATCACTTTGAACACAAAGACAAGGTTTTCTTGTGTTGGTTTCGACAGCATCGGCCATAAACAAGTGACGTAGTAATGTCATGTTGCAAGGTTTGAGCTAAATTGATTCCATGTCCCCTATCTAATAAATCCGAAAGAATTTCGTTCACAGAGGACTTTGCCACTGCCTTTTCTAACCAATCCGGCAGGGGTTCACAAGGGCGCATGGATAAAGCCATCTGAACTCATAAACACACATTGAAGTGGCCATCATTGGTTCACTGAATCAATAATATTTTGGTTGAGAAGTTTATGAAAATTTTTACCATAGTTAATTTTCTTCTTACGGATCTGTTCAATCGACGTGTTGTGATGTCTGAAGCAATATTACCTTTTAAGCTTGGTCAAAAATATAAAGGTTTCTCAAGAGTGTTACCCTTTTTTACCATCTCTTTAGGGCTCAACATGTATTTATTTTTGAATTTCACTGGATAACCATTTTATTGGAATGTTATCCTCAGTCTGTGCATTTCTTCTTCCATGCTACCATACGAATATATATCTCACAGTAGTCCATATGGATAAGAATGATTATACTATAGATACACCACTTCATAGTACTCTGGGGTTATATGCCAATCCATTATTGTGCATATAGTTCTAGACTACTGTCACATCCCCTCAATTCATAACTAGCTGACAAACTGTAAACTCATCAATGGGCTTATTAACTTTTAAATTAAAGATACCCATACCTTAGAACAAGAATGATTTAGGTAAACAATTGTTTACAACAACTTTCTCTTCAGTTATCAAGCCACCAGAATGAGTGAATTACAACATCTCAGGTAAAACGTACACTTAGATTATTTCAGTATTGAAACAGTCAGTGTTATGGGTAAGTGGAAATCTAATCAGAGAAGTAATCAGTCTAGTATTAGTTGTGTGATAAAATTATCACGCATAGAATAATCGCAGGATAAGGAGACAAAATCTAGAGGTGATTCATCTGACTGTGGTATCAGTGTATGCTTGAAATTTCCGCATATCGATTTGATGATCCTCAACTGGCATATAGGTAAACCAATGACGCAGAGCTACAAGTTGTAATATTGAAACTTTGCCTACGGCAAAAAAGTGACCACCAGAAATCAGTAGATATATATAACGCCTTGGTATTTAAAGCAAGAGTTGCTGAGTCGATTTGTCAGTAGGAGTCCAAAAACGTATTAGGATAAAAGTATATCTAACCAACGGGTCTAAAATAGAACGAAATGAGCATTCTGGATTAGCATGGTGTTATGCATTAATATGATCAAATCCATCTATTTTCTGGCACTTATGATCGAATGACGAGTATTCATAACCCATAGATAGTGACAGAATGGATGATACACATCAGTCTATCAGTGATACGCGCAGTTCATAAATGTTGTTACATAGTTCGGGCGGGCTTCACTAACAGAGGTTATATAGTTCATTTAGAAATATTCGGAGCAATTAGTGATTCAGCAATGAATAATTATTTTTACGATGTGACAGTGAGGTGAAATTTAGTGGACATTACCGTCATACTAATTTACTTCATTTTTGAATAAACACATTATTCTATTCAATACGGTGTTTATTGTTTTATGTTTGCTTTACAACACAGCTAAAAATACTGAACTCAAGCGAATGCAGATGAAATGCTTGCTTTCCAATAACAGATGAACTTTTATCCAATCAGATAGTTTGTGTGTAAATGGTCGATGTCTGAGGCAGTTGTCATGAAATATTGATATCAGTTTAAGAGTTAGTGAAAGGCAAGCTTAACTGAGTAGCTATTTTCTTCTGGTTTCATTGTTCAGTATAACACAGCCGCAAAACCAGACTATCAGACATCACGGACAACACTTTAGCATTCAACTACCGACCCAAATCATTCAACCTGTGTAAACATACTACACAACAAAGTTGAAAGTAAAAACTGATGACAGGAAAACAGAAGTTTGAAAACGTGAACCACTAAATCCAAAAGCAGTGGATAAGATTTCCGCCACGAAATCCTAGGGTCTTAAACAAGATCCTACATAACGGAAATGCCGAACAGTCTTAAACCAAGATGATAGCGAAGAATTGAGGAGACTCAAACGTCGATCTCAAGAAAAAACATTTTTTACACACATTTAAACCAGTTGACTGTAGAGAAAGAACCTTTTATAAACCCAGAGCCTTTTCGGGGAGTTTTCTCACACATCTTAATCGAACAGATTAACATGCTGTCGGTATTATAAGCAAGTGTTTAATTAACCTTCAGTTGGTCGACTTTTTGACAGTGATGAAGAGTGCGTTTATAAATAACTTCAATTTTATTTGACACAACGAACCCACTTATTTCAAGTTCCTACTAAGTGGACGGTCAAAATTCGCTTCTCAAGCGAAATAAACGGCCTATAAAAAGTCACCGGTTAAATACACTACTGTAGATGTGATTAAATATTCCTCAGTTAATAGATATATTCAACATTATGTAGTGACTGTCATAGTTTCAGTGGGCTGGTCTAGTTGAAGGTATGGCGTCAAGCACACACATCATCGGGTTCACTGTTTTCGTACTTTGGATCACTCGCGTACACGCTCTGCAAATACCTAACAGTTAACACATTTCTGCTGATGTACAAAATTCCAGATACACCTTCCTGACTGGATGACCAGCTTTATCTTCTTTCATGGTCTCACATTCTTGAATGCTGGTTTACTAATTTAAGAGTATGACAAATGAATAGCTGACAATTGTCTTCTATAAGATTTTAGTTCTTAACTTTTGTCTCAGACCTCGTTGTACAGGGAAGTTGCATTTACAATAGATAGATATGCTCTCAGCTGATAGAGTAGTTCTTTCATTAAAACCCTTTAGCAAGACTTCTTTTATAAATGGAATGCATATTTATAAAGTAAAAGAACGTTACAGCCTACTTTTATCCGAAGATGAAGCTTCCACATAGATATACTTGTAAACCTTTAGCGTAGAAATTTTCAATCAATGAACGTCACTCTCACCATTTATTTTTTCTCAAGTAGCAATATATTTGCTATCCAGTGTAACATCTTTTCGTATATATTCACAAGGCATAAAAACAGTTCCGAAAGTCATATTTACACTGGCGGAATACATTGCCTACTTCTGTGAAAATGTCCGCCCCTTCCAATGGCAGCAGAAAAACATTTCCTTGACAAAGGAGCACTAATAATCATTTCAAATTGCTGACTTCATCCAACAAATGTTAAATCTCTAACAAGATAAAATACAAGCAAGTACCTCAGCGAAGACACTTATTTTTGGCAAGGCTATTATTGAAACTAAACAACCGCACTTATTTACAACTTTATATAAGCATTTGTTGGGAAAGATGGCAAACGAAACTAGTCAACACTACTAAGAGTGACAGGTTTACAGGATTTTTCATAGAATAACAACCTCTTTGTTACAAGTATCGGAACTAAGGAGTTAGATCCAAACGGTGTAGACCATAATTAAACTTCTCGTGTAACCTGACTGCAGTTTTCCAGTTAATCATTCCAAGTAATTTTCGGTAGATTATCATCACAGTACCCTATAAATTCATTTCATTTCTCCTATATAAAGAAGGAAACTGTCGACCCATTTCCTACGTTGTTAATGACTAAATATGCGATGGCAGTTACTTAACAAGGATAGAATATGATTCAGACAAAATGTGCCGTTGTAACACTTACGGACGATCAGTTTTAACAATAATGCGAAAATGTCGTGGTGCTTACGCACTTTTATTAAGAGTTGTTCTCAGAATGGTAAACACTTTTGAAACAACGATTCTAGCCTAAGATGTGAATGGAATTTTGGGTTGACATAGGAGTACAACTTGAGCACTGTGGTAAATTGTAATTCCATTTTAGTCCGTTCATTAGAAATATCGCACAGTGAAACAGTATTATTTACTGGATAACGTTTCGGACATAATTTATCGTCCTTATTCATATCAGGTAACTCCATAACTTTGAGATATGGTTTATTTAGTTCTAATCTTCTCTCCTTCTTTGTGATGACAAGGGTAGTAGAATTCCCCACATAGCTGAGACAGATCCAGACTCATTTCTATTGCATGTTTTTGGTGCTGATTCGATAAACAAAGATTCGGTTATCGACCTATCCCTCCACACAACTACGTCATTTTTTCATACTGTCACTTTATCCCACCCTATTGTGTGTAATTGCGTGCAGAGCCCTAACCGACCTTTTCTCTAAGTTCCTTATCTCATTTATTATTATTTGTCCCTTGGGTTCCTAATGCAACATAGGGCTTCAGTGGCACGTCTCCATTACACTCTCTTCTCTGAAATCTTTTCAACCTGGCTCCACCACTCCCCACAAGCTCTCATCCCCTCCTCGCACGATCTCCTCCATGTCACCCTCACCTCAGACACCCAACTCGTCGCTTCCCATAGGGGTTCCACTCAACCACCTGGCCTGACGCGTGATGTCCCCAGTCGGCCTTCTCAGTGTATCCCTGATCCAATCCATCTCCACTTCCTTCCGCATATTTGTTGAGTGGTGGGTTCTTGGTTAGTTCATTGCCCGGCCAGAGTTCCTTCTTGCTATTTTTTGGACATCTCATCTTTAGTAACCAGCCAGCGTAGGCAACTGTTGATGAATGTCTGTAGTTTGTTGGAAATCCCTTTCGTAACGCTCCACGTCTCTGAACCATACAGAAGCACTGACTTGACTGACGTTGGTGTTGAAAATCCAAATTTTATTCCACATGCTGAGTGCAGTGCAGTAGATCTCCACACTGGTTTCAGGATAATGAACGCCTGTCTTGCCTTTCCGATCCTGGCTGGCAATGATGTCCTCGTCTGTGCCGCCTGTACTTGAAACAGTGCTTCCTAGATAGGTGAAGGAGGCTACTTCTTTTAAGTTTCTCCCGTTCATGGTGATTGAAGCTTGTCGTTGGTTGGGTATCTTCATCACCTCCACCTATATCTTCTCTATATTCACTTGAAGTCCTGTCCTCGCTGCCTCTTCTGCCAACTTGTTAGTTTTCGCCTGTAGATCGTCAAGTTTGTGCGACATCAGACACAAGTCATCGGCGAAATTCAAATCTTCTAGGTTCTTTTCTGCGGTCCAGCGTATCCCCCTCTTCTGGTTCCTCACTGTTTGTTGCATGATCCAGTCGACCACAATCAGGAATATCATGGGTGATAGTAGGCAACCTTGTTTCACTCCTGTCTTCACTTCAAAAAGCATCACTGAGCTTCCCATTGTGAAGTACTTGGCATGTCTTTATCTGATTAGGATCTACTAATCTTGATTCAGCTAAGTTTTGTGCTATGTTATTCTAATTGACCCTGGTTGACTACTTTGACCTATGTACTTGACCTCGCAATCATTGAGAAATTTTGGTTAACCAAGTTATTTTACCTAGCTGTATCAATAGGATCTTTTAACCTACAAAGCTTGTTTCGAGGCGAGTTTATTGGTCTAGATGCTACTCTAATCCTTAGCGAGAATTCTTTGTAACGCTTATGAGGTGCTTTCATTGTATGGTAGCAATGCAGAGGCTTTGAATTCTCTTTCAGCTCTGCCACCATTAGTAGTAGAATTATTAATAACATCAGTGTTACTACTACTATTGCCAATATTTTTCTTTCTATTTCTTATGAATTTATTGATAAATTTAGGTGGGTAAGTAATGAGACGCAAGGTATTCTTGATGTAGATCTTTTGTTTATTACGATCGACTAAACTGCAGTAGCTGCTAAAGAAATCACATATGCCTACACGAAGTACGTAAACAGTTATGATCATACCGTTTTGAAGATAAAATAGGACATGATCTGATAGCTTTACTACTTGAAGATAGGATTTAACTTTGTTGACATTCATGTCCTGTTAATATCTACTGCTGAATAAAATGACGATCAAGTGTCTTACAACCAAAGGTTTCTTTATAGCGACAGATAAAGGAGTAAGAAAGTCCACAGACATTTGTTTATTGAGGAAATCGCAAGGAGTAAACCTGTGTTAGGAATGGTACTTTTCATTATTTGCACATAAAGAGGTTCAGAAAGACAATTTTAAACAATAGTATTGTGTATGAGTCTCGATGTGGATGCGAACATTGCAACAGAAACAATTAGTAAATGAATGCCGAACAGGATTTGACACATGCAGGATTTCACTCGACACAGGTACCAAGTTACATTAAAGTTTGTGTAAGAGGCTGTGAGAAACTTATTATGTGCAAACATTAACGTTACCGCTTAGGTACCTAAACTAAGTGGCTTCAAAAGTTGTAGGTCGAAGCTGTAAATCAGACACAGGAAGCCAAGTGGTTGGACTGTAGTGTTAAGTTGCCAAGGGGATAGTAACAAAAAACCTAGTAGCAAGTGCGTTACAAAACAATGGATATATACATATTGGAATGAAAAGAATATAAGAAAAACTGAAACCAATAGAGAGACAACAAAGTTATCAGTCAAAATAGTATCAGTGTTTACACATAAGATTGTTGGCAGATAATACTATCTTGTTAGTGTATACACTTGCTGGTACTCCATCTAATAAATACACACACACGAACACATAAGAGTAACCATTGGTGCTATTAGTTATCATCATCATCAGGAAAATGACCATAGGTTGAGTGAATTATTGCATCCTGAAAATCGATTAAAGATTGTTTCAGCATTAGCACAAAGAATACACATAAAAAGTAGTGTTAAGAAATATAATTCAGCTAAGAAATCCAACAGAAGACATGCACATACACAAACGAAATTTGATAAAAACACTAAGCAAAGTGAAGAGTGTGAACAGAATGGAACCTAAGAAAATTACTGAACAAATAGGAGGAGTTATTCGATTCGAGAGTTATACTAATACCATAAAGAAAGACAGGGATGTGTGTACACGCACAAAATCCAACTGAAGAACCTCAAGAAAGACGAAATAGGCATTCCATTAACTTCATCATCATCATCAATATCAACATAGGACCAGGCATTACTGCGTAACGGTCCGAATTGCCACACCTCATATCAGTACATCAAGTAAAAAGGCAATGAGGCGCAAATTGAAGATAAAAAAATTCAGTCAAAAGAAATAAAAAGTACGAAAAGAAAGGAAGGATGACAAAACGGTGAGATTCGGTACAGCGCCGTTAAGACGATGATAATGTGTGCATACATCTGCGCCACTGACATCAGTTGTGAGCCATATCACCTAGAGTCTGCAACCACTGGTTCCTCTTGTCCAGCGGACCCCAACCGACTAGTCTGCATCGCCCTATATGGTTCAAACCAACAGTCAAAGACTTCATACATTGGTGCTATGTTTTAGTCTGGCCAGCTTGAGCCTTTTTCCAGCTTTGACCTACTTCGGCCAACCTTGTGTGACGAGGCATACGTAATACATGTTTTAACCATCTTAGTCGATGAAGGTTCATAACCTCGTCAACAGATTTACCTCCACTCCCTAAAACTCTATACCTGTCTGCGTTACCCACGTGGTGACACCAAGGAATACGGCTTAAGTTAATTACAAATAAACTCAACAGAAACAGTGAAGCATCTATTTGAGCAGTCAATACGCTGTCAAATAACAGACATTTGGAAGACATGAAATTAAACGTCTTACAAATGTTGTTGAATACAGTTGAAATCAAGGCTATTATCGAAGCGTAACTGTTTGAAGTCTTACTTGGCGAGAATCGAATTGCAGTATGGAAACCAGCACTTAGATACAAGCTAGAAGAATCCGAAATGTAATGAGATATCCCATCATTGATTCTACTGGTTAGTGTCAACACTCAGAGAACACATTGGCTTACGTGCGTTGTTCACAAAGTGAAATGATATGCAGCTATTTACACTTTCATGGTTTAGCACTTACTGGTTAGATTATCTACATATCTTTTGGCAGAATGACCATGACATAAGTGAAACTAGAACAGCCAGTTTACACATAGCCCATGTAGCAGAGTACCTGGTTGGCGACCAGGAAAGTGCTGGTAAGAATCTTGTAGTGGGGCAGAATGTTTTTTAATTTCAGTAATGGAACTTGTTTACAGCTCAGTTGTTTAGGTCGTCTATGAAATCAAGGATGAGGTTAGTGATACATAAAATCTACTCGTGATCATTACATTACTGGCTAATGGCCAGTGACGAATACAAGGGTCAAGATACTGGAAAGTGATTACTTGAAAATCGAATTTCGATATTATTGATCAGTGTGCACTCGGCGCTGATTTTTCAGGTGTTTATGACGGATAGGAAGACAGAAGATTTGGAAGAAGAGTCTATTAGGATGTATCGTAAACACACGAGAAGTAAGCATAAAATATGCAGGACAAGATAGGAACAAAATGGTCTGGAGTCTTCTACAAATGAAGCTAATTCCATCTTTCTGAGTGATGAATTGATTTGACGCTCATGCAAAAGTGTGACAGATGAATACCTAGGAGGATGTAGACTCTTAACTCCATTTAATCTAATTAGAAGAGCGGGCCGGTAACCTGGAGACTTCTGATTTGAATCCTGCTGCGACCAAGATTTTCATTCCGCCTTCAATCATCACCTAATATCAGTGATTTTTACAGCGATGAGAACAACCGATAACCACATCTCATTGTATGTTAACTTTTCTTTTTCTGTACTATTCTGAAGAACTAACATATACAATCAACCTCGCCTGGTTAACTAGTTTACTAGTTACTAGCCGGTCCTAAGCCCCCATAAAGAGGGAAGGTTGGGCATAGGGCTAGCAACCCTACCCCGTAAAACAAATCTAACCGCTAAACAAACTTCAAAGCACAAACAAAATATAAAAAATGAAAACAAACTTATTCCCCGCTGGAATCGGAGAGGCGAAATGACACCAGTTGGTGAAAGCCTTCGGGAAGCCAACTACCCCATGTCTCTTCTCTTCTCTCGATGAAAGCGAAAATAAACGTGGGGACATGGAATGTCCACACTATGTTTGAACCCAGTAAGGCAGCCCAGATTGCAAAGGAGATGAGAAGGTATCACATCGAAGTGCTTGGGATTTGCGAAAGTAGATGGAATGGGAGTGGACTCTCCAAACTGTCAACTGGAGAATCAATAATCTACTCCGGTCACCCAGACGCCAACCACGAGCACACTGAGGGAGTGGCTATCATGATGTCCTCAAGAGCATCGAAGGCTCTCATGCAGTGGGAACCAATCTCCTCCAGGATCATGACAGCAAGATTCAACTCAAAAGGAAGAAAGGTCACAATCATACAATGTTATGCACCTACAAATAATGCAGAGCAAGAGAAAAAGGAGGATTTCTACAGACAACTTCAATCAACACTGGACAAGACGTCAGTTGGCGATATCAAAATTCTGATGGTTGGGGTGACATGAATGCCAAACTGGGAGGGGACAACACGGGAAGAGAACTAACCATGGGTCGAGAGGCGCTAGGTGAAATGAATGAGAATGGAGAATTGTTTGCAGAATTCTGCGCATTCAACGATTTGGTGATTGGAGGCAGTGTGTTCAGGCACAAAGATATCCACAAAGCGACATGGATTTCACCAGATGGACACACTAAAAATCAAATCGACTTTATCTCAATCTCAAGAAAATGGAGACGCAGTCTACTTAACACAAGGTCAAGAAGAGGAGCAGATGTAGGTTCAGACCACTCACTGTCTAGTGCAAGGAACCTGCCTTCCAAATCAAGTTAAAAGCCTTCAAGGAAGCTGGTGATAGACCTCAGTCCAAGTACAACACTCGGAAACTGAGGGATGAGACTACAAAGGAGATCTTCACGTCAGCCAGCCATCAAGACAAAATGGGAGATATCGAGGAACATCCCCAAAGAAACCTGTGTGGAAGAACACTGGAAGTCTTTGAAGGCTATGTGGAAAGAAACCTGCACAACAGTATTAGGAAGGAAGAAGAAAGAAGATAAGGAATGGATCTCGATGGACACATGGAAGCTGATAGAGCAGTGAGAGGAGGATGGTGAAGTAGAAGATGAACCAGTGCAAGGATGAACGACGGGAAGAGAAACTGAGTACAACGTACAAAACACTGGACAAAGAAATGAAGAAGAGTGCTCGCAAAGACAAAAGACACTTCTGCGACACACTGGCAAGTGAGGCAGAACAGGCTGAGGGCTGGTTCGAGAGACCTGACAACATTGTATCAAATAACCAGGTTGCTATCAGGGAAGAGACCAACACAGATGAAACCAATAAAAGATGAAGAAGGAAATTTGATTACAAGAGAAGAGAAACAGAGGAAACGATGGGCCGACCACTTCAAGAAGCTCTTGAATCGACCACCACCTGCACTTCGTCCAGAAATACCACCTGCAGCCGCTGAATTACAAGTGAACATAAATCCCCCAACGAAAATGGAAGTCCTGAACGCCATAAAGCTACTGAAATGCGGGAAAGCAGCAGGACCAGATGGAATACCGCCAGAAGCACTGAGAACAGATGCAGAGACAACAGCGGACATGCTCACACCACTATTGCAGAAGGTGTGGAAGGAAGAGAAGGTACCTGACGATTGGAAGAAGGGTTACCTTGTCAAACTGCCGAAGAAGGGAGACCTCAGTGCTTGCAAGAACTGGCGCGGAATCACTCTCCTGTCCACCCCAAGTAAAATATTAAGCCGCATCATCCTGGAGAGGCCTAAAGATGTACTGGATTCAAAACTGCGACCGGAACAGGCAGGCTTCAGGAAGTACAAATCATGTGCTGACCAAATTGCAACGCTACACTACGCATCATCATAGAACAGAGCATAGAATGGCAATCAGCTCTCTACCTCAACTTCATCGAATTTGAGAAGGCCTTTGACAGCGTCGAACGAGAAGTAATTTGGAAACTGCTTCAATACTACGGAGTACCGCAAACCTTTATCCGCCTCATTCAACAACTATATGAAGATGCCACATGCCAAGTAATTCACAATGGGAAGCTCAGTGATGCCTTCGAAGTGAAGTGAAGACAGGAGTGAAACAAGGTTGCCTACTATCACCCATGATATTCCTTATTGTGGTGGACTGGATCATGCAGCAAACAGTAGGCAGCGAGAAGAGGGGGATACGCTGGACTGCGGAAAAGAACCTAGAAGACTTGGATTTCGCCGATGACTTGTGCCTAATGTCACATAAACTTGAAGATCTGCAGGCAAAAACTAACAAGTTGATAGAAGAGGCAGCTAAGACGGGACTCCAGGTGAATATAGAGAAGACAGAAGTGATGAAGATACCGCACCACCACCATCAACAACAACAACAAACTCCAATCACCGTCAACGGGAGGAACTTAAAGGAAGTAACCTCCTTCACTTATCTAGGAAGCACTGTTTCAAGTACAGGCGGCACAGACGAGGACGTCAAAGTCAGAATCGGAAAAGCAAGACAGGCGTTCATTAGCCTGGAACCAGTGTGGAGATCTTCTGCACTCAGCATGCGGAACAAGATACGGATTTTCAACACCAACCCAGTCAAGTCAGTGCTCTTGTATGGTTCAGAGACTTGGCGCGTCACGAAAGGCATTTCCAATAAACTACAGACATTCATCAACAACTGCCTACGTTGGCTCCCTACTGAAGATCAGATGGATTGCCAGAAAGAATGAGCAACAAGGAGCTCTGGGAACGAACCAACCAACAACCTATCACGCAACAAATATGCAGGAAGAAGTGGAGATGGATTGGCCATGCACTGAGAAGGCCGACTGAGGACATCACGCGTCAGGCCCTCGAGTGGAATCCCCATGGGTAGCGACGAGTTGGACGTCCAAGGGTGACATGGAGGAGGTCGTGCGAGGAGGAAATGAGAGCTTCTGGGCTGTCGTGGGACAAGGTTCAAAAGATCTCAGAGAACAGAGGTCACTGGAGGCGTGCTACTGAAGCCCTATGTTCCACTAGGAACCCAAGGGACTAATAATAATAATATTAATAATATAATATCATATACAATCAGACATCACAACAAGGATACGGTCAATATACTTATACAACACATTTTTGTAGACATACAGACACTGACTAATTACATCATAGAAGTATATACATGCATATGCATGCGTAAACTCAGTACATAAAATTAATATCGACGCACACGAATCATCTTTCTAGAAGGATTCCATGTAATAGCTGGTACATGGGGAAACTTATCCAAACAAAGTATCTGAAAGTAATACACATATTTTAGTTAACACACAAAAGTGAAATATTATAGTACAGTTTAGATAAGCGATCACGAATAAAATCTGGTTAAACAGTGAGAAGTCTAATCATTGTTACTCAATCAGAAATGCTAGAGTACTCTACCATACGAATGTTATGTTCTTGTGTGGGTGGCATTATTTTCACAATCGCACTACTGCGAATCACTATCTCATCATTTGCAGCATTCGATTCAAAGAAATAAATTTTGCCGCCACCGAAACACTTGCACTAGCAAAATTCGTGGGTACGAGAGTCGGTCACCAGTGGATAACTGATGTAGCTGTTTAGTAAGTCCGTAGTACTAAGCAGCGACCGAAGTCTAATGTAAACACTAGGCCAAGTGATGGACTGTGGTGTACTGTATTTTTTAGTTAGATGATGAAACTGGTCACATTGCAAACTGTTTGACTGAATGGATCTGTAAGAACTAGAAAGAATCGTAAGACTAACAGATGCCTACTCGAGCTCGCAGCATAAGCACCCATCGACTGAAGTTTGGATGATGAAAAGGATGAATTCTATGAGCTGTCGATTTTGCCACGGAAAGCAAAACGTTCAGATAGTCATAATACCAGGCAACTTTAACGCTTACGTGGGGAGGTTAACACAAACGGAAAGGCATCTTGGGGTACTTACGGAATCTCATGTCAACGAACAGACAACAGTGATTGTTTGTTACAAGATTGTTCCGACAAACACTCGTTTCCGGCCAGCACTAACTCTAGGCATAAGGAGAGACAGTCTCATATAGCTTCCACTGACTTCAAACCAACGATAGGCACAGATAGACCATATTGCTATAAGCTATTTTTGGAAGATTGCCGCTCTTTTTAAAGCACCAGTGTGGACTCCGAACACGCGCCAGTACGGGCTCGTGTATATCTATGCTTTACTGCTTACAAAAAACAGGTGGCAGTGAAGCCTATCTATTCTCGATTGGAAGGTGAGAACGACAATTCCGAGCTTAGGGAAGAGATAGCTAAGCACGTATCTGGACGTAACAACAATGCTCATCCTGAGGAAACCTGGCGTGATATTAAGTATGCTGTAGAAACAGCGGTAAAGACAGTCGATAACCTACATCTAAAAATTACCAAAGTCATTGCATTTTCGTAACATTATCCAAACTGATTGATAAAAGAAGACTCATTCTATATTAAATTTGTTTATTTGATTTATAACACACAGTGATCTAGTATTATTTACTTGATGATGTTTCGAGCATAAATTATTGCTCATCATCAATGTGAGCAATAATTTATGCTCGAAACATCATCAAGTAAATAATACTAGATCACTGTGTCATAAATCAAATAAATAAATCTAATATAGAATTAAATTCCACCACAGTGCCCAAATTTTACACCTATATTAAAGACTCATTCTAGCTGGCTGTGACTACAATGAAGAGCGAAAGCAGCTGAAACGTAAATTAACTAAGGGTCTTTCCAATGACCAAAAGCAGTAGTGGGTGGGGCGGGGGGGGGGGGGAGATGGAGAAGGCATCAGCATTAGGTGATACGTGGTAATTATTTAGGCTTAGAAAGAATGTTGGCAAGAAGAGGACGGTGGTGAATGAGACCATCACCGAAAAGTATTGGATGCTGATAACCCACCATGACAAGCGGCTAGAACGTCGAGCTGAACACACTGAAGAACAGTTTAACTGGCCCACAGCAACATCCCAATTGTCCAACATATAGTCTGAACCTGAATGGGGCGTAGATGTTGGTCCTACAACTTTCATCGAAGTTGAGAAGGCTGTGTCGAGTCTGAAACAATGCAAAGCAGAAGAACCTGACGGTTTGTCACCCGAAGTTATCAATGATGGAGGTAGGAAACTGCTAATTACAGCGACGGAAGTACTAGGTAGTGCATTGGAATCAGAGAGCGCCGCCAGACCGGTCTACTTCACTGATCATTCCAGTCTACAAAAAGGGAAAGAAGTCTTCCTGTGACAACCATAGGGGAACCAGTTTGATCAATATTATATCTGAGATCATAGGGTTCATAGCTATTTGACGTCTAACTGGACCTCGAGAAAACCAGGGAGGTTTCAGATCTGGAAGGAAGTGCTTCGATCGGAATTCCACTCTGCGACAAGTTATGGAACACAGGTATACTTATCAGGGGCAAAAATAGCCATATTTCTTAACCTGAAGGTGCTATTTGATTCTGTTGACCGTCAGGTGTTGTAGCAGCGTCTGACTCTCAAAGGGATACCGAACAAGTATGTAACATTAAACAAAGCTCTCTACTTAAATTCAAACAGGTGTTAAAGAGCTTATGAAGAGTTGTCACCTGAGTTGACGACAACTAGGGATGACCGCTGGGATGTTTGCTGTCATCATTCCTGTTCAGCTTTGCTATAGATACCCTAATGAACATCACCTTAGGTACCTCTGATTACACAGTAATTTATCTACTATCCGGAGAGAATCTGGTTGAAATGGAATACGTAGACGATATTGATGCTGACAAGATGCAGAGTTTTCTGAGTGCTTGACCAGAAATCTATGTCTGGCATGCATTAGGTGAATGTAAGTTGATGCTTCAGAACTGGTCTACAAATATTCCCAGTTTAAAGATAGGGAGTGGAGTGGCAGAAAGCGTCAGGTACTCCACTTGGGGAGTTATATAAACCCAATGAACCGGTTGCTGATGAAATTTCAGATACAGAAGGCTTGTACGGCATTCGACAGTTTGTATCATTTCTGGTGCCGACTGGCTAGATATCCGACCACCGGTTAAAGGATGAGTACAATACACTGCATTTCGCTGTGCCGTATTAAAACGTCTGTGATACATGGTTGCCGAAAGATGTAAACGGATTACAAGTTTCTGACCGTAGATGTTGTTTTAGAATTGCTCGCATATAGTGGAATCGCGTGAGCAATGTAGAGGTTAGGCAAAGGGTACTATGCAAGACAGGCAAATCGGTCATAAGGTGGTGAACCTTCATCGACTGGGGTGGCTTGGACATATGTTGCGCATGGCAAGCCACCTTTTACCTTGACATGAATTGTAATGCCTGAAGGAGTTGGACTAGGTTTCAGAGTGGCCAGATTAAGACGCAGCATTAGTCCATGAAGTTTCTGACTCTTGGTCTTAGCCTTATGGGGAGGTGCAGACTACCCGTTTGGAGTCCTCGAGATGATAAGAATCAATGGTTGGAGAACCTCGGTAACGTGGCTGAAAACCGGTCACAATGATGCAGACGTACTCAGTCTTTGACATTTGCCAAATCTTGAATGTTTTGACTGACCTTCATTTTAAATTCTTTCTCTTTTCATACACCTGTCTTTTTCGATATCAGTCTTCTTCTATCCACTCGTTCTTTGGATGCTACTATGAGGTGTGGCAACTTGAAATGATTCACTTCTTTGGGAGGTTCTACGTTGATTTCGTCTGCTTTCGCGAACCTCCCCCTATAAGGTTTTTGAGTTGCATTACAGTATAATTATAAGTCATTCCAGTGAATGCAGAAAACTGACAACACTGTCAAAAACTGATTAGCTTGCGAGTTTCCTAAGAGTAGATAAAAAGCGTTTTAGAGAAAGAATAGATGAAAGTTTATAAAAAATGTTCGAAATTTCGAAAAGTGTGTGCGTCTGCACCACAGTGATCGAAAACCAAATATTCCTAAAATCCCGAAAACCTCATACCCAGACAGCATACACAACCTAAAGTGACAGTCAAAGACTTCATGGACTGGTACCACGTCTTGGTTTGACCATTTAGTTTAATCTTAATTCGGTCAACATCGCATAATAAGACAGACGATGAACTGCCACTTGCACCTCAGTCAGTGAATGTTCACAACATTGATTGACTTGTGTTACTTGGTTAACCTAAACACTTCACATAATGATTCCAACACACGTAAACAACGCTACGAAGATGTTGATGGTCAAAAACCTGTAAACTGTTCATGTCTTCCTTTTAAGAAGGATTATGTCTTCTAGTTGTGTAGCAGAAAAAAGTGGAATGATGCGCAGTATACTCGTTTCTTGATTCGCAGTCAGATATTTCATCGGGATCAGTTGAGATGAACAAAACGGAACTTTTGTATCCAAGCTGATATCACGTCAGGAACCAGCCTATTCGAGATGATACAACTTCCCAAGTAAATGACGTAGTCAACGCATTCCATTACTTTATACCTCGCTCGTAAACTAGGATACAGTGCAGATTAGTCCTAATGCATCACACGACGTTTGACAAGTGCGAAGCGCAAACCAAGCACTAAGATTTTCGCTCAGTGTTTAGAAAACACCTTCATGTGTAATTTTAAAAATCAAACGGAAGATGCTGACCATATTGTAATGATATCTTAGTGTGTACTTTCCTAAGACTTTAACTAGCATTAAGTCAATCAGTAGGTTACACTGATACAGATCATTATAATGAAGAAAACAGGTGTCTACAAAACTTACCTTGACTGTTGAAAAGGCAGAGCCAACTTTGTTGTTGAGTGATTTAACAACTTCTGAATTCCTGTAATAATCAACAGAGGATAGGTAATATCACATGATTATAAATGATAAAATTAACCTACCGGATAGCAGAAATAGTTGATTCCACTTTCTCCTTGGCATCGTGTGCTACAATCACTGTCCTATCCTTAGCTTTGCTCAAAATTTCACTAGTTTTCATATATCTAAATAAATCAAGAAAACAAAACAGTTAAACACATTTCAGCAAGTTTTATCACTGTCATTGATCAAATAAAGGTACTCTAGATTCTAAAAACGAATTGTGACTTAGAGCTGAGTAATCTGTAATGGCAATACCGAAGAGGAAAAAAGGGAGATGATGCTCATTTAGAAGAGGAGTGAACTCGGCAACCTTGTGCACACTCGTGCAGTAGGCAATGAGCCACCCAAACCTCAGTAGGTGAAACCGGTTTTGAACCCCGGGTCCATTGGGGTTGAAAACCATTTCCTTAAACCAATGGATCCACAGCTCCGCGTACGAATTCAATTGAATATGCTATTAGTCAAATAGAGTCCACAGTCCTAGGTTCCACTTATAAGAGCCATGAGGTGGTATTGTTAAATTTTCAGACACAGGATAAAGAAAAGTGATTTTTAGTGGTTGTTTAGACAGCATATCTGCAGTAACTTCATTAGGTTACTATTTATGGTCAGTTAGATCAATAATTGTCAAATTTAATTTGGTTCTATACATCTTGGATATCCGTGAAAAAAGGCCTTCTAGGGCAGGTGAAAAGACATTCAGTGAGTAGGTTTAATAGATGATTGTTCAAGCAAGACATTTATCTATTCATTGTTGATAATACTAACTGTGTATTGTATGTGTTTTCAGACTATATTCCGCGAAGTCGTTAAACTTTGGCATTCATTTTGTTAATATTGAAATGTTTTTGTCGATTAGTGAAAAATTTAAATTCATGTCACAATTTTTGGAATAAAATAATATTTGCGGTGATCTGAATCTAAAGTGATAAGCACACTAACTTTTTAATGATTTGTATACAGGAGTTTGAGCTGTTATTATCGTGTAACGGTTAAGCAAGTTATGGGTTTTGTAGGAATAGAGTATGTAAAATGGGTTTCAATACACAACCCAATGATTCAATCTGCCGCATATTTCTAAGATACAGCTCTACTATAAGCCTAAAGCAAGTAAATACAGAACAAATGAAATATCATATACTCATTAAGTGTAGTTAGTAGAGACTAGATCAACTACTTTTTAATGCCACTGAGATATTAACCACATTTTGATCAGTTCTATACTGTTTACTTTCATGAGTTCTACAAACTCTTAAAATAAGTTTTTTGAATGTCGTAGTATTCGACTAATCAGAAGATAGAACATATTTTGGATGAATGAAAGCTTTGACAGTTCCTCGGTTAATACAGTGACAACAGCATATGATAAGCACAAACGCGTCATCACTGATGACAAATAGTGAATTTCATGTCTTTCTAGCTGTCATCTTTGCTTTACATACTGGCTTGGTTTGATTATACTAACTTGAACATTTATTCCTTGAGGTCTTATCCTACCATGAAACATCGATTACAAAATCAATAACCGTATTAACGGACTACTCTTATTTCTGTAGCAAAATTAAGACCTGATACAAGTCGATGGAGTCCGCGACTGTTAGCCTGAGTCGTGTGACGGCGGGGCAGGCTGGTCGGGGTCTCCGAGGCGAAAGGAATCAGTGGTTGAGGACACTTAGTGAAATGACTGGAAATCGGTCACGATGGTGCTGATGTATTTACTCATTGACAACTAAGGCTTGACTATGCTCTCACAATACTTTATCTTCTTTGATATCACTCTTTTTCTATTCACCTTTTGTTCGTGTACTACTATGAAGTGTGGCAACTTGAACCAATGCACCTGTGTGCGAGGCTTTATGCTGATTTTGTCAGTCAGCAGCACTTCACTCAAGTACGATAAATTCTATTATGACAAGCATCAGTAGCACGGTGGAAACCCTCATCAAGTGGCAGAAAAAGTGGACGCTATTTCCAGGGAACCGTACTGGCAGTAACCGGTATGATGTTCTTCATCTTGATTTAACCTGGTGGTATATTCAGTCTCAGGTGGGATGAAAGTAATGTTTAAGGCAGTACATGTATACACTACTTACGCTTCTGTATCCTCTAATTTGTGAATACCTTGCATGAGGTCATATTGTAGTGTTGAAAGTGAAGTGTATCCAAGACTTTTCTTGATCTCATTAGATCGACGTATTTTTACAGCAAGGGTTTCCTGAAGGAGGCGGATTTCATCTTCAACCTACGAAAGAAGTAAATATTGGAGGTGAGAAAACCTAAGATTTAAAAAAGCTGTCTATAAAATGTTCGAGCAGTTCTCACTAGCTGGTCGTAGGATTGACGCATTTTCTACCTACAAATGAACCAACAGTCAATGTTTCAACCTGATTTCCGACACGAGAGAGATGTCCAACTCTTGTGTATGCTACAATGCAACCCTACACACCTGTGGTAAAATTGCAGAGGTGAAAAACGTGGGGTTATAATTTTCTGTCTGTAAGCGTTTTCATAGCACTGCTCGCATTTGGTGAAGTTGCTAGGAGATTAATATTGAGGTGGCGAGTATAGTTCCAGGTGAATCAATCCATAAGGTTTTGAACTTGCACACTTAGAGATGTTACATGTACCGTGCAAATACATACTCCAGTGTACTGTTTTATGTTAACCGAGGTGGGATTAGATTGGAAAATAGTTAAAGGTAGGTAGATTGAAATATGCCAATCATTTACGAAGTCACTAAATGACAAACTGAGCCGTTTAGAGAAGTTTAGGTTGCCGGATTAGGGTTGCTAAGATGTTAGGAATCAGTGGTCTTATTTCCGAAGTACTGAATTTCCATTTTTCACCCACCTCATTAATGTGCTTTTTATTTTTCAGACGACAACCACTAAGCGCGCGCATCCTCACACAAAACTGTTTCCGAAAATAATTACCTACGTCAAAGTGAAAGATTTCAGGGTAACACTTTATATTTCAATCCGGATATAATAGTAAAGAAAAGGGGAACAAATGGAATGGTTGATCGAGACAGAAATAAAAATGAAACAAAGTGAAACATTTTGCATATAGGGACCATAAAAAAGAGAACGTCAAATACGTTGACATGGATGTGATAGATATGTGAATAGCACCACCGACTTATTCACCTATCAATTTTCTATGTAGCCAAATTTCTCCTGGGTGATCTTCACCTTAATACGGTTTTCGTAGACCTTCAAAACGCATTCACACTGTTTGCACATCACTACCAACGACCAACAGTAACATAAATGCTATATTTCTATTTTTAACACTGCCATTATAAGACCTTAAATACGAAAAGTGGGAATCAAAAGATCATTGTCATGATTAATAGGTTCTTGATTATTGATTTAACTGTTTAACAAACACGACTAGAAAACACAAAACGGTACACAAACATATTCCCGTAACTACTGTCTTATCTAAAAGTTATGAGTGAATACAGCAAAACAAAACCTTGATAGCTTTTGATGACTATAAATCTCACTTTTCACTGATACGAAACGAACGAATGAAACACACTCAGCGACCTTGTGCACATCCATGGAGTAGGCAATGAGCCACTCCTATTTTGTGAGGGCTGATGATACTACCTGGCTGCCAAAACTTCGGCAGGTGGGGCGGGGCACTCAACCGTGACCCATTGGTTGGTAGTCATTTTCTTAAACCAATGGGCCACAGCTCCACTTCCACTTATCCGGAATTCCTCACATCATAAACGATATCTTTTTGTATTACTTTAAGTCTATTGCTACAGTGACATTAGTTTGGATAGTTTACTTCCAAGCTGTAAGTCATTGGTTCAACCCCGCTCCACTCACTGAGGTGTGGGGAGTCAAATAGTGTCACGCCCTCACACAACAAGTGTGGCTCATCACTGCCACAGCAACAGGCTAGAGACTGCGAAAATGGTGACATGATGACGAACGTCACAACTGCGATTGGTGATCCAGACCATTCATTCAGAAATCGCACCCTGCTCTAAGTTCATGTGGATAACAGCAAAAATGACTGCAGGTCGTAGTTTTGCAATTATCGCTTTAAAGCTGTGGTTATAGGTGGATCTGTATATCAGGGTTCCACAAAAAAGGAAGTGAAGAGTTTGCTTGACATTATTATGAAAAGTCACTCAAGACTTGCAGAAAAAAGTTAGTCAGTGGAATACTCAGAAGCGAATTAATGTCAGCCAGCATCAACAAGGAGATTGGAATTACTGATTACCAGTCCAAATTGTCGAAATTCACATAAAGCCAGAAGACACCAAGAAAAATAGGAGATCGGGAAGAAGGCAGACAAAGGCGGCTGAAAGTAACGAAAAGAGAGAAAGAAGGAATGAGACAATACTGAATACTGGAATAACTTCTAAGATGAAGATAACGTGTGAATACATCTGCGCAACTGAGATCGAGTCTGAAACTACTGGTTTCTGTTGTCACGCGGACTGCAACCAAAAAGTATATACTTCCCTACATGGTTCAAATCGATAGTCTAGCCACTCCCAACCTTTTCCCGACTTAAACCTACATTAGTTAGCACTAAGCAACAAGGCAGACGATGACTAGGCGTGTGTAACACATGTGTCAGCTAGCTGAGAGATGAAGGTTTACAACCTCGTCAACTGACTTTCCTCTCCTTACAAAAAACGCAACGCTCGGCCTCTACGTTACTGACGTGGTGACACCAGGATGTACGGCCTGTGGTCGAACACCTGAAACTTCATATCTCCTACCTTTAGTGGCCATATAGTGGGACAGAGCAAACTGCAGTGCAGTACGTTCAGACCTTGATAGGCAGTCGGGAATCATGGTGACGCTACAGTTGGCAAAAGCCAAGCAAGCTTTTTGTATCCGTGCAAAGATTTCGTCAGTCACTGATCCACCAAGCCTGAATCGACTTCCTCGGTAAGTGGAGTGGTCAACGCGCTCAACTATTCCATTCCCTATTGCTAAATGAGGCAACATCGAAGACCAGTCCTGGAGCAACAATTTGCATTTGTGTGACGAGAAATGCTTCTCAAACATTTATCAACTGCCATTCAAGGTGTCTAGGAGACTAAATCTTGTCAGCAACTTCACCCAACAGGAATATGTCATTTACATACTCTAGATCTGCCAAAGATTCTCCTGTGATAAGATAGATCCCTGTAAGATCAAATGACAAAAGGGAGTTGTTTAGGAGTGCATCTTTGATAAAGCTGGACAAAAATGGAGAGATTGGACATCCTTACTGAGCACCACTAGGCGCATACAAGTCATCTGATACCTGACCATAGGTTCCAACAAACCAACGATTGTTCGAGTATGGAGTATTCAGAAGAGTAATGTATTTAGCCGAAAATATTTCAGTGGTAGATACTGTTAGGAAACATCTTGATCGATGGGACCTAATCCCAGCTACAGATGAAGAAGCACAGCAAGTGCCGAGTGCTGGTAAGTGTGTCTGCTTTCCAAGACCTGATGGAAAGTGAGTATCTAGTCAATACACTGACGACTAGATCTAAAGCCTGCATGGTTTTCCCGGATTTGCTGTTCCCAAGCTTTACTTAGACATTTAGTAACAACGGAACCTAAGATTTTAGGCCTTATTTTCATTAGACTGATTCCCCAATGGTCATCACAGGAGAATTTCTTTTTCTTAAAGACTCGGGCGATCAGTAATCAAAACCAGTTAGAGGGGATGATATGTGGTTTCCACATGCTGACTAACACCAGTCAACCTGATGGGTGGAGGTGACTAACATGATCAGTATTATCTACCCTACAGCCAATATATTTTGATAGCCAACCAGTAGCACTTGGTAACAATGAACTTAATCGCCCATTAAGATCTAGCGCAAACACGTAGCCAACTTGGGAGGTATACAGTGATGGATTTACCTGTAGTCGTTCAAATATAAATGATCTCATTATTCAAACACTTGTACTTACCAATGAAGGAAAACGAAACTTGGATTATGTCCCCCCCCCCCCGAAACACATGTAACCTCTGCCATTATCGTATTTTCAACTTGCGTTGTCTACAGAATGGGATCACTTCTGAATCTTTGTGTTAACACCCTTAAATATCCCCATAAGTGTACACCAGAAGCAAAAGATCTCCTGCATATTTTGTCCTAAAATAATGCACAATAGAACTGTCAGGCTTGAATTTCATGGGGCATGGGGTAAAAGTACTGAAGTACGTTTTTCAAAAGGGGTTACACCTGATAAGCTGAAATCTACTCATAAACAGTACCAAGAAGGTTAGTAACATTTCTGTAACGTCTAAAAAAAATTGCTTTCTGAATTAACGGAACTAGAGCATTTCAAAACACCTGTGAATGATATGAAGACTTTTAAATCAACATACATCTTAGATAAGCCTCTAACTGAAAATGAAATAACACTATTACAGAAAGTTCTGAATCTTAGTGTCAATATAAAGCCATTAATGATTCACAAACTAGCACCGATTATCGGGTGAGAGTTGGAATCACTGCCGAATGATGAAGCCCAAACTGTGTGTAAAAAAAATCACTCGTTCTCATGACAAAAAATTCTCTCATATCGTCAAACGGGAGTCTCAAGATTTTGAAGACGAAGACACTTTAGTAGTAAAGGTGGATAAAAGTAAAATAACGGCTATTACGAAAGGAAAAGATTTATAAGGTGACCGGATACCCATTAAAGGGACCATTTCATCAATTGATGAAACGAAAAGATTCGCTAAACTGAATAAAATGAAACTGAGAACATGTGAGCTACTTCAAGAACTAAAACCCCAAAATCGACTACACTTGATCCAAACTCAAACATAAGTCTTACATGTCTTCAAGATTCTAAGGTTCACCAAACATCCACTAAAATCCTGCTTCAGTAGGATCAATTTATCACTTAAACCAACACTAACATACAGCATCTGTGGACATCAATCTTCCATATTAAAGACCCCACTCAAAAAACAATTAGTAAGTCGTCGAACTTCAAAAATAAAAAACACTAAAACTCGAAGAAGATAAAATTATTGGAATATATGACATTAATCTATCATATACTAGCAATCCATTTGATGAAAGCCCAGGTATAATTTCTAAGTTATTAAACTCAGACCCAACTCTTGCAGAAAGATATTCAATAAATACCAGTGGAATAATTGAAGCCTCAAAATTTTGCTCAAAAATCAATTACACTGAATTTAAGGGAGAAATGTGTCGGTAAAACAACGAGATAGCCATAGATTCACTTGTATTACCCATAACAGAACACCCGTTTGTGTAAATTTAGTGTCTTACCATTTTGAAACGGAAAAACTAACTAACACATTGACGAAACATTGGTAGTTTTGAAACGTGATAAACACTATGTATTTTTCAACAAGTTTAACACTGCACCATCCAGTATCAAGCTTAGCTCATAAGCAGACTCAAACCATGGCAAACTACTCTTCATTGATAGTCTAGTTAGGCGTAAAGAAAACAGACATTTGGACATGACTATTTTCCCGAAAGCAATACACTCGAAGCAATAATTAGATCTAATTCATTAAACTCCATTAGTGGAAACGTTTTTGTTGCCTTCAGTTGTTTAACCAGAGCACTGATAACAGATGAAAATGACCCAAATCTCCAAATTGAGGAATTATTCAGTTAACTCAGTTCGTAAATTAGGAAATAACATTGAACGAGACCAGAAAAGTACTCCTAAACCATGGAACACAACAAGTCATTCTATGCAGGTTACATATTTCTTATAAGATTGGGAGAATGTTCAATAAATGGAATATCAGTGTTTTACAAGATAGAAGACGCTACAGAGAAATTTAGTATACATACACAAGATTTTCTAGGATTCACAATCGAGTTGTATTCATAAAATAAAATGCTTAGAATGTGGAGCAGTATATACGAGACAAAACCCGTGAAATCAAGATTTAAAAAGATGACCACCAAAGAGCTCCCATCAGACCACGTAGAAATATAGCACAATCCGCAAAGCTTGAAAAAACACCACCCGTAGCTGTACATGTCATAATACCAGGTCACAAGGTCAACTTTAACAATACTGAAGTTATTTAGAAAGTTTTTCTCCTGCGTTCCTCAAGACGTTGGGAATCACTTGTCGGAGGCTGTGATATGACTCAATCAATCACAATACTGAAGATGTATCAACATATGTTGATTTTCTTTGTCTCTCTTTGGCTTAGGAAGTAAGTCATGCACAGAAACACTCAGACTTGACAAATGGAACTAAGCTATTATGCATAACCTAATTTCCCACTTGGACGGTGTATGACTAAATAGTAAAAATCAAATATTTATTGATTTCATCATACGACAGACAGATTGTTGTCACTTACCAAGTCGCTCAGACATGGCACCACTTTTCTACTCCCCTGAAAAGGTTGAATCACTTCCGTGGCTTAATAAGGACACTCAGAAACTAGTAAGGTGGAGCAAACGTTTATGGGGCCTATTTAAAAAACTGGACTGGAAACATTTATAACTGGGTATTGTGTGATCGGTGATTTCTGCAAAACTTTGAGTATACAGTCTCGAATGTCCTACGACAAACAGCTTGTAAATGATTGCCAAAACTGTCCTAAAGGACTGTTCGCATTCATCAAGACTGAAAGAAAATGTGGAACTCCCCTTCTGATGACGGGTGGAAAGTCCGATAGTCTGTTGATCATGATGGTAAAGTGCCCAATGGTGGTATCGGCACTGCCTCATCAGTGGATACAGTGCTCATAACGAAGGGAACAGTCTCAAAGTTGCTCATTAATCTTAAACCCAGAAAATCCCCGGGTCCCGAGGAGTTGCACCCCGGACTGCTTTCCTTGCTAGCGGACATTGTTTCTGATGCAGTCACTGATTTTTCAATATGTCCTTATCTCAGACTCGCCTTCCTAGAGACTGAGAAGATACCATAATCAGCGCAGTTTTTGTGGCAGTCGCCAGCTGGCGGTTAACTACCCCCGTATGAATCTAACTAGCATGGTTATTGAGGTTTTAGGAAAAATAATTCGTGATAAGCTGATTAAACACCTTGAATCAACTAATCTTTTGGCACCATACCAGCACGGCTTTCGTACTGGGCACTCATGTCTCACAAACTTCCTTATCGTGAGAAAGGGATGGGTTGGAGCCCATGACTGCAAACTGCCAATAGATGTCGTGTTTATGGACTTCAGTAAGGCATTCAATAAAAAGTCACATGCGGAATTTCTAGGAAAGCTCTCCTCTTTTGGATTCAGTGCTGCATTGCAAGCCTGGATTACGGACCTTCTGTACGATGAAAAGCAATCAAGTTTAATGGGATACTGTCCGGGTGGAAACCTATGGTGACTGAAGTTCTTCAAGGAACAATCCCAGGTCCCTTATTTTTCTTGTTGTATGTCAACGAATTACCACAAATGCCCAACTATTCGCCGATGATGTAAAAGTTTGGAAAGCCATATGTTGTGACACTGACAGGTATGCACTTCAACAGGATTTGGATGAACTGGTAGGCTGACCCAAACTTTGGTGCCTGGAAACCAGCTGTGTTAAAGTGCAATAAAGCACATTGGTCAGAGCAATTGTTTCAGGTATTTCGTTGATGGTATACCACTATTCCCAGTCTTTGAAATGAAAGACTTAGGTGTCATCATGTCATGATTTGAAAACCTCGATGCACTGTTTTGCAGCTGCGGCAAACAGCTACCATATATTGTGGTCCATCCAAACAGCTTTAAGGATATGTTTAGAATACTCTATTCTACATATGTTACACCTTGGAATACTGATTCAGGCGGCCAGCCCATGCCTAAAAACACATGATGACCAACTCGAGCGTGTTCAAAGGGTAGGTACTAAAATTGTGACAAGCCTTTCGAATCTGCCATATGAGGAACGACTAGATTGGCTCACCTTATTTCCACTGTCACCGTAGTAAACAGGGTGATATACTAGCATTCCGTATCCTTAATAAAGACTTTCGTACTGATATGCCTTGTTTTTCCTCCAGTTTTAGAACCGGTCATCTCCGAAAGCATCACGAGAAAATCCAAAGACCGCAATCGAATCAACTTTGGGCGAACTCACCCAGATTCGAAAAGCCTTGCCACAATTTTGGTACCTACCCTTTATTAATCTACGTTTCTTCCATCGTGTGGTTGACAACTGGAACTCCTTGCCTCAGTAAGCAGTATCAGTACTTTTTTCAACGCGTTTAAGGGGGAATTAGATCTCAGAGATATTTTCAGCACGGATTAGCAGAGGGCAACTGGTCTACCATCCTAAGCTTATCACTGAACATCTCTCTAATCGGTGACGGGTCGAAACAACTAACCTTAGAAAGCTCCATCTGCAGTTTTATCTTGTCAGATGTCGTGTCATTACTTGCGTTAATTTCTTGTGGACTGTCAGCTCCCACAATGCTCGAGGCCATACCCAAATGCAGTAGCTCAAACTTAGGTGTGCGCGCTGCAACCACTCAATTTCATGTTTTAAATGGTTCGAATGGTTGTTGAGGCGATCGAGGAAGCTGTCACTTAATTGGCTCCCAAGTTTAGAACCAGTGAATTGCACTATCCTTTGCTTGTTAACCTGTGTACCGATGAAGAAAAAGATAAGTAAAAGACGGTCAAAATATGAAAATCATGTTAGTTTTGAGAGAGCTCCCACTCAAATCTTATATATATGTATCAAGTAGGCTTTCAAAGGATTCTGATACATTACCGAGATACTTCTTCAAGAAGAACTTTTCAGGATTTATAAATTTTTGTGGAGCAGAATCTGTGTCTGATGTATAACCTAGTATGTCATAGGTTGTTTCTGTGTAGGTCCTCTAAGATTGGTGTTACCACTAAGATTCAGTGACGGTGTGTGTCCAGAGGTGCTGAACATATTGTGGGTCATTATCGAACCTCCTCTCAATCTTTGTATTCCAGATGGATATCAATCAGTTGCGACCAGTTCTTCTTCATACTTTTTAGACCCGAGTCTTCAAATAGATTTGGTTAGCTGCCTTTAGATAAGCTGCAGGTTTGATTTCTCCTTCTTCGGATACGGGGAAGGCCCTAGTACTGAACCCCAAGGGAAGACCTCTATGTTTCAAACTTCCTCCTTCATATTGCGGAAATGGTGAACGATCTTGGGTCTTAGGTTTATGTTATTGGGAATCATTCTTGGTCTAGAATTTCGCAGTTGTTCCTCCGATTTGCACAAGTCTCATTGGAGAGAGACAGAAAGAGAACTAGCGACCACTGCTTTTCGCTTTTTGTTGTTACGCCTTGTCTCTGAGGGGCTAGAAGGCCTCCCGAGTACAACTCACCCATACCACTGAACAACGACTGGGTGTGCAACCCCGATTGAAAGCATCAAGGAAAGTGTCCATAACAACTTCTGGTAAGGAACCCAACAGTTTACAGACCAAAGCCGCAAATCAATGAATACGAGTGCTCGGTCGTACTCTCCCGTTTTTTATTTCTAAAGAGTGGTCCTTTATTGGGGTCTTCTGATTGAGATTTATGAAGCACCTGTTAAGATGGAAGGATTATGAGAGACGCGCTGCATCACGATCATATTCTCTCTTATTCACGTATATTGGTCGCAGCTCTTGGACATCTGAGGGATCCAGGTGGGTTTTTTTTAACCCTAGTCCAGTCTCTCTTCACGTAGCTTTCCTCTGAAACCGTTCCAGTATGGAAATACGTTTCTTCAACTAGAGGATAAAAATTAAGTCATCCACTGGCTTCAGATGCACATGTAGTCCATATACCGTTGTAGCTAGACCCAAAGGAAGTTATCAGACTTCGCTGCGAAGCGAAAATCAACAGGCGGTATTCTCATACTTTTATCGGTCTTTTTTATGTTGGAGTAGGGTATATGTATTTCCCTCTTGGGGTTATGGAACATAATTACCCGTATGCAAGTCTATCGCCCTCATATATCTTCTTACCATGAAAATAACCGCTCCCAACACAAAAACAGGCATGATTTATCTCCAACCGGCACAGATTACTTAATTTCCTTCTCTAAGATTTGTTCGGTGCATATGATTGAACACTTTTACTAGCTTAACTCGACATTCACACATTCCTTCGGTATGAATTACGAAATTCCAGCTTGTTATAAATCATAAAATTTGAGACAACTAGCCCTCATTTTTTCACACATTAGCTGCACATGTTTGTTGCTGCTTCTATTACACCTGGAACTGTTACTACCTGGGGAATGATCAGAGGACAGGGAGAGAAAAGACCGATCTGTAAATGGACCAATGGAAATGTGCTTTATGTTGGCCCAGTCTACTGTTAGACTGACAGACGATCTAATAACGAATCAATGTCACCACTTTAAACGCCAAACTATGCGTACATATTTGGACATATTCTCCTTATCCTTTGTCTTTAGTCTCTGGCCCAAATACATGTCTCCTACGCCTTCAACGCGTCTTCATCGCTTAATTAGTGGGATCGGGAATCATCCAGGAAGTTGTTGGACGCTGGCGACTGACAGTAGATATCCGTGCATCGATATCGACTATAGCTGTTTCAAATCATAATATGATACGGTTAAGACGGCACAAATAACTATACAGCGGCTTATAAGTAATCCTCAATAAGCATGTCTGTAACAACTATGTGCTTTTTAGGTTCAAGAATGGGACATTGTGTCTGTTACCATTGCTACCTTCTGTTTATCCATGTTGAGCGAGGGCAGATTTACACCCATCTATTTCCGAACTTTAAATATTCGGTCGATAAGGGTCGAGAAATTTGCTGTCTCGTGTCATTCCCTTTAATTTTTAAGACCATCGGCACATAACGGTGGTGGAAAATTCAGAGCAGCTAGTAATTCACTTATGAAGGTAGAAGACAATAGTGAAGAAATAATGGGACTCTAGGGCATCCCAATGAGCATCGGGAACTGGTAGAACTAGGGGAGCAAGTTCGGTGGGAGGTCCGAAAAATGAAGGTGGTTAGAAAAGCTGAAAAGTGAAATGTTTGCTGGGGTACGGTCAAAACCTGAAGGTTTTGATAGGGTAGACAAGAGGACAGAGACGAACCATGCAACTCATTTGTCTAGAGTTATATGGGTCCTTGCCTGGGCTATTGCCACGATAAGTTGCTGAGAGTCTGGCTCCACCAGCCATGAAATTCATGTTCACATCAGAAGTGTGCTCCATGAAAGCATTTAGGTTAGGAGTAAGTCAGGATTTGTGGGTGCAAATGGTGGGAAAAACATTTTTAATTGCTGGGGCATTAGGAACTTTGACTGGATAAAAAACACTGGCAGGCGTGGAGGAAAAAATTGACAGTGAGGAAGTAGCCGTCAATTCTTGGTCACTAATTTTGAGTACCACATCAGTCTGCGGAAAGTATCTGTAAGCCTTCCAAAAGCTGCAGGTCCCTTTTGGCAGCCTTTGGGGGAGGACATAACAAGAAACAGTGGGAAGGCCAAAAAAGTAAGATTGATGTTATACTTAGTATGCGTTTGGTGGGTTGACAAGGAGTTTAATGAATGGATCTCCGTTGGGAGAATAAGCACTAGGGTTACGTACGTAGGTGGAGTACTTATATTTCCCACTTAAAGTATAGAAAACTTGGTGGGTGAAGAGTCTACTACGGTCGATTTTCCTTATCTAATGGTGAGGTCGATTTATGTAACCAGCTTAGCTCTCAACCTAATAGTAGTAATAATATTTATCCGAGAATATACTGGCGTATACCACTTTTACAGGTACGAACAAATTTCTGTGTAAATTACATGTTTTTCAAGGGTGGGTGATCTTGGCCCCCACTTACTCCGTCACTGGAGTATACTGGTGCCGGAGGTTTATAAAATGAAACATCCCAGCACAATAAGTATTCACAAACTGACAAGATGGACAGGTGTAGGTATCGTCTTTGCATTACTGAAAAGGGTTTGTATTCGAACGCTGCATCTGTTGCTTGGAGAGGGGTGAAGCTTTAGGCTAATGCTTTCATTGTTGTACCCCGCGTATTCTGCTTGGGAATGGTGGCGAAAAGTTCATGAGGGAATGTAAGCAACTTGTTTATCTATTGCACCTTATCGACTCCACACCTATGGACTTCATGAGTGCTCATGCCACTTCACATCAAAGACCCATGATATTGCTGAATATCACGACTGACAGCCAAGTACCTGCATTTTTCGATCCAAGAATCGGAAAGTAATGGTTATGTTCGGACGCTCATGGCGGATGTCCAGAATTACCCTGGACACCGTTCACACGAGTTGTAACAGCCTTGTGGTAGGTAAGTGTTAAGCTTTCCCGGCCACTTCCATAGTCAATAAATCTCGAGTTTTGATAATTATGAGGTTGTGGTCCTAAGAACATTTTTTCCGTTTGTTGCAGTTAGCTGTAGTGAACACAGTTACAGTGATCAACAGACGGTATCCCCAGCCACGTTTTGTTTATTTATCAAATTTTCTCACCCACGAACAAGCCGAAATTTAGTACTGAAGCGCTTTTCCGCGCCAAGAAAAGAACAAAACGAAACGAAACAGGAGGCAGAGAAAGGAAGCAAGAGTTCTGGCGAGGAGATCCCTCCTATACGTGTTTTTATTTGCTTAACCTTCTTGAATGTGACTTTATCTGCACATGGCTTGTCCACCAAACACTTAGGGATACGACATCCATGTTGTTACGCAGTTTAGGACTTTCGTCTGTGTGGAGCGGAATGTGCAGCCAGTATGAAGTGAGAATTTATGAGAAAGTCTCCTCAACGTAAGAGATGAGAGGTCAGTGCGGGTGTGGTAGAAGTTTCGTTAGGTGGTAAGAGGTTCCAGTGCATTTAATATCATAGGTGACGCCGTTTTATTCCGTTTATTCGAAATGTCACACAATGAAACAGTGGCACTTAATGGATGACATTCCGGATATAATTTGTTGTCCATATTCATATCGGGGTACATCTGATACCAAAGTTTTACTCCTATGTTAGTCCAGGATGATACCGATACTGATACTCAGTAATCTAGAGGAGCTACCAGATGATGAGAACTTACCCAGTAACCGACTAAGTTCAGGGACCTGTTTGGAAGCCCTAGTTTCAGTAGGAAGTTTTCCCGAAATCTGAGAGAGCTTCAAGGTGAAGAAATTCGCACGAAAGTAGGACGCAAAGGGCTTCAACACGACGCCATCGGTATTGTTGCACGGAATATAGTAACCGCTACTCCCGAACTGGAACTTATCGCTTGCTGTAGAAATTGATCCTTGTAGAGCGCTATGGAAAGGCGTGAGGTTGATTACGAATCGTCTCATTCAAAGGGGTTCTAGATTTAGAGTCATGTGTCAAGACTTATGGTCCTGCTGGGGCCGGTATCCGAGTAATCTTGGTGGAAATATTTTGGAAACACTCTATTTTTAGTTTGTTTTTTAACGCTTGTCCCTTCAAAGTGAATGGGGAGTATTTTGGCGGGGGACGTAAGGAAGGTTTAAGGAGCAGTAAACTGGCCTACTTGGAATGGAATAAATAAATAAATATTTTATTCCCAGATTAACAGTTTAACATGAGAGAAGCCAGTTTACAGGCATCATCAAACTGATAATGGTAAAGAAACCTCCAGTAGTTGAGCTGTCCTGAATGATACAAGAGGTATCGAATCAGGGTTTATAGTTATAACAAAAGCGACTACAGGTTACGAAAAGAAGAGAAAAATGTTACTTCACGGTACATGCAGACTGTTTATGCCTTTCGGTTGTCTCCACTACCTATTCTTTTTACACAATAAAATGGCACCAAAACCGTGCAATATTCGACGTTAGTGTTACATGTAACCTAGATGGTTAACCTGGCGGTGTAGTTCCGTGTTTCCTCAGATTAAGGTTTATTTTGACATCAGTTAACATGTTTATGGTATCGTTGGCCAACGGAAACTCACTTTATCGATTTCAGGTAACATTGAGTGTTAGCATAACCATATAATCCACGTAAATATATAAGTCCTCGCATTTCCCACTCACAGTGTCACCGTACTGAGCAATACGGATGTAACCCATCAGAATTAGTTGCTCCTGTGCAAGGAAATAGATATTTGAAGGACTATTATCCAATGGTGATGGGGCTTTGAACATAGAATTGACACTGAAGCATACAGCATTATCAAGCGGGTATGTTGACTGTTAATTGCCCCCTATAAAACGGAGTCAGATGAGGTGAAGTACTGGAGAAGTTTGCTTGCCAATATTTCCCACGCTGAGTCATCAGGTGAGCCTATTTCTTAAATTTAGTTGTTAGTCCAGATTTTGGCCGCCATTATGACCGTCCAAAAGCTCTAGATCGTGCATCCCAGAAGATTTCTAGACTTGCCTATCTGTGGCTCAGCCTGTTCAGAACTGCTGCGTCACCCGAGCACCCTAGCCGGAGGTCACAGACGCTTTTGAAAACGTGAATTTTCACAGACCGAATACGTAACTGGATGTCTATCGTGGGAGCACCGAAAGATATCCAGCTAGACTTGCTTATATTGAACTGGCTTTTCTAAGCACTGGACCATTTAGCTATCTCTCTCTTATTCTGTCTTGGAGACGATAAAATCTTCATTAGATCTGTCAAACTTTCTTCTCCTCATCTCAGGAAGCCCCGAGGGGGAAAGAGAGTGTCATATAGTCTGAATTACTATCTTGGCACTATAAGACCCAAACAAATAAGTCTGGAATACAACGTTTTACACGATATAAGACCGGTAGTTTTCGACGTGTAAGAACGCTTCCAACATGCAGAAGTTATTTAAATAGCTTGCCGATGGAAAATGGACAACTCAAGAATGGTTGTTCTAATGTCTGCGTGTTAAACCGGTCATTTATAATTTGGCAGCCTGACTTCATCCTCCCCAGTGTCTGGTGTCAAATGGACCCTTGTTTTCCTGTTTTAGTTCAGGTATTCCAGGTCCTCAACCCCGTTATAAAACTTAGGTCCCGGTGGTGTTTCAAGTATTATGCTTAGAAAATGTGCATATGTTTTACGTCACTCTCCTATATATGTCTCCGATGCATCATCCTCCAAGGATGTAATGGTTGTTGCTTTGGTGGAACTCAAAACTGCCAGCGTACCTAAGTCGTCTTCCAGATCAAATGTAAGATTTATGACTGACGTTGTCACCTCTCTGCCTTAAAAACAATCTTCAGAGCTTAATCATACCCGGGCCTAGACCGTCGTTACAGGCTTACAGGTGTCCGAAGCAATTCCGTCGTGAACGCAGGACAAGTATTTCAGGTACTGCAACTGTCTCGCGCCGTGATGCTGCATTTGTTCCAGACAAAGGCGATAAGCGTGTTCGCAGCGTCCTCTTAGCTTACACGTAGGCCTTTGACTTTGCCCCTAGAAAGCTCTCCTTGGATAAAATTGCCGTTTCTCTTACTGAGTACTGGGTTACAAACTGGACGCGTACTTATTTTTGAGAGGGGAAACGGTAGTCTCCTCGTAGGCAGAAGCACCTTACTCGATCGTTTTCTGAGGCTGGCCTGCCACAAGGTGCCGTATTTTCTGCATTCTCTATTTTCTTTCTTTTTGTGCGACCCACCTTGTTCCACAAAAACCAATTTTTTCAAGTACATTGACAACTGTACGGTTTTTGTGCCAGTTCTCGTTGGGCTGCTCTGGAATGAATGGTTTCTCATTTGCAGCTGCCAGCGGTTTTCTTCGGACGGTCTCAAGGGAAACTCTCATGAATGTCAGATCAGTAGCTTCGGTCTCAGGTGTAGGAAATAATTACGCAAGCTGTTTCGGCTCTAGGACTCCTATAGCGCCGATAATATTGCCGTAGAAAGAGAAACCGATTGTTAACAAATGGCTGAAGCATAACCCATTTATCAGCTCTGTAACGCTGGGTGGTCAATCTCTTGAATGTTCCAACTATTTATGTGAAATCATCCAAGTTACCGCTATTGTTTAAATAATTCAAAGTGGAATAATTAACGGTATTCGAAATGTTGTTAAAAAGCACGTTTTTGTTGTGATGCCACACACTGAGAGTTTCAACTTGTGTCGTAAATGTTTGGAACAAAATAATCATTATAGTGAAATAGGAACCACTTCAAATAGCATCAGAAATCTGTATTTTGAAATGGTCTTCCATGTGGGACTAATCGTTTGTAGTGGGAAGCCTTTGGAAACTTTGAATCATCTGCCATGTAAGGTACAATTGAAAGTGACCGAAGTGCGTGAATATCAAAGTGTTGTTAAGTGCTCTTGGTGTTAGCCGGAAGTATACTCGAAATTTCCGAAGCCCGCCCAAACCATATGCCGTTTGGATTTAGTTCCTCAAAACAAAGGCTGATTGTGCAAGCGCGTAGATGAAAGGTCTCAACGATTTACTAAATTTTTTATCGTGTATTACTTCCTAATTGGAAATCATCAATACTTAACTCCTTATTGTCCGGTGAATTAAGGGTGTCGTTGAAGATGCCCAACAGTCGTCAACTGCAGCTGTGCGGAATCTTCCACTTGACCTCCAGATTCAGAAGAATTTGACATTATTTACCTGGCTACCTATAAATAACTGGGTGTTTTATTCTCAAGCCATGAAGTCAACACGAGAGAAGCCGGTTTACAGGCATCATCAAATTGGTAGTTATAGAGAAACCTGAAGGATTTGAGCGGTGCTGAACGGTACAGAAGAGAGGGCATTAAACTTTTTCGCGAGGTCGAGCATCTAAAAGTTATGAAAAAGCAGGAAGATATCGCTTCACAGTACATACACATAGCTCTGAGTGTAGATCGTTCCTACTTACAACTCTTTTTCACGCCAATCCGCACAGTAATCGGTGTTTGCGTTATCAGTAGTCGACATGATTGGTCCGTGTGCGAGACCTAGTGTTTCGTCTGATAAACGTCTATTTTAGCAGTAATTCTTACGTTCGTAGCCTTATTGTCCGAGAATAACTTGCTTCAATGATTTCAGGAATAAGTGAGTATCCGCGTAATCATTCAATCCAGGCGAATATCTAAGTTCGAGCATTCGTCACTCTTCAAGTGTTATCTTTCCCGGCAGTTCCAATCACAATACTGGAAACACTTGTTGTGCTACACGTAATTAAAGACTAAGAGCGGGATGGGAAGCACTATGGGGGCCATGGAGGGAATATACTCCGTTTATCATGAAAAATCAAAATAGAACGTTTCATCAGCATATCTTAACGTTCCAGCGAACCTGGAGATGTACGTCATTTGAGTAATAATGCTAATCATTTATTCCTGAATTTACAGGTGCACAGCATTTTTACAGATGCGGTCACAACTTAATGGTGAAAAATCTTTGGTAACCTTTTTTGCCGCCTCTTCTTCATCCCATGTAGTGGGAATCCCCAGTGTGAAAGGAAGATTTTACATCACATACAAACAGTGTACTTTAAATTAAACCTTGGATTTTTGTTTTCCTTTTAGGTTATCTGTCAGAAATGAAAGTCATGTTCAACGAACGTTTAAAAGCATCATTCAAGAAGAAAGGGTAAACAATTCAGCAAGTCCATTCCAACGAAGATGCAATGCTGGCCAAACTACTCAAGTGTTTTCATCTGGAATATCTTGTACATAGGTGGAGGTGCCATGCAGATTCTATGCATTATTGAAAAGAGATGCATTTCTGGGTCCATCGTAGTATCAGGGTATAATGCGCATGCAATAATAGATGCTACCAATATCAGCATATAACCTTTTTGATTAAAAGTTGCATTTTCTTTTGTTCACGCTAAGCTGAACAAATGTCCACCTTAGCCACCATAATGCTCTACATCGCTTGTAGTGACTCGTTGAATGATGGTGAAATTCCGCTGCGGATGAAGTTGTGGGCCTTTATCTGCATTTTCTTACTATTTATAGCTGTAGTGGATGAAATGGGGCCAGTCAAACATCCGGGAGCAGAGCATTATGGTAGGTGCATGATTCCTTGTAACGCTGGATGAATAAATGTCAAGTAGCTTCTTGGGATGATTTTCTTGTGGTGTTATAAGAACATTCATCACAGGCTGCACGACTGTGGAGACTTTTCTTTAGTACTGAGACAGGGATATTTGAGAAAAGTAGTGACGCAATACTGAACTTTCAATATAATTGTAAGTTTCCAAGATTCCGTTTACAAAGAGAGTAGAAAAGACAGAGCGGGGAACCAAGGGACCAGAAAGTTGGTGACATGCCTAATTTAACACATGTACATGGTGTCATGCCTACTTTATGTATAGCCTCGAGTTGCATACACACATTTTGATTGAATATTTGCCGTTTACTGCGTTTTAGTAAACTTTTTTGAGGGGCTATATGCGAAGGTGTGTCTGTGGTGAAAGGAAGTACAGTTGGATAACTTAATTTCCGGAGCAGTCCTAATTGTTGTGATTTTGTCCATGGGGTGCGGTGGAAAGAGCATGTTGATTTACTGGTCAGGAGATGACATCTCATACATTTAAGGGGTCCATTATACTGAGCATCGTGGGACATAGATGTGATTCGCTGTGTATGTTCGGGAGTTTGCAGGAGGATAAAAATCTTCCCAGCACACAACCGTACTGGACAGTTGAGCCGGAAGCTCCGATGTCAGCGGGGAGATGGTTCCACGTTTTCGAGTATATAATAAAGTTAGCTTGGAAAGATGTTCAAAAGCTTTCATTTCAGCACTGTAGGCTTGATTGCGTTGACCGTAGCAACCTTCTGGTGTGAAACGGATTCTCTCACTAGCTGTAAGAGATATTTTGTGTAAAATCTTGAAGCAAAATATAAAGTTCGTCCTGAGGCTTCCTATCCAAAGTGGTTGTGAATTGAGGGACATACATTGAAACAAATAATCCTGACCACGATCGTAACCAAGAAGCCTAGATTTAAAGCACCTCTGGATGCTCCCAATCTTATGTTTCTCTTTCGCACTAATGCCCCAAAAATAAAATAACGGTATTCTAATAGTGGCCGAATGCATGTTTTGCATGGCAATAATTTGGCTTCGTGGTTATAAAAGTTACGAATTATACAGCCTAGTAGTATTCTAAACTTACTAGTTTGTGTTGCAACATGTTCGGATAATGTGAGGTCGTTAGAGTGACGGAGCCCCTGGTCGAGGACGCTACGGGGGCCAGGCAGCATCACAGTTTGCGGGGACAACTGTAGACTAGTAGAAGGTGCCCCAAAGCATATCAAACCATACTTATCTAAATTGAATCGAAGGTTCCGTGTGATGGACCACGTGGATGCTAGGTCAAGTTCGCTCCGTACTAACCTTTGGGAGCAAGGCAGGTCGACACACGAGAATGTGTGCGCAATCCTTGAATCCTCGGCGAACAAGAACTGTTTCCCACCTGAAAAGTATTTGAAAAATTTGTTGACATGAGTGGTGAAAAGAAGGGGAGCGAACACGCTACCCAGAACTACACCAGAGGTAATGGGCCTAGGTTTAGAAAGCTGAGTTTCGATTTTAACAACTTGTGAACGGCTACAAAGAAAAGATTTAATCCAGCCCAATAAGGGGTTAACAGGTTTAAGTGCTTGTAGCTTTTGGATAAGCTTTTGAATAATATATGGGATATGCTGTGGCACTTACCTCTATATACAAGACCCTTCAAACGAAAAGCACTTAAGTAGTTTGGCTAGTGTTACCTTTTTTGAGAATGAACTTGTTGAAGTACTTCCCCTCCTTTTTCAAACACTGCTTCTGCACATTCATTAAGCATGACTTTCATTTTGGCCAGTTAACCTAAAGGCATAACAGAAATTCAACGCTTAAAGTGCACTATCTGTACGTGATATAAAATCTTTTTTCTTTCAGACCGGAGATTCGCCCTACCTGGGATGAAAAAGAGATGGTGAAAAGCATGACCAAAGGTTTTTCAGCAATAATGCTGTGATCATATCTATAAAATTGATGTGTACCTGTAAATTCAGGAATGAATTATTATTACTATTGCTATATGTTAGCAAACCCTTTTGGTTGGTGCAACCCTCTCAACATGATGAGGACAAGGCGTGGCAAACGATACGCATCTCTTTTGGAGATGCCGTCTACTGAGACCATTATAACCCTATAGGTGACACAAAAAGTAACATCTGAGTTCAGCGCCCCATTTAAGGTAGTAAGTGCTACCAGTTACATCCCTCCTTAAGCTGCAAGGTGTATATTGGAGATCAGAAGACCATTGTTTACAACATCCCAAAATAAGATACTGAAAAGTAACGCCGGCAAGGAGCTTCCAAAAGCCAGTATTAAGTCACATGTTCCGTGTAGATGCATTATGCTTCCAAATAAGCATCAAAAACGCAGTTAGATAACCCTGATCTTCCTTCATAGTTGGCAAACGGTTGACAATTTCCTCAACTCGCTTGGTACTATCATGCATACTGCTAAGGTTGGAAGTTTAAAGATGGCCCCTGCAAAGGCTATCAATCAGCGCGGCGCATACCGATCAGGTGTAATCGCGTGATTCACGTCACCTACAGGAGCTGTCTTAGCCTAATGACTGTCCAGGCGCCTAGAAAAGTAATTCAAATGCAGCCTAAGAAATTCCATTCGCTCCTGATAGGTTAAAACCTCCCGGTTTAGGAGCTGACTTTTCATCCGGTAGGGGTGAATTTGTCAATCTCAGTAACTCCCCAAAAAGCAACATTCCCCACATGACGAGTAAGAATATTTGCGAGTGAAATGGAGCATCACACAGTACAACAAACCCACTCTAAACAAACATAGTGACAGATTTTGAACCCGATAAAGATTGAGGCACCGTGGATTCGCTGGCGAAACTATAGGAAATTATCACCTCGAATTCGGTCCAAACGCGACCAACACCTACTCTGCTTACGGCTCCTGAGGAGCACAACTCATATACTGCGACAAGACTAATAAGAAAAGAAAAACATTACGCGAACTATCCGGTGGCCATCCACTGACAAAGGTTCATACCAGAGGTCTATCTGCATGAATGGATATCACCCGGCAGAAGGTGATTTTCAGTACGCGCGCTGCAGGCCACTTGCAGATAAAGTTATACCACACTATCCATCTAAACACTCTCCTCGATCATCTATCGTCCTACACTCAGTGGCACCTGATATTTATGAACGAAGTCCTCGTAATTGACCCTTGACGTCAATCTTACATGAACGAAATGCCATGAAATCTATGAATTGCAAAGAAGCTTATGGTTCAGAAAAAGCATTGCTGAACTAAGTGAAGTGAGCGAGATACGCCGTCTATCAGCTTTTGGCGTGGCTCTCGGGATCCTTGATTAACCCGGAGGCGGCTGCTTCTTCCATAACTCCTCACTAGGCAGCTGGATCCATTTTACTCACAGTACTTTCGGGGATAGGATGTGATGATGGCTTGCTTCTGAACAATGCGCCTTCCACCGACGCTTTCCACACAGATATGACTAACGCCAACTAAACCCTCGTGACTCCATGTCTGATACTTATAATATCCCCGTAAGCGACCAGATCAAAAGTAAATCGTTCAGACATAACGTTGCGGCCAACTGACTCTTCTCCCGGACCTTGGGCTTCTGTGGAATTTGCTGGTTATCAACGATCCGCGTGTCAACGCTTTACCGCTGGCCTAGATTTTCCATTTTTTCTCGGCTTTTCCATGGATTCAAACGCGGGATCAGTGGTGTTCGGTTCCATGAAAGCTGCTGTGGTTCCGTAGACGGTTACGGTTTCTCGTCTGTCTGAGAGCCAAACCGCGATAATGTTTTCCCGTCTAGCCGCTCATATGAGAGTTACAATGGTTTTTAGACCCTGTAACGTGGGTGCAGTCATCAGTGAACTGAGTTGCACACACCTCATTTTCTTCCTTTCAGTTCACAGGTGCTACTTTGAGCCACAACATAGTGATCACCACGGACTCACCACCGTTGAAACTAATGCAACATGAAAAAGAATTTGTTCGTGTTTGTCTTAAGTACGTTCATTTTATCATCAACGGATTTCAAAACCTCAACTCACTTTCGACGTCAATAATCGCATTATTTTCCTTAAATTCAAGCGATATGTAGAGGAAGTGTTTTGTATCACAGCGACACACTTGTCAGCTAACGCGAGCTTGATGGAATTTCCCCGTCTTAAAATCCGTGCTCTAATAATAGATGCAAGCCTTCCTTTCACAAAATATTCATTCGCTGAATATTCTGCAGTCACTTAGGAGTGTTTTTAGCAATTACTGTTGCTAATCAAAGCTCACTGTAACGAATGGCTGTTGATAAGTTTTCATCTAGCCTGTAGATAGGCACGCTGTTGCAGGGGGAGTGGTGTGCAGTGTGAGTTTGGTGGTGGCCGCGAGAATCTGGAAGAGAAAAAGGGAGGGACGAAGGATGAGCCGACGACTCAGCAAGTGCGTAGAATGTATTTACATTTGATAATAAAAGACAACTGACAAATGGTAGAGCTAGACAAAGGAGAGGTGAGGCGAAACTCGGCGGTGAATGAGTAAAATTTCGGATGCGCTACATCACCTTTCTGTAACGCAGCCCCTCATTTAGGCGGATCAAAATACTGAATAAACAAATTTAATGTAGCGTGACAGTGGTGTATTCTGTAGCGACTACTCGTTCTTGCCTCTTAATACAAGAGTAAGACTTGTGCACTGTGGTAGAATGTAATTTCGTTTTAGTTGATTTATTAGATTTAACATAAAGTGTAACAGTATTGTTTGCTGGATTGCTTTTCGGACATAATTTGTTGCTCATAGTTACATCAAGATAACTACACAACTCTGAGGTGTCCTTTATATGATCAAAATGAACGGAACATGTGGTGAATTGTTCCTGTTGCGTGCTTTGAGTGTTGATTACATAAGCAAAGATTCAGTTATCAATCTCCTCCTTGACCCTGCTATGTTAGTTTCAAGGATTTGCACCCTGTCCCATCCTGTTTTGTGGTCGTGTGTGCATAGCATGGGTAGCTGCAGCTCAGCATTTTTCTTAATTCCTCACCTCATCAGGATCTGCCAATTTTGAACCAGCTACGTCTTTGCGTTCGGATAGCCTAATTGACCACGGATGACTAATCTTACCCATGCATTTGACCTTGCAACCGTTGCAAGGGATTTGGTTAACTAAGTTATTCTGCTCAATTGGATTCATAAGATCTTTCAACCTACGGACTTTATTTCGAAGTGAGTTTGTAGGTCTAAATGCCACTCTAGTCGCAGCCTCACTGAGAACTCTAGGTAGTCTTTCTGATGTGCCTCCTTCGTATAATACTACTGTAGAGGTTTTGAATTATCTCTTCAAATTATGGCCACACTATTTTAACATTATTATCTCCACTATCGACAAATTTATTGTTGCCATTACTAAGACCGCTGTTTCTATTATTAATAACTGTTACCGATAGTTTTCTTGCGATTCCTAATTATTATTACTTACTTCCTATGTTCCTAGACGAACGTAGGACTTCAGTAGCACGTCGCCATTTCACTCCGTTCTTTGAGGTCTTTTGAACCGGGCTTCACGACCGCTCACAGGATTTCATTTCTTCCTCACATCATCTCCATGTCACCCTCGGACGCCCAACCCGTTGTTTCCCATATGGGTTCCGCCAGACGGCCTGGCGCGTGGTGTCTTTGAAGGGTCTTCTCAGTGTGTGCTTGATCCATCTCCATTTTCTCCTGCATATTTGTCGGGCGATGGGTTCTTGGTTGGTTCATTTCCAGAGTTCCTTATCGCCTGTTCTCTCTGACCGTCTAATCTCCAGTACCGAGTGCAGGAAGCTGTTGATGAATGTCTTCAGTTTGTTGGAAATGCTTTCTGCAGCGCGGTTCCTAAGGAGCTTATCAATTAATTTTGGAGGATGATTGTTGATGAGTGAGGTATCTTTAATGTATCTGGTTCCTTGTCCTAGATCTTCTGTTTTATCAGTAAGTTTTTTGGCCCTATTACTCAGATGCTTTATTAAGCCAACATTAACCAACAGGATGGGAGGATTTGAAGTCTGAGTGATGATTTGAGTGTGAAGGTGTTCTGTAGACACTACTGCCTGAACTTCAATCCTGTTTCCGCTTTCATTCTGCAACCCAACATCTCCAGTTCTCCTTCTCTATTTTCCAACTCATTGTTGAGCTGGATTACGTTTGCTACTGAATTTGTGTATGAAGAAATTGTGAGTGTGCTCCGGTTTTACACTGTGAGTGTGTCATCTACATAGGAAAACCATTTTTTGGAGCTGGACCAAATTCTTCTGCAGCCACCTGTTTCCAACTATCCATAAATATGTCAGCCACGGTAGAGGGAGGTATTGTTGATCTCAGGGCAATTGTTTCTGTTTGTATATTTTATTCTGGAACCTAAATACCGTGAAGGTTAGGCATAGTTGTACCCCTAGCATGATATCATCTACTGGTGCCTTAGTTCGTAGTGTAAGCTGACGGTCATTATTAGGCTCGTTTCCAACTGCTTCCAGGACCATGCCAATCGGTATATTGGTATGCAAACTAACTACATCAGAACCAACCTTTTTCCACCGTCATCTAAATGTATGTCATCTAATCTGTGCTTCAAGTCATAGGAGTTGGCAAGTCTTGATTTATCAAGGTTTTCAATTCGCCCTAGTATCATCGCTAAGTATTTAGTTAAGTCATAAATAGGGGTGTTTCTAAGGTCTACTATGAGCCCAATAGGATAACCTGGTTCGTGAATTTTAATGGTACCATAAATCATACTGGGATTTCTGGTATTCAACGTTAAATGAAACCATTTTGACCTACTATGAAATCGCTTCATTCAGCGTATTAAGTCCATCATGGTTCTTCAAACTTCATTGTTGATAGTGCCTATTGTTTTCCTAATTTCTTCGTAAGGTCCTGCTCCTACGTGTTTCTTGACTTTCTTGATATAATCAAACTTGCTTAACGCTGCTGTTGAGTGGTCTTTCTTTAGTTTAGCAGCCGCCACATCGCTGTCATTTCAGAGGAGCTTCAAAGCTTCTTTTTCTGCCTTCGGTAACGTTTGCTTTGTCTTCTTCTGTCAATTAACCATTAGAGCCCATTGTACTCGAACCTAATCTACCACTGCCTTATCTACTGAACTTGGTAATATTTCAATTTCGGGAATGATGTCATAAGGTTTCAGTTCATTAACTGCTACATTGAGGCTTTAATCCATTCTCCAGCACCTTTGTTTCTGCCTAACTTAAAACCTTATCTGGGAGACCGACAACCCACTTTGTCTTATCGTTGGCTAGCAATGTGCTGTCAGGAAATTATGTCCGAAACGTAGTCCAGCAAACGATACTGTTACAATGAGTGATAAATCCAACAAATCAGCAAAGAGTCTTTAGCAGTGCCAATATTTTCGTAGCATAACTCCCCGATGCATAACTTCAACGGAGTTCTTTCTACCTAGAGTAACTCACACATGCGTAAAAGATTGTTTTATCTTCTTTGGGTTTCTTGCAACTGACAGACATTCGTTGGCGATTGTGGATGACGCATACCTGGCCCCACCCGTACAAATGGAGAGGTTCTGACCCAGAAGCAAGATCACTATCGTCACAATTGTATAGTCGATTATCAGTGGCACACATAGTTATTCAAAACTATGGCTTTGTTATGACTGCAAATAGCAGACCTAATTATCAGTACCACGAATACCTACGCTTTGTTCATTTTACATGGACATGTCGTTCACTTTGGACTGATAAGTGCATTCATTCTAGTTGGCTGGATAGTCCCTGAGTCGTACTACTCCCTAAAATTCCCTCTACTTATTCTGTTTTCTATTCAACACAACTAAATCTTCACACAACGGATTATATAGCCCTTATAGTGAAAACCGAGCGAGAAAAGTTTCAACCACACCAAAAACAGGAAGGAGAAGTACGGTTTTGAGCGTGGTTTTGTTCTTCTTGACCGTAGGCCGTAGATTCTTGTAAATCTGCAATTCACAGGTGATGACAACGAAAAATAACCGTTCGCATATCGTACACAATTTTGAACTTCTGTGGTGGCCCGCTTAAATCTCAGGCTACCAAAACATTTTATCGACAATACTTCATCAATTTCTCTCCTCTCTGTTTGTTTTAATCCTTCATATGTTTCCCTTGAGTGTGTGACACCCTGTCCCGCTGTTTTGAAGTATTTTCTAACTTCCATTTCCCAAGCCAAGAACGAAATAAAGGGCAGTTGTTATGCCGGACGGAAATTCATGTATAGATGCATGAAAATAAGGCTTTGGAGCTGGTTGATTGAACCACCACTGTCTTGCTTTCGCATTCATCCACAATCCGGACTGGACACTAACGTTACGGCCGCTACTCATTTCAACTTAGCGCCATTAATTTCGTTGTTATTGGCATTGTCCAGACACAAAAATGATCTCTTTTAAGATATCGTATCGTTAGGGTATTCGTTCAAGCGTTACCTTCTGAAAATTCTATATCGTATCAAGTATGCTGTTTGGAATAAAGTGATTATTATCATCCTGAGGTAAGTGATGAATAGGTGACACATTTTGAATTTGCGCCGTTAACTAACTGGTGTAGAAGTATTATTTCCGGTTGATTTCGCATAGTTTATAGAAACATAAGAATCATCATGCCCAAACTCCGAGGAATTTTCCCAGGGACTGCAGTTGTTAGAAACTTTTTATGCAGATTGTAACAAGGTCGGGGTAGCCATCAAGTGAGAAAATACTGGGAAATTGAACTTCTTAGATATTGTCGAGCATGCTAGAAAAGATGGTACTCCCCAAAGGACTATTCGTCGAAAGGCACTTAGAACGTTACATGCCTGAGTTTTGGTAGCTTTCACTCCGGCACGTACGGACGGGCATTATTTGGGATACTGCTGTATGGCGTGAGGGTGATTTATTTCGCTGTCAAACTGTGGGACCAGTCACAAGTCGTTGAGTAGAGTCCGTGAAGCTGCTGATCTCTGCAAAACTTTATCACCGGAACTTATCACTAGTAGCCGTGAGGCACGTAAAATGGTCACTGTTCTGTACTTTGATATATCAAAGGCATTTGACAATGTGCCACACAGTATTCTCCTTGACAAGCTACAATCGAATGGTATCCATGACCCTTTACTTCAGTGGCTAAAGTCGCTTCTTAGTGATAAGAGCCAAATCGTCAAAGTAAATTCTATGCAGTTTACACCTAGGCTCATAACTGGTGGAGCAATACAGGGCAGTGTCCTTGGACCTTTGTTGTTCATAACTTATATTAATAGTGTGTGCAAGCGCTTCACTGCAAGGGGAGCATTCCTATACGCTGATGACCTAAAGGTTATATACTCATGCCACACCCACAAGCTGGGTAACACGCTGTCTACTGCTAGACGAGAATTAGGTAAAGTTGCTAAATGGCGTGACGAGTCCCACCTCCAGTTCAACATTGATAAGTGTGGTTGGCTTAGCATAGGCAGCGATAACCTAGATGTTTCTCTCGAAGTATGTGGTCAGAGCTACCTATACGTTCTTCAGTGCTAGATCTTGGTCTTAGATATTCCAGTGACTTAACATTCTCTGAGCAGACAGCTTGTACCACATCTAAGTCACGTAGACACCTTGGACGCATCGTCCGTAACTTTTATAGCGCTGATTCAAGGGTCCTACTCTTCAAAGTCAGCATCCGTCCAATTTTAGAGTACTGCCCGTTTATCTTGAGTGGCCTTCGTATAAGCGACAAAAGAAAAATTGAAGGAGTACAACGCCACTTTACACTAAGAACACTAGGAGCTGACTGCAGCCCAGACTACATCTCCGGATGCAACATGCTAGGACTAGAACTTCTCTGGAAGAGGCGACTTAGAATGAATCTTATATTTTGCTATAAATCACTTCGTAAGCAAGTGCACTTATATGGCCCGGAAATTAAAATAGTTGTAACACCTACTCACTATTTATGTAATCACAACCTATCAGCTGAAAATGAGTGTTGTAAGACCAAATCGCGAAGAAACTTCTTCATCAATAAGTTCTTTCACATCTGGAATAGGCTTCCTGAGGAAATACGTACCGCAGGCACACTACCTACCTTTCGTTCTGCACTTAATAGGCCGCTAACAGATGATGAGTCCATCACTCGCCTAGGCACTATATATACGTCCTGGGCTAATGAAAGAATAATAGGACCTCTAAACGTATAGGGTAAGGCTATCAAAAATCTCGAGTACTTTTTACCTCAATGGACTCACGGGGGGATCTGATTACCAGTCCATCTAGTCGGACTGTGCAGTACAAATACATAACCAGTGTTCCCCTTAATTTTACCAACAAAAACTGCCTGCCTAATAACTCGTTTGAACTTCAAGTAAAAAAAGAGGATTCATTCTCATATGAATTAATTGAAGTTTACACATAGTCCGAATGACTTTAAAAAGACAAAGACTTCTCCCCTCCCAGTTTGTTTTACGTGGTGTTTCACTGTCCAGTTTCTAGTTGCCCTTTATTTTTTCTCCTCTTTTTAGTATCAGCCTGACGAGAAAGTCCTAAGCATTAGTCCGATCAAAAAGTATCAACTTACTGGGAATTCTACTTAGCACCTAATTCCAGAAACTCATGTAAGAGGTGTCCAACTGGCTCGCCCCGATTTTCCTGTTTCTTGAACAGCATAACAACCAACTCACCTCCCCCACGAGTACCCCAAATGCCACCACATACGAAACCCCAAGCATGATAACTGGTCTCAGATTTCTGGTCCATGACAGATGCAGCGGAAATCTGGATAAACAATCCAACCTGAGAGATCACTTTACCTAACGGCAACACATCCATAATAGTGCTTTGCAACAGATTTCTCTAGTTCTTTGCCTTGTATCAATCCATCTCATGGAAGTCAATTTACAGCCAATGTATCTCCTTCACAATGTTGCATACTTCAATGTGAAGTCTATGAAGTTTTACACATGTGTAATATTCACCACTGTTGAACGACGATTCTTCCATCCCTCAATTACTTGCACCACAACAAATGTTTTCAGTACTATCGATCCGAATTGCTAAAAAGGGTGACACTTGAAGAGTGAGAAACGCCTGAACTCAGACATTCACCTGGATTAAGTGATTGTATGGATACCTACTTATTCCTGAAATCATTGAAGTAAGTTACTGTTGGTCAATAAATCTACGAACATAAGAATTGCTGTTAAAGTAGACGTTTATCTGACGAAACACTCGGTCTTGTAGATGGGTCAATCATGTCCACTACTTACAACCCAAACACCAAATATTGCGCCGTTTTATGTGGAGAAAGGACTGTGAGCAGAAATGACTTAAACTCAGAACGATGTGTATGTACTGTAAAGTGACATTTTCCTGCTATTTTCTTAACATTCAGACACTTGGTATCATGATAGAGTCTAATATCCTCCCTCTGTACCATTCAATACCGTTAAAACCTCTTATGTTTCTCTGCAGTTATCAATTTGATGAGGTCTGTAGACTGGCTTCTCTCATGTTACCTTCATAACTTGGGAATAAAGACATTTAATTATTTGTTTATTTGAGAAAAGAAAAGAAAGGCTAAATGGAGAGAAACTTGTGCCCGCAGAAATTTAAGGCATATATTTACCTCAATTTCAAAAGTGGTGACACTACAGGAACTACCAGTAGACAACTGAAGGCCTTCTTTGCAGTGGAGTGAACTTCCCTGCATACAGCAGCTTGTTCATTGGTCCGGCCAAAAGTCGACAAATAGCCTTCTGATAATACCAACCGCTTATATGGGCTGACAAGTAGCCACCAAATCCGACCAACTAGAGAAGCAGGAAAAGGGGCCTAGCTTGGATTTTCTGAAAATACATTGAAGAGCTCACAACTGGAAGAAAGCAGCACTCAGCTAAGGCCAGGGGGATCCTCGATCGAGAACTGGTGGTCGCGCACTTGAGGGTCACTGTGTTGCAATCCTGTCGTGAACCAGAAAGTCGGGTTATGGTGGCAGACCGCTCACGAGCTTGTTTACAAACGCCCACCACATCCGTCAAGGTCAAATTCTGTGCTTTCACACAATATGCGGTGTTTCCTGTCCGCAGTATATGGGGGGCTGGTTCAACCATGTCTGTTGGTGGTTTGTATATATTTAATGACCTAGTTTTATCCAGGGAATCTAGTGATTGAAAATCCTCGAACCGTGAGAAGCTTCTAAATATACCCACCTCTCTACCAGTACCCCAAACACTACCACATACCAAACCCCAAGAACGACTGGTCGCCGGTTGCTAGCCCGTCACAAATGCAGCGGAAACCTGAACAAACAACCAAATATGAAGGATCACCTTATCTAAAGGCAACATGCCCGCGATAATACTGTGCAGCAGATTTATTTAGTACTTTGTTTCGTATGAGTCCATCTAACAGAAGTCAATTAACAGCCAATGTATCGCCTTGGCAACGCTGAATACTTCAATATGAAGCCTGCGAAGTTTTAAATATGTGTAAATCCACCACTATTGAACGACGATCCTGCTGGTCTTTAATTACGTGTAGCACAACAAGTGTTTCCAGTATTGTGATTGGAACTGCCGGGAAAGATAACACTTGAAGAGTGACGAATGCTCGAACTTAGATATTCGCCTGGATTGAATGATTACGCGGATACTCACTTATTCCTGAAATCATTGAAGCAAGTTATTCTCGGACAATAAGGCTACGAACGTAAGAATTACTGCTAAAATAGACGTTTATCAGACGAAACACTAGGTCTCGCACACGGACCAATCATGTCGACTACTGATAACGCAAACACCGATTACTGTGCGGATTGGCGTGAAAAAGAGTTGTAAGTAGGAACGATCTACACTCAGAGCTATGTGTATGTACTGTGAAGCGATATCTTCCTGCTTTTTCATAACTTTTAGATGCTCGACCTCGCGAAAAAGTTTAATGCCCTCTCTTCTGTACCGTTCAGCACCGCTCAAATCCTTCAGGTTTCTCTATAACTACCAATTTGATGATGCCTGTAAACCGGCTTCTCTCGTGTTGACTTCATGGCCTGAGAATAAAATATTCATTTATTTATTCCTGCTTTATTTTGCCGTAAATGTGTCGCAAAGAGTATACGCATGCCAATCATGCCATACGTAAAAGCAAGCGAGGTACAAGGGATCAGATTCCGAAGCACCATTTTGCTATGCATGTCGCTGTGTATGGACGCACATGGAAGGCTCGCACTTCCTATTCTAGCTGGTGGAGGCATGATACCATGATCCAGGTGCAGAATATCACAGCGACTTCCCCATGCAGATGATTCACAGCATGTAGGACAAGGCAAAGGTCTATCTTGAATGTGCAGAATATTCGAATGACACTTTCCGGCATAAAACGGATAGCTAAGGCTCGCTTCTGTCGAGGCTTTGGATCACCACACATACGTATCTTCAAAAATAGCGGGAATATACGCGCATATACCATGCTTGCAGGTATGAATAAGTTTCTGTATGAATTACACGTTTTCATGGAAGGTAATCTCAGTCCACACCTATTGTCACTGGAAGATGGTTTCCAGGCAATCATACTTAAAGCCAGTTCACTTTGTGAAGTAACTTAAGAGAGAAAATGCTTCCAGCTTGAAGTTTCAACTGCCTGCAGCTACCTACATTGGCATAATCCACCACGATTTAGGGGCTTGGTGGTTTACCAAGCTTGAAGTCAACGAGTTGCCCCGGCGGTACCTCGCTCTCCACCTCTACCGTTGTCCGTCAGGGGGTGTTCGCCATTTTAGTGCTGGCCACGTAGGCATCGCTGTCTACTGAGACAACCCAGATGAACTAGGTCCACAGCATTCCAGCCCCTGTCTGTCTAATTCTGCTGCCACGTTCACATCCCCGTTGGAGAGCAGAGCGAGTTTTGGACTATACTTCCCGCCGCTTTTCCCGAAGTAAAGGGGAAGTTTTCCGGAGGGTCAGTGCAGGTATACATTAACTGAGTTTCAGGATCAGTAAGGTGTTGGACAGTGATACTCCCAAATGAGTTCCGAACCTAAGTGGTGCTGCAACCTACACGTTTATCTTTACGTCTCCATATAGAGATCTCTGTACTGGTGCCCGACCTCAGAAACCTTTGAATTTCACCGTCTATCCAAGGAGGTTTGTGGTTAGATCTCCGTGATGTGGACGAGGTGATGAAAAAAGATGTGAAGCTTTCCAACACTGTTTTGAATTTTCCAGATTTGTATTCGTCGGCTGGTCCTCTGAAGATGAGGTGCGTCCAGTTGCCCACACATCTGACCCCCGGACAAAAGGTTACCTTTGTAAGAAGACTAAATTCGGTGAGGAATGTTAACTTTGTGAATGAAACCATGGTATAGCTACATTTTTAATAGGAAAAGACCCAGGGGTAGTCAGCAGAAGGTCATTACGAGGACAATTATACGAAGCTGTGGATGTGAAATGAGTACGGAAAACATTGACAGCATCCAAGCCTCCGACTGTTCAACGCATATAGCTGATACTGCATTCATGGGGGTAATTTGATACAAAGTTGTCAGTTCGCATTTAGGACTACGGTATGTGACCCGCATCTTCATTCTACCCCACATAAACCCAATTTTACTGCTTTCCATGTCACGCGTACTAAATGCTCCTCTGGCCCCATCAACATTATTCTGACACTTCGACAAATAGCATGCTATCACCACAACCGCGGCTGACAACTATGTCAACCTTTATACAGGCATGTTCTCTGAGGGTCAGTGAGAATTCCGTTCTCACCAGTAACAGAACCTCTGTGATTGTCATCGCTTCAGGATTTGAGTTGCTGGCTAGTTTCTCGAACCCAGATAATTTATTCCAAGGGCTGCCAGAACTGGCGCTATGCTTCCCAGTTGTTTGTCTCGTTTGTAGCCCAGATAAGAGGCTACCAGAGGCCTCACCAACATCTGTAAGTATTTATTGACCTTTACTAGCCGGGGGACTAGTTTAAACACACTTTCCACTTTGCTCACGTGACCTTACGGAAGCCAAACAGGTCGGGTCCATATATTTGTTTATACTGTGTGCTATTTGCCTAGCTTAGGAAGACACTCGTTTTCACCGTTTCGTAAAGCAATCATCACAGATCATCTTTGCTCATGGGTGATCAGGTGCCATTCTGACCAGGGGCCTAATCGGATGGTAGGGAGTTCTGCACGGGGTTAACCGGGTTTGCTCAGCCCAGAGAGTATAGACATCCGTTGGATGACGAGGAAAGATTCTACATCCGTCGCTGTTCCTACCGCTTGTGAATAAACTTTCATCGAGTACCAGGTCCATGATTCTCTCTTACTCCGACGACGTTTACTCGTGAAGAATTGTGGCATCGGACATAGAATCGAGCTCACCTCGGAGCGACCTCAGAATGTTTGGTGAGGTAGTGAAAGAAGAATGACCTAGTACTTGGCATGGGTAGACATCGGGCCGTGTTTTTCCTCACTGTTGACTGACAGAAAGCAACTTATCCTCTCTGTGGAACGCATCTTTCTCACACAACCACAAGGAAGGACCTGGGACCTATACAACTAGACAAATTAAACACTGGTGCCAATTATCCTGTAGATATCTCTAAAGCCTACGCAGTACTACATTTCATGCGTAGACGACTGAGTTCCTTCGCTCCAGAACTCTTTCTGAGGGTCTAGAGAGTCCACGTATGGCTGCAGTTAGAGGCTCGAAATGTCACGGCAACGACATACCTGAAATGAACTGTGAACGTCTGGAGAAGATTAAGAGGCAGACAGCGAGAGATGGGACAAAATCATTCAGTGGTGGGCTAAAGGACTGACGCCTTTATTCTTGTGGTTGATCCAGGTTACGTGGTGGCTCAACAAAGGCTTACAGGATATTTGTGATTCCAAGTCATCTCAACAGTGGAATTAAACCTTCCAGCCACTATTGCAGTTCTCACGCAAGCCTTGAAAGAACTGCCCATTAAGGGACTAAAACCCGTACGCCATCACAATTTTCCGCTCTAACAGCCTGCAGGCCCCGGCATGCACCACACGCCAAGCCTGACACTGCGCCGTATACCTGCAGCCTAAAACATTTTCGGCAGCTGATCTCAATGCCTGGCTCATGCTCGTCCAGTTGGTACACGTGTTGCGCCAAGATGAATGATTTATTTATCATCTTTGCAACACGGTTGCCACTATGCCAACCGTCTTCCGTTTCCGCTACCGTCATAAACTGAATGTAACGGCTAAAATTCAATAATCTTGGCCTAAAAGTGAGAAATAACCAGGCGGTGTCAACTTACGTAAATCTGACTAGTTCCTGCGTTCTATTGTATAGCTTTCCAACTTCCACAAGTGACACACGGTCAAGGGTTGGATCAATATATCAAAACAGGGTTTGTAGTAAATCAGTGGTAGACCCATATTAAAATCTGTGATACCATCAAAGCAACAATAAGTTATATCAAAATTACAAAAATACCTCAACAACGCCGTTGGGTAACTATACAGTCCAAACGTTCCCGGGTGCAAATACGTAATATGCGGTAAAAACTGCTTAAACAAATACAATTGTTAAGTACCTGGGAGTCAGTAGGAACATTCCCAACAAAAGGGATCAAAAGCCTGTCTACCGGAATCAAATCAACGAATAAACGTTTGCTGTAGACAGTCAAAAGACGAACAGTCAAATCACAGCACAACCGTAAGTTGACCTAAAACGAAATGTCGGGCGTTATCAGCAGTCCAGCGTCACATGATAGGAAAGTGAAACATTCATGAAAAGTCTCAATCATACAAGGCAGATACTGAGTGCGATGGCAAAGAAGACGGTCAAGCAACCAAATGACATCAAACCGGCTAGGGTCAAAGGTACGCCATCCATAACGAGGGTAAAAATATTCAAACAAATGTCAATACTATCAAACTGGATGTTCAGGAGGGATTTTCCAATCAATTTTCCATTACACCGGCAGCCAAAATCCCTCCAGACACGCGAAAACACCTCTTGATGCATTTGGTCTTGGCTCTCCCGACATAGGTGTCTCCACACTAATTTTCTTCCACTCCCTCAAGTAGACGATGCCTTCATACTTCTCTTCTCACGGTACTTTCCTTCATGCGCACCATCACCGTTCCTACCAGACCATCTCCGTCCTTCTCACATGTTTCGATCGCTCCCGAAGGCCAGGAACCGCGTAGTGTTTCTTCAGAAACCACAAGCATCACATCTGCTTCCCTGAAATTTCTTTACTTTCCTAACTACTTCTGACGAGTTTGCAAGCATGGTAGATACTCTTGCATCCATCGGCGCCAAAATATATCGGCTAAGTAGTTAACTTGTTTCCAATGTCTCACGTACTTATCGCAATAGTGCCCACCACAACTACTCCTCCACTATCCGTCAATAACGGTAAGCTGTTGGGGGGTGAGAGGTAATCCGTCTTTTGGGTCGGCCATCTTGGGGGCAGTAGGACGATTGTTCAAAGCTCTTTTTATCTCCATGAAGTAGGTGGCTAATGTATCACCATGCAAAGTCTACTCCCTGGATATGACCGTCAATAACCTGCGTACAGAAAGTGTCATCCTTTCCTATATTCCACCTCAATGACTGGCTTGAGGGAGATTGAAACGCCATTGTATCCCCTTTGTCACCATAGCATCATTGATTCGCCGTCTATCCCACACACCCACTAGCTGTCTCCTTTCCGAGATTGCTTCAACAAAGTTAGAGCCAGTATCACCGTATGCCCCCGCAGGGGTTCCTCTTCTTCCTACGAACCTCATTACAGCCACTATGAGGGCGTCAATGCCAAGGTTGAAAGCGACTTCTAAATGTATGGCTAGCATCTGAAGACAGGTAAACACACACCCGTACCTCTTTTCTTCTCTCCTTCCCTGGCAAACCATGAGTGGTCCAAAATAGCCAATTTCCACTGATGAGAAACAAAAACGTTCTTTCTGCAAGCGACACACCGCTAAGGGGGCCATCATCTGCTGACCAAGTGCAGCTTTCAATCGCCGACAATCTATGCACTTTCTTATCACACGTTCGACCGCACTGATCCCCTAAATTATCTAATAGTTTTGAAGTAGAGTGGTCAGGACTTGTGATGTACCAGTATGTCCTTCTTTGATATGGCAATGCTTTATGGTCAGCTCAATCATGAAGTGATGTCCGGGAAGGATAACCGGGCGCTTGAAAGTGAGCGGATAGTCGGAATAGTTCAACCTCTCACCGACGCAGATCAATCAGTCCATAAGTATTGTTGACAGCCTCTGCAACTCACCTTCTTCAATCTCACAACCACCCTTTTCTCAGAGTTTCTTTATGAATCCTCCATGCACCTCCTGTTATACCATACATAATACTTCATGTTTAGCAGCTTCCAGTTCATTGGCTGTTAGATAGCCAGCACTCAATGGCACATCTCGGCGACGCGAATGCATAACAGATATGTAGACCACACATCTTCTAAGCCACGGGACAGCTTTACTCAGCCTCACCCAGTCCGAGTGGCATGCCAAAATCGGATCAACAGTGAGCTCAGTAACGTTTGTGTTTGTTCGGGCCGACCCCTTCAACTCGACATTCTTCGGTGGTTCGTTCTAGCAGAGGTCTGTGGTACCTGAAAACTGTCCGGTTCTCAGAAATGAGGGACCCTGAATCCAAGACGCCAAATCACACGCTCTTCGTATACCTCTTGAGGTCCAATCTGCAGGATTCTCCTCAGATTTAATGTGCCCCCACTGACTAGGGGATGAATATTGGTGAATCAATCAATCAGTAAATAAATGTTTTATTCTCGCGTTAAAAAGGATTTTAAGTTGAGAGAAGCCAGTTTACACGCTTCATCACGTTGATACATCTCAAAATATCTGCGAGACTTGAGCCCCGAGTGGTACTGACTGAATGTCATTAAACTCAATTAAAGACTGCCAAAGGTCCTGCTAGTTATGAAATGAACAAGGAAATATTACTTTACAGCGTGCATAGAGTGTTAAAGTTCAGTTAATAGTAAATATTGTCTTCATTTAAGAGGTTTAACAAGAGGGATACCAGTTTACAAGCACCGTCAAATTCATAATTTTTGAAAGTTTACGAACTGGTATCTAGTGTTAAATAATTTACATATCAAGGCATTGGTGTGCATAATCTTACTAAAATTTACTAAAATACATGAAACGGATACGGATTCCCATCTCCCATCACATAGATAGGTTCCACTGTCAATATCAAAAGCGCGCAGTGTTCAAAGTTTGCGTTATAACCAACCATTTTTAGCTTTGCTAACCAAAAGGGACCCATTCATACAATTTGGGGTATCAGTAAAGTATCCACAGCTATATAACCAACGTGTATGGCTATGTCAGTGCGTATCCAGGTTACCTTTAAAGGTAATATAGATTAATTCTGCTGAGAATAATTGTTGTATTGTATTAAAATAGATATTGAAACAGTCGATAGTCCAAGTGGCAGTATTTATGCACAGACTTCGGGTACCTTTTATATTAGCGTAGGTGGCATCATTCGAGAACTGCATTTGATGCATAGTAAGTTTCGTATGAAAGGGTCTCTTGGTACGCAGTACTAGAAAACGTGCAGTGTGGAGCCATTGCGGGTAAGTGACGTCCTGGGACAATATGTTAATCGGTCTCCGGCTTAATCATCTGTTCAGAATGTCTCTGCTACTAATACTGTTGGGAATGGTCAAACGGTTCGTCGTATGAAAAATCATGACCGATAGGTGAGTTAATCTTGAAGATGGTCCAGAATTTGCGAAAGAGTGGGAGCAGTTTAATAATTATTGGCGTTAATGAGCAGGTATTATTCTCACAAAATAATCATGTTCAGACTAAATTTAAAAATCAAATGTCGACTTGCAGCTGTTTCTGCAAATGGGGAAAGAAAGAAGAGGCACAAGCAGATATGGAAAGAGAAATTACTACGTTATCAAATTTGGAGAAGAGAGAGGTCCCTATTCTCTTTTTGATTTATTCGGACTTTATGTACATTTTCATGCATGTATGTGAAGTCAATTACATAGTCCTTCCATTATAAGGTTCTTAAGTTTTTTTTGAGGGGAGGGGGTGTACCGTAGTGGCTTTAAGAGATAAACGGTATTCTTTAAGTTCATTATATGGAGAGGAGCCAGTATTCATACCCTCGTATGCAATCGTAAGGCCATCTGCATCAAAGGAACTGCAGGGCTTTAATAAAACCGATTCTTACATTTAGAGGTCTGAGTACGTTCACAGTGGACGCAATGGCTTGACCATTGTTATGTGCCGATTGCTCCATTATGCTTCGTTTCTGTGGATATAATATGAATGTCAAGAAATTCACAGATATCCGGGAGAAGGAAAAATTCGTTGGGTAGACGTCTAAACTGGAATGCAGACATGCAAGAGCGAATAAAATGTGGAAGCTTATTCCATAACTTGCTGTCCTGTAACAAAGGATCGTGACCTAAGTTTAAGGCGGTGTTTTTCTACAAGTACAGTGCATTCACGATTGCGTAGACTATATGAGAACATAGGCTTAAAAGTAGGAGCGCAGCAGGCGTGGGTAATGCCATGCAAAAGGCGGTTGGCCAGACGGTTGGCCATGAACGTACTATAATGACTCTGTATTTCTAACATGGTACAGAGCAATCATGGAATCTGTCCAAAAATAAATCTTGTCAAAGCTATTTGACAGGTTTCTCCCCAAAATTTCACTCATTCGTGCACTCACTACCTCCGCAACTAAAACTCTAATCCCGGCGCCGTCACAGTTTCCAGAGGGGAAAGTCGGGATTTGCCATACAACGTGCGCTGTGCGGTGGCATGCATTTTGTGACGCTCCACAAGTAAGCCACCGCTCTATAACCAGGTTCAGAAGCATCTCAAAATGGGTGCAACTCAACCTTACTCATCTCACTCTTATCCTCCTTCATAATATTTATGGGTACTGGGATTTGCCCAAGATTCTGCATGAGCCTTATCCATTCCGTCCTTACGGATAGGTCGTTGGAACTCAAGGGTGTATCCCAACCAGTATGAGATTTGCAAAGACTCTGCAGTAGCTGCTTGGCCGGAAGGCGAGCCGGGGCGATCAGACCCAGTGGGTCAAAAAGAACTGAGGCGGTGGATAGAAGTCCTGTCTTTGTGAAGGGTTTTTCGGCGGGTTCAAATCGGAACTTAAAAACATCATGCATGGTGTCCCATTCCAAACCTAGGGCCCTATGGGTTGAGCTTTGACTAACATGTAAGTCAGCTGAGTTCGTTGTGTAGCTCGGACCAAGAAGAACTACTTCCACTGCCTCTGAATTAGCCACCCACTTCTTCAGTTTAAGGCCACTACTCAACAACAACTCGCTGGACTGTTTCATGAACTTTTTGCCCCATCTGAGCTTGTAAAGGACACTAGGCAATCATCAACATAAAAGTTATGTTTCACTGCTTCCGGCACATAGCCAGCATAATCGTTGGCACACGTCTCGGCAGTCCTGGCCATTGCAAAATGCGCACAAAATGGTGAGGACACTGCACCGAATGGGTGTGACGTCATTTGATATTCAATAGGTTCCTTCGAGGAATCACCCAGTGGCCACCACAGGAACCGCAGAGCACCGTGGTCAAATTCTGGGACTTTCACCCGCATAAACACCCTCTCCACATCGGCTGTCAAGGCAATCAGTTCTTTGGGAAAATGCGATGATATTCCGACCGAAACTGCTGTCGTGTCTAGTCCCTGATACAGAATGTCATTTAAAGAAGTTCCGGACAGTTTGGCAGCACATTCCGGGGCAACTCTTACCCTCCCCGGCTTCTTGGGGTTAAACACGGCATGATGCGGCAAATACCATCGTGGGCGGTAGCCAGGATTAAGCTGGGGCTCAGGGACTGCTGTTGCATATCGCTTTCCGATGTTCTCTTGCATGGCGCTAGTGTAGCTTTTGCGAAGGCTTTCAGAGGATATTAGCCTACGTTTCAAATTCTCTAAATGTCGCCTGGCCACTTCGCACTCGCAATATACGACCTTGGACTCCACTTTCCAGGGCAAAAGGACAACAGAATGTTCAGTATCCCAATAAGTACCTCGCTCCACTGTTCACAGCGGCTAAGTCATCGAGCGATAACGACTTATCTCCCGAGTACAAATCACGGAACTCATAATCGTAAATTCTACTCCACTGATCGACTAATAAATCCTACCGAGACATAGAATTCACAAACCTCTCTTTGTGCTCACGAAAGCTTTCGCACCGAACACGACCCAACCCAACAATGTTCTCACAGCATATGGGCTTTTTCTGCCCCTAACCTCTGACCCAGAACCCAGTGAGCTTCGGGTACATCACAACCAGTGAGCAGCGAAACTTCCCCGTCTTCCACCTCTGTCCAGGGTACGTCGGTGAGACGCGGCCACCTTTTAATACTTTCTCGCATCGACCTTTTAGGTCTCCATACTGGGAGATCTCTTGCCACAACTGCTCGATCTATAAGTATGCATTCGCTTCCGTCTAGTGAACAAACTTCAAAAAGCTTGCTGACTGAGCTCGCCACTCTACTTCCACTAACGGTTTTGATGGTATTCTTTGTGCCATCAGTTGGCAATCCTAGAAATTGCAACACATCTTCCGTGATCAAATTGTATAAGAGCCATTGTCCAAGAGAGCATAACTGCAAACCTCTTTATTACCGTGCTTTACGCCTACGGGAAGTAAGACCAAACGCATGCTTTCCCTGAGAGTCTCAGTACATCCACAACTACTTTTCTCCAGTTGTTCGCTTACGGCATGGTGGGTCTTCTTATGTAGCAGGGGGTGATGAGGTGCTTTACAACCTTCTGGACTGTACACCCCATGAATTTTACATTCTACGAACCTGTGGCTTTTTTAAGGCAGGAAAAACAATAACCAGTTTCTTTAACCTTAGACCATCTGTCATCCACGGGTAGCGATAGGAATGTGGCACATTTTATGACCACGTGGCTTCCTCCACAAATTACGCTTGAAGGTTTCATGACTTCCCCAAAGGGTACTGACTGCTGCGTGGAACATGCTTTTTTACTGTTTGGTCGTCGACTGCTTGTTGCAAACTTTCCAAACCCACTTTGCAAAATGCTCACACATGCTGATAAACTGCGTCAACTTTGAGAAGGTGGGTTCTCGTTCTTTCTCGGTTAAGTTTTCGGCAGTCTCTGCCCATTTCACCCTTAAAATAGGGGGCAATTTCCCTACTGTGCCTTCCACAGTTCTCAGAGAGTTAAGGTCTGCGGTATAGTCCACTTGTCCTAGGGCCACGGAGCAGTTCTCCATTTTTATGGCCAACCTCGACATAGACTTGGCATCATTTTACTTTGTGTTGGAGTATTCCATCAGATCCTTTAGTAAGGCCCAACTGATCTCATGGGTTTTTCCGAACAAACATCCGGGTATATCTCATGCCCTGCGGTAACCGGCAGACGGTGGTAACATAATGCATTCCTCTATAGCCCACCTGGCCTTATCTTTACAGCAATGTAACAGATATAACAGCCTCTGTCCTTCATCGTCAACCTTGGAGACAACGTAGAGCTCAAACTGCCCCGTAAACTTTCAGTATTTGGCCAGGCATCCGTCAAGACGGCATGACTCCACCTTCGGCTACTCTTGGCGGACATTAATACAGGACAAGGTAGCGGCAGTCCCTTTGTTTTTTGCGCTGCCCACCTGGCAAGCCATTTCAGGATCTAGCCTGTTGCGAGGGTCAGTACCACGAAAGGCTGATTTGTGACACTATATCATCATCCGACGAAAGGGCATCACCCAAAACACCTTTCATACCTGATAAGTTCGGTTCTTTATGCAGACGCGACCTATCCTGCCTTTGTTTAGCCCTGAATTCACAAAGCTGTAACTCTTGCCTTTCATCCAACTGCCGTACCTTCAATTCAGCAGAGGCCGTACTAGAGCTAGCCTCAATAAGTTGAAGAACTGTACCATTACTAGAGCCACGGTATGAAATCAGGTCAAGAGGGACTTGCGTTGCATCTGAGGGTGGATCCATGAACATGTCACCTTCTCCGTCTGCAGCTGACTCAAGGAACACTTTGCGCTTGCCGGGTAGAGCAGTAACGGTATGTCGAGTACTGTAACAACCAAAATCGAATAATCTTGGCCTAAAAGTGAGAAATAACCAGGCGGTGTCAACTTACGTAAATCTGACTAGTTCCTGCGTTCTATTGTATAGCTTTCCAACTTCCACAAGTGACACACGGTCAAGGGTTGGATCAATATATCAAAACAGGGTTTGTAGTAAATCAGTGGTAGACCCATATTAAAATCTGTGATACCATCAAAGCAACAATAAGTTATATCAAAATTACAAAAATACCTCAACAACGCCGTTGGGTAACTATACAGTCCAAACGTTCCCGGGTGCAAATACGTAATATGCGGTAAAAACTGCTTAAACAAATACAATTGTTAAGTACCTGGGAGTCAGTAGGAACATTCCCAACAAAAGGGATCAAAAGCCTGTCTACCGGAATCAAATCAACGAATAAACGTTTGCTGTAGACAGTCAAAAGACGAACAGTCAAATCACAGCACAACCGTAAGTTGACCTAAAACGAAATGTCGGGCGTTATCAGCAGTCCAGCGTCACATGATAGGAAAGTGAAACATTCATGAAAAGTCTCAATCATACAAGGCAGATACTGAGTGCGATGGCAAAGAAGACGGTCAAGCAACCAAATGACATCAAACCGGCTAGGGTCAAAGGTACGCCATCCATAACGAGGGTAAAAATATTCAAACAAATGTCAATACTATCAAACTGGATGTTCAGGAGGGATTTTCGGATCATTATCCGGCCACACTCGGTTCAGCAGTATGACTCCCAACTAAACATCTCGCCTGTCGGGCTATCATACCAATATGAGTATTATGACCTCCATTTTACCTGCCCCTACTTTGGTCTTCCCTGTTTCTTTGCTGACAACCAACTTTCCACAGTATCTCCCTATTCATCAGGATTGTCTGTTTCGCTGCCTTTCATCTCGTCTGGAATAAATTTGTTTGCGACTTCCATTATATTTCATTCTCCTTCCCAAACCTTTGCTTGTTTGCTCACTTTCGCTTCCTCGCTTTTGTATTCACGTTTTAATCCCACCTTCCCTTTGCTATTAGTTTGTACAGTTGTTTAGTTATACGACATCTGAGGGAACCATTTGCACGAGTCTCGGAAGAAATCGCACACCTTCTTACGAGCTTAACCAACATCCAACCATCAGCTGGGTCTGCCGGAGCTAAGACAGGCGACTGGATCCACCGCAATAGGACATACCAAAGACTTTGAACCATTCCACAGAACCTAGGAGACAACGCCCAGAAGCCAGTTGGTATACAAATGCTCTCAAAATAGATATTCCATGTTAGGAGTTTTCCAAATCATCTATTTCCCAATTTCCGAGTCTTCTGACCACATGATGCATAGACCGCATGAAGTTTCCGGAGGCAATTGCGTTGATGCTGACCGCACAAATTCGAAGCCACTGGCGAGTCGTTTCGCAGAGTTCGAGCCCACTGACTTCCTTGTGTTTCAAATCACGACGTAACGCATGGAATCCCAAGCCTTGGATACTCCGTACACAATCCCCATCGCCTTTTAAACCTTTTGTGTATCCTTATTTGGCAAGGATACTTTTAAATTAGCCATCAGCTTGGTTTACCGCCACAATCCACATAGATTGGGGTGTTTTTTCGCCCCACGCAATTCTGGGGCAACTACAGCGAAAGTGCTTACCGCTTATATGCTGTACGACGTGTTGGAAAGCTCGATAGCAGATGAGGCCTGAGAATTCCTCAACAGGTAAAAACATCATCTACACTGCTCAGCGCGGCTTACGAAGTGGTAATTATTATGACACCAACTTGCAGGTTGCCTGGGACAACGGAAAACCAGCTGACGCCTTTTTTCTCGATACTGCTGAAGCATTCAACGGGGTCCCACAAGGAGTCCTACTTTCCAAGATCACTCTAACAAGAGTTAATAAGCCTCTGCTTTCTTGCTTTAGAGCGTACCTGAGAGAAAAACAGTTCTGGACAGAAGTGAACTGAATGCAGTTCGAGTGGGGGCCAACAACATCTTGGGTATCCTGTAGGGCAGTCTTGTAGCTCTTCTGTTCCCGCTGCCCACTGACGGTTTCACAGGCACTATTTCACCGCCCACCCTTCTCACTGCTGACGATATGGGGGTTTGGAGGGTGGCGGACGAAAAAGTAGACAGTATAGTGGTCCAAAGCAACAAGTAGCAAATGAAACTCTGGTTACCGGAGAACAGCCTGGGCTCCATCCTAGAAGAGTCCAAAGAATGGATATCAGGACACATGAAGCAAAGGCGGCTGAGTTTCAATAAAAGTTTGGCAGCTGTATCAAAGCCAAGGTGCTCACGGAAGGGAGTCTCGAGCCCAGCTTCTCCGACAACCTAGTCACTTGCCCTAACTACAGAAGAACGACAGCAAAAGCAAACACCACTACGCTTCGAGTGCAGACAGTTTAGCTGTCTCACTTATGAGCAACTTCAAACAGTCTTCAGATCCCATTCACGACTGCATCCAGAAGCCCTCAGTCCCCGAAGTTCAAGAGACACTTCAACCTTCCCGAGAAAGTAGAAGGGTCTACGACAAAATCAGTCATCGGGATAAGGGGGAAAACTTGTTCTGATAGACTAAGGGAAGTAAACCTGTTTACTCTATCCATCACGGAAAGAGGGGTGGCCTTGCAACGGCCTACAAGATTACTCCTCAGGAAAGTAATACGAACAGGCTACGTTTATCTGCGAGATGGTGGTTATCACGAGGGAAGGCCATCAGAAGGGCACATCGGAGATCCAAAACCACACTTGGGCCGAACATTTTCACTCAGGAGAATATGCCTCGTGTAACTCCTCCACTTAGGGTGTCATCACGGTCCCCTCAGTGGACCTGTGGCGTCACACACTTCCCCGAAATCAATAGCCCAGGGTTCGACGACATTCAGCATTGATGCTGATCTTGAAAGTTCAACTGGACTCGCTCAGCTGAAGGCACCCGGTCAAGCATCCTCGCCATTTGGCACGCTGCTGTGTTACTTTGGACCGTTCGTATTCGACTCTGTAGCCAGTTAGTTGGAACGCATCGGTGTTTTGGCACAACCGCTTAAATGTACTATTCCATCCGACTGCGTTATTGTGTTCTTCCTTGGTCTCTTCTTCGTGGGTACATAACAAGTCCGAATAATTAGTGATTGGCCTCTGCGTCTATCAAGTTCGCACCACGACAGTTCCTAAAAACCCATTCTAAAGAGAGTTGGACGGTCATGTTAGTTCATATGGCCTGGTGGCGACGTAGTCAGGACACCAATAGACCCCCTGGCTCACTAACACTTTCTTCTTATTAGCTACTCACAGCCCATTTGTTTTGAAGCACCAGCATTGCTTTCTAGTTCTTTTCTAGTAACACGACTGATGAAATGCGCTTTTTTTCAAGAATGTACCGTGTATCTTTCCTTACCATCCAGCTATCCCACTCTAGGCACCTATATAGACAGGAGTCAAGAAAGATCCTAATCTCGGCAACCTGCGTCTTTTCCTACGTGTAGCAAATACCAACTCTCAAAAAGCACTCACCTCACCATGGCTTGGAGGGGCCAGGGAATAATTTCCCTGTCCGGTACAGAAGTAAACTAGCCAACATGAACTGAACCCCAAGAACCGTATATCAGATAAAAGCTATCATTTTCCTATGCTTGCACTAGTGCTGTTTACTCTGATATAATGTGGACTAATAAAGTAGCTTAGATGTACTCAGAGATAAATCTTTTCTAGTAGCAAATAATTTATAAAAGTCTAGTTTATTTTTCTTTTAGTACGTAGTTTGGAGTTTGAACATTGTTTTGTTTTTCTTTTTTGACTTCATCTACGCAGATTACCGAATATTTGAACATACTAAACATGGACAAATTGGCGGGCTCCCGTAAAATTTTAGAGGATTCTTTACACCAAAAGAACTGGTTTAATGATCTGTTAGAGAAAGCAGAAAAAAAAACAAACGTTGACCGAATTTACATTGTTCTTGGTAACAGTTGTTTCCTGATGCTCAATTGTTACTAGGTGGAGTTTTCGTGATATTCCTTTATCTCATCTTTGGTTATGGAACCAGCTTTCTTGCCAATCTGATTGGGTTTATGTATCCAGCTTACCGATCGTAACTTTCGTTTGCTGTATTTTATTTCTTAGGATCAAAGCTCTTGAGACCACGGACAAAGCAGATGACACGAAGTGGCTCACTTACTGGGTTGTATTTGCAGCATTCAGCGTTGTAGAGTCATTTACGGACATATTCTTCTACTGGGTGCCGTTATACTCCCTACTAAAGGTTTGTAAATGCTTTTTGTGTAATTGATCACCTCAGTGTTCATTCTTCCTATTCATGATGATTCCAACTACACCGAACGGGTCTGTCATTATCTATCAAAAAGTCATTCGGCCTCATATATTAGCTCATGAAAAGGAAATTGACAAAATTATCAATGAGGCAGCTGATCTTGCTGGTGATTTTGGGAACGCTGGTGAGTATTTTCACAGAAACATTACGAGCAGTTGATAAATATTGACTGCTGTTATCTAAAAAAAGTGTTTGGTTCCATTGTACTGCATCTGTATCATATAACTTTCTGTTGGAATGTAGTTTCTCATCGCCATATTACTAACTTTGCTAAATCGTCTCACGGCACATTCCGCTTTTAAATTCGCTGCGGTTAGTTCAGGGAATGGTATAGTAGGTCAATGACTTAGATCAAGCATTGGAATCGGTAGCGCTACAGAGATTCACTTTCATTTTGAAAGCATCAATAGAGGGTGGAACTACTTATGCTCTAATAAGGAGCCCCATTGGTTCACTACTAGACGAAAAACCGATATCCAGATGTGCATCCCGATCGTGTTATGTTGACGTTTCGGTGATCTCAGGTGGATGGTTCTAGAAGTAAATAATAGATAAGGTAGTTGACCCACGAGTCATATTTTAAGCTACAATATGTTGGTATGCGCTCAACCCTCGTCCTACGAAAAGTAGGTCTAACCGATTTTCTTCGTAGGAGAGATTAAGTGGCTATTTGGTCATCTTGATTCCTACCGTTTTGACTTACTATGATATACCTGCATATTTGTCATATTGTTTAACTATCTTAATCCCATATTCTAAATAAACCCAACATATGGGGTATACAATTCGAAAAATGTTCTTACCTCGGTTCTAACAGATCTACCGAAGTAACCACAATTCAGACATTGCATGCAGGCTATGGGTTGTGTTCATACTGTCATAGCAGATCCGAATACAAACAGTACTGGCGGTTTTAAGAATTAGCATAAGTTATTTTCGGTTATCCTAATTCTCGGTAACTGCAAATTCTCATGTATCAGTAAATGTCACTTCAGTTCCTTGCAATCGAAGCTGGTCGTCCATGAAGCTTCTGGATTTTCTTACAACTAGTGAGGAACAACGAATTTAAGCGTAGTGGTGTTGATTTCGATTGTTGTGTTAGCATGTCTTTGAGATTCTCGCATTTCTCACTCTCTAAACGTTAGTTTCCATCAATCAATATGTTTTGGGTCTATTGCTGACTTTGAAGAACATACTTGAAATTTCTTGAGATCGGTTCCCTACATGTCCTTGATACGTTTTGCGCTTTTTACTTTTATGACTTCGATACACAACTGAATTGAGCCTTGTTAGTCTGGGAGTGATTCACTTTGATTTTCTCTGGTTTATTTACTTTTCGAGGTTGATTTCGTATTTTCCTTAGAATACGTAGATTCGATATTGAACAATCAATGGAGGTGGTGTTTCTGAGGTGAATAATAGGTTATCGAACAAAAATATCACTTACAAGCTACATGGTGATGATGAGACTTGTGTACTTGGAAGTGGCTTGATTATGTTAACTGTGTTCAGGTTCATTCACATCTGTACCAGAGAGACTGGTTAAAAACGGATGACGTAGTTGTCCACATTTGGGAACATAATTGAAGATGGTGATCACTTCGACGAACTAAACTTGAATCTGCATTTAGTGTTTGTCAGTAATCTTATCATCAACATAGATACAGTAGCGTGAAATCTTCGGCAAATGTGCATTATACCATACAGCCGTACGTTTCAGCAGCCCAGTCATAAAATCCGTTCGAAAGTTTTGAAGTAAACAAGGTCAGCTCAATGGTAATGCCCTTGACCACAGTACTCGGTTACACGATTGAGTCATGGGGCATATCGTTTAGAGATTGTAGATATACCGTACTTTATAGTGCCAACTAGTATTAAACCCTTTAATAGGGTTTCCTGCCATTAGACTCCAACTGTCTTTCAACCTAGGTCACTGTTAGACTGGAAAAAAATAAATATACCAAATGTCAGAGATTTACTACAGAATGCAACACAAACAAGCGGTTATCATTTTAGTTGCATTCGGAACTGTATAATCTAGTTTATGTGCCAAGTTTATCAAGACTGCATAAACGCTCACCAGGAAACCTTCATGATAAACCAATAAACAGCTACTTCAAGGGCTTTTTCTTCAAAGTTATCTGACATTAGGTTGGTCAGACAAGGCAGATCGCTGGAAGGCATACTCTAGAGAACATTTGAATGGGTTACAGTTGCCATACATGGCGTAGTTTGTTGAGTACCAAAGACATTCTGTATCCGTGCTATGGTTCCACTAGTTACTGCTCTAGTTGAGAATGATAGGACGACCCAAGTATATATAAATAATACTTTCGGTTGGTTGGATTCATGCTCTTAAAATAGTTGTAGGTGTAAAGGTGCTAGAGTATGGTTTCGTGAATGGCAGGGGCAAAACAGACCAAGTACCTTTAGATTTTATCAAGTATATAAATATTTTATCTATCTGGCGTCGCTATTTGGAGCTGTGGCTCACTGGTTTAGGCACTTGATTTCCAACCTGTGGGTCACCCCCCGGAACCCAGCCTTACCTACTGAGAATGGGGCAGACAATTATCACTAGCTCATATTAAGCGTGGCTCATTGTCTGCTGTATGAAAATGCACAAGGCTGTTGTGAGGATTTCGATTCGATGAAGTATCATAGCATGACTAAGGTAAGTCCTAAGAAAACCTTTAGGTCAATCGCCCAACTTCTGAGCAATAATTGATGAACAAATATTTGTATAAGATATACATGGAAGTTATGGTAGTAGACATAGTTGGCAAAGTATGATTGTTCTCGCTTAAGATCAAAACTCTGTAGTTCTTGACGCAACTTCGATCAAGATTGTCATTTCGTATTGTAGTATGATTATTCAAGATCTTGGAGTCAAACATCTACAAGACTTTTTTTGGGTAAATAAGCACGCGTGTGGTTCAAAACCTAATAAAGGGTGAGTGCAGAAAGCGTAAGCACTTTTCCACTAATTAACAGCACTTATTGTTTCATTTTAGTGTCTGCTGCGGGGTGCATATATCAAGTTATGTCCATCAAGGATATCCATTCTCTCGATTATTTGACTTTGCCAAAGATATGTTTTGGGAGCTCTCTTTTTCTGGATTTGACTTTTATCTGTCGTTCACCCCACAGGATACTCTTTTGTCGACTTGGAGCTCACAGACTACACGGTCCTGTTACGCAAATATGCTGACAACACGCATATTTTCTTGGATACATCCTTACAATTTAAAAAAACATTAGAATGCTTTAAGTCCCCCAAGGGCAAATTTTTACCTCAAAACTGGTTTACTTTGATATCTAATCTGATAATAGAGAGTTAGCTGTTCGGGCGCATTGATTCTTCTTTTGCTCGATTAGACGGATCAGTAACCTATGAAACTTTGGCACCGATATATAGTATTCGACTAGTTTTGTCAACTTATACCATATGTAATGGTGGTTTGAAATCTAACTGCACACTAAATAATGAGTTTACTGTGCAACAGTTTGCGCTATCGTACTCTATGGATCTTAAACATGACTATGAAAGTTGAACCATGTTTAGAGGTTCTCTGTGACAAACCACCATCTTCTTTATAGCTTTCCCGAATATCGTAAAACCACTGTTTGAGCAGTGCAGTAGTGAGTATATAGTCTTGAATCAAAGAAACTAGTTAGTTGATAAAAATGTAACCCTTCATCATATGAAGTGGTTAGAGCATACGTTACTCATAGTCAACGTTTACTCCCATTTGGTATTTTACCAGAAGTCTGACTGTTGGTCTGACCTGTGTTGGGAAGTGCAGACTTTCATGTTGGGGTACGCAAGACAACCAGTGTAGAAGATTAGGAACCCTGGGTGATATATTTTGAAGTAGATCGCGGTGACATACATCTACTCTTTATTTTCATACTAACCGTTTTGTCATATTTCGTTGTTTTCTCTATCGCCTGTCTTTCATCCTATTACTTTTTACGGCTTTTAATCATACATACATCTTTGTTTTTCTTGTTGGCTTTTATATGGATCCATTAATGTAATTTGTGGTAGCTTAAATCATAACATAGTAAAGCCAAGTGCTATATTGGTTGGATGTGAGTAGTGACGCATGAGTTTATGGGCTTTTTGTTAATCGTACCTCGAGGTAACAGGCCACATTTCTGTATAACAAATGTTGACCACGGCTTAGTAGATGATTCTGTGCCAGCTTGATTTGCAAATAAATACAAATGCACTAGCCGAAACTGCACTCTTCATTTAAACTCGTTTTCTGTACCAGGTGACCAATAATTTTCAATTTTGTTAGTTCCATTGGGAACTCATACAATCAGTTTTCATGGCTGTGAAGTTGTACAAGGTCTGATATGCATCGGTGACACACCTATTTTCGAACTGGTGACTTATGCGAACTTCCATGTGTAACAGATAGTCGAATTTGGTTAGTATGAGTCGATTCCTTTGAGTTTCCTAAGCGTCATTTTCGGGATTTGTGGCTCAAGCGTTGTGGCAGTCGAATCCCAATCAATAAGTCATGGGTTCGAACTTATCTTCATTTACCAGGGTTTCGGCAACCACAATAGACGTGGCTCATTTCCTAGTGCATGAACCTGCATGTGTTGCTGAATCATGGAGGGAGATCTACCTTTTCTTTGTTTGTCTGTTATATATATATATATATATATATATATATATATATATATATATATATATATATATATATATATATATATATATATATATATATATATATATATATATATATATATATATATATATATATATATATATATATATATATATATATATATATACATGAATTCCGAAGTCAGGTGTAGACTTTTAGAGGAAAGAGGTTATGTAAATGATGATTAGTTTGTGATCCTTCACTGACTTAGGTGGCTGAAACATGTAATATCTAGCTACCGTCTTCCCCGTTGCAGAATTTTAACTGAAGTAGGTTAAGGCTGAGAAAAGACTAGGAGTGGACAGCTTAAAACACAGGATCGGTGCATGAAGTCTTTATCTGCTAGTTTGAATCGTATTGGGGGACGAAGGCATCGGTTGATGTCTGTGTGACAACCGAAATCAGTAGTAATTCGGTCCAAGGGAGACCCGTGGACCAGGTTTCTCAAGCTCAGTACCTGTCTGTAGGCAAGAAATACAGGCAATTCCATTGGTCTCACTTTAGAGACCGTTGCATAACTGACATTAAAAAGAATAGAAACTATACATGGTCTTAGCTCAGGCAACCGAGAAGTAAAGGGTACTAGGTAAGGTAGGTAGTCGATGATGCCATTAACCTTTGTCGATTCAGATGGCTTAGGCATGTGTTGTGCATGCCGAGTCACCGCCTGCTTCGATGTGCAATGCTAGGAGAAGTTGGATTAGATAGGTAGAACGCTCAGGACGGCTAACCCAAGACATAGCACCAAGCCATGAAGTTTCTGACTGTTGGTCTGAGCCGTGTAGGCAGGTGTAGACTTCATGGCTGGAGACCCCGAAACGATAGGAATCAGTGGTTGAGGACTCCTGGTCACACGTCTGGAAATTAGTCACAGTGGCGCAGATTTATTCACTCTGAGGTCTTCTAAAGCTTGAGTATTAGAACTAGCCTTCAAATCGTTTATTCTCTTATACAACGTTATCGACTTTAATATCACGTTTTCTGTGCATTTGTTCTTTGTATACTATTGTGAAGTGTGTTGACTTGAACCGATGCCCTTGAATGTAAGTAAGGTTCTATGGTGATTTTGTCCGTCTGTCAAAATCAGCGGTCAGAAACTCCAGTTTATATGGCTTAGAGCCGATCTTAGTGCCGCATCCACACATTATTTTTATCTCACCCGTCATACAGAACATTATTGTCCCATTCCTTTTTCTGTTTTCAAAACTTTCCACCACTAACTAATTTCATCCGTATTTCCTTATCTCTCGTCTTGGTACCTTCTAACTTGATGTGTTGAAATTAGGTGTAACTGCATGCATGAGCCGTTACGCAGTAATATTAAGTTTCATCTTGATGATAACTAAATGATGTATATTTATAAAGTATGATAGTTTAAGATAATGCACCACTTTTCGTAGGTTCTGGGTTTTTATTTTGTTTACATCTATGGTATAAATGTACTTACTGTGCTTTGTGAAAACTGTGCAATGTACTTGTTTTTTTCTTTTTAGCAAAAAAGAAAGCTACTGAAGTTGTTTCTCAAGAACTCATTGGCAAGAATGAGTGATAATAATAGTAGTTATTTATAACTGATTTTGTTTGGATGTTAATGATTACTTTCTGGACTCTGCCAAATAGTTCTGCTTAAGATCCTGAATATTCTTTATTTGTTCTTGCATGTCTATAAATTTGTGTGTACGCTTTTATGGTTGTGTTTGCCATTAAAATTTGCTTCTTTTTCGTTTTTTCACCTTTTCATTCCAAGCTAAGTTTTCTCTCTGAGTTGTTTTGACATCATCTTTCGGTTCATCACTTCTTTAAAACGACAGTCGAGAAACATTTTGAACTTTTCTTTTGTGTTGCTTAATAATATGTTAACTTTCGAGTTTACTTCGATTTATTTTCCTCTTCTCATGTGTAGCTTTCAAGTGATGAAACTGTAAGTATGCGACTCATACAATTGTCTTATTTCTTCTTTTTCACTTTTCTCCTGTCATTTGTGCATACAAGGAACATAAGAGATACTGATTTGTTTTCTTTTCATTTGTATCTCGCCATCTTTTTGTTTGGTCACACTAACTTCTCATTTCATTATGAATAGAAGGATGAGTGATTCAGTATTTCTTTTATTATTTCTACAGATACGTGAAATACTTACTGATTCAAACGATCAATCTCTGTGTGTGCGACTGTACTGTTTCTGTTTTCTGTGAGTCCTGTAGACGCTGCTCTGAACTGTTTTGTTGACTAGAGAGTCACTCTGAAAATGGAAAGGGTTAAGATAGACTGCGTCCTACTTTGTTACCTATGTTTTTTTCTTATTTTCTCATTATGTAGTACTGTAAGCAGAGCTGTAACGTGTCACCCCATACACATGTTCACAGTAGCATAGATGTATTTACACCTTATCTTCATATTAACCATTAAACAGCATTTTCTAATTTGCCTTATCCCTTTTCGTTTAATAGCTTCTAGGCTTTTGTTCACATGACTTGCATCGCTGTCTTGTTACCTTGGATGTTCTGATGTGATGTGTGGCAGCGTTGACCGTTACGCAGTAATATCAGGTCCCATGTAGTTATAATCTTAACTTTCAGCGTTTCAAAAGTTCAAACTGCACTGTAATTACTGAGGTTAAGGTAACCATGTATGATATTAGTCGAACTTAAATAAGCGTGGTTCATAGTACAGTACACGGACCTGCACGTGGTTGCCGATTCAACTCATCATTTGCATAATACTACTCGTTCTAGTTCTCGACTTACGATGACGCTGCTCAACCTGGTACAGGTTCAAATACCGAGCTGTGAGGCATTCTTGTGTGAGGGCTTATGATACCACTAAATAACTCAGGTAGAATCAATCGAGTGGGGGTTCAAACCAAAGATACACTGGTTGGCAGTCAAATACTAAAGCCAGTTAGCCACACTACCCAGTTATTAACTAGATTCCTGCATATCGAAACCAATACTGAGGTTAAAATGCATGCATATATAAAAGTGGTAGTTAGATGATAAATATCCCTGATCGTAGGGGATGTATATTTATAAGTTATTATGAATGCATAACCTTGGAAACACTTACTTATCCACCATGTCTGATGGAGATACATAAAGACGACACATTTGCTGTGTTGAAACCAGACAGTACTCACACAAAACCTACTTGGGGAATACAGTTCAGTGTACTTCGGATTTAGAAAATGAACTTTTTTGCTTTTGTACATTGAAACGAATATAAGACAGTCTAAATACTCATATCCACCTGAGGTTTGTGTTGTAATAAATATCTTGGACATAGGTTAACCCCATGCCATATCAATTGGAGCGTTGGGTGGGATGTTTCACTAATTATCCCAAGAGTCTGACTCGTAAGTCCGAAAGTTTCAGTAAGTACTTGAATCACAGGGAAAAATCATTACTCAACAGATTCCCTCCAGAATTTATTGGGTCTATAAAAAAAGTGATTGGAATACATCAAGAATTCAAAGCCCACTACACCGGTATCGTGAGCAAGGAATGTGGGAAACTGTGCAGAATCCTAACCATAAATAATAGTGAGGTGGCATTTAAACCTAAGAACTAATGTGGAGACAAACTCTTCTGTCTAACGAACCCTAATTAGACGAAGCTGATTCACCTCTCAAGTGCTATGCAGCTACTGTGAAGTCAGGTGTATAGGTCAAAGCACCATATCGGTGATAGAATCTACTGGGATAAGTAGCCTAAGGAGAAACGGCTATTGTTGGGCACAGACTGACAAAATAGGGTGTGACAAAGTAACAATCCTAAAGATCAGTAGAATTAAGTGGATAGGAATAGTTATTACTGAATCACCTACCAACTCATAGATTAGTGAAGTATGTGAAAATAAAGAAGGTAATGTCACTAAGGCAGCCAACTTTCGAATGTGTAACTAAATTCACTTTATTTCGGGAAGTAAATTGTCTTCAAAATGTCCTGTAAACAGCGTGTGCTATATCAAATAGGATGTGGAATCTTACCACATAAGTGTCTAGGTCCTACTCTAATCTGTTCATCATACTACTGCTGCTGGTTGTCAATATCGTGTTTTTTAGTTTATTATTGCATTTATGACAATCGAATAAACAGCTATTAGATTGGAAGAATGTGGTGACTTTTTTAGGTAGTGGCTCAGGATTACAATTGTTTGTCAACAGAAATAGAAATATATATTATTTGCTTTGAGTTCCTCATACTAAAGATTTGGTTGTGCTGACGAAGCCAGCTGCTTTACAATAAGCTGATGAATACATTTTGTTCCTCATATTCTTCCACTTATTAGATTGAAGCCTGATCAACTCTGTAACGGTTCAGTTGACCTTATTTCTGTATATAACAGGATGAAACCATGGCATTTGTAACTGAAAAAATATATGGACCAAATAAACAAACTAGTCCAAATCAACAACCCCGTGTGTGTTTACTAGTGATATACGATACTACTCGCTTCATAAAACTCAACTGAGTAGATCATGTTTACATGTTCGGTGAGAGGGTTAATTGTTGACTGTCTAGACTGCTCAACAGCTGTGGTAATGCGAAAGATGGTTACCCTCTTCACTATCATGAAGGTAGGTGTTAAAAAGGTTGTGTTCTCGAAACTGGCAATGTCTCACTGAAAGGAGTACTGAATAGGTACATCACCTTACTGAAGACTCTTTATTCGAACACCTGTGGGAGTGTTAGGGCCTATGGTGAGGTGTCGAGTGAGCTGTGTACGTCGAGTAGCATCCGTCAACGATTCCCACTCTCTCCACTCTTGTTCAATTTTACCTTAGACGTTTTTATGGAGGTCTCCCTCTCGTCGTCATTTAACTATACGGGGACTGACCTAATCACAGGGGGATTTTTGGTAGACCTAGAATACGCTGATAACATATTCTGTTAGGTGAAGATGCTGGCAAGATGTAGAGTCTTCTGGACAACTTGAGTCGGAATTTGTGAATATTTAGGATGCATGTCTTGCCACCTGAGTTGAAATTATTACTCCAATACTGGTCGTCAGTGGTGCTCCGGCCAACTGTAGAGAGTGAAATGGTTGATGCGTTGAACATACCACTCACCTGGGAAGTCGGACAAGTACCGGTGGGTGGGTCAGTGGCTGACAAAATCTCTGCAAGCATACAGAAAGTTGGGTTGACTTACGGTATTTGTGGCGCCACCGCGATATCTGGTTGTATATTAAAAGTTGAGTTTACTGTGCTGCAATCCGCTCTGTTCTACTGTATGGCTGTGAAACATGACCATTTAAGATAGAAGACATGAGAAGGCTTTAGGTATTTGACCACCGTTGCCTTAGTAGCATAGGTCGTGTTTCGTGGTGTCACCACCTGAGTAATGCAGATGTCAGGTGCAGAGTTTTAGGGAGGAGAAGTAAGTCAGTTGATGCGGTTGTGAACCTTCATCGATTGAGATGGAGGGGATATATATTAAGTATGCCTGGTCACCGTCTGCCTCGTCACACAATGTTGGCGGAATTAGGTTCAAGCTGGAAAAAGGTTCAGAGCAGCAGGAGCATCAATGCATGACATTGTTGACTGTTGGTTTGAGCCATGTAGGGCGATGCAGACTAGCCAATTGGGGTCCGTGGGACAAGAGAAACCAGTGGTCGGATACTCTAGGTGATACGGCTCAGGACCAATGTGAGTGGCGCAGATGTATACACACATTCTCTTCATCTTGACTGCTACACTTGGTCTTATTTTCTCATTCCTCCTTCCTCTGTTTTACTGTTTTCAACTTCTTTTGACCGATTTCTCTCTCTTCATTCATCCTCCATTTTACTGCCTTGTTACTTGATGTTGTGATATAAGGTGTGGCAAGTTGAGTTGTTTCACAGCAATGCCTCGTCCTATTTTGATGACAAATCTCAGAGCTTTCACATCCAGTAGGGTCCTTTTAGCATTCTTGATTAATCAGTTATTTTTTGGGAGACAGCTTGATTCTTTCAGGAAAATCCATATTTAGGTGACTGATCTACATATGGAATACACCAACAAAAAGCCACATATCGGTGACCCTCTGGAAGAATACGTACTACGACAACATTAAAGGGAAAAATGTGTATCTACAAGAGTTCAGGCTGAACGCTAGTGAACGTATTTGGCCTACCTTTCACCGTTACACACTTTTCTTGGTCGGCCGAGTCAAATGTTGATTTTAGAGTGGAGAATATTACTATCTGTTAGTTAACCTAAAGAGTCACTTCTCTACTCTGTAAGTAATGGGTTCTGGCTGCAAAAGGACAAGATCTATCATTTAAAAAATCTGGAAGGTCAAACGATAGTTCACAAGATTAGCACATTTCTTGCCGAAAGTTAAAGTTCCAACATCATAGACTTTGATTTTATGACAATGGTAAATTCTATAGGTAGAACTGTGTCTGTCTACCAGTAGTCCGATCTATTTTCGGATGTGTGTGAAGTAACACGAAGAGTCACTGAAGAAACGACAGCGAAAAAGTAAGACTAGGATCAATTAGTTAAATAAGTTTAGGAGTACTGGTTGAATAGGTGTGCGAATTCGCCAAACATTAACAAAAACTGCTTGATGGCTTCACAGTATTTGCTCAAAATTGAAAGAGATTTAATCCATCTTGATTATTATTTGGTGACTGAAGTAATAGTTTGCGAATATTTAAGGTGATGTCTAAAACTGTTCATAATGAAGTGGTTCGATTTGACGAAGTCGTCATTGCTTGGGTATTGCAACAATAATGTGAATGAAAAGACTGCATCAGAAAAGCTACTGTGTCCAGGGTGCTCTAGCTTGGGATTTCACCACGTTTGAATGCTTATAAAGAAACCACAGGTCAGTGTGAGATTTATCTAGTCAAATTCAAGATTTTAACTGGCGATAAACAGCATTTTGATCATTCAAGTAATAAAGTGAAAATAGTCTATTAAGGTTAATAAATGACCTCATTTGATTGGTGATGGTTATCTGCATAATCTAGAACTCACGTCTGTTCCTGTTTCATACTCATCAGCTAGATACAGCTGCAGTAGAGTGATTTTCGTTGTTCCTACCGAGACTAGAACAAGCAATCGTCACTTTAAACATCAATGAGTTACCCACTAGATCACAAGTTTCCTATTGGGCAACGGTTATTCAAAATGAAGTACAAACGTAATAAAATCAAGTACCTGGCATTTATAGTAAGACTGATTTGGTCCTAGGAGTGTGTAGGAACAGAACTTCTATGTATCTTTGATATTCTAAGTGAAGACGGTTATCCAGATAAGCTCATCAAATCTAACATCAATTACGCTGGTCCTAGATGAGAATTGATAACAATGGAGAAGAAGCCTTTGTTTCTACTTTCACAATTCAAGGAAGACGCTCCAAGTGACATCACATTTCAGTGCCTAGCTAGAACAGTCAACAGAACGTTTTATGTAAGTCAGCTTTGTATATCTTCCAGTATTCCGCCAATGCTCAGTCTGAAACTAAAGGATAGCCTGTCTAATCTTAGCTCTTCATCCTGTAGATATCAATTTAGCTGTTCCTGTGGAACAAGTTACATGGGGCGTACGATTAAGCGGGTGGGTCTCCGGATACCAGAGCATTTATCCGCTTGGGTTGTAAAAGACGAGGTGAAAGTAGAAAAAAGTTACGTTTGAACGCACCTAGTACACACAAGTCATCACATAGATGCTAATAGAATTTTTCATGTCATACGTTGTATTCCAAAAACAATACCACATGTAGCTCATCAACACCCGGTCAACATAGCTGAGGCTGTGGCAATAAGGTTGACCAAACCTCAACTATGCCCTATAAAAACATCATGTTCGAACGTTATTCTTCTCTTGGCTTTCAGTAAACTAAAGGTCATTCCTGCCTTCTTTATTCGTTGTCTTTTCCCTCATCATCACATTATTCATTGGTATATCTGTCATCCCGATACTAACAAATTTAAAAAAGTCGATTTCCTTGTCTTGAAATCTCACTCCATTTTGAAAATGTATTTGCCCGGAACTTGAGCTGATTTCGCTCTCTAAAAATGTCTTTTATAATTGTAGAACCTGATGAGAATTTATTAAAAGGAGTATTCTTCGTTCAGATTGTTGCTTTTTGTTAAAATAAAAAATAAATTTTTGTTCAATAGGCTAATTTATACATATTGGGTTGATGATTGGAAATGAAAGGAAGGAGGGTTGTGTCAGCAGGGTTCAAACCACCCGGATACAGATTACTGACCCAGCTGTTTGTTAACTGGTTGATTGATTTGTCAGCGTGTTAACCATCCTTCATATATTTAGCAGAATGATATACTAGTAAAACACATACAGCTTTTCTTGGTTCCTTATATAAAAAATAGGTAACCGGACAAAGGAGCAGGAGTTATGTTCTTAGTGACCTTTAATTTATTAAAACTCGCTATTCCAATTCAACCATGTAACTTTCATCAACTCACTTATCAATTTTATCCTGTACAAACGCTTAGTCAGATTGAATATACGGATGTTTAGTTGACGGGAAAATCCTGAACCCAGATTTATTGCTTGCTGGAATGGATCGGCAAGATGTGTCTGAAGTGGTTAGGAAACTGATGCTTATTCGAAGATTCGGATTGGTGCTTCTCAGACAACATGGAATCGGTAACCCTCATGTGGTCGATTAATGCATTCATTCTAATTTTTCAGAGGATCATGATAAAATAGCTCATTACTAACACCTTTGATTGTGACCGTGATAGCTAAGAGTTCAAATCTCATGGGGAGTGTGGGTTTGTCTTAGTTTACAAATATATCTTGCTGATAAGTACCAACAAACGTAAAGACCAAGTTCAGAGCTTCTCAACGACTGAATCTAAACATCTAGCCCAGAACGATGTTGACTGCGATGTGTGACCAAACAGTGTAGACGCCTTATACAAACATAAGTTCTTCAGCTCTGACAGCTGGACTAATTAATGTTGGTTATCAGTCAGCAAGTCATTATTGTGTATCCTTATTTACTGCAACTCTTTCTTTACTGTCACAATATGAACACTAAGTAACTTTTGGGGTTTTCTCTCACCATGAAAGTGTTCACTGATTCATGAGTAATCCGGAAAGTTGAAAGGATGAACCGATGGTACGGCTTGGATTTTCTTGTCACAGATTACATAGAACAGTTTACAAAAGTTAGATACACAAAGCCTAGTGAATCATGGTTCAGGTGAATTTCATATCTGTACTAAGGCCATAGGACGTGATAAAACTTGGTGAGGTAAAGTTTTATTTAGACTTATGAAGGGATACAAATATTTACATGAAACAGACGGATAGTCAAATGGACAGGAAATATTGACTAATTTATATATCTTGATTAGGTTGCAATAAAGGCAGACAAACTGGCTTCACCTTCTTTTTAAAATGGATGATTTAGGTTGTTCCATGCTGATCACTATAAGGATTTGTTGAGGTTCGATATCTCACAGCTTTTGGTCACTTGTTTGAGGATAAACAAATAGGGGAAAATGACTCTACTATTTTGGTCAAGGTTATTACATATCTATTCCGTTATACTAAAACGCCATCGTAACTAGTGGGAAATAAGTTTTGTAGAAGGTCACCCAACATCAATAGCTTCCTAAGACAAGTTGGATCGGTAAGTATCGTGAGATATGTTATCTTAATGTAACTCATTTTTCAGTTTGGCGTAAATATCCTGGCAGACTGAGAATAGTATTTGGAGTTTTCTAGCATTCAAAACTTTTGAGCAGCCCCTTGGATAAATACTCCATTGAGTAGATTACTTCTAAACAGAATCTTGTGAGAATAGTGTATATTGCGTTACCACATACTTTTGTGATGTAAACATCCCATTGACCTGTTCATACTTCTTGTAAAGCAGGTATTCAGAAAGGTTGTTTTGAGTTCATGTTTTATATTCATAAACAGACTGTCCATCTGGGTGTACTTTAATCTGCTTTAATAGCTATTCTCTTAATTTTAACCTCTTTGTGTGCTTTATACGCTTATTTGAGGAGTTTTCGGTGAAATCTGAACTTCTATTAAGATTTCTAGTGAATCCGGAAAATTTTTTCAGCTTGTATATATGTTCCTCTACTTGCTTTGTTGGTGCTACTTCTCATGTCTAGTAGATCCCTATTTGCTACCTAAGCATCTGATTCTACAGGAAACTGTAATGCAATTTCATAGTAAAGTTATATCCAGTTATTTTTTGATTCTCACATTGAGTTAACAGTCTTCTTATCACTTGCATGGTCCCAGTTATTGTCTTCCATCTAGATGTTTTACCGGTTTCGGGTTACTTTGAAGCATTTGATTGTTTTAGATGGACGGTTCCGAGTACTTTGCAGATGACTTTACCGTAAAACCAACGGAATGATTGTCCAGTACATATATCACCTAGATCTAACAAGCAAGCGATGCTGACTGATGTGATTTGTTTCCAAATACTTATGTCGGTCAGCAGTGCATGCCAAATAAATGTCGAACGCAACACCATTGAGTTTAAGCACTATATGAATGCCTATTGGCATTGAAGATATACCATTCAAGCTTTGATTTAAATTATATCATAAATTCCTCGTAATTAACAGTCAGTTTCTGGTTAAATAAAACAAATAAACAATGTAATTATAGGTATAGTTAAAATATTAAGCAAAAGGTCATCTTAGTGCAAATATGTCAAATGATTTAAAAAAAACTTAATGTACATTGTAAAGGATTACACAAAACTGTATTTAGACTGGCAAAACAGGATTTAAATCAGTGTTACCAGGCCAGCTATGTCCAGGTGGTCGTATAAGTTCTTAATACTTGATTGTAAATAATTACTAGTTATTCCCTCGATTTTGGTAAGGCAGTTTATCTTCTGCGCATCATCGCCTAGTCCATGGCTGTTTCCTTAGACCTATGGAAGTACTGTGCCAATATACCATACATAGGTTAGGTAAGAAAACTAAGAATAAGCCATTAATCAAACGTTTTCGACGACCAAATGCATAATCATCCAAGCGGGTCTTGAGTAAGTGCATCTGCTGCTAACCGTGAGGTAATGTTCAGGTAAATACAGTTGTTTTATGTCAAACAATCGGACGGTAGCGCTAGACATCGTTTTTGTGCTCGTGGATATGGATCCGGTACTGTGATTGACCACTGGACACTTAGATATCAGTGGGTCATCCAGCTCGGTGACTAAACTACAAACTTAACCGATAAAATTCGGTCAGCCCTGCGGATTAGACAACGTGATATTGAGGACTGTCCAGTAGCTAATCGAAATCAGTCATTAATAAGACTGTATGAGATGATTGTGGTTTGGTAGTCGGGTATTACTGATACTGCTTGATGATTGGTGGTGAAATGACTGCCTGAGTCACAACAGGTCTTCGAACTACTGGCCCGGTGATCTACTACCTGAAGTAGTGTCGCAGCGATTATTGCTGAGACTGGTACCAACTATAACAGCATGTCACATTTAGGCTCTTTTAGATAGCCTCATCTTCTCTCTCTTTGATTCAGTTCATTTCAGATTTGGACGATAAGACGTGTTTGGATAACTGGTGTGATTACGTTGAACGAACAATTGCATATCGCGCATTCACACAATAGCTGGGCAAAACATTCCGTGATTGAAGTGAAGTTAAACAGTTATGTTCGGACCCTTCAAAATTATTATGATTGAGCACCGGTTTGCAACAACATCTTAGTTGTATGCACCTTTGGTTACAAACATCAGAAAACTGGGGTTGCATCCCGAATGAGCAGTGAACAATAAAACTGAACTCTATTTTGTTCATCCTTGTGAAGCAAATCAAATGTATAAAATCGGTTGTGTTAGACAAGAAAAGCATAATTAGATGCCAGAGTGCTTCACAGCTCTTAAATCGCCTAGCCTCATGTTCCCTTGTCAACTGGTAACTTTCTTATTTAGTGTTAAAATAGTTTCTAATATGCTGAAAGACAAACCATAATTTTATTTGGATTTTAAAACACATCGAAACGCTGAAATCCTTTCTAGGAGTTATGTGCACATACTTAAACTTTGAAGGTAGATGGGTCACTAACTGGAACAATTGTTATGAATGAATTAGTGGTAATGTCTGTAACCTTGGGATCACCGATGGAACATAAGCATCCCAATGCTGTCAGTTACACCTTACCAATGAGTGCCAAAAGATATGAAATATGGGCCAAAGGTTCTCTATTGGTTTACTTCTGAAATTTAACACTTTCGAAATAATTTATACACGAAGATGATACTTAGCACTTCTCCATTTAACTTATGACTATTATGAGCCAAATAAAATGACTTCTTGGTTCTAACTATAAACGTAAACTTTCAGTCTATTCTGGTAGGATATCAACAGAAAGAGGAACTGATATAAGATAAGAAAACAGCTGTTAGTAAATTAGTTATGAACTTTAACCAGTAGACACGGACCTGAAGGTGCTGGTTTGGAAAATGTGGGGCACTAAGGCCTCCTGGTATGACTGCACACCTGAAATGATGCATTCTAGAAACGGTACGATGATGTGGGTTGAAGATAAACTTGGATGGTGACCGAGTTTGGGATTTGGAGGCTGGTGGTGGGGTCTTCCCACAACGCAGGTTTTCACTTCAGCTTTGACCATCGTGCCCTTACATGAAGAATGGTAAATCACCCACGACACAGAAGAGAATTTAATGAAATGTCTCAAGTAGTTGTATTAGATTAATAAAGATGTTGGGCTGAATGTCTCCAACCATCTAATGTCAATCACAACTGTATAGCAACGGTGAACCTCCTAGCTAAGTCATTACACTATAAAACGATTGACATGATTCAGTCAGAACTTGGGACGAGATAATCGGAGATTAGTTACTTTCCAGTGACCAATCAGTGTAAAAATATTTGTTCACGAACATTTTTAGAAAATGTTAGGACTTACAGTACTGTTTTCTTCCTCCAAGGAACTGAACAAGCTCATCTCCTTACATTCTTTTACGAGAAGAGGTGGCTGTATTACTTCACATAAATGTATCTGTTAAACTGAGTCTAAGTCACGAATTCTTAATCAGAAACTGGAGAACCGTGCCTGAGAAATCAGAACTGGAATTCTGAGATACTTTAAAATTAATTCCTCAGGTAGTCACTAGCAAAATAACGTCAGGTTATATCTTATGAAACAAACGTGTTTCAGTTAGAAAGGACGAGCTTACAACAGCTTACATAAGCGTTAGGATAGCTTATAGGCATGGGGAATAAGCATTACCTTAAATTTTGCACTTATGAACATCATTTAGCAGATATATATTGGCCACTTATTCTGTTCACATTGAATACTCGTAGTTAATTCATAATAATGTGGAGTCAAGTGAACGAAGAATAGTTTTTGCTGGCCTATGAATTTCACCCATCCACCAACAGACTACAAATATTCAAAGGTCAAATAAATACCGATATAGATGGGAGCTGTTAAGTGGTAAGAGAAACATTATATTGTCGGTCGTAAATTCACAGACCAGACTACTGATGAAATTGATAGGAGCATAGCCAATCTTAAGTACAGTAAATCGATAGAGTAGAGGGTGGAATTCAAGTGTAGTGAAAAACACTATTCAGCCCGTTATGTAGGAATTCTGTTAGTCGGAGAGAGGGAGACGTTGTTTCGCATGATTACCATGCAAAATACTTCACTTCCAGAAATATTCTTCTCCTTGATATTTTATCAATTGAAAAAGAATTTCAAAAATCATGCAAAATTTTTAATTGGATATTCATGATGGATAGCGGCTAGCAGTGGAATCCAGGACATGCTTTTCGTCCTGTTTGGGACTCGTCTGCTGAATTTACCCATCTCCCACCTAGTGATTTTCTGCCCATCAGGACTCGAACTCAGGATCAATCTTTTCAGACACCAGATTTTTATGCGTGTTACAGTGAAATGTGTCAGACTAAACCGATGTACTTGTATGAGAGGTTATACACTGATTTTGTCTGCTTATCCAAAATAAGTGCTTGATGGTAAGTGAAAGTTACACAGGTTTAATGTTCAGTGAAATGTTGTTAAAATAATATTGCTCTGAAAATAAGTTTAGAGTTATTAAATTCGTGAGCATTGTATCTTAAAGACTGAAATAATATGAGAGTGGCTGGGAAATTTGAAAAGTCATCATAAATGTCCAAAAGAAATAAAAGGCTAAGTGAATTATCTTCGCAGACAAGACTGATTATTCTATTGGTAGGCGGTTATTGCTTTTGGAGTAGATCAATTAGTAATGTCCATACTTCTGTTCTCGAACTTGTACAGAAATGTATGAAAACTGCCATGAAGTTTGCTCTACTAGGTTTGAAATATGTTGAAGGTGACTATAGACTGTTGTCTGCAAAGTGCTTAGCCTTTTCATCTAGAATAGAATCGTTGCCTTGCATCTTAGTAAGATATGTACTGTTAGATGTACTGTAAGAATGTTCAAACTGTCGAAATATGAATTTTTTTTAAGGAACTGTAATTCTATGAAAACATATTCTGCATTATTGCATATTGAAGTATATACAGATTGTGAAAGTAAGGATGAAGTTTAGCTGGCAGTTAAATTTGCAGTATACTTTTCATTCACCTTGGGTTTCATCGTCTGTGACAGACAGCTACTATCATTAGCCTTCACAGAATTAGTATGTGTCATCGCCTTGTGGGTAAACATCTATATGGTTGTTCAGAGAGAGAGAGAGAGTTTTGTATACACTCACTTTCTAGTGTGTTTTTGTTCATACTCAAGCTTAGCCCTAACATTGGTCACTTCAAAGGCTAAATGCATTAGCTACTAGGCTTTTGAGTGACAACAGTCACTCTTCATGCAACTGATATGGTTTGATGCTACAGTAAGTCATTTTCTGTTGCTGGCTTGGTTTGTTAAAGTAGCTATATACCTCAAGATTTCATTTATGAATCAAGGACATATTCTGAATTAAGGTGATAACTCTATTGTTCTGAGATATTCTGCGAAATGAAGAAAAATGCCAGCAAAAAAGAAATCTTGTATGCAGTGATTTCAGATAGTACTAGTATTGGTATCATCGATGCTCGTGCCCGCTATGAAGTGCTATATTTAGACTGATAAACATCCTTTGCTCCTAGTTAGCAGGATACCTCAAGGTCCTTTAAGTTCACGCTTTCGCTTACCAGAACTATCAGTTGACAAAAATGGATTGAATTAATTTCACTACTCCTGGCAATAAGGTTAGCTTGCAATTTGAAATGATTGTGGTTTTTAAATTGTACTCGAATTTTATAGACACCGTGTAATTACTATTGATGAATCATAAATCTACATATTACATTTGTAAGATTGACTCACAAAAAATTTCTCATTCTCAGTCAAAAACAGCCAAGATCAACTAACTTTTGAAAATTGAACAGCATATTTTTACAATTATGATTCATTTTCTGCTGTGAATTATAAAACGGCAGTTAATCGGCTAAAAGTTAACGTACCAAAATGGCTGCATGTGAGTATTGTAGACCAGTAACATGAAGAGTTCATTTAAAGTATAATATTCGAACAGTATCTTCACTTCTTTACAGCCTGTTCTTAGCAGCAAAGCCTTGAGCGGTTATTATGATGATAGAAATTTACTACATGGGTTCTTAATGGGCTATTTATTTCCTTGGCCACTAAAACTTAGGGTTAGAGGCGAATTCAGACAACCTCATCACTAGTGTACCTAAACAGGACTCTTTGATACCTGGCTATTATAATCTAAGATAAACTCACTGTTGCACATTCTTAGAAATCCGTTCTTGGGCAAAATAAATAAATTCTAGAGAAGGAGTGTCAATTTCTAATAAATCTGGAATGGATGCCTTTACAACACAAAGCAACTCGAATAGCTGAGTTGTGAGTTGTCTGACTGTAGCATTCGGTTACGTAGATTCCGATACCTAGAAGAAAATTAATTCTCACGAGGTTGTACATACACCTTGTTGAAATGAGACATGCCTGTTAAAGTAGAATACATGAACCGATCACTGGGTTTTGATAACACGTGTCTTCGCAGCATTGGTTACGTTTGGTGGATTCACAATGTAAGGGATGTTGAAGTCCGGTGAAGGGTACTACGCGAGACGGGTAAGTCAGTTGATGAGTTTGTGAACCTTCATCAACCAAGATGACTTGGGCATGTGATATGAATGTCAGGCCACCACCTACTTCAACATGCAATGCTTGAAGAAGTTGAATTAGATTGGAAAAAGGCTAGACCAAAACGTGGCACCAATCCATGAAGTTTCTGACTGTTGGTCTGAGCCGTGTAGGCAGGTGTAGACTTCATGGCTGGAGACCCCGAAACGATAGGAATCAGTGGTTGAGGACTCCTGGTCACACGTCTGGAAATTAGTCACAGTGGCGCAGATTTATTCACTCTGAGGTCTTCTAAAGCTTGAGTATTAGAACTAGCCTTCAAATCGTTTATTCTCTTATACAACGTTATCGACTTTAATATCACGTTTTCTGTGCATTTGTTCTTTGTATACTATTGTGAAGTGTGTTGACTTGAACCGATGCCCTTGAATGTAAGTAAGGTTCTATGTTGATTTTTTAGTCAGTAATGGGTGCCAGTAAACAAGAAACTTAATTTCCGGATTCGTGATAGCGGTGCGCACATTACTTGAATATTGTAACATCTTCAATTTGCCAAGTGTAAATACTAAAAGTGTAATATATGAGACCTCTTTTATCCCATTCTGACAGCTACGTTGGAACACGGCGTTCTTCATTACCACAGCTGCGCCATCTACTGTCACATACTATTATGATACAATAAACAGCAGAATTGAGGCATCTTCATTGTGTGAGAGTAACTGACCGATTTTATTATGAAGACCAACTACTGGAAGTGGCTGGTCTTTGTTAGTTGCAAGTACTTGTTACACAAACATTACGTTTTAAAGTCGCTGGTGCGAAGCGTTTGTAACTTACTTCTAGTCTCGAACACTGAGACAAAGACACATCTAATAACATACCTGGACAGTGAAAAAAGCAGTTCTGATCGTCAGCCGATGCGATAAAATCCAAAGGAATTCAGTTTCCTTAAAGTTTTGTGCATAGCTTTTCTTTTAGTCCAAGCTCTAACATGAAGCTACTTCAAGTTGTCACTTATCGATAGAAGAAAGCAATCTAAGTTGGAAATATCATTTTCAAGCCTTCCCAAACCATATTGGAGGTTTAAAAAACAGTTTTAGCGAATCAGAAGACAGAATCTTCAACTTTTCTTTGAATCATGACTTATCCATCAAAATCCAACGGAGAAGAATCACATTGTGCAAATTTTTTGTGAAGTTTTTAATGCATGACATAAAAACCGATTTGAATGTTACAAGAGTGAAAACTACCGATCACATAATATTTGGTTTCGTCTTATTGAAGACCTCATTTACAACATTTGTTAAAACCACGTCAAGTATTCAAGCGTCAGCAGTTTCTTGAAATATTCGTTGGTTTGCTTTCTGCATAAGGTATTCAAGTAACTTAATTAGTTGATTTCATTTTCGCATACAAGCAGCCATTGAAGACTGATCTGAGCATATACCTGGGGTTGCACTATGTCACGAGGTGACAGAAGTTGGGAATATGGATCATTGGATTCCTACCCAATGGCTCAATGGTAAGGTGCTGACCACGGAACCTGAAGGTCGCGGGTTCGATCCCTGGAGGGATCATGGGTACGCACTACTAAAGAGTCCCATACTTAGACGAAACAGCTGTCCAGTGCAACTTGAAATATCTCTAAACCCCCACAAACCCCTTAAAATTTAATACCTTTTTCCGTTGTCTGTGAAACATTCCTCCAAAGTATTTGTTTGAAAAAAGTCACCGATTTAATTGTGAAAAAATAGCTAATAATGATCAGTGTAACGGAATGTATTTGATTGCCAAACATTTATTTTTCGTCGCAGTCTAATATGATTTACATATGTGGTGATGTATCGCTTTTACTGTATACTCTTGAAAAATGTCTGCCAATTTTAAGCACAGGGTCATTTGGACTAGTATTTGCAATTCATAAGTCTATAAATATATGGCATACAAATTCATGACTCCTTTGATCAGTTAATGTATATGTATGCCATCAGTCTAGAAATGCTTTACACATATGAATGTTTGTATTTAGAGTATTGAATAGAGAGACACACTCTGATAAAACTAATCATGTGTTGATGTAATAAAGGCTGGTTATAGCATTATCATTACAAAATTCATTTTTATTCGAAACAGAAAATGTTAAGGTTCTTGCTTGAGACATTTACAGATAAGTAATTAGAAGCTGTTGACCTGATTTTCATCGCTTAATCGCGTCATAAAACTCAAGAAAAACTACTTTTCCCTTTCGGGTTTGACAGTTTTGTTTTTAGTTTAGTAGTAAAGTTAAAGGATTATTCAGGTCATATACCATATTATGTGTACATCGATTAAAAGTATTCATCTGACTCACCAATCTACAATACCTATGTTACAGATGAGGTCGTCGAATGTCTGTTACAGCGAAGGCATATTGTCTGAAAGTATGGTATATTGAACTGTACAACCATGGAAAATGGGTAGTAAAATTACGAGACACGACTGGGTCATTCGTATTGGAAATATGTATATCTGATTACAGGCGAATTAATGATTGGAATATGTCCATTTCCAGCAGCTGAAGTGGTTAGGACGCATGTTGGTCAACTCAAGCTGTCACATACTACAACTTAAGTTAATATCTTGAGAAAATCCAAGAGTGGTGAGACCAAGACATGAAGCGAAATCATGAAGCTGCTGATTATCAGTGTAAGCTATGTATGGTGTCAACTTCATGGCTATGGTTGTCAAAAACTCAAGAATCACCGGTCACACACTCTAGATGACGTCGATTAGAATTAATCACAGTGGCAACTATAATTCAAGTCTCACACTTCGATTATCAGTTTTGTCTGCACTGACATCCATCTTGTGCATTTTCATATCTTGAGTTGAGTTTTTATCAGCAAGGTTATGTGAAATATGTTACGGTGACTTAAGAAGATTCACATTATTTCGCATTGTTGTCTTTTTTGTTTTTCATACTATCGAGAGGTGGTTAGCGTTTGTACTACGTCCACAGAGATTAAGAGATATGATTAATCAAAGCAGAGTGATTGAAACACTCGATGGATGTTTTAGTCGTTGAAGGTAGAGCCTATATTATATGTGTCTTAATCTTCCCAACTTGTGAAGGTTTAATATGTCTGTGTAATCTGTTAATTGAGGCAGAACAAATAAAATATGAACAAATTTCTGAAGGTTTTAGTGAACGCCTAAAATCTAGTTGAGTACGTCTTATAGGCGAATAATTTTAGTCCAAAAAGCTGTTTAATCTATCTTGTCTTTCTCATTTTAGTTTAAAGCTGGCAGTTGATTACTGCACTAGCAGAAACTGGCTTCATCAAGCAGTGATGTCCTACAAAACAGTTGTTTCGTTCCATTTGAACCACCTCAGTAGTTTACACTTCTTATCTATCTTTAAATTAGTCAATCAACCAATCAGCTGAATCAGATTTAAGATGATCTCTTAGGCATAGTATTGTTCTCGCTTTTCTTCTAATGACATACAGGCCATTTTTTCCCATTATCTGCTTCTTTTATTCGCATAATCTACTGTAGGATAGAAATCTTTGTCATGCTGTTATATCAACATCGGGATGAAGATTTTTCGCTTTTGAATATTATCTGTGCTTGATTTCAAGATTATAAGTTTCTGCGACTGAAAAAGATGCATTTCTTCTCAATTGTCTCCTGCTAATCATTAATTCAGCTTCTCTATAATCATTGTATGAATGATGACGATAAAATTTTTTATCTATTGGCGACAGAAATGAAGTTGGAGCCAATATAAACCAGTAGAAAATCAATTTGTGAACAATTTTAATTGCATTTCAAAGATAGTCACTGTTTTACAGTGGATTTGATAAATTCCTAAACAAATGAGTTTTTAAGATGATTTGTAGACAACAGGAAATCGAAACGTTACTGGAATATGAGTGACCTCAAATAAAGAACAACTCATGGATGACCGGAAGAACAGTGAAAAAGTTACTACCTAACTGTACTAAACAGGTTTTGATTTTGGAATTGGAGCTGAACGTGTCACACAATATTATGGGTCTTTTTAAATGTCTTCAGTAGGCAGGTAAAAGATTGTTATCGTAACTATCTATGAGATGCCTGCTAGTTACACTGGTTAGAATCTTGCCTCCTTTGAGGCCCAAGTTCTTCAGGATACATTTAGCGAAGTGAACAGATACTCATTTCTCAGTCCTTCCAATGTACTTGCTACTGCAAGTGCACGTAAATTCATAAATGCATTTGTAGGTGACATGAGTGGGATATTTGTTCAGTTTGGACTGTTTCAGTGAGCATACAGTATCGTATACTGATAAGTTTGGTTGCATGCAAACTTCTGTTCAGTCCTGTTTTGATTCTTGTGTCCATTCTCCTAGATATTGCATTTCCCTTGAATGGAAGATAAATAAAAACCGTCTTCTTTTCAACATTTACTTTTTACAGATTCTATATGCATTAGAAAATGATCATTTTGTTAGTATGTCTTTTACTACATCAGTTTTCATTCATTGTCCGTGTATATGAAAGCTACATAAAAATTCTGGCATCAACTATTTCCTAAATATACATATAAAATGGAAACTTTCATATTTTGTGATTTACAATAAGTGATGCAAAACCAAGGTAAGCATTCAGTGAAATGGTTGAGATGGAGGAAATAACTGATGCACAGCAGCCACTGATTTTCAGTTATGAGAAGATGAGTGTGATGAGTGCCAGTCGGTCAACTTTAATTTGGTTTAAATTTGAATTGATTAGGCTCAAAAGATATTGAATGGATTGATGTCTTGGAAGTCATCAAGCAATGTGCTAGTAAACGATGCGACAAAGTGATTCAGTCACATCTCGATGGTTAAAAAGTATGAACACAAAAACACAAAAATGCACTTAGTACATGGAATCACCTAATTCCTAATGTGTTAATCTTCTAAAAGCCCTTCAGTAGTGTCCAAGCTTTATTTTAAACTGGTGTGAAATAATAATATTGTTTTGTATATTAGGTCATGATTTCAAAATCGTAAGTAGTAATAATCTACCTGACACGTATGTCTTCATTAATGTTTTGCTGAATTGATGAGAGGAAAACTGCAAGACGACTTCTTTTCTTTGAAGTCTTATCAGGTTCAACATCTCACAGTTTTCTGTGTTTACATTAGAATTAAGTTAATGAGATTTGAATAGGAAACTATATGTGCATACGCCTAAACGATTCTGGTGCTTTATTTGTGTAATCAAAGAAAAAGTAAGCGAGGGGAAATTTAGCAAAACACCATAATATCTGGAAAACACAAGGTACAATTAAAAAAAGAAAAGAAATCAGATTAAAATTGGAATGGTGTTATTTATTGTGTGATAGTCACCATTTCAATGTAGGGTGTATGTTCCTTCTTATCTTGGACTTCTCAGTTAAACCTGCTTGCTTATCAGTGGGTGATGTTGTTCATGATTCAGTTTCAACTCAGCGTGTGTCGTCCCAAGAACCCAAGTGGTATCTAATGCTCTAGTGAGTCATGAAGACAGTTTCTTGAGAAACTAGTTGCTACTGGTAACCTACTTTTTCACAAACTTTTCTGAATCCAACTGACTTACCTATGTTAGCTAACAGGCTACTTGTACGGATTATATATATAACATATATAAGCACTTCACCTCGGCGATTTCGGACACCCTTATTCATGTCCATTTATTTCCTTTTTATTTTTTCATTTCTCTCTCTTAGTTTACTTCACTTTTATGATACCTTTGTTAAATTCATCTTCCTCTGCTTTTCATAAGTGTTGTAAAATGATGAGTCAGTGCAGTTTTGTGAGGCGTTCCATCTTCTCACTTCTCCTTTGAATTACTTACTGATGAAGCCAGAGGACACATGTGTCTCATTATGAATTGAAAAAAGGCTAGAAATTGTTTAACATGAGATTCAAAGATATTGAGTTCAATACGTACAGTATTAGCGGATCCAGCTGAGTATTAGATGGTTCAGTGCTCCGTTATTTATCTTCCTTCTTCAGCCGATACCACATTCAAAAGTATCAATTAAAACGCCTGATGATTGCATACCTAAAAGCTACAGAGGGTGACGTCGCGGAAAAAATATTTGTTCATTATAGTCTTTATTCTTTTACTACTCAGTAAGAATATTTATATCCTTATAACTAACAGCTTCATATTGATCAGTACAGGTATGACCCATATGGCCTTGATAATCGATTGCAGATAGTATTTAAATGATGAAGGCAGTCAGTGACACCATTTGCTTCTGAATTGCTTTGTGCGACGTGCAGATGAAACACAAACTACGCGAATGTCACCATCATGAAGCGTCTTAGAGTAAAGTGAAGTTACTTTTCGTATCTACTTGCATAATTACGTATCACCCTCATCAGTAAGTCGTTTCATCCAGCTAATATTAATCGAATCCAGGTAATGAATGGCTTCAGCCAATCTACATACATCTTTTTTTAGTGGGTGTCTTGTGTGGTCTGTCTGTTTATCTATTGACCTTTTTCGTTTACCCATTTGTGTCATCCTGACAAAGTAGAACTTGATTAGTAGCTCACTCTCCTTTTGGGATGTGTTAAAACGGAACGACTATTTTCTTGTTAAGTAAAAGCTAACATCACATGAAGGTGATAGCCATAAATCTTATAACTTCACCTTAGCAACGGTGAAAAACTTGAAACACATGGGAAAAGAAAGGTTAACCGAATACAGATAAGCTGGAGAAAATGAGATTAATGTATTATTCCTTTTGAGACAAGCAAACTTTGATATTATTGTTGGATAGTGGCTAGTGATGGGATCCAGGATGCCCCTTTCATCCTACTGGGGACTTCCCAGCTGGACGTAACCGACTCTCAGTGAGCGATCCATACCAAAGCTCGGTCCTGGGACCGACTACTGCAAATGCCAGAAGGTCATCTACCGGGCCACCGAGTCACGATATACACTTCTTGTGCAACGGTCTAGTCTATTTTATATTTCTTTTATTACCACGTCATTGATTGGACCGAACTGTTCAGATATTATTGGCATATGGGACCCTGCATGGACGCCTCAGTATTGCCTGTATTCTCAGTTTTGATATTAATGGTGGTTAGTGGTTAGCAATGGAACACAGAATGCCCGTTTCGTTCTATCTGGGACTTGTCGGCTGGATGTATCTGAGATCGGTCTCGGGTCCGAGTCTTATTGGGAACGGTATCGTGCACTGAGAGGCTGGTGAACCCAGCTGACGAGTCCCAAACATGGTGAAACTAGTTTCCTGAACTCCACTGCTAGCCACCATTCATCATTAATATCAGAATTGAAAATACAAACTATATCGAGGTATCCAGACAGGAGATCGTATGCCGATAGATACCGGTCAATTTGGTTCAGTCAGAGACGGGATAATACAAGCAATGTCATATAAACAGACTTTCCAAGAATGCAGTCTCAGATTTGATCATTGGTGAATTCCACTGTAGACTACGTGTAGGTGAAAAAGACTCCCAGGTCTGTTGGTAGCATTCACATAAGTACTTAATGCTGACCCAAGCGAATAATTGTAGACTGCCATTCATTTAAATCAGCAGTGTTTGCTGGCCAGAATAAGGTGATCTAAACATCGAATAAACATACAACTCGCCTGCAATCCAGCTAATCAGTATTGTTCCTATACTGGTTTAATTCAGCCAGAATCGGAGTTCGGAAAATTGGTAAATGAGGAGCAGAAAGATCGAGATACAGCCGTAAGAATAAGTTTGAGTTGAAAACTCAGTAAATACGTAAAATGCAAATACCTAATAATTGGAAATGAATAAATAAGAAGACAAGACAGGTAAGGCACACATACTCAACTTGTGTTATCTTCAGTATTTAATAAATTTTGCTAACCCTAATTATTTATTCCCTCTCCTGTTGCACAGTTCATCTGCTTGAATATCACTCCTTTTTATGTTCACTTCCTCTTTGGATTATGTTGTTGAGTGTGGTGATTTGAAATGAAACAATTTTGTGCAAGTTTCCGTAAGGATTTGTCTGTCTCCGTGCCTGGTTATCGACCAGATGGTCTCATGATTGGTGGATTTTATGCACCAAACCATCTGCAGTAGATGATATGTTGAGCTGACTGTGCTTATAGTTAAACGGTTGGCTGAAGATGAACCAACTTCCTGGAAATAGGGTCTACATTTTTCAAATCCATCTCATATGTATGAGTTATTTCCCGTGGTGAACTATTCAAATGAACATAGCTCTGTGGTTGGAGACGTTTGGATAGGATAAACTGGCTAATAAGGAACAAGTTGGAGAGCTGACTAGACATAAGAAATCATGAATCACATTGCAGTTATCAATATTGACTGAAGCCTTCAATATTGTGCTGACTGGAAACGGGAAAAAGTTTCAGATATTCAGTTAACAATGGAAGCCAAGGTTTGATTAGGATACGATGGGGAATGTTTATTTTCAGATGTCCAATTCCTGCGAAAGGAGATTCAACTTTAGTCTGGATGTATCGGTAGCACAATTTAAACAGGAAATCAAGTTGTGTAATTTGTAATGGATTGAACAACAGGAAAAATAGTTGGTTTCTGTTGTTCTTCAGAGGTGGACTAGTTATTGGAGGAAGGTGAAGCATGCCAAGATTAGCCAACACAAAGTTCGAATGAAGATGTTCGCTTTTTATTTAGATTAACAACAAAATGCTGGCAGTGCAGGAAAAGTAGATGAGTTGTTGAACAAAACTATAGGACTTCACCTACTACAGTGGTTATGATGCCTGTTATGCTTGAATAGCTACCATATAATGTGATGGGCTACGTTAACATTGGGGTGGAAAAGCAAGCAAACCATAAGGTCAAAGTGTAACATGTGACAGGTCTCTGATTGTTGCTTTGAGTGATGTACAGAAGCGCTAGCTTCTTGATTAGAATAAAAATCAACCCTTAAGTCAATAAACAGGTCCCCAAAAACTTCCAAAATAAATTATTCTAGTGCTCGTTGGTGACTTGCTTCCATTTGAGATTCCCGAAGTCCTAATGAGAAGTGGTGACCAGTGGGGCGCGAGGACAGTTGCTCGACAAAGACATTGGATGGAGGTAGCTCTATATCGTAAACTGACAGAGGTAGGAAATGGAGGCCACTGAATGCCAACTCAGTGGTTCAGTGGTAACGTGCCGGCCGCAAAACTGAATATCCTGCTTTCGACCCCTGGAGGAGTTATGAATGATTACTGTTGAAGAGTTCAGTATTAAGACGAAACAGCTGCCCAGTGCTACTACGTTTTCAGTGGTTCTCCAAATGATGTCAATTCATGATGAACATCAACCGAAAATTAATTAACAAATCCCCACGAATCATCAAATTTGCGGAGATGAAATCTGCGGTTGAAAACCCACGGTGACATAGACGGTTTCATCATCAATATTCCCCCTAAATGTAGGAAATCTGATGATTGAAAAGTTTGTTTACTTTCACTTTTCATGCTGTCCTGCAGTTTTTCCCACGGCTGCTGGTATTTTTATCATAATCATCATTCCTCTGTCTTTTTTTTCGTTAGTTTCCTTCAGTTTTACCAGTTTGAAATGAAGCAGCTTCCATCAGCGTGACATTCTACTAGGTCCTGGGTTGCTCATGTTTATTTGCCCCACGAAGGTATTTTTATTAGAAACTGTTCTAAATGAGTGGGAATCAGATGTTGTACGAAGGAACGAAATCATTTGGAAATCCATTTAAACAAAGTATTACATGAAAACGGCTACTTAGGCTGCTTTACCTTTAAATATTCTCCCCAGCGGCCAACAGATGAAGCATTTGTTCTTCTATAACATCAGAAGTATTTCGGAAAGTAATGAACAGAATGCTATGATTGTTTAGAATTATTGTACCTGAAAAATGTATAAGATCTATGTAGTGTATCCTGTAGGATGGAAAGGATTCGGTGACTGAAGTAGAAACACACTTATTCCATCTACAAGATAAACTAAAAAGACTTGTCATGACAAGCAGCAAGTAAATTTTCGTCTAGCCTGTTGCTATGCTATCGCAGGGGAAGAGGCATACAGAAGAGTCTGTGTATGTTTAGCGTTAGTAGTCCCATCAATTAGTAAACCTATATGAGAGGGAAAAGAAGAAAAAAGTGTTAGTCAGGTCAGAACTCAAGTAGAATGAACTAATACTTAGTGGTAAAAAACAATCGGCAAAAGTTAATAGTAATCAGGCAAAAGACAAGGCAATCTGGATATCAAAACTGGAAAGTAAGCCATCAACATTTTGAATCCATTAATGACTAAAATGGCCATTCTGTTTGACCTTACGTACTATATTTATGATCGTCCAACAGCGGTAATTTTTTATGCCTTAGAATAGTTTGTTGCTTTGTAAGTCAGGAAATATGACTATAGTACTGACAGGATCGACTGTAGTCCCATTGGTGGGAACCAAATAGCTCCGAACACAAGCCTACATCGAAAGCTCACTAAATATGGTGGATGAGAAAGGTTAATTGAGTTTCGTGGTATCTTTAATCTGCGCTCAAAATGATGCCATAAATTTTCTCAAGTTTTGCTTGTACGCTTTGTTTATTACAACAATGAAACAAACTACTTGTGCAACTAGTACTCATCTAATATTCGATCTCTGAACGGTATTAGTTCGTTAGTATAATCTTACTGACTTCATCGTATAAGGTGCATTTTTACTTGTGTAATCCTGGCGTAGTATATTAGAACGAATGACAAAATAAACAAATATTTTGTATTATTCCTCTGACTTCGATATAAGATATAAATACATGAGTGTGAAAATGTCTATGAGTTTTTCTGAGATTACCTTCATTTTTAAATTCAGAGTACGAGTCCTGTCTTTAAGTGTTTCCCGTGAAATGCATCTGTCCATGTAAAGTGTACAGTATAGTTTGAAATGTCTTTCTTTGGGATTTATAAAATACACACACATACACACAACTACTAAGTTGATCATCTCTGTTTCAGGTTTAGAACTTAATCTGGAGCTTGTGAGCATCCTTCTGCTGACTATTCGAAATAAACTGAAGCAGTTAGGTGCAAAGAACTAAGTATCATGTTCCTGTTAAGACCCTGAAAGAGTGGTGAAATAAATACTAAGTGCAACAAGCGGCTTGGTGGATTGACGGATAACCTATTGTTCTATGCTTGGTGGCGGAAAATTTATGTTCCAATTCATCATTAAAAGTTTCAATAACTTTAAGTTTTGTGGTAAATGATCATGAATTGTCGTTGTATATGAAAACTGCTTTGATGAAAAGCTTTCATCTCTTCGTAAACCAGCGGAAACTAGGATAGGCTTCATTGTAACTCCACTCAACCGACTAAATATACTCATTTATTCATGAATAAGAACAAGACATGTCTTATCAAAGAAATATTTCATTTCAACGACTTCAGTATCAACCTGTACAGTGGCATTTATAATCGAAAAAGTGACAGATAATTGCAGTAAAAGTTGCTCAGTCAATATGCAAAATATACACTAGGTGTTGGCGGTGGGATTTGTTCCACTGAAAGAAACAGAAAATGGGTCACTGAATAAGGAACGAATTGATAACAGGTGGTGAGATAAGGGACAAATGCTGTCAAAGAATTATGAAACGGTGATAATTTAACCGAAGCATGCAAAATGGGTCAGTGAATTGATATTAAATAGTGAAATATGGGTCCAATGTTGTCAATGGAGTGAAAATTGATGATAATGATGATAATTAAAGAGAAGTATACCTAAGTGAAGTGAAATGAAGTTGACAAAATAACCGAAGTGAATTGTTAAGGCCAAGCTAGAGAAAGTAGTTTCACAAAAGGTTTTTGAATACACCTCAGTGAGTGATGTTGTTCCCACTGAGACTGGAACCCCATACGCATCGCTTCAAACGCCAACGACAATAACAAGCATATCAATAAATAGCAATAACCAATACCCGTTGTACAAGAAGTGGGTTTCGTGCCTCCGTGGCATAGTGTATTACGCCTTGGCGTTTGAAGCGATGGGTACATGGTTCGAATCTCAGTGGGAATAACATCACTCAATGAGGTGCAGGTACATCCAGCTGATGAATCCCAAGTAAGACGGAACGCGTGTCCTGGATTCTTCTCTTAGCCACAACCAAACAAATCACCAAAATGAATTGTTAAGGCCAAGGTAGAGAAAGTGGTTTCATGAAACGTTTTTGACTGCAGAGTTTCGATGTTTATTCATGTGTAGCTAATGTTTCAGCTATGCATAAGTGGTAGAAACGTGGATCTCTAGAGTAGTTCAGTTTAACCTTGAAGGATTAACCTCGAGAAGCTGAATGATCTGACTCTACTAGTTGTCCACATATGCATCAAGTTGTTTTTCTTTTCTTGCCTTTGGTAAGCCAAACCGGGTAGTGTTGAGCTAGGAGTTTTCAGAGGGCCCTCTTACAACGTTGAATATAGTTAACTCCACAGGAGCATGTGAATTTGTAGATACACATGGATGTGCACAAAAGTGGTGACCTATCCTTCAAGCATCATCGAATCAGACGATAGCTGGAGAAAATCAATCTCAGTCTAGTCGGATAAAAGGTTTTGTTGATATACTTTGAGAGACGGTTTTTCAGTACTTTGACTGTGGTGTTTCCTTTGAATTTCAGATTTATTGTTACCATGTTCTTAGGAGCTGTAATAGGGTAGGTGGGGAGTGGTTCATTTCTTCAGGTTTTTGTCAATAAATCTTTTAGGGTATTTGGTATTCCATATTGTTGTTCTGAGAGTTTTAATTTCAACATCTTGTCTTCTGAACAGATTTAATAGATTCTGGAACGCAGCTAGTGAATGAGATTTCTCTTACCACTAAGGGGTACCCATTTATTAAAGTTGGTCAAATGACCAGTACAAGTTGGTTTGTGATAAACTTACCTTTGAATCCAGCTATCATCTTTTCCTTTTAACAATACGTCTAGAAAGTGGAAAGTTGAGTTTAACTCTTCTTCTACAGTGAATTTAATTGATAGATGAAGATTATTGAAACGTCTTAGCAGCTCGTGCGCTGAACATGTTTCGTCACAAATAAGAAAAGTGTTGTCAGTATACCTCTTATACAAATAAAGTTCCAAGATTAGTTATTTAAGTGGCCCATTTTGCTCTTCGTCATGAGGATATTATCCAATGGAGACCTCATTGCGACTCCGTTCCTCTGATCATTAATCACATCATTGACTTTGAGCTTTACATTAAACTTACATCTTAATATCAGTTCTTTTAGGTAGATCATAGGTAATACAGTGTTATTATTATTCGTATCAATGTAATTTCATGGATAAAAAGCAGTTTCAACAAGTGAAACATTGGTAAATAAGGAAGAAATGTCAAGCGATATCATACGCTAACCCATTACTTTGATTTCTTCGATGCAGTGAACGAAAACAAATATATCAAGAAGACTATGTTTACACAGATTTAATCTCACGGGTTCGAGAATTTCAGTAAGCCTACTGGCCAATGACTGACAAGGTGAAATAGGACATCCACTGCTGGGCGAAGAGGAAGGTCATCTTTATGCACCTTCGGGCCTATGCTTGTACCAGATAGTCTGAGATATTCACATATATCTGGGGTAATTACGGATTCTTTTTTCAATTTCCTTAAGATTTTTGACATTTGATTTTCAGTATCTTTTGTTTTGTCCTTCTGATCCCTGGAGTTTAGAAATTTATTATCACCGCTAAGAATTAAGTATAGTTTATTAATATTATCCTACCGATCCGAAACCCTGATATCAGATCCTTTGGCGTATATCCTTGTTATTTAGTAGTTTTTTCAATTGCACTTTGTGCTCTTTGGAAATCATACCCCGTTGCTGACATGGTGTTTCCAAGTATTGATAGTAATAATGTAATAATATGGATTTGAAATGTTCAGAGCTTTCAGAGGACGTCAGGATTAAGTTTCGAGTCCGGCTGATAAGATTTTCAAATTGTACTTTTGCATCAAGTTCACTAGCTTTAGATGAAGCACAACAAAACTTTGGTCCCAAAGATAAAATCTGCATCTGAATGTTTTACAGGGTTATACCGAAGAGGGCTAACAAGTATCTCTCAGGTGCATCTTGGAAGTTTTTGTGTGACTCAGTAGTTTTGAAACGTTTCAGAAATTTGATTCTCACATCTCTTCTTTATCACATAAAATTCAAATGAATCACTTTCTTCACTTGCTAGCTCAAAAACAAAATGCTGTTGATGAGAAATATTTCTTTCGAGTTCAGGAAGGCATATACGGATGCCATCAATCAGATTTAAAGTATGTCTCTTCAACGTCCGACCATTAGGATAAGTGCGATTACGACGCAAGACTTTCCAAAGAATTTTTGGATTTTCATGCTTCACAATACATTCTTTTGCGCAAGTCTAATAGAATAACAAAGAAACCCACTGAGTTCCTTCACTGTCACTGGGTCTTTGGAATCCTTCAACTGACGAAGTATGCCCATTTATTCATGAATGTATGTCTTGTTCTCATTCATAAATAAATGGGTATATTTCGTCAGATCTCACTTTCGCCAATGAAAAATCTTGACGAATGAAGTAAGCTTAAGACGTGGTCGGTAGCTGGATTTTGTAAGTACGTTAGCAGAGCATCGTACCGTTTACTCGGAGGCCGTTAGTACAAATCCTCTCATGACCTAGGTTTTCACTGCACCTTCAATCATCACTCAGAATCAGTCAGAGGAAGTACAACAAAAACTGTTCATACAGGTATTTTCATTTATACGAAATAAGAGTTGTAAGTAGCAGTGAATCTGACATACTTTCCATCGGCATTACTGGATGGTCAAATAAGATTTAAAGTGTGAAGAAAGGTTTTTATGTGGATTATTTAACTGCAAGTTGTTTCATATTTACTCATTTCTTCTTAGATGCTTAGTGACTGAAGAGTAGAGAAAAATGTTAGGCGCACAGACTGACACTGTAAAGAGGTGAGTAGTATATAACAATGCGGTCGACAATGTTGGAGCGACATAAACATCTGAACCCTAAGCATTTTGTTAGACGTATCTGGCTAACAGCCATCATCGCCCACAAGTAAACACTTTGCATATAAAGCAGCCCTTAACATGCTACGTAGGAACTGTCAGGAATTTTACTGTTTCACTGTGATATTTCTAATAAACAGACTAAAATGGAATTGCAATCTACCACAGTGCTCAAGTTTTACTCCTATATTAATTTTGCCTCAGGTTTTTTAAAACCGAAAGTCAAATGGAAATTGAAGTTCTTGTTATGTTTTGCATTTTCATATCGAGGGTGATATGAGAACATCTTATCCTGTTCTTTTTATTTCCTTATTTTGACTTCTTCTGTTATTACCGTTGGTTTGTTTGGCCTAATTCCATCTTTACACATCATGTAAAATGCCTCAATAAACAGAAGTGTGATCAGGTTTTTGGAAATGCTTTTTCGTCAATGAATTCCATGCATTTTTCAAAGTAAATACATCTGTTCATTGCACTTAGAAAAGTTATCTGAAGGTAATATTGCCTGAAATAAATATTGGACGTTTTTGACGAATTTAAGCACAAAAGCGAGTAGATTAAAGAAAGTATTGACCTAGTTCCTTAACAGAAGCTTGTATTACGTCAAGTTCAGATACAATAACGTCTTAAAGGCACACTCAGACGAGGAAGAAGATGGTAGATGGTGTTATAAATTTTGTTTGTGCTGTCCTCTCGGTAATGCAAATAAAAGAAGTCGATATGTAGAGTTTTTAAAAATGTTTAGCCATTGCCATAATAGGCATGTTGCAGTCGTTTTTAGTGTTGTAAGCGAAACGGACATCTGGTGTTTAGATCACCTTGCTGTGCTTTTAAGAAAGTTACAGTTAGGTGCTCACAGGTCCTAATCATTTCTGTTGTTTATCAAATACTTCATTCCGTTGTGATGCTTTTATGATAAGAATTGCAACCCATGATCTTTGATGGATGATTTTCAGTGGAAAACTTGTTGATACTGCAAATAAATTTATGAATAACTAATTAATTTTGAAGTTTTTTCAGTGCGAATCGTATAATTCATAAATGCGTTGCAAATATTTCGTCACAGCTGGTTATTTAGTATTAGGTATCAGGAAAAGCAATCACTCAACCTCAGATTCAGAGTTCACCATTCATAATGGTTGAGTAATCATATGCACAAGGTGTAACTCAGAGGATTCCCGCCAAATGATAGATACCATCAACATCAAACACTGTATACTCCAATGTTATGACTCAGTCTAATGGTTATTTCTCAGACTTGTTCGAGAGACTCAATCAGCACTTTATGCGTGACAGTTACATCAGTTATCGCCTATCGACTGATTCCGACATATAGCCTATTACTATGAGGACGCTGGTTCTGCCTAAATGACCAAGTGGTAAAGTCTCTAACACCGGTATTGGGTGATGTAAGTCTACGAGGGGACATGTGTCCCATCAAGGTTGTAGAAGTTACATCTTTTTGAGGCATGCCGGCGGAAAGGGAACAGAAGTCTAGAGTTAAACGACCGAGTTACAACAAATACTTAGAGCTTTTTGTCTTTCACTGTAATAGTAAAGTAGTATGATTTTACTGCTCAAATGATTTTCGACATCGATTAAGAGAAACCTATAACCGTATATCAGTAACTCATAACGGTTGAAGTCGGACAATACCAAGCAGCTTTGACGATGGATGATCTCAACAGGTAGAACAGTTAAACGCCACTGAGGCGATGATGACCAGTATGAAACACTGCTTACATTTAGCAAGGGCCTCTGTAACTGGATTATGTGTATGAACAGGTTGTGAAATGAGGAACACCATGAGGCTTTGATCTCAAGTATCGGTCGATTTCCAAGTATCACATAGGTACACGTTTTTGTTGTTGCCTGTTACAAAACGACTTCCTCACTAGTAAACCTGATTTCTTTCATCTTCCTCATAACTGCGTATTAAGTCATTGTTTAAGCTTACCGAAGAAACTAGCTGAGACATAATTTGGAATGTCATGTTAACAATCTGAGACAGCCGTAGTTTGGCAGACGTGTATTGATACTGGCCGGATTAGAACCGGCGACCACTGGGTTTCCGGTTCGATGCTCTACCAACCAAACTACGAGGTCCGACTGCTGACCAGATTTTTATTTCACTTCAATCACCAATGGTTTCGCCTGGCTGCCATGTGAATTACTGACGTGTTATTATAACTTGATCGTACTCAAATTGACTGCCCAGTCATAATTTCTCATCCTAATCCAAAGCTGACTGAATTAGAGAAGAGGAACATCAGACTGATTATCATTTTGACTATCTGAGATATTCGTGTTATGGCAGACTAGTATTGATACTGGGTGGTGATTAAAGGTGAAATGGAAATTTAGACCGCTACCGGATTCGAACCAGGATCAGCAACTGATTATCTATCATGGGGATGGGAAGATACACATGTTTGTAAATAAGCAAATATAAATAAATAAATATAAATAGGTGAATACACATTTGTTTTTCTTGAATCTCTAATTGACAAATAAGGTAAGTGTATGAGAAATGACCTTGACACGTTATCGATTAATGACTTGTCTAGATAAACATTTGAATGAAGTATTCAAGAGAGAGGTTTCCATTCATGCTTTTTTGTTGATAAGACATATTTCTGTTCGTCAGAATAAAAACGATCTGCCAGAGTGTATAACTCTTATTCTCTCTGTGTCTGGAAGTTTACACAGGTTTTCTTTCTGTTTTGGAAAATAACTGCATGTGTTTCTACATACCATACCACACATATTTATGGATTGTCATTTAACTAGCCTTTAAGGTGAAATGGGTAGGAAATGGACAGTCAGGGCATAAAATTACAACATATCATGATATGATGATACTGTCTGACTAAGCACCACGTCATACCACTATGACAGTGAATAAATAACAAGTGCTCCCTCCTAAATGAATAAAATCTTTTACAGAAATAAAAGTAACCACATAGAACGTAAATTGCACCTTTTTGGCCTTCAGTTTCCACAGGAAAGACTGCCGTCGTTATGGAGTTTGAGTTACTTTTACGATCGATTCTCTTTCGTTTAGCCAGTCTGATTACGATGATTAGCTGGATAGGAGTGGAGTTAAGACTCGATCAGCAAAGTTGAATCATATAGCTCACTTGGTAGGCCATGGGGCTATTAGTTCAAATCCTGCTGTGTGTGGGACTTTCATTTCACCTTCAATCATTAACCCATATCTCATCAGCAACTGGTTCTTCCAACTGCTTAATCATCCTTTGACTTCATGTGTAGATTTTGATATTCACAGTTTTCATGTTGCTAGCACAAAAAAAGTGTATTTGAAATGCATCTTATATTATTATTAGTCCCTTGGGTTACTTTTGGAACATAGGGCTTCAATAGCACGTCTCCATCCCACTCTCTTCTCTGAAATCTTTTGAACCTGGCTCCACGACAGCCCATAAGCTCTCATTTCCTCTTCGCACGATCTCCTTCATGTCACCCTCACCTCCGACACCCAACTCGCACTTCCCATGGGGATTCCACTCGAGCAACTGGCCTGACGCGTGATGTCCTCAGTCGGCCTTCTCAGTGCATGCCCAATCCATCTCCACTTCCTCCTGCATATTTGTTGCATGATAGGTTCTTGGTTGGTTCGTTCCCAGAGTTCCTTGTTACTTATTCTTTCTGGCAATCCATCTAATTTTCACCAACGAGCCAGCGTAAGCAGTTGTTGATGAATGTCTGTAATTTATTGGAAATCCCTTTCGTGACGCACCAAGTCTCTGAACCATACAGAAGCACTGATTTAACGTTGGTCTTGAAAATCCGTATCTTGTTCTTTGTGCTGAGTACAGAAGATCTCCACACTGGTTTCAAGCTAATGAACGCCTGTCTTGCTGTCTTTCCGATTCTGACTTTGACATCCTCGTCTGTGCCTGTGCTGCCTGTAGCTGAAACAGTGCTTCCTAGATAGGTGAAGGAGGTTTCTTCCTTTAAGTTTCTCCCGTTGATGGTGACTTGAGTTTGTTGTTGTTGGTGGTGCGGTATCTTCGTCACCACTGTCTTCTCTATATTCACTTGAAGTCCCGTCTTCGCTGCCTCTTCTGCCAACTTGTTAGTTTTCGCTTGTAGATCTTCAAGTTTGTGTGACATCAGGCACAAGTCATCGTTGGCGAAACCCCAGTCTTCTAGGTTCTTTTCCACAGTCCAGCCAACGTATCCCCCTCTTCTCACAGCTCTCCACTTTTTGCTGCATGATCCAGTCCACCACAATCAGGAGCATCATGGGGGATAGTAGGCAACCTTGTTTCACTCCTGTCTTCACTTCACTTCGAAGGCATCACTGAGCTTCCCATTGTGAATTACTTGGCATGTGGCATCTTCATATAGTTGTTGAATGAGGCGGATAAAGGTTTGCGGTACTCCGTAGTATTGAAGCAGTTTCCAAATTACTTCTCGGTCGATGCTGTCAAAGGCCTTCTCAGAAATGATGAAGTTGAGGTAGAGGGTTGACTGCCATTCTATACTCTGTTCTATGATGATGCGAAGCGTTGCAATTTGGTCGGCACATGATTTGTACTTCCGGAAGCCTGCCTGTTCTGGTCGTAGTTTCGAATCCAGTGTATTTTTAAGCCTCTCCAGGATGATGTGGCTTAATATTTTGCTCGGGGTGGACAGGAGAGTGATTCCGCGCCAGTTCTTGCAAGCACTGAGGTCTCCCTTCTTCGGCAGTTTGACAAGGTAACCCTTCTTCCAATCAGTGGCCAGCTACTTTCTCTTCCTTCCACACCTTCTGCAACAGTGGTGTCAGCATGTCCGCTGATGTCTCTGCGTCTGTATTCAGTGGTTCTGGAGGGATTCCATCTGGTACTCCTGCTTTCCCGCATTTCAGCAGTTTTATGGCATTCAGGATTTCTACTTTTGTCGGAGGGCCTGTGTTTACTGGTAGTTCTGCCGTTTCTGGTTGTATTTCCGGACGGGTTGCAGGTGGTGGTCGATTCAAGAGTCTTTTGAAGTGGTCAGCCCACTGTTTCCTTTGTTTCTCTTCTTTCGTAATTAAATTTCCGTCATCATCTTTTATTGGTTTCGTCTGCGTTGATCTCCTCCTAGATAGCAACCTGGTTATTTGATACAATGTTGTCAGGTCTCTGTCTCTCCTACCAGCCGGCAGCCTGTTCTGCTTCACTTGCCAGTGTTTTATAGAAGTGTCTTTCGTCTTTCCGTGCACTCTTCTTCACTTCTTTGTACAGTGTAGTGTTTTATACATTGTGCTCAGTTCCTCTTGTCGTTGAGCATCCATGCACTGGTTTATCTTCTTTTTCACCATCCTCCCCTCCCTTTTCTATCAGCTTCCATGTGTCCATCGAGATCCATTCCTTGTCTTCTTTCTTCTTCCTTTCTAATACAGCTGTGCAGGTTTCTTTCCACATCTCTTTCAAAGACTTCCAGTGTTCTTCCACACAGGTTTCTTCAGGGATGTTCCTCGATATCTCCCATTTTGTCTTGATAGCTGACGTGAAGATTTTCTGTGTAGTTTCGTCCTTCATTTTCCGAGTGTTGTACTTGAACTGTGATCTATCACCAGCTTCCTTGAAGGCTTTTAACTTGATTTGGAAGGCAGGTTCCTTGCACTAGATAGTGAGTGGCGTGAACCTACATCTGCTCCTCTTCTTGACCTTGTGTTAAGTAGACTGCATCTCCACTTTCTTCACATTGAAATGAAGTCAATCTGATTTTTAGTGTGCCCTGGTGTCCGGTGAAATCCATGTCGCTTTGTGGATATCCTTGTGCTTGAACACACTGCCTCCAATCACCAAATCGTTGAATGCGCAGAATTCTGCAAACAATTCTCCATTCTCATTCATTTCACCTAGCGCCTCTCGACCCATGGTTAGTTCTCTTCCTGTGTTGTCCCCTCCCAGTTTGGCATTCATATCGCCCATTAGAATTTTGATGTCGCCAACTGACGTCTTGTCCAGTGTTGATTGAAGTTGTCTGTAGAAATCCTCCTTTTTCTCTTGCTCTGCATTATTTGTAGGTGCATAACATTGTATGATTGTGACCTTTCTTCCTTTTGAGTTGAATCTTGCTGTCATGATCCTGGAGGAGATTGGTTCCCACTGCATGAGAGCCTTCGATGCTCTTGAGGACATCATGATAGCCACTCCCTCAGTGTGCTCGTGGTTGTCGTCTGGGTGACAATATCGGAGTAGATTATTGATTCTCCAGTTGACAGTTTGGAGAGTCCACTCCCATTCCATCTACTTTCGCAAATCCCAAGCATTTCGATGTGATACCTTCTCATCTCCTTTGCAATCTGGGCTGCCTTGTGGGGGTTCAAACATGGTGCGGACATTCCATGTCCCCACGTTTACTTTCTCTTTCATCGAGAGAATACATATCGGCCAATTAGCTTCCCGAAGGCTTTCACCAACTGGGGTCATTTCGTCTCTCCGATTCCAGCGAGGAATAGTTTTGTTTTTATTTTTTATATTTTGTTTGTGCTTTGAAGTTTCTTTGGTGGTTAGATTTGTTTTACGGAGTGGGGTTGCTAGCCCTATGCCCAACCTTCCCTCTTTATGGGGGCTTAGGACCGGCTAGTAACTAGTGAACTAGTTAACCAGGCGAGGTTAATGCATCTTATAGCCCAGCTGCAAATTCTCTGATTACCCATGAAATCTAGCATAGATTCACACTTCCAAGCAAATGTTTCCAACCGAGAAACACATTTAATTCACAACTCTTACTTTGGTCGGTGTTTTCTAATTAAGCTGATTCTAAGTTCAGTGTATTTTCAGTAATGACATAAAATCCCGTGGCTTATCTTGCCGGATGACTATTTGAAGGTGATTTTATTTAGCAGTTGTCAGCAATCAAAGTGGTAATGAAAAGTATATCTTGTCCACCACTCATTCTTTTGATTTGTCTACGACCTAGTGAATGTAGATACTGGGACCAATGAAATTAGTCAGGCATTTGTATGATATCAAGAGATATTGATCGAATCACTCTCTGAATAAATAGTGAGGAGAAGTAAAGTTTTATGATGTATGGAAGTAGTTTAATCACTGTGCAGTTTAGCTGTTAACATTTATTGAACATGTATAATATGCAGCTGGTGACATTTTCATCTGGTTTGGACAAAAGATCACTGGCCAATTACAATCGCTAGTAAGTGAGTGCTTATTTTCCTTATCACAGGTTATTTACTATTTTGCTATGGAGTTTAAATTATCATAATATTCACTTCAAATAGAATCCCATTTGTATGTGTTTTAGCTGAAGTTACTGAAGATGTCCATGAAGCATACCTTATGAGTTAACACGGCGATAAATATCTTAAAAAGACCTTTGTAGGTCAAACTCTTAGCTGGGTCCAAATATCACTCCAGCTGCGGAGGGTTTTGAAAAACTGTTCATGTAATGAGGTAAATTCGACATTATTTTCATCATATTGTCCATTTAATTAGGTCTTTTCATCTCAATCCCAAAATCAGTCTGAATAAGTTGGAGGAGTTATCAGTTTTCCGTTGATTGAGCGGTATTGTATTTAAGGTCATAAAGGTATGTATCTGTCACTAACGCAAAAGCTGGGAAACGAAATGGGTTGCTGTTGACAAAGGAGTTGAGTAGCTGTAGGTTCGTGACTGACAAAGCACTTCTTCGATTGATGTCTGTGATCCGGGTTACTTGTCAACTTTAAACATCAACTCGTAAATATATATTTTTGTTAAAAAGTTTATCTAGAAATATAAATTGCTCTTAACCTCCTCATATGCATATATTTTAGGATCACTGATTGTGCACCAAGCTCATACAAGTTTGGCTGGAGCGAAGAAAATGTCGAATTGGTTAGTCCCTTGGGAAATTTGAATTGTATAGAAAATAACTTCCAGATTTGAATTTTTCGAAGAATATGTGATTTTCATTTTACGACGGTGTTTTTTGAAATGGATGTACAAGTTCAGCTTGTAACAGTTCTGAGGCTAAAATAAACAACTACTGGGATCAACTGTGCTTATTTAAGGCTATCAAGCTGCCAGACAGACAGAATCAACGTAGAACCTCGTACACATAAGTTATCACACTTCAAAGTATTAAACGAAGAGCAAGTGGATAAAAAAAAGTGATATCAAAGTAAAGATAGTTGTGCGAGAGAATAAAAATTTGAAGATAAAGGTTCTTGCAGAGTTTAAGCTGTAGATGTCAAAGAGTTAATGAATCTAAGCTGGTGTGACCGACTTTCAGCCATGTTATTAAGAGTCTTTAACCACTGATTCCTATCGTCTTGCGGTCACCAGCCACGAAATCTACACCTGCCCACGCGACTCAGATCAACAGTCAGAAACTTCGAGGATTGGTGCCACGTCTTGGTCGAGCCTCGCTGAGTTTTCTTCCAATCCAGTCTAACTGCTCCTAGCATTGCATGTCTAAGTAGGCGGTGACTTGGTCTGCACAACACATGTCCAAGCCACCTGGTTCGACTAAGGTTCACAATCTTATCAGTTGACTTGGCTGTCTTGCCTGATACCCTTCATGTGACTTCAACATTGGTCACACAGTGGTTTCATAGCTCGTGACTAATGGTACGAAGACACCTGTTGCCAAAACCCAGTAGTCATTTCATGTCTTCTACTTTCAGCGGCCATGTCTCACAGCCGTATAACAAGATAGAACGGACAGCAGTGCGGTACACTGATCCTGTAATAGATAGTTGGATGTCTCGCCGGCGCTACAGGTGACGCAGGTTGCAAATGCCACACTGACCTTTTGACGTCGTCAGCAATCAACCCGTCCTGGCTGATGCAGCTCCCCAAGTAGGTGAGCTAGTCGACACATTCCACCGCTTCACTTCCTACTATTAAACTGGAAGTAATTGCACCAGACCAGTCCTCAAGCATTATCTTACATTTAACAAGTGCAAAGGCATGCAAAACGTACTCAGATTTCCACTCAACGCGTTTCAAAGACTGTATTTTTTCAACATCTTCACCAAGCAGGACAATTTCTTCTGTTTACTTCAAATTGACCAGTCGACCCTCAAGGGGTAGGTTTGTCCCTGTGAAGTCAGACTCACCTCATTTTATATTAATTAGTAAGTCCTTAATGAAACTAAATGAGAATGGCGACAGTGAACATCCCTGGCGAACACCACTAGTTGTCGTCAAGTCATATACATTTCTCCATAATCCATGACACAGCTGTGCGTTTCCGGTAGAGAGCTTTGATTAGCATTATATACTTTTTCGGTACTCCCTTCACAGCCACACACTACCATAACACGTTAAGGTTGACTGAGTCAAATACCACCTTCAGGTCAGGAAATATAGTAGGTGTCGGCAACTGGTAGGTATGTCTGTGTTCCAGAACCTGTGGGAGGGTGAAAGTATGATTAATGCATGCCCGTCTAGGTTTGAAAACTACTGTTCTTGAGCTCCAGATGGGCATCAGGTCACTATGAACCTTAGAATCTTGAACACAATATAAGTCAAACTAATTCTCTTATGGTTGTCACAGAAAGATTTCTCTCTCTTCTTGAAGAATGAAATGATCAGTGAAGTAGACCAGTCTGACGGCGCTACCTCTAATCTACATATCCCACCTAGTACCTTGGTCACTGTAATCAGCAATGTCCTACCTCCATTCTTGAAAACTTGAATTGGCAAACTGTCATGTTTTTCTGCTTTGCATCGTTTCAGATCTGATACAGCTTTTGGAACTTCGAGGAGAGATGGACAATCGACATCTCCATCCGATTCAGGTTAGTGCTTTATGTTGGATAGTTGAAGTGTCGCTGTGCGCAGCTGGGCTGTACTGCCAATAGAATTAGACCAGTCTGTATTCCAAATCCATATAGGTTTACAATGGGTAACGAACAGTGAACTGGCTCGCAAAGATGGGTAAATTGCGTTTAGGAAATTATTCAGAGGGAATGGGATGTCATAAAAAGACTGACAATGATTATATGCAAGAAGAGAAAAACTAATGTATTCATGCTGATTTCAGAAAATATTGATTCACCTGGTCTTGTAGGTGGAGTGCCAGGAGTATTTTTTTGTCTATTCGACACCGTCCCCTTATTTAAATCTCCAACGAATCGCAATCAGGAGACATATGTTATCTATCAGACAACTGGAAGGCTGTTAATTCTATCCACCTTATTCACTCTTTGTTTGTCCATTAGCATTCTTTTATTTTATCCAGAATTTTTGTACTGATTGAAAAAAATTAGAGTAGATGAGTAAATTTGTATTGTAGACCATTCGATGTTTTGTTTCTCGTTGAGTTTTAACTGCTTCTGACTCTTTTAGTTGTCTGCCTTCCATTTTGCCATACACAAAGTCCTTTTTGCTAAAAACTTTAAGAAAGCATTTAATCTATGGTGGTTGAGAAGAAAGCAGTATTATTTATCCCTGGGTGTAAATGACATTACTTGTTGTGATCTCTTTCATATTCTGCTGGTAGTTTAATATCTATACAACAAGTTCTGGTCAGATCCGCTGTTGCTTTTCTTACATGTATCGACTGGATAAGTGTTAGTGTAGTGGGCACTGCTGATCAGAATGGATATAAGTGGTATACGTTGAGAGGGCGTCAGAAATCGTAGGGAATTACCAGCAATGGGTAAAGATTCTGCCTAGAGAAACACAAGAGACAATGTGGGCGTATTAAGAGTAAACCAAGATGGAAGCGGAAGACGAAATGAAGCACATTATGCAAATGGCTGTCTTAGAGCGAAGTGTACAATATTTGATGACTACTGTACAAGATGACAATAATAAACATTCATCCCTTCGTCTCCGTCCTGTCGCTTCCTGCAATCGTAAAAAATTTACTGTGTTTTCACCTGCTGATGTGTTCTCCGGTCTGCACTTCCTGTCCGTATCAACTGGCAATCATAGTTATGTAGAAAACTTCGCAATAGAGCCAACCACCATTCTTATCATGTGGTTATTAACATAATCTGGCTCTTGGAAAATCCACAGCTATCATTCCACATATCATCGCTATTTTCTTGTTCATTCATAGCTATGAAAATAAGCCAGAAAGTTGTATGATTACTGTGATGTGGTTATGATATTTAAATTGTGCTCATAAGGACATCCAGAAGATAATACAGTCCCACTGCATGATTCCTAGCTTTGTCTTTTCTACTTATTTACGATTCAAGAGAGATTTCGATTAACTAGTGAAGATCAGTTACAGTGGTAAATAATCTAATCCAGCCGCCTAAATAGCACACTAGTAACGTCCCTAAATGAAACACTGGATGATATGGATTCAAACCTCTTGAGGGGAATCGATTCCTTTGAGGTTGCAGATACACCTTGATTACAAGTGTCATAAAGAGGGAGACCTAGGTAAAGCAGGGGATCTTCCAGGTCGCCTTCAACCATCTAAAATGCAGCAAGAGTTGACTATGCCAGTGAGTCCCCTGGGTTGGTAGCTCCACTGCAAAAGTGGTCTTTAGAATTCTTTCAGCTTTGAGGACTAGAAGCTATGAAATAGAATACACTGAAGTTACCAATCAACGACTGTAAAGATCAGATGGCTAACGATTCAGCTTCGTATAGACGATTTGGTTCAAATCCTTCCTAATCCTGGAGAAAGATTCTTCAAATTACTTTGGAGAAGCTGCTGAAATAAGCCAGATATCCAGAAATAACAAGTATTCGAGAATAGAGCTTCATATATCCCTTTTCTCTTCTGTGGACAAAGTGCCGAAATACGTTTGTGGATTTGGCACTATGAGTAGTCAATTTTTCTTTCAACAACAATAATCACTTTATTCCAAACAATTTTTTGATATAAGTTGGAATTCTATATATTTAAACTTCATTATAATAAAAAGTAAACTGATAAATGCAAAAGAGTTCGTATGTCCTAAACACATTGATGGATTAAATGTTCACTAGGGAATTAGAGTATCACGTGACCTGCATAGAGTGTTTACTTTGGGGATTCTATGAACGATTTCGGATTATTTTAGCTGGAAGGTTACTCTTTGATCCACCCTCATATAGTGGAATTTCTTTAAAACGGTGGATAATGGTTGTGTTTCACAGTTTTCTTCTCCCCCATTAAACTAGATCAATTTGTTTTCTGGTAGAATGTTAGACATAAATTTTAATACCTCAGTGACCAGTGTGTCTCCTGAACAGACAGATCTTTGAAGTCGTTGAACTTTTTTTGAACGTCAGAGACTAGGTTAGCTAAGTAGTGGGATATAGATTAGAAATTCATATTAGTCAAACCCCAGTCAGTTTTAAAGGGTAACATCTCATTGAACAGGAGACACAGTTCTTGCTTTGCATGCATCCTGGATGCTTGACCATGCACCAAAAAATTACATCCTGGCGTGAAATAGTTAAATTGTAAGCTCCCTTTTTTGTTACTGAGCCCTATACGACACTTAACCGCCCACCATCTGGTAACATTCTGTGATGAAAACTCCTTTGAACCTGAACACTACCACTATCCGGCGTGTTGCCATGTTAGCTTCATATAGGATTCTGGATAAAAATATTACAACAAATGAAGAGGTTAATTAAAATAACTCACTTCACGCACGGTTTGTTTAGAATAATGAACATTAACGCTAGTCACGCTATGTAAAGCCAACATGGCAACATTCTGGATACCAGGGCAATGAACCTGAATGATTCGCTACAAAATAGGTTGTTAGAAATGAATTATAGCCAGAGCGAATAAGTTGTGATCTGTCCATTCACAATTAGGCTGCCTAGAAATTGATCGCTTCCTGAATTGTCTTGTGAGTGGTCTCTTATTGGTCAAATTTTCATAAACTTTTGCATGTCTGCCTGTCGATGATTGTACTAGTTACCGTTAGGGAAAATTCGTATCGATATAGTGGAATGCTTGAGTTGTCAATACATTTTCCGAAAAGCCTTGATTTTCCTTGCTTTTTAGACATTTGTAGTATGAAGCTATTAGTTGACAAGAAAATCACTTTTCGCTGCCGATCAACTTCTGAAACTGAAGAGTAGAGAGTGGCTTAATTTCCTCGTTATTAGTTAGCAGTGGAATGTGAATGTCCAGCTGGATGTACCTGAATCTCAGTTAGCCGTGATGTTCCCATCGATGTCTGTTTCCCAAGATATGATCCTCATGACTCAGCAGCCTGTTGGATAACCTTCTGTTACTTAAGGCGAAGTATGTTAGGTTTGGGACTCAGAGGGAATGTCATCTGACAAGTCCCGAATAGGACGAAAAGCACGTTATGAATATCAGTGCTTGCGATTATAGAGGAGATATATCATACTAAAACTGGAAGCGGTATCAAGACACGCATTCTAAGAGTCAATATGCTGACAGGGGCTAATCATTTCTGTCCAGCATAATCATCAACGTCACTGTCACTGAATAGAAAGTTTATATTATTTTGGCAGTTCAGACTGATACCCGTGAATCCTTCCGATGACACATTTTTCGATATGATTAGTCATAACAGCTTGCAGTTCAGGTTTTTTTCCTGTCAAGCGTGATGGGTATTTTCAGTTCAAGAAATGACTGATGTGACTGAACTCCTTATCAGTTTGATTGCAATATATCTGTGGGAAATATGAGAGATAAAGTAGTTTTTTACAAGTATGTCTTCTTTATCAATCAGATAAATACTGTCAACCACGCAGTACTGGGTATGGACTTGTCACCTAGACCTCCTGACAGCTTGACAGTACTGGGCTGATTCTTTCACTTGTTTAGAATTTACGTTACTGAGAAGTCTCCGATTATGCTGAAACAGATTTCAATGGTTGTTTAGCTAATGGCGAATGTTAATAAGAAGTGATTCGAAACAAACCACTAACCCATTAGCCGTTCAACTAAATAGAACGATCTGTTTCCTTCATCTATTTTCACGAGGAGTCCTGGCCTTGTTTCGAGAAAGAGAGAGATGTAAGTGATCAGCAGAATTCAGCATAGCCCGCAAGTTTGGATGATGAAATTGTCTGCTACTACCAACACAGAGCGTTAAAATAGATTCTGTGGTCGTATAATTTTGTTAGCTAGTTATGTGTCTACGACATAAATTATTAAGATGCAAACCTTGTGATATAAATACCATCCCAGTTTTACATACTGAAACCAGGTATAGACTAACTTCTTTGCCTTGAAATTAGTAGGTTTTGGTTTCATATAATCGTGTTCATGACTTTCCGAAGAATTTAAGAGCAGAAGCAAACAGATGACTAACTCATAGCCTATAATGATGGGAATGGTTATCATATCTATTAACATTCTAATCAATAGAGATATAGATTCAATTTCCTGGTGAGGCAGAAAGAATGAAAATGCTATTCCTAAGTATCACTGTGATATTTCAATGTTCAATAGCACTCAAGTGAGGGTATTGTTGCAATAAAGTAATAGAGTGCAAGATTTTATGATGGAAGACTTTAAGCACTTAGATTTCTCCTTCTATAAGTAGATTGCAGAAATCTTTTCATAAATCTAAACTCTTCTAGTTAGCCAAAACACAGTGACCATTACCTTATTTTTCAATCGTCAGTGTTGACTGAATTTTATGTATTATATTTACTTTGAAGCCAATAAACTAAATGAGTTCATAGCAAAGTGTTTTTTATGAGAAGGTGGTTATTTAGTGCAATCATTCAGAAGGTTGGAAGTGACTTTCATACCACTTGACAGAAATCACGAAAGTGTAACTATGATTTATAGGAAACTTCTACTTTAAGAGGGTTATGTAACCATTTCACTTACCCCTGTTACTGCAAACGTTATCAAGCAAGCTCAAAAATTATTAATCGCCGGTAGATCAAGCTCATTTATTGCCTTTTAAATTGTCATAAGAAACCGTTTTCATCACATACCGATAGCATCCACAGAACCCACTTTGGACATCATCAACTACGGAAACCCCTGATCCTATGATGGATCGAGCCGAGGGCTGTTAGGTCCCATGGTGAGCAAGCAAATATACAGCTTCTACGTTTGAATTCAGTAATGCATATTTCCCCAGTTATGTCAGTTTGTGACAACTTGACCATCATCTAATGTCTCAGGTGGGCATCCTTCCTAAACCCAACTCGTTTCATCCTACAGGCTACAACACACCAAGAGAATCTCAGGAAATGAATCTGAAGTCAGTCACTCATAGGCACTGGATGTTAGTTCAACCACAGGTCTGTGGTAATTGGTTGATTTCAAAGCAGCTTTCATTATGAATGTATAAGATGTTGAGTGCTCTGAGCTTTTTAATGATTCTATAACGGATCGCATTCTATTATGAAAGCCAGCCTGAAATGAATCAAGTCCCACTGACCTTGAATTCGAATGAAAATTCTATTTACAACTGATGATCTTAGTATGAGATATAGGTGACTGAAGTGTTAGTGATGTTGATTTACACAACTATTGTGATTGTTTTTACTTTCTAGGGTTAAATTAATTTCATGAACTTTTATATACATCAACTGGACATAATCTAATTGTGGTGTATTGTAACATATTACTAAGCTTTAATGATAATAAAAATTTCGTACTTTAAATCTAACATTGTTGCGTTAAATCGATATTGTAATCACGTGTACAAATTTGTTCAAGGTCAAAACTGACTGGTTTCTTATCTAAGTGATCAGTGATCATACATACTACACAGAATAACTCTTTTGATTGGATGAGACAAATCGGCTCATTGTGGCCGCGTTACTCAAGCAAATTGATGGTTAGATAAGCAGATTGATGAATAGATGTACCAATCACAGAGTGTAGAACCAATTAGAATGATACTTCAGATGAAGGTGCCACGACTGTCAACAGTAGAGAAGGAACAATTCAATGTGAGATTGAAGTATCTCAAAAATGACTGGTGACTAAGAGTAGAAGTCAGTACGTAGGTGGTTCGTCCTACTTAGAAAAGATCATCTGGATTTACCTGCCTTCTAATCAGAACCGTTGTTGAGATAAGAATCGTCGTCTCTTCTGATTAACAGAACCATTCAGAGAATGTTATTTTTGTCATATTTCTACTTCCGAGCTAAATGTGAATAAATTCTTGAACCGATAACTCATCAATTAAATGATATTGATTATCTGTCATTGTTTTAGATCTTGTATTCTTATACCACGAATGAGATCACATAGGTCTCATTGATTGGAACCCTTAAAAGCTAGAAACTTCATTAGACAGGATTCACTCGATAATGAGAAACACTTGACGCCATCCTAGAGAATCTGTCTCGTAAAACGTCTGAGTTGATTGACCTAATCGTTGGATGAATAGTCAGGTGTCATTCATTAGATATACAAGTATACAGTGAGGTCACATTTAAGTCAAATATCTTTTGATGTACATTCCTTAATTCGACGGCACCTTCGAAAGATTCTTTTAATTATCTTCGCGATTACTTCTATGTTAAATAGCTCTCCCTTCAAATGATTAATTTATTAGATTCATCCGACTACAAATAGGGTCACTTTCTTTTTTGTTTTTCCCGGTTAAACTGCCATCCATCACAAGTGGCTACATCTACATGGTGTTATAGAACTAAAAATCAATATATATGTATATCAGATTGTAAATGTCGTGTTTGAGTTCAATCAGTTAGGAAACAAATATGGATAAATGTCATTGTTAGCGTCACACCTTTGCTTGGTCACATGATACGAAAACGGTGTGGTGAATGCTTACGAATTGAATCTCTCTATGTGATCGAGGTATTTGTAGAAACTAGTCAACTTATGAGGACTGTGATCAATAGACGAGTACAGAAAATTTTCTATGATAATACCAGAAATGCTAAATACGGGGTGGTTACATATAAACCAGAGAATCAATACTTATCAGCACATCTATAACAGGCCGCTATCAGGCAGTCTACAGAAATATTTACACAGGTATTGGTATTTGTTCATATACTTGTAAATCTCCGTTGTGTTTTTTTAATTAATTGTCCCTTGTGTTCCTAGTAGAACATTTGGGTTCAGTAGAACGTCGCCATTTCACTCTGTTCTCTTCAGTCTTTTGGACCTGGCTTCAGGACTGTCCACAAGCTTTCATTTCTTCCTCACATGATCTTCTCCATGTCACCCTTGGACGCCCAACTCGTCGTTTGTCATTTGGGTTCCACTTGAGGACCTGGTGCGTGATGTCCCCAAACTGTCTTAGTGTATATCCAATCCGTTGTTATACGGGATCGAATTTCTCGACCTCTGTTAGCATATGGGCTCCTATACAGATGCCTCCATATTGCTTGAATAGTAATTATGATAATTTACTTGGTTGTGGCTAGCAGAGGAATCTAGGACGTGCGTTTCTTCCTGTTCGGGACTCGTTAGCTGGATGCACCTCCACGCGGCTGAAACTAGAACTCCATACCCATCTCTTCAAATGCCAGATCGTTATCCACCAGGCCACTGAGGCAGGATGGCTACCTCTTGTACAAGGAGTATTAGTTATTACCCCCTCTTGACATACTTTACTGCATCGGAAGTAGTCTTCGTTGGTATCTTGTCTAAAAATAGAGAGTGAAATGGTTGAGCGCGTTGACTACTTCACGTCCTTGTCACCATCTGACCCGTCACATAATGTAAGCTGAAGTAAGTTGAGGCTAAGAAGAGATTGGGGTGGCTAGTCTAAAAATTGACTTCATTGTATTAAGTTTCTGACTATTGATCTGAACCATGTGGGAGAATATAGAAGTCACATTTGTGGTCTACATGACAAGTGAAATCGGTGGTAGGAGATTGTGGACGGTACGCCTCAGAACTCATGTCAGTGGCTGTGATGCGTCCACTCATTATCTTCATCTGAATCGTCATGCTGAATTCAACTGCTGTCTTATCACTCCTTCCTTTGATTCTATGGCATCCTACCACTTTGGGTTATTCTCATTCTTATTTCCTCACCTCTCATTTTGAAGCTTTCTACATAATTGTGCTGTTATTGTATATGTTAAAGTAGATTGTTACGCTGTAATGCTAGATCCTACATTGCTACTTACTGACTGACTAACTGGCTGACAGTGGCATTAACACTTGGGTTCACTGTAGTCTTTAAGTGCATTTAAAAACTAAATCTTCGCAATGATGTTCATCTTTGGAGACTGTGGAGATTCACATACTACTGACTTTGTGTTTATGTATGAGAAGTAGTTTAAAAATGGAATTCTCCAAAAAATTGTCGATTCTAGTTTTTCAAATTCTGATAATTTATTGTCCGTTACTTGTTTTCTCTACTAACGACACAGTAACCATCCACTAGATATTTCATACAGTTCTTTCTTTTCGGTTAGATTCAAATGTAACCTAAATATCTCAAAAAATTAATATTTTTCAGTGTAGTTGCTTCAAGTTAGTGAAACAGCCTTATTTCTAACGAGTTTAGTAGAGTTCTTCTACTGAAAAGTGTTAGAAAGCTGTTTATCAGAAGTATTTAGCCTATTAACCATAACTAAGTAAACATAGAACTAGTCATATTTACGACAAAAAAATAGTTGTAATAGTGGGGTAAATGTGTACATTATTATTGTACAATCATCTACTCACGTGAAGCTTTTACCAAACTATCTCACGTGACAAACTATCTATGATCAATCACGGATGTTGTGAATAAACAATGAAATATTTGTACATGCATAGATTTGCATATGAATTACTAGGTGTACACTCTATTGGTGACTTTAATTACAGGCAATGATGAAGGTATCTTTCTCGCATCCATGAGTTAGTTACATCCAAGAGGTTTGTTGAAAAGCTGTTCACATCTTTAAGTAGGCTTACTATTTTGGTATTACATATTAGGAGACGAAATTAGTCGAAAATATTCGGTCTTTGATAAAGATTAAGGAATAGATAGCTTCAGGAATCACCCACTGGTTTACAACTTTAGTATATAATCCACTCTTATGGAGGTTTATAAGTGACCCATTTAGCTAAGAGAATAAATGTACACTAAAATGTGTAAAACTGTAAATAGGTTTTTGCATTACTTGTGAATCTGCGTCGCTGATTGAACCGAGTTGATTGGCCATTACTGGCATATGGGTTCCTGTTTAGATGTCTTGATATTACTGGTATTTTCAGTTTTTATATTAACGGTAGATAACAGCTAGCAGTGGAATGTAGCACGCGCGTTTCATCTCACATGTAACTCGTCAGATGGATGTACTTGCCTCCCAGTGAGTGATATTAATCCCACTAAGACTCTTACCCAGGACCCACAACAACATTCACTAGGAGGCAAATACATCCAACTGATGAGCCGCGAATAGAACGAAATGCTCATCGTGGATCCATCTGCTAACCTCTGTCCATAATCAACAGTATAGTGATGATAATGGTAATGGTTTGTGAGATGAATGAGGAGAAGGGTCATACTTGCATATATAGGTTATACAAATGGCCAAGAGGCTGTACGGATTTCTTCTGAATACACAAACTTGGCTTGTTAAGGAGGATTCGGATGTCTTCTATCCTGTTTAAGAGATGAACTCTTAAGCCGCGGGTGAGACTGTAAGTAACGCCATAAATAACATTAAAAGCTTTATTAATATCAGGTCAGTGACAAGTGTCAATCAGACAACAGAGTGGTGATATTCATATCGATCTTGCTCGTTCTTTGCTTAACCGTGACGAATAATGTTCGACAATTCGACGACGAAGTTAACCAACTATGCGCCAAGTGTAGTTGATGGGATAAAAACACATAAAGAAGGCGAAGACAAGTAGTCTGTTTATGATATGCGTAGCCAGAATTGGTTGGTTGTAAAATACACAACATAACTTAGTTGTATTAAATGACCACCTCATAGCATTCCTTATGCACTTCGCTGATGATGTCACTCGTAAGGTGTAGTCTTACCACTGAGGGATAATAAAAAGGAGACCTAGGTACTGAAGTTATTTGATATATAGCACGCAGTGATATAGTAATATTTACTTGATGACATTTTGAGCACAAATTATCCCTCATAATCATATAAATGTAATCACGCTACTTTCGACACCTGATTTTTAGTCCTGTCACCTGATATTCCTTGTTTTTATTGGTAGCAAAATTTTCTATAACTCTGGTATAAGTGTTGGATCATTCTTACTTCATGTGTTGAGTGTTGATTCGATGAACAAAGTTAAGTAATCGATCTTTCCTTCCACTTAAATATATTTCACTTAAGTACAATAGTTTTATCCCATCTTGTTGTGTGGTTGTGTGTTAATTCTCGAATTGCAATGGTAGAGTTTTTTCCTGAATATTGATCTTATTGGGGTCTGCTATTCTATATTTAGCTAGATTCCTATGTTCCGCTATTGTAACTGATCACTACCGTCTAGTTTGACCTATGTACTTGACTTTACATTCATTACGTTGGATTTGATAGATTAGATATTTTACTGAATTGGTTCTATCGGATCCTTAAACTGACAAAGCTTATCTCTGAGTAGGTTTGTAGGTTTAAATGGAACCTTAATTCCAACTTTGTTGAGGATCCTACGTAAAGTTTCTTCTGTTCCTTCCTTATGTAGATAGGTAATACAATGGAGGCTGTGAGCTGCTTTCTATTCGTCTTGCCGTTACTATTCGTACTCATGTTATTGTTATGATTTCGTTTCTTATGTGTTCGTACAGTTTTTTTAATAAACTGTAGCGGATAATTATTAACGATTATCACATCTTCTATGTGTTCCAGTTCCTTATTTAGGTCTTTGAATTGACTAGTCGGTTTACCAGCTCTGTCATTTAGACATGCGACTAAACCTGCCTTAACTGATATTGGATGAGATGACTTAAAGTCTAGATATCTGTTCATAAAGTGTCGTTTTCCTGTAGACGGCAGTATCAAAACCACCACCTGTCCTTCGTTTACTCTGCAGTCCAACATAGGTAGTTCTCCTTGTTCATTTCCTACCTCGTAAGTGAATTGGATTGGGCCTACTACTGAGTTTATATGTATAAGGAAATCGTCGATATAGAATTGAGTTCTACCACAGTGTCCAAGTTTTACACTTATACTAGGTACCGAGCTTTCTACCGATTGAACTCTAACTTCTTACACTGAAATATCGTGCAAAACAGTGTCATGTCACTTAACCCAGTAGCCACATTACAGACATGGTCATTTCTGTACTTTGAATAGTAAGATGACTCAAGTGTTAGTAGTTTAATGACAGCTGTTCACCTGAGGTTCGGTCATTGTGCCTGTGAGGGCTCCACTGAGATTAAATGTTTGAGATCTAAGTTGAATGGTGGTCACTGTTTGAGGAATTTCTATGTAGTTAGCTCTTCAAATCTATGTCTTTGGGTGTGGGATAATGGAAAAACCTGGTGTCCCAAACCTTGGCACATGAGACACAACTTGAACTGTTAAACCATTGGTTTAAACTTATTTGCTTGGTATAGTGAGCGACAGCTGCACTTCCTTCTTCAGATGAATACGAACTTGTAGACGACGTTCAAGGTGATATGATCAGAAAATTGACTGGATCTGTTTACTTTCCAGACCATGTTGTTCATTGAAACCATTCAGCTATAAGAAAATACCCTTTTACTTATGACATATAACCATCTTTAGGACACTGATTTTCACTGTGTTGTTTGAATGGATAGATAAACCTATACTTTCACATATAGGACATGTTGAATGCTTGAAGGCACGCGGTAGAAGGCCATATGACACTCAAAAATTCCATAATTTATGAAGAAATGAACTCCACAGTTTGACCTTGTCCACTCGGAACTACATGTGACAAAATAGGTAACTTATTTTTTTTGTTAAGAAAGGTAGTGTGCATTAAACGGGGTAATTATAGACCACAGTAAAATGTTATTCCACTCACTTACTTATTGTTTTCCACAAATCTATAATTCTGATTGCTTAAAGTTAGAGCTTATGCTTGTCAGGAAAATGCTGTCCAAAAACGAGTGTCCAGAAAAATTTGTGAACACAAAATAAAAATCTCAATCTTGAAAGGGGGAACTTACGTGTCAAATACAATGCTACTGATGGATGTGCGCTTTGAAGAAAGTCCTGTTGATTATGTCTCAGAAGGAATGATTTCTATCTGCCTCTTGATGATTTTATTCACAACAGCTCTGCGAATGTCATTTATTAGGTGTTTAGAATCTTCTGGGACTGCATGAAACAAGCTACGGTATGTGAAAAGTTTAATTTGCCCTCGTGTCATCAGCAGTTTTGGCTGGATAGGTATTCTTTCAAAATCTGTCTCAAGAAGCTGGTTCTGTGTAGCTGGAAAGAGGTGTCATTGGATAGATCATCATCACTGTAAATCATTCATAAAGTTAAACGAAGTTTATTAAAGATTTTACGTTTGTGAATTACTTGCGCTATCAAAGCCTTTGCCGGAGACATGATGAACCCTATTCAACTCTTATTTTTACCGTGATTCTAATTGACAGCTTTGCTCAACAACCCGGTAGCATGCTCATTGTGGTTTAATGCTTTTCTTGACCACGCCTTATCTTCAATTCGATTTCAGGCGTTTAATGCAGTGATATATTTAAATCTGCAACATCTTCTAGTGTTCTTGTGCTGTCCTATGGTCAATTTTCATGTTTTATGATGCTTTAAACTTTAAAAAATATCATATGTGCACAGAAATGACTTTCCCATTCGGGTGTTTGTGGGGATTTAATGATCGAGTTCAAGCTGGTGTTCATCATGGACTGATCATTTGGAGAAACATCGGAAACCTAGGAGCACTGGAGAGCTGTTTCGTACAAGTGCAGGACTCGTCAGAAGCGTTCATTCATGACCCCACCAGGAATCAAGCCCAGGATCCCCACGTTCCGCGGTCGATACGTCACTACTTAGCCACTGGGTTGGAATCTGACAGTCCATATTTCCTGCTTCTGTCTGTTCACGATATAGCGCAACCATCACTCAGTGACATTGTTCAGTATTTATCCTCATGTCCACCAGGTTTGCCCGACCGTTAAAGACTTCTCATTGGAACTTCACCTCTTGAAGCTAGTCACTAATGAGCTCCAGAATGTCTGGGTTAGATCCCTGGTGGGGTCATGAATGTGCACTGCTGAAGAGTCCCATACTACGACAAAACAGCTATCCAGTGTTCTTAGATTTCTAGTGTTCCTCCAACCAATATCAGTTCATGATGAGTGCCAACTTGAAGAAATAACTTTCATTTTTAGCTGTCATGTTTTTAAAATTCAGCAGTGATGATCTTTTGAAAGACTGCCTTACACTCTTTCACGGTTTTTACCATGTCTTGTTAATGCACTTTGGATTTCACTTATTTTCTGAAAAAGGTTTCCTGATTAGCTAAGGCTCGTTAAAACCTGCCAGGTTTTCCGTCATTGTACAAGTTCAAAATTGATTTAAGTATATATTCGGAGTGACTTTAAAGACCACCCTAACAACTACTAAAATAACCATTTATTTTGCAATTTGCTTTCTGACGGCTATTAGTGTAATCCAGAACACCTGTTTAGTCTTATTTGGGACTCATATGACAACAGAGGTCGAGGAATTCGATCCAGAGTAACAACAGGAAATAATAATTATTTATAAATGATAATAATAGCTGATACTCATTACACAAAAGGTAGTTTCCGTGACTCAGTGGATAGTGCTTTGGAGTTCGAAGCAATAGGTCCTGGCTTCGAATCTCAGTGGGAACAACATCACCCACTAAGGTGCAGGTACGTTAAGCCAACGAGTTCTAAATAGGACGAAACGTACATCCCAGATTCTAGTGCTAGCCAACACTAAGAAAAATTCAACATATTGAATATTCGGGCTATATCAAGTCATCCACATAGATGCCCATATGTCAATAGAGGTACATCAGTTTGATCGACAATAACAACAGGAAATTAGAAGCACTATAAGTGAATTAAATCAAGAACCAAAATGGTTATTGTAGTCATTGTTTGGGGGACTTTTAGAGGTTCTCTAGATACAGTTGTGACTATAATAGCTAGCCTAGTAATTGCTGAAACAACCAACCAGCTTAAGTAAAGAAACTTAGTTGACTACTCTAGAGGTTATCGGGAATAATTTTGTATGTCGCAAGGTAATGAAATCCTTCATTGCAGATCTACGTTCTTTGTTTTTAATCATGTTTATGCATCGATATTTCTGAGTGTTTTGAGCGTGCATTGCAGAGAATCACACAGCAGCGTGGTGCTCTTGAATTCATTAAATCAAAAGATTTGAAAACTAATTGTACAGTTGTAGAAAACTATCATAATATGTGGGCTGTTCAGATAGACATTTCATGTATATATTAGTCAACGAGTGATGACTAATCAAATCATGCCAAGTGTTTGAATGTGTTAGCAAATGATATTACTACTAAACAATTTGAGTAGTTAGAAATCACTGCAACAGATCTGTAGTATTTCACCATCGAGATCAGAGTGATCTAAACACCGGACGGCCGTTAAAGTAGTTTGGGGCCGAACTTATCACAGGTATATTGAGCTATAAGAAATTTTAACGTGGACGGTGCAGTTTCTAAATCATTTGCAAATGTATGGTTCTATGTTTGAATGTGTAACGATGTTCTCAGCGGATATTCATGCTATTATACGATTGCGAATGTTACTGTAACTATAGGTCTTTAATATTGCTTGACTGACCGAGCTTAATTGTTCTGTATGATGGAATTTCTTGGGAACTGTTGGACTGAAGTCTTGAGACGGCCTGAAATACGCGTTTCACAAGTACAATACTGGTTCTACCTGTGTCCTTCTGGATTATTACATCTAGTGAATTCCAAATGCAGATAATTAATCCATAATTTAATTTCAAAAACAGTAAAAATGATCGATAAATATATTTGGAATTTCGAGGTTCATTGGGATTTATGTATTGGTTACAGGTTGGTACTGATCACGGACTGACATCAGTTAGAGAGACATTGGAAATCTGAGAGTACTAAATATCTGTTTCGTCCTTGTATAGGACTCCTCAGCAGCGCGCACCCAAGACCCTTTTCCACACTACGACAAAACAACTATCCAGTGCTCCCAGATTTCCAGCCTTTTTTCCAACTGATATTAGTCCATGATGAATACCGACCTGAAATCAATAAATAAATCCTCACAGACCTCCTAAATGAATGAGGCCAGTGTTCATTGATAACTCAGTTCGACAGGCTATTTCCGGAGTTTAGACAAAAATTCATGACCGATGGAGTCGACCAAGTTAGAAATCAGGGCAGTTACTCAACAACTATATTGGATGGAGGTTGTGGTATATCGTGAGCGGACAGAAGTAGGAAATGTAGGCTATTGAATTCCAACCTACTGTCACAGTGGCGTCTTTCTGACTGCAGAACCTTAGGGTCCTGTGTATGAACTACTGAGGAGTCCCATACCGAGAAGAAATAACTGTCTGGCTTCCCCAGGTTTTCAGTAGTTTTCCAACTGCTGTCAGTGTGTAATGATCACCGCCTTGATAATTTTCAGTTTCTTTAAAGAAAGTGAATGTGCTGATGCTTTCAAGTGCCTTTTAGTGGCATTCGTTGATAGAAAATGACTTATTACATAGGAGAAGATTTCTGTCTTTTAACAATCTCGTTTGAAACCCTGCAGCAACTTTTATTTTATTTAAATGGTTCGAACCCTCATGTTGTTGGTAAGCTATCTTGAGAAAGTCAGTATACTGAGGTGTATGTTAATCTCTAAATGTGGAAGCGAATGAAATCGAAAAAGATGGACTGTTTATCATGTTTTTCTGACTTTTGAATTCGGTTCACGTTTGTTGTGCTCAACTCACTTCCAGGTGTATTCTCAAAAAATCAATTTCTTTTCCTTCAATGGCTTTTCACTAGTTCTGACAACAGGATTCTAATCTCTTCAAGTACCATCGCTTTGATCTCTACCTTGAGGTAGTGATATGAAGTATGCTTAGTCAGAAGGTTAGGTAGAGGGAATACGACGTTCTGTAGTATCGATACCCATCTGAGCCACAAATATACTCCACTATTTCAATGTTGATATTTGTCATAATGACTGTTTAACAATTTCGTCTTTATGAATGTACCTTCACAGAAGTGAGCCAGTTGTAAATATGCTCTGGTGATGAAGACAAATATTTTTACTGGAATGTCACTGATTAGAAGTTTTACTCGGAAGTGACAAGGGGTCAGTAAAATGCACTAATACTTCTGTTTTAAACCTAAAATATTCAAGTTCATCCGTATGTAGAATTTCTTACTCCAGTATGTTCACAAATCCTTTTTCATTATGAAAACCGATTAACTAATTACTACTATTGATCTTCGGATAACTTTTAATGCACATATTTGAAATCAAATAGGTTTTTTTACACAGATGATTAGAAGAATATGATAATAATTTTTTCTTCTTCAAAAATCATGTTTTCATCAGTGTGTAGTTGCACCACTTTTAAATTTGATTTTTCATTGACTTTTGTTAGAAGTTCATTTGAAATCAAAATCAATACACTTTGATAAGATGTGATGAGGAATAATATGTGATATTCTTTATGCTTTTGATTACTTTATAAAACTTGAATAAATAAAGAAGATTAAGATTTAACAAGAAAAGGTGACTTTGTAAACTTTATACACTTTTATCAGATGTAGACTGTCTGAAGTTCTGTTGGAGTGAAATTGGTAAATTCGGAAAGATACATAAAGGTAGTGTTATCATAATGAGGAGGTAACGCAACTGACTGCTGATTTTAACCAGAAGTATGGTTTGCTGCAGGGTTCCTATTAAAAGCCTCCAGACTAACGGGTTGGAGTGAGTAGACATAAATTAAATTATATCAGTAATTTGAAATAAATGTGGCATTTAAAATTATCGATCACCGGAAATTAAATTTAAACACACTAGGCCAAACATCTTGAATTGTCATTGGCTAAATACGTGCAGGCAATCAATTGAAATCGATAAGGTGAATAAAGGTGATAATATGATTTGATTTTTGCATCCAACTGGCAAGTTCTAAATAGGACGAAATATGCATCCTAGATTTGACTGTTAGCCACCACCAGTCAAGTGACATCATGATCAATCTTCAAGCAATACTGAGGCATCCACATACAGCTTCACAAGCCGATAGGAGTCTATCCACTTACTCCAGTGGGTTACTACAGGTATCAGTAGATATGAAAAGGCTTAGTATACCTCAGAGTTTATAAATTTAGCAGCCTATTTGGGGACAGAATGAAACTTAAGGTTATAGAAGTGAAATACAAGGTTCTAGAATCGATACGGGGCTGGAGACTTAGACGCTACCAGCAAGAAACCTTGAGTTATGGATTCAGGCTTGTTGCTACTTATCAAATTAACATATCTACACTTAGAAATAGAGAATATGGCATTATTAAACCTTCAGGAGACAACCAATACAGATATTTATATGAAACTGTATATATAATTCCGGAGTTTAAGTACTAACTAATTAAGTTATCCATGCCAAGGCAAGAAATGAGTCGTAGACTAACTTTTATGTCCTTCTAAATGCAATGGTTATGATTTCGCCTCCGAATGGGAATTTCTTCTGTAAATTTAAGAATACTCGAAATGCATTGTGTACTGACTTCGATGAAGAGTCAGACAATGTTGTCGTTACACCTTACGTGTAGAAGATGACAAACGATGTAGGCATTGATGAAATTCTTTTCTTCGAAGAGCAGTCTTATTTAGATGTGTTCAGGGAAGTGGATTGTGTTTATTTTCTTCACCCTTCAAACGTATCTGGTTTAGAAAGTTCTTTGTTAATAGATAACTGTGGTCTGAAGTGGAATACGGTGAAAGTTTATCCACCTTCAGAACTGAACCCATATGAAAGTTAGGTGGCTTGAAATCGTCTCAGCCCAGATGATCCCGATGCAACATGCTTGTAAGGTTAAGTGTGAATAAAGTGCCAGCAGTGGCTACGCAGAATAAAACGAATCGGATTTCTTTTCATGGTTTTATATTTGGATGTGCATATACTGATTAGAATCCCACAATTTATTCCTGTGGGATGATGATGGTGATACGAATGAAAGTAGCATTTTAAATCTATTTAACGAAAATGGAGGTCAGAGTATGTAATATCAATGAAACGATGAAATCAACAAGAGGATCAATTAAGAGCGAGACGTAACTCAAACAAGGTCGGAAATTTGAAGATATTCTGGAATGTCCGAGATAGAGAAAGCAAAGGTTGAAGTCTATAAAATTGAGTAGTGCTGGTAAATGCTATATAAACGCTAGATAAATGCTATATAAACGTACAGAGAGGTTGAGAAGTCTTATAGTGGATTCCGGTCACTGAGTTCAGACCAATGTAGGGGTGAATAGTTGGGGGGGGGGGAGTGGCGTTAAAACGAAAATGAAGATATTGACAGGAAATCTAAACCCAGTTGATCAACCTCTGTCAGCAACACTGAAAGATGTTTTTTACCATCCAAGGTGACTAACTCCATAGCAGTAGTTTAATTTAATATGTGAACACATGAGGAATCCTTTCGTTCGATCGTAGTGGTAAGATACGTCTACTAGCGAGGTTTCTCCTCAGTGCGATTGCTGGAAGTGATTGATGATGTCTTTTTTGTGAAGTTCACGATCGGATTAACTCCCTTAAACTGAAATCTTAGAAAGAGTCGCTTTACACCGCAGTTTAAGGTAAGTGAAAAGATTTGATTATCTCAGGTCTATGCAGTGCTACTGATAATGATGTTGGTAATAAATCTGCCTTCTCAGTAATTCATAAGATTTCTAACCATCTTGGTGGCTAGCTACATTGGCTAACACTTGATGGCCGATTAGCATGCACACTTCCGTTCTGCTGGAGGATCAGTCAAGACCTAAGAAACCTGGTGATAAAGATTATAACTTCAATGCAAAGTTGTGAAAATCCTCAGTAAAACACTAGTTTTTTTAAGATTATTGACACCTATTACTGATTAACGCAAACAGGCACGAAAACTAGCTGCAGCAAGTGGTCATACTGATTGACTCCACAGTGCACGACATTTTCGTATTAATTGACCTAGTGATCATATTGGAGAATCGAACGATCGACTTCGATCAGTGCCGAGGATTTGTACCCTGGCAAACATTGTGCTGATCAACCAGTGACTAACTCTTGTTCACACTCAATCACTTCTTACAACTGTTGAGTTGGGCCGTCATCATTAGGATAATGAAACCAGAACTGTGTTCCAAAAAAGCTGGTACATTCTTCTTTTCTTTCATGGGGCGTCGTTAACTTCAGCTTTACAATCCTCCTACCAATACAACTAAACGAATACCAGTCATTTACGGTTTTCTTGTATGCTTTTATGTTTGTGCACGTTTGTCATCTTTATTATTATTATTATTATTATTATTAGTCCCTTGGGTTCCTAGTGGAACATAGGGCTTCAGTAGCACGCCTGCAGTGACCTCTGTTCTCTGAGATCTTTTGAACCTGGTCCCACGACAGCCCACAAGCTCTCATTTCCTCCTCGCACGACCTCCTCCATGTCACCCTTGGACGTCCAACTCGTCGCTTCCCATGGGGATTCCACTCGAGCAACTGGCCTGACGCGTGATGTCCTCAGTCGGCCTTCTCAGTGCATGGCCAATCCATCTCCACTTCCTCCTGCATATTTGTTGCGTGATAGGTTCTTGGTTGGTTCGTTCCCAGAGTTCCTTGTTGCTTATTCTTTCTGGCCATCTGATCTCCAGTAGCGAGCGTAAGCAGTTGTTGATGAATGTCTGTAGTTTATTGGAAAGGGAAGGTTGGGCATAGGGCTAGCAACCCTACCCCGTAAAACAAATCTAACCGCTAAAGAAACTTCAAAGCACGTTTGTCATCTTATTTTTACTTAATTTTTCAGTTTGTTATTCTTATTCCTACTGAATTTTTACTTTGTATTCATCTACATTTTAAGTCTCACCAGATTTGCTTCCTTTTCCTTAACTGTGATTATTGATTTTCAACGTGTATGCCCATAGGTTTCACTTTTTAAAAGCCGATAGACTATTGCGCACTAAAAAGTTTTCTTCTTCAAGTTTAAGTAACCACTTGATATGTTTGTATTTATTCTGCAATATACTGCACAAAACAGTTACGCTTGATGAGCCTGTAATAAAACTTCATATTCCCTCAGATATTTTGATCTGCCCAACGATACAGTGGATGTATCTTACTGTTATCCATGTTTATTGATTGTCCAAAAGAAAACGTAATTTAGTTTAGAAACTATCCCGTTTTTCTACTTTTCCTGCTGATGAATTAATTGTCTCAACTGTGAGCCATTTTATTCTTCGCGCCAAAATAATCCTTTGTTCAAATAAGCTGGTAAAGAATTTAAATTCAAAGTTTTCAATCATATCCAGCGTAGAGAATTCTGATCCAATGTTAATTGCTTTCTGACAGCTGAATACACCTTATCTAAATAACCACTTCCAGTGAGTATGATCTTCAGTCTGCGTTTATTTTGTATACGAAATAAACGTAGCTGGTTGCTAGGTGTTTCACTCATCTTGCTCGCAAACTGTAACATAGGAGTTGCTCTGAAGATGCAGATCTTTAGGCGCAATTTCGGTATTGATAACAGATAGTGGCCAGTAGTAGAATCTAAGACGCACGTTTCCTTTTATTTGGGAGTCGTCAACTGGATGTACCTGCCTCAATATTTCTCAGAGGCACACACAATTAATCCACTCTATACACCACATATTTCTGAACTATGAAATGTGAGACCTGGTTAGAAGAGGCATCTGGGAGTTCAGTTGGTGGAGCACTGTGCTCGCTCAAATTCTGTCTAGACCCAGGTTTTCACCCTGTATCAAGGAGAGTAGTCTGATTAAGTTTGATTTGAATATTTCTATCACATAACGTGGGTCGCACTACTGACTTGTTCAAATATAGTAACTGCTGATGTACGCTAAACCGTTGCTTTTATGAGTTGTCCTAAAGGAGAACCAGCTTGTGTGGAAGTTCCTTCAGAGAGAATAAAGCTTTCAAATAGATAAGTTGAAAAAGTATATTTCTATGGGAATGAGTAAGCATATACGTTTTCAGCAGTCGGGAGTGTCCACAAAATTTGAGTTACATCCGTTGGAAGTTGTCTGGTTCGAGTTGTCGGCACATCATTTCTTGTAGGCATTTTCACACGTAAAAGTCCTGGACAAAATTTTTTGACTGAGTGAGTTCAGCGTAAAAGTTATTCACTCTCTTAAGTTTCAAAATTAGTAATCGTAAGCTGACCTTTTAAAAGATTCTGGTGATTGCTGACTCCACAATTAAAACAATAACGCTAAAGACGATAAACGAATAACTAGCTGTCAGCTTTGACTTGCTTAGTTTTCTCAGTGAGTGTGTGATACAGAATCAGGTCTCTAGTGGGGCATGAGTTTCCTTGTTTTCACTTATCCATCTCGCTAGGAAGTACTGAAAAGCTTGAAACTTGGGATAATGTAGAATGTTAAACATTCAACATCATACTTGTTAAATCATAATGTTCAGTTCTTGGGCCTGAACTGGTAGGTCTTAGACTTGATTGGTATGATTCTGTCCCCTGTTGAAGGTGCGAAAAATGGACGCCGGTCCCTATTCAGTGATTTTTCCTGTTATCAGGGTTAGAAAGTTTGTTTTAACAAGAATTTTCAAGTGAGCAGCACTGAAAAGAATAAATGCAGACGTTGTATTCATCTTAGTGACTAGTAAAGGAACGAAGCACGTGCGTTTACTCCTATTCGTGACTCGTCAGTTGAGTGTATCTGCATCGGAGTGAGTGATTTGGTTCCCACACGGACTCAAACCTAGTGCCCAACGCTTCAAACACCAAGCGAAATTCTGAACATGTATTCGAATATAACTTCTTTATTAGCGTGTCAAGTCAAATTCCGTCGAATAAGCTATTCAGTATGGATACTTAGTTAAGGAATACGGCTTCATGGGGGTCTATGTTTGCTGCTGTTCCGATAGAATCACCAGCTATGCATCCTATAACTAACTACGTTCAACATCTTGGAGATCAATCAAATGTCATAATAGTTGAACATTGCACCGATACACGACTGCTTGAGGTGTCATCCATCCTTTTAAGTGTACATGGGAATAATTCTGGGGAAAAAAAGGAAAGGATAATCGAATTTCGAGCTGCACTGATTCTATTATACAAATACAAACAAACATTGTTAAGCTCGTCACTGACTGTTATCAAGAAGCCTAACATATAAATACCGATTAAGGAGTAGATAACATGAAATTGGTTACTCTTAAGCGACCAGTCATGGTATTTAATTTAGCCCTACAAGGGATCAATCGCAGCTCGATTAGCCCGTGGGTAACCAAAAATAATATAAAGTTTCGTTTTGTTACCCAGTCAGTAATAAGGGTTGAAAAATTTGTTTTCATTGTACTTTTTCGCTAAACTTGGACTTGTTTTTCAATCGGAACTGAAGTGACTTACATTATAGTTGTTAGTGTTACCAAAAATGTTGCAAAGTTCAGTTTCTTTTTCTTTTTGACAATGGCTTTCAAAGTACTTTTGTATGTTATTAATTTCAAAAGTCGATAAATATACAATAATGATAGAGTTTAAATTTTGATGAATCATCTGCAAACAGAGAATATTGAATACGGTGAATTAGTCTGAACATGTCGCTAAGTGTTTGAATAATGTGGATACAAGTTTTTGAAACCAACATTAGACACTAACTAAGACTGTCTACAAAAATAGCAACAGACTGTAAGGCTGACGAGTTTGGAATTTAATCGAATATGAAGTTGATGTTTATTCTGAAACCAAATTTCTCTTTACTCCTAGAATTAAAAAAGTTATTGACAGACGTAAGTTAATTGGATGTAATTGTATGTAAGCTCTTGACCTACTTTTCCCACTTGTTGGCATTCGCAAGCGAGGCGTATCTACAACCTCAATGGAAATGATGCCTTTTGAGAGATGCTAACTCATTTCACCCGGCGAAGCAGTCAGAGAGGTAGACAATTAGCTTAGTGGCTAAACTGTAAAACCATTACTTATGACTAGACATGATGAATGACCTGTAGGGAGTGCTGGATGCGTTTTAGTGCCAGGAAGGTGCACTAGAGACGAATCAATGTATGGAATGCAGCCCTAGAAAAAGTCAGTCACCATCAAAATAACTCACTGTTAACGCCTCCGATTACAACACTGGATGGGATTGGTTTGAATATCTCAAGGAACATCAGTTCCTTTGAGGTTGATAATACACCCTGCTTACATGTGGTAGCACATGGGATACTTATGTCAAACAGGGCGTCCTGCCGATTGCCTCTAACAAGCTAATATGCATCTGATGATGAGATTTTTAACTTGGTGGCCATAACGCAAAAATCATCTGCAGAATTCAGTCAGCCCTGAAGACTAGACAACATGGAATTGGTTACTTCCCACTGACAAATCAGTATGTAGTTATTGACAATTATTCAAAACAAGGATGGTGCTTCTAGTAAAAATACTTTCAAATGTCAATTTTTTTACTGATATGTACATGTAGTCAAACTTTTTTCCCAATTACCTGAAACAACTTCGTTGGTGAAACATTCGGTGCTCTTCACTTTTGTTATTTGCGTTTAAACTTCGTCTTGAACATTCCTGACAAACCGAATTGCTAAACTTTAATCTATCTCTAGGAAATGAGCTCTCTTTTTCTTAATAAACCTGATGGAATCATTACACGTGGTTGGGTGTACAAGGAATCAGTCTCTGCATAAACGACCACTACTAGGATCCGATGAAGAAATCCTGAAAGCAGCTCTCAGCTGCCATAGCACGTGCTTAAACATCATGAAGGGCATCACCCATCGAATCGGGTCATCTTAAAATAAAGACTTTAGTGATTGGAACATATTTTACTTATTTCGTCTTAGGAGCTTCTATACCACTGTCTGTCTGCTTGCCTTAGGACTGCATGCAAGAGGCCGAGAAGTAGTCCATGTATGACTTTGAAACTTCTTAATGAAGAGTACTTTTTGCAAGGTAAGTCTCTGTTGGGAAATCGAAATTCTTTGGATGGTGTCTGAGATATTACGCAACATAATGGCTCATGAAGTTATCAGATATTATTCAGAATTGAAACAAACGGTGATTCTTTTGTAGCTTTCTTGTTTTTACTACCATCACATTTTACTGTTGTTCACGCCGTTCAGCAAATATGTATGTTTTCAAATAATTACAGTTAGTGCTTATAATTATCCGTATTAAATCTGTTTCCTCAATAATATACTTTTAACAACAACCCCGGGCATATATATCTTTTTTATCTGCACATATTTTTGGTCCGGTTCTGTGTGCGCACTCTTTTCTTTCTTCCAGATAGCTCCACCGGATTTCCAAGGAGGGGAACTGTGTGGAGACTGCAGAAAATTACTTATAAATTAAGAATGTTTCCTTTTTGTCATTTTTTTTACACATTTTGTACATTCTCCCTAATACTTGTAAAAATCAGTGTTTTTTATCTGTACAACGGAAAATTGGAGTTTTGGTTGTGGTGGTATCACTCTACTTCTGCTTCTAAAACCTGGAAATACAGTGTGCTTTTATCCACTCCGACGTCTGCTTCCGTCAGCTACTGTCTGAGTGAATACTCCTTGGATTTTACAGGGCCTCTAATCCTACTTCCAAATATCACGACAATCAAGCCCACCAACGTAGACTCTGGAGCGCTAACAAGTATCGCCCTCTGAACTAACATTGAAGCATAATAAGTTGCCGTGGACATTCAAGCAACAAATTATTATCCATAACACTGATATGACTATTTTGTAGGATAACGCGTAAATTTTCATATTTGTGTATCACTATATCTATTTTAGTTAGCTATACTTAACTTGGTATTTTAGTTCACTTGACTTTTCGTTGGGTCCACTACCGAATTTATAGGACATGGTTAAGCTGCCTACGTCTGGAAGCACTTTTTCGTAATGAATTATGAACCAGTGGGATCCTGTAAAGAAGTATATAACGTGGGTAATCTTCGTTAGTACTTTCCAAACGGAAATGGATCTCTATCGTATTTCTACTAGCGATTATCAACCAGATTAGTGACATTCTACACTTATACTTGAAGACCTAAGCCCTGAACCCAAGATTTTGAAAAAAATATTGTTTTATTTTCCTGTTAGCTTTTATGACGACGATTGCTTAACTGCATATGTGCAAAATACTAGGTAGTCGTTCACTGTTTCAGGTTGGTATGCAGTATAATACGATGCAAAACAGCTTAGAATATGGAGAGATGACAGATATGATGGTGGGGACTCATGGTAACCGCCCTGATCTGAGGTCATCTGACCTACACTGGTAATAAACAAGTCTTTGAGAAAGACTCCAAACATCCTGCAGCTAGTCTGTTGATGAGGGTCACAGAATTAATATTGGGACAGCCTTTACAACTTTGTATGGAAACTGTCAGGGGCGTATGCTTAAGTTTGTTGATGCGCTGGCCATCAACAAATTTAACCCCCTATTGTGTCCCCAAACAGTTTGTCCTTACGCTAAACCTACCAAGGTAATGTCTATTTTATGGCATTACCGGGGTTGTCTTCAATTCTTATCTTTTTCCCTTTCATTATCTTTCTTGTTATTGAATTCCTTTGTCATATTTGTCCTTCCCCCACTTCCAGTTTTCATACATAATGCCTTAACTAGTAAATGTGATCAGATTATTCGAAATGTATGGCGCAAATACACCATGGTTTTCAGACAAACTACGTCCTCTAACTACGTTGTCCAAATTCATAAAAGGGACTAATTGTTTTGAAATAATATAGCTTATGATTTCAACCAAGCCACGATGCCTATATTAGGAAAAAAAAACAATGGTAAAGACAAACTTCCCATCACAAAATAAGCTCTTTAAACTCCCACTATATGCTTTACATCCGTCCTTCTCTTGAGATCCCACTGTCTTTTCCCCTCTGGTACCACAACCCTACGTGTGTATAGGAAAGTTTTTACTAGCTCCCAAATGTAGAACAAATTCACTATCTTTAGGTACTTGTAACACAGCTAATGCTCAGGTCTGAGAAATGCACCATATAAGACTTTGAAGATATTCCTTAGGTACAGTGTTAAACTACGTAGCCTATTATTGCCCGTGTTTTCTTTACATACTTTAGTCTTCAGTATTGTTGCCCCGAATTCTAAGACTGAATCCGCCTCTCATGCCTCTGTGTCTCCCTTTCTCATCCAATATGCAGGTTATGACTGCGAATCATATCAACGCACACTTAGCATTGAAATAAACTTCGAACGTTCATTCAGGATCTGCAAACTATCGTTTCCTACTGCCTAAAGATGCAGAAGAAAAAAATCAGAAAACAATTCGTATGGACTTCATGGCTACAATTGAAGTTCCATCCAGAAATGTTGGTAACAAACGCTGGCTGCACCAAACGTGCACGTTCATCGACTGCCGACAATCACTCACCCAGTAACGAAGCAAACCGAAAGTGATCTCATATGTAGCGCTAACCTTGAAAGCTTATTGAACGGTCCAGCGATGAAACCCTCCATATCCTCCGCCGTAATATGACAACAAGAGCTGGGTGAAGTTAAAAAATTGGCTTAACTTATTCGAGTGACTCTGCCTGTAACATAATGGACCCAAACAATTGCCACACGCTGTATGACACCATACGAAACTAATCCCAAAGTGCCCCCACCCCCGTTCATCCCATTATTTAACTCTGGTTTCCACTGCCATCTTCAGACAACATGAGATTACTGAATATTCATGTTCTTTCAGCCTCATTTATGCATTCAGTACACAATGTACTGCTGCTGATTATGTGACCTACTTTTGCCAAATTAAGTCCATTAGTTATGGAACGGTGAACGCACCTAAGTATGACAGTCTGAAGACAGGTGAAGCCAAGAATAGAGTTGCAGTGAATTCAGATCGACTGCGAACTGCGTTAAACTTTCCACGCAAGCGAATGAATTGCATACATTTGAGGGCAAAGCAGATGAAAACTAAAGGTCGAACAACACATAAATGAATTGCGCCGGAAGTCAGAAAAAGGCATCACGGTTAAAGACAAATCTGTGATCGGTATCAAACTGACGGTCAGTTCTGACCCCCACCCCACTTCCGTGATACGAACCATATGGTTCTACTGGAAAGTATATCCACCAAACTGAAGATGATCCATTCTAGGCCAGTGTCTGCAGCAGAGCTTTCACATATTTCTGGCCTAGCAAATAAGAAACAGCCGCTACTTACAAGGCCGACTTCCTCTGATTTAGGTAAGGTCTTGCATCTGCTAACTGTAACCGAAAAATGATCTGCAAATCCCTCCTGAACATCCAGTTTGATAGTATTGACATTTATTTGAATATTTTTACCCTCGTTATGGATGGCGTACCTCTGACCCTAGCCGGTTTAATGTTATTTGGTTGCTTGACCGTCTTCTTTGCCACCGCACTCAGCATCTGCCTTGTATGATTGAGACTTATCATGAATGTTTCACTTTCCTATCATGTGACGCTGGACTGCTGATAACCCCCGACATTTCGTTTTAGTTCAACTTACGGTTGTGCTGTGATTTGACTGTTCGTCTTTTGACTGTCTACAGCAAACGTTTATTCGTTGATTTGATTCCGGTAGACAGGCTTTTGATCCCTTTTGTTGGGAATGTTCCTACTGACTCCCAGGTACTTAACAATTGTATTTGTTTAAGCAGTTTGTACCGCATATTACGTATTTGCACCCGGGAACGTTTGGACTGTATAGTTACCCAACGGTGTTGTTGAGGTATTTTTGTAATTTCGATATAACTTATTGTTGTTTTGATAGTATCACAGACTTTAATATGGGTCTACCACTGATTTACTACAAACCCTGTTTTGATATTTTGATCCAACCCTTGACCGTGTGTCACTCGTGGAAGTTGGAAAGTTATGCAGTAGAACGCCGGAACTAGTCAGATTTACGTAAGTTGACACCGCCTAGTTATTTCCCGCTTTCAGACGAAGACTATTGGATTTCGGTTGTTACACTAACCTCACCTGGTTAACTGGTTCACTAGTTACTAGCCGGTCCTAAGCTCGGGTAAAGAGTGAGGGCTGGGCATACGACTAGCAACCCTAACCCGCAAAACCAGTCCAACCGCTACAGAAAATTCAGTGCACAAACAAAATATAAAAATAACAACAAAATTATTTCTCACTGGAATTGGGGAGACGAAATGAAGCCGGTTGGTGAAAGCCTTCGGGAAGCCAATCGGCTGATGTGTCTTCTCTCGATGCAAGTGAAAGTAAGGACGGTGACATGGAATGTCCGCAACATGTTTGAACCCAGCAAGGCTGCCCAGATATCAAAAGAGATGAGAATGTATAGCACAGAACTGGAAGGAATCTGGGAAAGCAGGTGGAATGGAAGTGGACTCTCGAAGTTGTCGACTGGAGAGTAAATAATCTACTCCGATGTTGTCACCCAGACGACAACCACGAGCACAGCACACTGAGTTGTGGAGTGGCTATCATGATGTCCCCAACAGCATCGAAGGTTCTCTCTCATGCAGTGGGAACCAATCTCCTCCAGGATCATAACAGCAAGGTTCAACTCAAAAGGAAGGAAGGTCACAATCATACAATGCTACGCTGTGCACCTACAAATAATGCAGATCAAGAGAAGAAGGAGGAATTCTACAGACAACTGCAATCAACACTGGACAAGACGTCAGTTGGCGATATCAAAATTCTAATGGTTGGGGTGACATGAATGCCAGACTGGGAGGGGACAGCACAGGAAGAGAACTAACCATGGGTCGAGAGGCGCTAGGTGAAATGAATGAGAATGGGAAACTGTTTGCAGACTTCTGCTCATTTTAACGATTTGATGATTGAAGGCATTGTGGTCAAGCACAAGGATACTCGTAAAGCGACATGGATTCGAGTTCATCAGATGGACACACTAAAATTTAAACCGACTTCATCTCAATCTGAAAAAAGTGGAGCCTACTGGGTACAAGATCAAGAAGGGGAGCAGATGTAGGTTCACACCTCTCAATACCTGGTGCAAGGAGCCTACCTTCAAAATCAAGTTGAAAACCCTCAAAGAAGTTGGTGATAGACCATAGTATTAGGAAGGAAGAAGTGAGAAGTTAAGGAACGGATCCTGATGGACATATGGAAGCTGACAGAGTAGGAGGAAGATGCTGGTGTTGAAGCAGAAGATAAACCAGTGCAAGGATGAACGAAGAGAAGAGAAACTGAGTACAACATTTAAAACCCCACACTGGACAAAGAAGTGAAGAGGAGTTCACGTAAAGACAAAAAACACTTCTACAACACACTGGCAAGTGAAGCAGAACAGGCTGTTGTTACAAGAGACCTATTAACTTTAGGTCATATAACCAGGTTACTTGCTGTCTGGGAAGAAATCAACGCAGATGAAAGCAATAAAAGATGATGATGGAAATCTACTTATCAAAGAGAAGAAACAAGGGAAACAGTGGGCTGACCACTTCGAAAAGCTTTTGAATCTACCACCACCTGTACTTCGTACAGAAATGCCACCTGCAGCCACAAAACTACAAGTGAACACAAATCCCCCAACAAAAGTTGAAGTCCTGAACGCCGCAAAGCTACTGAAGTGCGGGAAAGCAGCGGGACCGGATGGAAACCCTCCAGAAGCACTGAAAACAGACGCAGAGACAACAGCGGACATGCTCACACCACACCACTACTGCAGAAGGTCTGAAAGGAAGGGAAGGTACCTGACCATTGGTTGGAAGAAAGGCTACCTTGTCAGACTCCCAAATAAGGGAGACCTAATTCTTTGCAAGAACTGGCGAGAAATCATGCTCCTGTCCACCCCAAACAAAATACTAAGCAGCATCATTTTGGAGAGACTAAAGGATGCACTAGATTCAAAACAACGACCGGAACAAGCTGGCTGGATTTAGGAAGTACAAATCATGTGCGGACCAAATTGCAACGCTTCGCATCATCATAGAACAGGGTATATAATGGCATTCAGCTCTACACCTCAACTTCATCGACTTTGAAGAGCCTTTGACAGTGTTGACCGACAGGTAATTTGCCATGCAGTTGCTTCAATACTACGGGATACCACAAGCCTTTATCAACCTCATTCAATAGCTAAATGAAGATGCCACATGCCAAGTAATTTACAATGGGAGGCTCAGTGATGCTTTTGAAGTGAAGATAGGCAGGAGTAAGACAAGGCTGCCTACTATCACCCGTGATATTCCTGATCGTGGTCGACCGGATCATGCAAGAAGCAACTGTGGGGAGCAAAAGGATGGGCATATGCTGGCTGGACCGATGAAAACAGCCTAGATTTGGATTTCACCGCCGCCGATGTTGATTTATATCTGATGTCTTGTTACACAGGCTCGAAAATCTACCGGCGAAAACTAACAAGGTGGCAGGAGAGGCAGTGGAGACGGGAGTTCAAGTGAATGTCGAGGAGATGGAGATGATGAGGATACCCAACCAACAACAGCATCAACAACAAGAGGCACCAGTCATCATGAATAGGAAAAACCTATAAGAAGTAGTTCCTTCCACTTACCTAGGCAGCATCGTTTCAACTGCAGGCAGCACAGACGAGAATGTCAAAGCCAGGATCGGGAAAGCAAGACAGGCACTCATTAACTTGAAATTAGTGCAGGGATATCCCGCACTCAGCATAAAGCGTGAACAACATCCGAACTTCCAACACCAACGTGAAGTCAGTGCTTCTTTGTGGTGTTTCAGAGACTTGGCGTGTCACGAAAAGCATTTTCAACGAACTAAAGACATTCACCAACAGCTGCCTATGCTCGACACCAAAGATCAGATGGCCAGAAAGAACAAGCACCAAAGAACTCTGGCCTGGCAACGAAGCAACCGAGAATCCGTCGCCCAACAGATATGCAGAAGAAAGTGCAGATGGATTGGGCATACACTGAGAAGACCATTCGTGGACATCACGCGCCAAGCCAGTTGCTCGAGTGTAGTCGAAAGGGGAAACGACGAGCTGGGCGTCCGAAGGTGATATGGAGGATACCATGTGAGGAACAGTGGACAGTTGTGGAGCTAGGTTGAAAAGACTGCAGAGAAGAGAGTAAAAGGAGACATGCTACTGAAGCCCTAAGTTCCACTAGGAACCCAAGGACCAACTAATAAAATATAATAATTTACATTTGCCACTAGCAATAATAGTGCCAGAAAGTGAGCTACTACCAGATGCCCTATACTCCGGGAGAATCATGATAATGTGGCCCTCTGTCGATATCATTTGGGCTTACTTTGAGGCCAAGGATTTAGTGATGTGAAGAATGCCTGAAAGTCCGGGTACCAAGGGGATCCCCTGGGAATTTTTGTCAGCGAGACCCTTAAAGAAGACTGTGAATCCTACTGTCATAGCGACATGCGGATCCCTGATAAAAATGACGGCAGTATCCAAGGCTGGTTCGAGAAGTGTTTCAGCCCTGCTATTTGTCACTATTCACACCGAAGGCACTCCGCGCAGGTGGACATCATCTACCGCCTGGAATCGTATGCACTATTATCAATCTCAGAGCCAGAGAGTGCGGGAGCTGGTTGTTCATTTGATCAGACTTCTTGGGGAGACATAAGGTAATAGTTTGGGGATCACTTCGTCGGTACGCCAAGCTTGAGTAGACTCCGGGCCCCTACAAGTAGGCATCCACCCAATACGCTGACGTTGGGTGAAAACAAGTGCATCCAAAGTGGACAACAGAAATTCCATCCACATAAGTTCAAAACGTTTGCCTAATAAGCCCGACGAGCAGCGGAAAGTTAGTGAGGACATCAGTGTGCATCTTACTGGCGTTACTGAAACATGGTTTTCCTCCAGATTTCATATCCAGAACCGACTGTTGCCAACACTACTGAGTACCACAAGAACCGCTTAGCTGATAACAGGGTTAGGGTCGCCTTTATCTGTATGACATCCGCCAGTCTTTCCAACTCCCGAATTCAAAGCGCTTCATCACCTAACTTAATTGGCAACTTTGCTTTTAGGATACCTGTGTCAAGAAGCCGAAAATGGATTTAATGTAGAATGGACGATAGTAAACGCATAAAGGCTATTTAACCAGATAGGAAGCTTACAAGAGAGTACTGATGGTCATGAGCACCAAGCTGGTCTTGCAAGCATGTTCAATTATGGCCCAAGAAGTCTTTTCGGATGTGCCGCATCATCTCAGGAGGCGAAAGAGACAGTCTTTCAGTTAGTAGGGTCTGGTGGATAGAGAAGCAGCGGCACCGAGGTGATCGAGCTCTTGGTCAGTCGTCGCGTGAAGATTTTCCATCGGTGACCACTCACTCGGTTGTTGACCAAGGCACTTAGCATGGGCTGCCTTTGCTCACAAAAAGCATATTTGGGACAAAACCAACTCCACACTGTGGCTCATCGGGAAGACGCTCCTTTTGAGTAAGTCAACTTACGATAGTCTAGGTCTGGTGGAAGTCTAGCACTTGGGGGCTATGTAGTACGACGCCAACCTCCAAAGTAAGTTGGCAAAACAGCCACGGAGGCCCAGACCAGTAGTTTTCTTATCTACGCCCTCCACAATGGTGCAGGCATTCATTTATGGCATACTGAGCGACCTATTGCTCACCAACTTTGTTGGCCCCCCATATGGATTTAGAAAAGGGAACCCATACGTCGTAAAGTGTAAAAAGAACTAGTCGTGCTGACTGTAAAAGTAGATTCAAGCTGACCTCAAAACTAAGTTGACCTCAATGGGCCATGGGGACTCAGGGTTGTACATCTGTGACACGACTAATTTCATGTGTATGGTTCCAGTTGAACTGAAGCTGAATTCCCACAAGTAGGCCTTTTAGCCCCATGAAAGCAAGCATTCCGTGTCAGCTGCGGCAGAAACATACTTCGTGCAAACCCGGAGCCAATAAGTCTTGGACTAATCTGCAGACAATTTGATCATGTTCTTTCCAACTAGAGTTTCAGTGGCTTCCTGTGACCACGCCTAGAGTCCAGGATTCCGTTCTTCTTCCCCTCATTCTAGAAGCAAACTTTGGGTCTGGAGGCTGTCGACGAAACCTGTTCAAGGACTTAGGCCAAAGGAACGCCAGAAACGACTGCAGAAGTATGAAAGATCATTGAGATTTTTGAGGTGTTTTTATTAACTCCTGGACACTCAGTTGGTGACCCATTCGACCCTATTTGTAGTGCCGATCTTAGAGGACTCACATAAATAAATAAATTTTTATTCTCACATTAGTAATTTAGCATGAGAAAAGCCAGTTTACAGGCATCATCACACTGGTATATGTCGAAAAATCTTTAAGATTTTACAGGTCCTGAATAATACGGAGAGGAGGTCGTTTAACTCCATCAAAAACATCAGATCACGGTTACGGGACAAAGAAAATACCACTTTCAGCATATGCGGTGCGTCAAAGTGAAGATAATAAAAATTCGCTTTTCCATATAATGGATTTAACATGACAGATACCAGTTCACAAGCACTGTCAAAATGATGATTTTGAAAATTTACAGAATAGTGCCGAGAATCACATAACTCATATAGCAAGTTATTGATATGCATAAACTTATTAAAACTTGCTGCTGCGGGTATGGGTTTCCATCTGTCATCACACAGATAGGTTCCACTGTCAACAACAAAAGCGCGCAGTGTTCGGAGTGTACGTTATAACCGGACGACGTTGTTATTCCATTTGCGCAGTTTCTTATTTAGTAACATAAACATCCATTCACTAGAAAGTTCTCCAACTTTTAGCTTTGCCAATCACAAAGGCTTATTTATACGATCTGGAGTATCAGTAAGTATCCACAGTCATGTGTCCAAGGTGAGTGTTGAAATCTATGCATTTCCAGTTCACCATGTGACGTTTAGAGGTAGTATACATTAATTCCACTGGGAGTACTTCTAGTAGTAGATGGAGGTAGACGTTGAGACGGTTGATGGTCCAAAACGGCAGCAGTTACGTATGGACTTCAGGCATCGTCCATATAAGCTTAAGCAGCATCATTCGAGAAGTGCGCTTAATGCATGGCAACTTTTACCTAAGAAGATCACTTGATACAGAGTACTATAGAACATGTGGTGTGGAATTACTGCAGGTAAGTCATATTCCAAGCCAACAGGCATATTGGTCTCTCGTTTGATCATTTGTTCAGAATATTTGTGCCACTATGGCTGTTGGGAAACTTTACACGGTTCGTAGAGAGAAGAACCCTGACCAGCTGATGAGTTGATTGTGAAGATGTTCCAGAAACCGCGAAAGATTGGGAGCAGTTCAATAATTCATGTAGTTAAACAGCAGGTATCACTTCCACTGAATAGATGTGTCCAGATTGAAATTCAGCATTGAATGTCGTCATCCAGCTGTTGCTGTAAAATAAAAAAGAGATAAGCGCGAGCAGATGTGGGAAAGGGAATTACCACGCAGACCAGTCTGGAAAAGAGAGAAGTTCCTATACTTTTAAACCTATCCGAACTTTATGTACATTTTCATGTATGCATATGTGAATAACCGCATAGTTTTTCCATTATAAGATTCTTAAAACTTTTCTATACCTGGGGTGTACCGTAGTAGCTTTGAGGGTGAGCCAGTGTACATAAGTTCATTATAGTGAGGAGGGGAACCAGCGCTCACACCATTGTAAGCAATCGTCAACCCATAAGTGTAGGAGGAACTCAGGGGCTATTATAGTTCTGTTTCATGCATTTAGAGGTCCAATAATATCCTCATTAGCCCAGGATGCATGGATGGTATCCAGTTGAGCCGTAGACTTATCGTTTACTAATAGCCTATTAAGCGAAGAGCGGAAAAGTGTCAAAGAGCTTGCCGTACGAGCTTCTTCTGAAAGCCTATTCCAAATGTGTGAGAATTCATTGAGGAAGAAATTATCTCTCAACCCAGTCGTACAACACTGTTTCAACCAACACTTTGTGGTTGCGCATACCATACGTAGACGATACAATTAGCTTGATTTGCGGACCATGAGAGTGCAAGTGCTAGTGAAGTAACTTATAATAAAACATGAGGTTCGGTTTAAGTCTCCTCTTCCAGAGTGGTTCGAACCCCAACATGTCACATCTGGACGTGTAGTGTAGATTGGAGTCAGCTCCTAATGTTCTGAAGGTGAAGTAACGTTGTACCCCTTCAACTTCCAGTTTATCGGTTCTACGGCGGCCACTGGGAATAAACGAGCAATATTCTAGAAATGGGCGAATGCACACTTTATACGGTAGAACCCGTGATCCAGTGCTATAGAAGTTATGAATGATACATCTCAAAAGTGCGTGACCTGGATCTAATATATGCTGTTTGTTCCGAGAATGTCAAGCCTCTGGAATACCTGATGCTAAGATCTGGCACAGCAGCTAGTCTAGGTAGCTGTTTTCCGCATACCTCGAGGGTCAGGTCATGGTTGTCGTTGCCTATTTATGTTTTCTTGGCCTTATATAACACATTAAAGCAGCAACTAGATACGATGATCACATGTTTCATCAGTCCTAGACTACCTATTGTCTCATATGCTTCGTCCGGCACGCTTCAACCCCCACAAAAGTGAACGTGCCGTGACCATCTTCAGACTAAAAGCAGCCGTCTTGTACCGTGCCGATGCCACAGATAAACTCAGTGAATGAAAGGCGACTATGGCAGCTGTTAACTTGGCTCCTAACTCCTCCAAGTGAAGCTAGGTGCAGTGTTAACCCAGCCCAGACAGCACAATACTGCCAGGACCATTCATTTGAGCTGCTAGCATTCTCCGCCATGTCGAAAAACACCCCATTTCATGTTGCATGGGAAATTCGAAAGTCTCGGAATCACTGACAATCTACTTGCATGTCTCAGAAGATCCCTCATTGGCGGAAGACAGTGTTGGGACTGCTTCTGTCTTCTCCTCCTGAAATTTGTTGAAGAGTGCCACAAGGCACCGTCCTGGGTCCCATGCTATTTCCCATGTACATAAGCTAGCTGCCGAACTTCACGAAATCCCCCGTGGTTCTGTATACTGATGACAGAAAAATCCGGCAGGAAATTAGGGATAACCAAGATATGCGTGCACATCAGATAGACCCATACAGCTTGTCTGCCTGGTCAAAGAGGTGGCTGATGCCTGTCAGTGCAGGTAAGTGAGCACGCATGTGTGGTACACGGACGACAACACCCACGACATTGGTGGGACTCTTCTACCGTCAGTTCTGGCCCACAGTGGTCTAGGAGTCACAAAAAGTTACTTTAGGAATTTTCCTGGTGTGAAATATACAGAGACAGAGGCCAATCACTAATTATTCGAACTTGTCATACACCCACGAATACGAGATCGAGAAAGAACAAAATGGCGTAGTCGGATGGAACATTGTATTTGCCAGGTCGTGCCAAAATACCGATGCGTCCCAACTAACTGACTAGAGAGTCGATTACGAGCAGTGCAGCATAACACGACAGCGTTCCAAACAGCGTGGATGCTTGACCGTATGCCTTCAGCTTAGCGAGTCTGGTAAAACTATGAAGGTCGGCATCAACGTTGGATCTCGCCAAACCCTATACTATTGATTCTGGAGAAGCGGATGACGCCACAGACCACTCCCCCCTAGTGGGTTCGTGAGGACCCTAAGACAATACCAGCCGGGAGTAAAAACCCAGTGACTTCCCCACCGGTAAAACTCTTCCGACGGGCTCACTGCGAGAAGTGACCACTGGTTGTCTGAACTTATCTTAGGGTGTCGTGGCAAATGAAAACGAAATGCAGTGAATCTAGTTGTACGTCAGCCGCGGTCCTCGGTGTCCTTTGACGTTCCGTTCGGTGCTCGTTTCACCCGGAATATAAGTAAAAGTCTTTACTACCACTAAAACGTTTCTGAAAGAGGGAAGCTTTTATATGTAAATATTTCGAAAATAAAGTTTATATTTGTGTACATTATTTTGAAAATGCATGATTACAGGGTAGTAAAAAACTGACACAGAAAGGCAAAATGCAGGAAGATTTTCTCATTCCCAGTAAATACAAAACGTGCTGCCTCGAAAAAGCAATTTTGAATTTAAAAATGGTCGGCACATCTTATTTCACACTGCTTAGTTGGGTACGACTTTAAATACTCCCGAAGCCCGACGTTCCGAGCTGATCGTGTTTTATGTTGCGCTGGTGGTCGTTGTATCTGTGTATTACCAGGCACATCTTCAAGAATTTCGATAGCTGGATCATCCACTGGTCGGTTATAGTGAGCTGAAACACCACTTATGCCGGGGTTGCCTCCGGAATAAACTGGTTTCAAACGGTCTATACTAACGGTATCCTCACACCGATTTCACTCGATCATGTAGAATTTCTCGTGCCACTTGATCACCCTGAACTGCCCATCGTAAGGTGGCTCAAGTGGTCAGCGAACAGCATCGTGGCGGGTCAGCACTTGCGATGTCTTGTAAATCGGGGTGAATGAAGACATCGGTCGTTTGAGGTCTAACCGGAGTAGGCCTAACTGAACCCATTGCGTCTGTAAGCCCAGTCACGTAAGATATCCCACCGAAAACGTGTTTGCGAGTTGAAAGGGAAACAAATTCGCCCTGTAGGCAAAGGGTAGTCCCACAGACGAATTCTACAGAGGTGCATCCAGCATCAGCTCTCCCCGCGTTACGAATGCTTAGTAGGACTAGAGACAGAGGCTTGGTCTACTGAAGTATGTTTTCAGCTGGGAGGGAAGTTATCAGCTGTCGTTGGAAACTGTCTACCATGCCATTTGCCCGTGGATGGTAGGCTGTCGTTCGGAACCGAGTGCAACCTGAAAGTGCAGTTAAAGCGTGGAATAATCCACACTCCAATTAGCGCCTGCGGTCAGTTGTTACGTAGGATGGACATCCAAAGTTCACGACCCGTCTTTAGACGAAAACACGAGCAACTGTTTCGGAAGTAATATCCTTGATAGGTACTGCCTCTGGCCATCGTGAAAAGGTTAGCACATCCATTAAATTCTGGTGGGGATCTCACAATGTCTGTACGGACGTGGTTGAAACGCGTATCCGGGGTTAGCAAAGAACCTAAGGGGCTCTTCGTGTGTCACGTGACTTTGCACTTCTGATAAGCTAAGCACGACTAAGCCCACTGCTTGACGCTTTCGTTCATTCCCGGCTAGCAGGAACGTTGTGCAATGAGCCTGATAGTGGCTGGCACACCTGGATGGGACAGCTTATGCAACGCACTTAAGCCGCTGTGTCGGTACCCCTTTGGAACTATTGGGCGTGGTTGACTAGCAGAGACATCGCTTAATATTGTATCCTCGCCTGATCCTACTGGTCACAGTTGTAGCTTGAGAGTTGTGGACGACAACTCATGATACAGCTCAAGGTCTTCTTTTGACACCAAGCCAGTTCAGCGAAACCAATGCCGTTGATATGGTTTATCGAGGCTACTCGAGATAGTGCGTCGGCCGCGGAGTTACTTGCTCCAAAAATGTGGTTAATATCTGATGTGGACTGGGAAAGGTAATCCAGTTGTCGCGACTCACGAGGTAAATACGTGTCAGATGCCTGGTTGAGAGGGAAGGTTAACGGTTTGTGGTTTGTGAAAATAAAGAAGTCACGACCTTCCACCGAATGTCGGAAATGGCGTACAGAACAGTACATAGTTGGGAGTTCCCTACCAAATGTACTGCCTGATCTCCGCCTCTCCCAACCACCTCGAGAAGGAGGCCTAAGGTTGCCACTGGTCGTCAGTCAACCTTCGCAAAACTCCTCCAACTGCTGGGTCATATGCAGCAATACTCAAAGGAGAATTGAGGCCGTGATGCACAAACATGGCTGCGATTGGAACGGCTTCATTGACTTCAGAGAAAGCAAGTCTAGCTACGTCGTCTAGGGTCAGGCACTTCGTAGTCCCTCGAAGTGGGTCTATTAGGGGTTGCATGACAGAGGCACGGTCAAGGATAAACTTTCGGTAATAACTTACCAGGCCACTGAAGGTGCGGAGCTGCTTCACAGTGGTCGGCCCCGGATAGTTCGTGATAGCTGTCGCTTTATCTTTCAATCGCCGCATACCTTTGTTGTCAGTGGTATGCTTAAGGAAGCTGAGAATACCCCTTCAAATGCTAGTTTCTGGAAGGCAGATTACCTTCTGATTGGAAACGAGTGGCTGTCGTCCCAATTTATAAAGGTGGTAACAAACTAATTGCCTCCAACTGCAGACCGATCTACCTGATCTCTCCAGTTGCTAAGGTTATGGAGAGAGTCATAAATGACTCACTACGTGATCACTTACTTAAGAAATCAATCCTAAAATGCTGTCAACATGGTTTTCTACCAGGAAGGTCATGTAACACCAACTTGTTGATGGCTTGGAATAGCTGGACACTCTCTGTCGAGCAGGAAAAGCCCATTCACATTGGTTTACTTGGCTTTTCTAAAGCCTTTGACAGGGTAAATCATGACATCCTTTGTAAGAAACTCGAGCTTATGGGTGTACGCAGAAAATTGCATATTTAATTCAGATATTATCCGTACGCCAGGGTGCAGTCAGAGTTGGCTCCTGTCTATCTAATTGGTTCCCGATGCCGAGTGGTGTGCCACAACTTTCTATACTGGGCCCACTACTGTTTCTTGCTTTTATCAATGATCTACCGGGGGTCATTAATTCTCATTCACTATTATATGCCGATGATCTGAAGATTTGGAGAGAAATACATGATCCTACGGATATTTCGGTCTTCCGGGAGGACCTTACGAAAAACCTTAATTGGACTACAGAAAACCTGCTCCCTTTCAGCTCGAAGAAGTGTCGAGTTATGATGGTTGACAAACATAAAGGCAGTTCTAGTTCTTACTCTCTAGGTGAAATAAATGTCTGCCACTCTAACATGGAACAAGATCTGGAAGTTGCACTAGACGATACACTAGGAGCCTCAGTCCACTGTCGCCTTGCAGACAATAAGGCTAATGGAATCCTGGGGTTTCTTTCTCGAACTTCAGGGTGTCTAACTCCTCTTTTCACCACAGTGTATGCTCTGTACAGTCGCCCTCATCTAGAGAGAAATTCGCTTGTGACGTCCCCTTACTTGAAAAAGGACATAGCCATAGTAGAACGGGTACAGAGAAGAGCCACAAAGAAAGTGATTGGGTTACGGCATAAACCGTACCCAGACCACTTGGTTGCTCTTCAGCTGCACTCACTACAATACCGGAGGATCAGAGGGGATATGATCACGATGTACCACATCGTTCATAATCCCCTCCATCCTAACAGATCCCTTCTAAGCTTTAATTTGAAACGCGAGGGGTCACCCGCTGAGAATAGAGCATTTGAGATCACGTACAAAGATCCGTGCTACCTCATTTACGGTTAGAGTCTGTAGGCTCTGGAACTCCCTACCTTCAGCAGTTGTTACAGCCCCATTCCTGATACTTCCAAAAGGAGGCAAGACGTACACCTCGAGTCCTACGGTACTGATGGGCTGCACTGGAGAAGCTTTCCGCAGATCAGATGCAGTAATACTATCTTGAGACTGGATTAATGAATAAGCGTATCTCTATCCTTTCAGGTTTTTCAGAACCATGGAAATAATTATGACCATTCCGAACTCGAGACGCACTACAATAAGACAGACGTAGAACCCAGGGAACCGCCGTTTACTAATTCTATAACACGAAGTTTGAAGTTTGACTCTTGGAACCGAATCCCAGAAGTGGTGACAGAGTCATCAGTCGACTCGTTCAGAAGAGTGCTGGACAAGGAAAGAGATCTATCTCAGAAAGATTAACATAGGCTCACACACTCTTTAACTTTAAAACAGTAAATGTAAATCTGAGCATTGGAACAGTCTTCGTAGTTTCACGCTTTTCATCTGGGTTGGCGCGGCGTTTTTGCATGTAAAGTTACAACAATGCCTCCGAAGAAAAACGAGCCTTCCAAGAAAAATGTCGACAAACAAAAGCAGAAGGTTATCGAGGTAATTCACGAATTTTTAGTGTTATTCAAACACAGGACAAAACTTTCGGAATGAAAAATAAAAAGGGAGCGAAGCAGCAGAAATTTATTCAGCAAGTGCAAAAGCAAGTTACTCAAGGAAATAAGTCAGCTAAGGAGGTGAGTTGTGTTTTTCTTTTCGAACAACTCAGTTGGAACGTGAAAAACTCAATAAAAAGGAAGATAAAAGCCGTGAGAAGCTCGAGCTGAATGAACTATTCAAGCCTGTGCTGGAACTTCAGAAGTGTGCGAAAGGTGCTTGAATACCCTTCTAGTTGACTCCTTTTTCTAGGTGTTGATCCCAAATCGGTTCTTTGTGTCTTCTTCAAACAGGGTTTGTGCGCCAAGGGTGACAAGTGCAAGTTTTCTCATGACCTTATGGTTGAAAGAAAGGCTGAAAAGCGTGGGATATATTCAGAGTCCGAAAAAACGGAGGGTACTATGGATGACTGGGATATCAGCAAACTTGAGGAAGTAATCAGTAAAAAGCACGACGATGATAATAAAGGTTTACCACCTAGCACTATTGTAAGTGGCTCACTCATTGGTTCTAGGACCTTAGGTATGTAGGTACTTCCTTGATGCTGTGGAGAATTACAAATATGGTTGGTTTTGGGAGTGTCCAAACGGAAAGACGTGTCATTACAGACATGCTTTGCCACCAGGTTTGTATGGTTTCTGGTCTTACTCTCCTAGGCTTTGTTTTGAAGAGAGACCAAAAAAAAATGGATGAGCAGAAGGAAGTCATATCGATTGAAGATTTGGTTGAACGAGAGGTACGTTAAATAATTAGGCTTTCCCAATTATAGGGTATGTTGAAGAGTAATTTTCATAGTTTAATTTCTATTGGGGTCAGTTAATACAACGTTAAAAGTTTATTTTCAGTGTAAACTTCATGTTCATGCCTTCTTCCTACTTTGTTTGCTCCTTGTCTTTTCAATTTACAGTTGTACTGTTTTCCTTGTGTTATGAGTTTTCCACCCACACTTTTCTGTTTCTCGGATTTGGTGAGTATAGGAGAGGTAAACCACTACTATTTCGATGAATTCAGACAGAAACGTAACCATCTGATGCAATAATGAAGGAATCTAAGTTGTTACGCATCACTTCGTCACTATGAGAATCTGTTGACCCGAGGAGGGAAAAAGCAAAGTGATGTAGATGATGACATAGGTGTTATTATAAGTGAAAAAAGACAATGTGCCGAGTTATAAACGCCATTGAAACTGATTTCAAGCTGAGTTACGTCGTCTTATGCGCTTCAACCACAAAGTTTTCGCTTTCCTACAAAGTGTTGAAGACTGTGTAGATTGGTGCTATATCTTGGTTCAAACACCAATCTTTACGTCACAGTTGACTGCAGCTAAGCTATATCCAGGTAGGCAGTCGTTAAGCCCATCTAGAGAACATATCAACCTTTTCAAGACATTAATTTTCATGACCTAGCGAGTGGACTTACTGCGCCTCTCTGGTATTCTATGCTTATCTACCGCACTGCTCATTTGATGACAGATAAGATAATCAAGTAAAAGCAAAAGGAAAACTCATAAAAGAGTCAAATAAATGGAGAGTTACCATTTGCTCTTTGTTCAAGGAACGGGAGCGATATTTTGTGATAAGCACAGGGAAGTCATTCTGACTAGTATAATATCTGGGATTTTGGATTCTTTAGTTATTGGAAATTTAAGTTGAGCTGGAAAAGAGCAAACTGGAGAAAACTAGGTAGGACTAAAAATAATGGTGAAACTCGCTTCTGTCTCTTTGTAATCTATGCTTGCACACCCACTGACTGCAGCTCGGATGAAGTGAAGGACGAATTCTACCGAAAACTGTCTAGCCTCCTTTCGAAAGCTAAACACTCAAACGTGGTGGTTGTTGCAAGCGACTTCAGTGCACAGGTGGGTAGATTGAGTGAGGCAGAAAGGCACTTAGGTGACACTTTCAGAGTCCCGGCTGAACGAACAGATAATTATCGCCTACTACAGCTGTGCTCAGATAACCGCCTATTTTTAGCTAGCACAAATTTCAGACAAAGAAAAACACTATCTGACGTGGCCTCCAGCGAGCTCAACTCAGCCGTGAACACAGATGGACCACATTGCTATTAGTCATCGCTGGAGAGGATCGGTGGAAGACTACCGCTCCTTCTGGAGTACATGTTTAGATAGCGACCACGCGTTGGTCCGAGCGCGTATATGCCTGCATCTCAATGGACTTAGGAAAAATTTGACAACAAAACCACCACGAGTGCAGCTCGACAACCAAAGCATCAAAGCCGCTTTCAGTGAAAAATTGGCTAGGCAGTTATCGGAACAAAAGACTATCATTCATCCAGAAGGAGCTTGGTGCCATCTGCAGTCTTCTGTAAATGCAGCGCTGAAGACCGCAGCCGACTCAGAAAGAGTGGCTAAAAAGAGCCAGTGGATATCAGCAGCTTCTTTCGAACTAATGGATACACGTGAACGCATCTCTGCAGAGTGTGTACAATGAAGAGCAAGCACAACTTAAAAGTAGGTTGAGAAAAAGTCTACTCAACGACCGCGAACAGTGGTGGGCAGCGAAGGCTAAAGAGAAGGAAAAGGCAGTGGTGATTAGTAACAGTAGACAGTTATTTAAACTTATTCAGAAAACTGGGGGGAAAAGGTCAACAACAGTTAGTGAGACCGTAGCGGAGAAGGATGGGTCTGCGATTCACTCGCAGGGGAGATGACTGCAGCGATAAGCAGAACACTTCAAGGAGCAGTTTAATTGACCTCCAGCCACCATTATGTTGCCTGCTATCCAGTCGAATCCTGAATGGAACATTGAGATAGGCCTCCTAACACTCGCAGAAGTCGAGAAAGCAGTAGGTCACTTAAAACGAGGTAGGGCGGGAGGACCAGACGGACTAACTCCTGAGGTATACAAGGATGGTGCTAAGGTGCCCTTAGTCAGGTTAACGGAAGTGTTAACCAGTATATAGGAATCAAATATGATCCCCTCTCACTGGTCTAAATCACTGATTATCCCAGTCTTCAAGAAAGGTGATTAGTCCTCTTGTGATAACCATAGAGGAATCAGCCTGACGAACATATTGTATAAGATCCTACATTCTGTAATCATTAGATGCCTGAATGAAGCTCGGGAACAGCAAGCCCGAGGAAGCCAGGAAGGCTTTAAACCCGGCCGCTGGTGTATTGACCAAATATTCACACTGCGCCAGGCTCTGGAACACAGGCACGCTTGCCGACGCCCGACACTAGCTGTATTTCTCGACCTGAAGGCGGCATTCGACTCCATTGATGGCAATGTCTCATTGAAAGGCTTGCCGAGTAAGTACATCACCTTATTAAAGGCTCTTTACTCGGTCACTTGTGGGCGTGCTAGAGTCTATGGTGAGATGTCCGGGGAGCTGTGCTCATTGAGTGGTGTCCGTCAATGGATACCCACTCTCTCCATTCCTAATGAATTTCACCATAGATATTCTTATAGAGGTTTCCCTCTCGTCGCCTGACTGCACCGAGGTTGACCTAATCACAGGAGAATTTTTTTAAGACCTAGAATATGCAGATGACATAGTCTTTTTAGGTGAAGACGCTGACAAGATGCAGATTCTTCTGAACATTTTGAGTGGCAAGTTGAGAATGTTTGGGATGTGTTTTTCACCACCTAAATGCAAATTGTGGCTCCATGATTGGTCTTCAACAGTGCCTCTGCTAACAGTAGAGAGTGAAGTGGTTGAGTGTGTTGACCACTTCACTTATCTGGGAAGTGAGATCAGCCCTAGTGGCTCAGTAGGCTGACGGATTTTCTGCATGAATACAAAAGGCTCGGTTAGTTTTTGCCAACTTACGCCACCTATGGCGCCGCCGTGATATCCTATTATCTATTAAGGGTCCATTATACTGCGCTGCGGTTTGCTTTCTATTATATAGCCGTAAAAGTGTTATTGTAGAAAGAGTACATAAAAATGCTTGAGATGTGCAACCTCCGTTGTCTTAGTAGTATAAATCCTGTATGATGGTACCAGCACTCCCGTAACGTAGAAATCGGGGGTGGAGGTTCATGGTGAAGGGAAAAGTCAGTTATTAAGGTCATGAACCTTCATCGACTGAGGTGGCTGAGATATGCATGCTTAGCCACCGTTTAATCCGAGGTGGGATATTGGCTGAAGTAGGTTAAAGCTAGGAATCGTTTCGGGGGGGGGGAGGGACCCGGTTAAGACATGGTATCATAGTCTCTTACTGTTGGTCTAAGAATAAAAACTTACCACGTGACAGCAGAAACCATTAGTTTTAGACTTTTTGGCGATATGCCTCAAAACCAATCTCAGTGGCTCAGATGATTCCACGCATTATCTTCATTTTAACAGTGATACTGAATTTCAGTGTTCTTATCATTCCTTGTTCGTTCCTCGTACCTTTCTAACACTTTTGACTGCTTTTTCTCTGTTCATTTATCTCTTGTTTTGCTTATCTGGGGTTGACAACATGGACCGTTACGCAGTAATGTAACATCATATATGGCGTATATCTGTCTGTTTGCCTTATGTTTTGCTTAAGATTTTGCTAAGTTCATAAAGGAGGTGTATCTGTATCGACCAGATCGATTTCAAGGATTATCATACTTCTCGTAGCTGAAATCTCAAGAGCGTTTTAATTAGTATTTCTTAACATAACGCTTGCCTAATGCCGTTATATACAGCATACACTTTCACCGACGAAGTGCATGCTGATCCTATATTATTGTCAGGAACCTATTCCTGCACTCATCCTTGATAGTGAATCCTCCATATTCGTCAAAAAATGTGTGTATCTGAGTCGTCATGTGAATTCTCGAGTAGGTGTGACTGATCAAATTTGTAATGGTACATTGAAAATCAGGGTGGTATACGTAAATCTGGATCACCCTCTGCATCACTGTAATGTGAGCCTGGATACAAGAGGTTGTGTGTATGCACAGGTTGATTGTGCAATGGGTTAGTGTGGGTAATCCTATTTTATTTCTATAGAAACTGGTCTTTTGGGACTGAGGATATCCAGTGACTGTGTGTTTTATTACTATTGCTATCATCCGGTGGAAATAAAATGTGATTTTAATGTGCAGAAGCACTTGTTTAAGTGGATGTGCTTGAGGTTGTCATTCACTGGGTGGTTATGTTGATGGATGTCACCTCAGCGACTATGCTTCTCCTATTCAGTGTTTGTTAGCCGTATGGGTGAATGTAAGAAACGGAAATGTCGTTAGCGTATGAGGGAGGACGGTTGATTGAAAAAGGTTGTGTTGGGATAGCATCTGTTGGTACCTGAAGGTTACTACGCCACTCAGTGGCTCAAAATGATGTCAGATATGTTTTAGAGTGGAAACCAGTAGTGACCATGCTTTAGCTTTCTTGTTTCTTCTGTTTTGGGAAACTAAAATAAACGTGATGAACACTTCGGTGTATTTTTGAGACTGGTTGTCTTGTGGTCCATTCGTTTCTGTGCTTCTGCTCTACAACTCTTCGTAATGTCATATTGTTTTGTGTTGCATTTGTTGGCACCGATAATATTGAACTAAGTGTATGTTTTGTAGAAATGAGGATAGTGAGGACATACCAGTTGTTTCTGAGACACATGTTTCCAAGGTATAATGTAAGACGTAGGGTGATAATCGATTTTGTTTAATAATTCTCGGGTATTGTCTATGTGACTGTTTGTATTCAAAATCGGTTAGCTTTTAAAAGATGTAAAACGGAGGTCATCTAGTTGACTTGGAATATGCAGACTATATCGTCCTGCTGGGTAAAGACTGACAAAATGCAGGGTCTTCTGAACGGCTTGAGTAGACCTCTGTGTATGTTTGGCATGCGTTTCGTACCTGTCAAATGTAAGATGATGCTCATGGAGTGGTCTACTGCGAACACTCTCACTTACGTCATCTGTGGCGTCGGTGAGATATCCAGCTCTCTATAGCGATGAGCATACTGCACTTCAATCCCTTCTGTCCCGTTATACTGCTGTGAGACATGTCTGTTTAAAGTAGGCGACATGAAGTGGTTGGGTAGTTTTGATCATAGATGTCGTCGTAGCATTGCTCACTTTTTTAATGGGATCAAGATGTGGACAATGTTGAGGTCAGGCGAAAGATACTAGGCAAGACAGGCAAGTCGATTGACGAGGTTGTGAACCTTAGTCGACTGAGGGGGCTTGCACATATACTGCGCATACTGAACCACCGCCTTCCTCGATGTGCCATGCTAAGGGAAGTTGGATTAAGATGACAAAGGGTTCAGGGTGTTCAGATCAATATGTGATACCAATTGATGAACTCCCTGTCTGTTGGCTTGAGCCATGTGGAGAGGTGTAGACTGCTTGATTGGGATCCTGGAGACGAAAGGAGTCAGTGGTTGAGGACTGACTGTTGTTGGAATGGTGAAGATCGGTCGCACTGGCACAGATATATTCACTCCTTGATATCTTCTAAAGCTTGAATATTTGCACTAACCTTTGTCTTTAAATTGTTTATTATCTCATGCTACTTTATCTACTTTGATATCACTCGTTTTCTATCTACCTGTTCTTTATGTAATTCTGTGAAGTGTGGCAACTTGAGCCTATACACTTTTGTTTGAAGTTCTACGTTGATTTTGTCAGTCAGTCAGTTATAAAATGCATTCCTAACACTCAGATTCTGTACAACGTTTTTCCACTTCCCTCTGTAACAGGACTTCGTCTTATTCATCCTAAATGGTTGTTTTCTGCTAAGAGATTAGCTGATAAGCATTTGAAGGTAATAATGCTCCCTCATTTAACGGAACACAAAATCAATTCGATTTGATTGCCAAATATACATCACATGACCTATTTACATGTAGTTGGGTTAATATATTGAGTTCGTTCTTATTAAAGATCACCAATCGCCGTAGTATAATGATACAAATCAGGAACCACATGTAGGTGAATGCAAAGCCAGTGAATCATTTGTTTTGTGAGTGCTTAAGATACTTCTTGGGCATGCAAACCTCGGTAGGTGGAGAAGATTTCAAACCCATCATCCATGGGTTGAAATTTGACTACGTAGACCAATGACCCATGGATTCTCTCAGTGTTAGGTGAAATCTCACTGAGGTTAAATGGAGTTGTAAAAACTGGAGTCATTCTGATAATTAGGAAATACTTTTCAGGAATTTCTTGAAGTAAAAGTTATGATCACAGCATCTTGTTTTTGATTTTCTTCATCAACTGAGGTGGTTTCTTGACGTATCTAAAGTTGTAGGTGGGATCGTTAGATACTTGGGTACAAAACCTAAGAAATGTGTAGGTTACATACGGATTTCTATTATGTGTCGGTTTTTGAATTTTTACCTATTTAGTTACTCTAACAATAAAAAATGCGGAGTTTATATAGCTAATTAGTCTCAGGCTTCATCATTTTCCGATTTTCCTTACTGACAATGAAAACAAACGTAAAAAGCCAGTAAAATTTCATTACTGGTAGTAAGTGTGTCAAATAACTTTTCATTCTGCCAGATCTTGGAAAACTGTTTTACTTTCCGGGACTTGACAGTGTCACTATTCGACACCATTCATTAAAGGACCATATCTGTTTAGTTAAAAGGGGTTCGCAATAAATGCATTACCCATCTAAAGGCTATGTGCTCAAACACCGGTCATTTTTGAGCCTATGGTAAGCTGTCAACTAACTTAACTATTTTGATGGGGGGAGCAGTCAAAGGCATCCACTCCTTTCATTTTTATTTAACTTTTCCTCAGACATGATCATGGAAGTCTCCATTTCCTCGTGTAAATTAAGGGTTTGAACTCGTTGCTCATGACTGTTTAGTAGATCTAAAGTGTGCAGGTGACGTAGATGCTTAAAAGATACAGTTTACTGATCACTAAGTGATAATTTGAGAATTTTAGGGGTTTCTCTTTCAAGAGTGATATACAATGAAGGCAAGTCAGTTGATGAAGTTGTGAAACTTCACCTACTGAGCTGGCTTGGGAAGGTGTTGCGTACTCTGAGTAACCTCCTACCTTGACGTGCGATGTTAACTAAAGTGGGAGTGGGTTGGAAGAAGACTTTAGGATGGTCAGCCAAGATGTGACATCAGTTCGTGAAGTCTTTGGCTGTTGATGTGAGTCATATGGGGAGATATAGATTACCTAGCTGGGGCTCACGGGATAATAGAAACCAATGGTTGGCGACTCTTGGTTGCATGACTGAAAATCGGTCACGTTGGAGCGGATGTGTGGTTTTTGACATAGAAATTTCGAACATTTTCACTAACCATCATTGATTTATTGTTTCAATCCATAGAATTTTCTTTGTTTAATATCAGCCTTTTTCCATTCATTTGGTCTTTGCATGCTGCTGTTAAAGTGTGGTAACTTAAACCGATGTACTTCTGTGCTAGGTTCTACGTTGGTTTGTCTGTCTCTGTTTCTCTCCCCTTAAATGTAATTTGTTGTTCCAAGACTTATCTTTGTTAATACCTTACCTTACCTGACAATGGGAAGTGAAGTGATTGAAAGTGTTGGCCAATTTTACTTACTTAGAAAGTCGGTTCAGCTCTGATGGGTCAGTGGCAGATAAAATCTAGGCACGGATACAGGTGGTGTGTTAACTTTCACTAGTTTTCTACGCAACCTGGACTCATTTTGCCATTAGCTACCCCTTCAGAGTATTTGTTTGGGTCCTGGTCATTTTTTGGTACTCGAAAAAGCATATGTTTTTGTGGTTATTAGAATCTTCGTCTCATGTGTGACAAGCTAATTAGTTGCAAATAGCGTTTTAGGGCACATCCAATCGAGCTATATTTCAAATAAGCATCGGTTACATGATATCAAGGTCACTGCTGTTGGTTACCTGAAGGCAGTCGTCGAGATTCAGTAGACCTAGGTCTTTTGTTTGTTGGCACTTGTTGGCAAGGTATATCTGCAACCCCGGAGGAACTGGTTTCATGTGGGTGATTTGAACGCGCGTCACACGCAAAACAATTTGAGATTTGAAAAAGCTTCAAGTCTTTCTGATTACCTTCTCTGTTTGATCCCCACTGTTTGAATAAGATTGCTTGTTTATGGTTTCAATTTCATTTCGGTAGTTCTTAGGTCTATTGTATGACGATCATTATTCACTAATCGGACATTTCTTGTGCATGATATGAGAATGACTTCTGCAGTGTTCACCACTTTATTACTCTCGATTCGCTAGTAAAAGTGGTGTAGTGATCTGTCCATGATAACATTGTGGGTTTACAAAATCCTACCAGCCCAGGATATGACTTTGCTCTAGAATGTGTTTCAAGCCAATATGCAGTTGAGCGTCTGTAAACGTCATCAGATATCATTTAAAAGTGAAACGAGTGATGATATTTTGTAATTTCCTTGTATCTTTCTTCATTAATGAAAAGTAATACAAAGTTAAGGGAAGATTTTTGAAATTTTTAGTGCCTTTCATACTTTGGTTATTCTGTCCTTTTTTTCTACGTAAGGAGTACTATTCTTTGTCTTGCCTACTACCTGGCCCTCTGGCTTTTAATTCGAATATCACTTGGGTCATTAATATAAACAGTCTTCTAACTTTTTAGGAATACTCCCATCTTCAATCATTAACCGTGCTTCTATCGAATCATAAATTCAGGGACTATGATGTCACTATAATGTCACTACTAATATGGTATGATTTTCTATAAACTGTAACCATGTGTATATATATATATATTTGATTTCTAGAGACAAGCTCTCGGTCTTAATCAAACCAGAGTTACACTGCATACATTTATGGAGTGGAAAAAGAGAAAGGTAATTCATTAAAAAAAGAAACAACTTTTTCTGCAGAGAATTGAAAAAATGGCTAAAGGGCTTGCCGATAAAGCAGCGCGAGAAGCTAACTATAAACAAGGACGTTCTGCTGGTGTAAGTTATCGTTTTCGTTTTTCTTGTTCAGGTTATATGAAAAGTAAGCAGCTGTATGAGGTGAACAACAACTAACTAGCTTCTGTTCATCTCGCTTTTTAAAAGAGGAGGTGAAAATGTATCTTACTTGCGAACTACCTAGTTCGAATGACAATGTTGTAATGACCATAAAAAGATCAAATGGAATACCAAATAGTACGTTGCTAGGTGACGGTATTCTGTGAAGCAACTGGTGTACACTGTGTTACAGAGGTAAATTCAGCTGTTTAAATTCTTGTCGTGTGTACCGAGCTGTTGAGGGATGCTGTCTGAGGACTTATATAGTCGTGAATGCAACCTGTTATCCAGTGCTGAAACTAACTAACCAGCAAAAGATCTATGGTTACTTTTTCGCCTGGTAATTTGCAAAGGAACCTCCAACTGCGTATATTTTTATTTAAGTAATGTTTTCATTTCATTGAGCAATGAGTTTTTTGCAGTCAATTTTTATATCTTCATCCTTGACTTTCGAAATTGTCTGTCAATAGCCCCGAGGTTTGGTCGGCAGTCATCACTTGACCACTTTTGCCAGTTCACTTAGTCAGTACTCTTACCCCTAACATTCATTTTACAACCGTGGTAGGGACCTGTCAGTGATGAGTGTCAGGGTTAGTCAACAGATATGCATAATGACGGTAGTAACGTCGCACTGGAAAAAGAAAGTAACACAATTTTTCAAAATTCTACGATGAATTGTGTTGGTAAGCATGTAAACGTGACCTTACTCAAAGAGTTATTGATATGTAACTAGATTAACAGTCAGAGAAGTTTCAGTATGAGGAATGCCACCTCAGGGTTAACAAAACATCTGATTGGTGGGAGTCAAAGATATGCTTCATGGATGGCAGTAGTGACTGCGTTTTATCCATATTTTCTTTAAAATTTGATAACTTACACACACTTATCTGTTTCTGCTTTTTAAAGATGTTACATTTCAGCAGTTATACACTTGTGATAGATTTGTAGTTGTTCGTTGGGAACAAAGATTCACATGGTGTACATAGTACATAGGAATTTCAAACACTGAATTTTATTTGGTTTTATGAACAGTTACCGTTTAAAACAAACCACGTAACAATCAGCTCTTTATAAGGATGGAGGTGATGCTGTATCAGGGAATTAGCTGGAGAAAGTATAGCAGACTAAAAGTGTTTCATCTCTCTGGAATAAAGCCATTGTTGTACCCATATTGAGAGACTGCGTAACGTGTGTGACCATCATTGGAGTGTCACTCTGCTGTCAGTAGTATCTACAATATTAGCTATTATCCTTCTTGACAGGCTCTTTCAACGCTTAAAAAAACTGGTCTGCGACGAACAGATCGGCTTTCATTCATGTTGTAGATATATTGGTCATTGACCTACAATCATTGCGCTTCCTGATATTAGAGTTGCCTTTTATTCGTTGGGTAAGATTAAGCTCTAGGCTGACCCTGAGACGTTTGTTAGTATATTGAAGGCTCTATAGAACAATAAGGGCGTGCAGCCGACTCTGTCCATTCCCATGAACCAACGATGGAGTTAGTCAAGCATTCCCGATTCTGCCATTTTTCTTAATTTTATTGTCGATAACATTCTCGAGACAAATTAAAAGGTACTCAAGTCACACTTAATCAGCTGGGAATCACTATCCTGGAGTATGAGATTTGCTCTCACTGAGGAAGTGTAAACTAATCTTACATTATTGTCAGGAACCTATTCCTGCACTCATCCTTGATAGTGAATCCTCCATATTCGTCAAAAAATGTGTGTATCTGAGTCGTCGTGTGAATTCTCGAGTAGGTGTGACTGATCGAATTTGTAATGGTACATTGAAAATCAGGGTGGTATACGTAAATCTGGATCACCCTCTGCATCACTGTAATGTGAGCCTGGATACAAGAGGTTGTGTGTATGCACAGGTTGATTGTGCAATGGGTTAGTGTGGGTAATCCTATTTTATTTCTATAGAAACTGGTCTTTTGGGACTGAGGATATCCAGTGACTGTGTGTTTTATTACTATTGCTATCATCCGGTGGAAATAAAATGTGATTTTAATGTGCAGAAGCACTTGTTTAAGTGGATGTGCTTGAGGTTGTCATTCACTGGGTGGTTATGTTGATGGATGTCACCTCAGCGACTATGCTTCTCCTATTCAGTGTTTGTTAGCCGTATGGGTGAATGTAAGAAACGGAAATGTCGTCAGGGTTAGGGTGATAAGGTGATAATCGATTTTGTTTAATAATTCTTTGGTATTGGTCAATAGGACTGTTTGTATCCGAAATTGAAAGATGCATGACACCAAAATGAAAGGTATATAAATGGAGATAATTTCACGATCGATCTTAGCAGGTCTCATAAAATTGGGAAGATAAGTTATGGCAAATAGAAAAGTTTGGTATATCAATTGAGGTGATGATAGAGTTTAGGACAGCAGCAGATGCCTGTTGTTAAAAAATACTGCTGAAATAAACTAGCAGCTGGAGCAAAGGAGGCAAGGTTTACATACATAATTGCACAATCAGTTCATCTGCTTCATATTGTGTGAAACGCATATTCATTTCACCTTAGTCGATGTTTTCAGGCGAAAAATGAGGATGGAAAAATTACGTTGTCGCTAGTCACTTTCGGTGGAGGGTTCACTGTATTGTTCCTGAGGCTCTAGGTAATTTGCTGTAATGTCCTAGTTCAGCGGTTGACTGGAAAAAGGACATCAGGATATTTGACAAGGTCTGAGTTTATAAAGCAGGCGTGCACTACGTTTCAATATAGGATTCCTATGGTGGCTGTTCAAGTTTCTAATTGTAAACACTATTGAATAATTGTCCATGTTTTGCATGAAGATAAACTAAGGAATCCTAAGTTTATGGATATCTGTTTTTATTCGAATAAAGGTTAATTAATCGGTGTAGCTTTTATTATCGTTTCTAAAAACCAAATGAAAACTACCAGCATTTGGAGTTTTTTAACTGATGTTTCGGAAATTCATAATCTTGTCAGGAAATCCAATCTTCGTTGCACAAAACCCTTCTTCTCATAGGTGCATCCTCAAGATTACTATTGAGAGTCCTGTAAAGATACTGTATTTTGCTGTTATTGTTCATCACCAATTAGGTAACTAATAGATTCTGCACCGTCTGTTTTTATGGTTCGCTGCTGGGTAGGTCAGTGATTTCGAGACCAGTGGGCTATGGACTCGAGTCCCCCTCGACCTACGGAGGTTTTAGCAACCAGTTTGGATCATTATTCCTCGCACAAAAGTTGTGGCTCATTGCTTACCTTATGAATGTTCACGTGATTGCTGAGTATATTTTGGTTCCTATTTGTAGATCAGAGTGATCTGGAATAGGATGTCCTCTCGTTGGATTTCAGTGTTACTACAAGTTGTTTACTTCTCAATAATATTGCGGCAATCTCTATTTAGCTACCTTGGCAGATTTGAACAATGCAAAAACAAAGACATTTTCAGAATAAAATGAACTCATTTCATTTCACCACCTTTCATCAACTGCAAACAGCCTACAGCTGAAATGAAATATCAGTAGTAATAATATTATAATATACTTTAAGTATGGAGATTCAAAACATCAGTGTAAATGTAGGGGTTGTTAAAGAGCTAGTAGGTTACGCAGTTACTTGAAAAAACTAGAAAAACGTTGGGCTAAGTGATTAACAGTCGGTAAGTAATTGGTGAAGAGATCATACAATCAAAAAAGGAGGACTATATACATGCACATGCAAATAGTTATATACTATTGCGAAGGTAAAGAAAGGTTAATGACAGTCTCTTTTTGAGTACATAAGTCAGGTTGAAAATGTTTGATGGCGAGAGCTTCTGCAAACCGTAATAAATATGGTGTTTATTGTTTGTTGGTTTTCCTGAAGGACTGAGAAATATCTGTTTGATATCTTGTTTTCATCAAGTGCTCGGCGACTGGGCTCTTAAAGATTTTGCTATGTCATTATTACTACTAATACTTCATCTCAATTGTAGGCTGTTTGCAGCTGACGAAAGGCTGTGAAATGAAATGAGCTCATTTTGTTCTGCAAATGTTTTTGTTCTTGGATTGTTCAGATCTCCATCTAGACTTTGTCGGCTGTTCGCTTTAAAATCAATCAAAAATTCTTTTAAAATTTGTGTATTAGTCTAAAATGTATGTATTAAACTGTAAGAGTGCTGGTTTTTCATTTCCCAGAAAAATTTCACGTCTATTGTCCAGAGATAATTATGATGTACAGTGTGACTTGAATGTTTTCTAATTTAACTTTTAGATTAGTGGACGGGAGATATTCGAGTTTGATCCCACATTGGTCATGGAGGCAGTGGATGATGACGAGACGTCTGGGGTTGTTGACTCTAGAATTCGTGATGATGAAGACAATGAAGTAAGTGCAAAAACTAATTTCATTTTTTTGTATTTTGAATAAAGTAATCGTCTTTGTAATCATTTTCAAAGTTTGTCAGTTATCATAATAACAATGATGCACAGAAAGCGCACAGTACGTAAATTGTGCACAACAGGACTCCGAAAAGCAGAATAAAATGAAAGATTTACTATGTGAGGGTTGGGATCACCGATATGTTCCTACTATAAAGATTTAAGTTTGACTGACCGGATAGAAGTGCCTTGAACTGCCGTAACATATGTTTTGAGAGCTTTCCGAGTGCTTGATTACAGTTTCAACGTTCTAATAATACAGTATTCATTTTTCATGTCATATCTATCGTGACTATATGTTGAACTTCCCTAGTCATTTTCGACTTCATATGTTGAAGCGTTGTAGACGAATCTGTGGAACGTACTTCCTAAAACATTTTAAAGTCACTACAGTCCGTTTTATCGAAAAAGCAAGACAGGCTTTGCCTAATCTGAAAACAGTGTGGAGATCTACTGCACTCAGCACAAAGAACAAAATCCGGATTTTCAATACCAATATCAAGTCAGTGCTGCTATATGGTTCAGAAACTTGGCGTGTCACGAAAAGCATTTTCAAAAAACTACAGACATTCATCAACAACTGCCTATGCTGGCTCGATACTGAAGATCAGATGGCCAGAAAGAATAAGCAACAAGGAACTCTGGCCGGGCAACGAGCCAACCAAGAACCTATTATCCAACAAATATACAGAAGACGAAAGTGGAGGTGTATTGGGCATACACTGAGAAGGCCAACTGGGGACATCACACGCCAGGCCAGGCCGCCGAGTTGAATCCAAAGGGGAAACGACGAGTCGGGCGTCCAAGGGTGACATGAAGGAGATCATGTGAGGAAGAAATGAAATCTCGTGGGCAGTGTTGGAGTGAGGTTGAAAAGACTTCAGAGAAGAGAGTGGAATGGAGGCGTGCTACTGAAGCCCTATGTTTCACTAGAAACCCAAGGGAAAAATAATAATAATAATAATAACACAGTTCGTTTTATCGAATTTTTGTCATAGACATCCAGGATGAATATATCTGTAAAGTGTAACTAAATAAGATCTCTAAACACTGGGAATCATACAATGACGGTCAGTACTATCAATCACAAGTAGCTTAATTGCTGAGAAATATTCCCAGCTTTTCAGATCAGCTCTACCTTAGAATTCTCTGACTAGCATAAAAGCATAGTTCATGTCAGAGCATTTAACTGTTAAGTGTTACGTTTTTAATAGAAGAACCTAAGAGACATCAACTTTTCAAGGATGTTTCGATGAAACCAGAGTGCTGTTTCTTAACTGAAATGTAGTAAAGCTCTGACTACATTTCAACTTTTCCAGCAGTCATTGAAGTCATTTTATTGCTCTGATTCTCAGAGAAATATAACAAAAGTATTTTATCTCATCGAAATGATTGTCTTGGTATGTGAGGGAAAACTAAATCCCACAGTAAAATTTGCATCAGTGTTAGCAAAATTTTTCCGCATATGTTTCTCTTATAAAGGAAGTATTATGAGGAAAATGGTCAAATTGTCTGCTGATATACGATATTAACTCTTGCTTGACTTTGGAAACACTGGCGTAACTGTGGAGTTTGATTTCTGTGTCTAAAAAGCATTTCACACCTAATGACTAGTTCTTTAATAGCGTTTATGTTACTTATATAGCAACTATCGCATATGGGAGTACAGTACAATGCCCAGAAGACGATCCCAACAACAGTGAGTAATACCTCAAAGGTATCAGTAGTGAAATACATTGAAGTGTTGCACATCATCGTCATTCAACAGTCCTTCCTTACGCTCATACAGTAAGGTTACGCTACTTTTGCTGTTGCTGGATAAGTTGATGTATTATTGGAACTTCAATCAATCAGGCATATTACTTCATTACGCTACATCCTAATTAGTGTGATTAAGGGAATGTTAGATTAACCTTTTGCTTGGATGCAAATACCTGTGTACGTAACTAACTAGTGATTCGCATATTTTCTAGGATTAGTATACCTAACGATTATTCACTTTTATTCTTGATCTATTAATGTAGTCAGAATTTGGTCAATCACTTGACAGTTGACGTTTACTTCAAAACTTAGCGTGATCCTTCAATGTATAAGACCGCGTGTGATTGTTTCAAGTATATAACTACGTTCTATATTTGGTCTACAAGGTTTGGAATGTCATTTTTTTGGTAATATCTCAGGCACATGGAATTACAAACTTGTTTATCGTTGTAGGCATTATGTTATCCTCGTCGAAGACAGTTTATGTTGGCAGCATTATTTATTCGAAATTTTCTGTGCTTCATTTCAGTATTCCGGTCCAGTGAGAGATATTGACTTGAATATGTTTGCAATTGAAGAGTTGGAAAGTGAAAACAGTGAGTTTGTTGCATGTATGTATGTATATAATTCGTATATTTTTATCTGGACCTCGTCGATTGACGAGGTTGTGAACCTTAGTCGACTGAGGGGGCTTGCACATATACTGCGCATACTGAACCACCGCCTTCCTCGATGTGCCATGCTAAGGGAAGTTGGATTAAGATGACAAAGGGTTCAGGGTGTTCAGATCAATATGTGATACCAATTGATGAACTCCCTGTCTGTTGGCTTGAGCCATGTGGAGAGGTGTAGACTGCTTGATTGGGATCCTGGAGACGAAAGGAGTCAGTGGTTGAGGACTGACTGTTGTTGGAATGGTGAAGATCGGTCACACTGGCACAGATATATTCACTCCTTGATATCTTCTAAAGCTTGAATATTTGCACTAACCTTTGTCTTTAAATTGTTTATTATCTCATGCTACTTTATCTACTTTGATATCACTCGTTTTCTATCTACCTGTTCTTTATGTAATTCTGTGAAGTGTGGCAACTTGAGCCTATACACTTTTGTTTGAAGTTCTACGTTGATTTTGTCAGTCGGTCAGTTTTCATCTTCGAGAATGAAATCGCCAGAAAGAGATTCTTCTCTGAAGTACTTGTTCTCCTTTCTTTTCACTGAACACAAGAAATGTACCTACAGTTTGGAGATCTATTTTTCGCCCTATAGTTTGCAATTTTAATATCGTTGAAATTGTACCATAAGTTTACTAGAGGTTTAATTTCTAATAACTAAGTTGCTGAGCCGGATGTTCAAAAGCTCAATGCAGCATTTATTCCACAAACTAACCTGAGATGTAGTGCAAGATTAAGTAACCAAGTTAGTTAGGATGTAATTAAGTTTACTGGACACACAGGAACACTGAGGTTATTGATAATCAGAGTTCGTTCTTCTTAGCACGTACACTTCATTGCATGCTTTATTGAGGGTCAGTCACCGATCCCTCATTCACATGATAAGCAGATAAAACTCTCGATGATCGAAGTCAGATCAAGAGTCATGTTATTCATTCAGTAGAGCACTGCACTAGCAATCAATAGGCTACTGGTTTGAATGGCGCCGGGACTCAAATATTTGTCTCAAGTTAATTTGTTATCCTCTTTTAGTCATAGTTTATGGACTGAATTGCCTTGACGTTAAATTCCTTAGAAACGCAATACTATAATTATGGTATATCATCTTCCTATTACTACTAGTTTTGTACGATGCAAGGTTAGTAGAACGTAGACACTAAAAGATACACTACAAAAGAGTACCAAAACATTCAGGAGATTTGGAAGCGATACTGAAGAGAAAAAAGACCAGAGGCTAAATCGTAAATGGATTATAAAGAACACTAAAAAAAGCATTTATTATTTTCTTTTCACTTTTCGATAGTAGGCATTAAAAAGCTCTAACACAGCTGCCACTTGTTCCGGTTTTAAGTCAAATCTTGTAGCATTTGAGTCTCATGATGCCTGAAGTCACCTAGAGAATCGTGTTGTGTCAAGGGATACTAATCCAACCTAATTATCTTTCATTTCACAGCATCACGTCATGTATTTCCTTACTCAGCATTTATTCCATCCGGTCACAAAGATAGCGAACAGTGAACGGCATGACAGCTCTCCTTATTATTTCAAAGTATGAGTCCAGAACGTCATGTTGATTATGATTTCTTAGATTTAGATCTGGTGAGTTATCTAACCTTTAGCGGTTGTAGCATGTTGAGAATACTGATTTGTGGAATATCGGGCTCCCCTAATAGATATCTTTCTTTATACCCGCAGAATGAGATTGTTAGGTTGCAAGTTATACACAGGGAAAGTATGTCAATGTTGTTTTATCTTCAACATAAATGGTAAGTCGTCGCCATCTATGTCTACACGCCATTTGTGTAAATGAAAAAACGTGTAGAAAAAACCCACAATATCCAAAAGGTATTATTTATCCTAACGTTTAAATATTTCTATTAACCATACTTTCTTAACAGACTTTAGGATCAAAATTGGACAGGTTTTATTCTCTTAAGAAGCGGCTTTCATGAGATCACGAAACTTCAGAAATTAATTTTTCTACCTCAATGGAATTCTACGAATATACTCCTCTATGCTTTTTTTCAATTGTTGGATCTTTACTTTTAGACTAATCTGCCGACACTTCTGTCTTCATATCATACATTGAGTTGTTTTTGTATCAGTTGATCAGCATTTCTATTGTGGTGCCTGGAGTAGGCAATTACTGACGTAACGGGATTAAGAATAATTTTAAGTATGCAATATATATACTCCAGTAGAATTATTATTATTGTCATCATTATCAAAGCTGATTATGGGTGCGTCAAAATGCTGAACGAAACAGCTATCCAGTACTCCAAGGTTTCAATTAATTTGCAACTGACGTCAATGTTTGGCAAAAAAGTTGCTTACTAACGTACCAGCTAGATTTGGAGTGACAGCGATGCTTGTTAATAGTCTGTCTCAAAAGACTCCAGAATAGTTTTTTATGGAACTGAGGCAACGTATTTACTCTGCAGCTATGACACTTCTGACTAGTTATTTTACAGAAGCTTTATAATCATTGTTTTGGGTTTTAATAGAACTCAGTGATGGGATTCTTTGCTGTCATCGGTTGGAAACTTGGATTCATATGAAGCGTTACTTTTTAGTTATATCCATATAGGTTCTCGTTTGATAAAGTCGTTTACTTATTGTATTTATCACTGGGTTCAAGTAATTTAATTTCTTTCAAAACTTGTGCTGCTTTTGAAAACTGATTCCTTTTGTAATTCTTTAATGAACCGTTTGGTTATGCACTTCTGATGTGTGAATTCCTTCCCGTTTTCAGATGAAGTTAAAGATGAACCAGATGAGATGCCAGGAGTTAGCGAAATCAATGAAAATGGCTATCTTGATAGTGGTACGTAATATATATTCTTTGTTTTTTCCGTCTACTTGTTTTTCTATTTATTGTTAGGTTTGCTTCCTATGCAAATGTGTACATGCGACTTGATATTACTGCATAGCAGTTCAATTTTTTATGCCTCATATCACACCAAGATGAAAGGGATTCAGATAAGATACAGAGAAATAGAAACAAAAATGTAAAAACTAACAAAGATGAGGTTAAGCTGATAAAAAACTGTGATATGAAAGACAGACAAATATAGAATCAATGCCAAACATCACACACTATTCTGTCCAAGTTGCCATACTTGACAGTAGTATACAAAATATAGATAGATAGAGTAAGAGTGATATCAAAGTGGACACAGTTGTGTGAGAGAATAGATAAGCTGAAGATCAAGATTGATACGAATATTCAAGCTTTAGAAGATGTCAAAGAGTAGATACATCTTTGCCGTTGTGGCCGATTTCCAGGCATTTCACGAAAAGTCAGTCCTCCAGCACTGACTCTTTTCGTCTGGGAGACCCCAACCAGTCAGTTTATATCCCCGTACACAGCTGAGACCAACAGTCAGAGACTTTATAAACTGTTACTACACTTCGATCTAGCCACTGTGAACTGTTTTCCAACCTAATTCAACTTCCCCAAGTCTTGGTGCGTCGTGTTTTACAGCTATGCAGGAGTATAAAACGGACTGCAGAGCAGTATATTGGTACTTTGATGGTCGAATATCTCTGAACTTGGCGCTTCGGGTAATGCAAGTTGGCCAATTCCCTAGGGATCCTTCTGTATCGGAGCTGAGGTTTCTCCAGCAACTAACTTCCCCTAGATATGGCATATCGAGGTAGGCGATGACAGATATGATGATCAGGATGAAAATGAAATTGTAAGTCTTTATCCACTGAGGTGGCAGAAACATTCGCTATGAATGCCAAGTAACAGTTTGCCGCAACGGGCAATTCTAACTGAAATAGAGTTAGACTGTACAGAACTAATCTAAGCTAGTACCAACATATAGCACGAATCCATGAAGTAATCCGTTTGTTCCTAACGGTATTTATTATAGTGTATGCTTTTTTGGGTTTTGTGAGGTAATCGAAATCGGTAAATGGATATCTGCGCAATACAAGATCCATTATCGCATTGTGTCAGATACATTTATGCCTTATCTTCAGCTAAATGGCTACTACGTTTTACCCCTCCTTCTGTTCTATAGCCTTCCATATACTTTGATCATACAATTTCCATTTCTTTCCTCTTGGCTGTTTGTTTACACCGCTGTGTACTGTCTTTAAAGTAGCCTAAATCAGTATACGGTTATGTCAGGCTATATGTTTATTAGATTTCCTTGTCATTCAGTAATCCCATTATTGTGTTCTGAGACTGATTGATTACTTAAGGCATCAGACTTCTAATCATTGTTTCATGAGGTTGAATTCCTCCTGTTGTCAGAGACAACAAAATAACTAGATGCAGTACATAACCTCGATTGCACAAACTTATACACACTTGATAAGTAGCTGTTATTATAGTTATTTTGATACTTTTTATCACTGTGGAGCCATGACCTCACGTGATACATATCCCAAAACTGTCAGATCTCTTTGGTAGCACGTTGTCATTCAATCACTGCATTAGACTCCCGTGATCCAATTTCCGGATTTTATCAGTCCACGATTTAGCATTACTGTTATCTAATGTCATCAGTGCCTATCGGCCCTCACACCCAACTTAATTGGCACCACGGACCCAAGGCTCATCAAACTTTTTGTGAATCCATCTGAAAGCAAGTCACTAGTGAGCCCTGAGTTGCAACTCGGTTTAGGGTTTTTTGGGCGATAAATTTTTTCGTATAATTAGAAGAAGTTACTACCTATTCTAAATCTTTGGGATTTTACGTGCACAACCTTTATATGAACCTGAGAAATGTGTATCTAATGTTGATAAACGGAAATTATCTCTCATAGATTGTAATTTTGCAGTTAATATTGTACTACTTAATAATGTATCAGTAGTATGATGTTAAAGCAAAGAGAAAAAGTCGCCATGGTCCCTGCGGTTTTTTTTGTACATGCAGTCCAGTCGCTCACTTGTTGTAATGAGTGATTCGAAAGACCGCTCTTGCAAATATTCAAATGATCCATTATTATTCTAGTCGAGATAAGGAAACCAAGTTGGTTGTTCTAGTGGTTACTTTGACTGGCCTTCAAAATCGATCGTTTAAATACCGACATCCAGTAACGCAAATATCTTTTTTAGAATTGTGTGGAAGATACAAGTGTGATTACCTGGTTAACTGCACCTAGTCAATATAGATTCAGTCACCCATTGTTATGGAGCTAGTTTGAGAGCTGAAAGCCATTTTACTAAGCTTGACGTCATCTCTAAACAGTCATATGAAGACTGCTATTATCGCGAAACTTGATTGTGATCTGATCCGCCACAGGTTGAAGTGTATGAGTGTCAACTCTCTAACGATAGCGGTGAACAAGTAGTTTTTAGACGTCTCTTCGCTCATTGTGAGTATGATTGCATCAAAAGTGTATTCAAGGAATGACTGACAATCTAGTTATCTGTGAAGTGTTAGGTAAACCGCACCTGGAAATGTTTTAAAGACTATTGAAATTCACAATTTCGTTTGAACAACTCTTTTAAAAAACGAACATAAAGGAATTTTTGGAAAAGAAATGCTATATAAGTACAACTTGAAATGTGAATCATATGTTAAGATCATAGGAATTCATTTACGCTTTACTCTCGTCTGTAAGTATTAGGAGTTCTATATCGATACCCTTTTAACTGGAAACTGTTTTTATCAGTCTGATAATAAATCCAATGTCTCTTTTTTGATTTTCTCTATACTTTCTTTGAAGTGTGGTATTATATATTCCCATGTCATATTCAGTTCTTTTCCGTTGCTTGCTCATGTTACTAGTAGAATATAAGTGGAATGACAGACAGATAGAATCAATGTAGAACTTCGCACATAAGTGTATCGGTTCAAGTTGCCACACTTGACAGTAGTATACAAAATATAGATAGATAGAGTAAGAGTGATATCAAAGTGGACACAGTTGTGTGAGAGAATAGATAAGCTGAAGATCAAGATTGATACGAATATTCAAGCTTTAGAAGATGTCAAAGAGTAGATACATCTTTGCCGTTGTGGCCGATTTCCAGGCATTTCACGAAAAGTCAGTCCTCCAGCACTGACTCTTTTCGTCTGGGAGACCCCAACCAGTCAGTTTATATCCCCGTACACAGCTGAGACCAACAGTCAGAGACTTTATAAACTGTTACTACACTTCGATCTAGCCACTGTGAACTGTTTTCCAACCTAATTCAACTTCCCCAAGTCTTGGTGCGTCGTGTTTTACAGCTATGCAGGAGTATAAAACGGACTGCAGAGCAGTATATTGGTACTTTGATGGTCGAATATCTCTGAACTTGGCGCTTCGGGTAATGCAAGTTGGCCAATTCCCTAGGGATCCTTCTGTATCGGAGCTGAGGTTTCTCCAGCAACTAGCTTTTTTGCTCTGATGCAACTCCCTATTTAAATGAGGTGGATTGTAAACAGTGTGAGCCCATCTTTCGGAGCATTGTATCAATGTTAACTGTAGGTGTTACAGCTTCTATTAATTTGATGATGAGTTTTAATGCAGAATTGATTTCACTTGTCACACGAAATGAGACTAATGACAGGTTTGCGAGCAATGCGTTATATTTAGCGCACCGAATCCTATCGGATACTTTTCCTGGAATAATTTGGACTGTCGCAAATCATTTTGTACGGTGGCTGTTAAAACAGTTCCGAAATTTTTTGAATGAGGCTTTTCGCATTTGAAATCAGGTTGTGTAAAGTGCTTTTATTTTTTGAGGGTTTATTGCTTTCATACGTCGGTCATGTGTAGAGGAGTCACTGGACACACAAATTTGATGTTAAGGTAAGCATAAAGTAACAGAATAAGCAAGTAGATCAGCTGATAAGTTTACTAACCTTCGTCGGGATGTGGGATTGACATAATTAGTCAGTACCTGAATACTTGTTCTCAAAAGAAGTAGTGAAATGGAAAAGCTTCAGGACAGTCAAATCAAGACATTGTACGAAACTCATTATTCATGTGAACTGTGCAGTAAACTGTAGCCTTCATGACAAGCTTCTACGTGGTAATATGGAACAAACATATACGTCTGCATTTCTCACCTTTAAGTTAGTCCTAAATATTTGTTTACTTTCTTTTTAAATTATTTTATTTGTTTTATTTGTCATTAACCATTTCTTAGTATGAATATGTTAGTTTTGTTGGCTTCTACGCTATTTGTCTACAGCGCACAGGAAATTTATGATGTTTTGGATTAATTTACTTTAATTTCCCGTCACTTTTAAAATTGAAGACATGAATTCCTCACAACTTGACAGCCCAAAAACTATATGTTATGACATCGTGAAGCTGAATATTTGTTGTAGAACAAGCCTATTGCATCTTTACATCTCACAGTATTTTATGATAATATCCTACTTTATACTGTTTACCCTGACCAACGTCATATCAAATGTCCAAGCTTTGTTTGTTTCAATAATCCTATTAGTTACTGTATTTCTACTATCCAAGTATCATTCGGCAAGATAATTGAAAATGTGGTGTACCGAGTCACTGTGTATTGACAACAGATTTAATTATAATCGGATCATGTATTGGTGGTCATAGTCTCTTGTCGTGACCTCAAGGCGGCATTTGACTCTGTTGACCGAGAGCTACTGTGGCAGCGTCTGACTATGAACGGAGTACCGAGCAAGTATGTAACCGTAATCAACTGACGTAGCGGTGTAGTAAGGACTTATGGGGAGTTGTCATCCATATTGACGACAGTTGCTGACGTCAGTCAGCGATGCCCACTATCACCGTTCCTATTCAGTTGTTTCATAAATGTACTAATGGACATAAGCTTAGGTGCCCCTTACTTCGTAGGGATTGGTCTACTCTGGAGGGCATCTGGTTGACTTTGAGTACGCAGACGATATTATCTCATTTTATGTTTTTACGGTGACTTGATATAACCTAAATGATGTATATGTGGACGCTTGTACAATAACCTTCAGATACCACCCCTTGTTGGCCACTCAGTTTCTCTGTAAACAGGAAAGGTGGTAATATAACAGAAGGTGTATTTAAAACGTCTACGGCCACGTCAACAATATATAAAAACTGTAAGGTGTTTATATATATATATATATATATATATATATATATATATATATATAACAATGGCCTTGGCTATTTCCAGGACTTCCTAGATTTAAATCTCTTCAACCAACCTGATATTTACACCTTAGTTCACGTGCTTTTTCCCGAAACTTCATAGCGAAGCCATTGGTGGAGAAAGGCTTTAGGCATATACAGCTTCTTATGAAGATTTCATCAATCGTTCTGAACACTATAACATCCCGCTAGGTAAAGACGCTGACATAGTACAGGGTCTTCTGAAGGAGTTGAGCATAAACCTATGTATGTTTGACGTGTATCATGCTCAAGGGATGGTCTTCGACTCCTCGTAATTTAACGAAAGAGAGTGAAGTGGTGGTATGTGTGGACCCCTTTACTTACTTGAGGATTTGCATCAACCCTAGCATACTGGTTGCGGGAGAAGTCTCAGCTCGGATACAGAAGGCCCGTTTGACATTTGACAACATGCGTTGTCTCTGGCACCGACTACCGAGACATCGGACTACATATTAAAGGATGATTATACTGCACTGAAGTTCCTTCTATCTTGTTTTACGGTTGTGAAACAGCTGTTGGAAGTAGCTGTGAAGGGGTTACAGGTTTTTGATCACAGGCATCTTCGTAACATTCTTCATGAATGGTGAAATCACTGTGTGACGAGTGTTGAGGTCAGGCAATAAGCACAACGCGAATGAAGCAACTCAGTCAGTGACGTTGTGAACCTCCCGTGACTGAAGTGGCTTGGATATGTGTTACGCGTGCCAAGCCACCGCCTGCTTTGACTTACAATGCCAACCGAATTCGGATTGGGTTGGAAGAGGACTGAAGAGTGGTCGGACCAAGACGTGGCATCAGTCCATAACGACTTTGACTGCTAGTCCTAGCCATCTAGAGAGGTTGTAAACTGCCAGGGTAATTTCCCTAAGATCATAGGGATCAATGGTTGGAGACCCTTGGTAACGTGGTTCGAAATCGGTCATGACAGTGCAAATTTATTCACTTTTTACTGTCTTCTAAAACTGGAATATTTCCACCAAGCTTGATCTTCAAACTCCTTGTCTGTCTGTCTCATCTCCAAATATGTACACAGAAGAAATACATCAAATGATTGTCTTTAAAATGCATGACGATGTGTTTTTGCTAGCAGTCAAGGTATGAATCAAAAATTTGCGTCGATCCTTATTAAACAGTTATGTTTTCTGCTCATTTCCTAATATTTATTTATATTGTAAATTTCTAGATGTGGTGATTGATGAAGAGTTGTTCGACGAAACAGATCTTGCTGATATTGAAGCTGAAATAAATGAACTAGAATTGGAACCATGATTATATGTTGCTATCTCTATGATCATATTTACCGCGGTGGTGAAGACTAAATGAAAAGTCAATGAAAATATTCTATAAATTAAACTATTCTTTCAGTGTTTGTACAAAATACCGGATATTTTTTCTTCCTTTCACTAACTTTTGAAACCTATTTTATATGCATATGTTGTTTGTGTACTCATCTGACTTTTCCCTGGGTACAAGTTAGGCATGTTTTTGGCTGTACTATGCAACTTCTGCAATCTTCTCTACGCTTCTTTTCTCTAAGGTTGTCTAATATTCCTTGCGTATACTTCCACTCGGAAGTTAATTAGATTGTTTCTTATCAGATCAGATGAAATAAAAAATGAAATACTTCTTTGAGTTGTCTTTTGAAGATATAAACTTATCGGAGTTAAAGTTGTTCTCATCTGTCTTTTAACCATCCGAATTTTTAAGGTAGAACAGTTGCCTTCATGTGATGATTAAAGCGAAATTATCTTATTTAACATGATACACACGTAACCACAAACATCCAGACGACAGTTGTTATTAATGTCCTGGAGAAAAGACGTTTCGATTTCGATTTTATAGTTTTATTTTTATCTGTATTAGGATTTTGCTGATGTCTGTAATAGGTGATAAACCACTCTTGTTACTTGTACTAGGCGTTGATTAGCTGAAAAAAGACCCAGTAGAATATTCCGTTATGACTGAGTGAGATGTACAGGAAAAATGTATGCAGCCAGCTAGACGGCACTATAACAGTTCACCAACTATTCAGCCTAGCACTTTTAGCCTTATCCCATAGAGTTCTAGCCTGTGAGATGCTTGAGTACGACACAACTCTTGATATCATCCGTGACCAATTGATGACATAACTCACTTGTGAATAAGAAAAGCAACAAAAAGCTGTGTCAACAGTCGGAAGTGAGACGGGTGCCAACTGAAGACTTTGGTAGGTAGGTAGTCGCACTATGTGGCGAGGTGACAGTAGTAGAAAACTAGACTGCTGAAGTCGAACCCGGTGGCTGAATGGTTAATACGAGTCCTGAGTTCGATCCCTGGTGAATGGGTAACGTTGAGGAGTCCCATACTAGGATAAAACAGCTGTTCAGTGCTGCCAGGTTTTCAGTGGTTCTCCAACTGATGTCAGTCCGTGATGGATACTACCTTAAAAATGGCTGTTTGTTCATAAGGATTAAATTCAAACTGTCTGTTTAAACTCACAATCTGAAGAGAGTAATCTGATTTTTCCGGTATTATTTATTGCCTAAAAGAAAGTCAGATTATGAAGTAAGGCATTTTATTAATGCGACACCACCGATTGCTAGTTTTCAAAACCCATTAGTTGGAGGAAACGTTCACTAAATGAATCCAATTAGTCGGATATTTGAATCCAGAAATAATTCAGCATATGAACTACCTTAGTAATTAGTGTCGATATCATATCCTTTTAGAAACTGTTCGAACTGTGAATTTATCAATTACTAGGAGACGAAACTAAAACTCAGTGACCTGTCTACAGAAGGTGGTGAAAAACCGGTTAGTTTTTGCTGCAACGAGACTCGAGGCTTATATACTAATCAATATGGCACTGTGGGCAGTTGGAATTCAGCTGACTCGAAACTTACTAATGGAAATTAGGTACCAGTTGAAGAGATAATACTGGGCAGTTGTACCTGACTTGTACGGTCTTCAAGTTTCAGGGCAACATATGTGGACAAACAGGAGAAATAGCGGTAGGACCGTCAACATCTCGAATCGTAGGGGAAGCACTGACGAATAGTTTGAAAGATATAGCTATAAGAAGGTTTGTTCAAACTCTTAAGATCTGGTAGAGATATGCGAATGACGCACTTACTATTCTGAAACTGCAGCTTTTTTATATACACAAATCAAAAGTAGATACCAGCTGATTCACTTGAGAAATGAACAAAGAGAATGAGCTATGGTGAACTGCAAAGTGTAAAGAAGAACACATCGTGGTTTAGGTAATACTTCCTTGTGGAAAACCAACACACTAATTGGTATCTAGACTATAAATCATCATACCCAATATCAGTTAAGGTGTGTTTATTCAAATATTAATGTAATAGAATTAGAAAACTCACTAGTAAACCGAGGGACCTAAATAAAGAACTGTAACACTAGACCAGCAATTGTCCACTAGAGTGGATTAAAAAGTTCCTAAAAACATATAAGAAAGGGAGTAGTAATAATGTTATGAGCAGTGGGGACAACAGAGAAAGTGTTTCAAAGTATATGTTGTTTCACCTTATTTAGAGGAAATATGAGACACTTATGCAGAATTATCAGCAAGGAGGAAGCCTACAAAGCACTCCAAGCAACAAACTTAGAAAGAAGCTTTGTCTGTTCAAGATTTCAAGTGACATAATTTAACAAAATAATTTACTTACCGCATTCTATGTGGTGACTGCGATGTCAAATATGCAAGTCAGACCATCTGATCAGTGTCAGTCAGATTATTGCAGCATGAAAAACTAACCAAATATCGAAAAATAGAACCCACTGAGATAGACGGCTTCAAAAAACATTTATTGCCTTTTGATACACAACCATACAGTAGGGTTGAAAAACAACTGTATTAAAGGTTAATATATATGGAGAGATAGATAAAAAGAGAGAGAGATTACCTAATCTTTTTTCATCGAATCAGCACCCATCATATGTAAGATGGTTGATGCAGCGCCTATTTCGGAGTTGTGAATAACGTTACTACCACTGAAAATATAAAACAAAAATAACGAAAGTTGTGTAATTACTTATATATAATTTTAAGATCAATAATTTATCCTCAGAATGTTATTCGGTGAATAGTACTCTATCACTGTCTGCAGTATGAAATGGAACAACATAATATGGTCATAGAATTATTCTGCAGCTGACAGGATGGTTACTTTCTTTAAGTGATTTCTCTATTCCCAATACCTTTAATTACTTTGCTTCAATTAAGTTTGTGGAACTACTAATTTCAAAATATGCGTTGAATAATAACTGTGTAGACAGAAGAAGACTACGCCCACAAAATATTCGAGTAGCAAAGACATCTTCATTATGTTTCTGCTCTGTGGTGGCTGGCAGTGAGATCCAAGATATGCATTTCATCCCATTTGTGACTCGTCAGCTGATTTGCTTGCATTTCGGTGAGTGAGTTAGTGATTTCGCTCCTAATGAGACGCAAACCGAGTACTAATAGCTTCAAACATCAGGACGTTGTTTACTAGAATACTGGGCGACGACAGCCACCTCTCATGCAACCGGTATCAGTTAGGGTTTGATACTCGTAGCCTCTGTCAGGCAGTATCGAGGTATCCACATAGAAGCCCGTCTGCCAAAAGAGGTCGAGCATTTCAACCCAGTATAGCAACGGCAGATTACAAGTTTTACAAAAGGAATCTTCCCTTTGTTCTCTGATGATTAACTTTTCATGACCTTAGTTGTCAGATTGAAGGTTAAAAACCAGTTAGCCAATAACACTCTTGTTCAGCCTGTTGAACATAGTGTAGTGAATATTAGGAACGTCTAATGGTTGCAACGGTTTTACTGAGCCAGTTTCAAGAGGATGAAGACCTCATAAAAGTGGATGACTAATCAATGAAGATTTCGTCCTCCGTGAAACGAAACTCAATGATCAATCTAAATATGATAAGAAAAGTAGTTTCATAACATTATTTATGCCTTTTAAAAGATCCACTTGCGTCAATGAATCCGACTGTGAAAATGTTCGAATCTCTGTGACGCTTTGTGGTATGATAACTAGTCGAGATTTTGGAGATATCCAGAATAATTTCTCTAAATGTAACTCGAGTGTGCAGGTTTGAATGTGTGGAACTTGGGTATGGCTTATTTAGACCAGTATCTTTCATTTAACCTATTCTGCTTTCACGGAAATAATAAGTTTTGTAATGATAGTATCATTAAAATAATGAGTTCAAACATCTACTTGTTGACTAGATATATTCACGAATAACAACCATGGTAGAAATAATATATCGATAGAAGAAAGCCTATTTTCTGAATGCTTCATGGATTGCCCGAAGTGCAGCAGTACAAGGTCAAATATCGATCAATTGAAGGTTTAATAGTGGTATATTAGTGATATGTTGGTTGATAATGAGTTTAACCAAGTTCAGGAAACTTTCAACAACGCAAATACCTTCGACAGTTCAATCAAGAAGTTCAGGTGCGAATTTATTCTTTCACTTTTAGACGTTCAATGGTCAAAGAGAAATGATGAGTCATTTTAGAGATCTGTTTGCTTTGGTAGAGAAGATTTGTAGCTGTGGATGACAGTAACAGTTGTTTGGTGTTCTCCTGGATTTAAGGTTTGTTCTTGAAGGTTTCATTACCAGGCTAGGTGATTTCATTGTCTTACAATATGAACTGAAATAATATAATGTGGATTGACATTCTACTACATTATCGAAGTCTTACACTTCTTTAAGCAGGCAGTTCTCTTTATGGAATACACTAAATTCTCCCTTGATATTGATATAATGCAAGCGTCGCATTGATCTCTGCGCTTTTACAATCAGATATCATCACTTCAGAAATACAAAACAGTTTCCAGTAAACTTTTTACGGATATATACTATTCAGATATCTGTAGGTATTTTGGCTACTCTTCACCTTATGATAAGTATCTGTGGTCAGATATTTCATATAACCACACTGCATTAGGCTTGCATAAATTTCCTCATGTATAAATTTTACAAAAATGTATATGGTGAACCACATTAGTATTTGAATTATGCTTCATTGTCTGTTATGTTTTAGAATTATCAATGTTTTGATTACTCGTCTATCGCGGTTGCGTATAGAAATGTGTAAACTTAAAACGGCTCATTGTTGCATTGTTTAATATTTTGAATCGTTGATTAGTGAGAGGCTGTCTGTGGGTAGTGCGTTGCATGTACATCATTGCACATAAGCTGCAGAAACTAGAGAGCAGACAGATGATCGAGAAATTATGCAAAACAAAGAGAGTTGTTCCACCAACACAGCTATTACACAGAAGATAATGATAATCATAATAAGGCATTCATATGAATTCACTATGCTAGTAAGAATGAACCATTCGAATAGGTAGACATTTGTCTGAACTCAATATTTTGTTTTGTCGACACGTACCTTATCTGCATTCATTTTGGTATCTTATTGAATAATTCTGAGGTATATAAGCAACAAAATATTTTCGTGATTATCAGAGACGGTCGGAGTCTAGAAAATGAAAAGCGCTAGGATGATTCTGATTTATTCAATCTGTGTATGTTTGTTAAAACTTCATACTCAAATACTCTTCATATTTTATACTACAGGTGGTTGTTTTAATGTGCCATTTGCATATATGTAGCGTTATCGTGAAAAAGCCAAAGTGGGATCCTAAAAAACAATTCAAAGCATGTCGTAATCGAACCAAAGGGAAAATCCTGACACGTGAGCTAAATGTATCTTGTTGAAATTTAACTTGGATAATATTTACGTAATACTGATAAACCGATTCCAGTGCAAACTAATAAACAAGCCAGGGAAAACCTAACCTCTTTTGAAAAGCCTATTAGTATACTAGTCAAAGTAAAGACCTTGTGTTTGAGATACTCATTTCCTTTCAGATACTTAACCATCCTACAGTATTTTCACTGAACTCATTTTGCTTTTTGCACAGTATAAACGACTGTCTAAAGTGAACAGTTGCAATGTACTCATAGGTATTGGCAGTTTCTTCAGTCAGAATGAGGCGATCTTCAACATTCAGGAGGCAACAAAGCTAATTCACAGACCCAGAGCACGTTGACTTCATGTGATAACTTGATTTGACTGCATACACTACAAATTCAGCCAGTTAGTTGACTATAGCTGTGGCGGACTAACGAAGTTCCATCTCTAAGCTAAATCTTTCCAGAAATACCTGCATGAGCGTTAACCTCCGATAACCAAATCCCACAGCCGCTGGTTAGATCATTCTGATCGAGTTGGAGAGTTTTACTTTTTAAAATGGTCGTTTCTGGTAGCTTGTATTAGTAATTAGTGTACATTGCGGTAATTTCCTACTCACATTTTGATTGCATACTGATGCTCAAGTTAATCAAACTTCACGGTCTTAGAATTTCAGTCATCGTAGGAAACCATGGTTACGTAGTGAGATTAAGTTGCAGCAAATTATGCCAGCTTCATCAGAGATGTTTAGTTTTGTGGATATTCTCTTTAGCTGTCTCCTATTTTACTACATCTAAAATAAGTGGTTTTGTCTTACAAATTGATTCACTAGAATGAATTTAGTTAAAAGTTGGCACGGTCAGTATTGGAAACTGTTAAGGTCTTTGTGGTTTAACTGCACCAAGAACCTTAGGTGACATTGCTGTAGGCTGAAACAGCTAAAAACTTGAGACAACTGGTCTTGTTGATAAGCTTACCGTGATGAGAAGACGGAGATCACATATCGCACATTAGCTCTATACATTTTAAACAATGTGATCAACTTGTCCAATGATCCCCCTTCAAAACTAGATCACAAAACAGATGTCGAGAACAACTTTTTGACATTTCATAAGCATGAATATTCTTACGGTAGGTTTCGTCTCACTTTTAGTCCCCATTATGTGATATTTTATGTCAGGTGGCTAGCCTCAGTCGAAGATTACAATTCACTCACTCAGATCACTTAATGTTATTCCTGATTTCTGGATAGTTTCCATTATATATTTTAATAGCACCTACAGAACCAATGATAAAAGAAAGGAATGAATGGCTTCGAATGCCACTGTAGCAAAGACTAAGTTAACCAATTAGGTCGCTGTTTTATAAGGAAGCCGTCTGTATAAGCCAAAGTTAAGAAATCTAGTTGGTCATTTCAATAGTTGCTAGGATGGCGTTGATTGTTATTCAGGAAGACTATTAAGTTAGTTTTTTTCTTGGTCTGGACATTGGTTTGATAAACGGATGGCTAACTGAATAAGGTGGGGACTCTACATTTTCCAATAGGATTTCGATTCAAAACCCTTCACATCCACTCAAGCCAAGGCAACCAGTAGGTGTTATTAATTGTCACCGGTTACTTGTGTCTCGTAGCCTAATGCAGGAAAATATAACCAAGTGATGAGTTGCATACAATTACAAATCCATAAGGAGTACAATTCAAAGCCCTTATGTTTTGTGGCTGAAATGTAGCCATTAAACTGACATAAATCGTCATCGATCTTGGTTTGGACAGAAACTACACCACTGTTCTTGATTTCCTCACTAACTTTCTAGATGCATGCTGATTCAGCATATATCGAGAAGTAGGATGAGATGGCAATTGATGATTTGATATGAAGAGTAAGTAAGATAGCACTGGCTAGATGACCCCTGTTTGTGATATCGACCATAAGATTTACTGGTCACATTTGAAGTAGAAGTCAAGATTTCCAAACATTATTTTGTTGTCTCGATGTCGTCTTTTGTTAAAATCAAACTTAGAAAAATGTATCACTTTTATGATCTGACTGGAATAGACTTCTATGTTCGTAAATTTCTGCGTTTTGTTTTTGTTACAGCAACTTCCTTCTTGAATGTGTCCTCAATGAAATATGCACTGAACATGAGTGATATCAAATTTATGAAAGAATGTAGTTTGAACAAGAGATGCATATTAAGGGTGCTTCTTTGTTATCATGGTAACCAGCTTGAATCAAAGTGGAGTCACAGTTTTAAGAGAGATGAAATAAAAAAAACCGAGGAAATGTGGAAATATTTGAGGAGTGTACGTCACACGCCAATGAACTTCAGTCTCGAGACATACAATGCGATACATTGAGATGAACGACAGTTAAATGACCTTGGCGAAGAAATACATTTTCCTTTTCGCTTCGCTTTTCAATTATATCATTTATATCTTTGTTCAGTCACGCATCTTATTTTTAAAATATACAACTGTACATATTTTGGCTTCAATATAAGCTGAATATAAGTATTTGAAGTTCGTTGACAACCATCGGTTTCAGTATTAGTTTAGCACGTATTTAAGGGATTTCTTCGATTAAGCTGATTGTTTCAGAAGTGTATACAAGCATACACATCCACTGACATATCATCAGATATAAAGCGTCGAGTGTTTCATCAATCTTTTTGTCCCTATTACACATTTATAGTTGAGTAATTTCGTTGTCGGTAAGAATACATCTAGACAGACTTATTCTGGTAACCACACATTTCACCCAATGTAGATTTCGTCAGTTTCATGCGTCGTTTTTAGTGACTATTAGTGCTTTGACTGAGAATAGAGTTTGGCAACTATAGCATCAGATTCAATATCCACTAGGCCACTGAATTATGAAGCGAACACTGAGTTTTTGACTTTTCCAACCATTGATGTTCACGAACTTTATGATAAGCCTTAATCGTTACACCGACTCCTTGTACAGATGTTTGTGACCTTTTCATGGTAAAAGATTATATACACTATACCAAAAAAATTTTCGGGGTCAAAGACTGATCTTCGTACATTCACAGATCGAAAATCGGACAGATCAGAGTATGCAACAAAAGTTTTCTATTGTCTAAGTATTGATGCATTTCTGGATTGAAGCGATGAAATGAGAGGACGAACACAGACATCTGAATATAAAACTAGTTGCATTTTACCATTTCAGTTTGTTTACTAGGTGTGTCAGACAGTGAAACAGTATAATTAATCGGATATCGATTCAAGGTGAACATACTAAAATGGAATTAGAATCTACCACCGTGGCCGAAATTTTACTTCTAGATTGGTTTGGTTACTTTCGGTTAAAGCAGCATAAAAGTCTTTACTAGTCTGCTACAGACCTGTTGTAACTGGTCTACCCGGATCATAACTTCTTGTTCCTACTGCTCGACCCTCTTTTCAAACAAATATACCTGCTGATTGGTCACTGATAGGTAACCAACTTCATGTTGTCTAGTCCTAAGTGCTGACCGAATCATGTCTATCATTTTGTAAGTTAGCCACCAGGCTAGGAGACTCAGCATCGTGACGGTGTTAGTTGGATCGAGGAAATCGGCAGGAAGCCCTGGACCTACGTACGTCTTGGCACTCGTCAGTAAGGTGTGACCAATCAGTGTGCCTAGTCTAGTCCTACAGTAGGTCGGTCGAGGACAGAATAGCTGAGTGACAATGTCTCTGACTGCAACGCTGGCTGACACTTGTCCGAATCCCAGGTGGTGCATCAGTTCTGTAGAGGTTGCAGATAAGCCTTGGTGACGAGGGCCAACAAGCACGAAACCTAGGCTGCATAGGGCTTTCTGCCGATTGCCTCCATCCAGCTAACAAATATGCCCACTATTATTATGTTTACTATAGTCACCTTCGAGTACAAAAATGTTAGTTTAATTGTCAGTGTATATTTTTATTACAATGAGGATTCTGAAAACGCTTCAAGATAACTGTCCAGATGGCTTCATTCATTGCTGCTTTGAAATCTGAATTAGTGGATGACTACCTTTTACATTTCCTCATATTGAGGCAGACAGACAACTGTTTAGCTGTGAGAACTGTCAATGAGGATAGTACAATTTACGAATAATTTGAAAAAATTTCACCCATTTTATGATGTAGCTGCCAATCCAAGTTAGCTAGCCTGATTCAGTTGATGTAAACTTGTCAGCTGTTCCGTAAGCAAAATTCGTCCGATTACTTCGTTGATGCGTTGTATACCAGATAAATAAAGTAATCATCTGGAGTTTAGATTAATATCATCTATCTACTGGTATCTGGAGATCAAGATTAACGGTCCATAAGTACTGGTAATTTTCAGCAGTATGTTTCTGGAATTTACAATGGCGATTAGGTCTCCAGATTCGCCGTATTGGCCGGTTAAGATCAAAAGAATAGTCTGACTTGGGCGTTGCATGCGTACCTCACAAACAAATAAATGTCCATTGACTGAGATACCGAAGTTTTGGCCGATTTGACGAAGAATGTGGACGTTGAAAGCTGCTATATATGCTTTGGAGTGTGGTGTCAGGAAACCCAGTATGGTGTTCTGTGAACTAACATCGTCATCAAGGGCTGCAGAGCTGGAAGAAAAAAAGATGAATCTTGACCAAGAGATATGAAGAAGGTTATGGTGTTGAAGGCTGTAAATGATCTGAGGGAACTTAAGTGCCGACAGAGTTATTAGAGCAATTGAGACTTTCCGGCCACCCTCATCATGGAAAGTTCCTTCTTCTTGAGGATCAATCATGATGGTCTGTGACCACGGGGTTCAAGAAACATCTGCATGAGGTCCATCATACCTGACGTTTTTAAAAGTCTAAGGTTAAGTTTTCATTTATTTGTATCCAGCCAGAAAATCCATACTTCCGGCACCAGAAGGTTAGGTTTGTTGTTTTCGAGGCCAGTCTTTCCTCAGACATCTTCTTCATAGGAAAGACAGCACTCGAATAGCACTGCTAATCACCCATGTGAGCACCCAATTACTTCTGGGACCTAGTCCAGCTAGTAGTACAAATTCACCCTGAAATCCCCATTATAGCGCAGGGATTGGTCTTTTGTGAATTTTTTTCGCTCAGATATCCAATCAAGAAAAGTCTTTTCTAATCCTAACAGCTTCTTCATCCTTCTGTAGTTAGTTTTGAAGTTCAAATGCATTTTAAAGCTTGATTGTAAGTTACTATTCATATTGAACTACAATGATGATGTGTGCCATGACACGGATAACTTCCTTATATACTGATCGCCATTCAGTAATTCTCTAACTGTATGGAGTCTTGAAGCACAAAAAATAAGGAAACGTTTCCTCGGTGCAGAAAGACATCTTCAAAAAAATATTTGACAAATAATCAGTGGTTAAACTGCCATAGGGGTCGAGGCATTCCACATTGAATGAAATGAAGTGCTTTCATTTGCATTTGCAATATTTCAGATTAGTGCGTTGATGGTAATGGAAAAGATGTGGTAAATACGGTTAATGAATGAGAGATGTTACTATAGATAGTCTAGTACTAACGATACTTTTTAAATATTTTCATCATAAAATAAGGTTCACTTTTTAAAAACAACTAGTAATTAGTATCTGTTTTGAATTCCTTTTATTCTTTTAGGTATATACTGAGCTATTTTAAGACTGATTATGTGGTTACTTTACACTATTTACTTGCTCTAATTATCTTTCCTTTTTACTCAAGAGATTAATTTAAACGCAAACGTATCTTTCGATGTGTTTAGGCCTTGATTACTTTCGTTCAGCTTTAGAAAATGCTTTGTTATTATAATCATGGACTCACTAAATAATTCATAAATAGCTTTACAACCTGTGAACCTGTGAACAACTTAGATCAAGATATATCTTTAGTCTAGAGAAGTGGCTGAGGACTTGAAGGTCAACGGAGAGTAACTCTATCGCTACATCATTGCACGAATTTGTATAAATATGCTCGTCGTAGTTAAGTGCCAAAGCTAATTTTTACACTAACATACCATATCTGATAGTTTTCCCTTGCCGGTTTGTAGAGACGTTGGTTCAGTTGTTTCTGGTGGCAGTCGGCGCATATTTAGTGATATCATGCTGTCCAGGCGGTTTACCAATTGATAAAACTTCAAATCATCCTAGAAAGAGGGACACTGGGTGAGACTGATTTTCGTAATTGTGGTTATGTCTTACTTAAAAACAAGGGGGATGCAAGTGATCCGATTTTGAAGTAGTTTCTTTCTAGATACTTCTGTACATATGAACTTAAGTGGAAGGCCTGCACTTTTGATCCTGGTTGTCATAAACATGGTCCAGTTGCATGATGCTGAGGCATCTCTGTGAGATCAATCACTACATGGTGTGTCACAACAATCTGTACGAAGAAGAAGACGCTGAACATCAAGGTATATTTAATACTCGAATGGCAGGACTAACTTTTGAATGTGCGAGACGGGATTTAATTACAGTTAGATGGTAGAGAGATGAAGTTGCGTTCTATTGAGACTTTGTATAACCATCCATACACGGAGAGGTACACAGCTATTAAACCATAGAGACGACGACTCTTGGTCTCAAAACAATAGTACCTGCAGCTATCCGTCGAGAGTTCTGTGCCAACATGGAATACACTCAACCTTTTATCTGTTAAGTTTGTGAAGTAACTCATAAGCAGGATGTTGCCGGGTTGTTTATGATATTGGTGAAGTCTTGAATCGTGTTACATCAAATATAGGAGTTAGAAATTACTCTGAGAATATGGAACTTAGTATTGTCTTCTTTAGTACACAAGAGCACAGATATGTATACCAGTCAATGTCGGAGATGGTAGGCATCGACTTGACTTGTAAGACGAACAATGTGGTGCATGCTCTTTACAGACAAGAAGGGGCCGAGAATGTCTGAATACGATTACGATTGCACAGGAGTACCATATTTGGGATAACTGGCCTAAGTTTTTAAGATGGACTTAGGAACAGCCAAAAGGAGTGCTTTTCAATCCACCCATAGTCACGTCAAGGTGATTCTGTGCTTATTTCACATGTTAAGGGTGTTGTCTGGAAAGATAAGTAATTTCAATTTTTAAAAAGTCGACTGTTTAGTTTTGTACCCTTTCCCGGTCACTATTGTAAATAAAGCAGTTCGTATCACTATCATACACAGGCCGAAGTGCGCGTGACTGTCTTTGGCTGGACATTATGTATGATGTGCTGATTATTGGCTTCTGTCATGACCACCATCAAGCTGACAAGGAAATGAAGGAAGACTACTGTATTATACGTAATACCACTTTTGTGATTCACATGAGCTCGACTAAATCTAGCATATACACTGTATGCATTGCTTTTCCGAGGTCAGTCATTACACATGAAGCAAACAATCTTATCGTGTACTATTCATGGCTAATACGCATCCTAAAAGAAACTGATGTTCATTTGCCACCTTGAATTCCTTGGTAAAGTCATCATGCTGTGATTCTCATCATATTCACGGCAGCCATGGTATGCCAGGTCGACACTCCAACTGAATACAACTTGTGAGGCAAGAGTATGGCAGTTAATCGTTAACTAGTCAGCCTCCTCTGAGGATTAGAAAGTCAGAAGCCTTAGTTGAGACTAAATGGTTCTGCATCAAACGGCTGTACGCTCCAAGTATTCAACTGTTCATTCCGTGAACTGTCCTGAAATGGACAGAAGCACTGTCATCTGTAGATAAACCATGAAATCTGAGGTCTGTTACAACAGAAGAAAAAGCTTTGGAGTCTTGTCACTAACCATGGTACTACTGAAATGAAGAAACATTATAAAGTCCCCCGCAACAATCCGCCATTTCTGACTATGGTTCAAGACTCATATCACCTAGGTTGCTACCGGTTACCCTACGAGGCTCCCCTCTCATATTAGTTGTAGGAGCAGAAAATACCGCGATATCCACACCTTATTTGAAGAAAAAGGAATTACCTACTGAGTTGAAGATAATCAGGACAAACCAGAGGCTATGGCCGCATATTTTGGTGAAACCTTTAATCAGGAACCTCGAATAAAAAGTTCCACCAGTAGAAACATTGACATCCAGTGGCGTATTTAGGACAGTAAGTACTCTGGAAATGAAAAAACCAACGGAACCGGGTGAGTTATACTCAAGGTTGTTCAGAGAGCTTGCACTGTACATGCTGTACTATATTTAGGTTCTCCTTCAGTCAGGCCATACTCACATATTACTGGAGGGACACCATAATCACACCTATTCACAAGGTATACTATAGGCAGCGCCCATCATATTACAGACCGATAGACTTGGGTAGTGCTGTGGCTAGAATTCTAGCAGGAGTGATCAAGAAATCATTAAAGTTCATCTAGAAACCAACACTACCGTCGCACCCTGAAAACACATTTGGCAGAAATTTATCACGTTTCAAAAAACATTCTCACAGTCAGAGTAAGTTGACTTAAGTCTCAGGATTATAAGAAGCTTGAAAGTGTCATTTTCTTAGACTTCAATAAGGCGTTCGATGAGGTTACTCACTTCAGGTTGCTCTTTAAAGTTAAGAGTTCCGGAATCACTAAATATCTACTTATGTGGATCAAACTGTTCCTCGATGGCGTGAGAAAAAGAGTAAGGATCAATTTCAAGCTGTCCTCTTGGGAGGTGGTGTAGAGTGGAATGCCGTGAGGCCCCATTCTGGGTTCTTGGTTATCTCTTTGATACATAAATGAACTGCAATCTTCAGTGATTCACTACATGAATGATGTGGAAATCTAGCGATAAGTAGGGGTTTACGATGGTGTATGTACACTTCAAATAGAACACAACAGTTTGTTCACCCGGTCAGAGGAATGTTTGATGCTTATCAGCTCAGGTAAGCTAGTAACCATCCACAAAGTTCATGTGGACGGCAGGACCTACTATATTGAGGGCAACGCTCTATCCTCAAAACTAGACCATAATGACGTTGGAGTCAAAGTAAAGGAAATAACTAGTGAGTTCAAAAGGCAAGGATGAAAGTCATCCTCATGGAGTATTGGTTCTAATAGCGAGTAACCAAACCTTGGAACCAACTCCAGAAAGAGGTGGTGTCCATCTCATCAATCGACTAACTCAAACAAAGACTGGATTAACATACAAGTGAATCAGGAAATGATCACTATACGTTCATAGCTCTTAACTATGAATTCAAAACTTGTAACGGTGATGGCGAGATGTCGTATACAGTGTCAATGATTTGTACTCAGCATATCATGCTCGGTTTGATCATATATACTGAAATGTGAGGTTAAATGGTTGTTGTAGAGTGGCAGAGTAGTGAGTGATGGTAAGAGTAAGGAGATGCATGGATTTAGGTTCAATAAAAACAGAAACATCGGTGTACCTTAGCGTAAGAAATAGGAGCACAAATTTAATAATCATAACAATAAGGAGTTGTTGGATAAACAGTGATACAGAAACATATCAAAATTACGACACAACCTTCAAGAGGCAGAGAATGAGAATAGTCGCATCACTGGAGTTATATTATTAGATCACTGTGACCTGGAATGATGAGACTGCAGTTTACGTTTAATCTCAATAGGATTCGGAAAATTAATCCGTAAACAATACCAAATACAATGGCCAATTGAAGGTGAAAAGTGTTGAGTTGATGTAGCGTTATAACCTCATTAGTAATCAAATTTTTGCGCATATGAAAGGTACTTATTTGTCTCTGTGTGTTATCAGTAATCAAATTATAACTAAATTATAATTAAATTAAAACCACAAATCTTAAGGTTATCATTAGGTATAGTAATGATAGACAGTGGAATCCAGGATGCAAATTTCGTCCTACTTGGGACTCGTCAGCTGGATGTACCTGCCTTCCAGTGACTGATGTTGTTCCCACCGGGACTCGGACTCGGGAGCAATCGCTTCAAACGCCAGCGCGTTTTCCACTACACCATCGAGCTACGATAGCCACTTCTTGTGCGACGGGTATAGGTATAGCGTTATTGCTAGTTGATTGGACCGAATTGATCATTCTCTGTTGGCATATGGGCTCCTGTGCGAATGCCTCGATACTGCCTGTCTTTTAACTATGTGTGGTAATAATGAACTTTCTCTCAACGCATTATTTTTATCTCACAATTTATACTACTCATGAGTACAACAAAGTGTGCAGTGTATATTATAGACTGCAGTTGTACAAAACGAATCAGCCTGCTTAAGAATTGAGTATTCCCAGCTTTGTTTTTTATACCACACCACTAATTTGGGCTCAGATGTAGGTGGATGATATGTGGCATTATAAAACCAATCGATAGGCAAGTTGTAAACACTGTCAGGTTAAATGTGTAGTATGTTATCTTGTTGATTTAAGTTTGAGAATAAGACATAAATGAACAATAGTTTTCATTTAGATTCCATTTAGGTTTTACGGTAATACAAATAGCCAAATATAGCTAAAAGGTAGATCAAATATTTGGATTTGTCACTTAATTTGATGTATCTTGAAGCAACGATGGTGATAATAATACGAATAATAGAAATTATACAATTGACAGCTCTGATTATAGCAGATGTAATACAGATGATAACAATGGTAAGAACCAAGAAAACGCCATGAAAATAAAAACACTCAGATAATCAGTATGTATAATAAGCTTGAAAGAACAAAAGTTGCGTAGTGCTGAAGAACGAAGTAAGTGGGTTCAAAAAGTCAAAACAAAAATGGTAAATATGAGAAACGCCTGAAGAATAAGAGAAGGGATCAGGAAAATTTCAATGATAAAGTTGTTTATTTGAGTATTCTTTAACCAAAAGAGAGATAAGGGATGTACAAACGTCTTCTGGGTAAAAAGACTGGGGTTAGTAGATCGGGTTACCACAGCTTTTATTTAGTGTAAAAGTCAAGCTCGAATACCGCCTGAAAGATTAGATTATATGCGGTGAATAATAGTGGAAGCATTGTTCTTGTCTACCACCATCAACTAGATGAGATAAAACAGAATTTTTGATAAATTTTATCCATGCGTTTCCCAGCCATAAAGGTACATGCCCAGCAACACGCTTGGTAAGTTGTCTTGTAGTACGCTCTACATAGTTTTCTCCACAGGAGCAGCTGAACTTGTAAATGCACATAGAAATGGCAATAGTGTCTGAGCAACACCAACTGGTTGGTTGGCAGGTGATAGACACAGTTTCGTAGTGCAGAAAGTCCTCTTAATGGCTCTAAAGAGCCTGTGATATAAAATTTTTCTGTCTATATCCCCATTAAATTACAATTTCATGAACCACTGTTTCTTTTGAACGGTTTAACCCCCTCCCACCGCTCTATCTTTTTATGAAGCTGTTAGAAAAACCCAGTTTAACCAATCGGTTACGAATATATTCTAATTCCTTTCGTGCTAAATCATCCGAACATTTCCTCCCCGCTCTGTTAGTGAGGCATTTAACCAGGTTTGCTTTGTACCGAATCGGCAGATGGCTAAGAAAATGTATGTGCTGACCCATAGATATGGTCTACTGAGTGACCCATCTTCTCTTCTGCTTAACAGGACTACCCAGAAATATAGTTTACTCACATTTTCTTCACAAGTGAAAGCAAGCGAAGGGTGTACGTCGTTAAATCTATCTAACATCTCGTTTATATTTACATTCTGATCCAGGATAATAAATGTGTCGTCAGTATAACGGGGATATATTCCGCTCATTAATGATGTCTTTCAAAACTTCGTTCTCCAGTTTGGCAAGAAGTATATCAGCTAAAATAATAGTGAATAGTGATGAGACATCGAACGATATCATATGTTTGCCGTTTTTATTTGTAGTGTCTAGCTTAGAAATAAATTCAAAGACATCTTCTACATTGTGATTAATGAATTTATTGCGTAAGAATTCTGACATCTTTACTAGCCACTTCGTGACGGCTTGGTATGGAGAGTTAGGCATATCTAAAACCGGACGAAGAGGGATTGTAGACCTATGTACTTTAGGTTGACCATACAACCATACTGTTTTACTTCCTGTAGGTCTAAGTGAGTCTTTTGTAGACCCAGAAATCGTCCTACTTTAGTATGAGTTCCATAAGGGTATCTGATATTTGTTTCTCTGCTTTTCCATTTAAGTCTTGGGAGTTAATAAGTCTTTGCAACTTTTTTTGATCATTAAGAAGAACAGTCATTTTGTCAATGTAATCACTCCTATCCAACAACACTATAACTCCTCCTTTGTTCAGTTTGCTTATTATTGGATTTCCTTCTTTCCTCAGCTCACAGAAACCTTCTAGGGTTTGTTTCGTAGGCAAACTTCCTATGAGATAACTAGTATTTTTGTGTTGTTGGCAACTATAAACTATTGTAGTTTGAGACCTGATTTGTTAATTGTCGGGAGACAAAACAGTTCCTTCATGTTTTCAAACTGTACATCTGTGTCTGTTTGGCTAATTGTGTCCATAGTCGTAGAATTTAGAACTCAAAGATAGTACCTTTAATTGAATTTTATATAGTTCAGTAGTGAAAAAGTTGTGAACATACAGAATTGTGTCCGAAAGGAAAATTCCTTTCTGATTTTTAATTTTCGTGAAATTTGATCAGTTTTATTCGTTTTAATCAATGCCGTCAATATTATCTTTTTTATTATTTGTATTATTATCACCACCGTTATTTTAAAACATTTAGGTTTCAGTTTGGAGAGGTAATTTGCAATTATAACTCGGAAGTATATCAGTTTTGTAGGAGTTGACTGTGAATTTAGTTGTGAAAAGGGATGGAAATACAGAATCTTGGATGAGTTTATACTGAACGGTAAAACAAATCAGTGACTATCGCAGAAGTTCGAGGCTAACATATACCTCTTTTCTGGATACATAAGTTTGGTTTAATTCTTCTAATGGTAGTTGCTTCTATGAATCTTAGTAGGTTAGCACTGTTTGGTTTGGTAGTTATTTAAAATGCTTTCGAGATCTGAACGTTGGTAATGAAACTTTTAAGGCATTTTGGCTTCTTTAAGCTTAACTTATTAAGAATGTGCTCTCAAAATCTAGTCTTAGCTCTCCTCTCCGTCTTTTCAATGTACTTACTGTGACAATACAAATTTTATCTTTAGATTATTTAGTAGACATCCTGTAAGAAGAAATATTGCTTAGCTCGTAAGTTGCTTATCAATATTTTACAAGTAAATAAACAGCTATTCTATCTAGTCTTCTGATCATATATGTATTATTGTTTGGACAGCTAATATTTAAAAAAATATTTTATCTCTAGAATCCTTACTGTTAAAAATGTTGTGAAGGAGTCAACTATCATGCAAAATAACATGCCCACAAGTTAGACTATTAGTGGGAATATTGTCGTGAATGATTTGATTATTCTAGGAAGGAATATAGGTGGTTTTCTGTGGTAACTCTTAGCATTTTAGTTAGTAGTCTTTAATCTTGACAGTATAAGAGGTGTTATGTAAATAGTTCAATAACTTCACTATGATGTTCACCAGGGACTGACATCAGCTGAAGAACCTTTGAGTTCCCGGGACTTCTGGATAGCCGTTTCGTACTGGCATGGAACTTCTTAACAGTACACGCTCATAATCTCCTCAGTAATCGAACCCATGACCTTCAATTTCCATGACAAAGACGTTACCATAGAGTCATTGGGTCACAATTCAGTGGTTCATATTCTCCTGATTCTTTTATTTCGCGAAATAGTGTGGCTATCATCCACTGCCGTCGTCTGATATTTTCTCCTACACCAGGTGAATTGGTTGTCTATTGTTCTCAGGTTCTCAGTGGTTCTCTGATCCGTGATGAATACTACCCTGAAATCACTAAATCCCCTGAATTGCGTAACTTAGGTTAAATAATTATTGTTGTTCATGGGAGCAGTTGCACCCAATAAGTAATCGCTATTGGTATTGTATTCTATCTGAGAAGTACATGACTTAGATTTTGCGTTTTGCCACGTTCATGCTTTTGAATACTAGGTAAGTGTCTTTAATCTTTTGGTGGGGAAATTATACAGAAATATCGACTAAGTTCTCATATACTCTATAGATACCTCCCAGTATTTTAGCTACCATGCGAGGAAAAACTTTGTAGATACGGTTGTTGATGCAAACTTTTAGTCAAATTGATGGGCGAAACTGCATCACTCTATTTGTGCCAGAATACTTTTTGAGATTTTACAGAGCACAGTGGAGTGGTTACGAATAGGTGAGATAAATTGAATAGTGTTTTGTAGTTTATTCTGAAACGTATCATGAATTTCACTTCAAACATGAGTATTCAAGCTCAAATGACTCTCCGAATTCGGTTTGATTTGGACACTATTTACCTATCAAGGTGAAGTATTCTTTGTATTAAATCACGAATTCTTTTTTCGCGTTCATGAAACACTGCTGTTTGAACCGGAAGGTATTTAGAAGCTACACTTTTAAAAATGTAGGCTTTCTGTCTATTAAATGTCACATATAGTACAGCCACAAAAATTTTAGGCAAAGATAGAAGTTATAGGTCAGGAAATCAGATCAGGCAGTGAGTTTGCTCATTATCACCGCGTAATTTGATTGAGAGATATATCACAAACTTTAAGTCACTGTTTATCCAAATGAATAACATCTGTTAAACTAAGATTTGTCCTGAAGTAAGAGAATTTAGGTTAGATCACGAAACTGTACCACTCTATGAAGTTTATGGTTACTGATCTCATTAGATCGCTCAGGTCTGGGTTAATAGTTGTGTTACTAGAAACCAGTATTTGATGACCCATGTTGAAATGGCTCAAAGTCTATCGCAATTTCGCAGAGCTTTGTCCTCTTTGTCATTTACAAAATTTTAAGCATTTTCACTGGACTGCATTTATTTGTTACTTTTCCTCTCATGCTTTAATCCTGTCTTTACATGTTGCTAAATGTGAAAAGTTTAACCGTGAAGGATTCTGAGGTTATGAGTTCTCTCCCCTTATCTCTTTAACTAAGTGACTCAAATAAAAAGAATCACTTTTGGTACCGGTGAAAGAAGTCTTGTTACACGCAAGTGAGTCGGTATTAGTTAAGCACTGTCTTCAAACGAAGTAGCTAAACAGCTTACAAAAACAAGTATCTTAGTTACCCAACTAAAGTAACTTAATGTATGTGAATAACCTCTGTCTCTTCAACAGTTGAACTGTTATTTCACCCTCAGAGTAAAAACATTTCAAGGGTTTCGACAATATATTCTATTTTCATCAAGATGGTGATCACCTATAAACTGATTGACAGTCCTCATAAAACCTCATATAGTCAACTGACTTATTCATACACTTTCATGTTTCACACCTGCACACAAGAATTCAGAGTAAGTTGTACACTTCATTAAAGTGCAAACAGACAATTCAAACATAGTAAGGTGTTAAGCTACACAACGGGACAGATGGAATGTCTAGATGAGTTCCAAACAACATCAGCTTATTCACTATTATTGACTTCAACACCAAGAGCTAAAACATTTGGAATAACCATGAATGAGATAAAGTTTGTTAACATACCTACAAAAATTTCACCTGTGATATCAGCTCATTTTGATGAAAACAGGTTTGAATTTCTATCTTTTCTGTTCAACTTGTGTTGCAGGATTTAGAAACAATTTTTCTAGTTGCCTCACTAGCTCCAGAGTGTGTTCTAAAAACAATTCACGTATAGAATAAATACGTGTAAAGGTTAAGACAGAATGACAAGTCAGTATTACCTATAGGTGTTTACCTGCAATAACCCAAATAACAAAAATATCCATCTGATAATGTCCCATTTCTTGTACTGACTTTTAATACATCAGACGTATCCTGTAGTAAAACATTCGGCGATGGCAGAAAATTTCCGAAAATGTTTGTTATGAAACTCTTTGTCCATTAAATATTAATTTATTGTCATGTGATCATAAAGTTGGTTTGTTCTGATCAGACAAGTACGTGGTATGCAACACCTGCGTTAGTTGCATTCAGATAAAATAAAAGTAGAGGATTAGTTCAGTTTTAACTTTATTGAATAGTCAGTTGTGTATCCATTGTACCATGTATCAATTTTTACTTTAGGGCTTATTCAATTACAACTGATTTAGGCACAACAATATATGCTATAATATTCTAATGCACAAATTCCTACTCACCTTCCGGACACGTCATTTTTATTGCCACATGAACTAAATTAGTGGCTATTTAGTTCATTTGCGATGTAAAGTGAAACGATATGAGCAGTCTGATCGAAATTACTACTTTCTATATGCTGTCTGTTTCTATTACATGGAATATGCTGTTTTTCCAATCTACCGGGTCATATTCGGTCAGTCACAAGATCATACCTGAAATTAATAGTCCAGTCTTTACACTGTGTTGATTCATGTAGGCATACAACTGAAAATGGAACAAGTATAGGAATTTGTTGATTTTCTTCAAATAAAAGACTTTTTATTCGTATTAAAATGGACGAGAATTTATAACTGAGGTAAAGCTATGACACTATCATATTTGTAAAGCCTTTATGTTTCTGTCATCTTCAGTAGTCACCATTATCCGTGGTAATATGCATAATCTAAATGACAAATAAAAGTTGACATCGTTCTATGGAATGGGTTTCGGTGTAGGAATGACTTGTTTCAGCCATGAAGCTTGAAAGCTGGTGCTGATGAAAAGGTTTTTTTCCATGCATAAATCATGTTCTATCATTGAGAACTTGAGGATATTACATGGTATTTGTTTTGTTATTGTAACAATATGTTCATAAGACAGAAACATTTTGGCGATTAAGCAATCCGTTGTAAAGCGTTCGCTAATGAGTCGCATAATGCAGGATAGTGACGTAAAACATGATTCTAGTCTACGTTTAGGATGACCTTAGAATTTGAAAATTATTTGGCCTAGATGCATGTCTTTTACTAACTCAACTGCAACGGCCAGAAGTCATAACACTAATTATCGGTCAGTGATTAATCAGTTTAACTAACTTGGTCCTACAAAGAGTAAGTAATGACCCGAATATTTCAGTGATAACCTCTCTCAATGCAGTGCTGAATGTTATTCATTCTGATCTTTGAGGGAATATCATACGTGATGTGGCTACGAAGATGTTTTCCTGATGAGAGGCAACATACAAAATTTATAGATTAGGGAGGGTGTTTTATTCATGACTACCAACGACCTAGCTCGATGCCGAATATGTGTTCATAGGATATCATCCTGGTTTGCATTGGTACAGAACATATTTCAGTCTTGAGAACAAAGGGAACAGTTATATAGTTTTCTTTAAGCCGTAAAACTGGGAAGCAATTTTTTTTAATAACTAGACTGCTTGAGGTAGGTATCTTACCAAAATGATCTTATTCAAGAATGGTAGCTTAAGTTACCAGAAATCATGACTAGTGATAGGTTTTTAGCAACTTAATTTAAATTCTAATATAGACTACGCTTTTAACTCATATTAGTTATTATGCCAGAAATAGATGTGTTACTGAAGTCGCATGATACACCAATGAAATATTGAAGATCAGAAATTTAAGGTCCAGGAATTTTGGGCACTAACAAGCATACCTCAAATGAGATGTATTTTTCTTAGAAAATGCTAAATTTGCTGGCAAAACTTAGCAAAATCTATGTAGACATGTTTTCACAGAATAATTATTTTACCTACCATATAAGTTTTACCAACCTGATGCCACGAAGTAAAGTGCATGAATATTTTCAATCAAACTAGTAGAGATTACAGTGTCGCTTAGTTGACTACTTACTGGATAAGGTGAATATAATTGGAATGGAAATGAAATATTATGTAGCACCTAATTCAACGTCGTTGTCCCAACTTCTGCTTTCACTCAGATTTCTTTTTAAGTTGAGTTGTATTCCTCCTGAAAACTTATTCTCACAATTGTTTAGTGCTCATTGTTAGGTTATTTTGATAGATATGTGAATATCCTCAAGGTAAACATCTTTTTCAGATCCACAGTACATTTATCCATATTTGGTTTGAATAATAAATGATACTTGCGGTCTTGTCGGCAATATACTCACTACCGTTGAGAAACGTTCTTATTTTGTAGTTAAAAACAGTCAAAAAAATTTCTAAGCTTATTATTTGTGATTGTTTAGGCCAATTATTATGTAGTGTCTGGAAGTATGGGGAAATTTATTCTTTTTTAGAAGTCCTACAGTGTTCCATGAGAGCAAAACATTTCAGTCAGCATTGACGAACCGGACATATATTGTTTACTTTACTGACAGTTTGAACCTTCCCAGTTTAGAATTTTGCATCAGTAGTTTTATGAAATGAAGCAATACCAGATCCATCAACATTTCTTGGGTTGTAAAGTATACTTATGAGCAACCCACACGATTAAAAATGACTTACTCTGATACAAACTTGAGATGCTTTTGTTACTCATTGGGTATCCAGCCCGACTGCAAAGCATCTGGAAGGATTATGCTCACAGGGAAGTTGAACTGTTCAAACAGATTTATTTCAGTTAGCTGACTTGAATTAAATCATATATCATGAAATGAAGGGTAAGTAAGCAAATCGTTCATGAAATTCTTGGTTCATATTTTTATATTTTATTATAGTTGAATAGTTTTCCGACAACTGAATCATGGTGTTCACAAATGATTAATTGCAAAAGGGATCATTCATGAGCCCATAAAGTTTCCATTCTTACCTCGAATTTTCAGTAATATCTTTCATCGCCTCAACTTTATTCTTTATAATTTTTATTTGCAACACTTGATATGACAACTGCCTATTTATTCTGTTTAGTTTAAACGTACTGACTCTTCATGATTTTCGTGGAAGGACTGAGATCGCATCTGTTATGAGCTGTCCTTTGCAAATGATTTCTCCGTGGAACCTTATGGTTCTACAGCTGTGACGGAAACAATTTCACTGAAAGTGTGAACTGAATTTGTGCCTATCCAGTGATAATCAAAGTGTACTAAGGCAAGTTTAACACATGTGTAACTGATACTGGGTGATAACTGAGAATGAAATAAGACCAGAGCTGCGGCAGGATTCGAGCCAGTGACCTCCAGATCACAGGTACGGTGCTTTACCAACCGACATACGGGAGCTGGCCGCTGACTTGCGTACTCCTGTGACTGGTGAATACATAAAACGTTACAGTTTCCTTTTCATCAACTAGAACCAATTAAACAAATATAATGTTGTTGAACGTAGAACGGAAACAGTTCCTTATGTGACTAAATGTGAATTCATAGTCAGCAGATGTTTGCTCCAACATTATCCAGATAGATTGGGACCTTTACTTCACACTGATTATACCACTATCCTCTCTGTCATAAACTAGTTATTTCCAGAAATTACTGTGTTGAGTCATAAAATCAATAAGTTTGACTAGTAATATGTGGTTCATAGGTATCTGATGCTTAGGTCACTAAGTCCTAGTGAGAACAGCATCTCTCACTGAGAGGCATATATATGCAGCATACGAGTCTCAACTAGGGGGAGGGGGTAAAAGACTTGAAGAGGGCGACTAATTAGTGTTCTCTGAGCTTTAATGCATGTCCTTGGACGCATTAACCTCAGGCTACAGGAATTCACGAAAACATACTTTATAAAGATTCGAAGACTCACCAGTCATGACGTATAGTCCTAGTACCCTCGAGCATAAGGTTGTTCCTGATAGTCTTCATACTAAAAGCTTTTCATATTTGAATTTCCTCATATATACGTCATTCAAATTAGCTAAACACGAACGACTGAATAAAATAGTCTGATGTAGGCCAGTTCAATTCCTCAAATCAAAAGTCAGAAGAATCGCCTTTAACTGACACTGATACACCTGATTCACCTGATTCTGTATTTCTTATGCCATGCAAATTTCAGGGGTCCTCGCTCCTATGACTACCGCATTATTTAACGCAGCGGAAATAAGCACAGATTGATCGTGCATTGACTTCTATATTGTGAACTGTAATATATTCTTCATAATTTTGATAAAACTGCTGACATTTAGCAGTAAAATGTAGGTAAAAACAAACAACTTTAACATTTAGATTTGTTCTAGTCTAGATCAGAAGTGATTACTGTAACCTGTTTACATTAACACCTAGCCTTATGAATGGCAGTTCCAGTCAAAAATAGGTGATAAAAATAAAGCTATGCTGTAGAATTCAATATTAAAAGTGTTATTTCTCCAGTCAATTCTGTTTTATAGTGACCGTATTCTATGAAAACTCTTTACAAGAGGCATAAAATGTCAGAAGAAATAACATATACACAAACGATGCAATGCCACAGCTGTTCATATTGTTTAGTGCACATAATTTACTTCTGTTTTCAAATTTTATACAACAAAAGTTTAATCTCTCTTACAATCAAACTACTTTGAAATGTCGAATATTTTCCACTTCTTCTTTGGACTGATTGCTCTTCAGTTATATAAAGTGCAGAATGGATTCGAACCAATTTTTTAAATGCCGACTGGACTGAATATTAAACTCTTTGAAAAAACTATAAAAGTTTGTAAACGTTATGTACGGTGATGTGATATCCAGCTGATGAATATAACAAAGGTGATGAGAGAAGCAAGGATCATAACGAAAGGTATTATAGTTAATTAGCTAATTGCAATGAAATTAGATATGTCAACAGAGGAATTGAGACTGTGATGAGAAAGGACGCTGAACATACTTTTTTGGCTCACAAAATTTACATATAAATGAATGGACTGTCGGTGGTTCCAACATGTGGTAGTTGAGAAACCACATTGCTTGTAACTGTTTGCTACGACTTTGCCGATAATTTTAAAATGGAATCTGAAAAAGTGATGCCACCAGAAAGAATCTAAATGCTTGTTTGCATTAACTTCGTGAAAAATACTTGGGAATATGTATGGAAAAAGCACACTTTGTGGTATCTGCATTTACTCTTGTTTTATCTCATCCGTTAAGTCATATGTAACAGATCTGCTTTTAAGGGAAGAGAAGGTTCTGAATGTTACGGAATTAGTCGGTTCATAGAAAATCTATAATGAAAATAAACCTTATAAAGTTATATTAATAACAAGGGATGTGACTCTTGGGAATACCATCCTTCTGTCAGAAGAATCTTATTGATGCAGGACAAAAAACCGGCATTTAGCTCATGTTTCGTGTAATATTTTGTCTAGTGCCGTAACATCAAAATACGTGACCTAACTTAACAGAAGTTCAAGCCTTTGTACACCAGGGGTCAAAGTTAGGAATATCTGGTTTTTCAATATCTTCAGTATGAATCCTGAGAGTACAGTTTTACTTATTTTCACTGGAAAACAGTAAGCAGAACAGCTGCATATTAGGCGTGTTTAGATTTTGTCTTTTACACTAAATTATTTTATGAATCATGATCCTACAATTAATATAGACGTAAAACTTGGGCACTGTGATAGAATTTAATTCCATATTAGATTTGTTTATTTGATTCATAACACACAGTGATTTGATTATGAGCAATAATTTATGCTTGAAACGCCATCAAGTAAATAATACTATATCACTCTGTGTTCTAAATCAGACAAACAAATCTAATGTGGAATTAAGGTTCTACAATGTCTCATCATTTTTATCTCCTTCACGAATCTGTTACTCTGACGTGATAGGATTTCCTTTATTCCTAATCTCATCGTCCCATATTTGTAAGCATTTGGGTTGAAGCCTTGAACCTTGGTTTGTTGCTTGTCAGTAAGCTGTTTCTGAAACTGTAGACATTCAAACTGTCATCAGTTTGCAGTGGTCAAAGACTGTGCCACTGAGCTGTTTATTACTGTTGTATGAGATGAAATACAACGGTCCGTTATTGTATTTTTTATATTTTTATTAGTCCCTTGGGTTCCCAGTGGAACATAGGGCTTCAGTAGCACGTCTCCATTCCACTCTGTTCTCTGAAATCTTTTGAACCTGGCTCCACGACAGCCCACAAGCTCTCATTTCCTCCTCGCACGATCTCCTCCATGTCACCCTCGGACGTCCAACTCGTCGCTTCCCATGGGGATTCCACTCGAGCAACTGGCCTGACGCGTGATGTCCTCAGTCGGCCTTCTCAGTGCATGACCAATCCATCTCCACTTCCTCCTGCATATTTGTTGCGTGATAGGTTCTTGGTTGGTCCGTTCCCAGAGCTCCTTGTTGCTTATTCTTATTCTTTCTGGCTATCTGATCTTCAGTAGCGAGCGTAAGCAGTTGTTGATGAATGTCTGTAGTTTGTTGGAAATCCCTTTCGTAACCCGCCAAGTCTCTGAACCATACGGGAGCACTGACTTGACGTTGGTGTTGAAAATCCGTATCTTGTCCCACATGCTGAGTGCAGAAGATCTCTACACTGTTTTCAGGCTAATGAACACCTGTCTTGCTTTTCCGATCCTGGCTGGCTTTGACATCCTCGTCTGCGCCGCCTGTAGTTGAAACTGCTTCCTAGATAGGTGAAGGAGGTTACTTCCTTTAAGTTTCTCCCGTTGATGGTGATTGGAGTTTGTTGTTGTTGTTGGAGTTTTTGGTGCGGTATCTTCATCACTTCTGTCCTCTCGATATTCACTTGAAGTCCCGTCTTCCTTCGCTGCCCTGCCTCTTCTGCCAACTTGTTAGTTTTCGCCTGTAGATCTTCAAGTTTGTGTGACATCAGGCACAAGTCATCGTTGGCGAAATCCAAGTCTTCTAGGTTCTTTTCCACAGTCCAGCCAACGTATCTCCCTCTTCTTACAGCTCTCCACTTTTTGCTGCATGATCCAGTCCAGTCGACCACAATCAGGAATATCATGGGTGATAGTGGGCAACCTTGTTTCACTCCTGTCTTCACTTCACTTCAAAGGCATCACTCAGCTTCCCATTGTGAATTACTTGGCTGGCATGTGGAATCTTCATATAGTTGTTGAATGAGGCGGATAAAGGTTTGCGGTACTCCGTAGTATTGAAGCAGTTTCCAAATTACCTCTCGGTCGACGCTGTCAAAGGCCTTCTCAGAAATGATGAAGTTGAGGTAGAGAGCTGATTGCCATTCTATGCTCTGTTCTATGATGATGCGAAGCGTTTCAATTTGGTCGGCACAGGATTTGTACTTCCTGAAGCCTGCCTGTCCGTTATTGTATAATAACGGTTAAATATTATCTAGCACTGAGTTCTGTGTCAATTCTACTGAGAAAGTTTTCAATGTGAGAACCAGACTGGATGCATTATAACCACTGAAATATAGTGAAAGGCGGCATTTACGGATGAGTGTAAATTAGTACTAATCTTAAGCTATCCTTTTCTTGACAACTGCTCTTGAATTGCCCATTTCACATTTTTGAATAACTCCTATTTAGTCATTCTTAATACCAGAAAAAACATCAGATCGGATTACATCTCGAGGAATGCTTGTATTCAAGTATCTGCAAAGTGAAGTTAAGTTTTTATTGCCTACATAAATCTAGGATTTATTTTGAGCCTTTAGAACAAAAGTCCCCATCACATCTATCGTCTACTTCTTTCAGGTGTTGCTTTTTCAACAACTGAAGTTTTAACAGTTATACTTATCGCCTTACTGTATACTTGACTGTCGACTATTCCCCTTAAAAATCACTATCCGAGTGGTTGTGAAATGTAGTCTATGGGGGACAGTCCATGTTTTCTATCGCATCCATCATCATTTAAAATTTCTATGATTATTATCTAAACAAACAGTAGGAAAAATGTTATGATATTATTATTATTATCATTATGAATTAAAGTATACTTCAGTAAAAAATAGTCGTATGGGCTCCTGTGAGTGTGCCTAAATTTGGCATGTGTTTTACTGATATATTATTGATGGTTAGTGGCCAGCAACACTGAGAAGCAGGCAAGCCCAGGTGACGAGTCCCAAATAGAACGAAAAGCGTGTCCTGGATTCCGCTGCCAGCCATTATCTATCATTACCAATCAAATAATCAGTTTGTAACTAATCCTAAATCTTCGTCTTACGCAAAATCAAGTTTGTAAGAGTCAATTTACTGTATACCTTAGTTTAACACTGTCTAGAAGTAAAGGTTCTTGACTGACTCAAAAAATCATTCTTCCGAAATCGCAAAACCACGTTTTATTAGGAAGAGTCAGTGAACCTGACTGTGAGTTTTCGTTTAGAGAGTATAGTATTTAATAAAATGAGATCGAATGGCTTGCAGAATGTAAATCAAGAATATACTGCTCAAAGAGTCGTCGGGATTAATTGATCCAGAGCAAAAATATAGGTCACATGTGGTGCGATAAATCTAGGATAAAACTACATTTTTGAGTTAAGTATTAGACTGGAATATCGATTACAGCCTGATATAGGTCCACATAAAGACACTTTGCCGTACATGATATTACTCTTTGTAACCGCTGATAGGTTTGCATATTTTGGCAGATTATCTTATAGTGACCAAAAGTGGATAAAATCAGTATAACAACTATATTATCAATTAAAAAAAATATTTTTAACAATTGTAGATCATTCTGAACGCTCGAAGACAAAAAAATGCTGATGTATTAGCTTACAAGCTATGTCATTCAACTCATCCGATTCACCTCTAGTTGCATAGTGACTTTAGTAATGCTAGTGTTTTACTTGTTTTCAGACATAGACGTTTCCAGTACTCAGTCGATTCCAGCTCATGATCGATGGTAATCGAACAAAGAAAATATACCTGGGACTACTCAACAACTCTACTTTAATTAACAGCATACTTAGCAGTTTGTGTCAATACAGCCAGAACTTGTTTCTAATTTGGCAGCTGTTGATTAAGGCCTAATTAATGGTAGATAGAATCATGTTTCACAGTCAGTCATAAATGTTGAACAGATTGAATTTATACATTTTGTATACTGTTACATTTTAGGGAATGGAACTCGTTGAACGGCCAATAAGAAACAATTATATTCAGTATCACTTACTGCAACTGAAAAAACCAGCATATTTTCTCTTTAAAACTGCTAATTATTTTGTCAGTGGTCAGAAGTAGAATACAGCCTCTGGCAAATGTGATATTCTTTCGCAAATGAGCATAACACCTGCTGCTTAAAACTAAGCAATATGAATATATAATGGCTTTGTTCAATACAGTTCATTCTACGAAAATGAACTTTATATGAAAATCTATAGGACAGAAGACAACCACAGGATTACTTTTAAACTGCATGGTAAGAAAAGAAATAAAAGGTTTTCACAAACAGATAACACGGAGATAATATGCTTGCAATTTATTGTGTTTCTTTTGCAAACAGCATATATATATATATCTCATTCAGTACCTGATTTTAGTTAAATACAATTTGACAAGTAATGACCAGATTGCATAACTATACATTTTTCTCGAGGAAGTCATTGATAAAACTGATTAATTTTTGGTACTGAACGTGTTCAATGTTCGTGAAGGATTAAATAAAATCGAACTCTTGATTAATTTAAAGAATCACTTCTTTCTACGCTATCATTGTTAATTCATTTTTCTTTCTTGTGTGTCTATAGTGCTAATGTAATTAAATTGTGTATGTTTGTAGTGCAGTTGAAAATGCTCAAGATATAAAATTAAAAAAATATCGCCACAAAGGATTCTTGTAAAGTTGGTAAAGTAACTTTGAAGACCTCTACTTAGGAAACAGAGGCAAAAGCAAAAATAGTACCACCTGAAAATCTGCAGTTTGGTGTGCATATGTCTACCAGTGTTTTGCGCAAAAATCCACCGAAGAATATGCCGTCAGCTAGAAGCAATACTGACTGAATCCCTGGTGTGAGAAGAACTCTTCAGGTAAAAACATCTCATCTTTTCTAGGAGGTTCAGCAGAGAGAATCAGGCCAATACAAGAACAAATAACGGATGGAAGTTACTAAGGAGCTGTATCAACATATGAAACAGGAGGGGTCAATAAAACGGAGTTGCAGGAGTTAGATACTGAGGGTTATTAAGGAATATCGAATTATTAGGAGTTTGAAGACATGAGACAATAGATTCTGATCAAACCAATGGAATAGCAAATACATGCTGCGAAACCTACATTCCCAGCTTGATTTTGCACACAGTCATAGATGCTAACAACTGACGAAGCAAAAACAGTTGTTCAGAGTCGATTGGCTATTAGTCTTTCATTCATTCGTCTTAATTCCCTAGTGAGACTTAGTTGAGAGTCGATGTGTTCCTCAGAAACATCTTAACTGAATAACCTAAAAGTGTATTATCTCGAAATGTAACATTTTAGTATCAGCTTACGTAAACCAGTAATGTAAGTATTCTTTCCTTTTATACTATCTATGGAGCAACAAATTCGCATCTGTAACCTTAGTTTCATCATTAGTAAGCTGTTCTATGAACGAACTATGTATTAATGCATATACATATATACTTTGTTCGGTAATACACAAAATCCTAAAGACAGCTTTTAATCATCTGGTTTGTCTCACAATATAACATTTGAAATGATGCATTCATATTTCAGTTTTAGATTCAAAAGTGTCATTATAAGAAATAACTACAACAAGCAACAACCACCATGAACGGGAGAAATCCAAGGGAAGCAGGATCTTTCACCTATCTAGGCAGTCTCGTTCCAACTACAGGTGGCATAGATAATTACGTCAAAGCCAGGATCGGAAAAGCAAGACAGGCGTTCATTAGCCTGAAACCAATGTAGAGATCTGCACTCAGCATAAAGCGTGAACAACATCCAGATTTTCAACATCAATCTCAAGTCCGTGCTCCTGTATGGTTCAGAGACTTGGCGCGTTACGAAAGGCATTGTTAACAAACTACAGATATTTATCAACAACTGTCTACTCTGGCTCGTTACTGAAGCTGAGGTGGTCAGAAAGAATGAGCAACAAGGAACTCTAGCCGGGCAACGAACCAACCAAGAACTTATCGCCGAACAAATATGCAGAAGGAAGTGGAAATGGATTGAGCATACACTAAGAAGACCGACTGGGGACATCACGTGTCAGGCCAGGCTTTTGAGTAGAACCCAGATGGGAAACGGTGAGTTGGGCGTCCAAGGTGAGGGTGACATAGAGGAGGTCATATGAGGAAGGAATGAAAGCTTGTGGTCAGTGGTGGAGCCATGTTGAAAAGACTGCAGAGAAGAAAGTGGAATGGAGGCGTGCAACTGACATTGTATATCCCACTAGGAACCCAAGGGACAAATAATAATAGAATAACAAAATAATTAAAAGTATAAAACAAGAACAAACCCAGAACACATACCACAACGACTAGATAATTTGTTTCGAAAGGTGAGCTAAATGTTGTATTCTATTAAAATCTAAAACAGAAAATAAAAAACAGTATTTTGTTGAACTCAAACGACCAAAATTGAAGTAATCAGAGCATGTTGTTACTGATTAGAATAGTTGACCTAGTGAAAAGGTGAAGTGGATCAGGTTAGTTGGTGAAAACAGTTTTTTTCCCCTGATTAAATCGGTTCAGGAAAATCAAGGAACGAATAGAGAACCAACCTTGTTAGAAAGTTTTGACATTTGCTGAAATCCAGGAGTGAATTATCTCAAATTTGACACTGTTGAGAAAATCTGGAGCTTGTCCTACTGTAACAGAAGTCAAAGTTTCCTGACAGATTTTTAGTTTTACAAAAACAAGAATAATAAATTAAGTCGAACGACATGTTAACATTTTATTGCATCAAGTTGTTGTCAGTTGCCTACAACTTATGACATTTAATAATAGGTTGGGATGGGACTTCAACAAGCTTAATTTCTTCAGCAGGAATTCAGTCAATGCATAAACTTAACATATAAAAGCGTAAAACAACTGGAAGTAACAAAAGTGGAATTGAAGACGGTAATACTTTATACTTATTTGTGACTAAGTAGTATGTTTTCATCAAACGGAAATTGAAGCAGATAGTTAGGATTATAAATTTGTATTAAAATTTCAGAAATTGCTAACAAGTAACGACATCCAAAAAAAACCAAATGATTTTATTCTATTTCGTTGAATTCCTTATTCTTACCTTTCTAAAGCTTATATAGGAAGCAAGTGCAGCGCGATGCTGAGCTTCTTAGCTTGGTTGCCACATTGCAAATATGATCGATATAATTCAGTCTGCACTCAGGACTAGACAATATGAAGTTGGTTGCACTCCCGTAACCAATCAATACGTGCAAGCCAGTTCTACAGGAGGTCAGTTGCGGCCCGAATAGCTCAGTGGTAAAGTCGCTGAATACAACACTGGGTGACGCGGGTTTGAATCTCAGGCAGCACATCAGTTTAGTCGAGGTTGCAGATACACCTTGCTGACGAGTGCCAAAAAGCACGAAATCTAGGTTCAGGGCTTCCTGCTGGTTGCCTCCAACCAACTAACAGTATGAAAGATTGTTGAATGTCGTCGTCGGACCCTGGGATTTGAAACAGTAGTCGTGATATGTCACTAGTTAACTAAAGTGTCGAATGTTGCACAATCCAACTGATTAAAGAAAAAGTAGAAATCCCATATTCTCAGACTTTCATATCACCTGAGAAGCTGCATTGAAAATGATTCCAAGACAAATCTCAGCAACTATGAACAGAGACGGTCAAGATCAGAATCCAACGGAGTCAGAAGGAAATTTCAGTTTAGAAGGTAATCATGCAGAATCAGTATTTTCAGATAAATCATATCAGTTCAAGAATCATTAAGATAAAAAGGGTATTCAGCAACTCTACCGTCGTGAAGTTGAATTTCACACCAATAATTTATACCCTGTTTATGTTATTGATATCGGGAAGTTAGTTTTCATTGTTAGTACTTTTAAAGTTCGACGGGTAAATACTTGTAAACGCAGTCAGATTCAGTGGAGAAGAGTAATGTTTGACTACAAAGATTATACTGAATTGTAGATTCATGTCAAAAATAACCGCGAAACTTAAGAATTCATCTATCTTTTATACACTTGAAGTATCTTCTTCTTCTTGAAGTATAGCAAGAAATCTAACCACCGACAATCTTTATCGTCTGGAAACTGGTAACATCTGAGTAGTTTAATGAACATGGACTTGGTATCAAAATATTCATGTGTAAAGGTGGAAAGGGTTCTGAAGATCATGTAGTCATCGTATTTTTATTACTTACCTTCAGGTTTCATTGCACTATCTCAGTTTAAGTTTAACACTAGTTTTTCAACTTGTTCTAACTACCAGTATAAAATTTCATTTCCTTACAGCGTAAAATAGGATTATTGATAGTCATTTTCCCCTCATAAGTCTAGGACCTTTTTCTGATCAAATGAAAATCAACATTGGTTTATTTCGTGTAGTCTTCCTAACCCCTTACTTACTGCATTTCTCCACAGTTTGTCTAGCAACTGAATAGCCTAAGTATGTAGTATCAGTGATCTGTCATTCTTCACGCCGATAACAAGTTTTGATATTTTGAAGGCATCAAGTGAAACTGACTCCTGTCCTTTTGGAAAGTTTGTTTTCCTAGTCTTGTGGACGATAATTAAGGAGACTAGATATGCCCATATCAAACAGTATTAAGATATTCATTTTGCTGAACCATTCATGATACTTTGGGTATTTTTAAAGAAACAATGTGAATGACTGTCGTCACAATAGTTACACAGTTCATATAAAGTACGGTGATAGAGTGCCCAAGATGTAGCTATTTGGATCAAGCAACTCGTTTGTAAGTTTTATGATCATAAGGCTGAGCAGGAAGCATACAGACTTGTCAGAAAGAATTTGTTTTTCTAGGTTGTAGATACGCAATGCTGGTGGATTTCAAGTAATTCGTCACTCATTTGAGAGGTAGTTTCCTGACTATCTTACGCAAATACCTTTCATAAAAACAATGGATGATCTTTGCCAGTCACCAAGCTTGCCGATGACATGGGAAACTTCATCAACAAAATTATTTTATCACATAACATCGCGCGGTGGAATTTAAGTTAGTATCTGGCTAATCATATTAGTTTGGAAAAGTTTTAAAGCACATTTCATCTATATTTTACCCATAGATAACTTTCCACCTTCAAAATTGCCATTGTCCTTTTACCTCTATTTGCAAGTACTGTACTGACTAATTTTTGAAGACACATCTGAGAGGGTCATATAAGATAGGTAGAAGCAGAAATTAAAGTGAATACATTTTAGTCTGCGATGTCACACTTCACATCCCAACGTAATATAGAACTTCAGAAGAGTACAGATCGAAGAAGTAAACATAATAATGATAACAGTTTTGAAATGGACTCATATTGGAAGAAGAGTGGAGGAATGAGGCTGAGATGTATGGGACTACAATTTCATACCTTTTAAGCGACGAAAGAGTATGGGTGATTTCCTCTCCAGAGGTAAATTTCGAACCACATGAGTTGAATTCTCTAAATATTGATTTTAAGTGTCCCTATCTAGGAAGTCCTTACTCTACTGCATAGAACAAACCAGCAGTCATAAACAATATTGGGTTTTACAGTGTCTTGATCCGAAAAGGGTTAAATGTTTTACGATTTCATTCTGTTCCACCACAAAAGAAATGTATTTTATAGTGTGGAATAAAATATAGTGGACGAAGTAATTAGACCTGGTCTGTATTGTATATTTTTTTGATTGCTGAAAATTCAGCATGCATTGATCGTCGAGTGGAAAGCAGGACATGTCAACTTATGCCACTGTATGTGGAGAAACAGCCTCACTTGAGAATTTAATAAATCCATTACGCTTCTTATTCTTTAGTATTTAAACGACCTTCTCAGATGTACTTTCAAAGTATGCTTCAAATTTAACAACGAAATCTACAGACAGCTAGACGGTGTGGTAATGGGATCTCCTATAAGAACCCTACTAAATGACTGCCTTTTGGGAGGTTTGGATAAAACAACTTTTGATATATAGCAAACAGTGTGCTCTATACATCAAATACAGAAATTTTATATGGAATTATATTCTGCTACAGTGCTCAAGTTTACACTTTTAATAACCTTGTCGAAATCATCAGCTAGCTTTATGTCTGAAAAAGACAAATAGATGATACCTTCATTATTTGTGATGAGGATACGAATCTCAAAAGCTTGCTTCACACTTTTAGTAGTGCTCATTTCATAATCAAATTCGCTCAAGAAGCAGAATTGAATTTGAAATTCGACTTCCTTCACATCCAATTTTAAAGAAAAGATGATATTTCAGTTCAGAGATCTATTTACAGAAAGCCTACTTGAGATGGGGAGTTTATTCATTTTCAAGGCTATCTCCATATGGAGAAAAAGCAGTCGTATGGGTTCCCTCTCCTCAAGAATATGACGAAAATACACGGAGGATACTATCCATGACCATCTAGAAAACTTTCAAGAAAGCCTGATGAAAAATAGGTATCCACTAAGATTGATAGGTCAGAATCTAGAACCAAAAACTGACATATTCCCTTAAAAATTATTCTTACCATTGAACTCAAATTAAAGGGAGATAATACGGCAGATATACTTAGAAGGAGACTCTCAAAATCCATAAACAGAACATCCCCTTTTGATTGTATTGGGTTCTCTTAGTTAGGTGGTTTAATTGGAAAACTTTCATTATCTTTTAGACACCATCATCAGCAATAATTTCAATAGTTCCAAATATTTCTTTTTTGTATAGTAGCAGCTCAATCCAGCCATGTGTTTCGTTTGACTTCATTCCTTCAACCGATAGAGAAAACTGAAAGCAGATATCTAATCCAATATAACTAGTCTCTTAATAACATTTTAAGTTCATAATTCTGTCTGCTTTTAGGGTTTGTAAAACATTTATTCTAAGAACATAATGTGAGTCAACAAACAAGATTTATCTGCATTTAATCCATTTAGAAAATCAGTTAAGTACATCGAGAAGAATCAAGTGAACTCACTTGACCGAAATCATTAATTTCAAACACGCGAACAATAGTGAAGAATGTAGTCATTCCTAATTGATCTCTGAAATGAGAAATGGTGCTATGAGATTTGAAACGGTACAAGTCGTTACATGAAGTATTATTCACTTATTTGAAAATTTAAACCATTGAGTAATGTAGTTGATCTTCTAGAGGGTAAAGATAAAACAACTGCAGTTTTGAAATCCTTTATATCTATATTTTTATGCACATATGGCGTGTTGTAACTAAAAGGAGGTTCACTTTGAGTGATGAAAGTTAATTTTGATGCTTAGAAAGTTCTTTAGTTAAATCATGAATATAGATTTTGGTCATAATTGACCAGCTGTGAAATGCAATTTTCGTAGACTGTTAATCAATGCTAAATTGATCTTATAGGTTATTGAGTAGGCGATGTTAAAATCGACTATAAAATGCCACTCAATAAAGTTTCGAGTTTTTTCATATTTAAATGGTTGAAGAGATTTTTTCAAATCACTAGAAGTTCCTATTCATGCAAATGACCTTTGAATTGTAATGAAAATGTTTAATAGTTTGAAGAAATATGGGCAACCCATTGCGTTAAAGGTCCTTAATGCGTTCCTGAATTATAACACTGAACTCATCGAGGCAGTGACAGAGATCTTAATGTAACTTAAGGCTGTGTTGAAACATTAGAGGGACAATCATGGATGATTGTAACTTAAGTCGTAATAACCACGACAATTATTGGTTCAATGGGCTTAACTGAGTAGGTATTGATGGATGAACTCATTAGGTGCCAACGATACATCAGCTGTTATGATATATTCACCTTTTGCCTGAGTGTAAAGTCAGCTCATTTAGAGGATATTCTGTAGTGGGAGGTGTGCAGTGATCTCAAATAGAGGATATACGTTACATTTATAAAAAATGTCATTGGTAATTGCTTCTCAAAACAGTTTACCTTCCAAAATGATCATAGTTAGCAGTAAAACCTAAACCTTGTTCAATCTCATGGATAACCTTTGTGCTAGGTAAACTTGTAGCATTCAACACTGCATGGACTGAGGAATAAAGTCAGCAGCCTTCACTTCAAATTTCAATTTACCTCCTATTTTAAATATGTTCATTTCGGCTGAAATAGTCGACAACTGAAAATAGCAAACATCGAAGGAATCGAGTGCGCTAATAATCAAAATTCCTCAAAAAATAAACAAACTCGAATATAACATTTGTTACTTAAACGTTTCTACCTTGGACTATGGTATGTGATTCATTAATTAATTAAATATGCACTAAACAGAATTGATGGATTGACTTTGGTATGTCTACAATCTTAAATTGTGTACACATTTTATGTCTGAAAGGATATTTTGTTTATTATTCAATGTAATTCAATTTTTAGGTCAGAAAGATTTTCTGCATGCCTAATGGCTTGCTATAGTGTTTAAAGCTGGCAAAGAAATGGGGTTAGGCATTAGAAATTAAAGTTGAAATATATCAGTAATCCAGCGTTACAGTTAAGACATTTGCAGTTATCAAAATGTCCGTTTGGCTTAGTTAAAAAAGCTTAAAAATGTCGAAATAGAACAGAGTATGTTTCGTGAGCTGTAATTTTCCCAACTGATAGAAAAGAATATCCTTCAGAAGAGCAGGAAAACGCGCGATCGGCCGTGATGTCTCAGGTTAGTTTAGTCTGTTAAGTTTTTTTTTGACTGGCAACTGTTAGTTCTGTTTAAAAAAAAGATACATTATCCCTTTATATCACAGTGTCAGGGTATTTAAAGTTCGAAGGTTTTATTCGAAATCCTGAAAAATTCTCGCCGTTCAGTGGTAGAGAGTTCCCAACTGTTAGTAGAATCCTGAGCAACTCATAAATTGAGGAGGACCCAAGTAAATTAAAGACAAAATAAAAAGATAAGCCAACCATGAACGATTAATGCGTAAAATATATGTGACGTAGACAACAAAATTACCCGCATTTGAAATCAGCTTTCGCCAACTATCAAGACGAAATATGTATGATACAGCGTAATTAGGCAATATTTAAGGAATTTATGGGTTCAAAATTACTCTCTGTTATCTACCAGCGTTGAACAGAAGCAACTAAAAACCATCAGGCTGTTCCATTTGGAGGTTTGCGGAAATTTTATGGATTTTCACTTCATATTCATCACGGACTGACATCATATGCAACACCACTGAAAAGCTTGGATCATTGGAAAGCTGTCTCGTCCCAGTATGGGACTCCTTAGGAGTACGCGTCAAAGACTGCTCAGGGATAAAACCGAGGATCTTCAGGCTGCGAGCGACTACGTTACCATTGAGCCACTGGATCGGAACCCAACGATTCATATGTTCCTACATCTGTCAGTTCGCAATGGAGCTCGACATTCACCCAATGCCATCTTTAGTACCTGTTCTTACGTCCATTTGGTTTTGATTCTAAGTTTCTAGAAGTTAAGATATTATGAATAAGTGTCGGTTGGAGCCGAACAGATTCACACTTCGTGGAAACTAAAGCTTGATTCACTTATCGCAGTAGAATATTGTTTCAAAATTTGAATTTCTGTAGCTCTGTGATCAAACACTGTCAGTAAAGAATTCATCTAATATCCTCTTTTAGCTTCTCAATAGGCTATCAGGGATTTAAAGACTTGTTATTTTCCTTTTCGATTAGATACGGTAGAACTGACTTGCCTCTTACGGTTTATTGGTTCCTGTGCCAATTCTTCAATACAACTGCTTACTTGATTTTTTGTGTGAAGTATGGATTGTGGTTACCAGTAGAATCCAAGGAGCATACTTCTTCCAATCGCCTATTTCGAAATGGGATAAAACACGCATCATGAATCCAAATGGCTGCTATTGTCCATCTCTAACTAGGGAATTTATGTCTAGCCACCTAAGAGTAAAATAAATTCATTTTATTCTGAGGAGGGCCTTTTTTAGCTTTATGAAAAAGACTGCGTGAATTACCTGCAATAATCATGGCCACAGCTAACATTTCCACTATTTTAGATTCATACTGTCAGTGTACCATTCACCGGTCAGTAGATCTATTTCTCAGTCCTATTGAAAGTTTCTAACATAGAAAAATGTAGTCTAACCAGTTAACTAGGTACTTTCGTTTTATCATGGACTGCATATGACATGAAGTAGTAAACGCCTTATAATTAAAGAGGTTTGATGTGCTTTTTGTTTCTCCATCCCAAGTAATGATTAAATGTCATCAGTAGTGTGGAACGATGAAGCAAGATAGTAGGGCAACCAAATTCATACAACTCGTGTGTCACTTGTAGTGAAATGGTGATAAAATTGATGAAAATGCCTTCATGATAATTAATAAAAGTCAGATGTTCATTTTAAGTAACCTAGATATTTTAATGTTTATTTCTTACTCACTCATCGTCTGAATAGTTCAATGGTCACGCCGCTAACTATAAGTAAGTATGGTATGTTCTTGGAACGATAAAAATGCAAGGTACTTTTGCAAGATTGACAAAAGCCTGTGCCTGCGCTCACCTTCGATGATGAGCCGTTGGGTAAAGTCAAAATGTTTGTGTATCTGGGTGACTGTGTGAGCGATGGAATTTCTAACCGCGTACTGAAAGAAAGAGTAGGATAAGCCAATATGACCTACTTTTGGCAACGTCGCGATCTTAATATGACCGAAAAAGGTCGGATTTACAATGCTTCGGTGCTACCAGTTCTGGTATACACCTGTGAAACGTGGCCTCTCCGAGCCGAGGTTATGCGACAACCCTGTATGTTCGATCATCGCCGTCTTCTTAGGATTGCTCACAACCAGCGGCAACACCGTGTAAGTAATTCTGAGGTACGACTGCGTGTGTTTGGGCAATGTAAAGATTGTCATTCAACATGTGAAGTCATTTGGAAATACTAGCTTCTGTGGCTTTGACATGTGTTACGCATTTCTTTCCAACCGCTTCCACGCGTTCAATGCTTGCTAGCCTTGGGACTGGATGGAAAAAGCTGGGGGGCGGGGTATCGTTGTACGACATGGCACTGTGGGATGAAAGATAGTTGTATCCGGTTAGCATCTGTTGGTGCATCACAACTATCTAGGTGAAGTCCAAGAGAACACAATTTAGTGGTTTCAGACGTTATTAGATATGACTCAGGATAGAAACCAGTGGTGGCCATACTGTAGTCTCCTACTATCTTTTGTCGCTGAAAAGTAATGACTATTAGTTTTGAATGTATCTTACTAGACTGCCTTTCTAACCATTCTACTTCAAGTGTGTTTTTCTTTTAATCCACTTCCCTTCGCTTTGTATTTTCAAAATAGTTTTATATAGTTTTAAGTGGTGTACTTGTTATTGCCCTTGTTGTACTGTGTATGTTGTCAAATACTGGTAATTAAAACAGACCACTAACTGCAGGACTGGGTGACGCCGGTTCGACTCATAGAGGGGACATCAATTTCTTCAGGGTTGCTGACAAGTGCTAACAAGCACTTCTTGTCGATTGCGTCCAACCAGCTAACACATTTCACTTTATTAAATGTGGTCAAATGTGCACTGTTGTACAGTATGACATTTACAATCTTAACTTTCAAGGTTATTCAGTATATTATACAAAAAATAATTTCAGATCACATACGTCACTGCTTCTCAGGATTCTGTAACTCATTGATTTATTAATGAAGCTTAAAAGTAATTTTTGTAAAATGTTATTGGTATTCTTCAGAAGTGAAAACCAGATTTTCTATACATTAATATTGCACTGTATTTTTATTCGTTGACTTTCATTCCCATAAACATGTATTTGCACAGAGAAAATCGCTTCAAAAGATTGTAAATAACATCACTGAAATGTCAAACATATTGGCTTGACTTTTACGTATTTTTCTTTCCACCTTTAATTGGATTCACATACAGAAGCTGAAGATTCGTCATACATCTTTCATTCTGAATTTATTATCACATACTTTCTCGTCTATTTATGGTTCGGTAGACTTTTAATTACCTCAGCCATTCGCCTGACTTTCCTTTATCGGTATGAAACTATTAATTTTCAGCTGGTGTCTAGATTGACTTCAGTGGTATAAATTTGCTGCAATATCAAAAGTAATAAGAACATCAAAAACTGTCATTTTAGTGTCTGATTGAAACAACTTGACGTTTTCTTCCATTATCATTTACTACTTACCCTGAAAACCGTAATTGTTGGTCCTCAGATGTTCTGGGTAGGATTAAGAAATTCCGTTTCAGTGATTCTAATCCAGAGGTGATGTTCAAGCGATTTAGCCATGTGTAGATACTGGAAATTACAAGTATCATAAAAAAACTGATAACTGTTGCACAAGAGGTTGTTGTCGTGCCTCAGTGCCTAGCGGATAACTCTCTGGAGTTTGAAGCCATAGGTGCTGAGTCCGAGCTTCAGTTTGGACAACATCATACACTAAAGTGCAGGTATATCCAGTTGATAAGTCCCGAATGGGACGAAATGCGTATCGCGGATTCCTCTGCTGGTCACCAAGATAAATAGAAAAAGTAACTTTCTTTGTCCAAAAGGATTTGATTTGTAGTCATTTATTCTATGGTTTAAAGTTTGGAGTTGCGAGCGATAATCCCATTTACGTTAACAAGTTTGGCGGCAATTTTCACTCACTAACTAAAAACAGCTGTCCAATGCTCACAGGTTTTCAATGGTTCTCCAGCTTGCGTAAGCCCACACTGAATACTACGTAGAAAAAGATGAGAGTTCTCATTAACCTCAAATCTTTGTTCTGCATAATGTTCAATAATGACATTCTTCAAGACGACTATCCTGAATTTCTGATGAAAAGCCGTGACCTATGGGGTTAACCAGTTGGAAGTGCAGTGAATGCCAACTGGAGACTCTGGTGGATAGTAGCGCTGTATTGTGAATTGACAGAAGTAGTAAACTCTGGATGACTTTCAGTGTGTGACCTGTAGGTCCTGCGTTTCCATCCCTGATGTAGTCTTGAGCAAGTATTAATAAGTCCTACGGTAGGAGGGAACATTCATCCAGTCCGCCTAGGTCTTCAGGGGTTCTCCATGTGATATCTGTCCATGATGAATACTAAATTGAAACTATTCCATCAATATATGATGCTATCAATATTACTATGAATATTTTACTTTCATCCATGCAGAAGTCATTTACTGAGCAAACAGATAATCAGGTAAGTTAGTTGGCTAGTCCTTTGAATTCATCTCTCTTTTTTTCCTTGGACAAAGTGAAAAACAGTTTACATTTTTCTTTTAATAAATGTTTGATTAAGTAATTGAATGTATCAGGGCAATTAGGAATTCGTTGATTTATTCCGATTATATGCAAACAGTTTTCATTCCCCTCCGTAAACTATATTTCTCCGAATAAAAATAATGTTTGTGGAAGCAGGTTGGTCTGTTCCTGAAAGAATTTATTTTATTCATTTAACTTGAGCATACAAAACTCTTGGTAAAAGATTAACTAGTTTATTATAACCAGCCCAATATAATGCCACATGATGGCATAAACAAAATCTTATAACTCTGAAACTTTATTGTTTGGCTGGTTTCCACTGATTTTAGATTTATCCACTGTATAAAATTTAATGAAATGTTTCTACAATGGGATTAACCTTACAAATCTCAAATTTGTCCCTGAAACATTGACAGGAAAAGAAAAGAAACTAAACCTTATCATTAGTTGTAACACTTAGATTAGGTTGAAGTTCAGCTAACATTCTATTGTGGATAAAATAGTTTATATTCTCCATATAGGGAAGGGGAAATAGACTGTGCGATTTTGACTCGAAAGTAAGACATTCAGCAGCTACGAGTATCATTGCCGACCTGCAAAATGAACAGATATATTGTATTATACAGATATATCATGTGTTAAATGGTAAAGGGGAACTTACAGGAACCCATGGACCTAGGTCTTGAGCTTGTGGGACTCGTCAGCAGGGTGCACCAGCGACGTCAAGAAAACTGATGTCCTCTCTGAGATTCTAATTCACAATATCCATTTTTGTAGTCTACAACCTTGCCCCTGAACATTTCTGACCGCGATCAAATTCCTGAAGAACTGGATAAGATATATTGATTAGTCACTGAAAAGTTGCCAATTTTATGTTATCTAATCATGGATCCTGACGAAGTTCTATTGATCATTTTGCAATGTATTATCTTGGGATAAGTGATGAAACTATGCTTTTGATGGCTTTGGAACACAAATATTTTTAAAGTAAACCCCAGGAACAAATATTTTTCTTCATAACTAAACATTTTTTGAAATCAGTCTTAGAAGTCAAGTCAGAACAGTTTTTAAAAATTTATACTCTGACTCGATTAGATAATCATGTATGAGCATAGATAGTTTCGAAGAAAATCCCACATGGATAGACATCACCCTGAGAATCACTGAAAACCTGGTAACAATAAAGAGCTTTTTTACCCCTAGCTTTAAACTCCAAAGCACTTCACCCCCTGTCAAGACAACAGCATATGACAGGTTGACAGAAGTTGAAAAATAAGAGTCATTAACTGAGTAGTAACATGGTTGCTACAAGATCTGATGGTTTTATTCCGACCCTATATGGGGTCATGAATGCTCAGTGCTATCAGTTCGAAAGATAAGACTAAACAGCTATCCAGTGCTTCATGTTTCCAATGATTCGCAGACTAATATTTACCTGTGATGGAAACCACTTTAAAATCATGCCCTGACTATAAGGCATGCAATCAAAGGCTTATTAATGTGCTACTTATGATCAAATGTGAATCTCTTCAGTACTGATAATTGTGTGTACTTTGTATCATTTTAATAGAATTAATAAGACGAAAATGTAATTTGCTTTCTCTTTTTTTTCGTCATCACATTTATGAATGTCTCAGAAATTTCATTCCATTTGTAATTGAATAAGGGAGGAGTTGGAAAGTTAATCCATGACAAGGCTTTTCATAATGTTTTAAACAAAAAATAATGAATTGTTCATATTTACTAAATCTTTCAATCAAAATATCTAGATACTCTTAATTCATTTTGATATGATATAGTGTTCCTAACCTAGTGGTCAGTATTTCTAACTTTTATCATTTCGCGATATTACGCGACCATCACCCAATATCTTGGCTCAGTATTTATCCTCACATTCACCAGGTTTGCTCATTGGTGATTAGCTTCGAGAGGTGATTCCTGAAGTTTCATGAGAAGTTGTGATCAGTGAACCAATAGGTTTTCAAATGATTTTTATCATACTTTTGCTATACTTCTAGAATTATTGAAGTTGTGGAATACATTTATCAATGACTTCATCTTCGGTTTTAATTTTCACCCGGGGATCGTCAAGGTATGCAAATAAAATCGAACCTAAGATTTTAAAATTTCTCAGTAAATTAGTTACTGTTTATCTTATTATTCCTTTCCCTCATTTAATTTCAATTAAATTTCATAACCATTATCTGATTGTTTCAATAACAAATAAATCTGAATTCTTTTTTTGAGGGCTGCCACTATCCACCCCTATTTTAAAACAGGCAATTCTTTTTCTGATCAAGTCTCAGTGGGAACAACGTCACTCGCTGAAGTGAATGTAAGCCCAGCCGACGAGTCCAAAATAGGACGAAATGCGAGTGCTGCATTCCACTAGTAGCCATGATCAAGTTAATAAATCCATAAATATCAGGAAAATATCGAAACCTCCACATGGAAGCCCTTATGCTAACAGAGGTCGATTATTTTCATCCAGTAAAACAATGGAGAATTTCAAGTATCCATATATAATAATAGCTCATTTATTTTTCAATTATAAAAATGTCTGTATTACACGCTATTGCATTCATATCTGCTCTAAAGTTGCAGAAGAAACTCAATACGGACTAAAAAAGAAATACGTTGTGCTTTCTTAAAAAAACTGTTTTTTCATTTCTCTTCTAAGTAATATTCATCAAAGGAATTTGTTATATGAAACAACTTGGCTATCAGGTGACAATTCATGTGCACCATATGACTTCACGTGACAATGTGATGTTAAAAGCCATGAAAAAATTTTTTCCTGCAGTTTATCAAGTGTTTGTCACTGACAATTCCTGGGTGTAGACCAGAGGATTATTTCAAAAAAGAAACCACTTCCGGTTCCCACTTACTCTTGACTGACATACTTTTTCAGTTTACTGTAATAATATTGTTGGTTATGAATAACTAATATGCCGTTTCTAGTTATCTCCTGTAATTATATCAGGCAAAAACAGACAGATGTTAAAAGACTATTCGTTTTACGATGCGTTAGTGTTCCGATTAAAAAATCACTTTGGATTTACATACGTTGCAAAACATTGGAAATTTTACAAGTCAAGCTGATAATTCTGTCTAAAATTTACAGTCTCATTGTTGTATGAGCTGTTTGAGTGCGCTGCTTGCAATAAACACTCCAACTGGAAATTTTAAAAATTCATTAGACCTAAACAATATTGTTGTGTCGGCAGACAATTGTTTGAATTTGACTAAAACACATGAGAATTACCATACATTTAGTTTCCTTGACCAATTTGAACAATGCTAGAAAAGAGAAGTTTGAGCTCATTTTGTGTCAACGTCTTACATTAGCTGCAAACGGCCTACAATTGAATTAACGTATTACTGGTAATAATGCCACAACTTACTCTAAGTTTGTAGAAATAAATGGAGATTTGAAATCCGGAATTAATAATAAGGTGAGTTGTTAGTCGGGGAAACGCAGGATTAATGGTTATTAATCCTAGTCAAGATCAAACGTAATTTATATCTAATGCGACAGAAAATTCTGGAGCTGTGGGGTGTGGGTGTATGTGGAGGACAACAAAAGGAAATCAGTGTAAACGAAGGGATTGATTAAGAGCTAATAGGTTACGTAATTACATAAAAAACTGGAAAGTCATCAAGAGATTAACAGTTGGTGAGTAATTAATGAGATGAAACAGTCAAAGGAAAAGGGAAAACTATATACATTCGCATGCAAAAAATTATATACAACTAACAAGGTAAAAAAGGTTAATTACAGTTTCTTTCTGAGTACCTAGGTCAAGTTGGGAATGTTTGATAGCTAGAGCAAGCCATAATTTCAAGTTGTTATTCATCGTAGACTGACATCAGTTGGAGGAAAAAAGGAAACCTGGGGGCACTGGACAGCTGTTTCTCCCTAGTATGGGACTCCTCAGCAGTGCGCACCCACGACCCCACACCAGCAGGGATCGAACCCGCGACCATCAGGTTCCGCGGCCAGCGCGTTACCATTGAGCCACTGGGTCAGAATCCATTGGTCCATATTTCCAACTTCTGTTAGCTTACGATATAGCGCAAACCGCCACCCAATTTCATCGTTGAGTATCTGTCCTCACGGCCATCCTGAGCTAACAGAAGTTGGAAATATGGACCATTGGATTCTGACCCAGTGGCTCAATGGTAACGCGCTGGCCGCGGAACCTGATGGTCGCGGGTTCGATCCCTGCTGGTGTGGGGTCGTGGGTGAGCACTGTTGAGGAGTCCTATACTAGGAAGAAACAGCTGTCCAGTGCCCCAGGTTTCCTTTTTTCCTCCAACTGATGTCAGTCTACGATGAATAACAACTTGAAATAATTCCAAATCTCCACAACTCCCTCAAAAAAAAATTCAAGCCATAATTACCATGGAGGTCTTTGTTTGTTGATTATCCTGGAGGGGTGAGAAACACCTATTTGATGTCTTGTTTACATCAGATGTCTGAATTTTGCTTCAAGTTCAACAGACCACTAGTGTCATCTAGTTAAGTTCGCGAAATGTCTCCTCGGGTGACAGGAAACCGTTATATAATTTTCAAGAGAACTGGAAGTTCGATGAAGACGTCGTTTTCAGTGAACATACTTCAAAGATGTTGACCAATCTACGTATTCAAATAGAAGAAAATAACTAAAAGACTCTTTGTAACCATTTAAGCAGTATTTATGTCGAAAGCAAAAGTCAGATGCCACCAGAAGGTGATAAAGTTTAGTTATAAATCACTCACAAGATAGTCATGAGATATAGACATGAGAAAATCTTTGAATTGATGGAAACTGGTTTGTTATGTATTATAAGTAGGGGAGGTTTATCAACAAATAAACAAGGTTTTTATAAATGACTACAACTGTAAATACTACGAAGTTACCTAATACCAAAAACCGCAAAAAGTTAGAGAACATTTGATAGATGACATAGTTATGCGAGGTATTTAAATTAAAACTAATAACAGGGTGAAAATAAAGTAAAAGCTGACATTGAATGGTCACCGTAGAGCAAACAATATGATATTGACCCGTCCTTACTAATGATTGAATTCTATCGATTATCTTGCAGTAGGTATGGCAATCCAATTCACCAATGACAAAGAAATAAAATGCAGGTGAGTTGGCCATATTGGATTACAAGATTGAAGGGAAAGAAGATGGAAGTTTAGAGACTAGTGTGTATAGAATACCTCCTCATACGAATCGCTAATAAGACTTCGAATCATCTCACCCTATCTTGAATAAAGTAGGTTTAGTTGAATTTATGAACAACAACGCAGAAGACTTACCAGTTAGACAGAAAATCTGAGAGAAGAAAGCAGACCAAATAAGATCACATCACGTCTCGATAATTACCAACCGAAATTTATCAATAAATTAATATGAAATCGCGAGAAAGATATGGTGAGTAATAGTAACACAACAATATCGATAATAATGGTGTTAGGGTGGAAAGAGAATTCGAGACTTTTGTGGTGTTACCATACAAGCAAGGCACTTTGAAAGCGTTACGAAGACTTCTCAATAAGGTTGGGATTAGAGAGTCAAGTAAACCGACTGACTAACTTGGAACTGAGCTTCGTTGGTTATAAGATCTTATTCATGCGGTCAGTGAAAATGATTCCATTGACGAAATCCGTTGTGGTGACTGGAGGTGGGATAGGAAGGTGAGAGTAATTAAGGAGGGTCAGATAGGCTGTATGAGTACAAAAGTATGGCTAGATCAAGATTGATTGGCTCTTTGTTGTAGTCACATTAGTCACCACTGAGCCATGTGGCCAGTGACTGACTGAACTGTATTAGATACGTATTGATTAGTTATTGAATAGCAGCCTGACCGAATTCCAGCTACTATTTTGGAATGCAACCTCGCCAAGGCAACTAGTTCACTATTTACTAGCCGGTCCTATGCACGGGTAAAAAGGGAATGTTGGGCATAGGGCCAGCAACCCTACCCCGTAAAACCAATGCAATTGCTAAAGAAACTTGAAATCACAAAGAAAATATAAAAGTAAAATCAAAGTTATTTCTTGCTAAAACTGGAGAGACGAAATGACAACGGTTGGTGAAAGCCTTTAGGAGGTCAGTTGGCCGATATGTGTTCTCTCGATGATAGCTAAAGTAAGGATGGGGACTTAGAACCTAGCAAGGCTGCCCAGATGGCAAAAGGGACGAGAAGCTATAGCAAAGAACTGCTAGGAATCTGTGAAAGTAGATGAAATGGAAGTGGACTCTCCAAACTGTCAACTGGAGAGTCAATAATCTACTCCAATGTTGTCACCCAGACAGCAACCACGAGAACGCGGAGGGAGTAGCTCTCATGATGTCTCCAACGTCATCGAAGGCTCTCTTGTAGTGGGAACCAATCTCCTCCTCCACGGTCAGGATCATGACACTAAGATTCAGCTCAGTAGGAAGGAAAGTCAAAATCATACAATGTTACGCTATGCCCCTGCAAATAATGCAGAGCAACAGAAGAGGGAGGAATTCTACAGATAACTGCAATCAACACTGGACCAGACCCAATCCCATTTGGCGATATCAAAATTCTTTATAACGGGTGACAAGAATGTCAAACTGGGAGTGGACAACACAGGAAGACAACCAATCATGGGTGGAGAAGCACTTGGTGAAATGAATGAGAATGGAGAACTGTTTTCAGACTTCTGAACATTCAACGATTTGGTGATTGGAGGTGAGGCAATGTGTACAAACACAAGAATATTCACAGGGCAACGACATGGATTTGATTTCACCAGACACCAGGACAGGACACACTAAATATCACATCGACTTCATCTCAAACTGAATGAAGTGGAGGTGGAGAGGCAGCCTACTGGAGACAAGATGAAGAAGGGGAGCAGATGTATGTTCACACCACTCACACCACCAGCTAGTGCAAGGAACCGACCTTCAAAATCAAGTTGACAGCATTCAATTAAAAAAGCTGGTGATGACAGACCACAGTTCAAACAAGCATCCAGAAACTGAAGGATGACGCTTCAAATGACATCTTCACGTCAGTCAGTCAGTCAGTCAGTGATCAGGACAGAATGGGAGATCTTAAGCCCCATGCGTGTTGAAAGCTGTGTGAAGTAAGACTGGAACTCATTGAAGGAGATGTGGGAATGACCTGCATAACTGTATTGGGTAGGAAGAGGAAACAAGACAAGGAATGGATGTCGACGGACACATAGAAGTTGATAGAGTAGCGACAGAAAGATGGTGAATCAGAAGGTGAACCAGTGCAAGGATAAATAATGAAAAGAGGAGCTGGAAACAACCTATAATACACTACACTGAACAAAGAAGTGAAGAAGAGTGCATGCAAAGACAAAGACACTTCTACAGCACACTCGAAACTGATGCGGAATTATGCTTCTGTCCACTCCAGTCAAAATATCATGCTACGCACCACCACAGAACAGAGTATAGAATGGCGGTCAACTACCTACCTCAACTTCTTCGATTATGAAAAGGTCTTCGGCAGCATCAAAAGCCAACAACTTGACAGAAGAGGTAGCGTAAACGGGACTTCAAGTGAACATAGAGAAGATAGAGGCGATGAAGATACCCATCACTGAGAAAACTATTGGGAGACATCACGCACTATGTTTTATCTTATTACATAAAAGACTAGCTTCTTAGTTTGATTACCTTCTTTAGAATCTATTGCTTTATTGTTGTTGCCCGTATAATAATGTAAGCAACAACATTGAAACTATACTTGTCGTTCAAGAAGTGGCTATCATGACTCGATGGTCTGGTGGATAACGCTCTGGTCCCGATTCCCAGTCCCAGTGGGAACAACATCACTCACTAGGGTGCAGGTACATCCGACTGACGAGTCCCAAATAGGACGAATCGCCCCTTCTGGATTCCACTTCTGGTCAAACTCCATCACTTATCTATCAGTTTATGTCTTTGGAAGGAGCAAGGTCCATAAAACATAGCATCCAGATAACCCGGAGGTTCTCTCTGTGCAGTAACACGTCATTCCAACCTTCAATTCAACTCGCCAGTGAGTTGTTTGCTCTAAGGCTAACGGATAAAATCTTCAAAAATATCTAATAAATCCAGTGTACCATGAACAATTCAGATGTTATGTCTACAATTTCTGAGAAGAGCACTAAAAATCCAGTAATTGCTAGTTGGTGCATAAAATATGCCATGGAGTAGCTCATAGCAAGATTTCGTGGCCTAAGTGAAGGGGGATTAGAATTGGGTAGATCAAGACCATATGTTTGAACCAATCAACTAGACTTACACAGGAGCTGAAGCCGATGAGTTTGTGCAGTAATGTAGATCTTAAAGATTTAACCACTCACGTTTATAAAATGTGCCCCTAAAAATCCAGTGGAACTGAAAAATGTGAAAACACTTCACTCATAGCTCTACATACTATAATTTCAGGTCGCAAGGTCAATTTTGACAATATCAAATTTATTCAGAAAGGCTTCAAAAATTATACAGAATGTCTCATAACAAAATCTCTTCACATAAAGTGGAATCGAAATTGTCTAAAGAGGAACGAGGAGAAGAGGCATATTTTGACCTAGTCTCAAACCACCCCCACATACTGACATCACTTACGTACATGTGACAAGAACTATTAACACATGTGTACATATAAATCGCAATCTGTAATTCATACATTCTTAACACACAACACACTACAGATGGATATCATCTTTATTCTATAATTCTGATAACGCTAATTGGTTCATGCAGAAGAACACGTATCAAGTTATTATATATGGGCTAGGGTATTGTATATTCTAGTTTACCATGACTTTGATAAAGATATTAGCATTAAATAGTGAAAGATTAGTTGAAACAAATTTATTTTGTTTTATAGTCATTAGGAAATAAATACAAATACCAAAGTAATGAACTTGAGAGATTTTTCTAGCGATCATTGTATAGCACTGAGAATTCTGTTAAATAAGACAATTTTTCGATTCGACAAAGACTCTGAATTAGTTATGATGAAATAGTCCAACTGTACGTAGAATGAGAACCAGTTGGTTGATATTCAAATAATTACAATGGAATTACAAAAAAGTAGGAAAGAATTTCCAGTTTTCTAAGATTTTAGCAAATTCAAATTATTCTAAGAAAATTTATGGTATTGCTAGATATATCGTGACAAGTAAAGGTGAATGAAGTAAACAAGACCGTGATAACTCATTCAAACAACTATTGAGTTTCATTTTTTTCGATTTTGTTAAGTCAATTTACTTCCCATTGCTATCCGAAATTTCATTACCATATAAGCCGTAGTATTTAAGATTCATTTTAAAATTGTTTTGGTTTGCAAGCATCGGAGGAGAATGCTCAAAATAAAACTATTTAAAAGTAATCACTATTATTCCTTTTTATTATTACATGGAAAACAAATATCTATTATTGCTTGTGATTCCCGGTTTGTTATTACATATTTGACCGGATTTCTTTGTCTCTGTAGGCTTGTGAACTCAACGACTTGATTCTTTAATTCTGTCCGTAATCTTATTTTCACGTTATGGTAATTAAAAGTTTACCCATTTGATGAATCCTGAGTAAGACGAAATGTGTTTTCTTGATATCATTCTTAGCCGCCTCCACGTAATTACGTCAGAATGAAATTTAAAGTAACATCGAGGTATTTGTTCAAGGAGCCCAGATGGTGACGGAGATTGATTAATTCAGGTTAGCATAATAGCCACCCGAAAATCACACGGTGAATAAATAACGGACGATGCTGGTCACACGAGATTATTTATGTGAATCAGTGGTTTTGTGGATAGGGCTCAGGATTTCAAAGTGATCGGTGTTGGCTTCAAGTTTCAGTGTGAATACCACCATTCACTTGAACAAGGGTACATCCAGGTGGGTAGTCGGAAATTGAATGAAATATATTTCATGAATTCTAGTACCAGCTATTGAAAAGCAAATAAAATCGGAAAACTAATATATTTAGTAGATAAGTGGAGCAATCTCAACTTGATTTTCAAGAATATCTTTAAATATTCTAATTAAACCAGAGAAAAATCATATGTACCAAGACAGGAAACTTAATTCATCTTCACTATGAAGTGACTATGTTTGATGAACAATAAACAGAAGACCAGACAATACACTGGTCGGAATACATCCAATAGCGGTCTTGTTGCTGATAGCTTGTTTGTTGATGAGGTGGACATTTAGAAGATGTTTCACTAATGTCATTTCCATCTATGTGCATGAATTCATATGTGTCTGCAAAACTATTGAAGGAAGTGAAATGAAACTAAACCTAGGATTTTTTAAGTATCTTTTCAAAAGCATTGAACCAACGGCATTGTTGCATTCTAGATGTATCTACACTAAGCGTCGAGTAGGCATAAAACGCCAAATAGGTGCTTTTAAATCTTACAAAGTAATCGACAAACCATATATTGCTGATCTATCCCGTTTCGTTTATACTGTCTTATTAAAAGGGCTGAAGTAAGATACATTCTACCTTAGAAACTCATATCGAAACTGTCCCTCATTTCGATTACAACAACATTTTTTATGTTTATTCATTGTATTCAGACTACCTATTTCACATTAAACAATGATTTTATCCTGCTAAGCTGAACTCAATATATGCTTTTCCCTTTGTTTCTCAATCATCAATAGTTCATTTATTGACCAAACTAATTCACTAAATCTCACTTTAAATCTCATGTGCAGATGTCAGTTGTTAGCAAGGGATTGGCAAGAAAACCTAGACCTGGGTTTCGTGGTTCTTGGCACTCATCAGGCAAGTGTATTTGAAACCAAAAGGTGGGTGGTGTTCTCTCACTGATTCGGAGTTTTATCACTCAGTCCTGAAGTAAATGAGTTTACGACTAAGCTATTTAGACCACTACTAGCCTTTTGTAGACTCGTACCATGTTCACGAGTTATTCGCCAATGAGCAACTGATACAACTAAGCAGTTATCAGTGCTCAGGATTGACCGAGTTCTGTCAATAAAGTTTTGCAGTGTGGCTACAAGCTGAGTAGAGTGCAACTACGGCACACTGTGCAAGATATTGTGAATCAGTCGACAGGAATAAATTTAACTGTTGATGTAAATGTAACATATTTACATATCTAATTCATTTCTTTTCCATCCGTTTCATCTAGTACGCCTTTGTATGTTCAGTTCATCTGCGAAATCCAACGTTGTAGATTTCGGTTACAATCTCATATTCCAATCTGATGCATCTTCAGAATCTAAAAATCACTGACATAAGCGACGCTTTGTTATTTTCTATAACTTGATTTCTTTGACCTACTCAGTGAATTAGTAATTTGTGCAGCTGTTAGGTTTCAAGTGTAGGATAATCGTTATACGAGAACCCATGATCGTGCCGTTCCTCCCTCAGTGGGAACCCGTACACCTATAAAAATGAGTTCATAAAATCTAGGGAGGTGTAATATATTGAAGCACAATATCAACTGAATTTATTCAGTGTTCTTCAAAACTAACTTGAGTTTTCTTATCCTTAAAAACCAGCCTACTTCACATCATTTTCCATAATGCGTCAATAATAGACTGAACGGAGGGTGATTATGATACATAAGTTCTTCTTTGCTCCTAGAAAAGTAAAATGCCTTTTTCAGTGACACTGATATAGTGTTTAAAAAAATCATTTAGAGGTATACCGATTGGTTACCGGTTATAAATTAACAAAATTTTGTCGTCAGAATTCACGTCAACTTTGGTTACTTAGCATTACTGCTGATATAAGAACCTTATTCAGTCTGTAGGGGATTGTTTCTGTTTTTGAAAGTACTAATCCCACTTGGGACTAATTTCCGTGTTCAAGAGACCTAAATAAAATGAAATCGCAGCAATTATTTTACTTCATTTCAATGAAGTGATGTCATACCGAAATGATTGTTATTGGAAGAATGGAAGAGAACTTCACACTATATTGTAAATCACTTTCGGCGAATAAGTCCTATTCATAAGCTAAAAGATGCATATATATAATCCAAAACTAAGTTGGGAAACTTAAGCAGGAAATTCGAAACAGATTAGCACGAATTAGTCATATGATGGTAACCAATGAAGTTGTTAGGTTCTGACTATAGACTGAAGTTTATGGATTGTGAGTCTCATGTACTAAAATAATGTGAGGAAACTACCTATTGTGAGTGTTTGTAGAAGTGTGTGAAATGGAGTGGATTATGTATTTCACTGAATTATCTATATTGTGATGCCAGGAACAATAAATCCATTTAAAAGGTCTCCTTCTAGCGGATTTATTCTCAAACTGCATATTCTTATAATTTTATGGGGTATGTGAAAGCTGTAGATGATGGAGGAATTTATGCAGAATATGATAATGATAAAAGCTGTAGTATTACGATTCATAGCAGTAATAATGCTGAAGATCTGAGAGTTGCATGATTAAGAAAATGAAATTGTTTACTCTTTCAGATGACACGTAAGCACATATGTAGCTTGCAAAATAGGTTCAAATGTTAGTAATGCAAATAAAGAAGTAGAGTTGCGTATAAAGTGAGTGGGATAGTTCAACACAATCAAAATAGATACGTTGTTATTCAATGTTGTAAATAGTACGATTAATAATTGCGCTTACAAAGGAAACCATTATGGTTTCTAAGAAATAGTTATGATGGAACAATGTAAACGAAGCTGTTTGGAGAAAATAATACAAAATGATAGTACAGTTTGTTTGATATCAACTTGCAGGAGAATCCAAGGCGTGCGTTCTTCCGAATAGAGACTCATAAGTCGGATCTGCCTGTACACATATAAATGATGGTGGTACCGCTGATTTGCCAATCAATAAGATATTACAAGTATCTGTAAAGAGCTCAAGAGGTGGTTGTAACTGCTCAGTAGCCTATTTCACAATGATCTTGCCTCGGTGGTGATAGGTTCTTAGTTCAAGTCTCGACTGGAATACTACCAGTCTGTGTGATACAGATAAATCTAAGTGAAAAGTCAAAAATCGGACGAAACAAGCGTTTTGCATTCCACCGGTAGCTACTTCCAAGGAATCCGTAATATTGTTTAGATTTTTTTTCGGCAAGTCCTTTTTACATTTTCTGCAGTGATTTTCCCCATACATCTCAGATAAATGACTCGATCAAAGTAGTTTGGTCTATGAACAAACAGTGACGCTGACATTATTATTATTATTATTATTATTATTATTATTAGTCCCTTGGGTTCCTAATGGAACATAGGGCTTCAGTAGCATGTCTCCAGTGACCTCTGTTCTCTGAGATCTTTTGAACCTGGCTCCACGACAGCTCACAAGCTCTCATTTCCTCCTCGCACGATCTCCTCCATGTCACCCTCGGACGTCCAACTCGTCGCTTCCTATGGGGATTCCACTCGAGGGCCTGACGCGTGATGCCCTCAGTCGGCCTTCTCAGTGCATGACCAATCCATCTCCACTTCTTCCTGCATATTTGTTGCGTGATAGGTTCTTGGTTGGTTCGTTCCCAGAGTTCCTGGTTGCTTATTCTAATTATTCTGGCAATCCATTTGATCTTCGGTAACGAGCGTAAGCAGTTGTTGATGAATGTCTGTAGTTTATTGGAAATCCCTTTCGTAACGCGCCAAGTCTCTGAACCATACGGGAGCACTGACTTGACGTTGGTGTTGAAAATCCGTATCTTGTCCCATATGCTGAGTGCAGAAGATCTCCACACTGGTTTCAGGCTAATGAACACCTGTCTTGCTTTTCCGATTCTGACTTTGACATGCTCGTCCGTCCCGCCTGTAGTTGAAACAGTGCTTCCTAGATAAGTGAAGGAGGTTACTTCCTTTAAGTTTCTCCCGTAGACGGTGATTGGAGTTTGTTGTTGTTGTTGGAGTTGTTGGTGAGGTATCTTCATCACCTCTGTCTTCTCTATATTCACTTGAAGTCCCGTCTTCTTTCGCTGCCCTGCCTCTCCTGTCAACTTGTTAGTTTTCGCCTGTAGATCTTCAAGTTTATGTGACATCAGGCACAAGTCATCGTTGGCGAAATCCAAGTCTTCTAGGTTCTTTTCCACAGTCCAGCCAACGTATCTCCCTCTTCTCACAGCTCTCCACTTTTTGCTGCATGATCCAGTCCAGTCGACCACAATCAGGAATATCATGGGTGATAGTGGGCAACCTTGTTTCACTCCTGTCTTCACTTCACTTCAAAGGCATCACTCAGCTTCCCATTGTGAATTACTTGGCTGGCATGTGGAATCTTCATATAGTTGTTGAATGAGGCGGATAAAGGTTTGCGGTACTCCGTAGTATTGAAGCAGTTTCCAAATTACCTCTCGGTCGACGCTGTCAAAGGCCTTCTCAGAAATGATGAAGTTGAGGTAGAGAGCTGATTGCCATTCTATGCTCTGTTCTTTGATGATGCGAAGCGTTTCAATTTGGTCTGCACATGATTTGTACTTCCGGAAGCCTGCCTGTTCTGGTCGTAGTTTTGAATCCAGTGCATCCTTTAGTCTCTCCAGGATGATGCGGCTTAATGTCTTGCTTGCTTTGAGTGGATAGGAGAGTGATTCCGCGCCAGTTCTTGCAAACACTGAGGTCTCCTTTCTTCGGCAATTTGACAAGGTAACCCTTCTTCCAATCAGTAGGCAGGTACCTTCTCTTCCTTCCACACCTTCTGCAGTAGTGGTGTGAGCATGTCCGCTGTTGTCTCTGCGTCTGTTCTCAGTGCTTCCGGCGGGATCCCATCTGGTCCTGCTGCTTTCCCGCATTTCAGTAGCTTTATGGCATTCAGGACTTCCATTTTCGTTGGAGGATTTATGTTCACTTGTAGTTCAGCGGCTGTAGGTTGTATTTCTGGACGAAGTGCAAGTGGTGGTGGTGGTCGATTCAAGAGCTTCTTGTTGTGGTCGGCCCACTGTTTCCTTTGTTTCTTTTCTTTCTTAATTTTAATTTCTGTCATCATCTTTTATTGGCTTCATCTGTGTTGATCTCTTCCCTGATAGCAACCTGGTTATTTGATATAATATTCCACCGACGCTGACATACATAGTGATAATCTGTATCTACTTCTAAAATCCAATCTTAGTGTTACCTCAAGAGATATCCACTGGAAATGATGAAGTCGTGATCGTATTATGTTCTTTGTGTTCCCTGAGTTACAAATATTCTTCGCTATTTCAATGATGAAGTCGGACAGTTTTCAACTTTTATTTTTGTACTGATTCATCAAAAGTAATAGAGTTATGTTCACATTGTAACTTCCTTGAGCAGTGATGTGACTCGCATCGGTCTTTCGTCGATGAATTAAAAAACACATGTAAACTGCGTTTTCACAAAATCTTGCTGAGTAAGTGAGGTAGTTAGCTATCTTATCGCCGGCATGTATTATCAGTCGCCCATGTCTAAAATATGTTTTAGTGGTATACCACATCTACGGAATGTTGTTATTCTTTAGTTAGAGAATTATGGTTATTTCCCCACTTTGATTTATTACACAGTATCTAGCAATACTGAACAACTACCCTTTTCAAGTACAGTTCCTAAAATCGTTTTCCTTGTCCAACTAAACTGCTGTTTCTTTAGACAATCGTCTAGTAAACTCATTTCCTAGTACAAAGTAGCAGGTCTTTAAAGTTGATAATATAAATGATCACTAGTTTTGCTGATCTCACTCAGTAATTTGCTTTCTAATCAATTTATTCAAGTAAATTGTTCTTTGGCTGATTGTTAGACGCATAAATGCTTCAGATGAAAAAAATCCAGACGTCATAATGATGTTTGTTATTATGTGGATGAAAACAATATAATAATTTCACTGAAAGCATGATGATATTCATAAAAACAAATAAACTTCATAGGTGTACTCCATTAATTAAACCACACTGCAAACCCCTCTACACAATTTTCATTAATATGCGTACCAAAGTGTACACATTTAGGCAGAGAAACAAACAAGCGTACAATCTTTGTAAATGTGTACATATCGTTAAAGGATCCAATAAATCTTATCAGAAAGACGTATCAGTAATAATGAAATTCTGTTAGTGGATAAGATTATAAATTGCCAGCTATTAGTGCGGTAACTTGGTCAGAAAACTAGCCAAATTGGAACCCATTGTAACATTTCTGTGTCAATTTGTATGTTTCTCTTTCCTTCAACTTTTCGATGCTAACTTGAAAATGTCAGCATAGTTCTTTGCATTTTTGTACAGACGAAAAACAATCATGTACAAAAATACAAGTGTTAAACAAGAAACTAGATAAATTTTAATCAATTTATCGAAGATGTGCAGGTGAACATATGCATTATTTTCAAGCATTTTATGGTGGAAGAAAAGATAAATATAACAAAGTAGCTTTAGGAAATCTTTCCTGTATAACCCAAACTTTTGTTTGAATCGATGGAGCACAACAAATATTGTGTGTGTGGAATAAAATACTCCTTGTGTTTTTGTAATAAAAAACGAATTCATATGAAATACAATGTACAACATTTCATTCCCCTCTTCCTATAGGATTACCTAAAAAATAACTATTTGGTATAGTGAACTTGAAACATATCAAGCGTGAAAAATGTACCATTTAATGAAGTTACTGAATTTTGGCAGGAATAAATAAATTCGCAGTCTAGATACACGATTATCCCAATCCGTTCTCAAGGCTAACATATACTCATTGACAAGATGTAAAGCAGTGATCTTTTGGTTTAATCGGTTTTTCTCACTTGTTAAGATATCGCGCAGTTGTTTAAAAATGTTAAAATGGCAATATTTTAATGACAGAAGGCTAAATGAGGTTGTCCTTTTAATGTATATTCATTACATCGTTTATAAACTAACAGACAACTGTTTTCTTAGTGTAAACTTTGTCTGCTATTCTTTGCGTTCACGAATATTTTCATGTCAGTTTATGCTTTTTAAGTGTTACTGACCACGACAGAGTATCATTTATTGAGCAGTGTTAGTTGGATGGAAGCAGTCGGCAAGAAGCTTTGAGTCTAGATTTTGTGCTTTTTTACACTTGGCTACCAGCTTAATGGTCACACCTTAAGATGACTAACAGAACTCAATCAGCCCTTAGGACTACACAACATGGAGCTGGTCACTCTTCAGTGATCAATCAATGAACTGAGTACTGTTCTAGGTTTAACTTATAATCCAGTCCTAACCGTAGATACAATAGCAAACAAGCATATAATAAAACAGTATAAAGTGCTTATGTCAGCATGCATCTTCGCTGGGTAAGAAAGAGATTGATGATAGAATCTTTGTTCAGGAAATCAACTGCTAACACTTGCAATAGGAACAAATCAGTAAATGTTTCAAGTTACCTCAATCTCCTGCTATCCCGAGAAGATAAAAATGGCTTTGGAAGAATAACACTGATCCGTTGTTCAAAGGCTTCTCGACAGCTGCTCGCAACTGCGTGGTGTGGAAGTCTTCATAACTGTGAATATTGGTCAATTCAATGATAGCGGACATGAAATTGATATACGGACATGCCATAAAACACTCATCAAAAGGGTGAACTAGAAATTATTGAGTTCGCTCAAGTATTTGGTTATAAACTATTAAAATGATACTTGTGTGTTCAGAAAAAAATCATTGTTAGTCTGTCCCTATTATATTGTATTTGCTGTCATTGATAATCACGTTTTCTTTTTTTACGTGTCGTTTTTAATTCAGCCTGGTACAGTGTTTATTCTACTTGACAACTTTGTACTTATTTGATTTTTGTAGCCAGTTTAAACTCTTTAATCCTTTATTTTAATAAACGTAAGTACTATTTCCACACATATTACCCTTTTCCGTGAAGCCCAGGTTCTTATTGCCAGAACGTTTAGGATATCATTCTGTTTATGAACAACCTTGTTACTACTTTCTGTTACCATCAGCACTCACTTTCTATGACCTTGATTATGTAGCGTTGGTGTTATTTTTTCTTTCAGTCGGTAAATTTCTTGCAAAGTGACTCAACTATCTGGGAATTTTCTATTGAAGGTGACGTTTCGATTGAATTTGGAAGTGCGCAGCTGTTAAGGAAAGCCAAAACGAAATAGATTCACGCTATGCTCCTAAAATTACTTTTTTTAATTCGTTTAAATTCATGAACAGGAGGAGTTTTAGGAAGTTATATTCTCCTTGTACTATATTCCAACCACTTACCTTGTTTTTTCGCTTATCTTGCCTAAAATACTTCATTGAAGATCCTATGTTTCGTCTCAAGCTTTTGTCACAACTTGAACGGCAAACGTGTAAATCTACTGTTAAACATTTTCATGCTGTATGTTGTAATGTCTTCCTGAGTTCCTTGAACAGAAATGCAGTATAATATACAGGTAGAAATAGAAAAGTATAAAAGTCCAGGAAATCTGTGGTTAGTTATTCGTCTTTGGCAGTCAACTAGACATGAAAAACCTGTTTGCATCAATCAGTATTTTGTTATGGGCTGACTAGGTTAAGAAACTATCTTAGGTAAGGAGTGTGATATCATAGTATAAATTTTGCCATTTGATCAGCCTATTGAGACTGGAAGTTTATTTCCTGGACTGAAACTTGAGTACAGGGGATGATCCGATTTGATGAAACAGGTGTGTTTTGAAATTAGTATTAAAATCCACTCACTTCAACAAGTTACTGATAAGTACTACTTCAATATAGGGGGACAAACCAGTCCAGTTTTTGTTTTAAACGAAACAAACGTTGGATGCAAACCAAATGTAAGAAGAGTGGTTTTACTGCTGAAAGAAAGTAAAATGAAATGAAAACGGGAAAACAATCCCACCAGAAGCTTGAGGACAGGAAAATGATACAGCGAAATGGTTTTTTTCATAATTGTTTTATAAATAACTATACTTGATTGATGCATCTCAGTGAGACTATATGTAAATCACGCAAAAATAATATTATTGATTTATTGTAGAATAAAGACATGACCTTCAAAACTTATTCACCTTAAAAACAGTAAGAATTTGTTGAATTTATCCAGCTTTTAGCAGAAATATATCCCATTTTGGAAAGATTGGACATCTCTTCTATATGTGAGACATGGGTACTTGATGAAACATTTTCTAAAATATGGGTATGAAATCACCGGTCAAAGCAAATGCATCATAAGACTTGAAAGTATTGTGACAGAACTCATAGTTACAAATGAGTTAAAACAATGAGATAAGAACAGGATTTATAGAACTAGATGAAATCTTTCCACTGCATATAACACACATTCTCCATATACAACTCAAAACAGTAAACAAAGTGTCAACAAATGAATGCAAATAAACTTACAGCCTCCTGTGAAATGAATTAACACTATGAAAACACAATACAGGACAAAACAGTGAATGGTCAAGTGGGGTTATATTTATCTGTTCGTGTAATGACCCACCATATAGTGAACACAATACATCGAGATAGGAAAACAGGGGTAATTTGACTGGTCAATTTCATAATGTTTGGTCCCGAGTCGAGTTAAGAAATAGTCAAGAAACAGAAGTACTTAACTGCACGTAAGCCGGCTAAAAGCAAACGTATCATGCGAATGCAAAACTACCTAAATCATGGTAAACTGATTTTGTAAAGCATTCACCTACTCTTGAAACCCCTTTATGTTTAGAACTGTCTTCAATGAAAAGTATTAATTAGTTTTTACTACTTTTTACAACTTTCACTGTTGATATGCTCATTTATGTTAACTACTTATTCTGTTGGTAGGCCTAACATTTTATATAACTGTTCAACACCCATCTAAACTATATTACTTTCAACGATCTTACTTTTGAAGACATTCATATCTTTTACTGGTAGATGTCTGTCTGACTTGCGTTGATTTCAGCGCGAAGTAATATCATGAGAATATAAAAGTTCCTTTCAATTCGTGCGCTGATTTTTTCGGTGTGATTCTAAAGGTAACTTCAGTAGCCATTTAAATAGTAAGTTCCATTATTTTAACTGGGAAGTTACTTCTTTTATAAAATAAAGGTGCCTGATTGGTTCGTAGTACTAATTGCCGGTGATAGTCGTCTGACTTGAATTGAAGTTGTCAATGTTCTGGCTACTAACTTTTTCAATGCAACTATCTCGCATATTCGCAAAATTAAAAATGTTTGGTGATGGCTATCAATGAACTTCAGTTACTGGGTTTTGTTTTTTTTGGGACTCTGAGACACGGGGGCATTAGTAGCCTGGTACATACCGCTTTGGCGCTTGAAGCAAGGAGTACGGGGTTCGAATTTCATTTGGAACATCATCACCTCCTGAAGTGCTGGTACATCCAGCTGCTGAGTACTAAGTAGGACGGAATGCGCGTATTGGATTTCAATGCTAGCCATCGCCAGCAAATTACAATCAGGTAATTTCGAGGTGCCCACATAGCGGCCTAATTGCCAGCAGATCAATTCCATCCAGTATAACAATGGGAAATGACAAAAATCAATGAATAATAATTATTGCTGTAGTTTGGTTAAAGTGAACAAATATGCGACAAACGAATCGCAGAGTTATAACTCCCCTTCATGGTTGCGAATGCAGTCAGTAAAAGTGGGTACAACTGGAATTTGAATAACATGGATTAGAATGTTTATAGACTATTGATTTTATTGCCTCCAATGTCTTTTAAGGCAAGACTTAACCTATGTGATAGTGCAGCACATCTCAAAACCTTATCGGAAAGTCAGGTTCGGCTGTGTATACTTATCTGTCAGTTAGATGCAATAGGTTACTTTAAATTGGTGAGTTAACTATTTAAAGGAGTCTAGCGGGATTCCTGATGTTTAACGGAGGACTGTCATTAAATTTTATCAATTTACATTTGAAACATAGATTTTAAGGGTCATTTTTGTTTGTCGCACAAAATAATCATGATTCATATTAACATTTACCCAAAGTTATCAAGGTTAACCTTGCCTGGTAAATGAGAAGTCTAGACAAAAGTATTTGTCATCATTATTGGCCATAGTAGGTTTCAGTCAAGAGAACTTTCAGTATTTGTGTATGCATTCATGTTATTATGAACAGCCCTTCATATCAGTGAGTCCTATTTTGTTGATTTTATGATAGACACCAACTGTAATCTGCGGTATCTGATAGTACGGTTTGATTTCCTTTGATAAAAAACCAGTTGTAATCCAAATATCTTAGTGTTAACATTTTTGACTTCAATTCTCTGTAATACGTGATCGATTGTTTTTGAAAAAATAAACATCGCATTTATGTACAAGAGTTGCTAATTGTGACCGTAAAGTGCAAGGCGTTTGTCATGCAGAACTTACGATACCATCGGACCATCTATCAGAACATGTGAAAATAATTTATTGGATGCATTAAACACTTTATTGTTTATCTGAACTTTCGAAAATTTAATTGAAAATAGAATAACCATAAATAGCCAAATCGAGAAAACAAAAAGGCAAAACTTTGAACAGGGATGTGAAGAAGTGGATTTATCATGATTTTTCTTAATTTAGATAATAAACCTATTTGTCATGATCATTTCCAACACAAAATGCAGATAAATAAAATTTATAACTTCCGGATAAATGGAAATTCACTTTATCTTAGATAAACAAACACACATGCATTTTTCGATTATGATACTTGCAGTTTCCCGTTGCTATCTATACACGGCTGAATTGCTTGACCTGTATTGGTACATGCTTTCCTATGCTATCAAGCCCCAGCAGTTTAATGAATAAGACTCTGGCGTTTGAAGCGATGAGTACTCGTTTCGAGCTTCAGTGAAAACAATACCACTCACTGGGGTGCAGGAGCATACAACTGACGAGTCACAAAGAGGTCGGGATGGGCATCCTGGATTTCTATTCTAATCATCAAGATCAGTATGACGATGTGCATTTTCATCTCATTGAAAATCAATGCAAAAGAATGAAAAATTCCTTATATACCAGGGCTTTAGCTGTGTAGACTGTAAATTGGTACATCTTTTGTGAGCAGTCTAGGTGATTCTGTTTAGATTACCATACAGTCTTGATCGATCTTTGATCAGATTCTAGCCCGTATTTGTTTTAAGTGCTTAGAAACGTTCACATCTAGACATATAGTTAATATAGGAAAAGCAAGTTGAATTGAAGTTCTTGTCTGTAACTGTTTTGGGTAAAGTTTCAAAACAGTGGTGTATGGCTTTGACAAAGATTATGTGGTAGTTTATTGAGTTTTGATTTCTTCCCTTTGTCATAAATGTTTATAAAGGTAAGCCACGAAAACTGCTCAGATAGTTTTCCGCCGTCAATTCCATGTAACTATCATTCTGATTTCTTTACGCTACAGGTTCTTGTACCTAATCAATTCCTAAATAGGGTTGGTCACAGCTTGAATTGCTATTAATAAGCTTAGAGAACAGCAAGCAGTTATCACTGATAAAGTCTCCAACTCTAACCCATAATGTTGTGGGTACAAATCAAAGGGGGAACATGAGTTTCCTCAAGGTCCGGGTGATGTCTTGCTATCGCACACCAACAAAAATGAAACCTGAGACCATGATATTTAACAAATACACTCTTGATATATTTCACAAACCTGAAATTTATTAATTAGCACTGTCGAAATATTTTGAAATCCTTGAAATAAGCATTCTTTGTTCATTGTTGTAACAAGACTGACGCCAACAAGAGAGGATCATGAATGCACAGTTTTTCGCGAAAACAGTTAAAGATCAATGGGTTCAAATGTATCAAGTAATTATTTCAGGTGTATTATTACAACAATTGGCACTTACCTTCAAATATTTGCTAAATTGTAGAACTTCAATATTAAGTTCAAATATAAGGTGAACACAAAATATATCATGCAGTCAAAACTAGAAAGACGTCTCATACTTGATCGATTCACACTAGGCTCATTGAAATGATGAACTTCGTTGCATTCATTGTTCATTCAGATTTTCTTCCTCAGGGTTTCTCCTGTTAAGTATAATTATCCTGACTGACAGCTGCTACCTTGGCGTATTAGTCCGTCTTGTATATCACGATGACCCAACGAGCTATGGCAATGGAACGCTTGTTCCCTCCAGGTCCTACCATTCCAAAAGAGTCTGCTGAATAGCAGTCAGACATAAAGCAGTTACGCTTACCTTTAAAATGTTCTTAATGAAATGATGCATCATGATGGCTTAGATCAATTATCAGTGGTTATTAGTGATCCCAAACCACAGGGTGTATATCCGATCACACCTTCCATAATGTAGACCAATTTTCATGGCATCGAAAAGATGGTACGTGATCGGCCTCAAGCAGATGCCCCCTGGGCTTTGCGATCACGCACAAGCCCTTCTTTTTAGTTACCTTAAGAAGACCTAGCCTGAAAATGGTGTTGTCAACCATCCTCACAACTCTGTCAGTACTAAATGGAGTATAATTTTAAATGGAATCAACTAGTCGTCTGGAAATACATAGAGGGTATAGAATAATCATGCTGCTGAAATTTAGCAGACACCAGCTGTTATTGTTTATCAATGAATGCTGAAAACCTATTTAAGCTTATTTATCTATGTGGTGATGCAATTAGCCTAGTTCCGATGATGCCATAAATGGGGTTAGGCTATTTAGCAGTAGGGAACGGGCATCTAGTGGTGCTTCACTGTCATGGTCTAACCCGATATTTAACCTCCAGAGTAGGCATGTCGAAACTGAACAGATTATAAAGAGCTCATGCTATTTTTCCTTCGACTAATAAACTAATTTTGGTTGAGGCCAACGAAATACGGTCAGGTGTGTGTGCTGATTTATAGCTGTGAGAAACTAGTATCCAAGATCAAATCTAGATGTCCATTATAGTCACTATTCACGAGAATTTATTTGAAGTCAACAATAAACTGAAATAGCCATTCTAACTCAAAGAAATTCATAAGCTGAATGGATATGCTTTCTGAATTATAATCAGACCCGTTGTATGAATGAAATACAGCCAATACCCGAAACTTCACACACACAAAGCCGTTGCACAAAATTGAAAAGTGACTGTTTCATATAATGATTCATTTGTAAAATGGGTCAACGCAGGTTAGTGCATCTATCCTAACAAACTTACACTACGATAAAAAAAGTACATTTATTATAAGACCGAGACCAAGCTCTTCATATCAGCAAACCGGATTTAAGTGTTGTAGTCAACGAACAGATTCACTTTCCCCTTGGTCAGCTACGCTGAGAAGCGGTAGGTTTTGCTTTGTGAGATGGAACTGAGCGATGCAAATAAGATAGTTGTTTGTTATTTTTGAGCTTCAGCGTTAGACTCGGGATGCTTCATAACTCGCCTAGTTAACTGTTTAGACATTTGACCCCTCAATAAGTTGTTACTGCTGCGCTTACGATCATACACCTTAGCCTAGAAAATAAGCACTAGTCATTCTGAGCCTGAAATCTTTCGTACCATCGGAGACTAAAGAGAGTTCACAATCGTAGAGGTAAATACGAAAAGCCCCATTCTATGCACACAACGGTTTCTGACATCAGTAGGTCTAGATTACAGCAATTACAGGACAAATATTACAAGAGGAAATCATTTTATCATTTTTGTACAATCGAATACTAAATACTGCGGTTCATGCCAAAAGATTATTCGTTTCAATGAGGATTTTACCGGATATACCTATCGGGCAGTGAACCGCTGAAAACGTGTACGCAGTTCGAAGCTTGTTCTTACTGGCCAAGAGCCATTTAACAGTATTCAGATACACACGATAGAGGTCAGGACCGTCAGATCTTGCGATGAGCCCACTACTATTCAACAAATGGGAAGGAATTCGTTGACCCTAATATATCAAGTTCTGTCAATTCGTGATATAGTGTGGCATTTATATAGTTCCATTAGTGGGTGTTCGCCCTCTCATTCAATTTAATGAGGTTTATGAACTTCTTGTAAGAAACCATGTTGAAGCCTTAACCTTCAGGGTGATCAGTCACAGATGAATACAAAAAGTTGGTTACCTAAGCTGTCTCAAATATTTTTAGCAGTAAGGAAATAATAATAATAACAAATCCAAAGAGGTAGCTATTCACATATTTATGTCTGAACTTGTTTAAGACACGCTCACTGGTGTTTCAGAACGGGAAATCAAAATAAGTGATTAATTCTCCGGCATTCGGTCAAATAGACAATTAGAATGACTTAGAAATTGAAAATTCAGATGATCAATCATTCTGTCAGTCTCATTTTTAATAAATCTCATTCTAGATATTTATTTGCAATAAATTATCTCTTAGTGAATGGAATTTTATCGTAGATGATTTCCAACAAGAATGAAAATGCACTGCTGATTTTTCTTGCTTCCAGGTATTTAAAAACAGTTGGAAAAAACTATGGAGGTAGTTTTGGTACTTGGTATATTCAACAGCAAAATGTCCTGATAACCTTAAATGATCTGACAGTTTTAGATAGAATGGAGTTTCACGTCGTCCAGAAATGGTATTTAGGGATAAGTTTTCGTTCACAGAAACGCCTATAGTTTTGTTTCTATTTCAGCATTTATAAAGAAAAATACTGAGGCGAGTTATGTTTTCAAAGTTTAACCGACCTACCTCATTGCATGTAAACATAATTAATCTGACTGAAGGAAGACTAATGTTGTTCGACATCGCTACCAGCCTAAAGTAAAACTATTCTATGGTGAACTTCTAGAAACAAAACTTCGGAAGTCAAATATTTCAGGACTTTTGTATCAGAGAAACTGTCGCCTATAGATTACTGTGTTGAACATTGCAGAAAACCTAATGGCACCTTTACCATTTGGTGGAAGAGTTGGAGAGAACTTTCACTTTCTCATCGTCTTTTGCTGAAAGAATTTATATTTTTTCTGAAGATATTTTTACACAGCATTTAATATGAGAAGTAGGATTACTAATATCAGAGACAGAATTCGACTTCCATTCGCTTACAGGCAGGTTTACGTTACTAAGGTGCAGTCTATTGGCAACAGAGACCCATAAAACATTCCATAGGTAAATTCGGTTTCGAAATAGTGGAGAGTATTTGTAGCTCAGGTGTCTGGTCTTGGTTGTATTGTGTTCTCTGGACTGGATTGTTTAATCGTTGAGCTCTCTTCGTCTTTATAGCGGCATCATCAGCACCAACTTCAGAATGAAGTGAGTTGTCAATATCTCTCCGTCAGTGGTTCAGTAGCTCACACTGATGAACTGGTTTGTGATTGGTTGTTTCCTTTGATTGTTGTGTCACTGACTGCTTAAATTTTCCTGTTGGCTGTTCCTCTGCTTGACCTCTGACCTTTCTGTCGCTTACCGTTTTCCTTATTGGTTGATAGATTGGGTCTATGTCTATACATCTATTGATTGCTGACTGACCTGAATGCCAAGCTTCTAAGAATTCTCCGATATTCTTTGTGTTTCCTCTGTCCAAAATTTCCACATTGTGAAAATTGACTTTACGTCCATAATTATCCACGTGCATTGAAATGAGTGATGAAATGTCGAGACGTTTAATAGCTAATTGATGTTCATGTACACTTTGTCCAGTGTAGTGTTGACTACAGTTATCACAGTTGATTTCGTAGATGACATTCAGTTTGTCTTCTTTGGTTGTTGCGTCCTTTGGTTTGCGTAATAGTGTTTGTAGGGAACATGTTAGTTTGTGAGTCACACCAACTCCAAGTGGTCTCAGTAATCTTGTTGTGATTTCTGATATTTTCTTTATGTATGGTAGGATGATGTGTTTGTTGATTTCTGCTTATAGCTTTGTAGTTGATGTTGTACGGAAAAGGGATCTTCTGATGAAATTTCTTGGGTAGCTGTTCTTTTTAAGGATGGATATCAAGTAATTTTCTTCATTCGTCAGTGACCCTGTTAAACTTTGGTGTGTTCTCGCTCTTTTGAATAGAGTCTGGACGCAACTGGTTTTATGGGTTGTTGCTATTGTAGTTGAGGGTTTGATCAGTGTCTGTTGGGTTCCTGAACACTTGGGTTTCCATCTTTCTGGCATTCGTTCTACTGACTGGAACATCCAGGAATGGTAGTTGTCTGTTTGACTCCTTCTCCATTGTGAGTTTGGTGTCATTGAAAACGTTGTTGATCAAACTGTGAATGATTTCTGTATCATCTTTTTAATGACGACAAAAGTGTCGTCCATATAGCGAATCCATATTTTTGGTTTATTCACAGGTTGAATGATGGCTTTCAGTCTCTGCATCACTGCTTCAGCAATTAGTTCGGATATCGGTGATCCCGTTGTAGTTTCTTTCATCTGTCTATTTATCTTGCTTTTGAATTGGAAGTGTGTTTTCAGATAAAGATGGATGAGTTCCATCAGACTTGAACAATCAAGTTTTGTGCATTCTGAAAGGCTTGTGTCTTCATTGAGCAAGAGAGACGCAGTTTCCTTGACTAATTCGGGTTCGATGAATGTGTAAAATGCTGTGACTATCAATTCGTCGTTTTTATATTAAAGCTTTTGATCTTTTCTAAGAATTCTGTTGGTGATTTGATGGGACGTCTACATGATTAAAAGAAGTGTTCCAGTTTTCTCGAAAGTTCTCTTGATATGTTGTAAGTTGGAGTTCCCGGAAGTGAAAATATTGGTAGTAGAGGGATATCGGGTTTGTGTATTTTTGGTTCGCCGTAGAACCAAGAAAGGAAAAATCCATTCAGCTTCACCTGTCATTTATCTTGCTTTGTTTTGTCTTCTGAATGAGAAGTTTGTTCAAGGTTTTATTTGATCTGGTTGTCGAACTTTTGTATAGGGTTGGTTTCAAGTAGTTGATACACATTTTCGTCTTTGAGTAATTTCTCTGCCTTCTTGATATAGTCTTCTTTGTCCGTGACCACTGTAGTGCGTCCTTTGTCTGCTGGAAGCATATTGATATCTTTCCTATTTTTCGGTCTTGTTAATGTTTTCTGTTCTTGAGTGTTCATTTGAGCATGATGTCTCCTCTGCCTGGTTAGTGATACGATTGTTTTGCCGTATTTCTTGCTGAGTGACCTCAATTAGTCCTGATGTTTTAAGTGATGATTCTAATGTGGCAAAGAATTCTGGTTCCGAGACATCTCCTGAGTTGTGACTCAGTCTTTTTTGAAGGAGTTTTCCCGATTTTGTCAGTGGTTGTTTTGATGAGTTGGCAACATAGTCATTTGTTTCCTCGGTTGTAGATGCTTCCGAAATTTTGAACAGCTATATCCTAATGACTTTTCTGCCATGTTCTTTGTATCGCCTGCTTGATTGTTCAACTGCTGTTATTAACGTTGAAGTCAGTGATACAACAGGCAAATGAAGCAACCAGTCACAAACTAGTTCGTCAGGGCAACCTACTATATCACTCAAGGAGGGATATTGACAGCTCACTTCCTAGTGAAGTTAGTGCTGATGACGTTGTCTATAAAGACGAAGAGAGTTCCACGAATAAACATTCCGGCTCAGAAAACATAATACAGTCTAGAGATCCACTTTTACTTTTTGAATTCGCAATATGTGTTTGTTGGCAATATCTGCTTGTTTTTTTATCTTCATTAAGTTAAGAATTCGAGTATTTTCACAAACCGCTAGGTCATCACTGTGGAGTATATTTGGGATAGCATACGTTTTCATATATTTGAAGAGAGCTCTAAAATCATGTTATATTATTATTTGATCTTCACCACAGTTTAGACACAGTTACATCTGTAGTTTTACGGCTACATTAAGTGGTTACAGCAGTCTATTTGAATGGTATCACTGTGTGTTTAGAGTATGGTTTGATAAAGTTCATACGGCAGATAAGCATTACTGTTGAACCGTTCAGTAATTTCCAGGTTAAATCTCTTCACAGACAAGGGAAACTATTTTAAACATGGTCTTTTTGCGACTACCGGAAAAGTGACTTTATTTTTCTGCGTATGTTGTTGATTTTTGACGTCTCCGGGTAGTTTATTCAACTTGTTCGTTATCTGGCAGTTCAGCACCTCTGCTAAATGAGTCGCAGTTTGATGCACGTTGTTTACTTAAGTGTTAAACTGTCTTAACACTGAACTATTCTGTTTAGTCCAAAGCAGCAATGGACTAATATTTGTTCTACCTGAAAAGTTGCAGCAGTTTGAAAAATGAGTATGTACAGTGACTCTTCCTTAGATTTGTACTCTTTTGATGATATCACATGTTATGTCAGGAGTAAAAAAAACATTTCATCTAAATATTATGCATGCATTTTATTGGGTCACTCACTACCTCAAGTGGAGTTTACCGCGAATAAATTAAATATGTACTAAAGACGAGCAATGCAGCTGCCTAGCGCTTAATAGACCCAAGATACCAAGTAGATGGGTCAAATAAATGTTAGATTATCAACTGATTCAATTGGTATAACCTTTTTGGTGTTCTAGAGACATTGTATCTAAAACCCTCAAATTAGATCTATGCATTCGAAAAGAATCAAATACTGCCCTCATTATCTTTCTCGAACTTCTTGTCCACTCAACTGCATCATCTTATTTTAAAGAGAAGATTTATCTGGCTAAGATGTATTCATCGTATATTACTGTGTTTTGTTTTCAACTTCTTATCAACTTATATGTTTACTGATTCATAGGAACCTATTTTTCAAGTGCCAAAATATTCGTACTGCTACCAAAATGAAATTTTATTCATACATTTTCAAAAAAAATATGCTTGAGATATAAAATGACATTCCGTTACTGTTTCAGTTCATGTTGTCTCTGTGCTTCACTGGGTCATATTTTGTTTTTCCATATTCACTGACTGACTTCTATTCGACTACAATTTATTTCCAAATTCATGAGTTGAACAAGACCGGAAAGCAAAGATAAAATTATAAGATGGGTCTAGATTATTTTCATCCAATGTTATAAAAGAGCGTTTTTCAAGTTGACCAAAATGAAATTAGTCCACCAAGTAAATTGTCAAGTGGAATTGCGTTTTTTGTAGTTATTTTAAGACAAAAAATTGCATCCGAGCTGTGTTGTACACTGTATTTTGGTCTCTAGGTGAATACACAGCAGGCTTATGTTAGGAAATGCTAAAACAAAGTACCATCTAAAGTCTCCTGGAATCCTGTTACCTTTTAAAAACGATGCTGTTTAATCTCTAGATCTTGATTTTCTAGTGGTTTGTCCCTCCAATACGTTGGTTGGTCACCGTCATAAACTAACTTCGTAAAAATATGAATTTTGAAAGGTTTACCCTCGGTTATTTAGTTAGTTGTTATGATATAGGTGCCTTCATTTTGGCACACTATTAACCGAAAAAGTTCGTCTCACTGAAATAATCCTTTATCTTTTAAAATGCTACACTTAAAACTTTCATTTTGATGTTAACTTAGTTATAAGTGCAGTCACTGGTCTCGAAAACTGTTGAGATTTTGTGAGTAAAATACTTGCACAAAAGAATCACTTTCTGTGAGCCATCTGGATGTGATTTATTTTTGCAGGTGATACTATTTTCAGCTGAAGCTTACCAGTAATCCAATACGTGAATATCTTTGATAGCTCTTTATCCACTAAAGGAAATGCTGATAAACATCTTACCACTCAGATTTATTTAAACAGGTGCATTTCTCAAATTGTCCTTCAAAGGACGTATGTATAATACAGACAATAATTCTAGTAAAATTTACTCATCCTTCTTATATGAACTACTCAGTTAGTGAAAGAACATGCTGGATACAGATGTCTGGAAGTTCCAGTCTTCATTTGAACACATTAACTGAATAATTTAGTTGGTCAGTATAAAGAAAGCAATCTCGTGTTGCCTATTGCCGAGTGCCTACCAAATTCTATCTATCATTTCACGTTGTAGCCACCAGGCTGATGGGCTTTCCAATGCGATTCACTTTGATGGATGTTAGTTGCTTGGAGGTAATCGGCTGGACGCAATGGTTCTTAGTTTCTTGCTTTCTGGCGAGTCCAGACAAGTATGAAACCTAAGTTCAGGGCTTTCTGTCGATTGTCTTTAACCAACTAATACATATATTAAGTGGTGAGCAAGATTTGTATCGTAGAATGAAGATAACCATTTTTTGGTTTTCTCTGAGCTTTGATGTTTTGTTGCCTACCTTTTATCCTATTCAAAATCAAGACCGCCTTAGAAACGTTTACTGATTACATCACTAGACCAGGTGATGAAACGTCCATGGCAAATTATCGAAGCTCAGACGAAATCATACCATCATCACAGAAAGTTAGCCTTCATATCCGCGAGTAATCAATTTCAAGTTCTTGCTGGATGCTGCTGATAAACACAGAAAGATGAGTCAGAGTTTCCCAACAAACTTTTCGTTGATAATTGTAGTTAATATTTTTTTTATTTAAGGTTAACAGGAAATCAATCGGATAAGGGGGAAACTATGATACTATGCATGATATTAATATAAATTCGCAGCACTAACAGATGGCTTTCAATACTAAATTCCACCTTAACATAGGAATAAAGATATTTGAAGTTTCCCAAGTTTTCCACGTCTGGAAATAACCAAGCTTACAAAGCCACCTTACATACAAGATGGAAGCCTAATCTATGGAAAATAGGTCATCACCGTAAATTAAGCATGGTTTATCAATATCAGTTGTACATTCAAATGAATTCTGATGTAAGTAGATCGAATCTGGCTTAAATCTGTCAAAATTCAGCTTGGATTAATATCACAGCTCAGGATGAAGAGGTTTTACACTCAGCCGAAAATAATTTATATTCTTCTTAAATTTTATCTCATCGTAAACATTGACAAACTGTTTATTTTAATCAACCATTTGAGATGATTCATTTGTTACTTAGAATTATGTGCTATAAGTAGGTTAGAAAACAAGAAATTAATTACTTCGTTTTGCCTCATTACATTTTCTCATAAACTGATTGAGGGTTTTGTTTGTTTATTAAGTAAACAAATTTTATAGTGCAGTTCAATGTAGACGTTTAAACTGGCTTTCCTGAAAGATGTAGAGTTGAGAAGAGATTAAAAAAAGAGAGTGTAAATAAACCTTATCTGTTAATCAGGTAATCTGCCGTTTATCCTGAAGCACAGCTCAGACTCTTGTTTATGCCAGGTGATGTTTCTTAGAACAGAAGTAACTACAAAATTGTTAGGACAGGAATCAAAACTTGATCGATGAGAATAGTTTAACTAATTAACTCATCTAGTAATCGCTTGCAATCGAACGTTGAGCTCTATTTTCATTCTTTTCTATACTGCAGCTGAATGTTTTTTTTCATAGAATTGAAACTGATTATGAAACAACAGAACAAATTACTGAGCTTTAATAGCCACCTAGCATACCAGCTGCTCAACTCTTCACTGTATTAATTTTCTAGACAGGAACAATAAATATCTGAAGGTTCATCTATATATATATATATATATATATATATATATATATATATATATATATATATATATATATATATATCATCATCATCATCATCATCATTATCAACATAGGACCAGGCATTACTGCGTAACGGTCCGAGTTGCCACACCTCATATCAGCACATCAAGTAAAAAGGTAGTGAGGTGAAGGATGAAGATAAGTGAATGCAGTCAAAAGAAATATAAAGTACGAGAAGAAAGGAAAGAGGAGTGACAAAATAGTGAGATTCGGTATAGCGTTGTTAAGATGAGGATAATGTGTGTATACATCTGCGCCACTGACTTCGGTTCTGAGCCATATCACCTAGGGTCTCCAACCACTGGTTCCTCTTGTCCCGTGGGCCCCAACCACCTAGTCTGCATCGTCCTACATGGCTTAAACCAACAGTCAGAGACTTCATACATTGGTGCCATGTTTTAGTCTGGCCACCTCGAGCCTTTTTCCAGCCTGGACCCACCTCAGCCAACATTGTGTGACGAGGCAATCGGTGACTAGGCATACGTAGTACGTGTCCCAACCATCTCAGTCGATGAAGGTTCACAACCTCGTCGACTGACTTACCTATTCTCCCCAAAACTCTACACCTAACTTCTGCATTACTCATGTGGTGACACCACGGAATACGTCCTATACTACGAAGGCAACGGTGATCAAACACCTGAAGCCTTTTTGTATCCTCCACTTTCAATGGCCATGTTTCACAACCATACAGTAGAACAGAGCGGACTGCTGTGCAGTACACGCGACCCTTAATAGACAAACGAATATCACGGCGGCGCCATAGGTGGCGCAAATTGGCAAAAGCCAATCGAGCCTTTTGTATCCGTGCCGAAATCTCATCGGCAACTGACCCACCAGGGTTGATACTACTTCCAAAAAAGAGACTATTATGGAATTGTAAGATACCCATTTTCATAAAGTGAATACAAATAAACCTCAGGGCTCAAAATCTATCTAAGGGCCGTACTAGTTATCGAAAAACCTATTGTCAATAAAAAGAAGCCTGAAAAACAAAGGGTCCTGCACAATCTGTCTTGAAAAAGACTATGCAGTTGGATAAGATACAAAGTTTTATCATGAAAGAAACCCCGAGAACTAGCAAAAAGTGAAAATAGTATTAATTCCCTCTTTTTGCAGCTAAGCACTATTCAGTAGTTCAGTCAGTATGTTCTTATGCAGGGCCAGATTCTTGATCTTGAAGTCTATCAGGTGCTAAATCAAATGTTTCTTTGCTGTTATTTTGTTTTTGGATGTTTTGGAACAGGCACCCATTTCTGTTAGAAGCTTGCCATGTAACAAACGTTAGCCAGAATACATTGATAAATGGAAAGGTGTAAATTTCTGAATTAGATGGCAATGAAATTTTTCAGTAGTATTTTCATGTGATGGAGGCTACGCAAACCACCTTCCTTCGAATAGTGAGCTGCAAATCCACTGTTGGTAAATATCTGTCTTGAGAGATGATTGCTTCATAAAGGGGAAGCGGTCATGTTGTTTTCAACGTGATGGAAGTTAGAATGGATAGTCAATACTGATGCAAGCATCCAAATTAAGTGTCATGTATGGGGCGAATTTCGCCATTTACTACAAGGGAACAAGTCGTTTCGTATTTGATGTTGACTTGAAGGTTTAACTTGTGATAAAGAAATAGGTCCTACTGATTTGCGTTTAATTTATCTAGAAAGAGGAAAATAGTTTTACTCAAATTTCTCCTTATTTGCTCATCACTCACTCAAGCAGCTATCCTGTGTTTGTAAGATGAGAATGACGGTATGATTCTCACTACGTTGCTTATTTTATCATTCATGAAACTTTTTATCATCTCCTATCGATTACTGACCATCTACAACTATGCATTGAGTGAACCGTCAACTGTTGTGAACAAACCGCTTTTCGCAGCTTTTTTATGGTAGACAAAACAAAAGATAAACACTATCATATGATAAATTCCACTCCTATATAAATTTCTTTTTTGACTGTTGGGAAAATAAACACCACCATTGTCATCAATATTGCTATCATTGCGAATTTTAGCAAGGAAAAACAGTATTATTCTTCCAAAAAAACTAATATAAATTAAAGCATATCTATCTTCTATTCCACCGAGTTAAACGTTCATAGACGATGATGCATAGGCTTATGATTCGGTTTTCTTAACATCAGGGATTAAAATTCATTATCATCTATGAAATGATAAATGTAATAATTCGTTAATGTTTCGATATATGAATTGTTTCCATAAATACAGAAGAAACAAGGATAGAAAGTGGAATAATCGTTAGAAGTCGGTGTACAGAAGAAAATGCAGAATTTAAAGAATATAATATTAGAGATGAAAAGCTCATCAGTCAATGCAATAAATAAAATAATGATTTGAAGCATATAAAAGAAACACCACTAACCAATAATTATCCCTTAGAGTTTACTAAGAAATTCGTAAGATCACATAAGAAACGAAATAATAACATTATTGTGAATATAAGTATTAATAATAATGACAACTCAGAAAGAAGTTCAAAACCTCCACTATGTTACCACAAAAAGAACGAACATCAGGAACTCCAAGTAGATTTCTCAACATAGCCTACAAACTTGCTCAGAGATAAACTTTGTCGGTTTAGGAATCCAGTATATCCAATTAGGCAAAATAATCTGATCTTCCAAATTCAATGCAATGACTGTGAATTCAAGTATATGGGTCAAACTAGCCGATCGGGGTCAGTTAGATTAGTGGAGCATAGAAATTTATCCAAATGTAGAATAACAAACCCTATAAGATCACTGATTTTTAAAAAATCTTGGCCATTGCAGTGCAGGTTTTAACACAGCCAAACAAAAGGGTGGGGTAAAACCGCTGTACTTAATTCAAATATAATTAGGTAGGTAGAGAGAGAGAGAGAGAGACAGGAAGATTACTTCCTGAATCTTTGTTCATCAAACCAACGCTCTACACATGTAGCAAGAGTGACATAACACCCATACCAGAGATATGAAAATTTTTATTGTCACTTAAAGCGAAGAATATGAGGTGATAAGACCATAGAAATCAGATAATCTATAGCTCTGTGATTACTTTGATCTGATTATGAGCAATAATTTATGCTCAAAACATCATGAAGTGAATATTACTGCATCATGGTATGGTGTATATCAAAATAAACAGATCTAATATGGAGCTAAATTTCATCACAGTGCTTAAGTGTTACACTTACAGCAATATATTTCTTGGTAGACAAAAAATAACAACTCGAAGAAGAATTACACTTCATAGGTCACTCCAGTAGTGAAACCTTGGAAGCATAGTTTATCATGTTTATCATCTTACATGGTCACCATTTGACTTAAATGCATTCGAAAATTGTCACAACACTGAATCATGTATTAAAAGGTTCAAGTATTTTGAACCGTTACAACTCAAAGTATCTGGTAATGCTACTTACTATCAATAAAATGAATAAAAGGTTCGCTGTTTCATAGTTGAAATGCCAGTTGCTCAGAATATTGGTTTACTTTCAGTTAGAAAATACACCACTTCGTGTAACAGCCTGATAAACATACTCACTAATATGTCCTACTCTAATTAAATCTTGAGCTTAGGTGTAAATGAAGTTAATCTCTTCTAAATTGCCAAAGGCTACAAACTGTGTTTGATATATATATATATATATATATATATATATATATATATATCATTTGAATAGTGCAAAGTAATGGAAAGGCATACTAACGGGCAAAGTTAAATTTTCATTAATTAAGAAAAGGTATGGTCGCTAAAATTAGTGAGCTTCGGTCAAGATAACATAGAAACCAAATGAAGATATTTAGTTTGAAGTAATTAGCTTCCCTTAATGAATTTCAATTGAATAACAAGACGTAACTCGTCTGAACAACGAATTGAGTAACATGATGAAGTATTGGTGAATGAGTTCTAATCAAAGTGGGTATAGAAACAAGGGTAGTTGATAAGGTGTACGGAACGAATGAAAAGAAAAAGTTGGAAGAAGTTTCGGACGTTTAGAAACGCTAAAGATTAAAGCCATGAGACGAGTAAGGGTTGAAAAGCTCATGCTTTTTTATCTAATTTGCTAAAGCTACAGAAATACAAAGCGACGGTCACGTACTGACTTTAGTAGGTTTTTCTGAACCTGGTAAATGACTTCAAAAGAGGTTGTTGCTGAAAATGAATGATCAGTGTCGCACTTCTTACAGATCCCCCTTTATTTATTTGTAGCCACGTTGCAGTTAAGTGGGATCAGCCCTGGTGGGCCAGTGGCGGACGAAATCTATGCATGGACTAACATATGGCATTACTGTTTGAAGACTTTGTTGGTTTCAAACTGGAACACGTTTCGCAATGAAGGCTACGGCGTCATCGGCAAAATATTCTAAATAGGCTGGATTGAATTTCAGTATAGTTTGATTATGATAAAGAGTGACTTGGCTCTTGTGTATTAGTTATAAATATGGTCCGGGTGTTTATAACTTTATCTAACTCCACGCTTTAAGTCAATTAGAAATTATACCATCAGCATAGGTCTTTACGGTGACGGAAAACTGTCATACCTACTTACGTCTAATATAGTGAATATTGACGCTTCGAAATGAAAAAGCAGTAACATCTTATCAAGTATATCATCAGTAAATGAAAATATGTGCTTACCTGAAAACAGTTAATGATCGTCGCAACTTTCAAGACCATTAATTAAGGTTTATTAATAAACACATGTTTTTATACATAACTTCAACGACATCTAACAAGATCCTTACATAACCGAGATACGTTAAAGTAATTCTGCGGTTGATGCACCTGACGTCGTTTCACTAATTTCACGTATCCACTAGATAATCGAAGGAGATCATTGTACATGAACCACTTGTTTACATTAATTCAGCGTATATCAGTCTGTTAATAACAACGAAATCAGTGAAGTGAAATGATGTATTTTTTAAGTTAATTAACATTGACGAAAGTCATAAAGTTTTACTCCCTTCATTTGAAAATGGCCCATCAGTTACTGCGTCACCACTCTATATTCTGGAAGAAAGCCGCATCTAGAAAGAATTCATTCGAATCACAAATGTGATAGCTCTGAGAAAGGGTTACTTTCGTTCTCTTTCCGCCGTGAAGTATGAATTCACTTATACAGTACTTGAAAATATGCCTACATGGTAAGGTGTACTCCAAGCAGTATCCCCAGTTACAAGTTACAGAGTCTGGGAAAAGAGGGAAAAACCCATTAATTTCCCTTACAATGCATTCTTCGGAATAACCGTCGGTAAAAACTTCGATTTGCATGTTCCATTTAATAAGCGAGCATGTAGCAGATGTTAAGGTGCGGAATATGGAACTGGAGGCAATATGATCACCTAGCTCGGATTTATTGTTGCAATTCCGCAGCAGCTTCTAAATGAATTCCTGAATCTAGTAACTACCATGCAGCAGAAGGCCGAGTATTGTACGACACATTGACATTTTCAGAGACAACCCATGAAGCTTCAGTGTACAATGTATATTTTCGGCAATGTTGGTGTTTTTTGTTGCTAACGAATGCTGTGAGGACGGTAGGCAGCATCTCGCTTGTGTTTACAAGGTAAAAGGTAAGACTAGAAGTATCTGTGAAACGTATTCATAAACTCTATTTGAACAACGAAATTTTAAAAGGTGATCGAAAAGTGATGCATTCAGTCACACTAACCTCTCGATAGTCTTTGTGTGTAACATTCGAAAGAAGTATTGCAGCACCTCCAGTTTTATTCTCTGCAAACCTTAACATTTTCTGGATAATCTGGTACACAGGCTTACCCTTTTGATTACATGGAGAAAGATATGCACACAACACAGGAGGTGGTGTGAGCGAACGCGAGTGCTACGGGAATAGTCATGAAGTTGGTGTCATTGGCTACGAACTTGTAGAGAGAAAAGTTGTTATTAGTAGTCTTATAGGTACCATCGAGACGCAGAATATCAAGAAAGTTTTCAGCGAATTTCAGCTGGTTCGCTGTTGCAAAAAAGTATTTCGGATCTCCGTTCTGTATGATAGAGAAGGATGCCATTACACCTTGATTGATTATGTACTCGTGCAGTTTTTCATAGCTGCCTGCAACAAAATGGTTCCATGAGAAAATTCACATATCGGCCAAATTATAGTGAGAGAAGTGACTATAATACATACTAAACACATTATGATTATTCAGTCGTTTAACATAGTGTACGTAAACGAAATCAATAACACTAAATGCAACCGTGCTGGATATTGGCAGTGGCCTTATGCTATCCAATGCAACTCCCGTCAACTTCCCGGTTCAAGAGCTATCGTCATAAAGCACAGAATCGCAGGGATGATTGTGAATCAACAACCACCAAGTTACTGTCCAAAAGTCATCTAATAACTTAGCGAGAATGCACGCTGGACCGAAAGCATTCCAGGGATATTGTTTGAAACACATGATGAGAACAAACAGAACTGACCTTATTGTCACTATATCGTCTGTTGACCGGCGTCCACTAGCCTTAAAACAAGGAAACATGGCATGGACTGTTCGGTTACCTTGTGAACCTCGCATAATGCAGTGCGTATACGCCTGCTTCTTATATTCCTTTAGAGTGTCTTTTCAACATTCTAACGGCGAAAACGTGGTGAAACAAAGACGCTACATAAAGGCTGATTCATTTTTGGTCATAAGACTTGGAACGTTCTCGTCACTCATCACGGAAATAGAGCGGTCCTTTCTTAGTTTCCTCTATAGTAATCTTAAATTACGTGCATCAAATCACTTGGGTTGATTCATCGTGCATTTTGATTCGACAACAAGTGATACAGGTAGTGAGGGGGAAAGACCAGAAAATGACAAAAAGGTTTATTAACCATAGACCAAAAGTATTTCTAACGTGAGTGCAAATTGTTTTTGTATGTAAAGGGGAGGTGTACATACACGGATGGCAAGAGATTAAATAAATGTAAGAACTCACACCTAACTACTTTCATACTGTACTTTAAAAGTTAGTTCTAAGTCTGCACTGTGACTAATTCCCAGTATATGTTTGGCAAATGATGAAGATAGACGTTTGTCACCTTCACTTATTTGCTTTGTTCAGGTCATTTGTTTTGAAGTCACCTAGGTACATGTTCAACCATCTTTATGATTACTTCCCCCTATGTATGTATGTCCACGCATACACATAAATTGATAAACACAGTGGGATGTAATGCAATCGTTTATATTTTGTTTGGTTTGTGTTGTAACATGAACTCTGTCTTCTCGACAGTGATGACTTTGGCTGCAAGATATGTTCTGCAGATGACTGATCTAAGCTTTTTCTCACAGTTAAGCTGTGTGAATCACTAAACGGTAATGAGGTGTAGACATTTTTCTTAGGAACGAAACACTACATCCTTTTCAATGCCACAGTACTTTTGCACCTGTTGGTAAATTTGAACGAGTAGCCATTCTGTCTCAGTCTTGTCGTCAGTAAACTGCTTTCTTCCTCCTTTGTGTTATCAGTGCAGATGCGGTTTATCCTGTTGAATGTGCATCTAACTTAACCATATTTATATTGGACCGGGCAATAGTTATGGAAACTAAGATATTGTCCTGTCCGTGTTGGCTTCGTATAGGTCGATCTTCTGATGGAGCCATCCTTCCGTCGGTTAAGCGGTATGTCTAAGAATGGCAGCTGGTTGTAGTCTCTTGTTAGACTGCTTTGGTTTTGACCCAGGTCATCAGTCTTTTCATATATAATCACGGCATAATCGATATATCCCTGATAAAGTGAAACTCCTTCGATGAGATCATCAATCGTGTCTTTATTATGTGACATGTAGACATCGGGTAAACATCGCGACACCATCAGTCTTTCGAACGTATTCACCTTCGAATGTGAATTGAATTTTGCCAGTATGTAATATCAATGATAACAATAATAATAATGATAACAAATCTTTGAAAAATTAGGAGGGAGAAGAAATATGAGAGTGTTAGAAGAAATATAGTTGAATAATATCTCAACTGTTTTCACCAGCAGCACATTAGTAAAGGAGGAACTAACAACGAAGGAGTACATAGTCTTATCCTTGATATTAATATCACATAAACAATCATTGAATTCAAATATACCATTATATGACGACCTACATAAATGGCTTCTGAAACAGTTCAAGGTGAAAGGTGCTAAAAAAAACTTATACGGACTATCATTACTTCAAACACGTAGAAACTGAGGTCTACTGGCAACAAATTTCAAATCTATTTACTTATAATTGAAAGAAAAGAATATGCATTACCTCCTTGACATCATAGGAAGTATTATCATTATTTATCCCTTAGTTTCATAGAGGTGCATAGGGATTTAGTAGCACGTCTCAATTGCACTCTCCTCTGCAGTTTTTCAACATGGCCCCACCACTGACCACAAGCTTTCATCTCCTCCTCACATCATCTCCTCCATCTCACCCTCGTCTCAGACACCCAACTCGTCCTTTCCCATTCCGACTCCACTGGACGGCCTGGACTGGACTGGCCTGGCCTGCCCTGGCCTGCCCTGGCCTGGCCTGACACGTGATGTCCCCAATCAGCCTTCTCAGTGTATACCCAATCCAGTCCATCTCCACATTCTCATGGATATTTGTTGAGTAAAGGGTTCTTGGTTGGTTCGTTGTCAGCCAGCCAGAGTGATTTCCCTGTTGCTTATTCCTTCTGCCCATCTATCTGATCTTCAGTGTTAGTATCGAGTAGGCGTAGGCGGTAGCTGTTGATGAATATCTGTAGTTTGATGGAAATGCTTTTCGTGACGCACCAAGTCTCTCAACCATCACATAGAAGCACTGACTTGACTGACTTGATTGAATTAGTGTTGAAAATGTGGATGTTGTTCACGCGTCATACTGGGTGGAGTGCAGTAGATCTGCACACTCATTTCAGATAAGGTGAGAGCTTGTCTTCTTTTCCGATCTCGGCTTTGACATCCTCGTCTGTGCCACCACCTGTGGTTGAAACCATGCTGCCTTGCATGGCTGACTGGCTGGCTTGCTAGCTGGGTAGGTGAAACAAACTACTTCCTTCAGTTTGCTCCCGTTGATGCTGATTGCTGCTTCTTGTCGATGCTGTTGTTCCTTGGGTATCCACATCACCTCCATCCTCTCTACACTCACTTGAAATAAGTCCCGTCTTCACTGACTCGCCTCTTCTGTCAACTTGTTAATTTTCGCCTGTAGATCTACTCACTCATGTGACAATAGACATGAATCATCATTGGAGGCGAAATACAAATCTTCTAGTGTCTTCTCATGAGTCCAGTCAGCATATGTCCCTGTTCTCACTCCTCACGGTCTACTGCATCATCCAGTATAGCTGTTGAGTGATCTTGAAAGTTACTTTAAGCAATATAAAATGTTTATTTTGAATGAAGAAAATCTAACTGGCAGAAATATTACTGAGTTACTTTCTCCTATAATACTGTTATTCTTTTGTGAAAGCTTTTCACTTGACAAAGTTCTTCCATTTTATAACAGTCAGGAGTCTGTTACACTCGTTGGACTTAGAATAGCGTGAACTGTTTCGAGCTTAGATGAAGTATCTCCACGTCGTTGTGTTCTCTGTGCCAAATTTTTTATTTTTCTGTTTAAGTGTTTCCATCACTCTTCTTACCATATAACAGATGGTAGTGCAGCTCACATGACTCACCAGCAGCGATAAAAACGAATTAACTCTGAGTATTTAGTGTAATTGTTAACTTTCACAAGTTATTAGTTCCATAAATTCACTTTATTTCAAGCTGCACACTATGAAACCACAGTGTTCCCACCAACGTCATAGTTTGTTTAAAGTACGTCAGTTCATAGTTATAAAACTATTGTAATCTACTGAATCCAAGAAGGTAAATAAAAATCCCTGAATTCCCCACCAATGATTTCCAGGGGTTTTCTATAGTTACACAAAGTAAAGAAAACAAAATGTTGATATGGCTTCATTCTCTCAACTATTATGTGTTTACTACAGTGAGCAGTTTCCTGGAAGATCATAATGCTTCTTTTCTCACCATTGGCAGGAAAGTACGAAACCTATGAGTTTCGGAAAATAGACAGAGTTGAGCAACTTCCTATTCTCATGTACTTTATTTCTAATGAAGGATAGGGAGGTTACTTTGTGGTCACATCCTCTAGGCTTGATGATTCCTAAGGGACTTTTCATTACCACCCTAGACAATATCTCCAGTAGGAACTCTTGAAATTTATCTACAAGATCTTGAGGACTTAAGATTTGTTCAATCAAATCTGTATGCATGCTGGCAGGACACCATCTTACTTAAATTGCCTTCTTCAATGGCATCACCCATGACTTTGTATTCCCATGTTCCTACTTCTAGGTTTGTAACATTATTTTACACGAATTTTAGTTTGCAGTCGAGCAAGTTGCGCAACAGAACACTTAATTCAGCTAATACTGATACTGACACAGTTAAGGAGGTAGTCATTTTGTCCACAGCATTGTTTTCTGGTAACTTCTGAATTAAATTGTACAGTGAAGAACTGGTCTGCCTTCATTTGTGAGTTAAAAAAGATTTTTTATTTAAATTCATATACATGAATTTCCATGTTCTAGTTGAAACAAAACCTTAAAATTCTACATATTTCCATGAGATGAAAGAATGACAATCATGCTACAGAATCGACGTATGCACTATGCAATGTACAATACACATTGATGTTATATTTTTTTATGTAACAAGTAACTCAGAATAGTGAATATCATTATACAACATCTGTATCACTTAGTTTCAAACATTATGTCATACTTTCTTGTTTGACAGTTCGCTAACAGCTGATAACGATTTCTAGCACATAGTTTACCCAAAGAAAGATCAGAATAAAATAAGAAAAGAAAGACGAGGAGGATGAAGACTCAGATTGCCTGAAATAAGATTTTAAAAAATGCTGTTCCTTGTACAACTTGATCGTTTAACCGACTCAAAAAAGCGTAAAACAAGTGAATTCAGTCATAATTATGTCTTTCTCTGTTGTCTTATAGTGTAAGAAGATTACTATAGTCTACTCCCTGCTGGGTTGAATGAGTGATTTTAAGATAGAAATAACAAAACAGGTTATATGATTTCTTTGATAACGATGAGTTGTGCGTAAGGTAATACCAACAGGTGTAAGTTTATCCCACAGGGAAGATAAAGTTAAATTGTTATTTATTATGAATATTTTCATGAAATTATGATTAACATTTCCTCTGAATTAATGGAGTGAAATGTATTCTGTACACTTATTGTTGCATGACTTAATGGGCTGTTTATTCATTCTGACATTATTTATGATGAAAAGAATGTAGTGTTTAGGTGGAATATCGAAGAAAAGAAGCTAAAAACAGCGAAAAACAACTCCATGCGTTAATGAAGTTATCTGATTCTCTTATTTTATATTTCAGTGTATGTTTCCCCCACAGTCTTTACATACATGTGATATTCATCAGTGTGAGGGTGTAAAAGTCCTGATAATAATTGACGTGCACATGAAGCACAATTCGTTGTTATGTGAAAAGAAGTACGTGCAAAATCTATCTCATGTCAATCTACTACTGATGCAGAAAATAGTTTTTCATTTGAAAATTTTGAGATTTTTATGTTCCAGCAGTTTTTCCTTATTCTCTTTTTGTCTGAAAAGCAGAATAAATGCAGTATCCATACAAAGACTTTTTATTTTTATTGTACTATATATGAAATCTCACCAAGATAACTAGTTCACTAGTTAGTTAATAGCCGGTCATAAGCCTGAGAAAAAAGGAAGGTTGGGCATAGGACTAACAACTCTACCCCATGAAACCAATCCAATTGCTAGACAAACTTCACAGCACAAAGAAAATATAAAAAATTAAAAGAAACTTATTCCTCTCTGGAATCGGAGAGACGAAATGACGTCGGTTGGTGAAGTCGTTTGGGAAGCCAGTCGATCGATCTGTCTTCTCTTCTCCCTATGGAAGCGAAATAAGGGTGGATGGGGACAGGGAATGTCCGCACCATGTATGAACCTGGCGAGGCTGCCGAGATTGTCAAATAGATGACAAGCTATAGCACAGAAGTGATATGAATCTGTGAAAGTAGATGGAATGGAAGTGGACTCTCGAAACTGTCAACTGGAGAGAAGTCAATAATCTACTCTTGGTGGCTATCATGATGTCCCCAACAACATCGAAGGCTCTCTCTCATGCAATGCAGACCAATCTCCTACTCCTACATCACGATCATGACACCAAGATTCAAGTGAATGCGAAGGAAAGTGAAAATCACTGAGTGCTACGCCATGCACCTACAAATAATGCAGATGAAGAGAAGAAGGAGGAATTCGACAGACAACTGCAATCAACACTGGACAATACCCCACTCCACTTGGTGACATCAAAATTCTAATGGGCGACATGAATACCTGACTGGGAGGAGACAACACAGGAAGAGAACTAACCATGTGTCGGGAAGTACTCGGTGAAGTGAATGAGAATGGAGAACTGTTTGCAGACTTCTGAGCATTCAACGATTTGGTGATTGGAGGTGAGGCAGTGTGTACAAACACAAGAATATTCACAGGGCTACGACATGGATTTGATTTCACCAGACACAAGGACAGGACACACTAAATATCACATCGACTTCATCTCAAACTGAATGAAGTGGAGATGGAGAGGCAGGCTACTGGAGACAAGATGAAGAAGGGGAGCAGATGTATGTTCACACCACTCACACCACTATCTAGTGCAAGGAACCGACCTTCAAAATCAAGTTGACAGCATTCAATTAAAAGAAGCTGGTGATGATAGACCACAGTTCAATTTGAATAATCAGGATAGAAATTGAATTGAAGGAGGACGCTTCAAATGACATCTTCACGTCAGTCAGTCAGTCAGTCAGTCAGTCAGTCAGTGATCAGGACAGAATGGGAGATGTTAAGCCACATGCGTGTTGAGAGCTGTGTGAAATAAGACTGGAAGTCATTGGAAGAGGTGTGGGAATAGCCTGCATGCGTGTCTGGGGTGGGAAGAAGAAATGAGGGAAGGAATGTATGTCAAGGGACTCATGGAAGCTGATGGAGGAGAGTGAGATGGAGATGGTGAAGCAGAAGACGAATCAGTGTGGGGCTGAATGACGAGAAGAGAAGGGAGGAGGGGGGGAGTAGAATGCATAAAACACTACAGTGGAGGGAGGAGTGAAGACGAATGCGCGCATGAAGAAAACACACTTCCACGACATACTGGCAAGTGAAGTAGTACAGGCTGCAGGCTGCAGGTAGAAGAGACAGAGACGTGACAATGTTACATGAAATAACCAGGCTACTATCTGTGAAGGAAGAGATGAACGCAGACGAAACGGATGACAGAGAGTGAAGTAAACCTAGGAAAGTGGAGAACCAAATGAAACGATATGCTGACCACTTCAAAAATTTCTTGAATCGACTACCACATACAACTCGTCGAGAAATACCACCAGCAGTCCAGTCGAAGAACCACCAATGTGCACAGGCCCTCGGACAAAAGCAGAAGTCTTGAATGCGATAAAACTGCCGAATCACTGAGAAGCAGCAGGACCAGATGGAATCCCTCCACAAGCACTGAAACCAGACGCAGAGACAACAGCGGACATGCTCACACCGCACCACTGCTTCAGAAGCTTTGGAGGGAAGAAAGGAAAGAATCGTAGCTGCAGATTGACTGGAAAAAGGGCCAGCTTGTCAAACTCCCAAAGAATAAAGACCACAGCGTTTGCAAGAACAGACGAGGAATCATGCTGCTGTCCACCCAAATCAACCAAAATATTATGCCGCATCATTCTGGAGAGAATGGAAGATGCTCTGGATTGAAAATTGCGACCACATCAGATTGACTGTCTGGCTAGCTGGCTGGCTGGCTGGCTGGCTGGCTGGCTGGCTGGCTGGCTTCAGGAAGAACAAATCATGTGAGGATCGAATTGCAACACAACGCTACGCATCATCATAGAACAGAGTATAGAATGGCAGTCAACTCAACTCAACTCAACTCTACTTCAACTTCAGCGACATTGAAAAGGCCTTTTACAGTGTTGACCGAGAAGTGATTTGACAGTTGCTTCAACAATACGTTTCAGTGCCACCACCCTTTATCAACCTCATTCAACAGCTATATGATCCACAATGGAATGCTCAGCGACGCGTTTGAAGTGAAGACAGGGTGAAGATAAGGCTGCCGTCCACAATCACAATTGATCTTCCTGATTGTGGTCGACTGGACTGGATGATGCAGTAGACCATGAGGAGCGAGAACAGGGACATATGCTGACTGGACTGATGAGAAGACACTAGAAGATTTGTATTTCACCGACAATGATGATTCATGTCTAATGTCACATGAGTGCGTAGATCTACAGGCGAAAATTAACAAGTTGACAGAAGAGGCGAGTCAGTGAAGACGGGACTTCTTTCAAGTGAGTGTAGAGAGTATGGAGGTGATGTGGATACCCAAGGAACAACAGCATCGACAAGAAGCAGCAATCAACATCAACGGGAGAAAACTGAAGGAAGTAGTCTGTTTCACCTACCGAACCAGCCAGCCAGCCAGGCAGGCAAGGCAGCATGGTTTCAACCACAGGTGGCGTCACAGACGAAGATGTCAAATCTGAGATCGGAAAAGAAGACAAGCTCTCACCTTATCTGAAATGAGTGTGCAGATCTACTGCACTCCACCCAATATAACGCGCGAACAACATCCACATTTTCAACACTAATTAAATCAAGTCAGTGCGAAATTAAAAGTTAAGAATAAATGAATTTTGTTTCTGATTTACTAAGCCTAATTTTCGGTAAATTTAATAAAATGGATATACTACTGATAAGTATATGGGCCATTCTGAAATAATTATGATGATTTTTTATTGTTGCCACGAAAACGTTTGATTGCATTTCTTTGTGAACACTGAAACACACATATATACCGTAATAAAATGGATTACGGAGGACATTTTTTTCTGATATTTTCTCATTTGGTCTTGACAGTAGGAACTGAAATATTTATCATATCTAACCAATAAAAGCAAACGGAAATAATGTGAAAAGTTTTTTGAGTGTAAATGTAATAGTATGATGTAGGTGGAGCTCTAATGCGAACATTATGTATAATTGGACCTGTAATCGTTAGCAAGCCTTTGCATAGTATTGAAGTAAGATTTGGAATTAGTATTGGTTGGTTGCACTGACGTAAAACAGCTCTACTTATTTTAAAGGTTACAAAAAGTGGTCAGTTAAAAACAATATTCATATTAAAGTATGAGGGATAGTATGGCTGTTAGAAACTCGCATTAACTTCTCTTCGTAATACAGCAACAAATTATGCAGGGGAGGAATTTGTGAGTAGCAGTCGACCACGTTTTCAAAATTATTTTGCACCGAAACATTTCATTCTACGAAGCCTTGGGGTCAATAGGGTTATCTGTTCCAGTGTGCTTTATGGTGCTGTTATTTTAAATTTTGACGTCATTTAGTTTATCCTTCGATAAATACCATTACTTTTCATTGATATTGTAAATAAAACAGGCTAACAAATTTAAAAGGTTAGATAGTTTAGTTTTGATGGAAAAGAACAGCTCTGCAACCATGTTTTCCTCCTATAAACTAATTTTTTGTTTGCTGTCAAAAAATGAAGGCTTTTTATGGTGCTAATATATTAAGCTTAAAAACACTAAGTATCTTCAAGTTTACGACTACGAGACATAACCGCTTAAAGTAGAATATACGAAGGAATCATAGGTTTTTGATCACAAATGTCTTTGTAGTCTTGCTTGTGTTCGGTGGAATCATTCGGTGAGTAGTGTTTAAGTCAGTTACTTAGTACTAGGAAAGACAGGGAAGGCAACTGATGAGGTTGTGAACCTTAGTTGACTAAGATGGCTTGGAAATGTTCTGCGAATTACGAGCCACCAACTGCCTTGGGGTGTAATGGTAGGGGAAGTTTGATCAGGCTGGAGTAGGGTTCAGAGGGGCCAGACCAAGACGTAGCATCAATTAGTGAAGTCTTTTGCTGTCTGTTCGAGCCATGAAGGTTATCGTCCAGTTTGTGGGTAGGTTGTTGCAGGAATAGAAGAGTACTCGCATGTTTGGTGATGGAGGACTAATAAAGCAGCGTGAAAGCTTTTGATAAGTATCCCTGTAATACTTATGTGGTGAACTGTTTTCGACTCAGAAGCGCACTGGTATCTGTTTTTAAATCGTGTGACGATAAGTTGGAGATATTTCAAGAATGAACAAGAGCACGTTTTCAGATTTATCAACATTTAAATAATAAACAAGCATAAAAAGAGTAATTTGATGTAATATTCACGATAAAAATACTTTGGTAGTCAAATATTTTAAGCATGCCACCGGATTATCCTAGTTTAATTGGTTATTTGAAGTTTATCTAACCACTTGACATAAATGATCTTTAGAATCACTCTTCTTATTACCAACCTATGCCACTTGCTACATAACTAATGGTGAATACGAGTTTTAATATCTGAAGCTATACTGCTATCAAGGTGTGAAATCGTTCATATTTTAAAGAATTTGGTAATAAAATTGACTTTTCTCACTGTTTACATTTTTATCTAACTTTACCAGGCTTCTAAGTTGTACATCAAGCGTTTACTTAATTCATTGGTTGTTTATCCTATAGTAGTGACAAAAAGGGAGACATCGATCAGCTGGAAACAGTGAACTGTCAAAATTGAAAACTAACTTGAACATTAATCATACTTTCATATTTCTCTATTCATTCTTTATCCTTCCATCGCTTACATCATTCGACTGTATCTGCTTTCTGAATAGAAAATATCAACAAATAACAATGCGCATATATGTATATATGTATACTTATGTATTGAAGATGATATGTTCACAGTTGATTCAAACGGAGTAATGCATAGCTTTATGGAATATTATAAAATTTCAGTGAAGCAAAAAGATAAACACAGATGCATTTGTGTATGATTAAGTTGTCAGATAACTGAGTAAACTACAGATCAGTAATCCAAAACAAAAATCAGAATTCGACCCTATGTACAGTAACAGCCTGTCATATGAAAAGTTTAAGTAATCAAATAAGACCACTGGATATAAGTCCAGTGAGAAGTACTGTCAGAAGAAACGAACGGTTTTGTTGTTAGGTAGGATCAAGAAGTCATTTCAATAACTTGACTATCAAGGAACATGAATAGGTTGTACAATATTTCCTAATCGCATGGTGAATTGCTTAAAGCTAGAAAGTGGCACAGAATCCTTCTGCTTGCTATTGATTCTTAGTTTTTGACCTTTTTCTACATATCATAAAAAGGTGGTACGTGAAAGATGAACCAGTCACTACAGTAAAGTATTTTTCACTCTGCTGTAGTGAAAATCGTATGCTTACTCTGTACTTAAACAACTTTAATCCATGGAGGTAAGTTTGACAACATTTGTGATATCTGATGTAACTTAAATGGTCTCTTTCAGATCTGAAGGTTCAAAGACACTTCGAACATGCATAAGTTCAAGTTAAGTCTTTGTGTATGAATGTATACTATGTAACGATTTTATTCTGGTTCTAACGTGAATTTTTAAACATTTTCAGGTTTCTAGGATCAAACCTTTTTACACTTGTTTTATTTTCTGTCATTTTATTCGTATTTCACTTAGTATTATTCCAAAAACATTTGACTACTAGACAGGTTTTAGTTTCCCGTTGGATTTCTTTTGATGTTGCACAATGCACAATGAGACAGAAAAAAACATTTGTTTTAATTTCATTGCAACCCTAAAAGTAAACCGACTTCCTCATCTCTATCATAATGAGGATAAATTTAAATGAAGATGCCATTGACTCATTTTTACTGAGACTACAAACACGTTTGCTGGTTTTATCTGTTGATAAACTGCATTAACATTATTCCACATCTTTGGATCGCATATTTTGTGAACATTTCAGAATCTTGAGGTTGCTATCTGACTTATCATTTGAAATTGTAAGTAAAAATGCCCAAATTTTTTCATATGTTTAGAAATGTCAGTTTCTTATATATCTTTTTTACATGCTGATGTCCAGCTAGGAAGCATATCAATTATAAAGAAATCCTTGTATTTGAAATGTTTGCTTAATTTCTATTTACGCTATAGAGGGAATAAAGTTAAGTGCAAATGTATTTGTGACTTTTTAGCAAGATTCAAGTTAAATGTATTTTTTCAAACATGGTTTGGGTTTCTCTCAACTCTGATATTTTATCAGTAACCCTTTTTCATCAGGCATAGTGATGTCATCAGCTGTATATTCATAAAGAAATTGAGCATATTTGATCGTCACACGGATGTTTAGGCAATGTTTTTACCTGGTGATGAAAAGCTCACGATAAAATACAATTGCTGAATGAGCAGAAGTTTATCATGCGCATCCTGTTTGGATTATTAAGAAAATACGATGCTTGCAGAGTCAGTAAGTGAGAAACCCAGCTTTGGCGACTTCATTTTACTTGGTTTTTGAAGATTACCATTCATTTCTTCATACGTGTGGAACTAAAGCAGAAATATACCTACAAAAAGCGACAAGAAACTAAAACAAACAGTCTTCTCAATGTTAAAAATCAGTACATTTATAGTGCCTTACCACAGAACAACATCAAACTCAGCTAATTTTATCAAGAAAATAGTGGAAAAAATAACACCTATACGAAACAGACCTAAGATGACAGTTTCATGAATAAATTATTCAGAGGACCAGTTTTATTCTGTCAGTCAATATCTGTACTTTTCGTGGCAACTTAATACTTAAGTATCACCTTCGTCCGTCTTCTAGCTGTTGACTTTGATAAGAGACTGGCCACTACTTGTGATGCTTATTAGTGTGGAATGATTAAAAGTTAGCATATTTACTTGTGACCGGTGACGAGAACGTGAATAAAGTATACTTTAGATGTCGATTACTTATTCACAGGAATAACTAGGTGACTAGTTGAGAGAAAATGTAAGATATTTCTCGAATTCCAAATGCAAAAATCTGTCATAAATATAAGCTTAAGGAATAAAAGAGTTTACGCTTTGAAATAAAGTGCCTTTTTCATTAGCGTGAAAGATTAAGGCCATTTCCAAGTGAAACCTACCTAATTACTGCACTTTTTCATCTGCATCTGCATTTCTATGTGACCGTTTTTAAAACATTTGTTTGATCTTTCCCTTCAAAGCCTTTCTCTATCCCATTTACTTCAGACTACATTGGTGACTACGCTAAATTTTAACTGTGACCATGAAATTCTTGAAACATTTATTTTCCATCCGATAATTATTAGGGTTGAATGGACTAATTATCATTCCTACATTTTGTCACTTTACGTTGTCTGAATTTAGCGCTCTAAGATTTACCGATCACTTTGTATGTACATCGCTTGATTGCAACAACAAATCAATGAACTATTAGTATCCGTCTACCGTGAAAAGACAGCAGCCCATAAGGCTATCCAGGTGCCATTGATGATCATTTGAAAAAGTTTAAGCAGTCTATTAAACTTGGCACATAAATTTCTTAAACTGTTTAGTGTAAAGTGATTAAAATACAAACTGACTGTATGGTGCCATATGTATACTTAGAACTTTGGTAATTCATAGTTGATACTGAAAGAATTATTGGGTTTGTTTTTTATTGTTTTGCATATTTTTATACACTGACTTCCTTTCGTTGATCTGCTAGAGTGCACTATCACTTCATTTCGATATATGGACTCCTTTTCAAGTATCCTCGTAATAATAATGATTATCGCATTTGATATATATATATATATATATATATATATATATATATATATATATATATATATAATGTACGTGCAATGTTTTGCTGAAGGTCAAGTTGTCCAATGATCATCAGCGAAACGTATCTCAGACTTTTGAGTTGCTTTGGTAATCTTTCAGCTTACAATGGAATCAGAATGTTATTTTGATTGATTTATGGGACCACTTTGGCAGACTGTCAATAGGATATAGTAATCATAAATAAAAAACACTTTGGGTGATATTCTAGTGGATAGAGCTACGGGTTCTCGTTTTCAGTATTAGTGATGAAAATTACACTATCGCACCTGAAACTAACAGTTGAGTTTTGAGTTAAGTACAAGTCTCAGATCTCGAAGTTAATCACTACGAAGTTAATTATCTAAGCTGATCAAGTCAGGTTTAAAATCCTCTAAAGGTAAAGGTCTGCAAAGCGGTCAAGAGTAGCGTAACATTGATAGTAAATAAAATAAATATCTAAACATCAGGATGCAAGCCTTTGAGCCTGTGAACCTAATATGGTTTTATGAATGGCTTATAATTTGTTCATAATTTGAACAGCACAGCTTCACTTAAGCTTCTCTGCTTTAGGACTACTAGCCTTTATGGCGCATAAAATTTACTAACCAGATTATAGAATATTTTATAAATAGCATATAAAGTAAGTTACAATACACAATGTATATTAACGTATCTGTTACATAGCCTGATAATAATATTGCTTATTGGTAGAAATGAATGGTGATGACAGAAACAAGTATACTTGCATGGTTCTGCAACTTCTTCCGGTTTTCTATAGAAGAAGGACAATGATCACCTGAATAGCTCTTGTTATGGGGGACTTTTTTTCTTGTATTTAGTGTGGCATAAAAGATACCTGGATGTTGACATGAATACAAAAGTATGTATATGTGAAAAGTGAAATGAAGAGTGGACATTTGTATTGTTCTAGAATCAATGGTGTTTATTTGAAGCTTTTTTGAGACATACTGTAATTGTTCTTTTCAAATAACAAAGAAGTAATTTTTTTCGCACTCAAATTCAACCCATTAAAATAACTTACTATTTGGTTATGTGAATATCAGTTGCGCTTGAGAAAATGACCAACTGTTTGAGGTGACTGTTTTATTGATGAAAAGGACGAAGATCGACATGAAAGCTTGGTAAGAAAAGCTACAGACATATAGGACTGCTTCCAATGATTTGTTTGAGCAACAATATCTACATTACGTGTGAATTATGATGGTGAATAAGATTTGAAATTTGGGATGGGATTAACAATAGTTTGATGTTCTCTAAGTTTCGGAGTTTGTCTCTGAAATTTTTGTAGCTAGGTGACCTAATCAGCAGCAATCTCATTGATGAGTATTTTTGTACGAGTGCTAGTTTGCTGGTGTAGTCTTTTATGTCACTCAAAGCATCACTTCCAGCACGGTTTCACTTTGAAAGAAGGTTAGTGATTAATCACTTAGCAGTCAAATACATTCTGCAAACATAAGTAGAGGGTTGGTTGACTTATTACTTTATTGCACCAGCATTAATCAATGTTATCGGTTTCAATCCTATAAGTACCAGCAATGGATAAGTTAGGTCTGATCCTTCCTAAGATTCTTTTACAAATAACTTTTAAGCTGATATTCAAAACTCTTTTTAAATTCAAACAGTACCTGAATAACTAGGTCACTTACAACAACTCCAAGGAATTATGGCCTTATTTATAATATTTGTCTTGTTCACAAAAAAGAACGAATTTAGTGAAAGTAACCATCAATCTGTGCAGATAATTGCTAGAGGAATATAACTTTTATACTTCTCAACCTCTGTGATATGCATAAGAAGAAGGTGGTAATCAGCTGCATGTTTAAGGTAAAACTGAAAGTTAGGTAACATTCTGACAAAAGACTATCTGATATCTTAGAACGTTTAGAATTTCTGCCATATTTTGTAATGCCCCTTCATGCTTGTCATTAGGGGTAATCTCAAGCTACCTTTATGGTAAAAACAAAGGATAGTTTTACTTTTAAAGTTCGACACCGAGAGGATACAGAAAATAGTATCTCTTGTCTTGTACATCTTTATTTGTGTTTCCGATGTTCTAAAAGAAGAAATAATCTTCTTAAGGAAACTCTCGATTCAAAACGTATGTCCACCTCTCTTTAAGTTCAAACCTGACAGAGACTGTATTACTTCTATGCTAAAAGAACACAAGGAAGTTCAGCTTTACATTCATAGGTGAAACAGTCACTAACATATTAACTACTAAGATTTCAAGTCCTCTAAAAGTAAGCTTACCTATCTGAAAAAGGTCTTCAAGAATTGACTGATATTTTTTGACGTGTTGGAGGATTATATCCCAGATTCAACCGCTTCTCTTTGCTCATTCCAGATCATTGGCTCTTGTGGAGTTAGGTGCATAGGTTATTCAGCATGAGTTGTCTTGAAACATTCATGAACAGTCTGCAACATGACTGCATAAAGATGGTGGTAGTTTCATGAAAAACCCATTAATTGGGAATCTACTCAACAATACCAACACCGTCTTACCAACCTCTTTCAGAGCTATCTACGTCGCTGAATGAGCTTTTAAAAAGCTATATATATTAGGCTTTTTTTGTGTTCTTGAAGATTAGACTATTCACGGAGATAATCCTCGGACTATGCAATTATTGCACGAATATATCAATTTATGTGCATATAATCATAATTGGTAGGCGCCAACAAATAAATCTCTAGAAACAGCCGGTTCGTTGAATTACTCTTCTTTGTAAATGTGATTTATGCAACTGATTTTGGCACATAAAGTATGAATAAGTGAAGCGATCATTTTTGGAAGTAAAACTTGCTGCAGAAACACACATTGTTAACTAATTAACTGGTCAATAGCCGGTCATAAGCCTGAGAAAAAAGGAAGGTTGGGCATAGGACTAACAACTCTACCCCATGAAACCAATCCAATTGCTAGACAAACTTCACAGCACAAAGAAAATATAAAAAATTAAAAGAAACTTATTCCTCTCTGAAATCGGAGAGACGAAATGACGTCGGTTGGTGAAGTCGTTTGGGAAGCCAGTCGATCGATCTGTCTTCTCTTCTCCCTATGGAAGCGAAATAAGGGTGGATGGGGACAGGGAATGTCCGCACCATGTATGAACCTGGCGAGGCTGCCGAGATTGTCAAATAGATGACGAGCTATAGCACAGAAGTGATATGAATCTGTGAAAGTAGATGGAATGGAAGTGGACTCTCAAAACTGTCAACTAGAGAGAAGTCAATAATCTAATCTTGGTGGCTATCATGATGTCCCCAACAACATCGAAGGCTCTCTCTCATGCAATGCAACCAATCTCCTACTCCTACATCACGATCATGACACCAAGATTCAAGTGAATGCGAAGGAAAGTGAAAATCACTGAGTGCTACGCCATGCACCTACAAATAATGCAGATGAAGAGAAGAAGGAGGAATTCGACAGACAACTGCAATCAACACTGGACAATACCCAACTCCACTTGGTGACATCAAAATTCTAATGGGCGACATGAATGCCAAACTGGGAGCAGACAACACAGGAAGAGAACTAACCATGTGTCGGGAAGTACTCGGTGAAGTGAACGAGAATGGAGAACTGTTTGCAGACTTCTGAGCATTCAACGATTTGGTGATTGGAGGTGAGGCAGTGTGTACAAACACAAGAATGTTCACAGGGCAACGACATGGATTTGATTTCACCAGACACCAGGACAGGACACACTAAATATCACATCGACTTCATCTCAAACTGAATGAAGTGGAGATGGAGAGGCAGGCTACTGGAGACAAGATGAAGAAGGGGAGCAGATGTATGTTCACACCACTCACACTACTATCTAGTGCAAGGAACCGACCTTCAAAATCAAGTTGACAGCATTCAATTAAAAGAAGCTGGTGATGATAGACCACAGTTGAAGTTGAATAGTCAGGATAGAACTGAAGGAGGACGCTTCAAATGACATCTTCACGTCAGTCAGTCAGTCAGTCAGTCAGTCAGTCAGTGATCAGGACAGAATGGGAGATGTTAAGCCACATGCGTGTTGAGAGCTGTGTGAAATAAGACTGGAAGTCATTGGAAGAGGTGTGGGAATAGCCTGCATGCGTGTCTGGGGTGGGAAGAAGAAATGAGGGAAGGAATGTATGTCAAGGGACTCATGGAAGCTGATGGAGGAGAGTGAGATGGAGATGGTGAAGCAGAAGACGAATCAGTGTGGGGCTGAATGACGAGAAGAGAAGGGAGGAGGGGGGGAGTAGAATGCATAAAACACTACAGTGGAGGGAGGAGTGAAGACGAATGCGCGCATGAAGAAAACACACTTCCACGACATACTGGCAAGTGAAGTAGTACAGGCTGCAGGCTGCAGGTAGAAGAGACAGAGACGTGACAATGTTACATGAAATAACCAGGCTACTATCTGTGAAGGAAGAGATGAACGCAGACGAAACGGATGACAGAGAGTGAAGTAAACCTAGGAAAGTGGAGAACCAAATGAAATGATGTGCTGACCACTTCAAAATCTCTTGAATCGACACCACATACAACTCGTCGAGGAATACAACCAGCAGCCCAGCCGAAAAACTACCAGTGTGCACAGGCCCTCGGACAAAAGCAGAAGTCTTGAATGCGATAAAACTGCCGAATCACTGAGAAGCAGCAGGACCAGATGGAATCCCTCCACAAGCACTGAAACCAGACGCAGTGACAACAGCGAACATGCTCACACCGCACCACTGCTTCAGAAGCTTTGGAGGGAAGAAAGGAAAGAATCGTAGCTGCAGATTGACTGGAAAAAGGGCCAGCTTGTCAAACTCCCAAAGAATAAAGACCACAGCGTTTGCACGAACAGACGAGGAATCATGCTGCTGTCCACCCAAATCAACCAAAATATTATGCCGCATCATTCTGGAGAGAATGGAAGATGCTCTGGATTGAAAATTGCGACCACATCAGATTGACTGTCTGGCTAGCTGGCTGGCTGGCTGGCTGGCTGGCTGGCTGGCTGGCTGGCTGGCTGGCTGGCTGGCTGGCTGGCTGGCTGGCTGGCTGGCTGGCTTCAGGAAGAACAAATCATGTGAGGATCGAATTGCAACACAACGCTACGCATCATCATAGAACAGAGTATAGAATGGCAGTCAACTCAACTCAACTCAACTCTACTTCAACTTCAGCGACATTGAAAAGGCCTTTTACAGTGTTGACCGAGAAGTGATTTGACAGTTGCTTCAACAATACGTTTCAGTGCCACCACCCTTTATCAACCTCATTCAACAGCTATATGATCCACAATGGAATGCTCAGCGACGCGTTTGAAGTGAAGACAGGGTGAAGATAAGGCTGCCGTCCACAATCACAATTGATCTTCCTGATTGTGGTCGACTGGACTGGATGATGCAGTAGACCATGAGGAGCGAGAACAGGGACATATGCTGACTGGACTGATGAGAAGACACTAGAAGATTTGTATTTCACCGACAATGATGATTCATGTCTAATGTCACATGAGTGCGTAGATCTACAGGCGAAAATTAACAAGTTGACAGAAGAGGCGAGTCAGTGAAGACAGGACTTCTTTCAAGTGAGTGTAGAGAGTATGGAGGTGATGTGGATACCCAAGGAACAACAGCATAGACAAGAAGCAGCAATCAGCATCAACGGGAGCAAACTGAAGGAAGTAGTCTGTTTCACCTACCGAACCAGCCAGCCAGCCAGCCAGCCAGCCAGCCAGCCAGCCAGCCAGCCAGCCAGCCAGCCAGCCAGCCAGCCAGCCAGCCAGCCAGCAGCCAGCCAGCCAGCCAGCCAGCCAGCCAGCCAGCCAGCCAGCCAGCCAGCCAGCCAGCCAGCCAGCCAGCCAGCCAGCCAGCCAGCCAGCCAGCCAGCCAGCCAGCCAGCCAGCCAGCCAGCCAGCCAGCCAGCCAGCCAGCCAGCCAGCCAGCCAGCCAGCCAGCCAGCCAGCCAGCCAGCCAGCCAGCCAGCCAGCCAGCCAGCCAGCCAGCCAGCCAGCCAGCCAGCCAGCCAGCCAGCCAGCCAGCCAGCCAGCCAGCCAGCCAGCCAGCCAGCCAGCCAGCCAGCCAGCCAGCCAGCCAGCCAGCCAGCAGCCAGCCAGCCAGCCAGCCAGCCAGCCAGCCAGCCAGCCAGCCAGCCAGCCAGCCAGCCAGCCAGCCAGCCAGCCAGCCAGCCAGCCAGCCAGCCAGCCAGCCAGCCAGCCAGCCAGCCAGCCAGCCAGCCAGCCAGCCAGCCAGTCAGTCATTCAGTCAGTCAGTCAGTCAGTCAGCCAGCCAGCCAGCCAGCTAGCCAGCTAGCCAGCCAGCCAGCCAGCCAGCCAGCTAGCCAGCTAGCCAGCCAGCCAGCCAGTCAGTCAGTCAGTCAGTCAGTCAGTCAGCCATCCAGCCAGCCAGCCAGGCAAGGCAGCATGGTTTAAACCACAGGTGGCGTCACAGACGAGGATGTCAAAGCCGGGATCGGAAAAGAAGACATGCTGTCACCTTATCTGAAATGAGTGTGCAGATCTACTGCACTCCACCCAGTATGACGCGTGAACAACATCCACATTTTCAACACTAATTCAATCAAGTCAGTCAAGTCAGTGCTTCTATGTGATGGTTGAGAGACTTGGTGCGTCACGAAAAGCATTTCCATCAAACTACAGATATTCATCAACAGCTACCGCCCACGCCTACTCGATACTAACACTGAAGATCAGATAGATGGGCAGAAGGAATAAGCAACAAGGAAATCACTCTGGTTGGCTGACAACGAACCAACCAAGAACCCTTTACTCAACAAATATCCATGAGAATGTGGAGATGGACTGGATTGGGCATACACTGAGAAGGCTGATTGGAGGCATCACGTATCAGGCCATGTCATAGCAGGCAGTCCAGGCCGTCGAGTGGAATCGGAATGGGAAAGGACGAGTTGGGTGTCTGAGGCGGGGGTGAGATGGAGGAGATGATGTGAGGAATAGATGAAAGCTTGTGGTCAGTGGTGGGGGCATGCTGAAAAGACTGCAATGGAGAGATTGTAATTGAGATGTGCTACTGGATCCCTATGCGCCTCTGGGAATCCAGGGGATTAATTATCATATATATATATATATATATATATATATGTATATGTATATGTATATATGTATATATATGTATCACTTGATGACAGATGCTTTATTGACAGTAACAGTTTGTGACTAACCTTTTCGTCTGTATGCTATTCCGTGATGATTAACAGAGGAAGGATGATATTCTTGGTTCGAATCCGTTCCATATTGAAGAGACAATATCAGCATGCATTCCTATTGCTCTTAATTATGCGTGAAATATTTGGAGAATGGCTGGCGCAACCTTCGAACGGAAATCTAGGACATCAGTGACAAGCTCTTCTCTACAAGGATGCATATTTCTGAGAGTTTAGCCATGAAGTTAATCGACAGTTATTGGCCACTTTTTTTTCAGTACTCCCAATGTTATTTCTGCTGTTAGCTTCTTTCAGATGTGTTTATACGCTAAAAACCACTAATTTGAACGAAGATGGAAAATAAAAGTAAGCAGTTTTAGTAGAACTTTAAAATATTGATAAAACCTTGGTTCTTACCTCTATTGCTATATTGTTTTCTGTTAAGCAAAGTACTCATGCCTTTTTCACGCTCGCAAGTTATTGTTCTTAGTGGTTTTTGAATTGCTATCGTCAATATGAAACTCACTCTGAGAAATAGAGAATGGGATAACATTGCTGTTGGTTTTCCATCTTATCAAATTGACATTTTGACAAATCTTTTGAATTGTACTAATATTGTCAAATACTGCTTGAACTCTTACAATATTCACTTTTGTTCGGGGTGGAAACAAGGGTGTACCTCTTCAGACCTAATGTTGTTCTACAGACCAGATTTTTGTTAGTTACATAATCACTATGTCTGCCAAATACTTGAAAGATTTATCGCAAAACATAATATGCGTGACATTTGGCATTTCCAAAATACAGGTTGTCATAAAGAGAAAATATTCAAAACAGCGGTTCTATAATCAGTCTGCATTATTTATACTTATTTTTTTGTTATTTTAGTGAAAAAAAGAATACTTTTGTTCCGCCTATACAGATTCTAAGATAACTGTTTCTTGGAAAGAATGTTATTGGCGAACATAAAAGATATTCATGGGCTCGGTAATCTCATCTACTTCTCAAGGGCATTTCTTGATATCGATTTGCGGAATCGAAGAGTTCAACGGTGTTTTAGATAAACTGACTTTTATCTTCTGATGGCATCACTGTTATACTGCATTTCTTATCTTATCTTATATGATTGTAAAGATGAATTGGAAAGCAAGGTAGTCTATCATTCTTCCAGTGATATCAAATTAAAAATACTTAAGGCATATTTGCAAATCAGGATTGTCCCACGACACTGTACTTATGATGGTGTATACTGAAACCTACACTGAATGCACCTTGTCAACAGACTGGACATTACTAAACATGTGTATAAGTACTAGGGGAATTTATTTCTGGAAACCGTCCAAACTTGGAAAAAGAACATTACCAGAAAAAACAGAAATTTTATTCTGTTTAGAAATTAAAAACTATAAGAAACATCTACTATGGTTATATTGGTATGTCAAGAAACTAGTTTATGAATAATAGTGAAATAGCGTTTTAATTGTTAACATAAAATTCTATTCGCAAATTAGTACAAGGAAAGAAATAGTGAAGTAAATGGTAGTGTAAAGATTATTTTGCAAATGTTTAACTTTGCGTGGTTTGGTGGATCTACCCAGTTAAACTGAAATATGTAACAATGTATTGAGTGAGTTATAAGTACTCTAAATGTTTTCTTTGATAAAAGCTACAAACTCATGAATTGGTATGAACAGATAACTTGGTTGACAAAAATTCGCTATGACATTTTGGACATAAATGAATTTTTGGGACCTAAAATAGCTTTCACCAAGTTTACAGAGAAGTCAGTGAGCTTAGGGTAAAGAAGAGGAACCGGTTAACTTTAATCCCATATCTACCATATTGGCTTGTGGCCTGGACTCTGAGAAAAATAGATGGATATAAGGGTGAATTTTGCAAATTGGGTAACCATTTTGGATTGTGTGAACAGTTTGACTCTCTTACTAACACCTTTCTTCATCTCGTGTTGTAAAAGAAGCTTGATGCAACGAAAACTTCAATATATCAGCCTTTTATCTCATTCTGTTTGCACTAAAGAATGTCTGTCATCTAGTCTTCTCGAACGTCACAACTCTTTAAGACCAAATGTCTAACTGAAACTCATTACTAATTTACTAGCAACGGGTGTATTTAGACCAGTCGATTTTCAGACAGTATCAATTTCAGTGTTCGCATGATAATGCAAATCAAATTTTGTCAATCTAGAGATGTGGTTCAATCATATATGAAGGCCTTTTACCTGGTTATAAAGTTCAGTAATCGATATGATGAATATCTCAAAAAGTGGCCATCACCACTTTTGAATATTGAACTGAGTGCCAACAAATGACCGATATGCCTGGATACAGAAGTTGTACAGACAGTTGTATTTTACTTCCATGAACAAATGAAAATATTTTGGCATCAGTGTTTGGCGTAGGGAGTCCGGGTATCAAAGCTGAAGACATTTACCATTTGACACTATTTCATAATATCCAGATGCGTATTCATTACTTTAATATGTTTTCTTATATGTTATCCTTTTTACACTAACTCCGGTGTTCATCTACAATTTCAACACTATGGACATTTCCTAAACGAGGTTCAGCGTGGATTTAATAATAAATTAAGTTTATAAGAGAGGAAAAATAAATTTTTAATTTTCTCCTTGAGAATTCTATAAAATAAAATATGAAATTCCCAGTGGGAATAGTTTCTTACTCTAGAAATATAAATTTGCAATAAAAATCAGTGTACAGTACTTTGTTGCAGTATTTCAAGCTTACAGTTTATACACAGCCAACAAAAAGCAAAATAGATGGCAATAATATTATGTTATGCATTCTTTTCATTTATGTTGAATTGTCAAATCTAGGCAGAAGTTTGTTTTACTAGTAACTGGTAAGGACCTTCAGTCAAACAAACTATTCATAGCCGAAACACTTGTTACCCATTTTATACTGCCTTAAAAGTGATGTCAATAAAAATCTTTTTAGTCAAATAATCACATAATTTTTCTACTTCTGCTCTCACAGAATGGTTTTCTTAAACATCAAAAGTGCATACCTGTGTCCACTTTGTGTGATCCATTTGGCAGTTTTTTTCTCCAACCAACAAATAGGTTTTCCAGTTGAATTATATTACTAGATGAGCTGAAAGCATCATTTATTCATAACTTTAATCCCGAACAACGAATTTTTTAGTGGAGTGGAAAAGGTTTTAGCATTTCTATTTCACATTCTCAATTGATGAAATCTACAAGGAAAATTTTGAAGAGGATATAGGTTATTAGTTTTGTTGAAATATTTTCAAGGACTGTACAGCATTTTAAGTGAGTGGATTAAATGTGGAAGTTCAGCTCATCTGATATTTAGTAAGGATTGTCTATTTTGTGTTTCATGTAATTTAGAATGTAGAAGTTAGCTGTGCGTTTTTCACCTAACCGGATATAATTTTCATACAGTCGTTTCTGATTCTCGTCTAAATACCAGTAGCGAACCTTATCTATCTTACTAAGTTGAACTATTCATTTATAACCACATATTCAAACAGATTAGATGGTATTCATTGACAAGTCCTCTACAATGAACGCAATATAGCCGGCATCATTATGAAGTCACAGCTACATATCTTCTAGATAAGAAGATAGTGATATCCAGCATAGTTCAGCAGGTAACTTTATGAGTTGCAACAAATTAACGTTTCGTCATTGGCAGCTAAATTTTTCATTTATGAACAGATAAATCATTCCAAACATCACATCGCACTTCATTATTGTTTTAACCCCTCAACATCTTCAATGACTTGTTGAGGTTTTTCAAAATAATTTTCATTTTTCATTTCTGCCTGGTGTCTTGATGTTTGAAATCTGGCTGTTTCGGTAAGCATTGTAGTGACTTGAGCTACTGAAAAACAATGTCAAGTACTATTTTGATATAGCGGCTAACTGACGTCTAAATAGAATAACTTAACTTCTCTTGTATCATTAATACTTTTGGGAAACACTTTCTAGGAACAGCTTTAAAAGTTCAACACCTGAGTTCTTTCCATTTGTGTAACAGATAAAGGAAGGGTTCGTTATATAATTCACTTATTGTTTCATATGGATTTTCCACCTGGGAAATTTCTGATTATCATAGGGTGTATGAAGCCATATGAGGTGCCGTGTTTCAGTAAACTGGTATTATTTATTTGAGGTGGTAACTGATGATAAAATGGTAACCCAAAGAGAAGATTTACGATCAAAGGCCTATGGATTTATGACCCGGTTGCTTGAGAACTCACAAACTATTTTTGATAGTTTACCAGTAATCAGTTTGACAAACACCCTGTCTAATTCACATACATTTTGACTGAGGTGAGAAGACCTGATAAGTGAACCAGTGTAATGGCGACAGCCTGACCTTTGGGTGTTTTACATTCGTATAACAATTCAGAAGAATCTTTTATGATTGGCGTAAAGTTAAATTCTGTTTAGAATATGGGTCTCGTAATTCGCCTAGTGAGTAGACTACTCGGATCCTGTTGCAACACAGGTTTTCATGTCATCTTCAAGCAACAGGTTGGATCTATTTTAGTTCAACATGTCTTTCATCACTTAAAATGCAGAAGTTTTGCTTTTCTATTTCATTTTATCTCGACGGATTGGGATGTTTCTATTGATAAGCAGATACAATCATTTGAGAAACGAAACTTCTGTTAAAAATATGTAGGTCGAACATATTCATTCTCAGTACATTAATGGCAACTAAGATGAAAGACCACTGCTTTTACCATCCCGATTTCGTTTATCATAAATATTAGTTCATACTTCGTACTGCGATTAGTTGAATTCAGAATAAAATTTACCTTCACTACACTGAAACAAGACTTCTTGATTAGCTAGAATTCCTTTTAGGAAAATGTAATAAATACAAAACATAGTCACCATTTATTTTTGTTGTTATCACGTATTAGGGTTTTCTTCACATATTCTACACCTAAATTTTATAACCAGAAAATACCATCCCGATAGATGAAAAATGTGTTTATTATTGAGCGTCAAACACTTTAGTTTACATTTCATAGGGGTAAAACGAAAGATGTTTCCTCAGTTCAGACTCAGAAAATGATTGTGCTTATACGTTTCATTTTGGAGCCCAATAATTTTTGTCAAGGCAAAGATTACAGAGAATAAATTCTATTTACAGCTGTTCTTATCTACATGTAGGTTGAGGTTAATAACAACAGTTAAGTTTCACTTTTCGTAATGAGTTGGATCGCTTCTCAATAAATACCATATACATAGTCTTCCAGCAGCAGATGAACTTGTTAAATCTTTGGTTGCAATATCACCTCTAAGTTGCAAATTATTGTAAACCTTCTTTTTTAACATACTGGTCATATCAGGATGCTTTATAGTCTGCTCACCGCTAAGCTACAAAATACATGGTGAATATTGGAGGAATGAGAGTTAAGAGTTAAACTTTTATATACGTGTATATATGTTGATGTGCTACTTTTTGTATGAATAGATTGTGAAAAACTACTTGAATAATATGTAGGTTTTTTATCTGTGTGCAAAAAAGATACTCATTGTATGATCTCATTTTACTTTCGGTTCATAGCGGTCAAATGAATGGATATCAGAATAAAGTTCTGATTGGTTCATGACGACGTATGCATTTCAGTAAGAAGCAGTTCAATTCAAAAACCAAAAATTCAGTAAAAAGACTGTTTGAGATAACCTTAGACGGAATGAAAACCTAAATCACAGTAGGATTCAAACAAGTTGCATATGGGGTGCGGACACTTCAGTCAATTAACATTAAAATATCCCTTCTTCACAGGATGGTGTCATTATTAAGCAATAATGTGCTCGTCCAGTCTAATCGGAATCCATTTGGATTAGAAAGAGAAATTCTGGGTGGACGGGCGGTGTGGTTAGAGTGAACAAACAGTTATCTTCATAGATTTATATGGTAGCTGGGCATTGTCCCGGACGACTGAAATGAAGTTACTACTTTGTCAGAAACTGCATCACTAAGCTTATCTGAGAGAGTCTTGAATCAGTAACCAGGAGGCCGCTGGTCCGAGTCCTTCTGTCACCTGGGTTTTTGGTACTCATACTCATCACTCACTATTAACGAAGAATCATGTCTACTTAGAAGGTATGTCAGATATAGAATTTCTGCGATTTACCGATGAGAAGAAAACTGGTCAGCCAAAGATAATCAGAAATTCACAAATAGCTTGTAAAATTCTCATGAATACAAGTTTGTGAACTGAACATTTAATAAAGATAAAAACATGTTACATTGAACGCTTATTAGAAATAACATTTTTTACTGTACGAAGAACAATACATGCTTTTGATGCAACATCTTTATTCACAAAAAATATCTTCTGTGATGTTCTGTCTATTATCTTCCAGCATTCTGACCTTCTGCTCTCGTCAACAGCAAATTTGAAAGTCTTTCCCTATTGTAACTTTGTGTAGGTTTTATTGACTTCAGGTCGGTATTCTTCATGCACTGATTTTAGTTAATGACTGGCTACGAGAGGTGATTGCCGAAATCCCAACGATAAGACGTAATCGCTGTTTTCAACGATGTCGAACATGAGGACAATTACCCAAAGATACCGTTGCATGGAGGTTGCGCTATGTTGTGAACTGACGGAAGTAAGAAATGTGAACCATTGGATTTTGACCCCTTGACTCAATGGTAACGTGGGGCCATGGAATCTGAAGGTCCTGCTCCCGACTCCTGGCAGGATGATGGTAGCACGCTGCTGAGGGGTCCCTTACTAGAACAAATGAGATGCTTAGTGCTCCTAGGATTCCAATGTTTCCAAAATCTATGTCAGTCCATGAAGAATATCAACATGAAGCCTATTACCAGTATTTGTCAGCCATTTTCAGTTCTGATTCAACCACAAATTTCACTATTACATTTATAAAGAGAAGATAAAGAGCTAACTGAATCCTCCATTCGTTGACAGCCTAATTACTAGTCAAAAGTAACAAACTTTGCTGAAATTGGAAAAGGCAGTGTTTTACTCAAGGTATATTGATGACATGCTCACAAAATTCATGATTTAGATTGCGGATCACAAATGAAAGTAGTTCTTTATAGCTATTATACTGACATTTTGCTAACGATAAGTCATGTGAATTTAAAAAAGGTTTCTTACTCTTCATTACCGTAAATTTAAGGTTGAGTAGTAGCAGTCAAGGTAGGTTCGTCTAGTGAGTATGTGAAATGTGTTACTTCTGAATTTAAATAACTAAGAAACGAAATAACTAAGATTATGTTTCATCGAATAGTAATCACATACACTAGAAGTAACCTCGCCTCGTCATCTAGTTCACTAGTTAGTTAATAGCCGGTCATAAGCCTGAGAAAAAAGGAAGGTTGGGCATAGGACTAACAACTCTACCCCATGAAACCAATCCAATTGCTAGACAAACTTCACAGCACAAAGAAAATATAAAAAATTAAAAGAAACTTATTCCTCTCTGGAATCGGAGAGACGAAATGACGTCGGTTGGTGAAGTCGTTTGGGAAGCCAGTCGATCGATCTGTCTTCTCTTCTCCCTATGGAAGCGAAATAAGGGTGGATGGGGACAGGGAATGTCCGCACCATGTATGAACCTGGCGAGGCTGCCGAGATTGTCAAATAGATGACGAGCTATAGCACAGAAGTGATATGAATCTGTGAAAGTAGATGGAATGGAAGTGGACTCTCAAAACTGTCAACTAGAGAGAAGTCAATAATCTAATCTTGGTGGCTATCATGATGTCCCCAACAACATCGAAGGCTCTCTCTCATGCAATGCAACCAATCTCCTACTCCTACATCACGATCATGACACCAAGATTCAAGTGAATGCGAAGGAAAGTGAAAATCACTGAGTGCTACGCCATGCACCTACAAATAATGCAGATGAAGAGAAGAAGGAGGAATTCGACAGACAACTGCAATCAACACTGGACAATACCCAACTCCACTTGGTGACATCAAAATTCTAATGGGCGACATGAATGCCAAACTGGGAGCAGACAACACAGGAAGAGAACTAACCATGTGTCGGGAAGTACTCGGTGAAGTGAACGAGAATGGAGAACTGTTTGCAGACTTCTGAGCATTCAACGATTTGGTGATTGGAGGTGAGGCAGTGTGTACAAACACAAGAATGTTCACAGGGCAACGACATGGATTTGATTTCACCAGACACCAGGACAGGACACACTAAATATCACATCGACTTCATCTCAAACTGAATGAAGTGGAGATGGAGAGGCAGGCTACTGGAGACAAGATGAAGAAGGGGAGCAGATGTATGTTCACACCACTCACACTACTATCTAGTGCAAGGAACCGACCTTCAAAATCAAGTTGACAGCATTCAATTAAAAGAAGCTGGTGATGATAGACCACAGTTGAAGTTGAATAGTCAGGATAGAACTGAAGGAGGACGCTTCAAATGACATCTTCACGTCAGTCAGTCAGTCAGTCAGTCAGTCAGTCAGTGATCAGGACAGAATGGGAGATGTTAAGCCACATGCGTGTTGAGAGCTGTGTGAAATAAGACTGGAAGTCATTGGAAGAGGTGTGGGAATAGCCTGCATGCGTGTCTGGGGTGGGAAGAAGAAATGAGGGAAGGAATGTATGTCAAGGGACTCATGGAAGCTGATGGAGGAGAGTGAGATGGAGATGGTGAAGCAGAAGACGAATCAGTGTGGGGCTGAATGACGAGAAGAGGAGGGAGGAGGGGGGGAGTAGAATGCATAAAACACTACAGTGGAGGGAGGAGTGAAGACGAATACGCGCATGAAGAAAACACACTTCCACGACATACTGGCAAGTGAAGTAGTACAGGCTGCAGGCTGCAGGTAGAAGAGACAGAGACGTGACAATGTTACATGAAATAACCAGGTTACTATCTGTGAAGGAAGAGGTGAACGCAGACGAAACTGATGACAGAGAGTGAAGTAAACCTAGGAAAGTGGCGAACCAAATGAAATGATGTGCTGACCACTTCAAAAAATTCTTGAATCGAACACCACCTGCATGTCGTACGAAAATACCACAAGCAATGAAAGAACTACACGCAAATACGAGCTCTTCGGCAAAAGTCGATGTCCTGAAAACCATAAGACACCTGAAACAAAGGGAAGCAGCAGGACTAGATGGAATCCCTCCAGAAGCACTGAAACCAGACGCAGAGACAACAGCGGACATGCTCACACCACACCACTACTTCATAAGCTTTGGAAGGAATATGAGGTACCTGCTGATTGATTGGAAGTAGGGCTACTTTGTCAAACTCCCAAAGAATAAAGACCATAGCGTTTGCACGAACAGACGAGGAATCATGCTGCTGTCCACCCAAATCAACCAAGATATTATGCCGCATCATCCTGGAGATAGTAATGTATGCAATGAATTCAATACTACGACCATCGCAGGCTGTCTTCAGGGAGAATAAATTAGATGCTGACTAAATTGTAACGCTACGCATCATCAGTGAATGGAGTATAGAATGGCAGTCAACTCAATTTCACCACAAATTCTCCCACTTTGAAGGTGCATTCGCCTGTGTCGACCTAGAAGTAATTTTACAGTTGCTTCAACAATACAGTTTTAGTGCCACCACCCTTTATCAACCTCATTCACCAACTATATGAAGACGTCAGATGCCAAGGAATTTCTGAATGGATAGATCAATGATGCGTTTGAAGTGAAGACAAGAGGAAGACAAGGCTGCCGTCTACTATCACAATTGATCTTCCTGATTGTGGTCGACTGGACTGGATGATGCAGTAGACCGTGAGGAGCGAGAACAGGGACATATGCTGACTGGACTCATGAGAAGACACTAGAAGATTTGTATTTCACCGTCAATGATGATTCGTGTCTAATGTCACATGAGTGCGTAGATCTACAGGCGAAAATTAACAAGTTGACAGAAGAGGCGAGTCAGTGAAGACAGGACTTCTTTCAAGTGAGTGTAGAGAGTATGGAGGTGATGTGGATACCCAAGGAACAACAGCATCGACAAGAAGCAGCAATCAGCAATCAGTATCAATGGGAGAAAACTGAAGGAAGTAGTCTGTTTCACCTACCCAGCCAGCCACAGTGACTTCCCTGTTGCTTATTCCTTCTGACCATCCATCTAATCTTCAGTGTCAGTACCGAAAGAGAATAGACAGCAGCTGTTGATGAATATCTGTACTTTGTTGCAGATGCTTTTCATGACGCACCAAGTCTCTCAACCATCACATAGAAGCACTTACTGGACTGACTTGATTGAATTAGTGTTCAAAATGTGGATGTTGTACACACGTTATACTGGGTGGGTGGAGTAGATCTGCACACGGATTTCAGATTAGTGAGAGCTTATCTTGTTTTCCGATCTTGGCTTTGACATCCTCGTCTGTGATGCCACCTGTGGTTGAAACGATGCTGCCTTGCCTGGCTGGCTGGCTGGGTAGGTGAAACAGACTACTTCCTTCAGTTTGCTCCCGTTGATGCTGATTGCTGCTTCTTGTCGACACTGTCGTTCCTTGGGTGTCTTCATTCAATATATGAAGAAGTATGTTGAGTTTTTTTCTACTTAATTTTTCTCTGAAGGGATCACTATAGTTTTACTTTAATCACAGCTGAGATGAGTATTTTTGATCTCATGTTTTTGCCAGCAAGGAACATCACTTGGATCCGGCTTTTAACTTTTTCACGGTAATTAGCGTTTATTTAATAACTCGATCATTCCAAAGTCGTCAGGTGTTCAAATACTGTGTATCTTGGTGTCTGTCGCAAAATTTACGATGTTTTTGCATAGGAGCAAGTCAAATAGCTTAGATATGTAATTACAAGTTGGATATGCAGATTTTCAAATCTGCTAAGGATGTATCTGGCAACGATTGCTTTTGTAACTGCTCCATAAAGGTCAGTCAGTGAAAATTAAAACTTTTTTGTTTCTTTTCTGTCAATTGTTTCATTTTATAGTACACGAAGTGCAATGAGTCTCTGTGTAGGACGGCCTCTCGTTATGCTACTTAGGTTCTTTTATGTTGACAGTGAGTTTCGTAAAGACATCCCCTTTGCAAAACAGCCTAAAAGTATTTCATGACGTGGGAATGATAACCACGTAGATATCATATCAGCTACTGATTAAGCGTTTATGGCTTATTTGCCTTCACATGAATCTGTCAGTAGGATTTGCATCACTTTTCTGCTACTGGAACCTTCTTAAAGTGAGACCTATTCAAGATAAGAAAGCGAAGATCGGATAAACAATTGTGTCATCTTATTCCTCTTTTTCGGATGTTTGGTATGACAAGTTTAACAAAGCTGCCCGATAAGTGTTTTGTAGATCGACCAAGTTTGTTGTTCCATATGTTTGTTACAGTGACTTTTTGTCTGATATACATATGCAGTTTAATCTAGTATTTAGATGTTAGAAAACATATTGTTCAAGCAAACATGGAAAACAGCAATACACAGAACATTTCATTTTTGAAAAATACAAACCCTGAAAATGTCTAACCTGTGGAGAAGGTGGATAATAGGAATCCACTTATTTATAACTTATATGATAAAATCCTTTTTTTCTTCTGCTTCCCTATTTGATTTATTCAACAGACATGAGATATCTTATTATTTTTATTTGCGTTGGCGCCCACATGAATAATATTTAGGTCAGTGCTGACATATTAGATTTATTGGTATTTATCACTATCGTGAAGTATTACTGTTCTCTTTCTTACTTTTCTTTGCAACCTGCATTCATGATTATATCTGATATTAAGCAAAAAGGTGTTGGATTGATTACGCAGCAGAAATAATGTCAGAATACTACTATCTACATACTTGAATGTGTGTTCAGCTGAATTGCTTTTGAAGGATTCTAGTAATTGCAAAGGATTTTACCTTATTCAAACACGTAAATAATAGACAAGTAGACACTGATAAAACACTGTATGCAGCAAAACGTCTTCCTGTTTGATTGACTGATTCTCGTTTTACTGTACAAGCTTACCATATGTGGAGGGAAGTTATCATTATATGGATCTATCCTACTAGAAGATATTACAGTATATTTCATCAGAATGAATGCTAAATAGAGTTGATAGGTCTGATTGAGTAAAAGTCTGTAACGGTCAGATGTTTTTCATCACATTTGTTACATATCAATTCATTTCGGAATGCAAAATGAGTGATATAAATAAAACATTAAATTAGTACCTAACATATAAAAGCATGAAATGACGGATTCGAAATTGTCATTCTTGCTGACGCAATAACAACAGTGAAGATAAATTGAGTTGATAAATCACAGTTTGCACGAAGCACATTAGATTACACTGCTAGGCACCAAGAAAATAATATGGTGATAGTTTCTTTCGGTTGTTAATTACTATTTCATACGACAATCTCTACTTGACATATACTGAACTCAGGTATATTATATGATTAGTTCGCATTTCAAAATATAGTTCGTAAAAATATAATTTCAACCCAGCTCACTATTTTGTAGTTAAATTGCATCTACGTAAATACGTTCCTAATTCAGACAGTGTATGTTAAATTGAATACAAACACTTTAAAGTATTTGACATGCATTGATTTAGTCCTGCTTGTTAACAAAATGTGAAAATGTTAGATGAGAAAAAAGACTATAAATGGCTATATATCAGTATTATCAGTATCTCATGAAGAAAGAAATATTGTGTGAACTATACATGAATAACAAAATCTTTCAGGTTGGTAGTTATCATAAACTGACATCAGTTGGAGAAACCTTAAGAACCTGGGAGCACTGGGCGGGTGTTTCGTCCCAATATGGGACTCCTCAGCAGTGTGGGCCCAGAACCCCTTTAGGGATTGAACCAAGGACCTTTAGGTTATATGGCTGTCAAGTTACAGTTGAGGTACTGGGTCTGAATCCAGTGATGCAGATTTCCAACTTACGTCAGCTCATGTTGAACATCAACCTGAAATAAATAAATGGATCCTTACAAACCTCAAAACTGAAACAAAATCCTCATTTTTTTAGTTGATTTGAATTCTAATGTCTTATAGAATTTATCACATTACGCATTTCACATTGACATCGGTTCCGGTTGCTTCATCTTTCTTTTTCTGGAGCTGTTTTAACATGAAAGGTTACTTCTGTGATGCAAATAAGTGATAATTAATTTGATATTAAAGTGATGGCAACACACATATAAAGATTTATTGCTAACTCTGTGTATCTGTGTACATATATTCCTCCTGATGAGAATCCCTACACTCATAAGTATATTGGTTGAGAAATATGTGTGTTAACATATCGTCTTTTCCTGGGAATTTATTCGCAAGTATATTAACCAGCTAATTCAGCATTCATTAGAATAATATCAGCATTCGTACCACAGAAAATTATTACATTTGTGACATCATGACTATAATATTAAGAGTTACTTTATTGATTGCTAATTGAACCAAATTCCAGTTTCATCACATTGATGGATAAAGAAAAATTTGGAGGTTATTTTTCTCAGTTCAAGTTATCTGCATAAGCAATTAGTCATGAAAACCCAAGATGAACTTTCATCACACAGTTTAACAGTAGCTGTTGTACCCTTTCTGTTTATGACTGACTTTTTTCAGATGCTGGATATATGGTTCGGGATTTCAATCAAAGAAATACTGATAAGTACTTATTATATTTCAAGAAGCAGTTAATTTTAATGTATGAAATTCATGAATTTAACATCGTTTTTAAACATGAATGCATTGAATTTGATTGGACTACACTTGTCTGGTTCTAAAATATGTTGTATTAACTTCACTATCAAGTGAAACGGAGAACTGCATGCATTTAGTAAATAAATTCACGGCTTCCCCAACCTATCAGCACTTGCAGAACCGTCATATCTTGATGAACAACTTCTCAATTATGATAAGAGATTTCAACGTGCTATTCGTTTGATAAGTCGAGACTTACGGTCATTTGACTACCCACTACTTTATTTTTAATGAGTTTTCCTAATCTCTTAAGTTTCATCTGATTCCTGAAAAATCTACACTCATGTATTCAGGCCTAGTTTCAACCGTGTAATCAAATACTTCAACAGATAGAGAACATATATATTGTTACACTTTTAACAATGCATTTATCATTCACATGCTAGTGAAAGCAATAGGTGAGAATAGATTTAAATCCTTTGAGGATGATCTGGAATTCTGTGCCAAGGAAGAGGATTTTGAAAATGTATGTCACTCCGTATTTAATATTAAAGTATACAAAACCAACAGACTAGAATTCGGCTTCCGTTTATTCTTACCTCTTAGTTCCCCTGGACTATTAACCTGGGGGAACTGATTTTTCTGTTTGGGTACGTATGCCTTTAGAACTGATGCCTTGGTATTGCCATAAGCTGCATTACGATGTCATTTATTCGGTGATGCCTAGAACTGGAAATTAAAAGTATCAGTAAACAATGGGTGATACTTGTTGCAATAGAAACAGCTCTTATAACTTTTTTACCTAGTATGTGAAGCTCCAAGGGATCAGATGGTAGACGCTGTGCTATAGTTTCAGTGAGGACACCACTCACTACGTTGTGTATATTAAGCTAGTGTGTCCCAAGAAAGACACAATGTACGTCCTGGATTCAATTTACGGCAACTTAGAAGCGAATCACATTATAGTATTCAGTTATCCTGTTGGTTACAGAATTCATTTCGCGTGCTCAAAACACTACTTGGTTTAACCAGTAACTTTCTGGGCAAATTATACTGGTTTTTAAAGAGTTTTTCTTGAATATCTCACCAAAAACCTATGAAGGAACTCGATAAAACCAAATGGTTGCTCAAGTAACCTTTCTTCAAATATTTTTAGCTAACGATGAAAGTTCCAGAACTGTCCACAACTAGAAATGAGATTCACCAGTGAAGAGATTGTAAGTACTAAGGAAATACAAGTACCCAACAAAATTAACAAAATTATTTGGTTTTGACGAAAATTTGACACTCGGATATTGACGACCTAAAGTAATTCCAGTGGTTAAAAAATATCCTAACTAAGAAGTTCTAGTAGTAAAGAAAACTATATGAACTGCTGTTTTGAGACATCTTTACATTGCTGGAATTGTTTTCACGTATAACTTTCTGTAATCATAGGTTCATTTCTTGTTTCTGTAATAGCTTCAACTAATACAGAGTAAATGGCGACCAAGTTAAATTTTGATTAGACTGTTTCAGATGGTCATCGGTCGGTAGACAAGAACTTACGCAACTGCGTGGTAACTGAGGTGAAGCATAAACCTACTTGGAGGTCTGTAACCCAGAAGCCACCTATCTGAACCTTTCTGTAACCTGGGTTATTCGTCTTACCCTCACTAACCTCCATGATGACTTGAATTAGTATATGAGCAAAGTCAAAAACAGGCTTTCAAATAAAAATATGTAGTAGCAGAACATTTAGGTAAATTGCTACCCTTAACCTTTCGTAAATAATAGCATGATGCATGCAGTGTGTGAATAACGTAGTTGGTTAGGCTATGCAAGACATAGTAACAGCGAACTTCCAAAATATTTTGAACTGATGTGATATAAGCTTTTATCTGAAAAGTAACCTTTCGTTAGATCTTGGAAGCAGCAGAATGATGAATGTATAGGACGAAGAAATATGTACGCAAAGGTTCCAAAAAGTGCTGTAGTAGCATATTTAAAAACTCTGTTTTATTGTCATGTACGTAAAAAGTGTGAGATAAAAATAGGGTTCTTCTGGTTAAATTTATACAAGAGATTCCCAGCAAGAATTTTTAAAAATGAAAATGTCGCAGATTTTGTGTAACAATTTGAATTTTTGAGGTATAAGTGGTTAGCAATGTAACGTTCTCAATATAGCAAATTAATTTCAGAATAGTATATTCTTTTGGTTAACTCAGAAAAGATACAACCTGCGACGGTTTACTGACCATTAAATACTTTTGTTTGATGAATTCAGTCAATGAAATATCTAGCTTAATAGGCATACAGTTTTCCTAGGCGTCCCTACAATTCAGGTATTCGATGAAAAATTATAGGTCAACCCTAGGAATGATGAAGAAAAGGAGTTATCTGTTTGATATAATAAAACTATTAACCTGGGTAGGATCTCTGGCAAGGTTTGCAATAAAATTTCCCCATGTGAACACCATTTAACTAGATTACAGGAATGAGGTGTACATTGACAAGCAGGAATTTTTATTTGAACGTTCGCTGCTAACCTACCTTTTCGTTTACATATATATATTAGTGTCATGTGGGGGAACCAATACTTTGAATCGCTTGACTTGGTGGCAGCGTTCAATATCCAGTTAACCGACCTGCAGTTTATAATGGTCAGCTGTAGTAATTGTTAGGAGGTGACCAGTTTATGCAACTTATTCACTCCTACAGAATAGAAAATATAAATGTGAAGAAACAAGAAAGTTACTTTGAGATGAGTCTTTTAGTCTTTGTCTTGAAACATCAGTTATAACAGTGTTCACAATCTGATTGTGGTTATCACCTTATAGTAAGAATGAAATCGCATTTTTAACCAATTTTAAAACAACGTGATTGCTAACTTTCCAACATTAGTTATGCTTAGCAATGTACAAGCCTAAAGTGTAAAATTTAACAAGGTGATTTCTTTTTCCTTGACTTTTCATATCCTCTCTTTGCTATTCAGATTTACGAAATAAATCTTTTCAATCTAAAATTAAGATGCGGAACTGCTACTCGATTTTGTTCAATTGTAAATTAATTTCAAATTTCCATTTAATTTGAAAGAAAAAAAATATGATTTTCAGAATTTCATTTTGTTCTTAGAGATTGCACTGTGACGATTTCAAAATATATCTATAGTCTGGAAGAAATTAAGTTAAAATAAAGAGAGAAAAAAGTCACATTTTGAAGATGACAAAATTGAGGATCTGTGGTTTTTCTGAATTCACTATGCATTTGTTATAATGAAAATCTATGCTGTGGTTATTTTTTAGCTACTCATAACCTAATTCTGTCTGTACCGTTACCTGATGCTAAACCCATTACTTATCATGGTCGTAAGCGTTTAAGGCATCCAGTCGAAATCACAGTGTCATTTATTGGTCTACTTAATTTTAGTTGAACTACTTAGACCTTAAAAGACTATGTTTTCGGCGGTAAGTGGGCAAAACGTCAGCTTAGAAAGTCGTATTCTATCAGCTATAATGCTGACTGACACTGACTTGAGTTAGAAGAATAACTACATAGTATTCAGATCACTTCAGTCTGGTGGCGAATCACTTCAAGTAGGTATGAGTGGTTTTCATCTGCTCATATGAGTCAATAGTTTGCAATGAAAAATTTTTTAGACATACATGTGCAACTGTTTTGATAAAAAAGCTATTTGACAATCATCGCAGGTATATAAAAGAAAAGTGCAGAAGATATTAGATATGACGAACCAAGTCTTTCCCAGTGCTTTGCAAAAGTAATTATCAAGTTTCTGTGTTACTATTTCACCTTCGAATCCAATAAACATTTACGGCGTCCCATTCCAAATCAACTGTTGAAGACATCAAATCGTGTTAACAGATTCTGATTGTCAATTAAAGGCGAATTAATACTGATCAAACAGATATAATTTATGACGCTTTTTCATGTTGAGTGAATATACAACACTGATTTGTTTATTCAGCCGTTAACTTCTACAAACATCGAATAAAGTAAATCGGTGAAAGTCTTTTAAATTTTAATTATAGGAAATACGAACGCAACATAAGTAAGAGATAACGTTTAAAGAATGTAAAGAAAATATTCTCGAAGTCTTCCACAAAAAGTGATTTTTTGCGCTGGTCAGTGAGGAGATAAAATGTCTGGTTGTTTAATCAAAGCCACTGAATGATATCAGTCATTCATGTGTGTAACATGACCACTGTGCTGGGACACTGAAGATGACCAAGCTTTTCGTTATGCTAGACGACTCAGCTGAAGCATGAGGAAGCAATTCCTGGCATATGTCCATGTCTGTCATCGGTTTTCAAAAGGCTGTGTCTGCATAATCATTCGAACTGATAATCTTTAAATAATTTCTACTGCAATATATTATTATCATTGATATTTTTCCTTTGCGTTCCAAGTGAAACATAAGACGTCAGTAGCACGCCTCCATTGCCATCTCTCCTCTGCAGTTTTTGAACCTGACTCCGCCACTGCCAACCAGCTTACATCTCTTCCTCACATCATCTCCTCCATCTCACCCTCGTCTCAGACACCCAACTCGTCCTTTCCCATTCCGATTCCACTCGACGGCCTGGACTGCACTGGCCTGGCCTACCCTGGCCTGATACGTGATGCCCCCAGTTAGCCTTCTCAGTGTATGCACAATCCAGTCCATCTCCACTTTCTCATGGATATTCGTTGGGTAAAGGGTTAATGGTTGGTTCGTTGTCAGCCAGCCAGCCAGCCACAGTGACTTCCCTGTTGCTTATTACTTCTGACCATCCATCTAATCTTCAGTGTCAGTACAGAAAGAGAATAGACAGCAGCTGTTGATGAATATCTGTACTTTGTTGCAAATGCTTCTCATGACGCATCAAGTCTCTCAACCATCACACAGAAGCACTGACTTGACTGACTTGATTGAATTAGTGTTCAAAATGTGGATGTTGTACACGCGTTATACTGGGTGGGTGGAGTAGATCCGCACACGGATTTCAGATTAGTGAGAGCATGTCTTCTTTTCCGATCCTGGCTTTGACATCCTCGTCTGTGATGCCACCTGTATTTGAAACGATGCTGCCTTGCCTGCCTGGCTGGCTGGCTGGCTGGGTAGGTGAAACAGACTACTTCCTTCATTTTTCTCCCGTTGATGCTGATTGCTGCTTCTTGTCGATGCTGTTGTTCCTTGGGTATCCACATCACCTCCATCCTCTCTACACTCACTTGAAAGAAGTCCTGTCTTCACTGACTCGCCTCTTCTGTCAACTTGTTAGTTTTCGCCTGCAGATCTACGCGCTCATGTGACATTAGACATGAATCATCATTGTCGGTGAAATACAAATCTTCTAGTGTCTTCTCATGAGTCCAGTCAGCATATGTCCCTGTTCTCGCTCCCCACGGTCTACTGCATCATCCAGTCCAGTCGACCACAATCAGGAAGATCAATTGTGATAGTAGACGGCAGCCTTGTCTTCATCCTGTCTTCACTTCAAACGCGTCGCTGAGCATTCCATTGTGGATCATATAGGTGTTGAATGAGGTTGATAAAGGGTGGTGGCACTAAAACCGTATTGTTGAAGCAACTGTCAAATCACTTCTCGGTCAGCACTGTCAAAGGCCTTTTCAATGTCGTTGAAGTTGAAGTAGAGTTGAGTTGAGTTGACTGCCATTCTACACTCTGTTCTATGATGATGCGTAGCGTTGTGTTGCAATTCGATCCTCACATGATTTGTTCTTCCTGAAGCCAGCCAGGAAGCTAGCCAGCCAGCCAGTCAATCTGATGTGGTCGCAATTTTCAATCCAGAGCATCTTCCATTCTCTCCAGAATGATGCGGCATAATATTTTGGTTGATTTGGGTGGACAGCAGCATGATTCCTCGTCTGTTCTTGCAAACGCTGTGGTCTTTATTCTTTGGAAGTTTGACAGAATAGTCCTCCTTCCAATCAATCAGCAGGTACCCCCCTTTCCTTCCAAAGCTTCTGAAGTAGTGGTGTGGTGTTAGCGTTTCCGCTGTTGTCTCTGCGTCTGGTTTCAGTGCTTCTGGAGGGATTCCATCTGGTCCTGCTGCTTCTCACTGATTCTGCAGTTTTATCGCATTCAAGACTTCTGCTTTTGTCCGAGGGCCTGTGTTCACTGGTAGTTCTTCGGCTGGGCTGCTGGTTGTATTCCTCGACGAGTTGTATGTGGTGGTCGATTGAAGAGATTTTGAAGTGGCCAGCACATATTTTACTTTCTTTCTCCTCTTGCGTAACTAGCTTCACACCACTATATTTCATTGGTTTCTTCTGCATCGATGTCTTCCTTCACAGATAGTTACCTGGTTATTTGATACAAATAATGTTATCAGGTCTCTGTCTCTCCTACCTGAAGCCTGAAGCCTGTAGCCTGCAGCCTGTTCTACTTCACTTGCCAGTGTGTCGTAGAAGTGTCGTTTGTCCTCCCCACTTCCTTCTCCAGTGTAGTGTTTCATGCGTTGTACTCACTTCTTCTTATTTGCGCTGTGCATCCTTGCACTGGTCCTTCTTCTGCTCCACCATCTTCCTCTCCCTACTCCATCAGCTTCCACGTGTCCGTCGACATTCATTCCTTGTCCCATTTCCAGTTCTTTCCCAACACGATTATCCAGATTTATTCCCACATGCCTTTCTAAGAGTTCCAGTGTTCTTACACCCCCGACCCTTCAGCGATGTTGCTCAATGTCTCCCATTTTTCCCTGATAACTAGCTGACTGACGTGAAGATGTCATTTGAAGCGTCCTCCTTCAGTTTCTGTGTGTTGAAATGAACTGTGCTCTATTATCAACTTATTTCAAGGCTTTCAAATTGATTTTGAAGGTGGGTTCCTTGCACTAGGTATTGGTGTGAGTGGTGTGAACATACATCTGCTCCCCTTCTTCATCTTGTCTCCAGTAGCCTGCCTCTCCATCTCCACTTCATTCAGTTTGAGATGAAGTCGATGTGATATTTAGTGTGTCCTGTCCTGGTGTCTGGTGAAATCAAATCCATGTCGTAGCCCTGTGAATATTCTTGTGTTTGTACACACTGCCTCACCTCCAATCACCAAATCGTTGAATGCTCAGAAGTCTGCAAACAGTTCTCCATTCTCATTCACTTCACCGAGTACTTCCCGACACATGGTTAGTTCTCTTCCTGTGTTGTCTCCTCCCAGTCAGGTATTCATGTCGCCCATTAGAATTTTGATGTCACCAAGTGGAGTTGGGTATTGTCCAGTGTTGATTGCAGTTGTCTGTCGAATTCCTCCTTCTTCTCTTCATCTGCATTATTTGTAGGTGCATGGCGTAGCACTCAGTGATTTTCACTTTCCTTCGCATTCACTTGAATCTTGGTGTCATGATCGTGATGTAGGAGTAGGAGATTGGTTTGCATTGCATGAGAGAGAGCCTTCGATGTTGTTGGGGACATCATGATAGCCACCAAGATTAGATTATTGACTTCTCTCTAGTTGACAGTTTTGAGAGTCCACTTGCATTCCATCCACTTTCACAGATTCATATCACTTCTGTGCTATAGCTTGTCATCTATTTGGCAATCTGAGGAGCCTAGCCAGACAGCTTCTAACATTGTGCGGACTTTTCCTGTGCCAATCTTTAATTTCGCTTTCATCGATGGGAAACACAGGGGCCGATTGGCTTCACGAAGGGTTTCACCAACCGACGTCATTTCGTCTTTCCTATTCCAGAGAGTAATAGGTTTGTTTTTATGTTTAATATTTTCTTTGTGCTTTGAAATTTCTTCAGGGATTGGTTAGGTTTTCTGATGTAGGGTTGTTAGCCCTATGCGCAGCCTCCTCTCTTTATCTGGGCTTAGGATCGGCTAGTAACTAGTGAACTAGCATATTCAAGACGCTGAGGATAAACCACGAGCCTTGAGACTGATTTTCCTCAAAGTCTCTTACCCGATCATACGTACTGTGAAAAAATGACTGCCATTTAATTGAAATATTGTTTTCATAGTAAACCGAGCAGCCGTTAATCAGCAGTGTCTTTAAGATAGCTATACGGTATTTATTTATGAAACTGTTAGAAGCCTACTTAAGTGGTATGACTCCTAATTTCAACTAAATGACTTTTATGTTGTATGACTTTCTGTATTGTTAAAAAAAAACCTCGGTGCAGACTGAAATGTTCTGTCCGACTGTCAGCAATTTTTTATTAGTCTTCAATATTCAGGAATTTATATTTGGACAGGACTACTTCCTACTGCCTTCAGCCATAAAGAATTAACTTCAGTGTTTGGCATGTGATCCATGTTATTTCCATATATTTTCTAGCCCCAGGAATATTGAAACGCATTGTAAAAATATTTACGAAAAACTCTGATGTCACCAGTGTATGCACAGACTACTAAGAATTGACTGCAGATTGTGAGAAATGCACCAAAGAATCTAAATGTGAAGCAGGTGAAATGTAGGTACTCTCAGGCTACCCTATCTGATGGTAATGCTTTTTTACAAAATGTGATGAAGATATTATCAAACAAGTAGCTGTAAAAGGTATGAACTTTCATTTTGAAATTTCCTAGGATCTCTCTTCTGGCGTATAATGACATTAAATATTATGCAGTTATTCCTAATGGAAAGCAGTTGAAAAATATTAGTTGTTGCTCAGTTTCGTATACATTTAAAATTAATTTTATTGTAAGTCTGGGATAAAACTCGTAGAATAGCATCAAGAGGACTTTATAAACTACGCCGTATGAACACAATATTCACAAGACTCCACCCGCTTCTACCTGAGGCTTTGGATTTTATGGCATTACCTAGGTTAATGTGAACAGGAATCCCCAATATTCTTTTTATGTCGAGACGAATAAATCATGATTTATAATCAGAAATGTTCAAAAATGGATAAGTATCCTTTGTTTTCTACCTGGTCTCTTCATTGAGGTTTTTAGTTTCTTTTTTTTACTGGTTTAAGTTACAGCTGAAGAACTGGAATTTCTTTCAGTTTCTGCTTCAAATGGTATTTTTTGCATTTTTATTTAAAGAATGTGGACTTTGTAAGTTTCACCCTTTTTTAAAGGGCTTTCATTTATCTATGTAAATTCTTTCATTATTTTTACTTGCTTAAAATTAGAGTTAATGCTTAAAAGTAATAACTAATTTCACAAAACACACAGGGATATATGTTGGTCAGCGTCAGTAATTCCAATAGCCATGGAACTTTTTACTTTTTCTGTGATAATATGATTAAAACCGTCCAAGTGTTGTTGGTATTATATATATATATGTAGCAACGTTATATTTATTTTATATTGCTTATAAAAAAAGAAATTAGAGTGTTTTCATCTAGCAATCACATGCTATTAAGGCTGTTTGATGCTTCCGACATATAATGCTAAATAGAAGATAGTGATATTTATCTTCATCTAATTGCAGAGTAATGTGTAAGTACTGTACAAAGACCACGATGGTATCTATCACTTATGTGTCATCAGCATAACGTAACGTAATACAGTCTATCCGAATTTATAAAGTACCGTGCCGTATTCAATAGACCATAATACGGACAACACGAAACATTGATTTGATTTTCTAATAATACGTTTTTCGCTGTACAGAAGTTTGACGTTATCATACAAACCAACTACAATTATACTTTCAGGAAACAATATCCAAGGATTTTTATCTTGAGTTATTTTTACAGTAAAAAATAGAAATGATGCTTTTTTGATCCATTGGCTTAGTCAACTTGATGCAGTTATATAAGTAAAGTATTATTCACGTTCATTCGACTTATCATGATTTAAATGAGAGTGATAGGGAGTAGCCTACATCGAAAGCTGCATTCTAATTCATCAGCCGTTAAAGTAAAAGTATGGGGTTTCAACCTTGTTTCATGTTACTGTGAGGACAGGGAAAACCTTATTGAGCAACTTTGTCCTTCAGATGACCAGTGAAAATAAGCGTACAACTTCTGACTCAATGACTTTATTTTCTTTGTCACCGGCCGGTCTTTGCTGCCTGATTTTCACGGCTCAGTCAAATATCAGGTTTGATGAAGAACAGTCAGTCACCTCAACTTGGTCACCTCAGAGGGTTTCCCAAACTTAGTTTTCACAAGTACACTGTGAAATTCATTTGTGGTAACACTGTTGATGTAATGCTCAAAGAATGATTTTGTTTGAAGTATGCAATTTACTACATTTGTTCATCGGTCTGTGAATTTCAAAAACTCTTGCCAGTATGTTCGGGTGTTATTGGTTGCCGATCCCAACAATATCGTTAATTAACTCATCGATAAAGAAGAGGCAGTGATATAATTTTGACAGAGAAATATTTTATTACACACTTGAATGATAACTTTTAGAACCGAATTCAATGGTCATTCAACTTATCAGCATCTTTATTATGAGCAAACGAACAACTGAAAACCTGATATTACAAGACTGGCATTATGTCCTAGTTTTTCGACCGAAAAGTTTGCATGCAAGTTGTATACTAAATGGTACTGAGGATCATGAGAAACTGCCGAAAGAACATTAATGATCATTTAGCGGTCTTTCTTCGGAGTCTTCAGAGTTCTTTTTTCCTTCCAGGTGTCTGTTGTTTTTAGAAGGCAGTAAACTTGAGGAATGAATACACCATCTGCGAAACTGAAATATACCAAATATGTCTATCATATCATCGACATGGATAATTATTTACATGATGAAGCAAATTTTATATTCACTGATGGTACAACAGGTAATCACTCCAAAAAGGCCGAATTTTCAAACACTTTCCTCAGAAAGAATGTGAAGGGAAAATATATGTATGAAGAGAAGCAGATTCCTCTGATTATTTACTAAAAAAGATATATAATTGCTGAAATAAACTTCAACTGTTTAAGGAAAGACGGTTCTTCGATGACAATCATGATGATCTTCATGACCATATGTATTTCTTCATTGCAGTTTGAAGACCAGAAAGGTTTCAAACATTTTCGATAACTTGCTTTCTACCTTTTCATTTGCTTACAGCAGTTAACCACGTGAGCTTTCTCAGCTTCACTCCCAAGACCAAACAGAAACCAACCAAATACTGAACGGTAGACATATGTTTGGGCAGAATTTTCAGTGCGCTGTTTAGGCACCCAATGTGCTTGTGGCCTATTTATCCAATCAACACACTGACTTATCAATCCTTAGTAGAGATGCGCCGTGCAAGTGATGCCGCTGTTAGTCAGATGGAATTCTCGTCTTCTTTACTGGCAAGCTGTCGATCGTATAGGCTGTCTTTCAAAATCAACCATAGTCAAGTCTTGAGAGACACTTCCGTTGATTAATGTCACTTGTAATCCAGCACTCGATCCTTTTAGCCCGAGTTGTTCAACTACACGTCGCCGAAGTAGTGTGGTGTCTGGCCTACTGTTCAATAGGGCGCAGGTGACCAAAATCTCTATATGGTGAAAAAAAATGCAAACTGGAACAAAGTAGGTATTATTCCTGTTTTGTACATAATTACATAACTAACCTGATCTGTCTAGACCTTTATCTGAAAGATCTTGGCAGGATATCTAGAAATACCATGTACACGTTCTACAAGTGGACGATGAGCCACAAATATTTTATATTGGCTAACAGCATTTCATGGTGGTTGGAATCGCGGTGGGACGTGTTTGAATCCATGACACTAGTTGGAAATTAAGTGTCTATGCCACTAAACCACAGTTCTACACACAATAGCTAATAACAGTCTTTGAGCATTGCTGAAGACTACAGAAATTCAGGTTTACACATGTTTTGTTCACTTGTGGCTAGCCGCTGATTACGACAAAGTCATCACAGTCTGAATTCCTTAATGATTTATTACAAAACCGACCATTCTGTCAGAGTCAATAAGGTTTTAGCTTCTACAAACGTTTTAAGCAGATTTTAGAATCTTGTATGCAAAAACATGTGTGAATTATCTTGCTTTTCTGTACCTCTTATCTAAGCTGGAAGTCACAATCCCAATATCCATGGTGATCCAGTAAGCTTGTTTACGGTCATATACTTCAGTTTGCTTTAACGCTTATCTATTCTTTTCTGGTCATTCTAGCTTTGCTATTCTAATTTTTTCTCATTTCCTCACACTTATTTCCTGTGTGACCTGTGATTAATCATCTCCTGTTGCTATCAATCTCTTTTTTTATTAACTTTTGTTAATCCGACAACAGGAGGTGTTATTCTCCATATAATTATAAATGCAGTAAAATTACCAAGGAAACATACATTTTCATATGCATGTAGCCAAAAAGTGTGAACTTGAGGACCGTGTTTTACTGTCAACCATTGCATTTGAAATCAGAACATGAATGCTTAGCTCTATAAATATGTCAGTACAATCCTAGGATCTGTAAACGGATCACACAGCAAAAGATGCCATTAGGTGTTATTATTATTATTGTTAAGAATTAAAATGATAATGTTGTGAATAAAGTTCTATATGATGCCTAAAGACTTATGGATTTTTCTTGTACTATTTCTGATAGGAGGCGGTGATGTGAAAATTGAGAATCAATTTCTAAGTTACGTTGTTTCGAAAAAAATTTCAAAAAAGGCACAAAAAGTAACTGAAGTTTTAGAATTTTGTTAAAACTTTCAATATTGAGAAAAGTGATTCCTAATACTGTAATAAGTTAGGCGATCGGGGGTGTATTAAAAACTGTTTTGAAAGGGTAATCCTGTAAAACTTTAGTTTTTAAGTCACATACTTTTAAATTAAGATCTTTTCATTGTTGTGAGGCAAATCTCATAATTCTGTTGCCATTACATTTATATATCACTGGAGCGAAACACTGCGTATCTCCCTTAATTATAAAGTTTATGAAAGTACTAGTCAGTGACAATCTTATTAGTATTCCGATAAAAGTAAATGACAGCAGAATGATTCGCATGATCAGATCTCTATCTGTCTATCTATCTGTATATATATATATATATATATATATATATATATATATATATATATAAATCTTCCAAGGAGATAAAAGCGAAACATTTCCTCCCTCTTTGAAATTAACACCTTTAAAATGCCTAATTCTTTTACAATTTTGATCGTTTGTCTGTGTGAGCTTATAGACTCTTTTTGTACATTGTCATACATAAAATCAAATTAATGAAGTATGTGGATAAGGGAATCACTGACATTTTATTTTGTAGTGTTATTTTCAAGCTGATATCTGTACCACTCTAACAAATGTTTCACTCGATATTATTCTAGTTAATTTCCATGTAACGATTAGATATGTGGTACAATAGTTAGTTATTTTGATAATATAGACTCAGCTAACATATTTTCGTGTTCAGAAAGAACTGGACACGGGTTAATCTGGACAGCTAAGTGCTTGATTGTCAAAAGGCACACATAACAATCCCAGAAAACAAGACAATGGATTTACACATTATTTTGCTGAGTGATTCAAGAGTATAGCTTAGGTAATGTATTCAAATGCAGTTCGATGTAAGATTACTTTGACTTAAAAAAGTAGTGATAGAGAATTATTTACTGGCGTAAATTATTTCTCATAATGATTGTATATGACTAGTTTTTTCAGATATCCAAACCAGGTTAGAACTTGATGGTTTGAAAAATTTAGATATTTGGTAAATGATATTCATTATTTTGATATTCGTATTTCCCTGTGAATGTAAAACAAAATAAATTATGTTCAGCTGATGCTTCGCTATTTAATGCTAGCAGCTTTATCATAGTTTTTTCTAATTGAACTTTGCAATATCCAAGCTTATACATGATAAGTTGGCATATTTTCTTCTGCATAAATGCTTTTGTGCTGTCAAATTCTTGAACAAAGATGATATCTATATAAAGTGTATTACGTAGAAAGAGTGTATAATTTACAGACTGAGGTTTGTATGTGCAAATGTGCGGAGAGTTCTTATCTTGGTCATGTCAGTATGTGAAGTGGATTCGGACTAGGTCAAATTACGTTTTATTCCCTGGTTTCTACTTAGACGATTTTCACTTCGATTTGTTCATAAAAAAAGGAGTCACCTGACCCAGTTGATACTGGAATGAAATGTCCCAACTACTTAGTAGTTAGGCATATTACTGAAACATGACATAAAATGATTGCACAAGCATCATTTAAGCCCAAGTATATGACATGGTGAGGATGTATGTTAATGTTTATTGAAACATTAACCACTAGCTGGCTTAAGCCACCTTTATAAGTCTAAAATAACTTGTCATTACATTTAATCTTCCTTGGGAAACACATTTCGATTGTCAATCCAAAGGAATTTCATCCTTTGAATGCACTAAGGGCTCTTTAATGTGTTTGACGCTTTGCAGAACACTTTCATATAGCTATTATTGAGCACTTTTAAAAATTTCATCTTTGGTGTGTGGTTTGTATGGGTTGACTATTATTGAGTCCCATTATTTTACTATCTGACATAATTTATTTTCTATTTAACGAGTGAATCTTATTGGATAGTTACTCGTTTTAAGTATTTTGTTTGTTTTACATTCATTTGGAAATATAAACACCAAAATGATGAATGTCAGCGTTTTCACTGACTGTATTCCTGGAAAAATCATCTTAAATCTTTACTAGATTGTTGTGACTCAACAGTTTTCTTCCCAGTGTCTTCCCTCAGCCATAAACAGCAATGACGCTGAAATATTAAAGATTTCTGCACACGTTAAGCTGGATTTTTTAATATAGTGCATAAATAGTCATGATGGATAGTAGCTAGCAGCGCATAAATATTTAGGTTTAGATGGAGTAAAAATGATTGAAATAAAATCCATACGGTGTTTACATTTATCTGCTTTCGAAGAATTTTAGCGTTGGAGACGATTCGCTAGTCTTCTTGTCATTCATGACATTAAAATGGTACCACTGGAAAGAAAAACGTTCCCTATTATTGAATATTGCTGTGGGAAGACCATATTATTGGGGAAGCCCTTATAATTAAGATTTGCATTGGTGTTAACTATATACCACTAAGTTGCTTGTTTTTCAAAAAAAATCATTATTCTTCATGTCTAATGGAATCTAGCGGAAACCCAACTTTGGTTATGTAGTCTATTCGATGGTCAGCAATGGAATCCAGCCACCCATTTCTTCTTATTTGAGCCTCGTCAGCTGAGTGTTCCTGAACCTTAGCGTGCGGTATTTTTCCCACTGAGTCAAACTTTGCACCAAACGTCGAAAGATTATTCAATAGGCCAAAAGAGCACAATAGTCACCTCTGTACAACGGGTATCAGTTGTTGTTTCGATACTGCAATCTGTTATTATGTTAGGTTGAACTGAATAGGAGCTCTGCTGCCGAAAGGGGTCGAGCAACTGAACCCTTTATAACAACGACAAGTTACAAGTGTCCAAGAACAAATGAAACTCGTTGTACAAGAGGTGTCTTTTGTACCCCAGTGGTGTAGCGGATTACGCTTTTGCGTTTGAGGCAGTGGGTTCGTATCTCGGTCGGATCAGCACCACATACTGACAGTTCCCGGGGAGGACAAAGCGTGCCTGTTTGATTCCACTCCTAGCCACCAAGCAGACTAAAAAGTACCAAATATTCGGGCAGGATCGAAGCATCCTCCCATCTGACAACAGAGGTGGAGCAGTCCGAAGCCTTAAGTTAACAGGAGATTACAAGCATGAAAACATCAACTCTGATTAAACTAGACCTTATAATCTGACCAATAAGGAATTTTTTTAGGATGCAGAAAGATTGACACAATCTTCATGTGAAGCCTCATATGCCTGAAGCTTTTGCAATCAATCACTTTGCTTCGAAATTTCGAGAAAAATCAAGTGAACCAACATATAAGTTTCAGGTTGATTGAAGAGGTGAAAAATCATAAGGATTTAAATCTGTTAGGCCTGAAAATAAACAAGATCATTGTAATATATATAAACTTTGTGATTTGTATATATTGCTGACTTTACCGTAGACGTTGTGAATACACTTTCTGTTTTATTACTGTCTTTTCTGTTTACAAAAAAATGAGTGACCATTTAGGGTGGAATATTGAGGCTCTGTCAAGCCAATGGTAAAAATATATAAAAGTGACAACTAGAGCTATATAAGAAGTTATAAAACAACAACTATTACCAGAAAGAAAGACTTTGTGATAGAAAATATACCAGACAGGGGGTTGCTTATTTCCATTCTGAATAAACTAAAGGTTCTTGGTATGTGAAATACAGTGACATTTAAAGTGAAAATCCATATACAAGGGACTTGGTACCAATGCCTGCTAGAGATATCTGGTTTAGAATCATTCCGTCTCGTAGTGGACACGCTCGCATCGAACTACTTGGAATCCACTGGTTATTATCTTCTGAATTCTCCTAATAAATGGCATTTTGTTATTATCAGATAGTATATGCCTTTACACAGACACGATTTACTTTTTTACTGCACAGGTCACAGTTTCTGTTTGAAGAATTTGGAAGAGATATGATCTGAATAATCGTTTTTCCGAAAACCCAATGATTTCAAGAGGGCTTACATGGACAGATTTCAAGTGAAAAATCATCACCTAGTATAAATACTAGTCTGCCAAACTACTTTTATCTCTGATAGTCAAATGATAATCATTGAATAGCCGGAAGTACTGTGCAACTGAAAGGACAACGAATTTCTTTTATTGTCTATATAATACTTTAATAGAAAAATGAAGTTATTCAGTGCTAAATTAGTTCATCAATAAGTGATTTAATGAGTAGGGATAAATGAAAACATATACTGCACTAGTCATTTAGTAGTTACTAATTAGTGACGTACCCATATACTTGAATGCGAACCAAATGTTGTTCGTCATTTTGAAATATAGTAAACAAGTAGAACAAAATGCAAATGTGTCAATCGTTTTACGTTATATCGTTTGAGGAAACCGAGGTAATCCGGCGAATTTCAAAAAACTGTTCACTGTCGGTTGATTTCCTGTAGACGATGATTGAATTTAGAGTAGTTTTCATCATGAACTGACATCAGCTCTGTCAGCTCTGTAGAGCTATCTCTTCTTAACTTGGACATCCTCAGCAGTTTGTACCAAGGAACTCATAATGAATCAACCCTAGGATAATCAGATTTTGTGGATAACACTTTATTACTTGGTTAATGAAATTGAGAAAAATGATCAAAATCTGTTGCTTCTGTCAATTCCCATACAACCCAAACATCAGTTTATAAAACGTAGAGTTGATTTCCGAAACTATTAAATATTCATTTTTTCTATGTACACAGCATGGATAGGATTTTCAAACAAATTTCGATTGATGAATATCATGTAGATTTTTGTTTTGTTACCTAATTTAACCGTCAGTGAAAGCATACAGTTCTGGAATTATCGATTCTTAAATTTATCAAATGGAATGTGTTTTAAATCCCATTGGAAATAATTCTTTCAAATGATTCTCATGCTGAATTTCCCACATATCCAAGAATGATGCTTATTTTCACGAGATTTGAAATTTAAACAATCAACCATCTAGTAAAAGAAATTTGTTGATGCGAAAGCTATTTCATTGTTGACAAATGCACATTTTCTATGCTATAAACATACTTTTTGACAAAGATAATTTGTCTTCAGTTCAGTTTATAAAAGAAAATAACGAGCAAGTTCAGTACGTGGTACGGAGGTGATGAGAAATAAATTGTGCTGAGAAGGAAACAGATAGAATTACTGTTCTATTTCTCATGGGCGTTAATTTACGTGGATAAGTATTTTTATAAAAATATGTACAATATTAATATATGTCAATAACACACGGAAGAATCAGTTTTTTTTATTCTGTGTAATATCTATCGAGTCGACGCGACTGACACTAGAGAAGATGGAGGAAATCCAATGATATTACAAATATACAGATGCTAGCTGCTCAGTGCCTAACTTGATTCTACTTCGTGTTTATATCCAATCAAATTCTATCAAATATCAATGAAATAGGATAATTAAATTAAGTAACTTTACATGATCAGACACTGCGTTCCATACTACTAAGCTAATTGACCGAAATGCAAATCAATTATTCGACAAAATTTAGTTTTACGGAATATTCTGTTTGTGTGAGTAGTCGTAAACTACTCATACCGGCCAGCAGTGATCGTCATCCAGATCAAGGTTGTCTAAACATCACATGACGGATTAACTTTTGCAGGATCAAATTCAACCGAACCATTCTGCAAAGCAGTTTGGTATAGTCAAGGACATAATGTAGGTATGCTAATTTATTTATCTCAGCTTATTTGTGATATTTTATTGATGGGATTCCACTGCGAGAGGAGACCAAAAAGAATGAAATCCAGAGTAGCAATCAGGTTAAAATTGATTTACATGGTCTAGATATGATGCTTATGACTAACTTGTCGGGTACCGTTGGTTTGATTTCACGAGAAGGTATAAGCTCTAACGCTGCAGATATGCCATCTTATTAATCGTGGAAAATAGAAAAAGCATGACTCTAGGCCTCCTTCTATATAACCTCTAACTATCTAACATTCGTATAGTTTCTTAGTTGCATTCTTTTTCAGGATTTTTCGTTTCCTTTTAATTACCAAATATTCACTTGTCAACCTGTTATATATTGTTATTTATTCTTACATGTGAACTGATGTTCCCTTGTTGAACAGGCCATACTGGAAATTATTCTTTCTTAAATTCAGAAGATAGAAATACTCTGATCTAAGTGAGGACAGTAAGATAATTATTGAAATTAGAGTGTAACTTCAAGGAATAATTTAACAGATTTGGCCTAATTTTATCGCAATAGGAAAATGTTTGATTTTCAAAAAAAATAATCTTATGACAATTTATTAAGATTTACTTCATAGATATGCAAAGTAGGTTGAGATTTGATAGTCTGAAAAAAGGGTGTTGAATAATTGACATTCACTATTTTAATATTTTTATTTCGCAATGAAAATTTAATCTCACCTAATTAACTAGTTCACTAGTTACTAGCCGATCCTAAGCCGGGATAAAGAGAAGAGGCTGCGCATAGGGCTAGCAACCCTACTCCAGAAAACCAATTCAATTCCTGAAGAAATTTTAAAGCACAAAGAAAATATAAAACATAAAAACATTCCTCACTGGTATCAGACAGATGAAATGACGCCAGTTGCTGAAAGCCTTCGGGAAGCCAATCGGCCAATATGTCTTCTCTCGGTGAAAGTGTATGTAAGAATGGGCATATGGAACGGGAACTAATCTCCTCCTCTTACATCACGATCATGACACCAAGATTCAAGTGAATAGGAAGGAAAGTGAAAATCACTGAGTGCTACGCCATGCACCTACAAATAATGCAGATGAAGAGAAGAAGGAGGAATTCGACAGACAACTGCAATCAACACTGGACAATACCCCACTCCACTTGGTGTCATCAAAATTCTAATGGGCGACATGAATACCTGACTGGGAGCAGACAACATGGAGAGAGAACTGCTTATGAGTGGAGAGGCACACGGCGAAATGAATGAGAATGGAGAACTGTTTGCAGACTTCTGCTGACTTAATGATTCAGTGTTTAGAGGTGATGCAGTGTGTACAAACACAAGAATATTCACAGGGCAACGACATGGATTTGATTTCACCAGACACCAGGACAGGACACACTAAATATCACATCGACTTCATCTCAAACTGAATGAAGTGGAGATGGAGAGGCAGGCTACTGGAGACAAGATGAAGAAGGGGAGCAGATGTATGCTCACACCCTTCACACCAATACCTAGTGCAAGGAACCCACCTTCAAAATCAATTTGAAAGCCTTGAAATAAGTTGATAATAGAGCACAGTTCAATTTCAGCACACAGATACTGAAGGACTAAAGTACGAAGGACATCTCCACGTCAGTCAGCTAGTTATCAGGAAGAAATGGGAGACATTGAGCAACATCGCTGAAGTGTCTGGGGTGTAAGAACACTGGAACTCTTAGAAAGGCATGTGGGAATAAATCTGGATAATCGTGTTGGGAAAGAACTGGAAATGGGACAAGGAATGAATGTCGACGGACACGTGGAAGCTGATGGAGTAGGGAGAGGAAGATGGTGGAGCAGAAGAAGGACCAGTGCAAGGATGCACAGCGCAAATAAGAAGAAGTGAGTACAACGCATGAAACACTACACTGGAGAAGGAAGTGGGGAGGACAAACGACACTTCTACGACACACTGGCAAGTGAAGTAGAACAGGCTGCAGGCTACAGGCTTCAGGCTTCAGGTAGGAGAGACAGTGACCTGACAACATTATTTGTATCAAATAACCAGGTAACCATCTTTGATTGAAGAGATCAACGCAGAAGAAACCAATGAAATATAGTGGTATGAAGCTAGTTACGCAAGAGGAGAAAGAAAGTAAAATATGTGCTGACCACTTCAAAAAGCTCGTGAATCGACCACCACATACAACTCGTCGAGGAATACAACCAGCAGCCCAGCCGAAGAACTACCAGTGTGCACAGGCCCTCGGACAAAAGCAGAATTCTTGAATGCCATAAAACTGCAGAATCACTGAGAAGTAGCAGGACCATATGGAATCCCTCCACAACCACTGAGACCAGACGCAGAGACAACAGCGGACATGCTCACACCTCACCACTACTTCAGAAGCTTTGGAAGGAAAGGGGGGTACCTGCTGATTGATTGGAAGGAGGACTACCCTGTCAAACTCCCAAGGAATAGAGACGAGAAAGATTAAGCAACAAGGAACTGTGGCCTGGCAACTAACCGAGAAAGAACCCAGCACCCAACAAATATGCAGAATAAAGTGGAGATGGATTGGGCTTACACTGAAAAGACCAATTGGGGACATCACGCGCCAGGCCAGGCCGTTGTGTGGAATCGAAATGGGAGACGACGAGTTGGGCGTCCGTGGCAGTGCAATATGTAGGAGATCACGTGAGAAAGAAACGAAAGCTTGTGGGCTGTCGTAGAGCGAGGTTGAAAAGACTGCAGAGGAGAGAGTGAAATGCAGACATGCTACTGACGTCGTATGTTCCACTAGGAACCCTAGGGAAAAGTAAAAATTAAAAAAATGAAATTTTACCACGTTGTTTAACCTAGTCGCTAAGCGGGAAGAGTCACGTAACTTAGTAACTTTTATGAAGTAATTATGTTCATGCATTGGATCACGGAAATTGAATTTTAAGGATAAAACTGAAAAAGGCTCCGGTTCATGACAATTTATTTAATCAATGTATTTTTGTGGCTAATAGTTAAAATATACATTGCTGAAATTTATTTTCTTGCAGTTTTTACTGAAGATATGTTAAAACTCACTGGATAGTGAAATTGTGTAGTGCCGTAGAAAAGAGACCTATATGAATAAGAGAGTAAATATAGTTGAAAACTAAACATGATAACAAGTTCTCAACACTTCTGACAGATACAATAAGCTTAAAAGTTGAACGTAACTTTCTATATTCATAAAACCTTTCAGAATAGACAGTCTGTATAGTTTTCTTTTTCATAAGTGTACTCTATCCATTCCTATTTGAGGCACTTTTCTCGAAACCTATGTAGAAAGTAACGAGTCCTGAAAAGTACGAAGTGCTTATTGCTTGCTAAAAGTTGTTCAGAAAAGTAAGAGATGTACTAAAGTTCTTCACAAGCCTAGCACATAAATAAGGTGTAATGAGCATATTTTACAACAGCGCGTGCAATAAATCTAAAATACACGATTTCATAACGTTAAGTGCTGTGTCAGATAATCGGATATTCTGCAATGGATCAATTTCTGCTCCATATGTTGGTGGTTGGTTTCAGGTTAGATGGTCGTAAGTAATTAAATAAAAGAATTTAAAATAGTTTTTGGATAGCTTTATGTTATCTTGTGAAAATGTTCCCACTTTGACAATCCAAAGTTTTATCCGTCAAAGGTTTTGTGTCCAGATCAATCTACACTTTCAAAATTTTGTCTATGAATACTTATAAATATCAGTAACGAACCGAACAACCTAGAATATATTTCCAAATCTTTCTGGACAACAGTCCTTATACAAGTTTGTGGCCATTTAGGAAAAAGGACATAAAAACAGTCAGTCTTCTTGCTTCCTGGTTAACTGTTTTGCTTCAGGGTGTAAAATCAAGGGTATTGTTTAAGTTTATAGTGTATTAATTTCCTGGTTGATGTTTTTTTCCATTTATGTTCTGTTGCGATGGAAGATTCAGTTTAAATCACCTACATTAGTATGGTAATGAAACAATATCCAATGTTAGGGATGTATAACGCATCATTCAATCTACAGTTATCCTTGAAAACACTGAAGACATCAGTAGTGTACCTTTATATATTTAAAGTCGGGTAATTGTTGTGAAAAGGTTATTATTACATTTATCGAATGACTCGTGGGTGTCAAATAACACTTATGCATCTACAGAAATCTAAGAGAGCAAGTCCAGTGAAAACATTGCACTAAAGTAGAGAAACATTTTTAGCCATATTGATATTCAGGGGATTGATTAAACCAGTTTGCCAAGACAAACACTTAGTTATTAAAGTTTGTCATTTTCGGACGACTTAAAAACCCAAAGCTTTATCAGTTTCATCTGAATCTATGTCTTATATATGCAGCCAATCTCAAAGTATTCTTAGGTTTGAAGAGGTATTAGAAAAAGAAACTGTTTCAATACGTTTACTGTTTATTAGCCAAAAAATATCATTTTCCCACGAAAATTGTTTTTGTTGGAAGTTTGGCTTCTTCGGTAAAACATTTAGGGGTTGGAATATATATTAGGCATCGATGTTTGTACCGTCTTAACTTAGACATTTATCTGTAACTGGATAAGTTCGTGCGATTCAATAATAAAGTGAATAATTCTCATATCCACTTATTAGGTGAAAACAATTTCTAAATATTAGGATTACTTCCCATTCCTTTGAGATGGCGTAACATTATCGAATTTTTAACCTGTAATTAGTTACTGGGTCAATTATTTTTGAAGCCTCTGTTTAGGTAGATTACTAGTGACTGAGAACCGGAAGTTCTTGTTTTTTTAAATAACTCACTGATATGTTTTTAAACCATTTCATCTGAAAACAGATGTTGATAACTTATGAAGCTGGTACAAAACAAGCCTATGAAATAAATGGTTAAGATACCTATTTACAGATTCGCTAAATAGGCATTAAATCACCGAGATCCATCAACCTACCACTAGAAATATAAAACTTCTGCAAACAGTATGAAAGAAATTATCAGTAATAAATGAGATGCAGAATCTTCTAATCAAAACCCTGGCACAAGAAAGAGAGCTTATACATGACAGTTTCCCTACAGCAAAACACAACGCAATGAAACTTAGGTTTAAGTAGTAGTAATTCCAGATTGAGAAGTTACCAGTGAACAAAAATTTGCGTAGTACGTCAAAGACTGACTTTAACCTTCCTCTGACGAAAGAGGGCGAAAAAAATCATCCTCATTCTGCCTTCCTATGTAATGAAAGTCTGTTCCCTTTCACCATACATTCAATACTGTTTTCGGTATTTGGTAAAAATCAAACTTCACTAACAAATTTCTGAACACATTTTACTGTATTAAGATATCCAGAAAGATACTATTAAGTCGCCAGTGCCTTTAATATTGATGTTACATGGAAGCGTGATTAGTCGTTAAAGGAGTATAACACATTATTGCAAGCACAAGAATATAACGATCTCATTAAGTGCTTTACATACGATAGGTTGATTAGTGAGCTCCTACTTCTAATTTCGATATAGGAATCTCTGCCTTTATGTTCGTCAACATGTAAAAGTCGAATTAGACTATGTACTACTTACTATTCCTCATCTAGTTACAACTCGAACATAAGACTTGTGGTGGCCTTTTTATCATTCAGCCACCGGAGTGGAATTCAACGGGTCACGCATTCTTATTTCTACTAATTTGAGATATAGCATGACCATCATTCAATATCTTAGGTGAGTATTTTTTCTCATACTCAATTTTGTTTATCTTACAGGTGATGAATTGTCATAATAACTTTGAGAACTCTCATTTCGGGATAGATAAATAATAAGTAATGCACACTGATCAAGCCTGGTGGTTTGTGGGATTGATTTCTGAGAGGCGTTCACCAAAGACTGACATCAATTGCAAGATCATTGAGTGTGGAAGCCATGGACGGTTATTTGTTATCAATATGGGACTTTTCAGGACCAATACCTTATTATTTATTGAACAGAGAAGTTCATCATGACGAATAACACCCTTCTTAATTGCGCTGTGAGCCGTAAGGTAATCCCATCAAGGCGGATGCAGAAAGTTTATAATCCTACTTTATTCTGAGGTTTACACTGATAGCGTTTTACAAATGGGCGAAAAAATGTTACAGAAAAACTATTCACCTCAAATGAAATGGAATCCCTATAATATTTCAAGAGATGTTTAGCATTTCAAAGGACTTGTTCATAAAGTGAACTACTTAAATTATGTAACACTTATTTTAAGCGGAATCAGTCCACCTTTTATATCTAAGGGATTGTAATGACCAATCTCCTTAGCTGACGTTTTGTTGGCTCAACCACTTTTCAATTCATGTTCAAGTCGTTTTTTGGACAAAAAATAACTACAATAATTAGCAGCCTAAGAATGTTCATTTTTGTAAGGTGGTTTTTGATTTCTTTAAGATGTGATCAGCAAAAAAGTTTCGTCAAAGAATGTTCTTGTTGTGTTGCTTACACAGTTCTTTTGCAGTCTGAATCCTGGATACCGGTATCACTTCCTATTGTGAAACCTAATTTCGGAATTATTTAAACCACGTTGACTAAATTTATTCCCTCTTCGAAGTCTCTGAATTTAAATAAATTTACAGATGGGATAATTGCATTATTCAAAGTTTGTGACAACAAGATATGATCTTTTTAACTTCATGAGCCTTTTACACTATATTTCAAAACCCTTTTGTACAGGTAGTCGCCTACAAGATTCTCTAAATTATCCTAGTCGAATAAGTACTAAAATATCTATCTTTAAAAATGACTCAAATGGAATGTATGCTTTCTCAACGTTTTCATTTTTTTCTTCTAAAATACAACTTGTAGAGGTATGTATCATATTTTAAATGTTTTATTGCGAAGCGAAACTCTGTATTTCAGGTGAGCTTATTATTTGAACATCTTTTGAATATACTTTACAAGTTAAGAGAAGGATGAACATACTAACCCCGTTATTCTACGAAAATGTAAAATAGGTAAACATATCGTCACACTTATAATAAATGTTTCTCTTGAAGTAATTTTTCCCTTAATCTGTTAACTGTCTTACATTGTTTAACGCATATTCAGGCCAGGGAAAAATCATATTGACACTTGAAAATGCAAAGTAATTCGGCGAAAGTTTTCTCATGGTCGAATCATTTTTAGCAGCTGTACAATCGTATCTGTAGTAATAACAAACAAAAAAATGAGTTTATTATCCCATCGTACCCCAAGATTTCATTATCAGACTGGAATATTCTAGGGTGAAATAATCAATTGATTCTAGAGTTAGAAAGGGGTTGTGCAATAATAGCTTTATAATTTTCGCCCCCCTATCAATTTCGTGATGGGAGTTCAGAGAGAATAAATTTTTTATTGGAATTTCACTGACGGGAAAACCTTATAACTCCTTAAAAAGGTCAATCTATAGGTATTTTACTTGGGATGGACATTATACTAATTTCCAAAGTTGAGTACCACCGTGCCGAAAAACGAAACATTTATTCTCTGTAAGCGAGAATAAGAAGAACATGTAGAAAGGACACGTTATACGATGAATTGAGAACACTTGCAAAGACAATTTCAGAGCCACGGTTTCACAAAGTCCATCTGAAAAAAAACATGGAGCCAAAACAATGACAAGAGCAAGTTGTTACTGTTTCTGCGAAGGCCTTATTCATGAATACTTAAGTCAGGGACGACATCGCAGGTGCAATACTGAAGAATCGTCTTTGCAAAGCATTCAAAGGAGTCGTATGCTACCAATCTGAAAATGTTCTACTGTAGCCGAAAGTTGTTTCTACTTATTGTGGAAGACAAATTATGCTTTGGACCACATTCATATGTGTCTAAGGGCTTATCTGCTCATGTGGAGCTGGTTGGGCAGTTTGTTCAAGATGAGGTCTTTCTCAGCGTATCTTTGAGCACAATCCTGGATCACAGCTCAGGGAAGAAACGGAATCAAGCAACAGTTCCATCTTGAACTGTTTGTCAAATCTAATCATTTTACTTCCATACAGTTTTTTTAAACGTCAAGCCAAAACGCTCAAAATCAGTGGAGGTTCGTCACCTATGTATAACAGAGGTGTTGGAAATCCAACAATTAAACGCGAAGCTCTGTGTACCAAAGAGGTAGGCGGACTTTATCCTTCCTTGAGTTACTTTATTGCTTCAGTATTCATTTCACTCCTACCGACTGATTATTATTTTTATTATACGGTATACTTTCTTACATCTTAACATGTTGGCCCGATCTCGTAATAAAATTCTGATGATACCTTTTTCCTATCATTGGATGCATATAGTACTATTCTTCTGACCCTGCTTTTTTAAACCTATTAGTGATCATGTTAATTTACTAGATATTTTCCTTGCGTACATTACGAATGCACAACAATTATCTAACTCTAGAATCAACTCACTACTTCACTCTAGAACATTCCATACACTTAAGGATCGAAATCGGACCTGACAGAATTGAATACGTTGGGCATTCGATAGGCGGGGGATATTTAAACATTCGATAACCTTAACAACTTTTAGTTTCTGATGAAGCGATTTAAGTGAGGTTGCGAGACTTCAGAAACTTATTTTTCTACCTCACTAGGATTTTATGAATACATTTTATTTGCGATCCAGAACAATCCTTTTTGATAACTTTGTTTTTGCCTACTGTCCAGTAACAGACTAATTTGTTTGTTTGTTAATACTATAAGTAGGATAACAAAGCTACTGGAAATTATTTGTCGAAAGGTATCTTCAGGTGAAGGTCAAATTTCGTTTGAAAGACATGTTACGAAACACGATGCACACAGTGATCAAATCGTACCAATGTTTACCTTGTGACTGAAAACAATTTCCTAGGAGTCGATAGTGTCGTCTCTCCACAGTGGCAAAGATTAAGCTATTAGGACTGAAAACACTCTGTTTCATGTTTTTATCCATGAACTTCTCTCAGTTTTATTTTTCATTCGATTCACATGTGAGATCATCCAAGATATTCATTTATGAACTGTAGCTTCTGTTGAAATCCAGTTTCAGATATAGGAATTTTAAAATTAATTATATTTAGATAATGTTGAAAATTTGCTGGAAAAAGGTAAAATTTATTTTTCGCGTAACGTGAATTATGATATGTTTTGAATTAATAAGCTATATCTTTTTCTAATGCTAACTTAAAATGGGTTTCTTTAACTGCTGTTTCTTTTCGCAGTCTTTACTACTGAGAAATCACTTCTATATCAATATTATGTAAATAAGTTCCCTAAAATTATATTGAGCTGGGCAACTAGCTTTATTACACTTGGCGTATTTAGCCTGAAACTATGAGATGAGAGCGGAAATTGAGCATTCTTTTGAAGTAACTAGAAGAAAGTGTTCCTACTTGTAATTTAATGGTTAATAATTCTAACTAACGAATGTAAAAATTCACAGCGAGAAAAATTTCAAGACTCTTCAAAAGCATTTTTTAAGAAAGAGACACAGTTTTACTACATAACTTGACCTGCTATGAACCTTCACTGTGTTCAAAACAGGGAATTAGCTTAATATTTCAAAGCTTCACTAAAATAGTTGACTAGTGTTTAAGGTATGCCTTTAAACTGTTGAAATTCCAATGCATTTAAAACAAAGTTTTATCATGTACTACATTGGCTTATACAAATTAAAGTAGTAAAGTTTTGATAATTTATTGCTACAGATAGAAGATTCATTTATTCACGTCTTTGTTTTACATCTCATGGATGGTGTGAACAGTAAATGCTTTTGACGACTGTGAAGAGTTCAATTCAGATTGTCTTTAAGTGAATCTGTCTCATGGATTCAAGTAGCTTTCATCTGATTAGGTCAAACAGATTACATTCTAGAAGAATGGTTATTGATGCCCACTGTTTTAAATAGCGATTAGTAACAAGCTTGATATCTCTGTGAGGAGAAGAGACGTTTTACACAAGCCTGAGCATCACCTGGTGTTGAAGGATTTTGAGACCATAAAAGTTTATGAATAAATGACTTCTTGAAAGATGGCATTTACATCGACAAATAGGAGAAGTATTACCAAAATGCTTTGGGAATAAATGGAGCTGAAAGTCACAAGTCAAATGAGTGAAACCGTCAGTCGCAAATAATTCTAAAGGGTAGGAAGAGATTTAGGGATAACATTTCATTCCTTCTAATGCGTCTCAGTGCCTCAGCATCTCATCCTTACCTAGACAAAGGGTCTTATCAATAATTACCGCCCGCCTACTGGTCGCTCTTTGAAAAATAATTACAACAGTATTGGGTTTTCTTCGTAATCAAAATGATAACATTTCGATCATTTAGAACTCCGAATTTTTTGTTTTACTATTCTTTTATCAGATGAAGTACTCCTATTTTTTTAAGAAAACAGAAATAATGGCATATTAGGAACTTTTTGATTTGTGAAGTGTTTAGTCAAATTAACCTCTATTATTAATGATTCATTTAGTTTCGTCATCTACTCTTCATCAATCGTTCCTTGTGCGTCACACAGGAAGAAATAAAATTATTCGTTCATAAGCACAATGGTTTGCATATTTGTCATCGATTTTGACAGTTTATATGCAATCTATATTTCATATATTCATTCCTCTTCCTTTGAGCTTTAGCGTTCAGGATGTTACGCCACATGGTAATAGCAAAAAACTCACTTTTTTCTCTTGATTTATAATGCTTATTATGAAAATAATGTGTTCATTCATCTAAATTTTAGTATCTGCTCAAGTTATATTACAGTATTTCGTCACGCAGTTTGAAATTTTTATATAATATCCTAGTAGAATTAAAAATTTTAATTATTTTCAATTCTATTTCAAATGACAGGAAATATAGGGGAATACATTAAAGATACAATTAAGAAAGATATGGGTAGTTTAAAATTTTTGGTAGCTATTTTTTTTATCTTCAGAATGAATCATCCTATAGAAAGTTAGATTTCGTCGATCTCAAGCGAGTAAACCTTCGTGTTTGTGTTCACTTCATTTTAACTGATGTAATCTATTAAAGTATAATCTTACAAATGAAACATAAAGGATCTTTCACTTTCCAAGTGTTTTTAGAGGAGAAATTTATTTTAATTGTTTCAAAACTAAAGAATTTTAAAAAATATAATGAAAATTTATTTTCTCGTTGATGTAATGACGTAGACTAGATGATTTGCATAGTGAATAATATACACGTAGTGGAAAATTACGTTGAAGGAAGTAATCACAACATCAGCGTGGATTAGCTGAAAGGCAACCTACTGAACCCATTGAATCTATCTTTTTAGGACTTTTACTTCCTCTACCTAGTCAAATTAGGTTGTCTTCTCAGCATCAGTCATGTAGTAGAGCCACTTCAGCAACAACGATCCAACGAATTCACTAAACTATTCAATTCGCAGCAGCGATTGGCGGTGTGTACGAAGGGCAGGGACATAATCAGTAAAAGCTTATGACTTGCACCTAATAGGAATTCCTCGCTGGCACAGAATAATTACAGACAAATGGTTTCTTCTCGTCAGTTCCACTAAACCTTGCAGTGAATGATAGACTGAATCATGTACTTCTCCAAAAGTTTAAACAATCTATGTGCAACTTTTTGAATATCTAAATGTACAAATAATGAATCAAAATATCGTCTCTTGAATTTAAATTCTGTTTTTCAGATGAAGACGGCTGGATTAACCTAGAGATAATTCGATTGCCATCACCATCAACCGACTAACTTCCTGTCAATGGATGATAACAAAATAGTTAGTAAAAACTTAAGATCGTTGATATTGCTAGTGAATACCCAATTCACGAACAATGAATTCAAAAATTTATGCTGGTTGGTGTAAAAAAGAACTAAAGTACTTGGAAGACTGTAATAAGGATTATATAAGACACGATATCGACCCGAAGTACGCCTTTAGAACATGAAAGTTGTTTTGAAAAACATTATTTCATCATTCAGTAACTTATCGAGAACTCTGTCCTACAATGCTTTTAAAAAAACATATAGTTACCGTACTAAAAAGTGTTATTAATCACTTACGAACTTTTCTTCGGCATAATATGACTAACATTTCAACCACTGATGACCTTGGGTGAAGAAACTGAGAGGTTTCCGGGACATCCGATGTGCTGGTAGCTCACTTCTTGAATGTTTGACCGGTACCACATCCTCATTCAAGAGCTTTCCTTGCCATAATGTGATTATGAGAAAAAAGCTACAGCCTATTCCTTATTTAAGAACAGATCCTTGTCAAACCTGACAGACGCAGAGGTCAGCCACCAATTATTTTTAATTTTTCTATATTCATGAGTGCAAGACCAAGAAAGAACACCAAAGAGTAGCAAGGTGGAACAGTTTAAAATTATTGACGTGCCTATAAACGTTCTAATGCCTCCTGAATAGGTGACCAGAGGATGGCGAACGTGGGGCACAAAGTAACACGATAATGTACCAAATAGTGTAGATGCTTAGCCGTCTGTCTTCAGCACAGCAAGCCCGATAAAACAATAAAAGTCAGTATCAATGTTTGAAATCTTCGAATCATAGCCTACTGATTTTAGGGAATGATTTCGCGCTATAACGTTATATTAGATGCAAATAGCTTGATGAACAACCTTGGTTGGCTCGAAATCTGAAAACCTTGTATTCATTCAACAAGCAGAGGTGTTAGTCCACTTTTCCTCTTCACTCATATTTGAGTAGACAAAATTAAAAATCTCACCGGCAATTCGGGTTGCTCACTCTACCTAAAAATACTTGAAACGACTTAAAACTAGGTTCATAAGCCTGTTTATTATTAATTTAACAGGGTGACAGTCCGGTTCAGTAATAGCAAAAATGTTCGCGTTGAACCTTGAAGCGTATGAAATAAAAACAGTCCTGAATGATCGGAAATGTAATGCCATCCATCCAAAGTGTTTCAAATTATTGACGGTACACACTCGAACGTTGACTTTGCAGTGTGCTATTAGCACGAACACTTAATTAGCTTTTTCTCTCTATCTGTTGAAAGGCGACTAGATTGTATAACTGACTGAAACATCTATCTTAATGACACGTGGAATTAGCAGCGCATAGCTATGGATTATAAACCTGGATCGGTGAGAACGTTTTTCCATGGAGTTGGAAATCTTTAAACAAGAAATAGAATAAGAGGCTAATTAGTTACTTTTACAAAATGCATTTATGCCAACTTTTAACTGAAGAGTTTCTTGCAAATGTATTTGAAAGTACGTACCAAGGAGATGAATGCTACCGTGGTTGCGAAATAATCAATGTTAATTCAGCTGGCTTACCATTAGAGTGCTTCTTCAGAAACGACCATAAAAAGTAATAAATTTTTGACTAGAACCTAACCTAAAGAGAAGGTAATTTAGCCAGATAGTAATACCAGAGCCATTATCATAGACGTGAATGGGCAAGTAATCATCTAAAGTCACTTTCAACAGCGTTTACATATACTGGTCAAAGTAAGTACAGTAGAAGAACATGAAAACGGGCTTAAACTCCCGCAGGTTTTATTGAAACACAAGTTTGACTGCATAGCATACAAGCTGAATATACCCATGGGGTTTAAAATAATAAACAGTCAAATACCTTAATTTTCGTTTTATCTTTATTGCAACCCTAACCACTGCACGCTTAAAGTCTGTTCTATGTTAACTTAGAGGAACAGTGATCACTTTAGCATTGACTTGGTCAATACCGTTTCAAGACATCTGCACGTTCCTTCCTTGGTCAATATTCTCTTTGCCTAGTGTTTACTAGTCATAATGTCTTTTGCATTGTAATATCCATCTTTATTGCAACAAGAACCCTGTTTTCCATTACTATAACCACAATTGTTGCTTTTCGTACCTGTTACTTAAAACTCTTCAGTCTTTCCTACAACCACTATGAAGTGAAGAAAAGTAGTCAACATAATTTTCACTGCTGAAGTCCTCTGCTTAACTCTAATAATTTCTCCCAAAACGTTTGCACTGTATATCCTTTTCCTGTTTTAGCAGAAAGTGTTGTTACTAAAATCAGTGCATACAGATTTTATGTTTCTTTAAAGGGTTTGGGTTCTAAAAAGAAAAAAAAGATTAGCTCATTTTATTCTTCCTGGTTAAATGAAAAATGGATGGAATAAAAGTAATTTATTCATGAGAGTACACGGTTGTGTAACCTTAACAGTAAACTGACTATCTGATGGGCAACAAAGTTGTTCAATTCCATCTCTATATGTTGAAATAAAAGTTTTTACAAAAGTTAGGTTGTCACATATAGATTTAGGGTCTAAGCAGTTATCTCCCAGGAAGATATCTTTCACTGAATTTGATTCTTCTTAATTTCTTCAGTTATTTTAATTTCTCATTTTAAGGGTTTGTAGAAGTTTTGACAGATATTTAAAACTGCTAAAAACAGGGATTTCTTACTTCGGAAACAAGACATTCTTTAGTTAGACAAGGTCATTGACTAACATAGTAGACATGGTTTATAAACAGAAACACAACTGCTTTTCATAAACGCCAATCAATTAGCATAGCTTTCATATAGGGTAAAGCCTAATTAATAATGAAATTAAAAGGTGCATATCGACCAGCATGTAAACGTAAGGCACACATACCAAGACACTGACAAGTGTAATCATTACACATGTTCGGCTGAGTAGGATACAATACGATGGCACACAGCGCAATGACAGTTACTGCAATGAACTGGGTGAAACTTATCTCGCTAATTAACCACGTATCCTAACTTGTTATTAGGATAGACTTTATCCTGTTGTAAGATCTATGGCATAAATAGCGGTATGTTTGTCTCAGGTTAAAAAGAATATCGCGAAATATTTCATGAATGTAAATCATATTAATTATAATGAGATTATAGCGAAACAATGGAACGACTCACGTAATAAAATACCTTTTCTGAATGTATTTTTGAAAATCCCAAATTTAATTTGATATAACAGCATATATGGACAGAAATTTAGTTACGTAGTCTTTCATGTTTAGGTTGAATCTTTCCTTTAAATAATAATAATAATAATACTAACAGTTAATAGGCACGAATTTGGACTTTACTTCAAATGTCAAAGATAGTACGACGTTTATGCTTTGAAATATCAAATGAAAAGAAATGCGGTAGAGAGTATACAAAATGTTACGTTTCGGTATTAAAAAGATTCAACACAACATAAAATTTGATTATGAGAAATATGTCACTCAAATTTGGGAAATGGAGAAAGTTACTAACTGTAAAGGTGTATATTCTACTGTGGTTATTATCATTAGAGGTGGGAATCATCATAATGCTTGTTCCACAAAGAAATATAATTGTCTTCTCCCGCAAACCTCAGGACTGTAAATTAAACTAACTGGCAACTGAAGAACCGTCAGAGTCAAATGAAGCTAATTTGAATTGTTGCAATTACGTATCAAGTACGTCACAGTTATGATATAATATTTGATAATTAAATAATTTATTGATATCTCTAATTTTCCGCTGTAATATTGAATCGTTTCACTCCAGCAATGTTAACCGATGGGCAGATTTACGGATGCCTCAATACTGCTTGTAATTTTTTCATCTTGTGGTTCCTTTAGTGACTTTCAATGGAATTCAATTTCCGTGTTTTATCTTATTTAGAACTCATCATTTGGATGAATCTGTACCACAGTGAGTGGTGGTATTAGTACTGATGTTGGAGCCTGGTACCCATCTCATCAAACAATAAGCTACTGAGGTACGTGAGCCACCTCTTGTGCAGCGGGTATCATCTGTTATTTATTGATGCTTGTAGTCAAGTGGCCAAGTAATTTCATACAACACACTTGGGTAGTCAACTAACCGCTACTTTTCATAGCTGAAAGATAAAAATACGAAAAAACACTAAATGAGAGCGGTAGCATAGACAATACTAAGCAAAATATGAATAAGATGAAACTAGGAGCTAAAACGTCTTCATTGGAAGAGTTGCATGCCATGTCGGAAGCAGCAAAGTAGTCATAACTTCTTTAAACTAAATATAGCTACACGGTTATAAACAGTTATTCAGCTAAGCAGACACGATAATTTATACGCGAAGTCCTACTTAGAAAGGGAAGTAAAATAAAACAAGTTACAACTTTTGGCAAAAGTATCAATATTCAAGAGTGTGTAAAACATATTAGTTATTCCAGAGTTCTATAGTTTCAGTAGATGAGGGTCCCATATGGTCTTTACTAAGAGGTAAGATGTTCTTGCTGTCAGAAAGAGAGTTTTCGATAATCTAGCTGTCTTAAAATGTTGATATGGGGATTTCACGTTTGGGCGAAAAGTGTGGCCAAAACATTCGGATATATAATCAGAAAGGTCGTTATGCAAAGCATAAGTTGATGAGTACATAAAATTTGACTGAGATTTACCACGGCAGATTTCATTATGAAGTAGAAGATATAGCAGAAGAAGGGTTAGTCCCAACATCGTTTTCCACAAGCGAAGTAAGGAGAGTTATTTCTTACCATCACGGTAAGAAAGTTGCATTCTAGAGCTCAAGACTGTTCTAATCTAGATGTGACATATTTGAGCATATGACAGGCAATTCATTCTATTTTTCAACTGCAAAACGTTATGTATGCCAAAAGTCCTAGTTATAGGTAATTTAGTGAGAGCCAGCGAGTTTGTACTCACCATGAATCACAACATACATTTTACACTGTCACTTAGTTGAACGAAGTGTGCACTAGTCAATTCATATGCTTGCGTGCTAGTGGGATATTTATCCATAATGGTGGTTTACCGAACACTCTGTAACTGCCCTAACTGAAGAACTTCAGTCCTATAATATAGTGGCTGTAGAAGTTTATTGTTTTGAGGTTTTCGAGGACTGATTGATTTTAAGGTTATATTCACACAATGCACTCATGGCTCCATACTGCTGATGATTTGCAAATTCGATTCAAAACACACATGGAATGTATTATTTGCTAGACAACATTTCGAGCACGAATTATTGCTCATCATCATACCAATGTTATCACACAAGTGTCAACATTTGAGTTTTATAGTCCTATCACCTCTTATTCTTTATTTCCACTTGTGGTAAAAATTGTCATATCTATTGCATAGGCGTTGCGTCATTCGTATTACACGTGTTAATTGGGTGTCGATTTGGTGAACAAATCTCTCTGTCCACTTAGATATATTGGACTGACTTAAGTACAGTGGTTTTGTCCAACCCTATTGTGTGGTTGTGTTAATTCATGCGATGCGATAGCCAACGTTCTTCTAGATTATTGATCTTATTCGGGTCTGTCATTCTATGTTTCGCTAAATTCCAATGTTCCGTCATTCTAACTGATGAAATTGAGTTGACAAAACTATAAAACTTAGATGTCGAAAGTCTTGCGATTACATTGATATGGTCATGAACAACATTTTATGATCGAAACACCATGAAATAAATAACACCGTTGTAAATTAAATTCTACCACAGAACCCAAGTTTTACATTTATATTAAGAAGCCTAACATTACGACGAAACAGCTTTCCAGTGCTCCCAGGTACCCCACAGTTCTCCATTTGGCGTCGATCCATGTTGAATACCACTTTAAAATCAATCAATCCCCACAATTTTCCAGACAGGATCATCTATGATACACGTATAGATGGAAGTCTCGAGGTTCTGGTAAAAAGGCGTGACCTGCAGGTTTATTCAAATGATATCAGTCTGTGACGAATGCCAAGCTTACAGTTACACTGGTTTATTTGTACCTTGTCGCCAGACAGAAGTATGCACTTCCTGATAGCATATTTAATGGAAAATATCATACTGTCGAATTCTGAGTTATTCACAATAAGATTGAAGGTACACAGTCACTATTTTTCAATCGCTTTGCGCAGAAATCGCTTATGTTGACATTTGTGTAGTATAGTTTGTTTATTTACATTGAAGTATGAATATACTTCACTATAAAAGTACGCATGAATTCCAAAACCTCTTGTTGAATTCGTTATCTTTTCTTTCTTTTTTCGTCTACGATAATAATACAAAGATAATCAGGATTTATCTTTAAGATCTTGTGCGTTCTTATAAACTAATGGTCTTCTATTCACGTTATCTCTATGTTTAATCAGTGTATTGTCGTTAGGTTACTACTTTTTCCATCTCTTTCTATCTGTACATTTTGAACTAATTGGACTGAAAATATGTAATCTCATCTAAATGAAGTATTTTCTAACTTTTTTCTCTTGCTGAAGTTATCTACGACATCAGTGATTACATCACACAATTCTACAGTATAAAACAGACTAACAAGTGACTTTGTTTTCAGTTGAATCAAGTGGTGAGAGATATCTAGTTCACCAATAATTCTTACTCTTTTATGTTCCCAAGATTTTAAAATATGATACAGAATCATTTTCGTGTTATTTTTTTCTAAAATCAATGTGTGAGGCATAAATAAGAGACCAAGTAAATGGGGATGTTGAAGACCTAAATTCATGTGTTTCCACCGATTATTACTCTCAATGAAGTCAGCTGTAAAGATGGTGAATACTATTCTCGACCCAAAATAAAGATTTACTCAAGCTAGCATAGATGTATGAAGTACAGTAATATTGTGCCGTCACACTAGGAATGACCTTTCCTAATCTTGCATCATATGTGAAAAAAGGCATGATAAAATCTTACTAGTTTTGTTTGGTTACACTTGAAGGGTTTCTGTGGTGTTAAGTGAATCAGTGTATAATGGATTTCACCTTGGAGGTTCGTGTGAATTTAATGAATTCATGCTGGTATTCATCTTGCATCAACTTAAGTGGGACCATTTGATTCCAACTCAGTGGCTTGTAGGTAATGTGCTCTCCATGAAAACTAAACGTCCTGGGACCGATCTCAATCTAGGTCATTGGAGCCTGCTGTTGAGAAGCCGCACACTAGAACAAAGCAGCTGTTCAGTGCCCTCATGTTTTCAATGGTTCTCAAACTCATACCAACCTGTGGTGAATGCTACTTTGAAATCAACACATTGCTGCAAACCGTCAGACTGAATCAGTGTCCATTGAATTTTTGTGATATGCCCCGAAATGCAATTTCTAGAAGTTGTTATGAAAATCCATCACCTCTGTTAAAAACCCAAGCTGGGCGTGAAAATGAATACTCACAGAAAACAGAGAATAATTGCTACGTTGCATCTTAAATTAACGGAAGTAGGAAATCGTAATCCATTGGATGAGTGATAATATGCCTACCAAGATAACTGAAAGTCCTGGATTCAATCTTTGATACGGTCACAGGTGCACAATTTGGAGGAGTCCCGTAATAGGATGGAAGAGCTATTCAGTGCTCGCAGATCTTCAGTGGTTATTTAACTTATCATGGATTGATTCTGAGTGACTATTTACATATGGTGATCAATTTTTCGGTTTTAACCCAGATTCATCAAAGAACAAGTTTACAATTTTGTACCAAAATTCAGTGTTTAATAGAATGCAACTAATCTGTTGACAATGTGTGAAAAGTGTTTTAACTTTTTCACAATATTTGCATAAAAATAATTTTTACATTCTCGATTGTTTCGGAGGAATTCAAACAGTCGTATTTGTCGACTAATGGAACTTATGAATGAAGTTTCCAAGAACCTCATAAACGTGGAAATAGATTTTATGTCTTACATTTGAAATTCCCAAACGCTTCATATCTTGTCTAATAACCATTTATATACAGACAATACATGATGAAACATCAAAGGAAAGTCTTTTGCTAGTTTAGTTCTTTGAGGAAATCAGTTGGTAGTGAATACCTCAATGCCAACAAGTCAGTGTGGCTCAAAACTATATCTGATTCGCAGTTTTATAAAGCGTACCAACTTTTAAGTTATTTTGCATACACATTTTGTAAGTGCAAACTGGTAAGGGTGACCACACAGACCTATATATTCATTTTTCTCAACAACACAATAACTTAGTGGATCACTGGTTGATGGCATTCATGCACTTCCCAGACAACAGTTAGATAATTTCAAGTCACAACCTAGTTTCCCATGATGACACATATTTCTGACTGGGAAATCATGTTTGCACTGGAATATACCCATTGAAAGAATACAGCAAGTAATTTTTTTGTGGATATGCGTAATATGAGTTTCCATAGATTTATTGATCTTGATAAGGATAGCAGTAGTTGCATTCTACCATGGGCAAAATTTTACAGGGCTGTAATAACAAGTGTATACAATGAATCAGTCATGATCATGGAAGGTTTGACGCCACAATACTCGAGCAACATCTTGGAGCTGAGAGCACCCTTTTACTTTTCAAAAGATAAGTATGGTTCTATGGAAACATTTTTGCATATATGTTAACTTTTAAGAAATAAATCTATGTTTGGCTTAAATCAAGGCAGGTCACAAGACCATGAAATCGCTGGACCTTTCAAAATAGATGTCGTAGTGAATAGCTTCTATTAATCTTCATTTTTGTTGAAATATGCTCGATGCTCTTTGCATAAGTAACCAAAGAAATGAAGAGATCGTTTGATGAACTGACATCTGCTTTATTTGACAGGGATTTAGTATTGCATCATTCCCTCAAAAAAGGTTCCGAAGTGTTCCATCTCCATAAACTTTGATACAATAGCTAAGAATTTGTTGTCAATAAATATATAAGATAATGACTGACCGCGTATAACCTAACCCTAAAGCTATGGAAAATCTCAGAATCGTTTGCAAAACTGAACGTTAAGTGTTGGAAAATATCAAATTGATTGAAAGTGTATATTCAAGAAATATGTGATCGATTGATGACTAATTTCATTGTTTTACAAAATATAAGGTTTTAAGTCTCTTTGCAATCCCTAAAATTGATTCTACATCAGTACGTTTGAAATATTCAAGTAACCAGGAATTTATATCAGGTGGTAATCTGGCTTAAGTATACTTGTGCAAGCTCAGTATATCTTCGTATTCACTTCATGCCCTCAACAGTTTCGTCTCATACTTCATCTAAAACGTTAAACAAGAAGATTAGAACAGTGGTGTAGAAAGTCGTATTCAAAACAAAGTTCAGGAAGTCAGTTATTCATTCATCATGCGGATAAATAGACGCACAGTTCCAATATACAAATTGGTAACTGATGGATAACCTATGTAGCTGTCTAGTCCTTAGTTATTAGTAGTGATCAAAGTCGACCGATCAATTTTTTCACTGTAGAGACTAAGCCAAGTCAGGTAACACCAACATACACCTTAGTTCGGTGTTGCGCAGTCGGATTCCTCCCGATTAACATCCACCACTTGGTACCAAAGTACAGTTTTCATGTTATTATCTGCTGATAAAGTGATCACTACACAGAATGTCAACAAGCATTCCCTTTATTATGATGCATCAAAGAATTCTTTCGATAGGATTTGTCTTAGTTATATTATCACAGCGAATGAATTTTCTATGGATGCTGATTGACTTTTGCTGCCAGTCAATTCGGATTCTGTCTTGATTAAGCACTAAAGAAACTGTCCACAACCATATCATGATAGTACTTCTGTAGTGCAGCCAATGTATTTGCCTCCACAGAGGCAAGTTAAACCATACACATATGGATACCGCAACTAATGGTTGCTTTTCCTTGATGCCTTCATTATATACACCATGTGTTAGGATAGCTAGAAGCTGAAATGTATCAAACGGTGTTATCAAGCCGTTGTGATATGAAAGCCGGAAGATCCTGGCTAGCCACAATATCACTGAATTTTTGACTTATATACTTACTTTTTGGGTGACGTTGAGTTGTATAAAACATGTTTTACATGTAGTATTCTTCCTATTGAATGAGGTTGAGTATCTATTTATAAATCGTAGTTTTATCTAAGTCTATTTATTACACCCTATTCTGATATGTTGAATTGTGTGGTGGCTCAATATTAAAAGTAAATATTTCGAGAACTTTGGGAAATTAATTGACTTCTAACACGCATTCATTATTTAATCACATCGGTCAGAGAACCATTGAACAATTGAAGGCACTGGACAGGTGTTTTATCATCGTTTAGGACCCCTCAGCAGGTCTTTTGTTCGATCGATATCATTTCGTTAGGGTGAGATGAAGACCCTTTGGAAATTTCTTGATGTGCTTTGTTAGCTACCCGTTTATCTCAGTTTATTCTTGACATTTACAACTATATTAGGCTTGGATCTTTAATTATCCGAGGATGAAAGAAAAATACTTCACATTTACTTTTCTAGTTGACCACTGTTCAAGCATTAGTATCGTGGTGATTTCTCTTGATTACAATTAACGCTTGACGAGCAGTTTCACTGAACTATCATATTTTTTAGTAATATTAGAAGCAAAAGCTAATTTAAATTTTGCTGTTTGATACAATTTGAATTTCAGGTCACCAGCTGTATCTAAAATATAATTTAGTTTCTAGGCCAGTCGGTGAATAAGTGGAACAATGGAAATTTCTTAAATTAACTGCTGAAATCAATTTGTAGTTGTTATAAAATACCTTGTGTTATACATGAATATAAATAACTATAACGGTCGGTTTAAAGTCAAATAAAAGTTACTTATGATGAGTGATGATCTAAAATAACAGCCTAAGCCAAATCTACAGGCTTAGCTTCCAAATTCCAGTGCTGATTAATTAGAAATATTACTTCAAGTGAAAAGTATTTCATTTTAGTCTCACTCACCATCTCTCCACCCAGATCTGTTTTGAGTTCGTCCATAGTATGGTTATTGAGATCAAGCAGATCAGTAGTAGTACTACTTAGGATAGATTACACTAATCTTGAGCATTTTGAACTATCTTATATTTTCACGTGTATTTTCATGATATCTACAATCCTGTGCTTCTAAAATCAAATCACTGATAATATGCATTACCATAGTGGGTAATCTAAAAAATTATTTAGCACTAAATTGCTTCACTACCCGCTGTTTATACCCCTAGATTTTAATAAACTTAGCATAGCAGTTATTACTAAAAATTTCAAATATTTACAGTCAGACATTAAAAAAACAAAAAAATATTTTCATTGAAATGGATAATTATCTGTAAAAATGCACGCTACGCGCAAACAACAAAATAATAAACAGGATAATGGAAAAAGTAATAATTTCAGGTAATAAGGGAAAAAAATTGTGTAAGACGTTAATCGATAACATCTGAACTTTTTGAAGTGTTTCGCATCGACCAGATATTCGTAAACGCTGGTAACTAGAGGAATGAACTTCAAGATTGGCGTACACTTTGAACACGAGTTGGTTAGAACACCTGATAAGAATTAGGCTACTTTCAAGAGAAATACCCATTCTGGACTCAAACTCTGCCTACTATTGCATACCATCATCTAATGATTGTGAAATTCAATTGTAATACTTTATTCAGATTCACGTCGTCAGTCAATACCTAACAGTAGTCTAGTTAGTGTGATATTCTGCGGATACTTCTGTCTTCAGAATAAACATATAGAAGGTACAGAAAAATGTCAAGATTAGTTTTTGACATTGATTCCCGACCAATGCAGACATTAGGAATTTAATTATCTGTCCGCATGGATTCCATTGACAAAGAAGATAGATGGTTTGGGCCAAATCAACAACATTTGCCAAGCAGTTCTGACAGATTGGTCGAGTTATTAATGATCACTTGTCCTCTCTGAGCTGTGAAACATATCTTCATGTGTGAAAATGGTGACTGAGGAGGAAAACAGTTTAATTAGTTGTAGAAAACCTAATACATCGACTGTAAAACCTAGAATTCTCACCCTCTTTTTAAGACCAGTAAAATCAGCTATTAATATCGCTTAGGAGGAAGCATATCGATTCCTATACGCTAGCCCACACTTCAGTTAACCTTATTAAAAATCTTCGACTACCATCCTTGAACGTCACTGGTTGAATCCCACCGGGATTTGTTGTTGTTTTTTGTTACAGAATACTTATAGTTCTTTCAACTCCAGCAAGATTCGGATGTCCTTTGTCAAGATGACTAGAAAGTGGTTAACGAAATACTATGCTTTCAGACGTGCTGAGAAAGATTGAGAAAAATGCGGTCTAACCGGAGTATACTTATAGTGGGGCCAGAAAAAGGCGTCGCACTCTTGAATAGAAATGAATAGTGATGAAATGAATTGTATCCTGCAATATACTGAAAAGTTCCAGAAGTTGGCGGACAGCAAGATTACACTAAGAAAATAGAATAATAATTTTCAAAACATTGAAGATACAGTTGACTAGTGACACAATGTCACCAAACGCTTTTGAATGACTTAAGCCTGTAAATACACACATATGAAGAATGTGTGGATTTCCGAAAGAACACAAACATAACGTGTTATTGTGTTCTATCTTAAACATGTCCCATTCACCATATTGTAAGGAAGCGAGACGGCTAACGGACATACGAGAACCACTAAACCGTAAAATAGCTAAATGCAGCTTAAGGAGGACTTCTGAATTCATTTCAGAAGTTGGAGACAAGAACAGTAATAATAAAACAATCATTTATGCAGACGTTACAGCCCTGTTTATCAATGTTTCACTTTAGGAAACAATTGATTTTATTGTGGTTCACTGCTAGATAACAAGATGGAGGTAGGAATATCTTCTTTGTAGAACAAATGTAAAATTTTATTTTAATAAGACAATTTACGATAGGATAGGTGAGAAAATATGTTCACGACTACGTCCTTTTTCAGCTGTGTTCATGGCAAAACTAGAAAATGGACCACTGCATAGCACGACTGATAAACTGTCTTATTGCAGATACATGGTTGACACTAATTTAGATACTCTTCTCGATACATTTAACAGGAGTCAGGGGGAAATCGAGTTCATTTGTGAAACGCAGAGAGACAAACGTCTAACATTCCTGGATAATTTGCTATCAAGGAGGACAGATGCAGTTTATTTCGTTAGTCATAGGTTGGTCAGTATACACATTTTTGATCATGTTCATATTACGTTTGAAAGGAGTTTAATTCGTACACTGATGTTGAGAGTCAGTAAAATTTGTACAGCTGAAACTTTGAAAGATAAAATAAGGATAATAGCCAACTTCTTATATGAAGATTGTTCTTGTGAAGCTTTCGTAAGGACTGTAACAATAAAAGCAGCTGGAGACATAGGCCATAAGATAGTACCGAAGAGACAATTTTATTAAATTAAGCATTCAGGGAGGATGCATCTTCACACTGTGCTACCACAGTTTATTCGAAATTTGCTAATCACAGAGTGATGCCAATGCAGCTGGTATCTATATATATTTCAAACATTCAGTGGTTCCTGTGGAGATAGTTACGTAGGTTGAACGAATTAGTAAGCCTATAATCTCTTTATTGACCTCTGTTTAGTTTGGTTATGCAAAGGAACAATGCAATCCATTAATCATCCATTGCCTATATGGTAGATGCCGAGCATAAGATTGACAAGATCTTGGCACTTACCATTCTTTACAAAGTTCCATCTGAGTTTGTGCACCGATGATTGCTAAGCATGGTAGAAGCCTTTGCAATTAAAATTTTCAGAGCTAATTTATTTATGCGAAATATGTCTGTTTGTTCCTTTTCCTTTCTATGGTCTTCAACGTTAACCTAGACACAACTAAGATCAGTTCTTTCCTGGTCACTCGGATAAATGTAAATATTACCTTTGTTTGTGCTGTCGTTATTATCATTTTATATTTCACCCTGAGTTTCAAAACCCAATGAGGATTTCAACATTTTATTATCTAATCTCTTTTCGACAATATTTTTATTCTCCCTATGTACTTGCACTAACATGCGATTCACTGACGCACCTACCAGGATTGACTGCTGAGACTCCATAAACTTCCCGAGATTTTACTGCTGTTAATATGGCTTTTGTTATTATCCTCTAATTTATACATACGGGTTAAGTTAACCACCTTGGTATCAAACGACTATGCTGAATAATGTTTGAATGCAATTAGAAAGTCCGACAAGAATTTGCCCGGATTACTTGTTCAGTCTGAACTCTGTCTTCTTACGAAATAGCAGCTGGATGACAAGTCAGCTGTTCTTTGGTCGTTTGCTGCTACACCAGATAATTTCTTTTACATCCAAGATTCATGCAGGTCAGAAAATGTGGTTGTCACAACATGTTTTCGGAAACCGATCGCTCTTATTCATCCATTCAGCTGAAATTCTGAAAATACCTATGTTTTTCTGCATGTTTGGGCCCTTTTACGTCCTAAAAGAATGATATCTAAACGTTTGGTACTCACTGGAAAGTTAAGCAGTTTCTGTTTAGAAATTCTCCCACCTCATCCAGAATGCAGTCACTATGAGGCTAAGCAAAAATCGGCGAATGACAATGATGTAATTTAAAATCAGATTAAAGCCAACGCAGTAGTTCTGTCTCCGTCTTGTAACATAGTGCGGCATCTTCATATGTGACACCATTACGACTAGCCGAAAAATCTTTGAAGGGGAAAAGTGAATTTTACCCAAGTGATCGATTAAGGTCAGGTGAGTAGTCATAGATGAGTCATATAAGTATGTCCCAAAAACTGCATATATTACTCAATAATTACAGGAGAATCATTGTTTGATCCAATAAAACATGAGGACATTGGAAGCTACGATATGTTGTTTGAAGCTCAATATCAAGAAATCAAGGACGCTTTCCCATTAACCCCAGTCGCCATCATGAGGCAAAAGTAATCATGGGAAATGTGAAAGCAGAGTTAAAGGATATGCTGTGGAAGGTTGATGGTAATGAAAAAAGTATGGCGTACTGACTGACATGAGAGGGGTTTGATACTCTTTGACTGCCCACTTCATAGAAGGTAACTTCTTTTTGAGGTACTCAGTGAAGAAAGTGGATTCTCATGAGTGGTCTTAACTACCACCGTAGGTGACTGCATGGTCCGAGAGACACCTTCTTCATAGTGGTCAGATGTGGACTATTGGAAAGTTTTCGATTTGTATAGAGTTGAGTCAATCCCACAATGAAATGGAACCCTGCAATGGAAAAACGGACGTCAAGAACTTGATGCTCATTTTTAGGCTTTACATCTATAATGTCTACAACATCATCGAAAGAAACTGTTTATTCACGAATTAAAAAAGATCACTGTCACATTTTGTGCCATCAGAAGTGCAACTGCATTTCAGCCTCGACACGACAAAGCTACTTGCACCTTTACCGTATCCGCTTTTAGTCTAACCTATTTATGGCAGAGGTTTGTGGTGTACTAGGACCTACGATGGTAACTACAGCAGCCAGTACAGTGACTGGCAAGTTCAAGCACCATTGTAAAGCAACAGCTGTATATAAGATCCTATATAGACCATAAAACCTTTCGGGCCAAAAGCAAGCCATTATTTGAACGCGAACCGCAATACACAAACTATCAACATGTGATCTCACATTATATGTGGGTATACATTCTCATCTTTCAGTGTTGTTGCTGATGAACCGTGTTTTGCTACATTCTCAGTCGGCAATGACCAAAATGGCCAAAAATAAGCCTACCAACAAAGCAGGTTTCCCGAAACTCTGAAGCCTCATGTGAACGTTTAGCCAGTTAAGACTCAGCTGAATAAGGGATCAGTTGGTGTACCAATGCAGGCCAAGCCAGTCAGCAAAGAAATATGGCAAAGTTTGCCATTTGACAGTAACAAAATGACAATCACAAAGTGACAATCACCAGCACAGTGGAGTGAATATATAATTATTTTCTTATGAAGTCGGTGTAGATATTATTGTCTCGTCTGACACCAAAAGCCATACATTTTGAGTAACTTGCTGTCATATCAACATGATCTTAAAAAACATAAAAATTATGTCATTTGATGGGTAAGACTTTTGGGACGATTACTTATATCCAAATGATAATAATATATCCGATTTCTAAGCTTTCTTCCGTAATAGACTACTTAGCACGAAAGATAGGATGTAAACAGTTTGGCTTATTTTCGGTCCAACATCAAACTGATTATACCATACCGACATTGAGGATAATTTATCATTCACTTGAAAATACGTTCTCTAAAAATTATTGCGGTAGCTTTTTACTTGATTTTTTCTTCTTTTCTGGGTACGCGTAAACATATATATATATATATATATATATAATGGCACAGTTATTTCGGCCCGTGAATTAAAGTATTTTGAATTAATTCTCAACCTACAACTGTTTATCTCAATACCGATTCATGAGTAAGGATAAATATTTCAAACTGACTATTACGAACTTATTGTGCAAATATCTAGTGTTTTAGGTGAGCGAATTTATTCGTTCAGTCATAACCTATACGTGATTGATTGTCTGCTTCAGTGCAAATATCCCTCGTGTTCTATGCATGGGACAACTATGTGTTTGCATGCATGCCTGAGTGTTATAGTGTCGATACGCTTACACATTCGACTTCAAAGTGTCTACCTTTTTTTGTAATGCATTTTATAATTTGGTGAATTATCCACTTCATGACGTGAGACGTTTATGAAAACTACATTAGGGCAACAAATACTCCTATCGACGATTTAAGTGAAGCTAGTCAGATTCAGTCAATAACAGTTATTTCTTGAAAATGGATGGTTTACTGTTTCATTTCGACAGGCTTGCATTAACGAAGAATGAAATTCTTTTCCTGAAATGATAGAATATAAAAATGTGGATCCTAACTCGTTTTGGTAAGGTTTACAGTGATGCAAAAGTTACGCAAACCTATTTTCATTCTCCTCCATAGCTTCCAAGAGGAAGAAAATGTCTAATTTCTAATTACTTGAATTTTTCAGTGATTTCGACTACCTTTCAGGTCTGTATCTGAGATTAGTCAAAATTTAGCATTCAGCATTCCAAACATTTGCTTGTATGAACATATATACGTCAACCATCGGAATTATAGATATTTTAACTCACGGAAAATTCTTAGGATCAAATTAGGAGAAATAATTTGAGAGTATATATTTTCGTTTTATTCCCTTCAGACCCAACTCTTAACTTTGAAATTTTAATACAATGAAAGCGTACAATATAAGTGTTCATAAATGATTATTAAATGTATATACGATAAGCCAAAGTTGGGATAATTGTTACAAAATCGGGTACTTCAAAGTTGTACGAAGTAAAAAGAAAACTGATAGATAAATAGTCAGATAATTTGACCTATTTATGTGTAACTAAAATTAAATTAAATTGAGAAGACAGTAAAGTTGGAATGACACTATGCAACAAGTGTTTCACAAACTAATGTAATGCAAACAGAATGAAGTACTGAACAAAACGTTTGACCAGCGTATGTAGATGAAAATGGTTGAAGTTTAAGATGATCATTTTAAATTAACTTTTATACGGGGCGAGGATGAGGCAAGTCGGTGGTGAAGCAATTTTTGCGTGCTTAACTTCAGTACCATGATTTTGATAACAGCTAATTCAGCTGTCTTCAGAAGACGAAGGTTGGCCTTAAGCGGTAATAGATTCAGAATTTGATACATATTTGAGATGTCTTTGTATGTATCCAGTGGGTAACAGGAAGCAATCAGATATACCTGTATGCAGCTAGTGATCATGTTTACTTCTCCTATTCCAACCATACTGGCAGGTGTTCCACAGAAAGCTTTAAGGCACCCTTATAATACATTTGAGTTAACTAGCATCAAAAAAGCGGTTAAACATGTGTGAACATAATAATTTCGACATACAGTACACGAATTACAACCCGCAAGACAGCAAAACGATCCAATTTGTAAAGCTAATTTTCACTCATTTTGGCAAACTACAAGTTATTATTTAACCTCCTTTGCAAGGAATTTGTAAGTGATCGTGAAGCAGTATCACATTAGTGGAATTAATCCATAAATAATGTTGTTTTTTTAAATTACTCTGACCACTGCTTTAAAGGTTCTGCCCATCATATTTCTTTAAATGAACTTTTATAGATAACTGTTCTTTCTTAAAACATTTCTTAGTTTATTAAGTTTTGCTATCTGTCAAAACCATTGAAATACATTTTTCTAGCTGTGTTGCTAAGGCATATATCTGAATTCGTTTTCTGTCACAACTGAAGAAGCTGCATAGTACTTACAGACTTTTTATACAATGAACTGCTAAGCTTCTTGCATTCTTTTCTAGTAAGCAGGATTTTTAAGATAATACCAAAAAAGAGGAAGAATATGTACAGCCTTTGATATTGAGAATTGCAAAATTAATTTAGAACTCCTGCAAACTTTATTTCGCTCGAAAGAGATCGGTTACTGAATCATTCAAAATAAAGCAGTAACAACGAATTGTTAAAATTATGCGTTGCATATAGCGCATCATATCCTCCTGAAATCCTCGAAAGTGATTATGAAAACACAGACAGCAAGGTGGTTATTGTGAATTTATTCCTTTGGACATCAAGCGACCATTCATTACAAAGATCCATTCAGTGGTTGTAAACTTAACTTCAGTAGTTTTTTATGGTTATCTCCAAATTTACATTGATTCTGGAATCATTCTGCAGAAAATAACGCATATTTTCAGTAAAGAAAATAAAGAAAGAACTACTGCGGAAGAAGAACAGTATCGCAGCTAATAGATGTTCCTAGAGTTCCATTAAAATTATGCACTGAAGCAAAACTGGATAAGATTAGTCACAGGAGGAGCACGCTCTTTATTCACATTGACTTTAATGATGCCGGTGTTACAACGGTGGTTAACCAAATACTAAGTAGTGCATTGACGGAGAGCTATCCTGGAAAAAATGTAGTCAGTCTTTTTTTAAACCTCTTGCTCTGTGGTATACTATATATTATAATTATTTATCCCTTAGTTTCCCAGAGGTGCATAGGGCTTCAGTAGCAAGTCTCAATTACACTCTCTTTGCAGTCTTTTCAACATGGCTCCAGCACTGACCACAAGCTCTCATCTCTTCCTCACATCATCTCCTCCATCTCACTCTCGTCTCAGACACCCAACTCGTCCTTTCCCATTTCGATTCCACTCGACGGCCTGGACTGCACTGGCCTGGCCTACCCTGGCCTGATACGTGATGTCCCCAAAGCAACCTTCTCAGTGTGTGCCCAACCCAGTCCATCTTCACTTTCTCATGGATATTACTTGGGCAAAGGGTTCTTGGTTGGTTCGTTGCCAGCCAGCCAGCCAGACATCCAGAGTGAGTTCCTTGTTGTTTATTCTTTCTGGCCATCTACCTGATCTTCAGTGTCAGTACCGAGTGAGCGTAGACAGCAGCTGTTGATGAATATCTGTGCTTTGTTGCGAATGCTTTTTGTAACGCACCAAGTCTCTCAAGCATCACACAGAAGCACTGACTTGACTGACTTGATTGAATTAGTGTTGAAAATCGAAATCTTGTTTACGCTTTATGTTGAGTGCAGTGCAGTAGATCTGCACACTGATTTCAGATTAATGAGAGTCTGTCTTGCTTTTTCGATCCTGGCGTTGACGTCCTCATCTATGCCACCTGTAGTTGGAACGATGCTGCCTAGGTAGGCGAAGGAGACTACATCCTTTAGGTTTCTCCCATTCATGGTGATTGATGCTTGTTGTTGTTGGTGGCGGCTGGGTATCTCCATCACCTGTATCTTCTCTACGTCCACTTGAAGTTCCGTCTTCGCTGCCTCGCCTCTTCTGCCGTCTTGTTGGTTTTTGCCTGTAGATCTTCGAGTTTGTGTGACATTAGACATAAATCATCATCGGCGAAATCCAGCTGTGTGGTATAATTGAAACAGTTACCCGTGGTACGAAACGTGAGTCATGGGTTCTTCTGCTAGCGAAGGCCAACCAAATTACAGTTGTCCACCAGATATTGAATTCCCTGTTTATATCAAGTAACAGGCATCTAACTCAGCAGTTACAATAAAAGAGGATTATCTCATACTGATATTTCGGACATGATATTAAGAGTATGTGCCCCAATTTAGTTGGTAAAACGCTTATTTGACACACAGCATGAAATACATTCCTTGAAATCCCTCAACGTTATGAACGAATAGGATAACTCAATTCCATTTTGATTTGATGAGACCGCTGCTATCTATCTTCTTAGCGAGGGAATTGGATGTTCAAAAGGAATCTTCCACGGAATGTCGACTTCAGTTGGTAAGATAATTTGTGAACTCTTTTAGTATCTGACTGAAATAATATCTTTTCATTAGATTTTCAGTTCAATTTATGCCTCACTCTTCATCTATGAATTTCTACTCATCCAGTTTCATCACACTTCGAATGCTGATAGTTACCTACTCGTAATCAACTTACATAATTAGAGAATATTCTTTTTTTCAAGTTGGTAATCATCATGGACTGACATCAGTTGGAGGAACATTGGAAACCTTGGGGCACTGGGCAGTTTTTTAGTCCTAGTATGAAACTCTTCAAGAGTGCTTACTCATGACCCCACCTGGGCTCGAACCTGGGGCCTTTAAGTCACGTGGCCAGCAGGTTACCACTGAACTATTAGGTCAGAATCCAGTGATACACATTTCCAACTTCTATCAGTTCACAACACAGCGCGACCATCACCCAATGTCATAGCTGAGTATTTTTCCCCGTGTCCATCTGGTCATGGGTATACACTGCTGTAGAACCTCATACTAAGACGAAACAGCTATCCAGTTCTCTTGGATTTTCAATGTTCCTCGAGCTGATGTCAGTTTATGATGAATACCACAGTGGAAAATCACTTAATTCCCACAAATCCCCAAATTAAATATTCACTTTGTTACCTTTGCTACTTCCTAAGATTGTTTCGTTTCAGGCATGATAGGTATATTTCTGACAACAGTTTTATTTGAATTTTCTTATTATTTACACTTAACTTTGCCATTATCCCTATGTAACTGCTTAACAATTCGATTTCTTCCCAGTGAAATAAACTTTACTTAAAAATTCGATTATAATTTGGCTTTTCCGAAGATTGTATATTGTTTGCAGCTGAAAATAAGTTCGAAAGATTGAAAAACGATGGTATGTTTCCAATTCTGGTGGCCAGTTTACAGAATAATCGATAGAATTTAGACAAAAGTCAGGACTAGACAACGTGAAATTGTTTACTCTCTAGAGATCAATGAATGTATATAATCTAGTCCCATAGTAACTTAATCGGTGTGAATATCTCAGTGGTAACGCCTCCGACTATAACATTGGGTGACTTGGATGAAAATCTCACGGGAGACATCAGTTCCTCATATTGGTAGATATACCTTGTTGACGAGTGCCAACAAGTAAGCAACCTAGGTCCAGGGCCTTTTGGTGATTGCCTCTAACCAACCAACACAACCATATTCTAGTTTCAGACTTCAGCTAATAACTAATACACATCAGTCGGTCCCCATCAGTCCATCTGGTAATACTCAAGATCATTTCAGCTACTATTTATTTGGGGAATGTGAAGTAACCATCCTTCAAGAGGTTCCAAATAAAGTACTATTGAAAATCAAATTATAACCACAGACACAAACTACCAAACCGAAATGTCAGCCTACTACATTACATAAAATACGATTTAGTGGTCGTTTCGCTTTTGTCAAGAGTAAATCTCTGCTAGCACTTACTATAATTTGGTCCCGACTCATATAGTTGCAAAATGCTTTCTGTTACTGAGTGAAAAATTGTCCTAATGATGGCTGAGCATGTTAAATTTGTTAATCATTCTGAAAGATATTCCACAAGAGTACTAACATTCATTTACTGTAATATATATCTGTTGTATGCAGAACTTTCCTAAAGCAAAAATGACGGGTCTTACACCTAATATGATGGATAATTCACACGGTTAACTTAAGTAGATCGGTAAAAAATACATTTTCGTCATAAACCATTATTTTCATTAAAGCTACAGGTAGTTACCATGACAATGGTGGTAAATTCTGTTAATCTTACACTATTCAACCTTCGATAATGAAAGATGATTTGACTATACTGAGTCATTTTATTGAATATGAACTTGGAACAAACAGTAGATATGAACTAAGAAGAATTCAAAGAGTTCAAATATTTTCATGTTATTTCTTTTAGTTAATTACTAAACACACACAATGATACTATTTCAAACTACTCACAGACGGAAGAAAGCAATGATTATGAGGGGGGAATTTAACAGATTATTTATACTGTTCATATTTAAGAGGATTTTCATCCTACAAATTGAAATGTACAGTAATAATTAACTGATCATTAAAGATATTCACCAACACATGGGGTTTTCTATAGAATGCAAAACTAGAGAAAAGGCAACTTATATTTATTTTGCATGGATAAAAATAGTCCGTTTTAGAAAGCTGTTTTTTTTATATTGGCCAATACAGGACTAACAGGGATATCATTTTGGCACAAGTAAGCACCACTGATATAATTTTTTTGATTGTGTGTAACACATAATATGCAGTCTTCACATGAACTGCAAGTTGTCGAATTCTGTAGGATTTATAGCATAAATAGTAGTTCCTTAAAGCTGTTTGTGGCCATCAGTGTGTAAGATACTGATCCCTTGATTCAGAAAGTCATAGGTTGTTATGTAGTACTACTGTTGCGTCTTTTTTCACTATCCGTAGAAAGTAGAATAGATGAAGGCTTATATTTGCAGAAGCCTATGCAATTGAGGTTTTTACGCAGTACGTGTACATGCAGACACGAATATTCATCTGAAAGTACTTCTTGTTTCATGATTCTTCCAATTATGATTTTAGTCTACCTTGTTTACTCCATATTCAATAGTATCAGTAAATAAGATCTTTCATTTACACTTAGTACCATAGATTAATGACGTCACTGTCGTGATGTCCTGCTTACTTTCAAGCCACTTATTTAATTACTAGCTGTCATTACTAGCTGTCATTTCATCTCTCTCACTACACCATTCTGCATTTTTCCAACCATGTTATGGCATGCTACAGACGGAAATGTTTTAATTTACAAGACAAACCGTTAGTGTGCTGATATGTTTTTCATTTATGATCACACTGCTTTTGGAAAATTTCCGTCAGAAAACTAGTAAAACAGTTGGTTCATTCGAATACATTTTTCTCCCATTTTTCATCACATGATGTGCCCATATATGAATAATTAATGCACGTACAGTACCTCAGTAGTGGGATTCATGTAACGTGCCCTCTTTAGTAGTAAAATAAAACTGGTGTAATGAGTGTTACTGTCACCATGACGATTATGACAACACCAGAAACCACTGAATCTCATTCCGCCGTCTTCATTTATTTTAACAAATATGTAATTAAAAATGCCTGATAAAAATTTATAAAAATGTCATTCACTATTTGAATAAGATCAAAATAAATACATTTCGATATTCAAGCTTACTCAATCCATGCTTTTTCTCAGTGAAATCCATCTGCAGTAAGACTGATTATTGTGCTGCTTACTTTAATTCAAAGCATACCGTCTGAAAGAATTTTACGGCCAGGCTGGAGGTGAACCAACTTTATAGCTTGTTCTACTGTAATTTCTTTGAAAGTTTGCATTGCAAAGTAAATATTATTTCGAAATGCGACAGTTGGCACCATTGCAGTGCCTAATCAATATAGTTTCAATAGGTTGTAAACAGTGAATATATGTATTGATTGGTCACGGGAGTGCAACCAATTTCATGTTATCTAGTCCTGAGTGCAGATCGAATTCGATCGATCATATTTTCAATGTGGCAATCAAGCTAGGAAGCTCAGCATCGCGGTGCACATTAGTAGATGAGCTTCCTTGCTTGGTTGACACATTGCAAATATGATCGATAGAACTTGATCTGTATTCAGGACTAGACACCATGAAATTGGTTGCATTCCCGTTCAGTGGTAAAGTCGCTGACTACGACACTGGGTGACGCGGGTTCGAATCTCGGGTGCGGCATCAGTTCCGCCGAGGTTGCAGATACGCCTTGCTGACGAGTGCCAAAAAGCACGAAACCTAGGTTCAGGGCTTCCTGCCGATTGCCTCCAATAAACTAACAGTGAATATAATATAAACTATTCTACTTTTTTCTGGACATTGGATGCCAATTTAACAAAAGCACTAATGACCACAAATGACACATTAGACTAACAGAAGCTTGTGTGTTCAAGCTCAGTTTCTTCATATTCTGAATTCACCTGCATGTGACATTCGTCTTCTTTATCTTATTACTTACATTATTTTCAAAACTTATTACCTTTACTTCTTTGTTTTCTTTTCCGATTATCACCCCGGTTTATTGCATTTATTTGATTTTACCTTCTTATGGTCTCATTTTAACGTATAATGCCTTGACAATTAAAGAAGTGAACGTATTGTCCTAAGTATATAATACGAATACATTGTATCAGACGCATAAATATCATGTGAGGGATTTTCCTTAAAACCAGTAATATATGACGGGATCAAAGGGGATCAAAAGAAGAACGTAAGCCAAAATGTATCACGCCATGTACTTTCTCTGCGACACAGCCATCTGTAGGATGAGAGTCATAAGACTAAAGCAATTTATGCAGATCTTGTTCAGATCTTAGACTAAATTTACCCATCTGACATTTAAAGGATTAAGTGTGAGGCCATTTCAAGAAGATCCATGGTAAGTTTCGGTTAAGAGGCTTTTGTGTTGGTAACAAACTGAAAAGGCAATGGGCAGCATGTATAGTGTTAGATCATCGGAGTACTTAGTAAAGTCATCTTTGGTTGACATGTGTAGATCATACAAAAAGAAAAATATTAATTCAGTTGAAAGCAAAATATTATTGTTTGTTCAGTACGTTATACTGTTTCATCGTGTAATATATGGAAAAAATTTGTTTGCTGCAAAATTTTTAATTTGATTAAAGCAAAACAACCATATACAACAGTCCGCCTTCTATATTTCTAGTGAATGTGACCTAAAATACTTTTTAAGCTTCAATTTTAGTAGTCAACTACCACTCGATCCCACACTAAGATGTCAAAATCAGATTATTCTCAATCAGATTACTGATAAAATAGAAACTGGAAAAATGCACCTTATTCTACGACAAATTTTCAATCAGCTATAAAGTAATTGGTAGAAAGCGATCATTTACACGAATTAGCCGCCAATGGGTATCTGGTGTATCGTTCCCCTCCTTAAGGCTGACCGACTTTCAATGTATAACACTAAAAGGAGGAGTTAAGTTTTTATGTTAACAGAAACAGCTGAAGGTGAATGGTTGGTATACATAATGGTAAATATTAGCTATCTACTGTTCTTTGTGCATTTAACTTATTTATTTTATTGGTTAAAAGTAATCTATTCACAAATTTAGTTTATTTCTATTGGCTTATTATACAAATCACAGGATTGGTTAAATAATCTTGTAAGATGCCAGCGGAAAATTTGATATGCTTATATCTTAATTAATTATAAGTTCATGTCTTCTTTTTTCTTTCTGGATGTTTTAAATTTCAGAAATATTTTTATCATTTCTATTATACATTTGAGCTGTAAGAAAATGCACAAGTAGCTCTTATATTTACATTTGTTATGCGTCAGTTAGATTTTATTCCTATAAAATTACTGATGGTCAAAGTTTTACAGAGTTTTGAAGTTATCAAATGAGGATAAATATTACTTTGATAACCTTACTGAAAACTACTGCAATTATAATGATAATCAATAGTTTTGTGTTCATCAACGCTGAATCTTGGCATAACATCCTACGTTTGGTGAAGAGAAATACTCACAGGCATGAAAAAAGCTCTAGTAAAGACTTGTATAAATTAAAAAATGCTCTAGAAAATTATGCACTTCAAATGAATAGTCACAAAAGTATTGGACTTTTAGGCGATCCAATTAATCTGACTCAGAGTAATATAGACAATTTTACAGAGTTTAATACTGATTCAGATCTCGCACTAACCTTGTCAAATTACAGCAGTGATGCAAATTCAATAGCTGATTATATTCAAGATAGTAACTTCAAAGATTATATATCTGAGCAAACAATCAAGCATTCGAAATATTCAAGTAAAAGTTCCACTCTTACTACAGTTCAAGTTGTATCGAATAAATCACATTTACACTGGAGTATATTACAGTTTTCACTCGGTTTATTATGTCTCATGATACATATGATATGGTTCTTATGGTTATTATATCATAATGTACTGATCAAATTCCGTCATCAGTCAGCATTTCATAAGTCTAAAACAAATTCTTATTCCAAACCGCTACATGATGTTGCCAGTGATTTTTCGACAAAACGATACCAGTTAATACTACGCACCGAGTTACACTTAAGTTTTGTTGGTACTATTTATGGATTTGTAATATCAATTCGAAGAATATCAAGTCTTGTACTAGGTCCTGAATGGACTTCAAGTGTTAAGCAGCCAAACTTAATCAGTCGAAATTATTTAATGTGTTATTTAACGCGACACATATCACTAAGTCTACTGACTGTTTATTGGATTTCCATTCTCCTCATGATTTTGATTAACATACACTATATTAAGTCTATTTATTTGGTGAATTCTGCAAAAATCCCGTTAATAATTGGTACCTTCACTCCTTTATATATAGCTTTCATCATTTCGTGGATATTCTCTATAGTTATTAGGATAGGTAGTTTATTAATTAATTATAATCTGCAAAAATATGCATTGAGACATTTAACAGAATCAAAGCGTTTGACTACTAAACAAGTATTGAACTTTGAATGCATGAATACAAAAGATTTAGAGCATCAAAAAATGTATTTTCATACTGTGTGTCATCAAACCACATTTGAACAATGGCTTGAAATACTCACAAATGTATTGTGTGATATCTTACCAAATTTTCTAGTCTTTACTATAAGTATTTTCATTTGTTTTACTGCACATAGGTCAAGAAATATTATGCATAAAACGTTTACCTCAAGTAAACAAACAACTGGGCTATGTCCTCGTAACTACAACGGTAGTAATAGCACAAATAAAGCAACTTTTAGCGAATTATCGAAAGATGTAGAGTGTTCACCTGTAAAACTTTATGGTGAAAAAACACATTCCATGGAAGTCTGTAGCTCATCCACATCATGTTTAACTTATCAATGTGATGTTTCATCTCATTGTTTTCCAAAAAAGTCTCAACAAGAACCGAAAAAAACCTCACGCATTACAACACTTCATCTTATGCATCAAATAATTTATTTTTCAGTTTGTTCCTTTATCTTAAGTTTATCTTTGTTAATAAATCACACTATACGCTTAACAGTTTATGGAAAATTAGTAAAATCACAACTGAAATACTGTCATTCATGGAATTTTAATCAAGGTTTGCACGAACCTGAAAATGTTGAACTATTTAAACTAGTACATGAAAATTTACACATTCCTTATTGGCAATTACAAGGATGTATTTTGGTTGAGATTTTAACCACTACACTTGTACCAGTTATCTGTTTTACACAGAAAACGTTTACAGCATTATTCTGTAAATCATGTTGTGTGCTACATATACCAGAGGACGAAAAATATACACAAGGTATAGGAATGCTGACAAAAGATTCTGACTTTAACTATATTAAACCAACAAAGATGAATCATGTTAATATTTTAAACGTTTCATCACCAGTCAGTTCGCATGTGTTATCTACACCAGTTGATGATCTAGTCAATTGTAGTTCCATTAACACATTCATTCCATCGGCAACACAGTTTGCTCAGACATCAACAGACACTATCATTCCACCATGTGAACTATTGAAAATACAAATGTTTACAAGAGCACAATTTGAGCAAAAAACTCACTTATCACAGATAGACAGGTATCACAAACCATCATTTACAAGCCTACCATCATGCTCAAATGAACCAACAACAACTCTTGTACCTGTATCAATAAAATTAGTAAATTTGCAGCCTTTATGCTGTCAACCATGTGATATATTTACTAACAGTGTAAAAGATGGAATTACAACAGACGATCATGGAACAGAATGTGAGCTTTTAAATAATGTGAATAATTATCCTATTGAAGCAACGGCATCAATAGTAAAGCTACACGTTTTATCAGATTCCAGTGGATTCAATGAATAAAAGGAGATTATTGTTATCAGGCTTAAAAAGATGTTTGGCAAGTTCTTTCATTGTACATGACTATTTATGAACTATACATTTGTAAATAAAATTTAATACTATATTTATATCAAATAATAAATTTATTTGGTTAATAACTTATTAGAAAACTTAGTAAGGCCCTAATTTATAAAAAAACAATAATAGTGAATTATTTGGGATTGTGAGTAAATGTTTTCAGATCCTGTACGTAGATTTTTTTTAATAAGCAGAGTTTGATGTAGATCAGTCCTGAATTTCTAAAGTAGATGTGAGCAATAATGTATGAGTAAAACTAGGACACTGTGGTAGGCTTGAATTCCATATTAGATTGTTTCGCTGATATGGTACACAGTCATGCTGTATTACTTACTAGATGACTTTACGAAAAGAATCTGTTGCTCATATGCATTCATATTCAGAAAAAGACTGATTGAGTGAAGAAATATATTCCTTTCTAAATTAGGTCTTCGTCTTTGGCTCTACGTTAATATTTAAGTTTAGAAATGAGTAAAAACACCAGTCAAGTGGTGATGGTCTGACAAACAACCATTACACATCTTAAGTTATGAAGGTGACAACTTTGAAGAATCAAGATGCAAATAATCAACAGAGTAATTATTAGAGACTAAAAGTGATAATTGTAATAATATGAAATAGGTTATTCTTAGGCTAACTGTACAGTAACTGGTAAAGTAAAGGAAGTGTTTTTTCTCGACTGTGAAGTCATAAACAATAAACAATTAAAAAAAGACAAGAATGTGAATGTATGTTCTTAGAGCGAGAGATGGAAGAGGGGCAGAAAGTAATAATAGAAGTTACTTCATGTTGATGGCCAAGGTAGTGAAAGTGGTTGAACAAATTTCTCTGAAAGACTGAAGTAAGGTTTGTAAAGGTGCATTGCAATCACTTCTTCTACGTGAAGTAGGCGAATGAATGGTGCGTGCAGTGAATTGACTGGTATCCAATGAGTACTTTTAAATGCTTTCTTAGTATCTTCTTGGTGTCAAGTTTCAACTAAGTGTGCAAGTATGGAGCTCTTTGTCGTTCTAATGTGTTCCTTATCCAACCATAATAGATGATGTTTGGAAATTTAACGATGGACCTGCCTCGTTGTACGTTCAATGCAGTTATCTGGTAAATGAACAAGGATGTGACAGAATCAGGCTGTTTTTTTATTTTTTTTGTTTCTTGCATCTAGAATCACACCGCTGTAGAAGACAGGACATAGTTCAACAGCTTAGAATGATCTTTGCTAAACTCTTTTTATGGTTTGCGTGATCATCTCACTAAAAATGTCACTCTTGAATTTAAGCATCAAGGAGATTTGTCTCTTGGGAACCGTTGGCATTTTTGTCTTAACCTTAGTAACATTGATATTTTTAGTTGTCTTTGATGAATAGCTATTCTCACCATGCTGGTCGTGAATGGTTACGAACCCTTCCGCCATAGTATTATCAAAGGAAATAGCTTAAGGACGGTATGCAAGAAATTTCAACGGATTCTTCTTGTATTGGAAGGGCACGGCATTAAGGAAGTGCATGTATTGACCTGTTGACGTTGATGTTCTACACATACCTCGTTTCAGAGTTCCGCCTGACTCTTCTGCCAGCAGAACATCTAGTAATTGGATGCTGTCATTTTTCTCCTGTTCTATTGTGAATTTGATTGTCGGATGAGCACTAATAAACCTACTAAGAACAACGTTCATATCAATCTCATTTTCGAGAACTGTGATGGTACCATCTATATATCTACAATATAATTCCAGTTGGCTGTCAGCTTCATTCTTAGAACCATTCTCTAGTTTCGCCGGAAGATTTGACAAGAGTGAATTAAGAGGTGACCACATAGCCACACCATCAGACTGCATGTAGAGTTCATTGTTGAAAATAAATTGTGTATCCATCGTAAACCTTAGAAGTAACTCTTTCAAGGTGGAGACTGGGATACCTATTTCTGTGCCATGTTTAGTAAGTTCGTGGCAGATGAAGTTTTCTCTTTCGGTTAAAAGAACGTAAGTAAAAACAGACGAAAAATCACAAAATATCAAGAATTTGTTGTCTACTTTCAAATCCTGAATCATTTATATTCATTTTAATATCAACATGAGCAGTAAATTCTGCTCGAAAAGTCGTTCAGTTATTATTACTGCATCGCTCTATGGCATATTAAACAAGCAGTCTATTAAGGGGACTATGGCCATCAGAGATTACTCAAAGGTTAGATATATTATTCACAAAGTTAGATGGTTGTTTATTCAAGCAAATCAAGATCAGAAATGTTGGTTGAAGTCAGATAACAAAAACTTAGTAGTGAGATTATCTGTGTGATCAGATAATCAGTCATAAAGCAGTATCTACTTATAGGCTTAAGGTATCAGAAAAACACTATTCAACTTTCAGTAATACATTGAAGATTCAGGTCATCTGATGAAGTAATTTCTTCACAAAATAGTGTATTTCAAATGGCATACTCATTAAAACCACAGAATACTATACAGATAGACTGTCTCGACGCAAGACAATCAGGTGTACATCGTTCAACCATAAGATGTCACTTCATGATCGCCGATACTTCACAATCTAGACCACTACCCGTTCTAAGTTCTGTCGATGAATTTGTCAGCTTGACAAGTTCGCAAGGCTAGTGCAGACTTTGTAGTTGTTGCTGGATGGTAATACTGATCTCCAGGAGGAGACCTTGCTCTGTTTTTTCTTTATATCTTTTTTGAATACCTTGAGATACATTTTTAAAGTTTGATTTGTCGATGATCAGCCGTAATCCTAAGCAACAGTTGCACTTCCCAGAGAGCTGATGGAACTTAGAAATGCAGAATCTAAGATTTCGAGCTAATATTGAAACTCTAGTCCGCTAATCATGAGACATGAGTGCTGTATGCACAGTCTCGTTTGTGTTTCAGTATCGGGTGGATTGTAATGCTCAGCATATGGTAGGTAATAGTTAGAATGCAATCACTGTGCCTTAGAATTCGCATGGTTTTTTTGAAAGTCGTCGCGTGGAGAAAATCTTTTACATAGAAAGCAGTAATAAGTACTACAGATGAAGGCCCAAAGATAAACGTGTTTACTAGCCTTTTAAAGATATCTTTTAGAATAATTTTTTTCTTTCTGTTTTCGCAAATCCACAATATTCTAACTTAAAATATGATCAGTTGCGACGATTTATGGCGATATAATGGTGAATACGTTTGAATATACAACTCGTTGTGCAACTGTGTCTCCCAGTGACTTTATGCACCCTTAACCAAAGGTTACTTCGGAGTTATCATGCAGAAGACGATACAACACAAGTAGTCTGACAATGACTTAAAATATGGTCTACAAATTGTTGATGTCTCTACAAACAGGCTTTTAAGTACCGATTAAATGAAGTGTTTCGCGATTCCGAAGATTTCTAATTACAATTTTGTGGTCAAACAGTTCATCTTTTCACTGCATTCATGACTTATGAACACTTTGCATCACCTTAAAATACCATATGCTTTCTAGTGAAACATATGACTGTATAACTTGTTCTTCTAAAGTCTAAGCTATCAAAACTGAATTGCTCTATCCAAAGAGATTTACTCCTTCATATACTAGTTTGCATAAATCCTTATAGGCAGTTTGTTAGTAGCACAGATGTTTTAGTCCAAAAAAAACATGATTGCTAACACTGACAACAATGTATTAATTTTTAGGAAGTCATTCGAAGTTTTACATCGAATAACTGGGAGTCTTTGTTCACTATTTTGAATGTCTTGCTAACTGAACTGTGTATTGTCAATATGTGAATATTCTTCTTGGTTTGCTGAGCAATGTTCTGTAAGTCTTTGTCACTACACTCATAAAGTTCTACTCAGCGAATTTGGATCTGGAGGATGCAGACCATTGTCCTAATGCCAAGCAACAACAGCAGTTACTTTGGCAGATTGTTTTCCTGAAGCTAAGATTATCAGTTGCATTCAACCAGTCATGTTGTTCAGTGATTGAGCTGTGACCGGTTAGTTTGGTAACAAAGCAACACATTTCATCAATGATTTTGAATCTATGAACTTTGATTATCTTCTAATTAGCAATTCAAGGAAGCCACCTATTCTGCACACATCACCCTACGAAGTTAGTGACATCTTGACGAGCTAGCAAGTTGACTGCAATGTAAGTGTTATGCTCAAAAAAGTCATCGAATCTGTTTTCAAGCGTGAACAATCATATGAAATATTCTTTGCAAGCAGATTTACGAAGACACTGGTCTTATTTTCAGTGCTGAGAGTTGTTTGTCTTCGAGCACCTTTTCAACACAGTTAGGTGTACCGTATTATAACTCTTAATTTCTAAAGCTGTAGTGACAAATGATATTTCTAACCGGTGTTTTAGAATTCTGATGAATTTCTATAGTTAATTTACATTGTATTCACTATAAAGCTGACCGAAAAGTGAACAAACAAATGAAAGTTTATTCCAAGATTTGTCATAAAATTCTAACGTTTTAAAACCATGAATACTGTTTTGAAATTAAACCGACTGACCGTAGACAAAAATTACAATTAAAAAACTTGTCATTAGTGCGGGATATAGAAATAAATGTATTTCATTTGTAACTGATACGAAAAGCAACAGAACTTTTGATATTTCGAAATAAATATGAACAAAAATGTTGGCGGCCGATTCAAATGAAATGACTACTTAAGAATGTAATGTTTTAAAATGCTAGAGATCCGAAGGATTCATTTGTTGCTTAGGAATAAGGTTTACTTAGTAAAATAAAATATAACGTCTAGTTAACATAGCTATCTGTTGCTTTTCCACGTTTTATCCCGTAATCTCGTCACCATGCGAATATATTCCAGTTTGACCGGTAGTTGATATTTGCGTGGAACTTAAAAAATTCAATATCCATGCTTTTTCTGGTTTGCTTTTATGAAATTCAGTGCCATTAAGGGTTGGGCATTTCGTGATTAGATTCTGAAAATTTCTTAAGTATTGGTTGCAAGTAGGGAGCAACCAACTTCACGTTTTCTAGTGCACTGACCACTGACCATTCACCACTGTGGTCATCAAGCTGGGATTCACCAAATGTGTTAGCAATCATCAGATACGTATATCTGTCACATTAAGGTAACTTATGCCCCGTCAGAGATTAGAATCTTCTTCATGCGTAGCTACAGTTGGCAACTTCACTATGTACTTATTCTGGATCTCGTTAACTCCCTGGATATAGTGATTAGTTACATCTCACTCATGAGCGTCAAAAAGCAATAGCCAAAAGCTTCCTTCAACTTACTATTCAAACATCAGGCGGATTGTAAATGTCTCAAAACCGAAACTTATCAACATAATATTCTTCTTTTCTGACTGATATAGATGCTGAAGAATCTCTCAAAATCTATCGCTGTCTAGCTTGATTCACATAACTGTTCGTGATATCAATATCAACGAACATTTAAGTGGAATTCGATGGGCAGTTTCTACTTGCTTTCTAAAAGTTTATTTCTCTCTGTGAAAGAATAAGACATTTCTTTTGAATTTTTATTACTTCAGTTCGTCAGCTGCAATTCACGTATGCACAGTAAGTAGTTATGTCCTCATATATATAGTGTAAGTGGACCAACTATATCAAAGATCAATAAACAAAGTGCATTTCTTTTGAAAATCTTGATTTATGAAATTAAAGCTGAAAGAGACTTGGAGAATAGCATACTGACAATGTCTCACAATTACCTCTTTTCAACCGATGATCTTTCATTTAAATAGCAAGTAACCCGTTTAGCTTAGTTGTAAGTTTGGTAAGTACTGCATAAGGTAGTAAGTGCTTGTATCCCTGAGGAAATATCAGTTCTCACAAGAGTGAAAATAAATGTTGCAAAAGGAACATCAGGCATGGATAAAGATGGCATACTGACAATCTTCCGAAATCACATGACACAGAACTCATAGGCAAATGAAAGTGACACTGACTTTTTGCCAGAGTGGACGTCAGTGAATATTGGTAAACAATATTCAGTATTGCTTTTGATGATTTCTATTACTAGATGTTTTATTCATGCAGTGATTTGTTAATTGTATTTTACTCACTAAAACATACTGGAAGCCAATACATATTGGCTTAAGCACCTGTATTTTAGTCGGTATATACTAAGTACAAATTTCCTCCTACCTACTTTTATCGAAAAAACTGAGTAGTGTCATTACTCTTCGCATGATTAGTGTGGCCAATAGCCTAGCTACTACTTCCTGCTTGTTTCCGCTTTATTACAAAAAGGTATACGGTATTCATTCTGTATCTAAAGTCAGCCAAGACACGTAAACAATTTTTCATGCTGATAATAAGCAAATCACCTTCGCTGTTATTATCACCGTCAATAATCATGAGACTACTGCATACATTTGTCTATGTCCAATGGAATTGATAAGTAGACTATTTTAGTGATATCTAACTTCCGGCTTTCTTGAAATTTAACTAATTAGGTATGCGCCTTTTCCGTATCTTTTTAGTACATGCAAAGTAGTGTATTGAGTATACGTGGGTTGTATTGTTGAATGTTTTATCGGTAAACAATATCGTTACAGTGACTTATGTTTTAAATGAATCATGGAATAGCTGAAATATATAATACACGGTTATTTCTTAACAGTCGCCTTAAATGAGTTCAAGAACTCACTAATAAATAATTGGAAACAGTATTCTTGATTTCAAATAATCGATAACTTATCGTTAGCAGCAAGAATGCCGCTTGGTTACATAAAGCCTAAAGTCGTTTAAACAAAGTTAATTATTACACCAATAATTTATAAACATGATTTTAGATAAATGCTTTAATGCTAATTCTATAAAACTCTGGTCATCTGTTTCCTTAAAAATTCTTTACTCTAAAGCCGTCAAATTTGTCACAAATGTTATAGGCATGAAGTTAGTATATCACTGACAAAGTTGAAAAGCTGTGGGAGATTTCCACTATTTGATGAATCGATAGTAACGATGTGAATGAGCAGTGAGAATCAATTTTAATTGCATACATCTGAGATAATCACCGATGATACTAATTATATCCTTTAACAAATACTTACTGTAATTGGGCTGCTTCCGAAATACGGATGAACACCGATTACAAATATGACGGAGAATCGGTTTCAGTGTACACCTATTTTTTTTCTATATATACATATATATATCACTTAGGCAACATAGCTTTCTGGTTATGGAATTTCGTAAGGAAATTTGAATTTTGAAAACGATTTAGTTATACTAGATGGTAGAAAACTTTGTATGTGTAACTTAGACAAATATATATATATATATATATATATATGATAAGTGTGAGAATTACAGATTAAAGTCTGCAATTATGACCATAGTTTTACATCATATTCAATGATTATATCACTGAAGTGGTGGACTGCAACCAATCATAGCTACAAGTTAGTGCCTCATCACAATTTAGTCAACTTTGATTCTATTCAATAAGAAAAGATTCTGCTATCAGAACATATTATTAGTTTCTAAAATCACTTTGATCAGGTTATTTTTAAAATAGATCTCATTCTCTATTATGCCGTGGTTATCAACAATGGAATTGTTCTCAAGTTTTCTGAGCCTTATTGGATTTCTCAAGGGCCACAGGAAAGTATTTCAGCATTCCTGTTTTGCAAATCAAAGTTTCCTGGAATCTTGTTGTGTGTAAGTTGTATCACAGACTGGAGAACTTTATTTGTGAACATAATTGGTAAGTAAATCCTGTAAGTGCCACCGTTATCCTGAAGGGACTAGCTCTGCAGAGTATTCCGTGATCTACGAAACATTCTGACGTTTCATTTTTCGAAGCATGTCACACTCTGATAAGAGCTGCGTATATGTACGATTGTAACTATTGTAGCTCATTGTCTTGGAAGACTTCTACTGTGTCTTCGGCTTGAATATCTACAAAAGGAAATACTCATTTACGGTCAAATCGATTTTGTTGATGGGAGAAGAACTCAGATAGTTATTTGTTCCACGGAAGAAATTCTCTACATAAATGTTGTATTTATTGTAACAAGAGGTTTAATATACAGCAGGAATATTATATAGGTGAGTTTCTTACATATGCTGTCGAATTTATTTATAAGATATTTAAAAAATACCAAAATTTTCTGAAGCTTTATTCTTCAACCTTGGCGGTCCACATGAACAAGATGAGAGTCTGGTTAGCTAAGAATAATTTTAAATGGCTCCGTACAGGCCTTCTTGTTTGTTTACACCTATTGACGAGATCAACTTTTGATGACATTTCCAGCACACGAATTAATAATAATAACTTGTGACTTTTGGCATGTTTTTATCGTTTGTGAATTTGTTTTTCCTTCTTAGTATTCCATTAAAGATACAGTCAATTTTTGTTGACTCGTTATATCAGATAGTATCCTTGTTTAAATGTAACTCAATTTGCTTTACCAATGTTTTATGTAAGATATGGAACTTATGAGAAGAGGATGCGGGTTTAGGTCTTAGGAGAACCATGGAAGATAGAATTAGCCTAAGCTATGCAGTTGCGACATGTGAAAAATCTTCTCAGTGAATATGTTTGTTTTGCACATACTTTTAATGGTTTTTATGAGGAAATTTAGTGCTTTCTTATCATCCCTCTTGTTTAGGTCTTTCAACATTACGCAGAAAACATATTTCTCTACAGTGATTATCATTTACACACTTTCCTAGAATTCCGATTACACTTTGGTCTAATATAAGTCTAGGTCAGTATCAATAACAAAATTTCAATTCTAATAAAACCGTTTTCCTTTCAAACAGGGAGCGATCTAAAGTACTAAATTATAGTCGTTTAAAATGCAAAAGGTTATTTTTATATCATTGTAAGAATTGATATATTTCAGCTTTTGAGAATATAGTTAGTGCAACTGTCATCAGAATTTTAGTAGTAAAAATGAGCAAATGTTTTAGTTGTACTTTATTCTGCTTTAGGGTGAATAAATGATCTAAAATAATGAAGTTTAACCTTAGTTATTTGCTAGACAAAGTCACAACAGCCATACTTCAGTATACAGCTCAATGACTTTGAGTGGACTAATGAGAAGAGAACGCTAAATTTTTCTTAGAATAGTAATACGAGCCACGAAGGAAAACGATGCAAAAATGCCTAATGTTTTGGTGTGCAGCTTTAATATCTAGAACCTGCATTGAATTTCAAAATCTTGAAGACCCTTCACAACTAATCAACACCGCATTATGCACTTTCATATTATATTTTGTTAGTAAACTAATATTATTAAAGAATACTCTTCCAGAAAGACTTAGAGATAACCGAAGTAACCATCTATATATTCCTTTGAATTTCTATGCATAGTTTAACCTTTTGTCTCCTTGTCGTTTTTCCTTTATTGTAAGGATCAAGCTGTCATCAAAGGTAGAATATGAAGGTAGTTTTTCAAGTGTTCATAAGCATATATCAGGTTACCACGTTATATCAAACAATATAGAGATGGTAATTTTAAAGCAAACTGCAGTGATAAAAAACAAAATGGAAGCAACAGCAAGAGATGATTTAATGTTATTCTGTGCTCAGGAAATGTTTAGAGGAAACCTGATAATAAAAGCTATGCTCTTAACAGTATTTCGGTGTGCAGTAGGCAGTCCTCAGCAAGGAATTAAGTAAACGGCTTATTACGTGAACGACGTTTTCAAGTGGCTATCTAAATTCTAGTCCTTAAGAGAAAATAAACATCAAAAAATGAGCCATACTGGTGAAACTAAAAGCCGAGACAAACAAAATGCTGCAATCTAAGAACCAGAGACTGAAGAGTTTATTTTGTTTCCCTTAATACACACAAAATTTAATGACTCCAGATGGTTTTACTGGTTGTCGAAAATTCGTCTTCATCCTTTACCTCTCCTATAAAAGATGAAGGAGATATCAGAAGCAACTTTCTGGATTCAGAGACTGATCTTATTGTTCATTACCCAGTAGGTCCAGGTGAAGTCATAAAGTCTTAAGAATTTGGTTCATTACCAACATTTTTTACCTTTGGGGATCCATGCAGAGAGATACTGTAATGGGATTCTCATTGTTCCCGATAGTTGACAATTAGTTTATACAATAGAAAATAAAAATGTGATGAAATGTTTGGTGAGGTAAGTAAATGATATTTTTGTTACTGTTGAAGGCGGTCACTTGAAAGAAATTCTCAGGTACATGTATAGTGCATTTAGAAATATTACATTCTATAAAAGGAAGGGATCCAATGTAAATTAGTTGGTCTTCTAGAACTGCATGATCGAAAGACAACAAAACAAGATGAAGATGGATATTCAGAAAGCCAGCTCATTTTGGTGGATATCTCGACTATATTCTGCATATACCTGAATCACTAAATTGACAGTTGTCAAAATTCGCATCAAGAGAGGTAACCGTCTGGTGGCGATGAGAAAAAAAGTGATGAATCGCAGTCAGTCGATTCTATACTTATAGCAAACAACTATCCCTAAAGGTTTATGAAAATAATCTCGATAAAAATAATAAAGAACGCTAGAAATGTCCTCTGAAGAAGTATTTCAGCACGATGTTGATTCCATATCACATGGAAACATCGAAAGAAACTGGAAGATTTTGTAACAAGCATCATATGCGTGTTTCTTTCAACATGACACGTAACGTAGTATTCAACGTGATGAAAGTCAAACAAATAATATGGACAGAAAACCAGCAAAATTGTATCTACAAAGTAAGGTGTTCGGATAGTAATACCAGAGATGTAGGAGAGAGTATCAGACAGGCAAATTTTAGAGTTAATGAACACAGATAATGTTGAAAGCAAATTCCAAGTACTTAAACAGAAATTCGTTGATTGGAAAACAGATTGAAAGCTGCACAATGTTCCGCAGAAATAGGAAAAAGGTTGGTTTCAATGGAACCCACAAGTTCTGTGTAATTCAAAGACCGATTGTAATGGCTCTACTTATATGAACTCATTTCAACTGTTTGGACAGACGACACTAGTGGCAGCTGACTCCACTTTGGTAAATGTTCTGCAGTAAAAGACAAAACAAACAACAGTATTGTTTTATTTAATATTTTACTTCACACAAACTGTCAGTATCTTCCAAAATATCATCGAAATCAATGTCACTGCCTGTAACAATGCGTTATGATTCGTACCACTTTCTTTTCATCTTTATGATTATTTATTCTACTGTATTCAAGAAACATTGAAATATGGAAACTTATACCGGTTTATTCTGTTCTTCACCTATGGGAGAAAACAACATGCCTATCTTCTTATAGTTATTTTACGTATATATGCAAACTACACATTCTTCATACATTGACTGTCATGACACCTTTGCCCTCTGATATCTTGTGGAGTTCATTTCTAAATACATATTGCTTTACTTTCGTACGTCGTATAATAAAATTCACAGTGAATGACTAATGATTATATCAAAGATATCCATTCCATACTTATTAAGAATATCCTGAAAGAATTTCGCTTCTAGTCTGTTTTAATCATTATAAGAGTAAGTTTCAATTTTCTATCTACGCTGGGGTTATAATAAAACTCACTTTTAATAATGGCTAATAATCATGTTTTCAAAAAACCATAATCCAAACAAGATGGGATAATGAAACCAACCGTACTATCTTTGAACTCATATATATATATATGTATATATGTTGTAATGTAATTTTTGATTATTTCTCTGAAGAACCTTGAGTAAACATGCAATGTGAAATATTGTAATTATTTAGTTGAAAGACAATGGAATTTTTACGGAACCATACAACAGGTGAAGATAGGAAAAATCAGAACTTTATGATAAAGTAAATAAATGTTCAAAGAAACAAAATACTTTCAGAGCTTGTAAGCTTTATGTGCATGAAGAAACTAAGTATATGCTCTGATTATAAAACAGTGAACGGGGCATACACAGGCCTTCAGAGAATGTAAGGATTAGGACTGAACGTTTTAGGATCCGTATGTTCTTAACTGTCTCTAAGTATTTCCGTTACTACATTCGAAATATCTCTCACTATTGCGGTATTGGTTATCTGTGTTGCTGAGCAGAATATATGTAAGAAGGAACAATTAAGGAGCTTTTGTGACATTTAATCCTTAGTTACTTTGTTTGTAAGAAATGAAGTGAACGGAACTAACACTTTTATAATCTATATTAAGGCAAACAGCTCGCCTGACGGAAGGAAGCAAACCAAGTTTGAATGCAGATACTTCTTTGGTTTCATATCTATACGATACAAATCCTTAGTGCAGAGAGGTGACTGGCTTCTAACGACCAGTTCTGCACTATGGCACTAAGTCAAGTGATGTAACATTGTACCACGGTTTGTTTTGATTTTGGTTACTCATTAGACATTTATGAACGGCAACTTGAATAAATTCACGGGTAAACGCTTACATGATTTTAACCTGACCACAACTTCATCCTGTACGTCATTAAAACGCTTTTGGTTGAGTGAATGTTAGTGTCGTATTTCCTTTGCCATCTCTTCTAACTTATAAACCAGCACTACTCTACAACTTGTTAAGGTTAGCTTAAGTTTACACATGAAATAATTTGCAAAGTCTGCTTTTAATCCAGCAGAGAAACAAATTGTGTTAATCTATTAATTCTAATAGTAGCACCATGTAAGGAACAAAGAAACGTCAAAGGTAACTAATTCACTCTGTTTACCTCCTGTCAGTTCAGATATCTTAGTCTCATAGAGATGAATCTCTGTTATAAATCCAGTAATATTAACAACAACAAAAATAGTAGTATAAAATATCAGTGACATTTACTAGAAAGTTCAGTCTGGGTTATTACAGCCCAACAGAGCCAGTTACATCGTATACGTAGACATAAGTAAAAATAGCTTTCCCATTGTTATGTACTTCACCTTAATCTACATAAATTAATTCGATAATGTCTGTTAATGTCATTTATGCATAGATTTTGTTTGAAATTTATCAAATAATGTTTGAAGAGTTATATTTTTGAATAATGTTTTCCTTTTTTCTTTGATTAAGGGAAGAACAGGAAAAATATTCACTCAAAATGCATGATTTCAAGTCGTCTTGGTTACTGAGTGTTTTAGATAACATTTATACAAGTGTTTGTGAGTGCTTTAGAAGACTGAGTAGGAAGTCTCTTCAAGTGATTATAAAAAAAGGAATAATATATTATGACGCAGTTCTGCAGATGAATATCTCATGTCAATATTCAAAGCTTGTGTAGCCTACTCAATATAACTTCATCTTGTCATAGTAATTATAACTATTTCACCGTTTCATCATCGAAAAATGCAGTAACCCAGATATTTATAAATTATGAAGTAGGAGTAAGAACATCACTTCTAACGAAATTGCGGATATGCTTTTATGACGAGTGTCAGCAATCATGTAACCTGTCCCCATCAATTCCTGCCGGTTACCTCCAGCCATCTAAGAACAATACAAATTTATTATTTTACTGAAGAATGCGGATCTTTGACGAAAAATTCATAAAGGTTTCATGACCTTAGAGGTGAAAAAAATTGTCAGCTTCAACATGAAAGTGATCAAGATCTTAATTTTGATGGTTATTGAGTTTCAAACCTTAGGGAACTATCAGCTTAGACGGTTTGACTTTTACACTAGATTGACATCTTGTTTACGCAATATCGTTTCATCCAAGTCACTCACCAACAAGAAAAAAAGCCTGACCAACAGAAATCAGTGTCCAGCGGTCCATGGACTTTCATAGTGGTATTATACGAACAAAAGTGTCAAACTGTACTTATGTCACTTGTGCCTAGTTGTTAAAGGTGTAGGATCAGTGAAGTTGCACAGAATAAATTATGTAACTCAGTGTCATAAAATTCAACGCGGCTTTGGCTATTAAAAATCGGAGTAATGATAGCAGTTTCTTCAAGAATTTTTCATTTATTTCAGGCAATTTCTGTCTTCAGCTGTGGAAGACAACTTTTTGAGGTCATAGTAGATTTCTGAAGTATTTATCTTCAGTTAATCATGAGGTAGTGACATCTTCTCAGAATACCCACATAGTGTGAACATAATGACTCGTTTTATTACTGTGCTATACTGCCATAGAATTAGTGTAACTAGTGTGAGAGTATATCGTTTGTCTGACATGGCATATTGTGTCCTATATAATTACTATTATTATCTTACTTACCATCAGACCTTTCGTTCTGCAGATCCACTGCTCTACATAGATGAAATCTGCACACTCGGGGGAATTTGATATATTGCCTAGAAATTCACTTGTTACCATGGAAGCGAGCAATTTTCATTGAGAGCGTTACCCAGAACTTTAATTCACTATTTGACGATGTTTCCCATATATCTTAAATAAACCGTTGAGGTTTAGGGGACTAGGAATTATATTGTTTAGCAAGCGTTGAAATACATAGTCCTTTATAGTCTTACGGTATTACTTTCGACCGCAGATTTAAACGAGGTAGAATTTAGAAGCTGAAAAAAATTAGGTCAAAGTAAATCCGTATGAAGTGTTTTATCCGTGTATTCTGCCTGCTGACATAAACTAGCAAGGCATATCTACAGATTTCACACTAGGCTTTTTTATATATAGGTGATATATAGTTTTACAAACAGCTAAACTAGGGAAGTTGCGTGACCATCTTGATCGGATTATGAATAGTAAGTCGTGTATGAAAATGCCATCCAGTTAGTAGCACCGGATGATGCATTCAGTATATAGCATATAAACTAACCTAGTAGGAAACTCCAATCGAAGGCAATACCAAAGCTCCACGCTTATCTTATTTCTAACTTACTTAGGCGAACACGAAATTCTTTCTTGATGAAAATGGGTGCCGAGTCGCGGTATACCACAGTCTGGACTTTTTTGTACCTTTCTCAGAACTACTTTCTATCGAATACAGTTCATAATGACACAATAACTCACCAAAGTAAATCTCTCCCTTTACCCAACTAAGTACGTTTTAAATACTGTCGCTCTATTTCACCCTATTGTGGGACTGTGTAGTTGCGTGTACAGCCATAACCAAGCTGTTCTCTAACTTATCTTATTAGGATCCAATAATCATCACCAAGCTATTTTCCCCTCTGTTAATTTAATTGACTCTGGTTGACTAATTTGAGCACAGGGCACAAAAGCTTATCTATGATGCGATTAATAGATCCTAATAAGATAAGAAATTTAGAGAACAACTCGGTTATACCTCTACACGCAGTTACACACAATCTCACAATAGGGTGAAATAGAGCGACAGTATTAAAAACTAACTTGACTGGGTGGAGGAATAGGTTGATAACCGAATATTTCTTATCACGGAATTAAATTGTCACAGTGCCCAAGTTTTACACTTATATTAAACCAAGTCTTTGTTTGTCGAATCAACGCCAAATACATGCAACAGAAATGATTCTGCACCTGTCCTACATTTATGGGAAGTTTTATTACCCTTGTCACAAAGAAAGAGAGAGAATTAGAACTATAAAGACTGTCTCAAAGTCATGTAGTTACTTAATGTGAATATGGACAGTAAATTCTGTCCAAAAGATACCTAGTAAATGATACTATTTTGCTGTGTATTATTCTTAGTTAACAGGCTAAAATGGGCCATGTTTATAAACTGTCTCAATAAGGTAACAAATATAACATCCCGCAGGACATTTACCATTCCGACCAACAAGTCGAACCAGTGAGTAATTTAACTCAGATACGACTGTGGCTCACTGTTTCAAATGTTTAACACGTGATGAAAAATCAACTGCTCATGGTATCAATAATGGGGAACAATAACAGTATGCGTAACTCCTACTGATCAAAATAACCCACGTTACGAAAGAAATTATTTGGTTTGCCTTCATTAAACGCATTTCTTTTAGCTAGCAAACATTTTCTTGCAACGTCTTTTGATACTTGCAGAAATAACACTGGTAAAAGCAACAAAAACAATCGTAAACACAATCAACTACAGACTTCTGATTTGATTCTTCATGGTCTAATAATCTACGTTATGGTATAATTAGATTGCTGCTCAGAGAGACGATAAGTGGCTTATCTATTCTATTGCCGAATGGAATATCAGCATCTTTGACAAGAAAAACAACCACTTCAGAGAAAGGTCAACATTACTGAGAAATAAAAAACAAACACAACAAAAACGTAACCACTTGAAATGAAAATTCTTATACTATCAGCAAGTAAAATTTATAGCAGTGTTTAGGTTTATTTGCGGTTTATTATGGTCATACCATATTTTTCACTTGCAAACAAACTGGGAAATCGGCAACTGTGACTAGTGTACAAAGTTTCATAATTAATTTCCCTCTACCCTTTTATCACTTAAACTACTTATGACATGAGCACCTTCGCGTACCATTCTGAGAGCAGATTTGAAAGGTTTACTCTGTTTTTCTAAAGGTTCGATGACAAAAACCAGAAAGGAAGGGAATATTCAATTCAGTACACTGAACAACTGTTTCATTTAGATGTAAGAGCTCTCCCAGGTACTGAATTGGTAAGCCTTAAGAAGTAAAATGAAGATGAAAAAGAAGATTGTTTCCATATTTATGAAGCATATTTAGTGGTAACGTTAGAGCTACGGAAACAGTTGACCTACGACAAAATGTTCGGAGAGTTCAACAAAACAAAAAGTAGATTAAAAAGGAAAGCGGGAGAAGTGACACGAAAACCGTTGCTTTGTGAATATGATTTTGGTTTGAGTTGTGTATTGGTTATGGCGTTTGCTGAATTAATTAAATTGGGCTTCATCTACCTGTCTATAACAACGAACTATTGTGCTTCGCTTTTTGGGCGATGAAAGCTGGTAGGTGATAATAGAAAGTCGTTAGCAGTGAAATAGAGGTAGTTCGTTTCACCTTATTTAGGACTGTTCATTAAGATGTATCTGCACTCTAGTGAGGTCGGAGTGTTTGGCTCAGTACAGCAACGAAAGATTATTAATATCAAACAATAACGATTAGTTTTAAAGTACATCAATGTCAAGGGCACTAATTGACGTTAACAAAAGTGTGCTCTGTTGATGACTTGTAAACCTTTTGTCCTCGAGTTCTTGGAAGACGTGTACAAAATACGATCAGATACCTCTACTCATTATTTCGAAGGTTGTTGTTCAGTGAATAGCTACGTTTTTGTTAAATATTATGACTACTTCTGACTAGGTATTACCGAAGTCGGGATTTCCCAATGATACTTTATGCTATTGACGGTGTATATTTCAATTGTTTTTGAATGCTAAGCATGCTCGGCAAGCGTTTAATCACCTCAAATGTCCTCATAATCATTGTCAGTAGCGTAAAACTGAAATTGCCAAGCACTATCCTTAAATAAAATGATCAGTTTGCAAATGATATAAAAATTTCGTGGTCCACACTGACATTTATTACAGCAAAGTAGTTTCTCAATTGCTTAACTATGGTTTCCACAAGATTGCAGCTGAGAACCATTCAGCAGAAATCGTAAGGTATCAGCTGTAACACAAAGGTATCGTGAAGCAGAGAAAGATACTGCTACTGAATAAATCGAGTATTCGGAAACCGCTCAGGGTGATTTATCCTGGTATACTACTGATAAGCTTAGCCCCAAACGAGTAGAGCCGCCATCCGGTGTTTAAATCACTCTAGTCTACCTGGCAAAATACTATAGATCAGCCTAATTGGTTTCTGACTACTCAAGTTGCTCACTACTAGTATCTTTCAAAAGTACTACCCTAAACTGCCTGTTTCATTGCGAATTTACATATTATTTGAACTAAGCTGGTTGTATTTACTTATGCGAGGAAGTAATCTTCATCAGTAGAGTTTTTACATTTATTTTAACAAAGCTGTTTTTCGAAGTAAGAAAAAAGTTATCAAACAAACTACTCATTCTTATGACATTTAAGTAGACAACAAATTCTGTTCAGAAAAAAATTTAGGGATACTGAAGTTTAGTGTACCAGGAGGAAAATTTGATAACACGATGTAGATATGCATATACCACAACTATAGAAGCCAGTATACATAAACAACACACGTGAATACAAAAATGCAGAGGGGAAGAGAGATAGGTTATGTACTCATTTGACAGCTGATATTTTTATTTTTAAATGAGAAAAATAATTTTGACCAGCTGCTTACAATAACGATAGAATATCGACAGAGTATTAAAATGGGTAATACTTCCCATCAAGCATGCATAGTTGGAACATAGTAAAGTAGACACGTATATCAAAACAGTTAGTTACCTGGCTAGTTGCAGTAACTGCAGTGTATCAACAAGCATTTCATAAAAACTATAAAGATCAATGGGTGAAAGAGAGTGAATAAGATTCGGATATTAATCATTGTACGATTCAAAGTCTCTTAATTCAAGAGAAAAACTATGCTGAAGCAGTTTAAAACATCAATTTACATCAAATGTGTTTCATCAGCTGTTGACCTTGAAACCTTTCTAGTCACCATAAGTGTAAAAAAAGTTAGAAAGTTAAAATGGTATTCTGATTATGTGTAAATGTGACATTTGAAAGCAGAAGCTACCTCACAGGCAGTCAGTGTTAGCTTAAAAATATCAATAATCCTCTTGAACCGAATGGTTAGTCTTACTGCGTTTCAGTCAATGATTGTTAGGTCAAGTACATAGTAAAAAATGATCAATTTTCTACTTAGTTTATCATAGGATTGAGATTTAGGTAAAATCAGAATAGTGAAATATAGTGAGATTAATACTTTCAACGATCACTATACATTCAACAACACGCTATCAAAAACAAAATGGGATAAATTTCATTCCTATGGATCAATATGGGTGGATAGAGCAAGACTCATACTTTCTCACCTATCAAATTATTACTGATACTTAAATCAAGGATAACTTTACATTTATCACAAAACACCTTCAAATTTATTTCATATGAGTGGAAGAGAAATAGCAGCTGGGTCATTTTCACTAGCCGAAAACAACATTTTCCGTCTTAAAATGCAAACATAATCAAAGTAGTGCGTTTGAAACCAAAAACATTGCCACTGACTGCCATTGTTGAGTTGCATCAGTTCCTTTTACTGAAGCCTCAAATTTTCTTTTGTTATCTTGAGAGACTGAAGGGAACAATCTTAACTGGCATGCAAGCTTCTTGCATGAAGTCCAAGGTAGTTCCTTTAATTTTCATACGAGGATTGTCTCATGGCATATATATGTAAAATTGATGGTAGGCATGTCTGTCTTTTCTGAATTCATCACTTTCAGGTACTTAAATCGCAGGAAAGTCTTTTCACTGAAAACAGAACTCTCAAAATTCTCTTGGTCATTTAGCAAAAACTAATAATCTCTGTCTCATTCTCAAGATGTTACTACTTAATCAGCAGACAAAACCGGATAGGCAACTCTGAAAGGACTGACTCATTTATGTGATTCATGATGTTTTACAGTCAAAATAAGTTGATTCCTACTGGTAGTTTGAGTGTAAGTATTAGGACTAATGAGGAAGCGTCACAAATGTAGAGTAAATGTATCCTATAATCCATTTCTGATCAGTTATACTCAGTATATACTCTTTCCTCACCCAGTGAACGATTGTGAAGCTAGTTTAGCCTTAGGCTTTCGAAAGTGATTATATCTCTTGATTGAAGTGATTTTAAGCATCTAACGCAGTCATTTTATGGAGTAACTGATAGTAAACAGGAGGTCCATTTGGAAGCGAAGATTCCTAATTGCAGATCATTCCATTGTTAAAATGTATTGAAACGTACTTCTAGTGGTAAACATTATATTTGTCGTAGTACTACGTGTTATTTTTTTTACTTCTCTCCCACTTCTTCTCAGCCACTTTAATTTTTTTCGAAGCGTTTCTTCAGTATATATTTATTCTGACCCCGTATCCCTGAATGCCCCATCGTTTATTCGCTTACGTTTACTTCTGTTTGCTTTCCCCGACAGCACTAATGAAAAGTGTATCAAGCCGGATCAATACGCATACATGTTACTTCTTACATTTTGATGGTCTTTTCGTCATAGTCTGTCACAGCTTAGTCAGTAAGGTTATATGAAAGTTGTAACGAAGTGTAGCATGATGCCATCATATTTATTTGACATTAAAAAACACAACTTCTAAGATTCCTGGGATATTCTATGAATAATATACACAAACAATAGATAAAGAGGTAAAGACAAAAATACTAAAAGCGGAGGATAAAAGACATCTGAGTTCATTTCTAACTACACTGGATTGTCTGCAAGACTGGAATGGAATTTTATTGCTGGGTTTTTTGTTGGACTTACTTTTGGATTTGAAAGCACTTGAAACAAAATTTGAACATATTTAATCAAAATAAATCGTAAAAGCAAGAAGAAATTAGCTTCAGTGAAAGATGAACTCCTACTCAGTCAGAAAACGATCTTGGGTAATAAATATTAGTTTTCAGTGAGTTTTCCGCACTTTTATATTCAATTGGAATCAGTTATTTCTGAATGGTTTCCGTCGTATTTTGATACACAGACGGTTGATAATTTGTTTTTCATTCGCCAATATTTTTGAAATTCATACTATGAGACTACATTGAACATTTGAACCGCCAAAGGCGAGCCTATTTTCGAATTATCAATGATATTTCATGGTTCTGTTACCAGTGGAATCCGATCTAACCGTCCAACTTTATAATGCCGACGGCAAATTTATATCTTCCAAGACCAAATCTAGTCTAAGTTACAAGATTTTAAATGCTACAAAGAAATATAGTGAGCTTCCTGATACTCAACTGTGTCATAGAAGTAAGTTTTGGTAACACTGCCGATAGTGAAAAGAAAAAAACAGTTTTGAAAAATTAAAAAGATGGTTGGCATTTATTACTTTAAATTGATGGAAAAGATTTACGTATAAGGATGTGCATCATGACAATTTGGTGTTACCTGATCTCTGATATTTTGCCATGAATATTTCATCCGCAGAAACTTCGTAACGAATTGAGATGTGTACAAACATTGGAAGAATGCTCGAGTAGTGTCTCTACTGAACCAGAATTTCATGTGATTGTAACTTGAGGAGATTTTTATCTTTCATAAACCCTTTAAACCTCAAACTTTATTGTGTCGCTGTCGAAAATAATCTTTACCAGAATGAAGTTGTGCAATGTATTACTTACAATATACTTCTTTAATGACTTATCCAGGCAGTTTTCACCTACTTGACGAAGGATTGTTTTTTTCTCCATAAGCAACTTGTTCACTGAGTTCATAACAACTTATGCGTTAGTTGACTTTTACTTATAACGTCAGGCTTCATATAGCTTCCGAATCTACTCTGTAGAATTTTCACATTTTCTTCTCATCTTAACACTCAACATACTTTTTGAAATATACTACGATTAAATACAGAGAGAGGAACATTTTCCGTTCAAAATGATGATAACCAATAATATAGTGGCTTTTTTATAACATCAAGTAGATTTATAAAGAGGTTGGGAAAATTGGTCTAAAGGTTAAATGGATTAAAGTTCATTTACGTCATTGTGAATAAAAGCTCTGATAAAAGACATGAAATGAATATGATTCATATTTCTATTCATTAGTCGAAACAAGTTACTAAGGCATACTGAAGTGATAAACCAGCAAACATACAATTAGCTAGTAAGAATGGTATTTTACTCAAAATGCTAATTTGTTGAGGATAAAATGACGATTTTTGTCATGGCAGGTTTTGACAAGTGACTACTGGGTGTACTGGGCAGTGCTGCACCAAGTGAACTACGAAACTTGACTGTTAATCAGATTTCTATTTTATTTCAATTTCAGATAGTCAATCTAGTAATCAGTATGACATCTCCCTACATAATTCAAACAGATTTCGATTTGGATAAAAATCCTCTCTGAGTACCGAGTGTGAGTACGATCAAGCGGCAGTAATGCACCACAAATTCATATGATAGTCCGGCAAAACTCTTGGTGATTGAAACGAAAAAAACTCTGGCCAGCAGTCGGGTCTCACAGCTCAGTTAGAACAAAAACAGGGCAGAAATCCGAATATCTCTAATTTTGATCCAGCCGCTGCCTAAATTTTCACCCCATCTTCAGTCAACCCTCAGTAGGGAAACTAAATTAGGGAAAGAACAGTGATTACAGTAGATGGAGTTCGATAAAACAGTATGATTAGTAACAGATCATTTTATACACATATCTCTCCTTAGCAAATACAAAAAAGCGTAACCCAACTCTGTTGTAGAGAAATGTGGATTTGTTTCGTTACTTTAGTGGTTCTTAAAGCTGTTTACTACCTAGAATATTTGCAGCTGCAAATTACAGCAAAATGTCAACATAATTCTGTTAAGTAAGACCAGCCGAAACGGAGCAACGATATGGAAAAGTAAGAAAACTGTCCAAATTAAAGTTGAAATGTTACGTAATTGTTATGTAAATAAATCGTAAAAAATAGATGGAGGCAGAAAAACGAATACTGTGGAATTTAGAACAAGGAATTGCGTAAGACACTAAGTATACAACCCCATTTTTATTGATTCATTAGATTTATCACACAGTGTAACAGTATTGTTTACTGGATCATAAGTATATAAGTTAGCAATAATCAGGAAACTAACCTTAAAAGAGCATAATGAGTCGAAATTAGTAGATCACGATTGGAACTTAAAGTCAGCCAAAGACAGAATGACAAGATAAAGATGTGATTAAACAAATAGAAGGCTAAGAAACCCTGTTACCACGGTAGGCAAAGGTATTCAATAGATTCTTTTTAACTGAAATTTGGTTTTAGACTTTTAATTGCAATAGCTTCGGTGAGGTGAATATCTGAACTGCTCTGCTTGTTGATTACTTTGAACCATACTTGTTATCCTGCATCTACTAAAAACTTAGCAATTCCACTTTTGAGAACACCTGCATCTCTCAGTCGTAGGCTTTTGGGGACATGTACAAAATATCGGAAGTAAGCCTTTCTCCTAATTATCTTATTCCAACTGCTTCAGCAAAAGCATGTGCATTGATAAGATCAACTGGGGATAGCATACGATGGGTAATTTTCAAGATTTGATTATACCAACTAGCAAGAAGTTCGAAATAGAGTAACTGCCACTGCGACAATAAATGTCTTTAAAAGGGAAATGGGTAGTTTTGTGTTTACCACCATCTCAGTATCATCATGTCTGAAATCGACGTGAATGTATACTGGATTTTTATTGAACTGTAATTTTCTCAACTTTAATAGGTTCTTTTCTATTGTGCTTGCTGATGAAGTATTAATTTATATTCAATTGTTGCCGATTGAGGATATATTTTGTGCTCTACAGAATGGCATCCTCACCAGTGTTTACTTGTAGCTGACTGGATAGAATCGGTCGAAATTAAGGTTAAAGACGCTTTATTTGCTTCTGTAATGAATAGATCTTTGAAGTATACTCATCCGATCTACAATGATTGTTCATGGTCAGAATGTCAATTTCACTAATGTCTTCGTGTTTCAGTGTGAAATTACTATTTTTGCCTAAATTATTGAAGATTTCCAGCAGACATGATGCATGGTGTAAATTCTTACATCCGATAAACATATCATCAATGGATGTTGTGACATTGGTAGCACATTTGAGTTTGTCAGCTCAAGATCAGCCACGAAAACATCTGTCAGTTTAGGGCCTAGTAAACATCTTACTGCTACTACGTCAACTGAGCGATATAGGATATTGTCAAACTGGGATCGGATATCGTATATAAAATAAAACATAAAGTAAGAAGATTAACAAGTAGACTAGTTTATAGTAAATGATGAGTTGAACTCAGCTAGTAGAAAGATTGTCATAATTTTGTACCTGATAAAAATTGCAGTCGAGAGATGATGGGATCAAGTAGGCGAAAGGGTAAAATATTGCGACAAAGAAGGACTTATCACTACTTATTTTTTAGAACAAACAGTTCTGGTCTCACCCGTTTGATCGCTGCGGCCTCAATTAATCTGAAAAGTTTTAAATTATATTGTTTGTTGACAGCGTTGAAGGATTCTTAGGTATTTACTTCATGACCTGGGTTGATGAGATACCGAGTGATTGTACTCCAAATAAATGATTCCTTTCAGATCCATGAAACTTCCATCAATTTAGGCATATCCTAGGCAGCATCGATGATAAGTATCTTATCTGATCACAGCATTAGCTGTTATTCCTACTAATTTTTGCTCACAAAAATAACAATAAGTTTAGCTGATACATTTTCTGTCACTTAAATCAAATGGAATTACGATCAAATCAAAATCAGGTCGAAAGTCACGAAAATACTTCCAGTTAAAACATACTTCAAGAAGTCATTCATCTTTTCCTGTTTGTAAACATGTAACAGCACTCCTCGTTTTATTCACCAACAGCTAACTTTGTCTGTCCAATATCTCGTACTGTGTTTGTTATGAACTGAATTAGTCGCCACTTAGTCAATATAATTTAAGAATATTGCCATAGTCGGTAAACATTTACTAATTTCATTCTGCAAATGTTGAAGAGTTCTCAAGAAAATTCTCATATGTCGTGATATATACACATACATATCATGGTAGTTTATATGTATTAAGGCAAAATAAGTAATATCAAATTTATGATTTAGTGATTGTATCTAAATTTTTGGTTGTCTTTTGATAATTCATTGTATACTGAATTTCCATTCTAGTTCAATGAGTGGCAACTCGGATACATATACAACTAATTCTGACATATCAGTTATGATCGGAGAATTGTGATGAAAATGAAGTATTACTAATACATCTTATCTCTTAAGTTGAAATTTAAAGTTTGCAAATCCTGTCCATTCTTCTTTTCGATAGCAAAATGCATGGAGACTAGCGATAGTTAAAAGATTTTTGTTTGATTATGTATGGGCAATTGTGAATATATTAGAAGCAGTTTGCTTGACAAAATTACTAACTTTTTTATCTCTCTTAATGTTCACAAATCAAGTCATGAAGAAATCGTATAATGTAATTTTAAAAGTTATCCTTTTTGAAAATCGCACTGAACGTTCTGTGAAAAGAAAGATCTATGTTTTTTTAAAAAGAACGAGATGAATTCATAAAGAAACTGTCCATTAAGTTGTGATATGATGTGACTATCATGTTGTCTGAACAGAAATAACTTAAAAACTCACAGATGAAACCAGTTTAAATGTAATAATACTAAAAAGAAGACAAGGTTTTATGTGCAAAATAAGTTGCTACAAACAGAATAAGATGGATTATTCACGTATGACTGGTTGGATGAATAAAGCTGATCAATGTTTATTTAACCGAACATTTATGAAGTGGAAGTGTCTCACAGTGTATTTAAATGTCGAGGTGATTACCAAGACTTCATTGACGAAGTGTTTTTAGTTTTTGAAAGGTCGATAGTGGTCATTCTTGAAGACTTCATAGATAAATTAAATTTATTTATTTATGCTAATAACCAGTTGCCGTATGAGCTCCACATATCAAAACATCTCTCTAATGCTTTGCTTGAACAGTGAATGAAACTAGGTAAGCAACGTTGAAATAGTAAAGTATCTTCTTGATATATTCAGCTGGGATTCGTTGTATAATGAGGTCATTTCAGTCTCCTTGCGTGGATGTATGATATCAAACTATTGTGTTTCACAATAAAAAAATGTTTTTAGGCATTTTACTTCACACTGCGACAAAAGCTATCGAGTGAAGAAATTACTTCCAAAGGTTCTTAGTTTTTCTGTATCTGAACCATGATTTATAAAACTAGAAATAAGTTAGTTACCCCGAAAAACGCAAAAATCTGCTAATTTTTCAAGTTAACCAGTCAAAATAAAAATATGTTCACAGTTATCCTCTTGCATTTTTTCCAGTTAATATGTCATGATAATGATTAATAGTGGCTAGGAACCGCGTTTCTTCACGTTTGGGATTGTTCGGCTAAATCTACCTACCACTCAGTGGGTGATGTTGCTGCTGCAAAGACTCGAGCCCGAGACCGATCATTCCAAACGCCAGAACGTTGTACACTAGACCACCAAGTCACTATATCCTTTTTTTGCTCGGCATATAAAATATCATGGTTTAAAAATTTCTTTTTTATTAATTCATATTTTCAGAAATGGATAGTTTCAGAATTCAACAGTAATGAGAAAAAAATGTATTACATACAATTCCATTTCTCATTTCCTTTATCAACAAATTTTCTCTGTTTAATAATGCTACTCATGATGGTCTGAGTCTAAAAATCTGAGTTCAGTGTCTAATTCTCTTCAGTACCTACATTAGTTCTTTCAACTGACAGTCTAACAATCTGACTACTGTCGTCTTATGTTATTACCTGAAAAGTGAGTGCGAGATAACTGGACGAAAAGAAGTTTCAGTACCAGTAAAGATATTCTTTAGCCGCATACTTAAATCTTAATAAATAAACAGATAAGTAGAAAGATCAGTTTATGTCTGATTCGATAACAAATGCAGTAGGTTGTAAACCTGAGTAAACAAGTTACCTAAGTGACATTTTATCCTAACTAATAGTGAAAAATAATTACTTACAATGAGGAAACTTCAGGACCTGAGTGACATTCCGTGATAAAGAAACCATAAACGGACGAAACGCTTACACCAATATTCACTCCACCATGTTTTCTTTTAGCATTTGCTAAAAAAAATTTGACACTTGAGTTTCAGATACCCAACGGTCCTACACACATGACTATTCATTTCAAGTATAGCTATGTTTCTAATAATCTCTCACAACTTTTTGGAAGCATCCCAATAAACTGTTACCATTAATGACACTACAGCTAAGACGTACAACAGTAAAAGTTTACGTGGAATCAGTTTCTTGCATTCATAACGAGTGTTTATTTATTTCTGCTACTTTCTAGATACAATACTCTGCAAGTAGATGGAATCCATTGCATTCTAAGAAACATTAAACCTCAATTAATTTTCATATTAATTAGTAAAGTATTACCATTCTAACTAATATGAAACTTAAATTGTCGGTGACAGTCCGCTTCTAGCTATTGTACATGTAAAGTGCATTACCGCCTAATCTTCCACATTTATCTTCAGACATAAGAGAGGTTGAGAAAAATGGAAACAGGTCTATTAATTTAATAAAATATCTGAGTAAAACCTGAAATTTTTCCAATAACATTTCTTGACAGAATAATAATGCATGGCATAACTTAAACCACTAGCCTTTCTTTTCATATTCCAAGAGTTAATAATTACCAAGTGAAAGTAGCCTATTTTATTATGCTTTCATGATTCATAGAACACTGAAATACCGCCCATTACAGACATAAATTTGATTCTTTGCAGCCTAAATATTCCACAAATGCATCTCAGTGGACATAAAGTGATAGTCTGACACTGATGAACAAAATAAAATTTAAAATTTGAGACGAGAAACAAAAGATTTAAAGCCTTCAAGATTAAAGGAATGTAGCAATTATTGTAAAGTCAGATAAAGAATATTCAAAAGTGATGTAAGTCTAACTTTATCACTAATTATATCATGACAGCCAATAAACTTATTCAGACAGAATTATATGAAGGAATTGGGACGATACTGGATACTATTATGAATAAGGTGAATAAATGGAAAGTTAATCTAACCCATCGAGTGAGGCCGCTTCCATGAGAGTCTAAATGACTTTATCTGAAGTGTAAAACTAAGAATTTCAGTAGAATGTACGGCTCCGTTACCGTTTATACACAAATTTATCAAGCTACAGCCACGGCCGACCTTTGAAACACTTCGGCCTACGAGAAATTCAAGTAATTAGCAGTGATATTAGATTTTATTAGAAACAGTTAATAATAGAAGCTTATTGATGATAACCAACTAAACAAATTGGTAGACATACAAATATAATGACCTTATATAACTTCATGATTAAAATCCAGATATAAGATGGGAAATAATTCATTTCGATATTTCAAACTTTTTCTTTAGTGTACCTATTGATAAAGCTCTAGAGGCATTCAAAAAATATATTTAAGACTGAACAACAGATTACACTTTGAATTAATTTAAGATTGCAATTATGCCTAAATTACATAGTCTTCAAGTTTTAGGATGGATATGCTGATGAAATGAAGGAGTTACCAGGAGATCAAAGTCAAAAAAGCTATTTCGAGCAATGAATTATGAAATATGTTCTATCATTTACCTATCAACTACCTTAAGAGATTTTTCCACAAACGTACAAAGATTAGTAGGAAAAATACTGCTAATGATGCAACTTGAGACAAAAAATGGCAGTATTATTTATATTAGTGATAAGATCACGGGGATCAGATATAAAACTTTCCCAGTGACAACATAAGAGAAAAATCATCGTTAGCTCAACGTATAAACCACAGTGAGGTGGGAATCAGAGTGGTAGTTTAACCTACGAACCCCTTTAAAGACAAACACTGTTGAACACCAAGGATTTGACAGATCTGATCCTATGTTGTGACTTTCAGGGTTAATTAGGTTAGCTAAGTTAAGAATTGTGGACCCTAGAGAGCTAAGAAATCCAGACCGGGATTGAGGTATATATATATGTATGCTGTTGAGCAGAACCACGCAATTAAAGTGGGATAAAGTGACAATTTTAAAACATAAGTTCACCTGATGGAAAGCATGTTTTATCGAGAGAATAAGTGAAAAATTTGACGGGAGTGATTTGACGCCAGCACCTGAAATGTAGTAAGTTCACTCCCAAGTAAATCAAAGAATATGAAACAGTAGAAATATGAGCATAAATCCAGAAAGTTGTCAGTTTCTTCGTATTATTCTGAGTAATAAATTATGCTTGGAACGTTATCCGGTAAATAATACCGTTGTACGGCATGATGTGTATAATAAAAAGGTTACAACTGGCGACATTTTGAAAGACAACTGCTTCAATGACTTGGATTCTACCTCTTTTTAACCCATAATTAACTTTCAGTTAGCTTCAGCCTTTTTCTCTTATATAAGTATAAATAATGCAGTCTTCTGGCAAATAAAACATTGTTTAATGATGCTGCTACGAAAAAACTGGCAACTTTACTTTTTTATAAACTTACCCATACCATGATTCTTAGAAATTTGAATTGTTCATTTGTTTAAGTAAATGCGGATTGAATGTTTACATGCTATGATCACATTTTTTTATGACGGTGATAATTTGAGTAAAATATGCTTCATGTGACTAAACTGACAGGTAAAGTTCCGTTCAATAACTATTTTGAAAGATGGAGAATTTTACGCGAAGGATTTCAAAATTCCATGTTTGCTTTCAGTATTGTGAGGTAGTGGGTATTTGAAAATAATCACTCACACCTTAAATATTTGCATCATACGGTGGCGCCAGTCTAAATTAAAAATTTCCAGTTGAATGACAGGTCAATCAACATTCGGTTTTGAGGCTTGTGGAGATTTACTTATTGATTGCAGGTTGGTATATCTATCATAGACTAATATCTGTTGAAGAAAAGTTGAAAACCTGAAGCAATAAACATTTGTTTCGTCCTAGTATAGGGCTTTTCGGTGGTGCGTACCCATGACGTTCAAATCTCCAACTTGAATCAACTTAATGCTCATTTGTAAATAGCTTCTAGAGGTCGTTCTTGAGGTTCCAATAAGAAGTTGTGACTGGTGGGGCCAACCAATTCGAACAGCCACCCAACGACTGCATTGGATGGAGGTCGCGCAATACCACGAACTGACTGAAGTAGGAAATATGGAACATTAAATTTCAACCCAGTTGTTCAATGGTAACATGGTGGCCATAGAACTTGAAGGTCCTGGGTTTGATCCCTAACAGGGTGCTCCCAAGTTCCCAATGTTTCTCCGATTGATGTCATTTTATAATGAATACCTATCTTAACAACATTTAGTGGCAGTTTTGCCCTGCCACGCCGCAAAACTAAAACTGCACCAAGACTTATCAGTTATATAGGTATGTATTTCATGATCATTCCTTCACTTCATAGCCGTTCGTCCCCTTCAAAAGCAACTCAGTAATTTTTTGTACACAATTAGCAAACACGAAATCAAAGTTCCAATTAGTTTAAAGTCAGTGGTTTCTAGGTTTTATTCACATAATTCGGATCTCACTGTTAGGTTGGTGAAGTCAAAAAAAGTTAAGTTGAATTGGCCATCAATTGCTAAGATGAAACGCACAAGCAAACGCTCACATGTCTTTTTTGAAAATCAAGAACCTACAGATAAGTAGCTTATGTAGTCCTACCAATTACAGCAGATGCCACGGATAGTAAATAGAGTAAGATGGTTAATAAAACCTGTAGGTGATACAAATGAGCTGACCTTTGCTTTTACTGATAAGTGCCAACAGGTAGGAAACGTAGTTTGAGCGGGACTTCTTGCCGATTGCCTCCAATTAACTAACATCCATCAAAGTGCACCATGATGGTGAGCGTCCTGGCTTGGTGATCATACTGCAAAATGATCGATAGAGTCTGACCAGCACTGAGGATAAGACAAAATGAAACCAGTTGTGCTCCAATGACCGGTCAATTTAATGTTAATTTCGTTTACAATTAGCAGATGTACAAATCCATTATCTTTCAACAGAGATTCAATTTCCTTCTTTACTAGCTCACTAACCAACTTGTAAATTAAAAACATGAAGTCACTGTTACAACTTTCGGGGGAAATTATTTGAAAACTCCAGTAAGAAGAATTCAGTTAACAGTAAGAGTTGTTCTTTATCTAATAAATTGCAGGTTTCCAAGCAGTGTAACTCCCTAACAAAATCGGTAGGCTAACCATATATATAATTAAATGGTGGCTGATTTCTCAGCTTCTTCGAAATCAAGGTTAACTGAGGTTAAAATACAGTATGAGATCTTGTATTATAGATACACTTTAACAACGAATAAAACGTATATCTGCATTTACTCTTATTTTAAGGCATCTCTCAGAGAAAACAACTTAGATATATGACACAGAATAGCAATGAAATACAGAAAATATGATGCCTTACTCCAGGGTCATTTACTGGTTGTTCCTCTTAAAATTAGAATTTGCATGCTATGCAATTCAAAGTTAGATAATCACCAGATATTTTCTAAGGTAGAGAGACCACTGCTGCAGAAAATTATTCGTTAAAAAATTACTTGAGATAATAGAAACCACTGTTTTGCATATAAGTAAATTATTCAGTTTGATTTGTTTTAAAAGAAAGCAACTATATCAAAGAAACACTTTCAAAGCAAACAAGTGAAGTTTATAAGTAGGATAAGCCCTGACATGTGAATAGGTAATCATCTCTGTGGTAAAATTTATTCAGTAAATTTATCATCGTTGCCAAGTTATATGCTAAGTGAAGGAAATATTTTATCCTCAACCACCTAAAACGAGTACAGACTTTGATGAAGATAGTTAGACTAATGAATTTTTGCATCATTTACCAGGTTGAAATACTCATTATGGAAAAGAAGACAGTGTGACTAAAAGAAGAAATTCAAATTATTTCTTAAACGAATCATTGTAGCATATGTTTCAAATAATGTCATTTAAAAACATTAAAATTACCCAACTCTCCACTGATATCAGCTGCTCACTGGGGAATCAAGAATGTTAATGCTAATACTTCAAACAAACAGTGCAGAACTTCAAGGATTGATCAAAAGAAAATATCCATAACCTGAATTCTTGTGTCTGAATATACACGGCAGAAGATGACTTTGAATTCTGGTAAAAAAATCTCTTGAAATAGAATAAACTACTTCACTAACTGATTTCGTTTTATCTATCGCGTAATCAGTATTTAACGTGTAAAATTTGACAGCATTCTGTAGAAAACTTGCTTGTCTGTTTCCTAGTTGTGAAGCCCAATGCTGTAAAAGGCATTGACTGATCCTACGAACAGTGTCAGTATTTGTCCACTGTACTATTTTCTTCTGAATACGTAACCACAGTTCATTTTTGTTTATTTCCTACTTATCTGACAATATCATTTTAAGGTTCCCCTAAGCTGGGATTGTTGCCTACGATGTATGGTTTCTGTCGTGGATGCCAGTATCACTAGCCGTTTTCTCTTTGCTCACATTTTTACGCTGTTGTTCAATAAAAGCTTTCACAATAACGTTGCGTACGTATGTGCATGTATAAGATATACTGTAGTACTGAACTTTAAAGCATGGTACATACAGCTGAATTTCTCACCAGAATAATGCATGCACTGAAAAAACAACCTACTATTTTATTACACAATCTCAAACTATAGAAATATAAAGTCCACATAGACAAAATTCGCCATGATTTCTAATCAGTGTGACATTTGATAAGGTAAACTGAAATATTTTTCCCAAAATTTTAAGAAATATGTACACTTGTTTCAAAATTCATCGAAATATTATTCTGTGCTAACTACAATCCTCCTCATAATAAAATGTCAGGTGATTTTGTCTTGTTCTACGATCCAGCAATATCCTTGAAAGTTGAAAATGAGATACCAAAATTTTCTGAAAAATTCTCCGATACTTCATTTTTTAGTCATAGCGGTAAGATATTTCAATCCGATTGATATATAGTAGTTATTTAACCCTGGACTAAGATTCCATTTAGTCTGCTGCTGATCAGTAATTTCGACAAGTGTCTTTAGAGAGAATAGCATTGATTCATTGATATGAATCTTCATTCGCTTTTCTATAAACGACATGATAAGTGAAAGCTTTGAGATCCAAACAGTCATCCACATGACTGAATAGGTTACATATCTTTATTTCAGGTCTTGTATAGAAATTTAAAATTTGTAATAGACAGTTCAACAGCAAAGTCACTTGCAAAGATCGAAACAATATTACAATAGGGTTATTGCTTGTATGACACCGTCGTTGGTTGGACCGAACTGATCAGTCTCTGTTGGCATGTGGGTTCCTGTGCGGATGCCTCCATATTGCCTGTGTTTTAATTATGAATAGTAATGATGAGCAGTGGCTAACGGTGGAATCCAGGAGGAAAATTTCATACTATTTGGGACTCGTCAAATGGATGAACCTGCCTCTTAGTGAGTAATGTTCTTCCCACCGGGATGCAGACTCGGGATTGATCGCTTCAAATGCCACAGCGTTATCCACTAAACCACCGAGCCATGATAGCCATTTATTGTGCGACGGGTATAGTTTTAGTTTTATTGTTTGTAGTACACTGTCGTTAATTGAACCGAAATGATCAGGACGAAATGCGCATCCTGGATTCCACTGCCAGCCACTGCCCATCACTACTATACATAATTAAAACACAGGCAATATGGAGGCATCTGCACAGGAACCCATATGCCAACAGAGACTGATCAGTTTGGTCCAATCAACGACGGTGTAATACAAGCAATAACACTAAAACTATACCCATCGCACAAGAAGTGGCTATCGTGGCTCGGTGGTGTAGTGGATAACGCTCTGGCGTTTGGAGCGATTACACCCGAGTCCGAGTTCTGGTGGGAAGAACATCACTCACTAAGAGACAGGTACATCCAGCTGACGAGTCTTAAATAGTAGGAAATTTGTATCCTGGATTCCACTGTTAGCCACTGCCCATCATTACTATACAATATTACAATAATTGTTGTCCTACTCACTTTCCTCAATTTTAAACCTCTAGATGTACACAGACAGAATTTTGAGCTCTCTACACGTAAGTCCGTCCTACTTCTTGTTTATAATTTCGGGTCAGCTGCAGTAGTTCATCTCTGATAGTGTTAGTTTCTTTTTCCTTTCTGTAATTATGCCTTCATCAGTCTGTTAGATTACTTCACCTTGTGTTCAACCATAATAATATTCATCCATATTGAGTACGATTTTCCACTAACCTTGGTTACTAATACTTGTTCTCATTACTTCATGATGGAGTTAATAGTGTGTTTATGTTTTTGATCTTGTCTGGTAAACTTCAGTATCTATCAAATAAACTAAAGATCCTCATAAAACTTTCAGGTCACTGTGAATGCATAATTTCTGAAATAAAACTTCTGAAGAAAACATCTTGTCAGAATGATATGTGATTTCTTTATGTTTCAATAGGAAATTTCGTAATGATGTTATTTTGAAATAACACTTTAATTCATCTTAGGAAATGATGAGATTAAGGAAGAATAATGATAGCGACGACAGTGAAGTCCTTAAACTCATCCTTTTTTTCTGACACTTCAGGCTTACCTAACAAAAACCTCTTAACTAGTCCAAAGTACTAACCTCTTATTGTGAATTTTTCGCAATGAGTCACTGTATCATACAGTCTGAGTTGTTGAGTTGATATTAACTGAACACATGACTGACTGTATATGTCATTCAGCAAAATTACTGCTTCCATACATACTTTAATTAGGCCTTAAGTGTAATTTAAGATATGTTTGGTCCCATAAAAGCCTCTTGAGGTTTTTGAGATAATTCCGGGGTATTCTGATACGTCCGCTAAACCAAAAATCTGTACTTGTTGGTTCAAACGCAAAAGTATTATCCACCAGGCTTCTGAATCATAATAGCTGAATCTTTTACAGTGGATAATGGCATTTTCAACCTTCTTTGTTGTAAGACAGCTATGACTCTTTCCTACTAGCATATGTGTTTGAGCATTATTAGGAACATAAGGATTCATTCTGATGCGAGTACATACAAAGATCGTCTCAAATGCTTCACTGCTCTGTTAGCTGTTAATAAAGAGTTAGTCTGTATATCTAGTTATCGGTAATATCATAGAGTCTGGACAAGCAGCCGACGTGCTTTTAGGGGCTATTCATCAACTTCGATCACTGCTGAGCATTTAGGGATAGGCAGCTACATTGATTACTAACCAGCGTTCTATCCATGTACATATTCCAGCCCAACAGATGTTGGTTCATGGCCCGAATAGCCATTGGTTACGTCTCTTACTTTGATATTAAGGAACACAGGTTCAAACCACCAAGAGAAACTCAGTTTCTTCATAGCTGCAGATACTTTTTGTTGATGAGTGATAACAACCACGAAACCTTGTTTCAAGCTTGACGTGTGACTGACTTCCAACCTCTAATCAAACAGTCTATTCCAATATGCAGACAACTGGGGGTTTCAAAAATGCCAGAGAGGAAGTAAACTTTGATTTATGAACATCAGACGCAATAATACACGGGTAAACCTTAGGGTGCTGTGCCAAGATTCAACTTCATGTCTTTTAACTGATTAGATTGATGACATTGTGAAACATTATCATTTACGGAATTACATGTTAAATAAGATTCAGTCTCCATATACTTATCGAGTTGTCTCTGAAACTTAGAGATTTGGTTTATATAACCAGTGAAATCTTCACTTGCAAAATAATAATAATAAAGTGCTTCGCTTTAATTTGACCAGATAATTAGACCTTCGGGTCATTATCGAAGAAGGAATTATGGAACGTTTCTCTTTGACTGTCTTGAACACATGATGGTAGTGTGTAAATGATACAAAACTATAAACTGATATCAGTATTACACATTGAAAATGAGCGACTTATTTGGTTATAGCATTTAAGTGTTCTGGGCTTTCTTGTTAACGGAGTAAATGTTTCAAAATAAGGCTTGGAAACAACAAAATAGATCGAACTTATTTAATCCGCCAAACAACATAAATCAGCATTTATCTTTTCATTATCAAGAAAAATGAGCTTTCACATGTCAATGATTCAAAGATATACACCTGTCAAAATGACTGTTTTTGATTGTCTGATTATGTCAGGAATAGCTTTTGAATGAGAGAGAAAAAACAAATGTACAGAGATTGACTGTCACAACTATACAATCAGCTTCGCTAACATTTAAGTTGTGCAAATTTATACGCTAGTGTAAAATCACCGTATTCCTTCACAAGGTCATAGGTGATTAGCTTTGAGGTGTGCATTGAGATCTTCAGTCCAACACAACCAATAAAATCTTTCCTTCATCATCTCTAAAAGACACTAACATCCTAGGTTTGCAAGGCTGGAAGTTACTGACCACCCATACTCTCAAAATGGCATCGAAAACCCATTGTAGCGTCACACACTTCCCCAAAATCAATAGCCTAGGGTTCTACGACTTTCGACATTGATGCTGACCTTGACAGTTTAACTGGACTCGCTAAGCTAAAGGCACCCGGTCAAGCATCCTAGCTATTTGGCATGCTGTCGTGTTACGTTGCACTGCTTGTATTCTACTCTCTAGCCAGTTAGTTGGAACGCATCGGTATTTTGGCACAACCAGCCAAATATACTATTACATCCGACTACGCTATCGTGTTCTTCCTTGGTCTCGTATTCTTGGGTATATAACAAGTCCGAATAATTAGTGATTGGTCTTTGCGTCTGTCCTGTTCGCACCAGGACAAATCCTAAATCATTAAACTACTGATTTTCTAACACAATATTTTCCTTCCTTGAATTCACCATATGAATTTATTGCAAACATTATGTCTCCTATAAATTCATTGTGACGATTACTATCAAAATCGCTTCGTATAATCTGTTGAAACCACTATGATAATTTCAGATTACAGGTTTCAATGTATGAACCTAGCGGTGAATAATACATTGTATCCATACTGTATCCATACTGACTGGCGGCCTGCTTGAACTCTGGGCTACCGTTTTCTATCATGGAGTATATTGCATCAAATTTCTCATTTCGATGTTGTTTTAATCGTTTAATTATGTCAACCAAACGTATTGTACATTCTCGCGAGTTTTTAAAATCATTACAACCTATCGCTTCGCAAGCTGATAGGAAATTTAAGAAGAAGCACCACGGTGGATGGCAACGAGCTCTGAAGCGTATGACCATAGATCAAATGACTATTCCGGAAATACTTAGCGCAAACTGCAGGTCGTTGCAGAATAAAGTTCACCATCTTCAGTCACTCTTGTCCACAAATGTTTATTGAAACATGGGTGTAATAATGCTGCAAGAAACATGGCTTCATAATCCTTATGATGATGACTTAGTCTGCTTAGATGGTTTCAAATTATTTCGACAAGATTGAAGCTTTTCGAAGAAGAAATGTGGTGGTGTAGCAACATTTATTAGTACTAACTGGTCGTTCTCCAACTATGTATGCTTCTGCTTCTATGACGAAAAAATTGAGTGCATCCCCATCAAATGTCGCCCCAAACATTTTTTGTTCGTCGTCTCATATTTTATTGATTTGTAAAAAAATCTTTCGTTTAACTTATTACGTAAAGAAATTGAGGCTTTCTGGTATAACTCAACTGCTTCTTTTACAATTTATTAATTCCTGCATTTTACCTATTCTTCTATGCTGTTCCCCATTAATCTTTCCTGGTCTTCTTAAAAAGGACTATGCTATGTTGCGTAAATCTTTGAAGGCCGTCAGCAGGGTGAGTGGTGTGTCTCTAGTTCACTTGATTAACACTGTAGTTGATCGACATATAAATTCCTGCAAGCTAATAGCTACAGAAATTTTAACTGACAGTGAGCATCCATTTCATTTACAGCTCTCTCCATGTATCTCCTCAGGGGGACAAGGAGAAACCACGTAAGACTGTATGCTCGTACAGCTAAGTATAAGAATTCGACTGTACCTTACCTTGCACGCATATTTTGTAAGGAAAAAAGTGTTAGAACAGAGATCACACATCAACTTTGTAACAGTTAAAAATCTCATTTCAATAATTCAACTTACAATGCAAAATTTTCTCGTTTTTAATATTCTTTACATAACTTGAATTTTTATAATAAAACAATTCGAAAGGTTGCAAAGGAGTATGTATATACTTATATTTTGTTGTTATTGCAATATATATTACGCTGAGAATTCCGAATTGTATCACAAATTGTTTGGAATAAAGTAAATTATTATTCATTGTATAGGATGTATTTTCACTCGTGTAATTCCGGCGTAGTATATTAGAACAAATAACAAAATAAACAAATATTTTATATTATATTATATATTATATATATTATTATATTAGTATTATTATTATCCCACCAAATAGAATTTTGATGATTATTCCCATAGAAGTTTATTATATTCTATAGCCTTATTTATTAAATACAATTGTGGTTATTTATTCTGTTTAGCCTAAATAGTGTGAAGAATTTGAGAAGTTCACGTCATAGTTGGGCTTAAATTTGGTGGTCGGTTCCAGTACAAGTACATTGCTGAGCACTGAAACAGAAAGCTCGTAGACAAACTTAACTGCATATTACAATTTTTTGTTTTCAGAATGGTTAAATGAAAATATTCCAGCTATGAGGTTTTGCACTTTCGTTGATGCATGCTGTAAGTCTTCAACCATGCGCTCACTGATAACCTTGAATGACGCAAAGAATAAGGTTTATTATAAGTTGAAAAGTTTGCTCTCCCTAAACTTCCGGATATAGTTATATTTATTTATACTTAAGACTGAGGTCGAAGACTTTGAGTCAGTTGGGAAATCATCTTTGGAAAGTGACAAAAATAACTAGACAGGAAGGCTCAACACCTGAAGAAATAGACTGAAATACCTTCAGAATTTCTTAAAGCTATTCTTCAGTTTATCAGCACACATCAATAGATACTGAAATGTAGGTTGACTAACCGACCACCGGAACCTTTCCAGTTCTTTGATCTCACAGCAATGGTCAACTCTGGCAGTCGAAAACGGATATCCATTACAATTTGTAAACCGTTGTAGAAAACAGCTGACCCCGAAGCCTATAGTTTCCTCGGAACCGAAGAAAGACATGTTTCTTAAAGTATTATACAGGGGGGAAATGAGTAGTATGATACTAGAGATTAATATCTGTTAGCATTGCTGAGACAATAAAAAACACCTGCCCCACAACACACCTCAACTTTGCATAAATGATTATGCCACATCCCGCTGTGTTTACCAATTTATATGCACACATAAGGAGTAATCATTCAATGCAGACTAGGGTGGATGATCACACCTAAATGGTTTGAAAAGCAATTTAACACACAAACATTGATAGGTGCAACCTCGCCTGGTTAACTAGTTTACTAGTTACTAGCCGGTCCTAAGCCCGGGTAAAGAGGGAAGGTTGGGCATAGGGCTAGCAACCCTACCCCGTAAAACAAATCTAACCGCTAAAGAAACTTCAAAGCACAAACAAAACATAAAAAATGAAAACAAACTCATTCCCCGCTGGAATCGGAGAGGCGAAATGACGCCAGTTGGTGAAAGCCTTCGGGAAGCCAATTGGCCGATGTGTCTTCTCTCGATGAAAGCGAAAGTAAACGTGGGGACATGGAATGTCCGCACGATGTTTGAACCCAGTAAGGCAGCCCAGATTGCAAAGGAGATGAGAAGGTATAACATCGAAGTGCTTGGGATTTGCGAAAGCAGATGGAATGGAAGTGGACTCTCCAAACTGTCAAGTGGAGAATCAATAATCTACTCCGGTCACCCAGACGCCAACCACGAGCACACTGAGGGAGTGGCTATCATGATGTCCTCAAGAGCATCGAAGGCTCTCATGCAGTGGGAACCAATCTCCTCCAGGATCATGACAGCAAGATTCAACTCAAAAGGAAGGTCACAATCATACAATGTTATGCACCTACAAATAATGCAGAGCAAGAGAAAAAGGAGGAATTTTACAGACAACTTCAATCAACACTGGACAAGACGTCAGTTGGCGATATCAAAATTCTAATGGGCGACATGAATGCCAAACTGGGAGGGGACAACACGGGAAGAGAACTAACCATGGGTCGAGAGGCGCTAGGTGAAATGAATGAGAATGGAGAATTGTTTGCAGAATTCTGTGCATTCAACGATTTGGTGATTGGAGGCAGTGTGTTCAGGCACAAAGATATCCACAAAGCGACATGGATTTCACCAGATGGACACACTAAAAAACAAATCGACTTTATCTCAATCTCAAGAAAATGGAGACACAGCCTACTTGACACAAGGTCAAGAAGAGGAGCAGATGTAGGTTCAGACCACTATATCTGGTGCAAGGAACCTTCCAAATCAAGTTAAAAGCCTTCAAGGAAGCTGGTGATAGACCTCAATTCAAGTACAACACTCGGAAACTGAAGGATGAAACTACAAAGGAGATCTTCAAGGCAGCCATCAAGACAAAATGGGAGACATCGAGCAACATCCCTGAAGAAACCTGTGTGGAAGAACACTGGAAGTCTTTGAAAGCTATGTGGAAAGAAACCTGCACAACCGTATTAGGAAGGAAGAAGAAAGAAGACAAGGAATGGATCTCGACGGATACCTGGAAGCTGATAGAGGAGAGGAGGATGGTGAAGCAGAAGATAAACCAGTGCAAGGATGCTCAACGACAAGAGGAACTGAGCACAATGTATAAAACACTGGACAAAGAAGTGAAGAAGAGTGCACGCAAAGACAAAAGACACTTCTACGAAACACTGGCAGAGTGAAGCAGAACAGGCTGCAGGTAAGAGAGACCTGACGACATTGTATCAAATAACCAGGTTGCTATCAGGGAAGAGACCAACACAGATGAAACCAATAAAAGATGAAGAAGGAAATTTAATTACAAAAGAAGAGAAACAGAGGAAACGATGGGCCGACCACTTCAAGAAGCTCTTGAATCGACCACCACCTGCACTTCGTCCAGAAATACCACCTGCAGCCGCTGAATTACAAGTGAACATTAATCCCCCAACGAAAATGGAAGTCCTGAACGCCATAAAGCTACTGAAATGCAGGAAAGCAGCAGGACCAGATGGAATACCGCCAGAAGCACTGAGAACAGATGCAGAGACAACAGCAGACATGCTCACACCACTATTGCAGAAGGTGTGGAAGGAAGAGAAGGTACCTGACGATTGGAAGAAGGGTTACCTTGTCAAACTGCCGAAGAAGGGAGACCTCAGTGTTTGCAAGAACTGGCGCGGAATCACTCTCCTGTCCACCCAGAGCAAGCAAAATATTAAGCCGCATCATCCTGGAGAGGCTCAAAGACGCACTGGATTCAAAACTGCGACCGGAACAGGCAGGCTTCAGGAAGTAAAAATCATGTGCAGACCAAATTGCAACGCTTCGCATCATCATAGAACAGAGCATAGAATGGCAATCAGCTCTCTACCTCAACTTCATCGACTTTGAGAAGGCCTTTGACAGCGTCGACCGGGAAGTAATTTGGAAACTGCTTCAATACTACGGAGTACCGCAAACCTTTATCCGCCTCATTCAACAACTATATGAAGATGCCACATGCCAAGTAATCCACAATGGGAAGCTCAGTGATGCCTTTGAAGTGAAGACAGGAGTGAAACAAGGTTGCCTACTATCCCCCATGATATTCCTTATTGTGGTGGACTGGATCATGCAGCAAACAGTAGGCAGCGAGAAGAGGGGGATACACTGGACGACGAGAAAGAACCTAGAAGACTTGGATTTCGCCGATGACTTATGCCTACTGTCACATAAACTTGAAGATCTGCAGGCAAAAACTAACAAGTTGATAGAAGAGGCAGCGAAGACGGGACTTCAAGTGAATATAGAGAAGACAGAAGTGATGAAGATACCGCACCACCACCATCAACAACAACAACAAACTCCAATCACCATCAACGGGAGAAACTTGAAGGAAGTAACCTCCTTCACTTATCTAGGAAGCACTGTTTCAACTACAGGCGGGACGGACGAGGACGTCAAAGTCAGAATCGGAAAAGCAAGACAGGCGTTCATTAGCCTGAAACCAGTGTGGAGATCTTCTGCACTCAGCATGCGGAACAAGATACGGATTTTCAATACCAACGTCAAGTCAGTGCTCTTGTATGGTTGAGAGACTTGGCGCGTCACGAAAGGCATTTCCAATAAACTACAGACATTCATCAACAACTGCTTCCGCTCGCTGCTGAAGATCAGATGGCCAGAAAAAATAAGCAACAAGGAACTCTGGGAACGAACCAACCAAGAACCTATCACGCAACAAATATGCAGGAGGAAGTGGAGATGGATTGGCCATGCACTGAGAAGGCCGACTGAGGACATCACGCGTCAGGCCAGTTGCTCGAGTGGAATCCCCATGGGAAGCGACGAGTTGGACGTCCGAGGGTGACATGGAGAAGATCGTGCGGGGAGGAAATGAGGGGTTGTGGGCTGTCGTGGGACCAGGTTCAAAAGATCTCAGAGAACAGAGGTCACTGGAGGCGTGCTACTGAAGCCCTTTGTTCCACTAGGAACCCAAGGGACTAATAATAATAATAATAAATTGATAGGTGCATGAGACAGATATCCATCGTCATCTATAGAAAAACATTGAAATGAATCACAAGGTTAATACGAAAATAGCCTTCAGGATATTATTCAGGAATAATCAGAGGCACATACTGAAGTTTGCCGAAGCGCTAGTTATTCGTAAACTTAAGAAGTCCCAGCTGTGAATACAAAAGCGATTTGTTGCTTTACTCAATTTACCTTGATAATCCTCATCTGATTATATTATCAAGACTAGTATCACAACCTTTTCATATTCATGACACTTTCGGCCTATCATTTTCATATATAAATTGACGTGACAAATAAATTTGTATTACGCAAAAACGTCACATTTTTCAGATAATCTCCCTATACTGGCTATAATTATTTGTCAGTACTTTTTACAACGACCTGTTTTTGAATGGACCGATATTTCAAACTATACTCTTCTTCATTAATTTTCGATAGAACTGAATTTTGAAAAGCACATCATCTTTACTACTTCAGCAAGGAGTAATTCAACAGTTCAAAAATGATAAACTGGTTGCTTAATCAATAAGTAATACACAGAAAACAATCTAAGCTGTTGACACTTCCCTAAAGTATTCCCATCATAACACTTACTGTTTGAAAAAAATTTTGCAGCTCTATCTCTTTACAATTTCAAAATATTCAGTTTAACAGAACGCATGTCAGTATTTAGTAAATGTTAAGATAGTTAATCAGTTTCTGTTGCATCCGAGAAGATAAAAGTTCCATCACATATTACTGAGTAGTCAAATTATCACTAACGTTTGTTGATAACAAACGCTACAGTTTTGCTATATCACCCGCCAAATGAGCAAGAAGTTTCTCAGTTCATGTATCTGTACATGGTAAGTGCGTCTAACTATCTGCACTTATAAATATACTGCGCACATCTATTTATAAAACGATATACACTGTAGCAGCCATGTAGAAAAATGAAATTCGTTTCACAACGAAACATGGATTAAGTGTTTACAACCAGTTGTCGGGGTGCCATTTGAAGCTGGAATCTCACAATTATAACAGTAATCACTAAGGTGTATTCCTTAACTTGAAGAAATTTATATTCCTTAACAGATTTGAAATCAAATCATGTAACACGCTGGTTACTAGTGCTATCTCTGGACGATTTGACTAAGTTCGACAAAACGATAAGACGTAAATTGTCTGAAATGTGTGACGTATTTGCACAACACGTTTCGAACTATCTGATCACACACTTACTTGTCATAGGTATTTATATAAAAATTCATAAAGATAAGGGGTGAGAAAATAAAAAGAGGTCAGGTAGGAAGGCCGAGTAACAATGAAAATCGATAGAGCGAAAAATAATAGTACATCAAACTTGGTTTTCAATATTCCACACATTCCAAAGTGGCTTCAGAACCAAATTAACTCACCTGAACCCATAAATGTTGGTATCAGACGTCCATGTTCTTCGACTGCCAAATATATCGTTGAGACAAGCCACAGGATTGATATGACTACTTTCCTTACACCTATTTACAAAACATGTTGAGGAAGGATCCTTAAATTCGTTGAGGCCTGAGCTATCAGAAAGTTGAAACCACCTTTGTTTGTTCATAAACAATTTGTTGCCACATTAAATCTTCCATGGTAAATTCAACTGTTGAAAACCAAGTTCGATGTACTATTATTTTTCGCTCTATTGATTTTCTCACCCCTTATCTTCATGAAATTTTATATAAATACCTATGATCAGATAGTTCGAAATGTGTTACACAAACACATTACATGGTTCAGACAATTTACATCTTACTGTTTTGTCTATAGAGTGAACTAATTGTTTTAAATTTGACTAAGTGTAAAATGAGATCATGTAAACGGACTTACGTCACATACTACACTCAGTGAGAGCTAAGGTTCCATTGAAAATTGCGTTATTATAGTAACTAATTATGGCTGGGTTGAGTACAGTATATACTTTGATAAACACAAATAACGGTTATAGGCATGAGAGTGAAAAAAAATTTGTTCAAAGTTCGAGCAAGGTATGAGTATACGTAGGAATGGATGTGTCTAAATTTCTTACATATCTCTCTATAAAAAGACACGTTTCTGCAGATGTGAAGGCAAAATAACCAAAAGACTCGTTACGAAACATCAACATTTACAGTTGTGGATTCCGTCAGCTTGCAGTTGTTGAGATTTGTATGAGATAGGATGTAGTACTAAAAACTTGTTCATGTAACGGTTTTATTATTATTACTCTTCCTTAGGTTCCCAGTCGAATATAAGGCTTACGTATCACGTCACCATTTCACTCTCTTCTCTCCAGTCTTTTCAACATGGCTCCACGAATCTTCATAAGCTTTCATTTCTTCCTCACATGATCTCACCCATGTCACCCACGGACACGCAACTCATCGTCTCCCCTTCAGCTTCCACTCAACAGCTTGGCCAGGCGCCTGATGTCCCCGAATATTTTACGCAGTGTATGTCCAATCCAATCCATCTCCACTTTCTTCTGCATATTTGTTGAGTGATAGGTTCTTGGTTGGTTAGTTGCCAGGCCAGAGTGAATTCCATTGTCATTGCTTATCCTTTCTGGCCATCTATCTGATCTTCAGTGTCAAGCGTAGACAGCTGTTGATGAATGTTTGTGGATTTTTGGAAGTGCTTTTCATAACACGCCAAGTCTATTAACCATCACAAATAAGCACAGACTTGACTGAATTAGTGTTGGAAATCTGGATGTTGTTCTTCATGCTGAGTGCAGTAGATGTCCACACCGACTTCAGATTAATGTAGGGCTGTCTTGCTGTCTTTCCGATCCTGACTTTGACATCATCATCTGCGCGACCGCCTGTAGTTGAAACCGTGCTGCCTTGCCTAAGTAGGTTAAGGAAATAACCTCCTTTGGATTTCTCCTTCTGAAGGTGATTGATGCCTGTCGTTGTTGTTATTGTTATTGTTGGTTTGGCATCTTCCCCACCACTGTCTTCTCTACATTCACTTGAAGTCCCGTCTTCGCTGCCTCACCTCTTTTGTCAACTTGTTTCCGTCTGTAGATATTCAAGTTTGCACGACATTAAACATAAATCATCGGTGAAGTCAAAATGTTTCTGGTCTTTTCATCTGTCCAGCACATGCCCCTCTTCTTCCTCTTCACAGTTTGTTGCATGATCTAATCTAGTCAACCACAATCAGGAAGATCATTGGTGATAGTAGGCGGTAGCCTCGTCTTACTCCTCTCTTCACTTACACTTCAAAGGCGCCACTGAGCTTTCCATTGTGGATCACTTGGCATGTAGCCTCATATGGCATATAGCTGTTGAATGAGGTTGAGAAGGGTTTCTGGCACTGAAACCGTAGTGTTGAAGCAGTTTCCAAAATACTTCTCGGTCGACACTGTCGAAGGCCTTTTCAAAGTCGATGAAGTTGAGGTAGAGAGTTAACTATCGTTTCAGCTTCTGTTCTGTGGTGATGCGTAGCGTAGTGTTGCAATTCGATTCGCTCATGATTTGTTTTTTCTGAAGCCAGCCTGTTCCGATCGTCATTTGGAATCCAGAGCATCTTTTAGTCTCTCCAGGATGATGCGGCGCAACACTTTGCTTTGAGTGGACAGCAGCATGATTCTGCACCAATTTTTGTTCTTTAGAAGACTTCGATCACCCTTTTTTAGGAGTTTGACACTATAAGCCTTCCTCGTATCTGCGGATACCTTCCATTACTTCCGAATCATCTGCAATACTTGCGTCGGCATGTCCAATGTTGTCTCCTTGTCTGTTTTCAGACCTTCTAGTGAAATTTCATCTGGTGCTTCTGTTTTCCCGAATTTCAGCGTTTTTATGGCATTCAGGACTTTTTCTTCTCTCACAGCGCCTGTGTTCGTTTGTAGCTCTGGCCCGCATGTGGTGTTCCTGGACTAAGTGCAGGTGGAGATCGATTCAAGAGCTTTTTGAAGTGGTCAGCTCATTGTTTCCTTTGATTCTTTACTTTGGGAACTAGGTTTCCTTCACTAACTGTCATTGGTTTCATCTGAGCTGATCTCCCTCCGAGATAGTAACCGGTTACTTGCATTAATTTTGCCAGATCTCTTCTACCTGAAGTGTGTTTTGTTTCATTTTCAAGTGTGTTGTGAAAGTGTCTTTCGTCTCTCCGCGCTATCCTCTTCACTTATTTGTCCAGTGTTTTGTACGTTATACTCAGTTCTTCTTTTCGTTTTGCATCCTTTCGCTGGTTTATCTTCTGCTTCACCATCACCATCCTCCTCTCCCTGCTCCATCAGCTTCCATATGCCCATCGAGATCCATTCCTTATCTTCTTTCTTCCTTACACGGTTATGCAGGTTTCTTCCCACGTAGCTTTCAAAGACTTCCAGTGTTCATCCACACAGCTTTCTTCAGGGATTTTGCTCAATGTCTCCCATTCCGTCTTGATAGCTGACGTGAAGATCTCCTTTGTAATTTCGTCCTTCAGTTTCTCATCTGGGTGTTGAACTTGAACTGTGGTCTATCACCAACTTCCTTGAAGGCTTTTAACTTGATTTGGAGGGTTCTTTGCACAAGATAGTGAGTTGTGTGAACCTACATCTGCTCCTCTTCTTGACCTTGTCTCAAGTAGGCTGTGTCTCCACTTTCGTGAGATTGAGATAAAGTCGATCTGATTTTTAGTGTGTCCATCTGGTGAAATCCATGTCGCTTTGTGGATATCTTTGTGCCTGAACACACTGCCTCCAATCACCAAATCGTTGAATGTACAGAATTGTGCAAACAGTTCTCCATTCTCATTCATTTCACCAAGTGCTTCTCGGCCCATGGTTAGTTCTCTTCCTGTGTCGTGCGTTCCCAGTTTGCCAGTCATGTCACCCATTAGAATGAATTTCGATGTCGCCAACTGGAGTCTTATCCATTACTGATTGCATTTGTCTGTAGAATTCCTCCTTCTTCTCTTCATCTGCATTATTTATAAGTGTGCAGCGTAGCATTGTATGGTTGTGACTTTCATTCCTTTTGGGTTAAATCTTGCTGTCATGATCCTGATGCTGGAGGAGGAGATTAGTTCTCACTGCATGAGAAAGAGCCTTCGATGTTTTTGTGGAAATCATGATAGAAACTGCCTTCATGTGCTCGTAGTTGTTGTCTTGGTGACCGGAGTATATCATGGACCCTCCAGTTGACAGTTTGGACAGTCCACTTCTATTTCATTTGCTTTCGCAAATTCCGAGCACTTCCATCCCATGTCTCCTAATATCTTTCGCAATCTGGGCAGCCTTAGTAGGTTCGAACATGGTGTGGACATTCTATATCTCCATCCTAACTTTCTCTTTCATCGAGAGGGGATACATCGGCCGACTGGCTTCCCGAAGGCTTTCACCAACCGGCGTTATTTCGTCTTTCCAATTACAGCGAGGTATAAGTTTGTTTTTATGTTTTACATTTTGTCTGCCCGGCTTAGGACCGGCTAGTAACTAGTGAGCTAGTTAACCAGGCGAAATTATGTATCCGTATATACGTTTGTAATTTTCTTCTTCTCAAATCAGCTCAGACGTTGGACCTCAGCTTAAATTTTCTTGTCGAACACTTAGAAAAGCCTTTATTTCTGGTAATTTTCTTCTGAATGGTAATAGATACCGAAATGGTTCAAATTTATTGAAATTCAACTTTTTAGTGGTACTGCCTGAATTATGTTTGATAAAGTTGTCTCAAAATGTTTTTGAACAAACTGTTAGGATCAACACTAGGCTAAACAGCATGCCATTTCATATATCCAAGCCTAAGTGTTTTCATATGACCAACTTCAAAATAATTAGCAAATTGTGCTGTCAGTGTTGACATTTCTTACAGCTAAGTAGTTTTTTTACGTCACCCAATGCGATTTCTTCAAAGTTTTTACTGGAAACCATCTAATCCCGATTATAAAACGTGATATGTGACACAATGAGGGATTTCGAATAATCTATCAGTTGATGATAGCTCAGTGGATACGAGATCTACGCTACCTTCAAATCGGCTTAATTTTTCAAAGTTCCATTTACTTTTGTGCCGACTTTAATTGTGTTTTGCCAAATTCATTACCAACAATTTTTCATAAGATATTGATTACAAGTGTCTTTTTGAAAATACTTAAGAAGGTTTATTTATGATTATAGTTGATAGTTATTGAAATCAACTGGTTTATATTCACTTTGCGTGCGAAACAAACTAAACTGACTTTTAATACCAAGGACATAAAAATAAAGGTTGCTTCCCTTCATTTCACTCATACTTAACCCTTCACTTCTCCTACTTTGCTTAATTAGAGAGTAGGTTTTTGTCTTTATTAGTAAAACACGTAATTTCTGCGTTCTCATCTTCTGTGACAAACTACTGCATTACTTTGTTACCGAATTCTCTCATGATGGATATATCCAAAGATCAATCTCAGTATTGTAAATTATACTTGAACACTTTGATGGAATAAAGTATGCTAGTGTAACTACCGATAAGCACCCTCAGCAAAATAAATTTCCACTTGGTCTTATAGACTATGGAAACGCAATAATAAGCAGCTATCAAGAACTTATCCACGCAAAAAATTGTAGATTTTCCGTATGAAAGAAAAAATATATTGTTCCTAAGCTTTTCATTTCACATTAAAAATAGGATGTATTATTGGTTGGTTTCTATGCCTCAGGCATCCAGGCATACATCATACACAATTATGGCATGCGGGAATGAATATCGAAACTATTAAGATGTCCACGGATTGCGAAAGTCTGCAATGACTTTCATGTTAGGTGTTTTGATATGACTATACAACCAGCATTTTTGCATATTGCACTAAAAAGTTTTGAAATTCGTTTATTTTCTTCATCTATGAAGCATTTAGTATCTCTAATAGATGCACCTAAAGAACACTGAAATATATACCTATTACAGGAGATGCTTGATTACCACATTCTTTCGTTAGCTGAATATTCCCGAGTCATGGCTTTCTAAACTGCTAAGGTTATACGTTAATTAGCCAAGATTTAACTGCTTGAAGCTTAATCATAGGGTTAGCCAAAGGACACTCAAAAATGATAAACATAACTATGATTTGACTCAAGATTTGAGCATGACAAATCACTAACATTTTCAGAAAAGTTTCACGATTTTGGAGTCCTAATTGTAGCTGATCCCCACAAGTTGAAATAAAGAGTAACCGTGAAGCCTTTAACATAAATATGAAGCCAGCCGGAACTCTTCAGTGTTCTGAATTTACCAACATCAGCTATATTAAGTTACTCTTGAGATTAGGACATGTGCCAATACGCCGTTTGGACATAAAATGAACAGGTTTTTCACCTAAAAATATCTTGATATATAAAATGTTTCAATAACTGTTTTGAAAACGTTTTCGCATTTAGTATTATTAGGTAGATGTTAAATATTTGAGTTATACTTCCTTCTAGGCCATGATGTAACTAGGTAGTCATTTTACAGTATTCGAAAGATTCTAATGGATATCCCTGCAACCAGATGTGACGCCACTATGACATACCCAAGGTCATTGAATGGTACAGCAATTGAGCATTTCATCGGTGTTATCATTAGTTAAACGAGCGAACTAATGTCCGTTGACGAAACAGGGAACAGTATTCATCATAGACTAAATTATTATTATTTTTCCTTGGGTTCCCAGTCGAATATAAGGCTTACGTATCACGTCACCATTTCACTCTCTTCTCTCCAGTCTTTTCAACATGGCTCCACGAATCTTCATAAGCTTTCATTTCTTCCTCACATGATCTCACCCATGTCACCCACGGACACGCAACTCATCGTCTCCCCTTCAGCTTCCACTCAACAGCTTGGCCAGGCGCCTGATGTCCCCGAATATTTTACGCAGTGTATGTCCAATCCAATCCATCTCCACTTTCTTCTGCATATTTGTTGAGTGATAGGTTCTTGGTTGGTTAGTTGCCAGGCCAGAGTGAATTCCATTGTCATTGCTTATCCTTTCTGGCCATCTATCTGATCTTCAGTGTCAAGCGTAGACAGCTGTTGATGAATGTTTGTGGATTTTTGGAAGTGCTTTTCATAACACGCCAAGTCTATTAACCATCACAAATAAGCACAGACTTGACTGAATTAGTGTTGGAAATCTGGATGTTGTTCTTCATGCTGAGTGCAGTAGATGTCCACACCGACTTCAGATTAATGTAGGGCTGTCTTGCTGTCTTTCCGATCCTGACTTTGACATCATCATCTGCGCGACCGCCTGTAGTTGAAACCGTGCTGCCTTGCCTAAGTAGGTTAAGGAAATAACCTCCTTTGGATTTCTCCTTCTGAAGGTGATTGATGCCTGTCGTTGTTGTTATTGTTATTGTTGGTTTGGCATCTTCCCCACCACTGTCTTCTCTACATTCACTTGAAGTCCCGTCTTCGCTGCCTCACCTCTTTTGTCAACTTGTTTCCGTCTGTAGATATTCAAGTTTGCACGACATTAAACATAAATCATCGGTGAAGTCAAAATGTTTCTGGTCTTTTCATCTGTCCAGCACATGCCCCTCTTCTTCCTCTTCACAGTTTGTTGCATGATCTAATCTAGTCAACCACAATCAGGAAGATCATTGGTGATAGTAGGCGGTAGCCTCGTCTTACTCCTCTCTTCACTTACACTTCAAAGGCGCCACTGAGCTTTCCATTGTGGATCACTTGGCATGTAGCCTCATATGGCATATAGCTGTTGAATGAGGTTGAGAAGGGTTTCTGGCACTGAAACCGTAGTGTTGAAGCAGTTTCCAAAATACTTCTCGGTCGACACTGTCGAAGGCCTTTTCAAAGTCGATGAAGTTGAGGTAGAGAGTTAACTATCGTTTCAGCTTCTGTTCTGTGGTGATGCGTAGCGTAGTGTTGCAATTCGATTCGCTCATGATTTGTTTTTTCTGAAGCCAGCCTGTTCCGATCGTCATTTGGAATCCAGAGCATCTTTTAGTCTCTCCAGGATGATGCGGCGCAACACTTTGCTTTGAGTGGACAGCAGCATGATTCTGCACCAATTTTTGTTCTTTAGAAGACTTCGATCACCCTTTTTTAGGAGTTTGACACTATAAGCCTTCCTCAACTCTGCATTTTTTTTCTCCCTTCAAGCCCTCTTCAATAATGGTATGAATAATTATGTTTGCGCAGCGCTGTTTAATATCGGGTTTGCGGAACGTAGTATACTGCCTTTAATCCTGTTTTACTTTTATTACTTTCTTACTGATATTTTTCCATAGTATTTAAATTCGGTTTTCTGTGGATGCTTGATATTACTTTTGATTTTTTAAATTCACGTTTGAATCAATAAGGCAATGCTTGAGTTTGACGCCAAGTATGAGCAGACTGCTGAGTCATTTACATAGTTCGAAAAGATTACTAAAATATTCTTGTGCAAAGCATCTTAACAGTGCTCCTTCTCAAAGTTCAACCCTTTTTTTATGAATCGGCTATAGTCTTCATCTTCCTCAATGAAGTGAGTATCTATTCTGCTAATAATTGTCGTGTTGAAGCCCAACTTTCTTTTCTAAAAGGAATCATTCAACGAGTTTTGACTTTTGTTGATTATGTTAGCTATGCATGAATGAATATTACAAAAATATTTACGTATGTCCATCAGCAACAAATGTTTATGAATTTACATTGATGAAATAATAGAGAAAATATAACTGACACAAATGAGCTGACCACAATATCTTAGTTATCGTTAACTAGAATTCTCCTGAATTGGAATGGGATGACATTGTGAAGGGCAGAAAATCCATTCATTTCATTCTAAATAATCAACTTATAGTTATTCATTCTTAGAAATATAAATAAAGTTATATATTTCAATTAAATCAATCCTTTTGATAACAGAGTTTGTCTATTTTAATTTGGACTTGCAACTTCTCTTTACATCTTTCTTAAACTCATATTGAAGCAAATACCTTAACTGTATACTGTTTCATTTCATCTTGCGTTTCAGAAATCACTTTAACTGATTTCATGTTTTGAGATTTAAGTTTATGACATACTCACTCTGAAATATCCATATTGTCTAATAAACTAAAATCACATTCGTTGAATACTCAGAGTGGACGCCAGGAATAATGAATTTGACGTTTGATCATTAGAATAAACTAAAGGATAATTTGGTGAAACAGAGAAAAGATCCGAAGATCATAAAACAGTCATTCATTCTTCTACTTTTTAAAAGATATTTAATTATTTTATCAGATGACTGATTGTCGTCATCAAGAAGGCAATTTTATAGGTATGCGTCAAATTTACTGGTTGTCAGTAATATCATGTGAAGGAGTAGATATGTTGCACATTTCTAACTAACCAGTTTTGACCGTCAATCAAGAAAAACTGTGCGGAAACCCAAGGGCTCGGTCTACCCTAGAGTAGGAGCTATAAACTACTGAAAAAACCATCACAATTTTGCACTATTCAGCATGGACATTTTTTTCATTATGAAAGGGAACATAAAACATAAATTTCAAAACAAGGGGAAATCAACAAATTTTTCCGTACATTTAATATTCGGACTGTCCGGATGACCAGTTCAAGCACACATTTAAATCTATTTAAGTTAGATGACACGAAGTTTTGCACTATCTAGGTTTTGTGCATGCAAGTACTCATCAGCAAAGTGCGTCTGAAACCAAAAGAGGACAGTTCTTTCTTCCCAGTTATTTCAATTAACTTCTGGAAAGCAATTTAATCAAAGGCATGATCTCTGGGCTGTTCGTGTCGTGACTGATCCCCTTTCCAACTGAAAAACATAAACTGATTGCTCAGTGGAGACTTTTGACTAACAGAATTCGTTAAGCACTTTGGAGTGGACAGCAATTAATTGGTTGCTCTCGATTAACTAGTCAATCTGTACACTTTTGTACCTTTAAAATTTGGTTATTGCAGTCACTCAAGTACTGGTAACTATCCCAATAGTTAAGAAGTTTTTTAAATCATTTCGAAAAATACTAGGCGATAATGTTGGATATTTCTCATTAACTGTTTTCAAATGCGGGAATAATAAGCGGTTTGAAGTAAAATAAATAAGTAAAGTTTGGATCACTAGCAAACGTAAATTGAAAGCGTCATCTGTGGCGGACAAACGAGAAAACACATGAGTGACTTTCATTTAGATTGCTTATATGGTAACAATTTGCTATATAGGTTTCTTGAAACAGTAAATGCTTCCAGTGGATCTAAATGTGGAAAAAATGCTTCGGTGAATGCAGTAAAAAGACCCGTTTCTATGTGAAAGTGTTATTCACTCGTTAACCATTATAAAAAGATTATAGAAAAATGCCGACTAAAAATTAGTTTCTGGTTAAAGTGAATTATACATTCTTAAATAACTGCGCAATAAAAACACTTGTGTGACAGAAACATATAATGAAGCTAATTCTTATCTAAAAATGATTTCCTCTTAGTGATAACTACTCAAGAAAGACAGGAGATGAAATTTCAATGATTGTTTGACAAAAGTCACTCAAATTTCTAGTATAACTAAAATGATGGGAAATAAGTAATAGTCATTTTCTTCAACACGGAAATACGCTAACTGTTAAGCAATTTGTTTTACTGACTTTAGACAACACTTATTTTTTTTCACAATTCCTCTGGGGGAAAGTGAGTGTTCAGTAAGGTCTGTGTTTAGTTCTCTCTATAGTGACTACCAAAAAGCAAAAGTTTACGGATAGCTGGATTTCAGATTCATTTGGAGTCAATGCTGTTTCATAAGATTTTCAAGGTGTCTGTTGTCCAGTTAAATCTGAAATATGTAGAAGTTATAACATTTTTGTTGAATGACATCCTTGTATGATTGGAATAGAAGTTATTGTTCAAAACGCTTTTAGGAATATCAAAAATGCAGTCTCAGAAAGTGTGGCATATGAACTATAACAATAACAAAGCAGTTATTTGATCATAAAAGTATTTTTTTTGAACTAGATATTTGCAATACCAAGGGCCTGGCTTTGTCCAAAAGCTGACTTTTCATATCCTTTTGTTTTAACACATACGAACTGTCAACAATTTCAAAATACTGTCAGTGTTTTTCTTTTTTTGTTCTTTGTTTTTAGTTTACTCCATGAACTTGTTCATTGTTGGTTTGATCCTGTTTTTGATTACCTACTATCAGTCGTAATCATCGATTACAATAGGGAATTCACTACTTTCCAATAACACAATGAATAGAAATAATTGGAAAACAGTGATTATTCGTAGTAAAGTTTCACTCCCCTACCGTCGACAGATGGCTTTAAAATGATAATTAAGGGAAAGCTCCTCTACAAATCTCCAATAACTGTATAGCTTTTATATGGATTGGGTCCTGGATTCAGGTCTTAGTGGAAACAACATTAAATGGATAGCTGGTATTTTCAGTTAACGAGTCATAAACGAAACGATACGTGTATCTCTGGTTCCACTGCTTGCCACTACCCATATTTATTATCGAATTGAGATTAGAGACACTACCAAGACATATGCGTAGGAGCTTATACGCCAAAAGTAGTCAATCCAAACTTCAGTGTGTCTGCCTGATCACTGCAAATTTAATACACAAAACGATAAGCAAATCATAAATCCAAACCTGGTTTCAGTCGCATCAAATCTTTCAGACGACAGAAGGTATTAAATCTCACCATTCTTTAGACAAGCTTAACCTCTAAAGGACGTTACCATCTTAGGAAGTTTTCTGGCAGTGGTTTTTATAATCGATACTGTTTGAAATGCCGTCTTTATCATTTCCTTAAGTTTTCAGCTCATTTTAGTTACGACTGAGATGATACTGAGATTCCCACTTCAGAAATTATCAGCTAAGGAAACACCCATCAGAATCGCTGATTCATTCAACCCTTACATATTCTAAAGTCACTGATTTATTGGCGATCTATGTGACTGCAAATTCTTACAAGCAACAACAAATAACGTCTAAATTTGTGCATTAAAAAAGGACCTGCAAAATTTCTGTCATTATGCCCTAATTTATTGAGCAATTATTCCTGACTTGGATCTTAATGCTTCTTTACCTTCATTTCAACTCGGTTTTCTTACAACCAGAATTAATATAAAACTTCCAAACTCGTTGCACATCAGTAGTTCTAAAGTTAGTATAAAACTTCAAGTAGTTATCCATAATTCTTATATGTGTAAAGATTTAAATGAACTTTAACTACTTTTCGGTGTTTTCTTAGTGTTTTAGCCTCAGTTAAAAATGTATTGGAGAGATTTTCATTCAGATCGTCATTACGATTCATCAACAAATTAAATGTCATGTGTTCACTAAATATTTCACGTAGATTTGAAGAACAAAAGAGACAAAACCATCTGAAAATGAGACCAATTTGGCTGTTTGAAAAGTACAATTGTTAACATGACTAGTTTTCAGTTAGGGTCTATATTTCTTTACTAGAAGTCGATGATATAGTCAAATGCTGTGAGATTTACGGATTCAGTCTAGCAATAAGCTTATACCATACTATCGGAAAAAGTAAGTCAGTTTGCTTTTTCCCTGACTCACATGAGATAAAAAGCATTGTCAGCACTACAAAATGAATGCCACGACTTTTGTGTAAAGAGAATTTCCATTCACTCACACTTTAATATTAATCGTTTCCAGTATTGTCAAGAGAAAAGTTCTCACAGTTTCGGTATTTCAACTTACGTTATTTGGTTGGCCTAACGGAGTAATTTGTATGAAATTAGAATATAAGAATCTGCATTTATTTCCTCAGATAGTTTTCAGAGGGAAATTAAATCAATCACGGTCTACCACAGTTCAGTCGGTGACAATCTTCTTCATCACAGAAATTACCTAAGGAAGAATTTTTCAGCAGCATTACGAAATTGTTTCACCAATGCGTAAAATTTTTCAAAAGTTTACTTCTCTCAGCTAGACTGATTCATAAATCAGGGAGTGTGAGCGAATAGCCTCTCATTCATTTACCACTTACTGAAACAGGTAGGTAAAAACGAGTATTAGCATTAATTATTATTCGCCAGCCTAACATTTGCCTGATCCATCACACGGTGACGCTTCTTTCCAGTCAGTAATTAGCATTGAGCTGCACTTCAGGGAGACCAAATATTCAGAAAATGTAGAACATAACTAGCTGTCCTCGGTATGTTATCAAAATCCAGACGCAGAAACATGTTTGCAGCATAAGCTACCCTAACATTTAAAAGACAACTATGGAAAGCAATTAAGCTGAAATTTTCGCGTCTTTTATGATTGCACTGGATTGCTAATATAAAACTAAGAAGTAGACTTTTTCGTTTAGATGAAAATGACCTACATACGAGTGCTATTAGTCAATGCAACCCTAAGCGATATTTTTATCAATATAGGCAGTGAAATGTGCATTCACAGCCCAAGAAAAACTATTCATGCTAAAGGCGCAAAACCGAAAATGTAAATACGATGCGAGTTGTGCTATAAAATGCGACAGCAGGCCTCTCTCTAACGTGTATGTAACACAGTATTTAGGTGAAATAGTTTCTTGTAAAGTATATATAAGTGACAAGATCAAAGAAGTAAAGGTATTTTACAATACATAAAGTATCAAAAGCAACTGACTATATTCTGTTTAGTATCACAACATGATTCTTTTTAGTCTTCTAATCAAAACCAAACACAGAACTTAATAGTTAACCAAATGTATGAAAATGAGTATCGGCAAGTAGTTTATTTAAGCGAACAACAGATCACTCAACCAGTGACAAGGTGAATCAACCTGAAAGTAAGATAATCGGTGTCATGAGTCCAAAAATGCAGAACTGAACAACCAGAAATTCTATCCATCAACTTACGAGCTCGCCTGAACAATGTGTCATTAATTTTCATTGGTGTAACAGTGATAAATATAACATATTTGACCAAATGCTTGCTCTGAATCTCAAAGTTTGATCGTAAAAGCGATCACTGTTCCGGAGTCATAGCAACAATCAAAACATCCGATGGAAATCTTACTAATCATTTTGCACAAATCTTGCTGTAAAACCGATTTTCAAAGTTGGATTTTAAAACATTTGTCAATTTCAACATGAAAATAGCTTATGTAACGAGTAATTGCAGAATTTCGAATCTGACTGCATTTTTTTGTTTAGATTTGAGAATGAAAGAACTGACCGTTAAAATTACTACGGTTTTATCTGTAAAACAGGTGCTGATACGAAGTGATCTCTTAGATCAACACTGAAAGTCATATCAAATACCTAGAATACTCCTTCATGAGTGATAGAGGACTAGAACCATAATGATCAAATTCATGTTATTCTAGTGATTAACTCATTAGTTCATTGCTTTCGTTAGTGGCTCTGAATGTTCTCTGCTTCTCGGTTAAGAATTACAAATTTCAAGGGGTCTTGTCAGTAAATGAAATCTTAATCATTGGCTTAGTGAATGAAAATATGAACTGCAACTAATGTGTCTGGCTGTATTTCCATGCCAACAGAAACATTTCCCAAACGATTAAAGTATACTTTTAACGTGTTTTCTCAAGTATCATACTAAAACCATGTTGATCAGAAAGATATTTTTGACTGAAATCTGATAGTGAAGCATTTTTATACACTCTTAGTTTACAATAATTAAAGTGAACATATGCATTAATAACTATATGCATTAATCCATGGTTTCTATATACAAAAACATGCAGAGGAAAAGATCTTTAAAACTAGGTTAGGAAGAAGAAACAGTAAAAATGTTTTTCAGAAATATACTGTTTTATCTACTAAAACTATTTTCAAAATTTTTAGTGAGAAATTGCCCCTTCATCCACGGCATCAATGCATGACAAACTAGACTTTAAAAAAAAGATTGAAGCAATTCATATTTTCCTCTCATCAGCTCCTAGTCATCAACTCTAGGCTAACTTTCTTTCGGAAATTCTATATTTACAATCAGTGTTGGTTAGTGGCTAGATAACAACAATGTAGTTAATCGTATTTAAAGTCATTAGCAAGATAACACCTAATCACTGAGATTGGGATATCAGTCAAAAAAGCAGTAACTGTAGGTAACATAATTGTGAAAGCATAACGCGGCTTGCCACCTAGCGGGTAATTTACCTAACAACATGGAACAAAAAGAATGAATAATTATGTCGGGTGGTCAGTTGTTGACATATGGTATTTCAGAAAAATAAGAGAAGGGATTTATAGGAGGGACCCAGTAGAAGGTCATTTTTGATAATTGATCTATGTGCAGTTAAATTATGCAGGCAATCAACTTAGAAACAGGATATAAAAGTGTATTCTGAAAACACCAGTTCCTTCGTTGTTCGAATTGAAATCATTTGCCCCTGGTGAAGGGAAATATCTTACTTGATACAAGATAGAAGCATCTTACAGAAACTATATATTAAATAGATTCAAGAGGTTGAATAAGAGATACCATGTCATGGTGTGTTAAACTGTGAAATTATGAAGAGACTTTAAATCCCCACGAAGAACCTCTAAAGTAATTTGAAAAACGTCATTAAGGCAGACAACACTGGAACGGATTCCAATAAATTTTATTTTTCAGTGACTTGACATTCCAGATTTCCGAAAATATTGCCAGAATTACTGGTATAATGGGGATCTGAAGGTCTGTTGGTCTTCTGAAAATGAAATAAAATGTTCGAATGAAGAATTTTTTCCTTTAGTAAATCATCAAGTCGATGGTTGATTACCTATAACTCTAGTTATCTGGAAAGCACATTTAGAGTTTATTTAAAACCTAATGTTTAAGGAAGGTGGTTCTGCGTCATACTTTATTATGTGCTGTGAACAGCTTTAATATGAGCCATTTTCCAAAAATCGTTTTGGAAAAGATAGAGTGTATTCGTCACATTCTACTGCAGTTTGCTTTTTATAAAGACGTTAAAACTAATCTCTGAAGGCTTTTAAATCACAATAAATAATGTATTTATTGGCATTTATTACTAAGCAAGCTGAAAAGACATCATTCGATGGATTTTGGTTGATAAACTGTTCAAATCGAAATTATTTAATCATTCATCATGTTCAGCTCATATATAACATGTAAAGTACGTTGTGATGTGTTTAATTGTCAATAATTACCGAGTTTTATTTAACCGAATATTCCTACTGCTTTTTCACCTGTCTATTATGCACAACCATTCAATGTAAATTACATCCAGTGTGAACTATTAACTAACACACCAACTGCATACTTTATGAACTATAGTTATCAATCAACTATATATTCTCTCCTGATTGCTTTCAAACTACAAAAACTGTTTATTAATGCTTATAACTAAAGTGATTGGTTTCTTTGTAAATTAAGAGAAAATGACGTCCCCGACATCATCAATCGCACACTGTAGACAATAATTTTACGCATTTTTCGCATAAATTTCATAAGTGTGAGATAGAAAATACTTTCCTCTATTTTGTACTTTGATTTCGAATAAGTAGTCAAACTGACAGGTTACCACTAAATTGATTTAAAAATTAAACACTGAGAATGAAAGATGGGAGGAAAATTCCAACAGTGGTTTGCTACAGTAAAATCTGTTGCTTGACCACATGCTATGATCCAGTTGAGGGCTTTTTTCAAAAGACATGTTGAATAGAGATAAGAAGACATATTTGTAATGAAAGAATGCATAAACAGTTCAATTAGGGATTTTGCACTTGTAAGCGAATTCGCTTCACCTCTATTTTTATATAATATTAGTCCACTCAGTTATTAGTGTAAGTATACTTTTTGGTCTGGAAGGGTTGGATGGGAAAGGATATAAACTTGGGACGAAAAACATGTCTTGCTTTGCTTTGTGATGGCTAGCAGTGAAGTGTGGGAAGCATGTTTCAACCTCCCTATGAATCATCAGCGGAATATATCTGCATTTCAGTGGATGACTAGATAATGAGTGATGCCATTGTAGATGACACTATGATATTTGAAGCCTTTATTGCTGGGCTGGAATCCAAAGAGATTACTTGCAATCTCCAGGATGAAATAACACCCAGCAGAAGAAACACGAGTATAAACAGACACATGTCCTGTGTTTTAGCGTTTGTCACTGTCAGAAAAATTAGTTCAAAAGAAATTTCCAGACAATGTTATTGCATCCACACATGAAACCCTATTCTAACGCAGACAGATCAACCAGGAATTATGGATGTCAACGAACAGTCAGATTATTATAACCAAGCTCTACATCTTATTGACTTGACGGTGCTATGAAATGGAAAGTCTCTCCAATTCCACACGAAACCATGACATAATTTATAATTCAGTTACTTTTACGTATATCACTTTTACAAACAGACATTTTATGACGCAGTCACTTCCAGTCAGCAATTTTTGTTTCCATTCACCGAGACTCATTCGTTCCTCTGATTATTCATCGGATATTTACTAGCAGGAATACAGTTACCTCGTAAGGAATACTTTAAGTCATTCATAACTGGAATCTAATGCATTCACTTTACTAGTAATCTCCATATATTTTTCTATCAGGGAAAACATCACTGTGGGGTGAATTCCATTCCTCCCTTCTAAAATAAAATGAAATTCTGCAAATTTTTCACCAATCATATCATGGAAATTCTTCACTGATAGTACGCCGAAGACAGAACGGTAGAGTTAAGGAAGAATACTGAGAACTGTATAGCGTGTAATTTTTACTACTCATGAAAATACTCCGAATATCTGACTTATGCCAGATGCAAAGCTGAAATGGAAGTAAAGGTAGGCAATAATTTTGGTTAGGTGACGGGGTATTATGGACGGAAAACAGCTTGAAAGATAGATGTTTTTAAGGATTAATAACTAACTCGTTTTTCAAAATTTCATGTTATATGCTTCTTTAATGTTTCAACTTAATATATCTAAATAAATGAATGGATTAAATAATTGGATGTATATTACCAACATAAGAATTATGAGATTTAAGGTAAAACACACCATTTGACGTTTCTTATTCGTCCATTTCAATGATGTCATAAATATATGATTTAAGATGGAAATTAAGAAATATCTATGCGTACAATGCAAACTAAAATTCCTCTAAACTTTTTTTGGCTTTATTGCTCACTTTATCATTCAGGGCTAACGAAATCATTCCTAAAATGGACACCCTTTGCAGTGATTTAAGCCACAAGTGTTTAGTTTGAATTTCAGTGAGAACACCGTCAGTTCCAGGAACACTGATGAAACTGGCGTTCGCGTTCAAAATCGGAAGAGTGGCGCTCCCTGCAACTGTCAACGAAGTTAGTTATATTAAAGCTCTTTTGGTGTGTACTGTTAACTAAACCGATTTTGGGAATAATCATTATTGTACTAGATGAGATTCAGAGAAAAGTCATAAAAACTGTATTAACATTTGTAGTTATGAAAGTGATGAGGATTTCATTACTTACAGTATTGTTGTTACGATTATTGTCGGAAAGCTAGATGGTATTAGTAGCAGAAGCTTACTTCTTTCGTGTTCGGTTTCATCTGTTTACTTTGCATGACTTATGGTTGTCCGCATACTTAAGCTTGTTGCAGACAAAGCTGCTGCCAAAGACATTACTACTGAACTGTGTGGGTTGCAGTTAAGAGGTACTTAACAGGTTTTTGCATATAAGGTTATTATGACAGCTTGTGATCCCGCCTAAAAACCAAACGTGTTTTGAATATTAGTAATTTGTCATAGGTCTTATTTACTTCACCGATCCACTTGTTAGTTGGTCAAAAATAGTTTTATTCGAACTGATATCATCCTACAAGCTGGTCACAGGAGTTTCTGTTAACAATTTTAACTCTTGTATACTTCCCTTTTTAAATATTAAACAGCGTGTGTTTAGTTTGTGCGCCACACGAGACAGTTTCGTCACACAGCCTCAGTATCTGCGTTCACGGGATATTTTGGAATATGTGTTAAAAAGTGCCTATAGGAGAGATGGTTAGCATGCTCATTAAGGAGGAATTGTCATTAATTTTTATTTCTTTGTCTTAATCGTCCTCCATCTTTATTTGGAGCACTGATGGTATGGTATTCACAGTAACCAATAAGCAGCACAGCAGTTTTGCTATTCAAAGGTTTCGAAAACCCGCGTATGCCTGTGCTTTAATGTACACAGAATATTCCTGTTAAGACGTAATCTATCCAACTATTATTTTGAAGAATCAGTGCGTACTGAGGTTCACTCGTTTTTAAATGTTTCATGAACGTGTAGTTTCACATTTTCAATTGTGTTTACCTCATAAAAATTATCCAAAAGGATCTGTATTTATGGTGGAGTCGCGATGTTCAAAAAAACAACACAAACTGGACTGTTAAGGTTCAGCCGGAAAGATTCTTCGTAAAACGCTGCATATATGTGTAGTATGCTGCAGACTGTTTCTTTTGATCCATTTCAATGTGTCCCTAGCTATATCATTTTCGTCAAGGATGTAACACGTCTGTTTGTCAACATGTGCTTCACTGAATGTTTTGTTTAGTCTTTTGGAAATGACTTGTATCAACTACCTTTGTCACTTTCAGGCATATATGAACCGCAGACCAAACTATATTTATTTTGCATCATTCAATATAAATACTTCCCGCTTAAGCTCAGATAAAACATATACACATAGATATTTTTGCTTGAGACAACCTTGAGAGCCACGACTCTTTTTATCACATTTGAAATTCTATTTTAACTTCTTTTAGCTGAAATACGCTCTTTAAAATGGAAACCTTAGCAGTTAGCACAGAGCTAGCGTCACAATTAGCCTCATACTATGAATCAACCAGTTAAAAAAGCTTGATGGTACAGTAAGTGTCTGAATGACAAATAAAAGGTGATAATAGTCGAAAGTAGTTTCTTGGTTTTAAAGCAAACTTTGTTTTTCTCCCTTCAACTTATTTTATCTAAGTGATCTCTACATTCATTCAAGTGTAACCTGACGAAAACTTTAGCATAACAGGGAAATGTCAGTAGGCCAAAGTGTTTCTAATTTCTTTAACAGTATTCCTATAAAAAACCTGACAACGATCGCTCCTAAAATAACGATTGATAATATTCTAAGCAACTGTTAGTATGACTGATTAAATGGGGTGGATAAATGTAAAGTTTAACATTTCTGATTTTAGGAATAAGTAACTGAAAAGTTACCGTTTCGGAAAACCAAAAACACCTGATTCATCTAAAGCATTTTTCGATGGTCTGCAGAAATCATTATGACTTTTAAAGTATGCAAAATCAGATATGGATTATTACATGTTGTTTGCGATTCAGAAAGATTGTGTTCAATATGGTGGTAAGCAAGTAACATTCACTTGTAATAGCTGTATGAAAGCACACACTTACGATAAACAATCAAAAGCCACAGAGCTGCAAACTGAGAAATCCAGTAATGACAAAAACAATCTATTCGAAACAGTAGTTTCTCAGAAAATGCATCGCACAATATTGTTGCGTAGTGTAACCGACATGTTTCAACTATCTTAACATCATCTGTCCCCATGGTGAACGAGTGTAGATACGTTAATGAAAATTCGTACAGCCTACATGCGAGACATATATTTTACTAGCTGAAAATTTACTGAATATTTAAAATCTGCATACTAGTGTTTTGATTCTACCAGTAATCAAAACTCAGTTGACACTGAAATCTTAAGTTTTAGGATATCTTTAGAAGTATATGCTACCTAGTCTTTGCAAGTATTAGTAAAAGTCTGGATTTTCCACTAGTATCACTTTGTTCTGGTGTTCTTCATTTTCATGATAGTTGCACAGTAACTGCTTTTCTTTAAAAATATTCAGAATATTATATCACTAGATGGAGACTGCCTTATAAATTTACGCTTTTATTCTTGGTTTCGTTAATATAATGCTATCTACATTACTGTTACTATGAGTAGCAATAATACCGCTACTTTTCTGTTACGTAATTGATGTTCTCTATAGACTTTCCTTTTTTAGAACAGAACTAAATTTCAAATGAACCTTTCCCTCTTCTGAAAAATGCACAATTTTCAGAACATTTTTCTGCCGATATTTAATAGGACGGATGTGAAACAAGCTTTTTACGTATAAACCAAACGCTTAAAGCAGTTGTGCGGTTTATATACTCTAACTAAAGTTTTTTATTTGTTCGTCTTCCGACTTATTCGAACAAAAATTTGTTAGGTGTGTATTATGCTATAAGTTTGATTTTGCTGCATGCAAACAAACTCAAGTCCAGCGAATTCTTTCCATAAGAAAGATCATCCACTCATTTAATGCCTCAAACCCAACCATAACGAAATTTAGGAATTTGCTCCAACAGTATCTGAAACCGCATACAACACTTACCAAAAGTCATTTATGGTGCTTTCATTACTGAATACAAGTTTGTGACCAAGATCTAAAATTTAAGGTTCGGGTACAAATAGAAAAATAAAACATTGTCAGTAAATTACATCTAAGTTGCAGCTTTTACTTGTCTAACTTATCGATTGGAGTTCAAAGCACTAAATGGATAATACTTACGGAAAAGTGTTCGCCACTAAACGTTTCTAATCTACATTTAAGACCTGAGCGCATAAAAATGACAGAAGAAAAACTAAACTCTGGGTGCTTAACATTTCTGCAATTTACTTACAAGAGGCTAAAAGCAAGAAACTTTGGGCACTTAGCGTGTGCTTTTGAGAGAAGTGTGTGTGTACTCTAATGTTATAAATGATAATATAGAACAAATAATTTAATTTCATAGACCAGAATGAGAAATTTGAGATTTTGGTAACAGTGTGTACTGAATGCAAGCACTATAAATGTTTCAATTCAGTAGTCTAGTGTACAGCTGTCTGATATTTCAAGCAATGAGTTGTAGGTCTTAGTCTTGAAAGAATAAAAGAAATCACTGGACTGAAGTTATACTTCGGAAAGGAAGAATATGCATTTTTGGATGATGGATGTCATTCAGTCAGGTGTATTATCAAATAACTCGACTATGACTATCATCCAGCCACACAGATACAGTAATTACGGACACTAACTAACAACTTGCCCTTACTTTTCTTGAAAAATCGCCAATTCTTTAAAAAAATTCAATTTTAAAATATCCACCTTTCCAATGGACTGTCAAATCTAAGTATATTTATAACTTTTTCATCAAATTGTATGGAAAAGGTGATTTCTAAGTCTTTTCTCAAATCATTCATGCATTATACATTTTAGTATCAGAATATTAAATTTCTTGCAGTAAAACATAAAAAGCTCAATTTTATTTCAACTCCCAGGAGCCCTAAATGAAATTAATGAATGTTTTTGCAACGTAACAATTATTTTTTCTCTTTAATGTCTTTGCAAAATATTGATTAGTGGACACTGATGCTTAAGGAGCATTTCTACTTCTTTCCGTTGTCTTACTACTAATCATTACAGCGTATGTAAGAATCAATGCAGTAATTTTATGTGGCATTTTTAAAGATTAATTATCTTATTCAATCCATATTTCAGCGACAGGAACGGCATAAGTATTTTCCTAGATTCTTGCGTTACATTAAACTAAAGAAACGTCAACGATACTCAAGCAGTTTCACCATGCTGTTTCGAGATTCATCGAAATGAAAATTTCATTTCTTTGGTATTACTTAGGACACGGTATTTAGGGAGAGTTTTCCAAATTTAAGACATTATTTTATTTTACAATAAACTTCTAAATAAATGAGTTTCAGTAGATTTACAAGCAGTTAAGTTGAACTCGAATTGCTTAGACGGCTAATAAATCCAGGTCAACTAAGCTGTTTTTTACCCATCCTTCACTGTCGCTTAAACATTCAGAATCAGTAAAAATTAGGCTTCTTGTGTTCAACACTGAAGATAAAATTATATCAGCATGATAAAAACAGAAAAAATGATTTAAAATTTATTGTTGATCGAGCAAAACCCTACCCAAACATTGGTATGATAATATTCTCCGACAGATAGTCACCAGTGCTAAAATCATCTTGAAACGAAAGCGTAAATCATTTTAAACGAGCATTTTTTACAGATCTCATAAAATGAACCAAAAACACATCGTCAAATATTTATGAATAAATGGATGCCTTTTGTTGGTCAAATACTTTAACTCATGAAATGTAACCTTTCTATCATTAGAATAACTTAAGCCACCAGCTCAGTTATCCATTAGATTTGAGTTAGTAGAAGATCAATCAGGTAACCTAACGTCCAAGTAAGAGCGATATACTCAATGGTGTGACAATCTGAAATATAATTTTGATTTCCATAGCCAAAAGATGGGGCAAAAGGCAATGTATGGTGAACAAAGGTAACTTCTTCGACACTGTTCCCTTTCAAAGCACTGAAGTTAGAGGGAGAAATTGATAACTGAATCTTTGTTTATCGAACCGACACCTAATGTATGCAACAAGAATGACTCAGAATCTGTTACGGATATATGGAGAGTCTTACTGTTCATATCACGAAGATGGGGAGTAAATTAGGACTATATAAAGGATATCTCAAAGATGTGTAGATATCCTGATATGACTATGGACAACAAATCATGTCCGAAACGTAAACCAGTAAATAATACTTCCCATTTTGATAAACATAGCAGATCAATAAAAGTAGATATACATTCTTCTACAGTGCACAAGTTTTACTCATTAACAAGTCTAGGAAAAATTAAGGTAGTGGAAAAGCTTCAAAATATAAGTGTAGACTACATAAAATCAAACTAGACAGGTCGTCCAGAAGTGCTATAATTGCAGATTAATCCTACCGTAGTCGACAAGTATCTTGAAAAACTGCAAAAGTAAACTCACGGAGGCCCTAAGGAATATTTCCATAGAGATTAGTGTTTGGTCTTGTAAAGTCTACGTGAGGTTTTACCCACTAAATGGTTACAACAAATATCTTCATTGTTATAGTAGTGTTTTTCCTTAAAATCGTTCTGAATAGTTATTACAACGGTACAAAATGACAATACTGAGCATATGTATTCTCTAGTCATTTACTGGATCACAATTGTGAAGGCAAATTCCATCTTTCGATTGTAGTAAAAGTAAACTCAAGAAGTCCAAGTTAGTTCCTAGAAACCTTAGCAACACATACATCCGAAACAAATGCTGCATTATTCCTAATGTAATTCTTTGGTGCTGATCACTGATTCTAATATCTTCGCATAATATTATGAGCGAAGACTGAATCTATCTGAATAATAATATATGTTCGTTAATAACTTTCAAACAGTCTGACTATACATTAACTCATCAGAGTGTGATACGTGGCTGAAATTAAAAGTGAATTTTGACGAATAAACATTTGACATAACAAAAACTAAATATTGCCACGATTAAAAGACAATGACATTCATCTTCATTCTTAGAAGAAAATCAGGTATGCTGAATATTAGTGAGTACAGTTTTAAAACACATAACCAGGGATTAACCTAAAGAATATACAGAGCTACAGTGAATATCAGTATGCACCCATTACAGTCTCTGTAGCAAAATGTAGGCGTTTTAATTTCAGTTGTGTGATTTATTTATGTTATTTGATTAACTAAAGATAATAATGGATATTTACTGTGTGCACTGGTTATAAACGTTTGTAGTTATGCATAATATTCTTTACCCAATATTTTAGTAAAGTACTTCCAAAGCAGGTCAAAAATCTAACCGTAAATTAAAAAATGTAAGGTAATCTGTCAGCTTCATTAACTATGCGTTGCTACTGAACATCTGTTCACATAAATTCATCAATGAGTTCATGATAAATTGCAAAGAAGTCATGGTTAGATGTGGTAGCACAGGCGGTGATAATAATAATAATAGTAACAATGAAAATGGGAGGATTAAAGACTTCTAGAATGCTAAAATGCAGGAAAGGCACCTTAGATATATTAGGTAGAATTTTCAGTGAGGTAGGCATTACGGTGGGATGTGAACCTGCAAATCCACTTGGAAGCATGACTGGAGGTCGAAAAGTTTTAAAAAGACCATCAAAACGAAAGTACTTGATTTTATATCCCTTTCAGTGAATTTAAAGCTAACGAAATCCATATTAGGAACTGACTGATGTCAGCTAGGTCATCTGAGCACAAGATCTTGGCTAGTTTAATATCTGTAGACTACGAATAAGTATCCCAGTCCAGCTTCAATCATCACTCTGTATCGAGAATATCAGTCTCAGAAACTCCGGTTATCTAACATAGTTCACGCAACCAACAATATAACAATTCAGAATTTTTGAATCATGTGTTTGACCACCTACACTCTCCTCAAGCAACATAGTTTCGGTTTGATGGAAATGGTTTCATCTACATTTTACTTATTTGTTTAGTTAAACACACTCATTTGAATAAATGCCCATAAATCTGATGATATGATCTTTTTTCTCTTATGAAATCACGTTCAACTGCTAACTAAATAACTTCCACCAAGGAATCATTGATCTACAGAAATAAGTTAGCTCAAACTACACTACACTATCATTGTGCACTAGTATGCTTTGCATTAGAAAAGTTAAGGGCTTTTAAGTTTAACTATTAACTTTTATTTTACATAACAGTAAATTCCAACTATCACCTTAATACTTATATTTGATGGTTAGATAGTAAAAGTGAATATAACTCTCTATATTAGTAAACTTTTGCAACTACATACTGAAATCATTAGTCTGAGCATTATTTTCACATTGCTTTTCAATTTCTTGAGTAAAAGATACTTTACACGTTAGTTAACCACTAAAGGTGTTTTTAAAGTATATGTAGGTACTTTTATTCAGCAGATCAAGTTTATCAGCTTATTATGAACAATTTCACACCAGGATCCATAATTTAGTCGAACGGAGAAACAAGCAAATATTATATCATCCAAAACCACTTAGTAAATGTTTTTTAACCTGACTGCATCTTCCTTTTGGGCAATTTACAAAATATTTGAAGATTCTATTCCCTTCTTTTGTTGAGAATTAGCTGCTGCCATAATTAAGAAAACCAAAAAAGAAAGACTCGTAAGTTTGCCTGGAAACAAGTTGCCTTGAATTTATGTACTCAACTTTCTATTAACTATCAGTAGGAGTGCCTACGAAAGGATATTGAGTTTTAAAGAGTCTTGAATTCCCGTGAAATATTCTCTTGAAAGTCTCTTACTCCATTCGGTTCATGCAAAAACTTTCATCAAAATGATCCGAACACATTTTTTGTTTCTTTTCACTATTGAAAAATACCGGGGACTTTTTAACAGAAACGCGGTCAGGCAATTAGAAGTGACTGTGTTGTTGTTGTTGCACTTATAACAGTGACAGGTTTAAACTGTTCTCTCATGCAAACACATTCACTTAAGTGCTTCCTAAGACGAAACCACATTTGCCTGATACTAGTTGGCACATTGAATGTTACCGTTTCCAAGCGATCATGTTCTTGGTTCAATATCGGCCATTTAGTATTGAACTACTTGATGGCATAGAGGCTAAATCGTGACAACATAACTAAGTTATAGCACGTAACTATTTTCAATAGAAACTTTATTCAGTGTTCATCGGGGCTGAACATATAAGGTTGGCCTCATACAGTTTAATTAGTTGCACAAGGTTGTTACACTTTAAATTTTCGAAAGATTCAATGAAACTCGGATACATTTTTAGTTGATTCCTCATATGCAAAGTACATAATTCTACATCATGAACTTACCAACTATCGTTGTAAGTTAGCAACTATAAGTTAAATAAGCGAAAGGTTGCATGATCAAATCCTAAAATATTTTTTGGATTGATCCTAACCCTAATGCAGATAGTAGAATAGTTGACAGAATGTAGCACTAAAATTACCCGCAAATGAACTCTATCAGTGGTACTCGTGACCATAATTTGATATGCTTTCTGCATGTCGTATTAAAATTTCTCCCTTTATATCCAAAACTTATGCATACTTGATAGCATAATATGCGAGAGAGCCATTTCACATGGTCTGATTTTCAACAGAAATTGTTAAATGAAAAAAAATTAACTCTTGTTTATTTTCTGAAGGCATCAAGAAGCTTGATGTTTCTGATGATAGTTAACTTTCATGAAAACTTAATGATGTAAGTCAAAAGCGAATTTCGTAAACTTGAACAAATCACAGTGAAAACCCTTTGATATCCCATTAACATAAGTTTTTCAATCTTCTCGTATACGCCAAGGTTCGTACATAGGTTAGGACCTACTGAGGCTAAAATCATATTACTCCGGACTTAAATTTTTCAGATAGTTCATAACATATAGGTGATAGAGAAATACAAGCGTGTTTCGGAAGATCAGTAACAAGCTAAATAGGATATTGTTTCTAAAAGTGATCAGAAATTCAGCTGTACGTCGTCACAAATTGTATTTGTAAACCGAATTCTCACAGCTGCTAGTCAACTCGGAACATCAAGTTACCTGTGGGAAAGATGCAGTGCCTTTTCCACTGGCGTTCCAATTGTTTTTTCATATTAATTTTACTTCTTACAACTAAATTCATCTTCAGAAACTAAAGGATCGATCAAGCTCACTTTTTAAGCTTTTAGAGAAAACATTTGAAATTGACATCGTTTCGCTCTATGAAAATACAGAAAACATTCAATGAATAGAATAACGGTTGTGCATAACTTTATTTTTATATTAACCTGTCAGACCACTGATATCAAATAATTTATACATACATGAATGTAACGAAAAGAAAAGCAAAAAATGTATACCACGAAAAATCAAAAATTTGTTCAACAGGAAATAATTTCTCAAAATACAGCGTGGACGATATTAGATAAAAAGGTATGACAAAGTTTCTAAAACGTGTTTTCTAGCTTTTTTTTACCACCTCCCCTCATCATCATTCGTTTGAAGTGATATGATGGTGACGAATAATGAACACTTTGATTTGTTGTAGTCCTCTTTTTTCTCCATCTCACAGAGTGTAAATGAGAAGATAAGCATGATGTTGTTGTGCCTAAAATAAAATGAAATGATATTGCGAAAATTGTAGTCAGTGGTAAACAACATATACTAGTGTGTCATTAATTTAATATTAAGATAAACGTTGTCTTCTTTGATTAGAGCGAAAACATTTTCCATTCAGAAAATGATTACTGGAACAGGATTTATCAATTATAATTATTAATACCTCTGTGCATACATAACTGAAGAATTCTATGGCATTTTTTACATAAAATGTCTGAATAATAGTTAATAAAGTCACGAATTCTTTTACTGATACGTTGAAATGAATATGGGATCAGAAACATTAGGAATCATCGTTGAAAACTAGTAATCGATCAGTAAAAGAGTTGTCTGAACTAGATCCTGTAGTAGTCGGAACCCGATAACCAGGTTTTTCCACGTTCTTATAAAACGTTTTTTTCCTTCACAGACTAAACGTTGTGGTCCCAAGTAAGAAGATCAGTTACGTTTTCCCTAAACTGTTCAAGAGACAATTAATTCGTTATGAGAGTAGACTATGTACGTGAATTATTTGAGGCACATTTTATGGATGTTGTCAAAACCAAAGATACCTATTTTAATTGCACTACTGACGTCTGATTCTTGTGGTTTACCAATTTCATTAGACAATATCAGATATAATTGTCAGATACTTTCAACAAAATAGAGAATCTTGTATACAGTTGCCAGTTATGCTTGGAGCAAAAATCCTGAATTCAGCTGCTGTTCATCAACTTAGATTAAAGAACTACAAAAAGGCAATCATAAAACTGGCGTGTGCAAGGATCTACGCAACTACATGGCCTATACGTGTAAGCTAATTTGGATTGCCTAATAATTACATACTCAACTAAAAAGAGCCATGCTGGTTGATAAAAAGTCCTAAATATCTGAAGTCTGTACAACGAAATGTTTTGTGCGGAAGTTCAAAGAGAAGGCACGTGAAACAACTTGTGAATATCAGATTAGTTGAAGAGTTGTGAATATATACAACACTTTGTACTTTGCACATATTTTTATCGTTGCAGTACATCAATGTATCACACCGCATTTTTCCATTCATCAAGAAACTGCGCGACCATCAAGGGGTGGAATCTGTAGGGTACTACTTATATATATATCTCTCTCTCCATATATTTACATATAATTCAGGCTGTACCAAGTAGTCACTACAGGGACGTAACAAGTGGCGACTGGAGTTACAAAAAATTGTTTTAACCAAAAGATTATACAACTTGAAAAGGTCTGGTAAACTTCCGAAATCTTTTGAACATAAACATCAAAAAAAGTTCACTTTGCAAAAGAAAGATCTTTCCCTGGACAGTTACAAGATAGTAAAACTAAATATTACGATGTGACAATTTTATGACCAGGGTAAAGAAATAAATTGTACCTATTTCTTTTGAATGCACAACAAAAGCTTGAATATGTGAATTATTACTGCTTCAGCTGCATAAAAATATTCAATTCCCAAGACTTTTGGATGTCTTGAACGAACTCAGTAGACTAAAATATTTGCAGAAACGTTTCTTAACGGTACCAACTGACTACGGGAAAAATCCATTTGGAGACTATCTAACTTAAAGGTGGGATAACCACTGATATCCTACCTAAACGATGTCGTTGTCTGGTGTAATTCTTCGTCCTAGTAATCGACTCAGGCTTGTAAATGACAAACTTCGCTGATTTTTATTGATAAGTTTACGTGCTCCTATGAAACCAAACAGTTTGACTCTACTACACGTTCACTTGCTGAACTTAGTCTTGAACACTCCCATCCTACTGACTAAACTGAGTAAACAAAACTATCTAATAATCTATTGTCGAGTATTAGTTGATTTTAGGACATTTGACTCCGCTTGAGACTTCTGATCTGACTCTCTACGAAGTTCACTCAAATCGTTCAAATGGCGTAAAATTTACTATTTTCATGCATCTGAAACAATTATAATCCACATGTCCAAACCTCAGTTGTACATTCAAAAGATATATGTGTAGTCAATTTCTTTACCCTAGCCATAAAACTGTCACATCGTAATATTTTATTTCATTTCCCTTATAACGCTCGACGAGAACATCTTCCTTTAATGAGGTGTATTATTTCATTTTTCCTGTTTCTTTTTGAGAGCTTCCAAAAGTTTCTCAAACTTTTCGCATGTTGTGTACTATTTTTATAGTAACTTGCTTTATCCATCCTCACTATTCTACTGTCTTTGACCATTAACCTGAAAATATTTCGAAACTTTCTGCCCTCAGAGTCATGCATTTGTAACTCCAAGGCTTTGGAAATGAATCATTAAACAGATATTATCTTCATAATAACTTACTAAGGGAGGATATTTTTTCATTTTTCTTCAGCATTCAAGAGGGTTGAATAATGATGGTTATATCACTGCTGTATACTGCTGACAGATTACATAAAAGAAAAACATCTAAAGTCTTCCATATCAGATCACCTTGTATAAATAAATGTTTTTGGATTGAGTACGATTGGTCCAGAATCTTGTTTGAAACACGTTTGGAGCAACAAGTTATACTCAGCTTCATTTTTCATGACTCAGTTTATAGACATAAAAAGGTCACTGGTCTAAACGTCTTTGTTAAGTTAAGAAATAAGCGGGTGTACTCGTTATGCAATTATTAATCAGACTACTCTAAGTTAATAAATGTAATTAATTACCAAAATATATCACAAAAGTTATTCTAAATCATCCTCTTAAGCCATCAAAGTTTGAAAAACTTCATGAATAGAATATATACTCACTGCACCTTGGTAACTATGAAAGCAAACCTTTTAGAAACCAGACCAACATAAAGTTTTCAGTCTAAAAGCACTCAGCAAAAAGATTTTACAACGTCTGCTGAACTTTTAGCTATAAAAACATCAGAAAAGGTAATTTATTTTGTTTCTAAGGTTAATAATCACTATTATCAATATCCTATGTCATAAACGTGCCTGATGACTGCTAAATAATCTAAGAACATTCAGAATGTAAGTCTTCGTTTATGGCTTGAAGGAGACATTTAGATTTGAACATTGGTTGGACATGTTGGATCTGTATTACAAATTATGAATATTCTGTGATGCAGCATATTTTTAAACGAATCCCCTATAATAAAAAGACAATTACTGAAATACACTACTTGGTAAACATCTGTTTGTAATGTTACATGAGAAGATTGTCGATTCCTCCTGAAAGGACCTAGGAGGTATCTATAGGTACCAATTCTGGCTAATGGATATGCTGCAAACATGGAAAGAAGGAAGTGATGTACTAAAGTCAGTGAACAAAATTTTTATTCTAGATATACTGATGATTCATAGGACCCATAGAAGAATGGGAGTCTGTGAGAGCTTCAGCCTGTGAGCTATTCAAACAAAACAGATGCAGTGAATCACTGGATATTTTGGTCGTATATATATTAATTAAAAATCATGTTATAAGTCTGCTCAAAACATTAAGAAGCTCATACAAGAATAATATTTTCAGTAGGACATGAAGTCAAGCCAACTTCTTCCTTTCTATATCCAGCTATGGCACAAAAATGATGGAAACTTGGTACGAAGATCTTTGGTAGGGAATATTTTTCACCTCAACTTCTGGATGTTCAAAAAATGTTTCTTCCAAGGTACGGTTTTCAAGCTTTTTTAAACCAGAAACAGTGTAGTTTAAACGAAAATGGGTTTATGGCAAATAAATCTGGAACAAACACTATCTCTGCTTTCATAGTGTCTTTTCAATAAGCTAGAAAAGCATATCGGTCAAGGTACTGCGTCATAGGACTAAGAGACTTTACACAATACAATATATTGAAGCTAATTTTATTTTGTTTGATAACCCGTATAGGAAAATGGTTATCTTGAAATGTTGACTTAAATATTGTATTCAAAATTTTCGCCAGATATTAAGGAGTTGATCCAAGGGATAAACCAGCTTTTAGTTAGCTTCCAGTCAAAGAACATCAGATAATAATAAAATGTAACCAACCATTTAAAGCTGCACTTAACAAAATACCCATTGGGATGAAAAACTCCCATTGTGTCAGTTTTTCGAAATGCCGCATTAAGCTTCATTTTCCAGCCCACTGGTGATTACCAAAGTGTGTAAATTATGAGGTCAGATAGACAGGAGACTATTAATCTTCTTGATCACATTTTGAGGGAACTACTACGTAAAAGATCGAATAATACCAACATTTCAATCTTCGAACATGTACTTGACACATACCAAGATATTGATATGAAAAATGCCTTCAAAATCATCTGTATAGAGTTTGTTTCGTGACTGATGTGGTTCTAGGGAGCCATCTTAGATGAAAGCTGGAATGCCAGCCTTTTTATTTAAAGGCTGAGAAATTCGCCTACGGTTAAACCGCTGATAAATTTTGGAATTTTGAATCTTTTTTTGTTTCATTTGTGCCATGGTAGTGATTATGAACTGTTCACTTTTTACTGACCCCATCTTTTTAGTGTTTTGTGTTCGCAACTACCTTCTGGCTAGCTTAGGTAGGCTTTTACCCCCCTATTACTGCCCTAACTTTGGATTTAACCTACGAACAGTACTCTGTCTTGTTCTATGCTTACGCTTTAAACCTGCCTACTACCTTCTGGGTTTTAAATCCTCATTCACGACAATTTCTATAGGTTTCTTGATATTCTCGCGTTGTCCAGGTGGCATACCTTCATTAGTATTTTGGAATAATCTGATTTGTCCTTAACTACTGTTGAATTATATTGTTTGGACTTGGTAGCAGCCATCCTGCTTTTGCTTTGTCGACCATTCAGAACTGATATCTCAAACCGTGTTAAATTTCTTCCTGTTTGTTTTCCTTATTTAGTACCAGCGCACACTGTGCAGTATCCTAGTCAGCATGCGTCATATCCACTAAGCCAAATGCCACTTCCAAGGCATCAAGTTTCAGATGAACTACTGTTACGTTTGATCTCAGTCTTGTGTTGAGTACTTTAGTTCCAGCTGGACCGGAGGCTCTCAAGAAGACATTGACCACTAGTACAGACCCGACCATATGTTAAGGTCAAAAGCTCAATAGACACTGTTATTAATTGGGAGATCTTCAATCCACTTCATATTTCGATTGACAATATTTGAATCAATGCCCGAGACTAGGGTACCTGGTGGAATTTACGATACTGTTAGGATTCATAAAACAGTTTATCCCATTAGACCGATGGTTGACTTCAAAAATACTTCAGCATATAAACTATTCAAGTATTTAGCATAAATGTTATTTTCACTTAGAAACTTTTCAAACTCTGTGAGTCATTTTCTACAGATTGAAACTAAGACCTAGTGAATTCCATACTAGAGACGATGCGGCAAGCCTTTAAATAGAGACATCAAACTATTTGTTAAGTGGTGAAATTAAAATTAAACCTTAACCAAATAACTACTCACTGAAGGAAAGTTTTGGTTAAAAAGATAACATAAGTTTATTATTATGACATAGTTCAGATATGTAGATGGTACACTGTTTTGAAATCCTCACACATTATGTTATAGTGTGAAATAAGATTATCGAAATCTTCATAAGTAGCTGTAAACTGTTAAAACCTTTTTCGACCAATCGCTTTCCTTCAAAGTTTCAGAAAAAGCAGGTGAACAAACGTGTAAGTATCAAGTTGGTATGTTGGTTGAAAAATCAACAGACCTCGAAATAGCCAACGTCATGGTAATATAAATAAACATGTATGTTGTTTATATTGTTGTTTATTGATGTTGTCGTTGACGTTGTAAATACATCTTCTGTTATATTACCACCTTTCTTCGACTACAGAGCAACTGAGTGACCAGCAAAAGGTGGAGTCTGAAGGTAACTCTACAATCGTCCACATGCATATAATTCAGGCTATATCAAGTTACTGTTAAGATATTAAAAGGTGGTGACTAAAGTTTTTAAACTTATGAACCAAGTAGTGGATGCTGTCCAGCTTACTTACGAGGTGGAAAGTGAATAGGGAGAATTAGCTGCGGTGAAATGCAAAGCCAAATGAAGAATAGCAGATGGTTCGGAAACTACCATCTACAAGAAACCAATACATTCTAAAATGTGACTGGAATTTAGGTTATTAGACTGAACATCATTTAAAATAAACAGCGACAGAAATGCAGATAGAACGTGTTGTATGTCTTTTGTTGTATTACCAAGCAAAGCATAAACACCAGGAACTTTACAGAGAAATCTCAAACTAACCAGACTTAAACTGACATTCAAACTTATGAACCCAGTGAGTGACAAAAGCTGGGGTCTAAAAGATAATACGGATCAATTAAGATAGGACAGTTTGATACAACAAATTGCATGCAATGACTATTAGGTTGAGTATAAAGGTGGGAATAGCAGACAGAAGCTGGTTAGATTATCAGACCTCAGGAATTAGGCGTAGGGTCGGATGACAGACCTGAATAAGATCAAAAACTTGGGATAAAACTCAACTATTGCGTTACATGTTTTGACACCCAACCATAAAATAAAGTGACACACAGTAACTGTACTAAATGTCAATACATTTAGGTAGAGTGGGAGATTCATATCAAATATTTTGAAAGTTCGCATTCCATGATGAGAAACCTCACCATGATTTCGTATGCGAACCAAAATATATAGATCAAACAACGTGATTTAATTGACTCTGCAACTGAAGTCAAGGTTTCGAGCATGAAAGCTATACAACATGCTGACTGATATTGGCATTATTAGACTACTTATACTCGTCAGTAGTGCTTACTAACCGGGTGATCGTTTTGCTTGTCTGGATCGGAGCTCACTAGTGGCATATCGGGACTGAATCGATCCAGACTCAAACTATCCAAGTCACCTGAATTCTGGCTCGATACTTCAACGAATTGTTCACATTCAGAATCATACCAGGTGTCTGACTAAACACCTATCATGGAAAGACAGAATATTTTGCGACCAATGAAAACAACGAAATTTAGGTGATATGATCATAAAATAAAATTTTAAAGGTTGTGTAATTACTGGATACGATTATGAAAAATAATTGATGCTCAAAATATCATCCCATATATTATGACGTATCAGTGAGCCAAATTAAATATAAAATTAAACTATACCACGGTGCACAAGTTGTAAACATACCAATTCAATAGTGTGTTTAAGAAAAACTATTTACTAAGGATTTAATTCCAACTGATGTCTATTAAAAAACATTAGCTTTCGAACTAGTGTTCATTTGATAAGTTTTATCTGCAATTCTGAGGGAAGTATGTGTTCGAGATCTATGCAAGCATTTTCAGCCATACAATCACAAACTCTAGTTGTAGCTGATATAAACTACTTAGACTTACGTGTAGATTTCGCAAACCAGATCAGAGCGACCTAAGTCCTAAACCGAAATTTCTTTCGTTTTTCCCTGGCAAACCTACAGATCAGTCTGAGAAGTTTCTCACCACTTGAGTTGTTCAAAAGTATATTTCGATAGTTAACACCACTTTTTTGTAGGAGATCAAAATTTGTGATCATAGATAAATGGTTTCCAACAGAAACGCTATTGATACTGCAGTTGCAGGAGTCGAAAAACTACTCATCTTTGAAAAATATCAACGTGGACCGTGCAATTGGTAAATCATTTGCAAACTGATCATCTTATTTCAGTTCATAAAGTTATTCATTTACCAACTGATATTATTCATAGTAAGGTGTATTCTCAATCTAACTTTCATCTTTACCACTTAATTCTTCTCTTAGGCTTACAACTTTGAAATTTTACACCATCTAAAAGTGTGATTGTTAATAAAATCTCTTCAGAAATGAAAAGTGTCTACATTCTCAGCCACTAAAAATACTGAAATAGCCATAAGTGGTTAATGCTATCAGAAAGGGATGTAAACTACTGACAGAGTCAACATTACACATTCATCGTTCGTTACGTGTTCATACCTTCTTCTTCTTCTTCTCTGTTTATTACCAAACTCTTCACTTTCCCTTAAAAAACTCGAATAACTAAATGCTTTCTGGTAACACACTAAAATAAAGGAAATTTACCTTTTGTTTTATTATTTCATAAATCCGGAAATTATAACAGCTCTTCAGTCAAACGAGTGATACCAATTTTAAGCTTCAATTTCTGATGAACATTTGTATCAGTAGAGTGTTTTTTCCTAAAAAAAGACGTTTAAGTTGTAACGGTAATACTGCTTGTTTGTTTGTTTTTTAAGAGGGAAGAATTCCAAATATTTTGAAGTTGATGTATTAATCTCCTGAGAATTTTCAAATATTCAATCAACCTTATTCTATTCTATCAAATTAAGTAAAAAGAATGAATTAATCCAAATGAGATAAATCAAGTGAAATTTGAAATTTACTCACTGAACTTTGAACGAAATGATATATGATTTGAAAAAGTTACTTTTCTTGGACTGAGTTTGTTTTGTGCTTCTTTTTGTGAGAGAAGGTATAGGTGCTCACTAATGCTTTTGTCTGTAAACCGAATTTCGTCTATTCAAATATTTGTCCAGTAAGGTTCACTAACATTTTCTACAGTAGTATTTAATTCATTTGGGTACCAGGCAGTGGAGTTTAGCATGGAACACCAAGCAGTAGGTCATTAAACCGTAGATGAGATCAGAACTTCAGAGAAATACACTATGTATATATATATTACTGGACTGTGGTTAGTGCGTCTTTACTTGTTTCTCACTATGATTCATGAATTCCCTCAAATTTTATTTATTGGGCATAAATGACCGCTGCTTCTCTTCAACGTGCTACATTCTGACTATAAGATTGAAAAAATATTTATCACGAAACTGTTCACCTGGTTATAGCCACTGCTGAATAAGAATATGAATACAAGTATGCCAGCTGATTTTTTTTCACTAGCTACCTCACAAATGATAACGAAAATGTGGTTGTCAGACATTATCGTCTGCAATATTCCTCGTAAAATTCTGAACAGATCAGTCATTCACAAGAATATTATTAATTTGACAGGACTGATTAATGATGCATTGTGATATTTCTCGATGCTTTCGTGTCACTAGATCAGAATAGCTTTAGATGAATGAAAAATGGTCTACTCAAACTGTAATCTGGATTTTGTGATCCCCAAACTCATTCCGCAAGGTATCTTGACAAGCACCTATGTTAAACTTATAGCATCTTTGAAAGCATTCAGTATTATGGTTGATTTCTTTCCTCTTCAGTCGCTTCACTGCAATGAATTATTGACTTGTGAATCATTGTTACCCAGTAGAAAAAATGTCATACTTTTTCATATTATGCTGATATAAAATTAGATTGCCAACATGTAAGTAATCATTACGAGTTTAGTTTCTTCTCACTGCGCAGTGTCATAAAATATTGCTCCATGATCTTCCTCTTCCGGCCAACTAGCCATATTCTGTTCTTTGATTTTGGTAGATTCTAACATAGATTACAGTTAAACGATAATTAGATCATGAGGATATTTTCACTCTGGTGACTGACGTTTCAGCCATAATACAGTTTTCTGCGACCAGATAGAAATGCTTTTCTCATCAAGAGAGTAGTAAACAAATGATGTTCCTGAAATAATTTCACCTACTAATTGTGACTGTTCCACTGTTGCTCAGCTTGAAATAACTACTAGAAATAAATGGAAGATATTCAATGAACGGTGTAGAAAGCTGTCAGAAACAACTTTCACTGTATCTAGGGAACACATAGTAAGAAAATAACGTCCAGAAACTTGTTTTGTGAAAGCTGGTACTAGAATGTTTCTCTTAATCGAGAAACCAACACCTGAAAAATCTAACTCAACCAACGTTATTGGATTATAGCATTCCACTTTATAAGTATTAACAAGATGATTATTACAGACAGACATAAAGAGAGTATCAACGTAGAACCTTGCACACAAGTGAATTGGCTTAAGAGCTACACTTCATATTAGTATCCAAACAGCACATGGATAAAATAAGAGTAATATCAAGGAAGAAAAAAGTGTGTGAGACAATAAGTAATTTGAAGACGGAATGTGGTGCGAATATTCAAGCTTCAAAAGAGGTCAAAGATTGGATACATTTACAACACTGCGATCGACTTTCAGCCACGTCCCTAAAAGTCCCCAACCACTAATTCGTTTCATCTCAGGTACCCCAGCCAGGTAGTCTGCATCTACACACACAACTAAGACTAACAGTGAGAGACTTCGTTAACTGACACCACGTTTTGTTTTGGGGAACTTGAAATCTAAAATGGCAAATGGAGGTAAAGTGTACCTCGTTATGTGTAGTATATATCCAACAACAAGCCCCAATCATCAACAACGAAAGAAATCCAAAGGAGGTTGTTTCCTTAACCTACTTAGGCAAGGCAGCACCGTTTCAACTACAGGCGGTCGCTCAGATGATGATGTCAAAACCAGGATCGGAAAGACAGCAAGACAGCCCTACATTAATCTGAAGTCGGTGTGGACATCTACTGCACTCAGCATGAAGAACAACATCCAGATTTTCAACACTAATTCAGTCAAGTCTGTGCTTATTTGTGATGGTTGATAGACTTGGCGTGTTATGAAAAGCACTTCCAAAAATCCACAAACATTCATCAACAGCTGTCTACGCTTGACACTGAAGATCAGATAGATGGCCAGAAAGAATAAGCAATGACAATGGAATTCACTCTGGCCTGGCAACTAACCAACCAAGAACCTATCACTCAACAAATGTGCAGAAGAAAGTGGAGATGGATTGGATTGGACATACACTGCGTAAAATATTCGGGGACATCAGGAGCCTGGCCAAGCTGTTGAGTGGAAGCTGAAGGGGAGACGACGAGTTGCGTGTCCGTGGGTGACATGGGTGAGATCATGTGAGGAAGAAATGAAAGCTTATGAAGATTCGTGGAGCCATGTTGAAAAGACTGGAGAGAAGAGAGTTAAATGGAGATGTGATACGGAAGCCTTATGTTCGACTAGGAACCTAAGTGACAAATAATAAACAGTAAGTACAATATCGTCTGCTTATTCTAAATCAGTCAGATGACCACCAGAGAAGAGATCAAGCTCTATGAAGTCGGAGATACCTAAGACTATGTCCATTGTTAATGTCCATAACAAGCTAAACTGAAACGGTGACAGTAGACATCACTAGAAGAGACCACTAGTTGTCATCACTTCTGATGACAAATATTATCAGAAATGTTGTGGAAGAGTATGAGTGCAGGTTAGACTGAATTTACACAAAAACATTTTTTTATCTTACCCCAGCATTTCCGGTAAAATACTGAACGAAATTTTCCAAAGGTTTCAAGTTAAATTGGGGTAATTCTGTTGAAGAACCTGTGGTTTATATTAAGAAAGTCTGAGAAAAATCATATTTCGATCTCTCGAATGCACTGGGACTATGCCTAGAAACGAATAATTAACCAGAGAAAATTGTACGGAATTTTGAAATGTGAAATTATAAGATGTTGTATCAAACTAAGCTTCAGATTTTACTAACACTAAGTAAGGTTGATTTAGAGTTTTTAATAAATCTTATATTTCTTTCTCAATGTCTTTCTCTAAACTGAAATGCATGCCATATGAAAGAAGATTTTAATAGTTGGTTATCTCACATCAATCACAATATCTCGCCCGTTTGCTAAGATGCATCAAGCTAAATTTCCTCTGCGTTCATTTCCTTCAAATATCAATCATATACACACGAACATATACTCTGGCAGTTAGTTTTTTCAAACTGTAAATACCTAAGAGTTGCTTGAATATCCAATTTACAGTGTATCTGTAGTACCAATTTTTTTCTCTCAGTTAAAATGATCGGTTAATGCATAAAAAAGACCCACAAATTTAAGAAGAGAATAATGCGATGTCTGTTTTAAAAAAAAACATTTACATTACCAAAGTCTTTTGGTTTATCAGATGCCTAATTTGAAGTATGAGGCAGTGTTACTTACACTTCAGCTTCTCTTACAACATAACGGATTTTCTTTTCCACACTCTGATGTAGCGAGCAAACTGCACAACTACTACCAATGTGTCCCATACCAGTAACCACTACAACCAATCACACAAAAATGATTTAATGAATAAATTCATTCAAAAAGTCACAAATGTTCGCTTTTTATGGATGATATCTGCATCCTTTGAGAAAACGAACCAAATAGCTTTCACTCGCTAACACACGGCAATTGAATAGACCCAGGCATAAAATTTGTGTTGCAAAAAGAATAAAAACCTCAATCAATCTTTCAAGATTTTTTTGTTTCTAAGGAAGGAAAAAGATAGGTGAAGAGGAATTCAGGTAGGATATGTAAATGAGAACGGCACTCTACACGTTTAAATTGATTCCCATCCAGTAAAAATGAGATCTAATACAGAATCCCAGTCAGACAGTAAAAAAGGTATGCTTGAACATAAAAGTGAAGAGCAACAGCATAACAAAAGCAGTACTTCAATGAAAAATATTTTTCCGAATCAATATATTAGGTAGCAAACAGGTAAGAAAGAAACATTCACATTTTATCATGGGGAAATAAAACGATTTCAGCGCAGGACAGGACACTGCAGAATAATCTCCGGTCAAAGGTCAACATGAATTGCCTCACAAAGGAAGGGTACTTAACAGAGGAGTAGACAAAATGATCCTAAAATAAAAACAATTGCGTCATATGGGAATTATCTCTATGGTGGTAGACATTCTACGATGGCCATAATAAAGAAGGAGGTTGAACATACTTCTTTTGAACGCATAATAATGGTCCGAACTTCTGAATCATTAATACTTCAGCTGTGCTCAATTGTCTTAGAGTCACTCCGTCTAAGTGATCTAGTCGCACTTTGTAAAGAATGTTGAAGGACTCATCAAAAGGAGCTCAATACCCTGAATTTACTAAGGATTCTGTTACACAGCTGAGGATCCATTTCCGTTCTCCGCTTATCAGCAGAGTCGGACAGTATTCGTGAGCGCATTGCATAACCTGCGCATGGTACGGGTTTCCATTTTTCACCAAGATTTCTCACGAGTTTTGCAGTTCATCATGAATAGTATCTCCATGTCATCTTTTCTTCGAAACTGGATGTCAAGGAAGTGAAATTTTGAGTTTGATTCTACTTCTAGAGTGAATTCGATAAAGAAATGAGCACTACATAAGGTTTGAAGCAGGTTTACGAGTTTCGTATTCCTGTTACAAATAATAAAAGTGTCATCTATGTATCAAATGTAGACATGAAGCATGCTGATTATTTTCCATATAGTTATTTTTTCCAGGCTTGAGACAAGGCAATAAGCTTACAGCGGTCCTAGAGGCGATCTCATTGCCACGCCGTCTATCAAAGGAATATCGGGAGCAGCTAAAAGGTGTCCATAAAGATGAATGCTTAGTCATGATACACCTTAGCAAATGTGATGTAACAGTGCTTTTGAACAAATCGGGTTATACAGATAAGCTTTCACTCACTTCACCAGATGAGAGAACATACAGTTCAAAAAGACTCTACCGATGTAGCAAAGCTTCAGCTGCTTACTATATTGAAAAAATGAAGGATGAAGCACTGCTTAGCAGTAAACTCTACGAACAACTCGGTTTGTTGAGATCCTCAATCCCTCGACTATATGATCTACCCGAAGTGCACAAACAAGTTGTTCCCCGTCATCCATTTCAGCCCCCTTGATCGGCTTTGTAATCCACAAGTTTCAAAGAAACTAACTACATTAGCAGTCTGAATTATGAAATTTCAAAATGTTTGTCATTGTCCTAAATTCACCAAACCCTTTCATTTTCATTCACATACTTTTGTACAATTTTTGTTTTGTCTTTTAACAGATTATATTTGTTTATTCCATTCCATTTCATTTTTCTTTAGTAACGTCAATGAGTAGTGATGGGGTATAACTTAGGCATTTCGAAGGTAGTGCACAGTGTCATATCAACTTGTTTTTTGCATATTCCACACAATGAAAATGTATCACTCTCCCTAAATGTTGTTGCAAAGCCGAGTTCATCATTCACACCCATATCAAAGGGAAATACACATGTTCCACATCCATTTATGATGGTTATATTTCTTGGCCTCTATTTGTTGTCTAAGTAATAGAATTTTTCAAATATCTGAAAGACGTAGTGACTCATTTCTGTTAAATGTTTCTCACAAACAATTCCCTTTTATCAACTTTAGAAGAGCAGGAACAAACATTGGAGCAAAATAACATATATCCATTATTTTGTTTTGGCTGTTCTCATTAACCACCTATAAATTATAGTATTTGCCGTAACAGACCACGATAAAATATCAATATACTTTTGTTCAGTGAAATCGTTTTAAGCTAGACAAAGACAGACGTTTTGTTTTATTGCTTACAAATTTCTTTCCATCATTTGAATATTCCACCAAACCTATTTTAATAGACATGGGATAAAACGATCGCCATTCTATGCATTGGTTCTAATCCTTGAGTCTCCTGCAGACACTAGTGTTGTATAACTCGCCACATCTTCTTTGTATACTGCAATCCAGGGTAACTGGTTGTCCCACATCACTTAAATTTAACACTATAATTTTGTCATCTAAATATCTGAAATATATTTTGGAGCAGGGACACACGTCGTGAGAGTTATTTCTTCTCAACTGTCGTACAGATATTTCTATCAATATTAAGGACAATAACTATTTTATCAGCAACTTCTTTTTGTTTGTATAAGTCAGATATAGTTGTACTATGAATGTAATTTCTTCGATTGGTACCTCAGTGAGGTTGTAGTCACAGCCAAGCCTATTTTTAACTGCCTCTAGATCCATCATTAATGTACAGACTAGTTACACCTAACTACTTTACATGACCTTCAAACTGAAAGTTGTCGCAGTTTTGTTTACTTTCATGAGAATTAGTCATTTGTAACTGAATCTATTGTTGAGGAATAATTACAAAATATTTGTTTTATTATTTGTTCTAATAAACTATACTGGGATTACATGGGTAAAAATACACCTTATATGGTGAATCTATTACTATTGCTAAATAGTCAGATAAATAGTTCAATTTGTAAAACGTGGTATATTAATCTTCTCAGAACCATACATCCTTTTGATACTAATGGTTTTAGGCGCTAAACTAAACCAGTTAGACTTACTCAGAAATTACAACATTCAGCATACTAGACCCATTGAGGATTTCCCTTCTTTTTTCATAATAGTGTCAACAAGTTTTTCCAGAATCTCTTCGTATGGTGCAGTTTTTGGATATATTGATTAGCCTTTCTAGTGCAATCAGATTGGACCGATACCACCGGTAAACTGCTTTTAGCCCACTTGACAGTTACCATGTGGCTGTCATTCTGGAGGCTCTCTAAAGCTTCTGTTACTAGTTTCGTCTTTTCTTTCAGATTTTTACTTTCTTCTCAATGCTCGTGTACACTGTACTCGTATCTCTTATTTCCTCCATTTATCTACTGAACTCATTGTTCTTTCTATCTAATGCAAGTCGTCTTCAGGTTTCAGTTCGTCGATGGCAAAGCTGAAGTTGAGTCCTGTCACTGATACGTTCATCCCTGTAATTTAAATATCTCCATAGATTATTAAGAACAAGAGCAATTTCGACCAATGATTCATTTCAGTAGCTTTCTTTTTAGGCTCTACAGATATACATCCATTTCAGTAAGTTAAATACGATAGCCAGTGAAAGGCATACGGGAAATTTATTTCAATGCTGAAAGTCATTTTTGCGAAAAAAAAGGAAATTGAATCAAATTAATATAGATTTTTTCTCAGGTGAGACAAAAACCAGTAAAGTGTTAGTTGTACAATAATATTAATGTGAACAGAACAGTCACAGTGTAGGGGTACACCATCTAGAGATAATGATTCACTTTTTTACATCTAACTGGATTTTGAATGTGAGTATATTTTTTTACTTAGCCTCAAGTTATCATTATGTATCCATGAGTATTACTCAAGTAGGGTGGGTAGTAATTTGCAGTTGCTTCAACACTACGGAATACCACAAGCCTTTATCAATCGCATTCAACAACTATATGACGACGCCACATGCCAAGTAATTCACAATGGGAAACTCAGTGATGCTTTTGAGGTAAAGACAGGAGTAAAACAAGGCTGTCTACTATCACTCATGATATTCCTGACTGTGGTAGACTAAATCATGCACCAAACAGTGAGGAGCGAGAAGACGGGGATACGCTGGCTGGATGGGGAAAAGATCCTAGGAGATTTAGATTTCGCCGATGACTTGTGTCTAATGTCACACAAACTTGAAGATCTACAGGCGAAAACCAACAAATTGACAGAATGGCGAGGCAGCGAAGACGGGACTTCAGGTGAACGTGGAGAAGGCAGAGGTGATGAAGATACCCAACCAACAACAACAACAAGCTCCAATCACCATCGACGGGAGAAACTTAGAGGAAGTAACCTCTTTCACTTATCTAGGCATCACCATCCCAACTACAGGTGGCAGCACAAACAAGGACATCATAGTCAGGATCGGAAAGGCAAGACAGGCATCCATTAACCTGAAACTACTGTGGAGATCTTCCGCACTCAGCATAAAGCGTGAACAACATCCGGATTTTCAACACCAACGTCTAGTCAGTGCCTCTATATGGTCCACAGACCTGGCGCGTTACGAAAGGGATTTCCAACAAACTACAGACATTCATCAACAACTGCCTACGCTGGCTCCTTACTGAAGCTCTGATGGTCAGAAAGAATAAGCAACAAGGAACTCACTCTGGCCTAGCAACGAAACCAACCAAGAACCTATCACTCAACAAATATGCAGAAGGAAGTGTAGATGGATTGGGCATACACTGAGAAGGCCAACTGGACACATCATGCGACAGACCAGGCCCTCGAGTGGAACCCAGACGGGAAGCGACAAATTGGGCGCGCGAGGCAAAGGTGACATGGAGGAGATCGTGCAGGGAGGAAACGAGAGGTTGTAGGTTGTCGTGGCGACAGATTTAAAAGATTTCATAGAACAGAGTGCACTGGAGCCCTATGTTCCATTAGGAACCCAAGGGATAAATAATAATAATAGTTCAAGTAGGGCGGAAAATCATATGAACCCAATAGCCGAATAACAAATATGTAGTGTTAGGCAAATGTGAGAAAAAGACTGATGATGGTAAAAGGAAAAAGGTCATAAAACTAATTACGCGTGAAAATAAACATCTGTCAATTATTTCAGGTTGGTATTCATCATGGACTGATATCGTTGAAGAAACATTGGAAACCTGGGGGCACTGAATAGCTGCTTTATCCTAGTTCGGAACTCCCGAGCAGTTCGCACCTTTGGCCTTCCCAGGGATGGAACTCAGAAACTTCAGGTTACGTGGACAGCACACTACCGTTGAGCAACTGCGTTGGAATCCACTCAGTCAGATAGGTAATGCAAAATGCGGAAATGGGATGAGACGTGACTATAGATTAAAATATGATATTTCTGTTGGATTTCTGGGAATTTTGAAGAGCCACTTTGTTTTACATACCATTGATGATGCGCTATTAGTAACGACATTTTTTTAGGTCGGAAATTTCTCTCCAGTTAGTCTCCTACACTTTTAATTTGAGTATCCTTAGATATCCTGAAGGTAAACCTTTTCAGAAGATTCTGTTAGATGATTACTGTTTTGTCTCGTTGACAGTCACCAAGCACTTACATTTCACCAGCTCCATTTCGAAGGGAATATTGTACAGTTTTATGACAATTCAGTGGATCTCCTCCTGTATACATAGATTACTGATGCATTCTATGGCTACAGTAACTTTCTGAGATATAAATGGAGCGCGAAGTTGTAAATACTTGGAAATAATTAGGCTCTTAAAGCAGCGAAAATTAAAAATCTGATGATTAGTTAATCTGACTTCATCTTATGAAAGACGTATTGGTTCAGTGTCAAATCTTAGAACAGAGAGACCATAAATTTCATCACTGTAAGAGTATAGCTTGGGCATCACGCTACTACTGAATTCCACATCGATTCGTTCTATAGAAGCATATGATCACACATGGCCACACAGTAGACTGCGTCACGTTGATACTCCTCAAAAACTACTTAGTTGGGGCGGTGGAGGAAATTGATAGCAAGAGCTTTTTTTAACAAATCAAAATCGAAAGCATAATTTCGCAGTGTTTTATATATTCATGAAAACAATATGCATTGTGGAATGGATCAATATAATGTAAACAAATTTTTAATGATATGCTCACACAAAATGTTAAGTTTTTCATTTTGGTAGTATTTCAAGCCAAATTACTGACGGTGATCACACCAGAAGTGTGATCAAACCTAGTGTACCACGGTAGATACTGAATCACTTAACTACCTAGTTATGAAATGGAAATGCATGGCAGAGTAGCATAATTTATAACACTTCTTGATATCTCGAAAACAAAGGATTTTCATATGAATGTCGAGATATTACACCAAACAACTGATCCCATAGCAACTTCATCAGTGGAATTCAATGACACTAGGGTAGTAAATCTTAGTGCATTGTCTTCAACTCTCCGATAACCAGTTAAAGAAGTCCCGCCAAACACCAAACACAGTGCATCAGACTGCACCATGTTACTTAAAGCAAATAAAGTTACACTATACAGTTAATCAATAGGTTTCGATGAACATCTTCGTCTCATGCTCTAATTTTCCATTGTGAACTTGAACAAAGCGAAAACAATAATCTGAATAAGGAAAACGGATCCATTTAATTTAAACGGTATCTTCCTAACTGCTTATAGCCCAGAATATCAAAATATATAGTCTTCTTCAGCATTTAACATACTTTAATTCCTTTGAAACTATTTTTATAGAATTCTTGAGTGTGGACTCGGTGAAATAAGATACTGGCTATTAATACCAACCACCAAAGCCACGAATCAACTTTTTCTTTTCTTCACTCATTGCATTTAAATAGGCCAGTAGATCTTTTGGTAAATTTTCTGGGATATGGAACCTAAATCGACGCTCCACTGCTTCAGATTCCGTTTGATTCAGCGTTAAATTGGGTAGGTTGTGAAGAAAGAAATGGTTGGTTCAAGGCTAAATTGGCTGACAGTGCTAACCAGTGTATATTTTCAACAAGTCTAGCGTTGAGAATTCTACTTGATAGAGCTTTCAGTGAGTGAAATTTTATTAAAATAAAAGTATATAGTTTAAAAGTATAGGTCATAAACGGCTGACAAGATAGAGCTGAAGTAACGTGGATTCATTTTATCCTACCTCACTTGCTGTTCTTGCTCACGTTTCGTTTTGATTTGGGTTTCCTTGTTACACTGTTGTCAGGTTTCACGGTGAACACTCCATCACTAACCTACCGAGTCGAAATCCAATATTCCAGATTTTTCTAAACTACGATGCATTTTTCACTTTCATTTGCCAATAAAATCACTATCGTACTTAAAGGCTTCAGTTTATCGTTTGTTTTTTAGTAAATCAATCTGCAAATGAAAAAATATATTATTTCATCCATCCATCTTCAAAATTCTATTGGTTTTCATCAGTTAGTAACATGCTATTTCATCTGAATAAACCTTAATTAATAAATGTTAAATACCAACATGCTATGCCTCTCAATATCGAGTGCAATCTTTGGTTTGAACCATAATTGCCCAATTGTGAATGATACTGAGGTTGATAGGTCAAAATTTTGTGCTATACAAAACATTCCTAAATTTAAGAATTCAGCGAAACTGCTTAATCAAGGCTTGCGGAATTCCTCGGTTCATTATTTTGATACAATTCTTTAAGATTGTGATACATCTCAATAAATAATAACCACTTTTTAAAGATTAGAAATAGAACTGCCTACTTATATTTGTGCATACATTTATACAGCGGTATATTTCTTATTTTTATACAGTAAGGGACAAATATGGTTGAGAAGAACTGTACACATTCTCCTCATGAAGAAAAATATCAATCAGTTGGAGGGGAGAATCATATAAAACTTTGAGCTTATATAACTTCCGTAACAATTTTATTTTGATTGATTTCTCCGATTTTTCCAATTTTTTTCCTAACATACGTGAAAATAAGTTGTCTTATGAACGCGTTAAGAGAAGCGGTTTTACATTTGATTCTTTTAAAATTATAAAAGGATCTAGTCGTTTAGTACACTAGAGGAACAAATAGCTTTTCACTCCGTATCACAGGTTGCTTTGCAAGATACGTTCAAAAAGAAAACTACTGAAAAATATGATTAAAAACATAAACCATCCATTTCCGTGAGGTGAATTTAGCAGACTCAAAGAAGTGACCGTTGCATATTCTTACAATGCTGAAGAAACACAAAAATTCAGAATAACTGATATAAGTGTTTCATCTTGTTCTATGACTCCTGAATGTAAAGATTGTAAAGATTAAACTGGTAATTTCAGACAGTCTGAAAAATATCAATATGTTCTAGTGCATATTCACTATCTTCTACTAACGAGACTAATCTGCTCTTGATGTCTTGTGAACGATCCTCCCATGATTCACATTCTACAAGTTTTCTTTGCATTATTCAAAGGCTTAGAGGAAAACATTGTGCCTTATTACTATTTCAAAAATTTCATTCTAGTCCATATAGTTATTATTACCAATCTAAGTTTATTTAAATACTTGTTAGACATTACCAGCACCGGTGTCTAGTGCTAGCTGAGACCAAACAAAAATGTGGCACGAATCTATGAAGTCTCTCGAGGTTGATATGAATCATGTAAGATTTATGCTGCCTCGTTGATGTATCAAGAAATTAAACATCAATGTTTGAAGACTCTCGATGACATAATTTTAAGTGACATAAAGGTAAACAGATTTATTAATATCTTTCAAATCTGCTAAATATCACTTGTGATCAAGTCTTCTTTCAAGTGACACAACGTGAACTATGACACTTCTGTCCACGGTCACCCATCGATTTCTGTATTTGTGTGTCTCTCAAACTATTGTTGTTGAAAACTCATAGCATAAAGGTTAGTGACCAACCATTTGAGTTTGATTCTGCTATTATAATTTACCATAAAGGCTGTATTCACTAACAACACTGATGTCTTCTTTGTCTATAAACATTACAGATTCAAAATTCAGTAAGTAATTATAATCATTGCTTTTTCCAGAACAGCATGTGTGATACAGTATTAGGTTCTCAGCATGCAATATTTTAAAAAATTCATTCCTTGCATAATATTTTTAAACAAAATAGTTTCTGCATCCGAATAAGCCTAATAATAACGCAATTCAAGGCAGTAATGGGAAACAAACAGTTGATGTTACATTAGTGTCTGGTCTAGACTGGTGGATGAATAGAAAATCGAGCGTAACTTTGGTGGTGGTAGTTTATTCAGCCAGTACAAAAATCTACAATGGAACATTGGGATCCTAGGAATAGAAACCTCCTCTACTTTAGCATATTTATAGATCCATTTCTTACCGGTGTAACGTTTTGCGTTCGTTTTGATGTCAGCCTGAAAAACGGCGGTTAAAAAAACATTTTAAATTAATGCGATGGTATATGATACGTCTAACAAACACAGGCAAAAGACTAAACTAAGTTGAAAGGGAATAGTTTGATGAAATATGTTCAGTAGAAACGTTTTGGTAGCCCCAGGCTGGTCATTAAAATCTAGATGGTTGAGATGTATGAGTTTATACGCTATAGGTCAATAAATACCTTTGAAAAAAGTCACTCGGACAGTCGACGCTTGCTCCGAAAGTGAAAAAATTAAATTCAGCGACGGCACTTTTAGTTATATCGAAGTAATGGTGTTTATAGAAGATTAAAAAGAGAATATCAACCTTCTGGTGTTCCTAAGAGCAAAAATAGCAAGAAGGAGTTGAATTTGTATGTGTCGAATTATATTTAATGCCATCTAATAACGGTTTATATATCAAACACTAGCCAGACAGTTTGTAATGTTTCCTGATATTCCCTAGCTATTCTAACTCTGCTAAGTGAAGGGAGTTTAAAATCCATAAACCATTTTTGTCTTTATCCACCCCAGCTGTGACACTAGAGTAAATGAACTGAAAGGTCAGCCATAGCAACCAAAGAAATCTTAACTACTTGAGGTGTAACGATTAATAAAAGTATAATAAAAGTAATGTCACTCAATTCATTACGAATTGAACAACCAGTTTTGTATTATCATATAACTAGGAAATTTACTTATCTTAAAAACCACCTATGAATAATTTGCTAGCATTCTTTGTGATCTTTATAGCTTTGGAAACTCTGTTTCTTCGCTAAACCCATAAAATGTCTTACACTTGAGAAAAAAGTGCGACAGCTATAACTCAACGCACGAGATAAATCAGCCACAACTAAACAAAACAGGAAAATGGTTGCCTGAGACGCCCTACCGGTATACAAGAGCTTTACCAACATTTCATCCTGAAATATGAACTAGCAAAACCACCCAAGGTATTACGGCGTCAATGTTGGTTTTCCTCAGGAAATAGATTTTTATTTCTTTCAAATAATTCTCAAACTGCTGCTTTCATATTTTCTCCTATGGCTTCTCCTTGTCATAAACTGGCTCCCTGCCTAGCAAAGGAACTGGAATCGCTTAATTAGGAGTAACCAGCCATAATTTCATGGACAGCTTTAAATTCATGAAAAAGTCGCCATTGTTTAGAAATACTCTTTTGGGGAAAACAGTTGATATCATTAGCTGGTATTCGGAACATATTTTCAATCACAAAATGCAGCTCTAAACGTTACACATATTGTGCGAAAAATACTTTCAGTTCCAACTTAACAATAAATTATGCTGTTAATTAGATGGTAGAGCTACCAGGAACCCGGTGGAACTAGTTCTGGTAGATATATAGCTTTTGTTAGCTTAGGGTGAGCAAACCTGGCATCTGCAGTTGGCAAGATCATCTTTCAAGCAGAATATTTTGATGATACTTTTACTGCACGCAACAATATGCATCACAGGAGGTTGGTTGTAAAGGTTTTGAACAGCTAACCTGAACACCGAATTTATTATAGAGAAAGAGGAAGAAATGAATTTCACTTACTAGACATAACATGATAATATGATTGAATTAGTCAGAAAATAATTTATTGAAATGAAGTGCGCAGCAGCGTTTCTGTCATAGGTAACTCAGTCTCGTAAATCAGTAGGCCAGGTTTATTCAAAAAAGCTCTAGTACCCAGCTAAAATATCGCTCAGTGACAGAGTACGGTATCAGTAATCCCATGAGTTTACAAAGAAGTGCAAAGTGGAATTCATTCCACATCTGATATTTGTGAGGAACCGAATCACAAATAAAACCAATTAGAAGTCTAAGTCTGCATCCTATAATACATTCTAAGCAGCAAGATCAGTACCCATTTAAAAGATAAACTGTGCAGTAGCTGAAAAATACTTATTTCATGTCATTTGCAAACAAACAAAAGCAGGACAGAGAGAGGGAGGTATTTACAGGCTGCACTAAACATATTCCAGCAACCTGAACCTGAAAACATGTGCTGCTGTAGTTCCATAACACTACACCTACCTGAATTCTGAATGAATCAGTGGTTTATCTTCAACTTCCTTGATTACAATGTAATCAAACCTACTCGGACTTTTATGTTTTTGGATTAAGCGTGATTCAGTTCATTGAGGTTAACTCATTTTCATCTACCTTTTGTATCACATATTGTTGTTCATTTTTATTAACATGGGAGGCATTCGTCAACATTGTTCTAGAACCGTTATTTCAACAAATTCCTATGAATGCACAAACAATTTACCTAACTATCCTGCCTAATAACAATGAATTGCGAACACTATTACTACTATTTTTGTCCATTTCATTGCTGAGTTGTCAACTAAGTTGTTATTTATCTAAAATGTTGATCTTGTTAGCTCCCATGCAGCTGATGAGAATGCGACGGATTATATTCATACAAACAGTCGTTTTTGCTTGATTGAATCTCATGAAGGGAGCTATTTTCATGGAATTCTCAGGATGGAAAAATGTATCCTTTTGACGGTCAGTTTAACCCAGCTTTCTCTGAGAAAATAATCAAAACAAAGCCATCAGAAGCCTACGAATTAAGTGAAAATCGCATAGATAATCTCCTTAATAAGTCCATGAAATATGACTATATTTCCAACCGATTTATTAATTTATTAGTTCATTTTGCAGATTCTTGAGGACTTATTGATTCCAAAGTGATGTTCGTCAAGGAGTGACACCAGTTGGCGAATCAGTCAAAACCTGTAAGCACTGGACAGCTGTTTCGTCCCTGTACCAGCTACTTCTCCTTGATATCTTAAGTCAGCTTTCATTATGAACCAAAATGAGTAAGAATACCATGAAAAAACCTGGGACATTGAGATGTTCCCTTTCAGTTTTAATCTTCAACATTGTTCATTCATAACCTAATAAAGATTAGAACTCGGAAGCATCAAATTTCAGATCTAAGCCATTACAATTCAGTAAGTGAATTTGAACATAATAACTGACATAATTTACTCGTCTTAATTCTTAGGAAACCTAACTGTCATCTATTGTCGTCCATAGTCATCCATTCTCCCAGGCGAAGCTCTGGTAACTAAAGTCTTAATCCATTCTATCTCAGTCCTCACACTGTGCTTAAACGTTTTCCACTCCATTACTTTCGTCCCTTAACTAGCGTTTGACGGAACAAATTCCTATGCCAGTCACAATCGGTTAAGTACCATAAGAACTTAAGTCAACCTAACCACTACACGATTCCTATACAATGTTATTTATTATGTAAGAATGGAACAGTGAGTTCCTTTTTCTCTATAGCTTTTACGTTTCTACAAAAGAGCTGTCAACTACTCTTGTACACTTTTCTTTGTTGGTGGAGTTGAGTGCCAATTTGTTCAAAATAAGTAGTTAGAAACACTGAGCAGTGTCCAAAATAGCACTTAAAATAAAAGTTGTGAAATAGAAATAAGTTTTAACACACGTGATATTTTAGCGTTCGTACTTGGAACATTGATAGGGCTCTTCACATCCCGATATTCTGTGGTCGTATTTTGAGTGAAAAACAAAAGAATCCACTGTATCTGATAAACACTTAGATGGGTAAAAATGATATTTTACGCGTCTGTAAAGGTTCAGAAACATCAATCTATATTATCAGTGTGTTTATTACCTCTACTTTCATACTAAAAAATTATATTTGTTCTGTCTTGGTAGATTAAACACGACCATAAACTATTTTTATTCAACAGCATCAGGTCATTATATCATTCGGATGAATGCGATACTACTATTTCGCATTATTTGATCGAAGCATATGTAATCATTCATTAAGCAAATAAAATGACATATTGTTCTCAGACAGCAAAACATACTCAAATTTGCAACATACTGATTCCTGAAAGCTGAGGGACTAAAGTTTTGTGACTGAACCAACTTAGTTCCCTGCGCTTAATTTTCCCATCTAGATGACAATGAACAGCAGGAAACTAAAATGACCAGCAATTATCTGGAATGTATATAGTTCTAATGTGGCTAATAAAATTTCATTGCTTCTAATCAATTTGTATCCTTCCAGAGTATATTTTTTGTAGTCAACAACACTAATTCCTTTAATTTACAAATAATTTAGGATGTAAGAAGATAACTATTTTTGAGATGAATGGGGATTTTTAACTTGGAAGTAGTATTCATCATAGACTGACATCAGTTGGGGAACCACTGAAAATTTAGGAGCACTGGACAGCTGTTTCGTCCTAGTGTGGGGCTCCTCAGCAGTACGCACCCACGACCCTGCTAGGGTTCGAACTCAGGACCCTCAGGTTTCACGGCGAACGCGTTAACCATTCACGACGTAGCGTGACTATCATCCAAGGTCTTCATTTAGCATCCACTTCACTTCCGGCTGGTTGACCCCACAGGTCACGGCTTCGTATTAGAGCTTCCTGATATCCATCTAGAAGCAAGTCACTATACAGTAATGAGTTTTTGAGGTGAGCGGGGATCTTTGATTCAGAAGTAGTAGTATTCATCATGGACTGACATCAGTTGGGGAACCACTGTGGGGAACCAGATTTTCAACGGTTCCCCAACTGATGTCAGTCCATGATGAATACTACTTCCAAAAGATAATTGTTATTGCAAGTGTACCCTCCCATCCGGTACTAATCCATTTTTCAGGTACCTGAATTGCAAAGTTTTTCGTTTTGAATAGAATTTCTGACTCATATAGGGGACATTTCAGTCAAATGAAATGGAAATTTATTGTGCTAGGGATCAATAACATAAAAAGAAAAAACAGCTTACCAGATTAAGTGAATACGTGATCTGCTAACCATGAATTCGGCTAATTCCCAAATGGAAAAAAATTCAGTAATTTTATTCACTTATGAAGTTTTAGATTTCTCGGGACTTGTGTATTTCAAAGTAGTATTCAGCACATCAGTTGGAGAACCACCGAAAACCCTGGAGAGCTTATTAGTTGCTTCGTTTCCGTATGGGTCTCCTTAGCAGTACACATCCACTACCCTGCCAAAGATCTAACTCCTGTCCTTTGGTTCATGCGACGTAAGCATTTGAGCTTTGGTAAGTCTGTGGGTGCGCAATGCTGACGAGCCCCACACTAGGACAAAACGGCTGCCCAGCGTTCTCAGTTTTTAAACAGTACATGGTGAGTACTGCTTAGAAATGTAGTTCATCTCAACAACTGGACCAATCTTTTTCAGCTGAAACTAGTAATAGGATTGTTTTCAAATTTCCCAATATGGGAAGAGGTTGTGGAATGTAATCTTAACGCTATTTCTTTGTTAAGTCAGCAAATAGAAAGTTATACTGCTTTATAAATACGTTAGTTGTTTCACCGAAAAAAATGTATGGAACCAGTGAACATGTCACCGCGAGTAGCAGAGAAAATGATAAATGAGCATATCTTGATGTGCATTCCAGTAAGGAAATACATTTTAAGAATTAGGTAAAACAATATTCTTAGAAATTCTTAATTTAGACTAAATCTTAAGCATATCTTGTAGTTTCTGATCTCCTGCCTAAATTGCTGCTGATCATAGAACCTAACGGTTAAAGTCAAGTCTGAATAAAAATCAAGACTTTTAGCGTAGAAGCCTTAATATAATAACGCTAAGCCTGTTATTATACATCAAAAAAATGACTGAGGATACTGTCAACTCCAACTGTCAGCTTTTATAGTTCAATTTACAACCAAATCTATCGGCTGTCAGTGGACAGCATGTCCAATTTCAGTCGCGTTTTCCTTTTTTCAAATGTAGTTTTTCTTTCATCTCATTATTCATAATGGGTTTTTCCAAGCGTATTCCGACATACTTGTACTTCATTCATCCTACAGTTAAGCCGTTTAGCTCAGTGTAATTTGCCTCATAAAAATGATCATTTGCTTTATAATATACTCATGAAATGGGTTAATTTTCTCAAATTATTTCACGTCCAGTAGAAATTGTTTTAAAGTCTAAGGGTTTGACATCAATGGAAGTTTATTGTATTTTTGCTATAAACTGCCCGAAATCAGTCTTTGTCAAAAACGTCATCACTGTGTTACAGTTTAAGGAAAAACACCAATAAATCGTGAACTGCTCATTCAACCGTTTAGCATTAAAAGGAAATCAACCAGACTGAAGAAAACGAAATGTCACTTTGTTTTTCGGCTTTCTTCAAGTTGGTTTCATCATTAAAGTGTGTACCGAATCAAGTAGAACTGAAAAAAATACTGTCAATTAAAGTGAAAAATTGTTTAAAAAGCTGAAATTTTACAAATTGAAATGTTACAGTTAGGCAAATCAAACTATACCAAAAAAAATTAGTCACCTGTGCTCTAAAATAACATAAATTTTATTCAACCTTATTTCTTGTCATAGAATTTATTTTGTAGATATGAGTTGAATAAGTGACAAAATATTTTCGTTACTTAGTGACCGAAGAAACGACAAACCTTTTTAAAACACTGTTAATGTAAGAAAACGGCAGTTCCATATTCTCAACAAAGAGTATTATAACTTCCCTACTAATATAAGGTCAATATTGTATGGACTTCATAGAGCACATAACATAGCGGATGAACAAAACGTCTTTGTAAACCGTTGTACATCATGAATGAAATTTTCATAGGAATCACTAAATTTTAGAATTATTTGATAGATAGGTTGAACTTGACATATTAATTGACAAGGAGCTCTTGAGAAAAATATCTGCAATTTCATCTTCCCCCTCCACGTGATCAACCCAAAGCATTTGGACATGATTAATAATCAGGTGCCGCTTAAGAGTTAGTAGTTGATCATAAAATCCAGGGTAAGTAAAATGAAAGAAAAGGTATCATTTCAAAAACAATTGTCCAGGATAATAAAAGACATCCGTCAAAACTAAACCCAGAAAACTGTATATACTTTCTCGCAAGATCTAGATTACTAACTTATAGCTACAATCAAAAAGTTGAATCTAGAATTGTTGAACGCACTTTAATAAGCACTAGAAACTTGAGTGATGATTACTTTAATGATCATTTGGTTTCAGCAACTTCTCCTCAGGTCCCATAAAAGTAAGGGAAATTACAGTTGAGACAGCAAACGTGGAATGGATTGCAACTGGATTCAGAATAAAACATACCAGTTTACTGTTGACTACTATTCACATACATATATAATAGTTAATAACTTGTGATATAAAAATATCTGATTGAAAGCCAATATACTGCAAGGTTTATAATGAGAATAGGTAAATGTTTGAAGAACATACAAGAAGAATTCGAAAAACTAGTTAAAATACAACTTTACGTTATTTCTCTTGTTCTTTGTGTGCGAAAGTGAGCCAGCTTTGCTGTGTAAAAAAGTAATACAGTTATTGGCGTTATTTGTTTGTGAAAACCACCTGAAATCCCTGCTCCATATGAGCTTCGCACTTGTAAACGCTCAACAACAAAAAGGTTATAGAATCTTGAGATGAATTATGTCTCTGCAAAGATATTTACAAGTACCATGCAATGCTTCAGCCAAAGGTGTTATCACTCAGCTTTTCCGGCTGCGATCGACTTTTATTAGTAGTGGATTATATACATTGATTAGCTATGGGAAGGCGACGGATTCCCCACTGTCTAGTTCTACATGTTGACAGAATCCTACCGACAATTCTGCAATATAGTCATTAGGCTGGGTGCAAAAGCACCTCATGAAATCAGTATTTCATGCATTTAGCATTGGTCATGATTACATAGGTGGAGTTCATATAAGCTGTAAGTACTGAATACTTTAGTTGAATATCACTTATGATATAGTAAATTCCCGTCCACCATACAGTAACATAATGAAGTTATCCATGTGAGACAATAAATCACCAATGAATAACCATTAAAATCAATAGAAAATCTTTAAAAAATGTGTTTCATCAATACATCGAGAAATGTTTCCTCATATTATGGGGCTGGAATTCATTTCGAGGATATCTATTAACTGTTAATCTCCATTTTGAATCTACCTATTACTCAAGCTTTCTCTCAGCTTTTGTCATCATTTTAACAAACACTAAGGCAAGACTATGCTCTGAAAGCAAGAATATTCGTCTTACAATAATCATAATCTTCAAAGAGACCAATAATTCATACTTTAAGTGTCATTAAGTAAACAGTACTGTATCTTTATTTTTTGTCAATCAAATAAACAAATCTAATATGGCATTGCATTCTGTCACAGTGCTCAATTTTTACACTTATGTTAATTCAATATCTAATAATTCCAGTTTACTCTTACAGAACAACTTAGTTATCCTACTTTTCTGTTAATCTAAGCATTAGATAAACCTTTATTCGTCAATCTCGAACTCAATACTTTAGGATTCTGACACTAATAAAAACTTTCCTTGGACTACATATAATGATAAACTCCATTTTAGGATATTTGCTTGGTTTTACTCATTTGCTTTTCCCCCTTCAACAAACAATGTCAACTTCGACACGTATTGCTAAACTCGGAAAGTTTTGTCATAAAATATAGAAGTATAAAATTGAAATAATGGAGAATATTTGTAGCTTGAGTGGATGGTCTTGGTTGTATTGTGTTCTCTGAGCTAGGCTATTTAATCGCGAAGCTTTCATCGTCCTTCTAGACGACATCATCAGCACTAACTTCAGTATGAAGTGTAAAATTAGTTCATTAGTAACGTTGGGTAGTTAATTATTAATGATCAATAAGAAAGCTTGAACTTGAGTTAAGTCAGGGAACTGATTACTTTATTCATGCCTTAAGAGATGTCTCGCCGTACCAATACTAAAGCTGGTACAAATGTTATTACCAACAGCTACCTTGAACACTTCAGTATAGAAGATTTTCCGTATGGAGATCAAATTACTTTACCTAATGAAATGAAGTTACTGTTGAGTGATGAGCAGAATTTAACTAGTTAGCATTCAGTGACAAGAACTTTTGCTCATTAAACATAGAATAGTCTGATTCTTTTCACCGCTCTTCCCATTCATAAAAGATCTTCGAGACATTGATGACTCCACAAAACAGTTATCAGTGCAGTACAGTACAGGAAGTAAGCAGCGGATTTTAAAATGGATACATAACTCAATAAAACCACGTATTATGTAATTCGTTTTATGAAATTAGTAATGAAAGTAGTCAAAGAATGAGCAAGATGTTTCGCAGGTAATCCACTCTTCAGTGTGAAACTTGGTCAGGAAAAGTTTTAAAAAGAAACACAACTCCTGGATACTGACCGTCAAATCTCAACTGTCTTTAAGGTTTCTGACAAGATGCGATATACTTAGCAGGTTACGAATGATTCTGATATTCTTGTAAATTCCATCCTTCTACTTACACTAACTTTGGTGAACTTCCTGCATACTTTTCATTCTATACTAAGAATTCTAGTTTGCAAGTTCCTGACATCTTACTGTCATCTTCTAATCGGAAACATGCATCAATAACCACAGTTCATTAAATTTTGAACACTAACTAACAAACCACTGAATTTAAAACGGTTTGCTAATTTGCAAATTTAAACCGGATAGTCTGAAAACAAACACTTCAAAATTCTATCATTTTGTAATTTCCCTGCAATCTGATGACAACTAATATAGTTTACCACAATAAGTTGTGTCACCACTGTGTAGCTACATCCATCTTCAAGTTCACCTGGAGTTGTGGAGACACTTGGGCAGAAGGAATTTACATAATGTTGGTACTTTGTAGGAAAGAACATAAATTACCTGGCTGAGCCAAATGTACTTAACATGAACAGGAAACGTACCACCATCTATCATCAAGCCTGTCTTAATGACTGGTCACCAAATCAAAGCTAATGACCGTTTTCCAATCATTGCACAACTTCAAATCAAAAGTGATTCAAAGTGACTGAAGCACCTTGGATTCAAAAGCTGGTCACCATCGGATAGTCCACGTAGCGAACGAGTCCACAGTGTTTAGTATTAATCAAAGTCTGTTGGATGAGTAATGCAATGTAGCCACTAAGTGAAGTGGTCCGACACTGTAGTGTACTGCTGACTGACACATATAGTGAAACCCCAAATCAACTCAGACTATTCACACCCAAAATATATTCAGAACACAGTGAATGAGACATTTCGTCTACCCTATACTACTTGATTTATTGTAATGGTTGATAATTGATATTTCTTAACATAACAGGATGAGGAATAATTTGTAGCATTTTGAGTTTATTTAGGGATCTTAGTTTCAAGTTTGCATTCATCACTTACTGACATCAGTCTGAGAACTGTTGAAAACCTGGTAGTACTCGACAGCCGTTTCTTCCCAGTATGGAGCTCTTCATCAATGCGTGACCACAACTTTATCAGGGGTCAAGATCAGAACCTTTAGGCTTTGTGGCAATTTTTTAGCTATTCATTCACTGGATCGGAATCCAATGATCTACAATATCCCACTTCTGTCAGTTCACGATACAGTGCTACTGTTCACCAAGGTCTTCAGCTGGCATCCGCTTCATGTCCTGGTGACTGAACCCACAGGTTTCTTACTGGAACTTTGGGATATTCACCTCTAAGCATGTAACCAATGAACACTATACATCAACGTATTTTTAGATTAACTGGGATTTCATACTTTAATTAGTTTTCATCTCGAACTGAAATCAGTGTTTCCCGGTTTTCAGTGTTTTGCCAAATGATGTCAGTCCGTTATGAATACTACCTTAGGATTGGTTTACTATTTTAAATCATGTCACTGGTTATATAACTGTAGTAGAACTGTTAAGTGATATCATCTCGAAGTATTTGGTCCCCTAACGTCATTTTTCAAGTAAGAAATATCTTTACTTATCCTAATTCCAGTCGTGATAGATCCGCTGAATATGAACTCATTCCAAATGACAGAAACCACTGATTTTTTCACGAGCATTTATGTGAGTTTTATCACTTCTTAATGACAGATAATTTATCCAAATTATCTTGAGCAACATTTTAACATGTTAGGTAAGATGTGATACACCAGGTCCTGTTCATTCTTGATTTAACAACCCCGCTGGAATGAGAAAACGTCTTTAAAAAGATTAGAAGACATTACGAAAGACAAAAGTTGTGACAAACCTAATGACATGCATGTTAATTAACATGTCTACGAAGGCAATCACAAATCAAATTGACAATCATCATCAAGAATAGTCTAGTACTAAGGCAATTGTTAGATGACACATGTGTCATCATCAAAAAAAACGAATTAAAAAGCTCTTATAAATTAATCAACAATATTTTCGACGACAACAAATTCACAGGTGAAGAGGAATCAAATTACAAGTTTGCATTTTTAGATGTACTGATGACTAAAAAGGATTCAGGGAAGTTGAAAACTTGGATTTACAGAAACGCAATTCATATGTATCAGTTCCTGAACTACAACAGTAGCAACTCAGCAGCACACAAAATCAGTTGCATAAAAACATTGTTCAAAATAGCGAACACATACGGCAGTACATCAACCTTCGGAGAAAAGTATCAAACTATTTGATGATGGTTTCCAAGAAGAACAGCTATCCACGTAACTTCGTCAAAAGATGTTTACACCACTTTTCGTGAACCAAGAAGTCAGCCTCGAAAACCAACAAACGGGTTTTCTTACACTGACTGAAGAACATCTCCGAGATAACGAATAGATTATCGAAGCCTTTTAGAATCTCTGCGGTACATAAAGCCACAAAATCTCTTCGCTGTTTGTTATGCAGATCAAAAGATGCAGTAGCGACAGAAGACAGACCAGTTGTTGTCTGCCAAATAAACAGAGGAAACTGAGAAAAATATTGCGCTGGACAGAATGGCTTCCCTCCTCGTATCCGTCTATATGAAAAACAACTAGCAGCGAAGCGTGACATGACATATTTTCACTTATGTCAATGCATACGGACAATTGTGGATGTGAGCTTGACTGGGAAAATGTGGAAATCCTGGATAAAGGAAATGTAGCGTGTGCCAGAGAAATTTTAGAAGCTTGGTATAAAGGTCAGTCAGCGACCAACAGACATAATGACACTGACCTAATCTACAAACTGGTAAGAAACGACGAGAAGGTCAGAGTTGACGCCAACCGGACAACCAATCAAAGCAAACATGGAGACAACGACAAGAACTTGGCAGACGAAACCATATAAGGTTATTGGGACGATCCACTAAGCCACTTGGGAGAAAATCCTATAGCTCACATCTTTTTGAAGTTTATGTTGATAATGTCGTCTAGAATGACAATGAAAGATTTACGAATAAAAGGTCTGGCTCAGAAAGGAGTAAATAAAAGGACAGACTAGTTCCATTATAAAACGCCCGCTACAATATCATGCCAAGCATGTAAGGCAGAAATCCATGGCAAGTGTAACCGATCAGATATACAGCTCAAAGCACAGTCGTAAACTTTGATAAGACAAGTAACTTGAACACAAGCTTACAAACTGACTATCGTCGTCTGTAACCTAGTTTGCTGTAGAGGAAAGTACTAAACACGTGCAACACTAGCCATTTGATAACAGTTCATTGTTCCAACTACAAACGGCGACACAGATGAGGACGTCAAAGACAGAATCGGAAAGACAACAAGACAGATCTTTATTAATCTTAAATCAGCGTGGAGATCTACTGCACTGCACTGAACTGCACTTAGCATAAAGAACAAGATCTGGATTTTAAACACTAATATCAAGCAAGTCAGTGGTTCTATGTGATGGATCGGAGACTTGGCACGTTAGGAAAAGCACTTCCAACAAACCAAAGACACACATCAACAGCTACCGCCTACGCTTGCTCGATAATGAAGATCAGATAGATGGCCAGAAAGAATAAGCAACAATGGAACTCACTCTGGCCTGGTAACAAACCAACCAAGAACCCATCGCCGAACAAATATGCAGGAGAAAGTGGAGATGAATTTGATTGGGTTTGATATACACTAAGAAGACCGTCTGAGGACATCTCGCGCCAGGCCAGGTAGTCGAGTAAAAGCCAAATGGGAAATGACGAGCTGGGGGTCCGAGGGTTACATGGATGAGATCGTGTGAGGAAGAAATGAAAGCTTGTGGGCAGTGTTGGAGCCAGGTTGAAAAGCCTGGAGAGAACAGAGTGAAATGGCGACATGCTACTGAACTCTTATATTCCACTAGGAACCCAAAAGACAAATGATAAATGATAATAACCAGAAAGTTATGTTTCCTCCAAATAGATACGCGCACGCAGAAAGAAGTGGATAGTGTAGTACTGTAGAAAGTGATGAGAAGAGAAAATAATTACTCAACTTCAACTGGAAGTCTAATCAGCTACTGAGTATCATTGCTAAGTTATAATATTGCTGATCCAGTAGGCTGTTGGCCACAAGACAGTGGGAATGTAGTACTTCTCGCAATTTCAATAGAAACTTGTGTAAATATGTAACATGATCACTGGAACTTTAGATGTGTTATTTTGAATACGCCATACTTTTTTCTCTGCACATATTACTGTTAATATTTTAACAAAAAATTTACTGACCTTTTATGATTGCGTATACCTTTTCTATTGATGTACAAGCTTTTAATGTAATTATGATGAAAATACAATTTTTACGAAGAATACTTAAACAGCCATAGAGATAACTAGTTCATTTTGACAATGAAAAGATTTGGAGGTTAATGAACTGATATATCGGTGATTTGACAGGCATCATGGAAACTTTATCAAAAGGAACAAGTTATTTCTAGTGTTAATTGAAACAAAAATCTGTATAGTAGGCATGATTAGTTGTACTTTTTATGCAGTCTGCGTCAAAAGTATCGCTGACACTACTAACATCTACTGGAAATCACTTCTTAAATAGAATAGAAATGAATATTCTAATCAATAAAAGTGGTTGATGTGACCCAGTGGAATGATGCGTAAATTAGAAATAGAAATACATTCAGTAAATCAAAACTGTGTCCAAGTAGCCATTTATCATCTATGCAAAACCTTATTCTTAACTGAGCGTCAGTGTCAAAGGACAATAAGTAATCTGAGACTATGAACAACAGATCACTTTGAAACTGCTGTCTTAATTTTTTATAAAAAGGACGTAAGAACTGAGTGACCAGTACACTTCGATTGACTCAATAAATGAGTGTACTCTACAAGTGTTAATTAGACTATTCAGTAGTTTGAATCAAATTGGCAAATAAATTAACTTCAAATTTAAAGATTACCAACGTCAAATGCTAATTTCTGTTCGAATTATCTTCTAAAAATCATTTTTCGCCACAAAATTATCCCTGTATTCTTCACAAGCAGAGGATGAACAAAGATGGAAATGTATGACAATTATATCACTTTAAGTTAATAATTCAGAAACACTGAGAAGGAGTGCGTAATTAACTGTTAATGCTTGAGCAAAATCCCAGTATTGTGACAGAGTATAGTCGGATAAGAAATTGTTTTATTTGATAAAGCTAAGTGTTATTTACTAGATGGCATTTCGAGGATAATTTATTGTTCCTATTTGTGTGACAGTCTGAATCCAGTTTGTCAACTAACAGGAATTCATACTCTACCCATGATTCAGTGAGTAATACTCTGTTACTGTGCATTATATCATATAAACTTATTTCTAATGGAATCTCTATCAGCCAAAATTCTACTATTATAAGCCATTGTGCAAGGTGTTCAACATAATTAATTAGCAACTTTCATCTTCTCATTCGTTTATGTGCTTACTTAATTGGCATTAACCTGTGGTTTGTGAGATGTAAAGGAAAAGGATGGGTCTGTGATTCACTCGTAAGGAAGACTACTAGAACGACAGCTGAAACACTTTGAGAATCAGTTCAATCTACTATGCCATTGTCGGCTATCTAGTTAGATCTACAAAGTAAAACAAAAATAAGGCCTCCAACACTTCCAAAAGTCGAGAAAGCCGTAAATAATCTAAACGAGTAAAGATAGCAGGGCCATAATGACTATCACCAGAAGTATTTAAGGACTTTGGTAGACAACTACTGATCAAATGAACCGAAGTGTTAGCTAGTGTATGGGAACCACATCTGATCCCTTTTAACTGGTCCAATTCATTGATTTTTCCAGTCTTCAAGAAAGGTGACAAGTCTGATTGCGATATCCACAGGGGACTCGGCAGGAAAAACAGTGTCCACAATTCTAGATTCCCTAAATATCAAACGTCTAATTGAAGCTTGGGAACAGTAGACCCATGGGAACCAAGCAAGCTTCAGACCTATTCGTCAAGGTATCGATCACATACTCGCTCTCCAACGAGTTCTGGAACTCTGGTACACTTATCGTCACCCAACATTGGCTGTATTTCTCTATCTTAAGGCTGCATTCGACCCAACAGACCACGCGTTCTTATTGCTTCATCTCTTACTGAAAGGGATACTAAGTAAGTACATCACTCTGCTGAAGACTATGTACTCAAACACCAGTGGGTGTTACAGCCTGTGGTGAATTATGTATGTTGAATGGTGTTTCTAAAGGATATCCACTTTGTCATTTCTCATATATCATAGATGCGCTTATGAAGGTCTCCTTCTCGTTTTTTAAACCTCCAGATATTGACCTTGTCATAGGAGACTCCTCAGTGGACCTAGAGTGCGCAGAATACATAGTCCTGATGAGTTAGGATGCTGATAAGATAGTCTTCCGGACACCCTGAATGACAATTTCAGAATGTCTGGGATGCATTCCTCACCACCCAAATGAAGACTGTTGTTCCACATCTGGTCTTCTCTGGAACTTTGTCTAACAACAAGGTGTGAAGTGGTTGAGTGCACTGACCACTTCACTTACCTTAAAAGTTGGATCAGCCCTATTGAGATAGTGACTGGTGAATTCTCTGCAAAACTACGAATGATTCGATGAGTTTTTCCCAACTTACCCCACCAGTGGCACCACCCTAGCCAATTGAGGACCGAATATATTGGGCTGAAGTTAGCTGTATTCCAATATATATGGTTGCGAAAAATGGCCACTAAAGTTAAAGTACGTCATAAGGCTTTGGGTTTTTGATTACTGCTGCCCTCTCAGAACAAGATCATGTGCCATGGTTCCCCATGCATTAACTTAAAAGTCAGGTGTGAAGTTTTGGGCAGAAAAGGAAAGTTAGTTCATGAGGTTGTGGACTTTCATTGACTTAGTTGGCTAGACAATGTGCTGCATATGCCTTGTCACTATCTGCCTCGTCGCACGATGTTAATTGAGTTAGTTTCAAGAGGTGACCAAACCAAGAAATAGATGAAATTTCTGACTGTTGGTTTGTTACTTGCGGGGAAATATAGAGTTCCCGGTTGGGTTCCGCATAACATCTGAATTTGGTGAATAGAGACTCTAGGTGGTATGGCTCAAAATTCGTCTCAGTGGTGCATATTACTCCTTATTTTGAATTTCATCTCTTTTCATTATTCCTGGCTTTCATTGTATAGGATGTAATTTTACTTGCGTAATCCCCGCGTGTCGAGCAACGGAAGTGGTTACTTCAACGATTTCTTAGATTATCGACGTGAGTCGGTGGTCAGTACCTACGCCTCCACCAAGGTGGGGTTCATGGCCAGGATGACCACCTTCGCAATCCAGACATTTTTTAACCTCGCCTGGTTAACTAGTTCACTAGTTACTAGCTGGTCCTAAGCCCGGGTAAACACGGAAGGTTGGGCATAAGGCTACTAACCCTGCCCCGTAAAACAAATCTAACCGCTAAACAAACTTCAAAGCACAAACAAAATATAAAAAATAATAACAAAATTATTCCTCACTGGAATCGGAGAGGCGAAATGACGCCAGTTGGTGAAAGCCTTCGGGAAGCCAATTGGCCGATGTGTCTTCTCACTCTCGATGAAAGCGAAAGTAAACGTGGGGACATGGAATGTCCACACGATATTTGAACCCAGTAAGGCAGCCCAGATTGCAAACGAGATGAAGAGGTATCACATTGAAGTGCTTGGGATTTGCGAGAGCAGATGGAATGGGAGTGGACTCTCCAAACTGTCAACTGGAGAATCAATAATCTACTCCGGTTACCCAGACGACAACCACGAGCACAATGAGTTTTGGAGTGGATATAATGATGTCTCCAACAGCATCGAAGCCTCTCTTTCTCATGCAGTGGGAACCAGTCTCCTCCAGGATCATGGCAGCAAGGTTCAACTCAGAAGGAAGGAAGGTCACAATCATATAATGCTACGTGTGCACCTACAAATAATGCAGAGCAAGATAAAAAGGAGGAATTCTACAGACAACTTCAATCAACACTGGACAAGACCCCACTCCAGTTGGTGATATCAAAATTCTAATGGGTGACATGAATGCCAAACCGCGTGGAGCAGACAACACAGGAAGAGAACTAATCATGGGTCGAGAAGCGCTCAGTGAGGTGATGAACGAGAATGGAGAATTGTTTGCAGAATTCTGTGCATTCAACCATTTGGTGATTAGAGTCAGGCAGTGTGTTCGAGCACAAGGATATCCACAAGTCAGCGACATGGATTTCACCAGACACCAGGACACACTGAAAATCAGATTGACTTAATCTCAATCTCAAGAAAATGGAGACGCAGTCTACTTGACACAAGGTCAAGAAGAGGAGCAGATGTAGGCTCAGACCACTATCTAGTACAAGGAACCTTCCAAATCAAGTTGAAAGCCTTCAAGGAAGCTGGTGATAGACCACAGTTCAAGTACAACACTCGGAAACTGAAGGATGAAACTACAAAGGAAATCTTCACGACAGCCATCAAGACAAAATGGGAGACATCGAGGAACATCCCTGAAGAAAGCTGTGTGGAAGAACACTGGAATTCTTTGAAAGAGATGTGGAAAGAAACCTGAACAGCCGTATTAGGAAGGAAGAAGAAAGGAGACAAGGAATGGATCTCGATGGACACATGGAAGCTGAAAGAGCAGGGAGAGGAGGATGGTGAAGCAGAAGATAAACCAGTGCAAGGATGCTCAACGACAAGAGGAACTGAGCACAATATATAAAACACTGGATAAAGAAGTGAAGAAGAGTGCACGCAAAGACAAAAGACACTTCTACGAAACACTGGCAAGTGAAGCAGAACAGGCTGCAGGCTGCATGTAGGAGAGACCTGACAACATTGTATCAAATAACCAGGTTGCTGTCTGAGAAGAGATCAACGCAGACGAAGCCAATAAAAGATGATGAAGGAAATTTAATTACGAAAGAAGAGAAACAAAGGAAACAATTGGCCGACCTCTTCAAGAAGCTCTTGAATCGACCATCACCTGCACTTCGTCCAGAAATACCACCTGCAGCCCGGCCGCTGAACTACAAGTGAACATAAATTCCACAACAAAAATGGAAGTCCTGAATGCCATAAAGCTACTGAAATGTGGGAAAGCAGCAGGACCAGATGGGATCCCACCAGAAGCACTGAGAACAGACGCAGAGACAACAGCAGACATGCTCACACCATTATTGCAGAAGGTGTAGAAGGAAGAGAAGGTACCTGCCCATTGATCGGAAGAAGGGTTACCTTGTCAAACTGCCGAAGAAGGGAGACCTCAGTGTTTGCAAGAACTGGCGCGGAATCACTCTCCTGTCCACCCAGAGCAAGCAAAATATTAAGCCGCATCATCCTGGAGAGGCTAAAGGATGCACTGGATTCAAAACTACGACCACAACAGGCAGGTTTCAGGAAGTACTAATCATGTGTGGATCAAATTTCAACGCTTCGCATCATCATAGAACAGAGCATAGAATGGCAATCAGCTCTCTACCTCAACTTTATCGACTTTGAGAAGGCCTTTGACAGCGTCGACCGAGAGGTAATTCTGAAACTGCTTCAATACTACGGAGTACCGCAAACCTTTATCGGCCTCATTCAACAACTATATGAAGACGTCACATGCCAGCCAAGTAATTCACAATGGGAAGCTCAGTGATGCTTATGAAGTGAAGTGAAGATAGGAGTGAAATAAAGTTGCCTACTATCCCCCATGATATTCCTTATTGTGGTCGACTGGATCGTGCAGCAAACAGTGGGCAGCGATAAGAGGGGGATGCACTGGCTAGACTGCGGAAAAGAACCTAGAAGACTTGGATTTCGCCGATGACTTGTGTCTGATGTCACACAAACTTGAAGATCTGCAGGCAAAAACTAACAAGTTGGTAGAAGAGGCAGCTAAGACGGGACTTCAGGTGAATATCGAGAAGACAGAGATGATGAAGATACCGCACCAACAACTCCAACAACAACAAACTCCAGTCACCATCAACGGGAGAAACTTAAAGGAAGTAACCTCCTTCACTTATCTAGGAAGCATTGTTTCAACTACAGGCGGCACAGGCACAGACGAGGATGTCAAAGTCAGAATCGGAAAAGCAAGACAGGTGTTCATTAGCCTGAAACCAGTGTGGAGTCCTTCTGCACTCAGCATGTGGAACAAGATCCAGATTTTCAACACCAACGTCAAGTCAGTGCTTCCGTATGGCTCAGAGACTTGGCGCGTCACGAAAGGGATTTCCAATAAACTACAGACATTCATCAACAACTGCCTGTGCTTGCTCGTTACTGAAGATCAGATGGATTGCCAGAAAGAATAAGCAACAAGGAACTCTGGGAACGAACCAACCAAGAAGCTATCACGCAACAAATACGCAGTAGAAGGAAGTGAAGATGGATTGGGCATGCACTGAGAAGGCCGACTGGGGACATCACGCGTCAGGCCAGGTCCTTGAGTGGAATCCCCATGGGAAGCGACCAGTTGGACGTCCGAGGGTGACATAGAGGAGATCGTGCGAGGAGGAAATGAGAGGTTGTGGGCTGTCGTGGGACCAGGTTCAAAAGATCTCAGAGAACAGAGTTAACTGAAGACGTGCTACTGAAGCCCTCTGTTTCACTAGGAACCCAAGGGACTAATAATAAATAATAATGAGAAGTGCAATGGGGTTGTGAGACATCAAGGGTGAGAAAGAATAGATTATTAGTTTGGAAGGATGAATATTCGAAGATGAGACAATATATCTTAAATAAATAATAATAATGATAACCACAAATGTACTTTTGATGTCACTTGAAGTATGAGTGCTAACAAAATGGATTATTTTATGGTTCATCGAATGTGTATGACTCAGAAAGTAGTGTAAAATTGAAGAGAATAGTAGATCAATAAGGTGTATGTAATAGGACTAAACAATCTACCTTCTCTTCAGATATTATTTATAACTGCCTAGACGAGTCATTAATGTTTGCCACATTAGTGGGATGTCTAACCCATCTTTTCTGTTGACCAAAGAAGGATGTGAGCGGACGTGCGAAGCTTCTGCAATGGTCCGCTCTTTGTGAGAGAGAAAATCCTCTTGCAAAACTTTTGTCTGTTCGAATGATATTTTATGACCTGAATATAGGGCATGAGCTGCGATAGCAGAGCTTTTTTCAAGTTTTTCCAGATCATAGGAATTTTTGGTGGTTTTTTGGAACTTCTACCGTGTTCGGCTAGACGTGTTAGTACTTGACGTGGTCTGTCCAATATATGTGGCACCGCATTCACTGCAGTCTACCTTATAAACACAGTTTTGCTGTTCCAAATGAGGAATCGGATCGTTTAATTTACACAGGTGTGAGTGTAATGTATTCGTCACCTTAAAAAATACTCTGGTGTTGTAAATGTTAAGGATACGTCTTATTTCCTCTGAAGTGGATGTTCGATAAGGAAGTACTATAGTACTTATCCAATCTTTATGGCTTGACTTTTTCACATTTTTATTCGATAAACTTTTTTCGATCCTTTTTTAATAGTTTGTCTGGATAGTTTTTTTGCCTTAAGACTTCCCGAACAAGTCGCCTATCTGCTAGCTGAGATTCCACTTTATTTGGCATCCCTTGTGATCTCGTCAACAGATTTTTGGCAACGTTCAACTTAGTTTCCAATGGATGAGCCGAATCGAAGTCAAGATACTTGTTAGAATGTGTATCTTTTCATTGACATCAATGTCAAGTGTCCCATCATTGTTTCGTATCGTCTTGCAGTCTAGGAAAGCTAACATTCTGAATTCTGTTTCTAGTTCATATGTGAATTTAACAGAATTGAAACGGTTGTTTAGGTATTCAAAATACTTTCTAATCCTTGCTTTTTGGTTAAGACGAAGGTGTTATCAACATACCTCCACCATATTCTTGGTTTTAAACTATGTTGGTTACTAGGTCTGATTCTACTTTGTGCATGTACAGACTAACTACAATGGGTGAGATAGGTGAACCCATTACTACCCCACTGGTTTGACGATAAAGGTCCCCTCGAAAAGTAAAAAAGGTTGAGGTCAGACATCATCTGAGTGCATCACAGATTTCACTGATGGAAATATTACATCTTGATGATAAAGAAGTGTCTGACTCTAATAAAAATCTAACAACTTGTATGCTTCCATCAATCGGAATATTTGTATACAGAGAAACAACATCAAAGCTAACCATTGTTTCATCATCTTCAATCGTTCTTTGCAATAATTTATGTTTGAAGTCTAATGAATTTTTAATGATACTTACCAAATTGTCTTGTAATGGTTTAAGGATTTTTGTGAGGTACTTTGAAGGGTTATATGTTGGGGAATCCGTAAAATCCACAATTGGACGAGTCAGAAAATTGGGTTTGTGAATTTTAGGAAGGCCACAGAAGCGTGAAGCAGCATAACTTTTTGGTGCTAGATTGAACCACAAGGCATTCCCTAATTTCTATTTCAGATTCTATAGCAATTTGTTAGTCTGCAGTTTTGCCTTGTTAAGTGTAGGCTTACGCTTCTTGTTTTCTATCATTTCATAAGGTCCACTGGATAAGTGCTCTGTGACCTTTTATTCATAATCTGGTGTAGTCATGACAACGGTTGTTTCCTTTGTCAGCTTTCATAATCCGTATGTTCTTATCATTTTCTAAAGAGCGAAGAGCACATTCCTCTCTTATCGATATGTTCATATTTGACCGTTTTTGATTAATTAGAATATGTGAGACTTTATATCTAACTTCTTCTGCGATATCCTGCTGGATTAGTTTGATAGCTTTCTGTCCATTTTGACTGCATTTTTCTTCATTTATATATATATATATTTCACCCTACTGATCTTTCGCCTTATGTGACGATAGGAAGTGTGGCAACTTGTACCGATAAGCAGTGATACCTGGCTTTATGTCAATTTTACCTGTCTGTCTCTATTCCCCGCATGCAGTTTTACATAATCTCAGTAGATAAGTACTATTTCCCTAGATCTCCTCTCTTTTGACAACTCTTTAAAAGTTGTAGTTAAGTTCTCAGTAAAAGGGTTGACCGTCCAAATCCCTTGGAAAACATTTTCAAGACAATTTTTCATTTAGTGTCTGGAACTGCAAAGGTCTAACAAGTTCCAAAACTACGGGGAGTGTAAGATTAAGGAACAAAAAAAATAGGCTAAAATACCCTTTCTTCAAGTCTCATTAGGTATAGTAACCAAACGTCACTATATTATAAAATACAATATTCAAACATTTTGTCTCCAATTCACCTCAAAATTTTCCTATATACATCCGTATTTCTTGCAATTTGTTAGAAATGAATGGTAAGGAAGCCCTGAAACTAGTTCTTGGACTTTTTGAGACTTATAACAAATGTATCTATAATGCATTGGAAAACTGGTGTTCCTTCTGTGTGTCCAGAATACCTTCAACCTACCTTGTTAACCCAACTTTAATATGAACGGCAGTTTCCACATTTTTTGACTGATTCTGACTATGATTTGACCTTTAAAGTTAATAAGTTCTACCTGTCTTGTTTTGGTATATTCATACAATTTACCCTTTTTCATTTTTCATATGTGTGTTTGACAATTACGTGTGTGACCAGATTGTTTTAATTGTGTTATGCGAATACACTACACCTTTTAAATACATTTAGTATTCTGATTATTTTGGTGAAATTCTATAAAGCGAACTAACTGATTTAAACATTTATCAATCGCAAGTGGAAGCGGGAATGTTAAATGACAAGTCGGTAGTTGAATTGAGGTAAACAGGAGAAGTAGTAGGTGAATGAGTGATAAATTATTCAGTGAAAAGGAAAAAGACAAACGAATTAGGGACCCAATTTTTTATACACATGACAAACAAGCGCAGCTGAAAAATAATGGTAGCAATAAGTCAAAATTATTTTTATTGGCCAGTGTTACAAGTTTAAGGAACATTCATAGTGAAATAAGCGCTTCTTTTGAATATACAAAGCAGGTTTTTTTCAGCTTATTTGCGCCTGTTGCGGCTATCTGAAAGTGTAACATTCTACCTGGAATTCAGTAACAAATTTTAAAGAATGTATGCATGTTCAACATATTAGCTATTTCGATCTGTGCGTAGCCTGCAGTTCCATGTACTTTTTACATCTTTACTCCAGTGAGGTGTTCTACGAATGCTTAGAATAGTCTCTTTTGATAATTCTACGGTAACTGAATCTACAGTGGCAAGCAATTTGATATATATATATATATATATATATATATATATATATATATATATATATATACTGGATTATGATTGAAGGTGAGATGAAAGCATGAGTCGTGGCCGGATTCGAACCAGCGATCACCGGGTTACCGATCCGGTGGTCTACCAACTGAGCTACGAGATTCGACTGTTGACCAGATTTCAATTTCATTTCAGTCACCAAGAGTTGTGCCCGACTACTATGTGAATCAGTGACGCGTTACTACCGCTTGGTAGTATTCACCCGGTTGTCGCTGGTTTGAATCCGGTCGTGGTCCAGATTTTCATCTTACCTTCAATCATCACCCAGTATAAATACTAATCTGCCAAACTACGGCTATCTCAGATAGTCAAATGATATATAAATATATATATATATATATGATCAGTTTAGGAAGATGATGAAGTCTCGCTTAAACATCAAAAGTTGAGGTATACTGGCCTGTAAAATGTTTCTTTAGGCCAGCAGTCGGAAAGTAATCCTTGGACCTTATCACAAGTGATTAGTCATTGTTTCTGTCTCTATGCTCCTGTGGGAAAACAGACTCATGTATAGTGTTACTTTCCATTTCAGTGTCATACCCATCAAATTCTTTTCCCACAAACTGTTAGAATAATTATTCTACTGCAGAATATTTCAGATTTTCATTATTACACTATCTCGTGTTTTCTTCAGAAAATGTTTCCTTCCCCACCTTGTTTAAGCACCTGACTATGTTTCACTTCTCTTGTATTAAAAGAAAACTATGGGACTGAGTGTAATGCTACTTTTCAGTAGACCAAATCATCAATTATTGTTTGAGCAGTCATAATTTTTTGTGTTTTTTATATTTATAGATGAAGATTGATAACGACAAAAGGTTCGGATTTTCTTTGGCTTCGTTGTGGACCATGAATATGTAACTGAAAATCGCTTGATATCTTCTGAGATCTAATATTTGAGTGTGACATTTTGTTATGAAGGCAGATGAAACAACAAGTATTTCCTTCATTAAGGAGTAACAGCTATCAAAAGATTGCATGAATGTGGAAATGATGGAGATTTCTAGCTCAGGATGAGGATTACCATGCCAAGGCTCAGGGGACATTGAACTATTATCAGGTTACCTGAATGAGGATATGACGATTTCCCCAACACTAGACCTTTTCGATTTTTGTTTGGTAACAAAAGTTTGTCAAATATTGACACCTACAAGCTGGACTTCTATTGAATCATATTTAAAGTTCCATAATACACTTGTTCCTTTTTGTCACATATAGTATAAGTACAAAGTATTACTTACCCAGTAGCATCCGGGGTACAAATTATTTTTTAAGATCATATCAATGTAATCACACAACTTTCAATAATCGATTTTAATAGTTCTGTCGCCACTTATTCTTTGCTTTTATTGGTGGTAAAATTTTCCATATCTCTGTTATGTGTTGTGTCATTCCCATTACATGAGTTGGGTGTTGATTCGATGAACAAAGGTTCAGTAATCAATCTCTCTCTCCGCCTAATTATATTGGACCTACTTAGGAATAGCCGTTTCTTCCCTTCTTATTGTATGATTGTGTGTGAATGTATCCATTGCAATAGACAAGTTTTTTTCTAGATTGATCTTATTCGGGTCACTTTTTCCATATTTAGCTAAATTAATATTTTCTCCAAATCCATTTGATCCTGACTGGATAGTTTGACCTACTTAATTGACTTCACAGTCATTGCATGAAATATGGCTAACGTAATTATACTTAAGCCAACAAAGTTATTGCTTTCTTATCTCTGTGATTTCTCTCCTATGCGATGACACTTTTCATAAGCCTATTTCTGCTAGGCTCAATTCATCATAAACCAGAAGGTGATAGCAAAAGTCTAAAACTGATGACAAGCTGCAGAACTAATTGCATCTGTACTAAGTTGCCACATAATTATCAACTCATTCTGATTCGAATTAAATCAGAGTCTTCTGACCTAATCAGCGAAGAGGAAGTTGGACTATGGAACAAACTGAATGATGCTCAACTAAGAATATACATAATCTAAAGTACAACCTCGCCTGGTCAACTAGTATACTAGTTACTAGCCGGTCCTAACCCCGGGTAAAGAGGAAAGGTTGGGCATACAGCTAGCAACCCTGCCCCGTAAAACAAATCCAACCGCTACAGAGACTTCAAAGCACAAAGAAAATATTAAGCATAAAATCAAACTTATTTCTCATAGGATTCAGAGAGACAGAATGACGCCAGTTGGTGAAAGCTTTCTCCCATGTATCTTCTCTCAATGGAAGCGAAAGTAAGATTTGGGAAGTGGAATGTCTGCGCAATGTTCGAAGCTGGCTGGCTGGCAAGGCTGCCCAGATTGCAAAAGAGATGAGAAGGTATGGCATAGAAGTGCTAGGAATCTGAGAGGAATCTGCAGATGGAATGGAAGTGGACTCTGCAAACTGTCAACTGGAGAGTCAGTAATATACTCCGATATTGTCACCCAGGCGACAACCACGAGCACAGCACACTGAGTTTTCGAGTGGCTATCATAATGTCCACAAGAGCATCAAAGGCTTTCTCTCATTCGGTGGGAACCAGTCTCCTCCTCCAGCATCAGGATCATGATAGCAAGATTTAACTCAAAAGGAATGAAAGTCACAACCATACAATGCTACGCTGCGCACTTATAAATAATGCAGATGAAGAGAAGAAGGAGGAATTTTACAGACAAATGCAATCAGTAATGGACAAGACTCCAGTTGGCGACATCGAAATTCATTCTAATGGGTGACATGACTGGCAAACTGGGAACGCACGACACAGGAAGAGAACTAACCATGGGTCGAGAAGCACTCAGTGAAATGAATGAGAATGGAGAACTGTTTACACAATTCTGTGCATTCAACGATTTGGTGATTGGAGGCGATGCAGTGTGTTCAAACACAAGGATATTCACAAAGCGACATGGATTTCACCAGACGGACACACTAAACTTCAAATCGACTTTATCTCAATCTCATGAAAGTGGAGACGCAGTCTAGTGGACGCGAGATGAAGAAGGGGAACAGATGTAGGCTCAGACTACTATCTAGTGCAAGAGACCTTCGAAATCAAGTTGAAAGCCTTCATTGAAGTTGGTGATAGACCACAGTTCAAGTTCAACACCCAAAACAAAAACTGAAGAACGACACTTTAAGGGACATATTCACGTCAGACATCAGGGAAAAATGGGAGACTTTGAATAACATCCCTGAAGGACAGGGTGTGGAAGAACACTTGAAGCGTTGTGGAAAGAAACTTGTATAACCGTCTTAAGAAGGAAGACGAAGCAAGACAAGGAATGGATCTCGACGGACACATGGAAGCTGATAGAGCAGGGAGAGGAAGATGGTAATAGTGAAGCAGAAGATAAGCCAGTGCAAGGATGAACGACGAGAAGAGCAACTGAGTACAACGTACAAAACACTGGACAAAGAAGTGAAGAAGAGTGCACGCAAAGACAAAAGACACTTTCACGTCTAATTGGCAAGTAAAGCAGAACAGACTACAAGCAGGAGAGACCTGGTAACATTATATCAAATAACCAGGTAACTATCTGGCAAGAGATCAATGCAGATGAAACCAATGACAGATAGTGAAGGAAAGCTAGTTACCAAAGAGGATAAACAAAGGAAACAATGGGTTAACCACTTCAAAAACTCTTGAATCGATCACCATCTGAAACTCGTCCAGAAATATCACCGGCAACCTCAGAATCACCAGTGAGCACAATCCCTCCGACAAAAGTCAAAGTCGTGAACACCATAGAGTTGCTGAAGTCCGGGAAAGCAGTAGGACCAGATGAAATCCCACCACAAGCACTGAAAACAGACTCAGAGACAACAGCGGACATGTTCACACCACACCACTACTGCAGAAGGTCTGCAGGGAAGGAAGGAAAGGTACCTGCAGATTGGAAGAAGGGCTACCTTGTCAAATTCTCAAAGAGGGGTGACCTAGGTCTTTGCAAGAGCTGGCGCGGAATCATGCTCCTGTCCACCCTAAGCAGAGTAATAAGCCGTGTTATCCTGGAGAGACTAAAAGGTGCGCTGAATTCAAGATTACGACCAGAACAGGTTGGCTGACTGGCTTCAGGAAGAACAAATCGTGAGAGAATCAAATTGCAATGATACGCTGAGAATCATCATAGAAAGGAGCATAAAATGACATTCAACTCTCTACCCCAACTTCATCGATTTAAAAAAGGCCTTCGACAGCGTCGACCAGGAATTAATTTAAAAACTGCTTCAACACTACGGTTTCAGTGCCAAAAAACTTTATCAACCTCATTCAACAGTAGCTATATGCTATTTGATGATACCATATGCCGAATGATTCACAATGGGAAGCTCAGTGATGCTTTTGAAGTGAAGACGAGTAAGACAAAGCTGCCGCCTACTATCACCGATGATCTTTCTGATTATGATCGACTGGATTAGATCATGCAACAAACTGTGAGGAGGAAGAAGAGGGGCATACGCTGGACTGATGAAAAGACCCTAGAGGGTTTGGACTTCGCCGATGATGTCAGGGCCGGGGTCTGAAAAACAGAAAGACAGGCCTTCCATCATTAACCTGAAATCAGTGTGGAGACCTACTGCACTCAGTATGAACAAGGTCCGAATTTTCAATACTATTCCAGTCAAGTTAGTGTTTCTGTGTGATGGTTCAGAAACTTGGCAAATCATGAAAAACATTTCCAAAAAGCTACAGACATTCATCAACATCTACCGCCTGCGCTTGCTCGATACTGAAGATCTGATGGCCAGAATAATAAGAATAAGTAACAAGGAACTCTGGCTGTCAATGAACTAACCAAGAAAGTATCGCTCAACGAATAAATATACAGAAGAAAGTGGAGATGGATTGGACTGGACATACACTGAGAAGACCGATTGGGGACATCACGCGCCAGGTCAGTCTCTCGAGTGGAATGCAAATGGTAAACGACAAGTTGGGCGTCGGAGGGTGACATGGAGGACATGGTATGAGGAAAAAATGAAAGCTTGTAGGCAGACGTAGCGACGTGCTACAGAAGCCCTATGTCTCACTAGGAACCCAAGGGACTAATAATTATAATAATCTAACGAAAATTCGTCATGTGTAATTGCCTACAGATTTCTTGTGAAGGGCGAATCTCATTGAATCATAGGCATCCAAGAAATGCAAAACAACAGTCCTGTCAAAATGAAACTCAAACTGACTTTGTAGTCAGTTTCAGTCACTATAACCAATTACCAACAGTTCACGTAATCAAAATAGATGAATATATCTTCAGCGAAGACTATTGCTTATCAATTACGCCTAGTGTTTATCTAGTTGAATGGTAAAGTGACAGATTTGAGGCTTTTAACGATTGCATTCCCACCCGATTTCTTAGAAGTCACGTCCTCCGTGTGAATTCTAAATGCTATGGTATAGGTCTGACACAGTGTCTTGGGTGAGCACCTTTTTCTACTCATGAATTAAGACAAACCAGCCGTTTGCTTCTCATCAGTTTTCTTTGATACTCTCCAAAAAGAAAGTTTCTGGTGACCACAATGCACGAGAATGCAGCTAGTAACTGTGAGTATTCAGAGCTATTCTAAGAAACTTGCCTGACGCGATTTCACAAACTTGATGAGTAGCAAAAGTTAAACCAAAACTCAAGTATGCTTGAAAATGTAACATAGTTTAGTTATGGTTATCCGTTCATTCTTCTGATAAAAATATACGATATTTATCTATAGCAACGCATTACTGATTACCGGCTCCGATCCTATTCTTACACAGGTTTTCGTCAAGCCTAAGATATTATTTCCACGATCAAAATGTAAACTTAACAGAAATTAGAACACTTTAATTATTTCCCATGTTTTCATTGCTATAATTTTCCTGAAAAGACGCACCTATATTTATAATTGGAATTGACTTTTTCTCGTCTAAATTCAGTCATATATTATTCCTCTGTGCAATCACAGATATTGTCGTTAAATTACTCATTCAGGGATTATCACTTACTATAGAAGTTCATAAACACAGGTTAATCCCAGAGTACTGGACAACTAGAAGGCTTTATTTCTTACTTCATACTTGTTGGCATCTGTTACCTGGAACATTTTATTCTGTCATAAAAATGAAACTGTAATGAAATAGATACAATTTTACAAGTTGTTTAGAAAAAAACCTGTTTTCATCCATATAAAATCAAGTGTGGTCCATTCACTTAATTGTCTATCAAATTTCCATGGGGAATAAAGTAATCAGGAAGTACATTCAATGACAGACTGTCGGCCTATCCAATTACCTTTCCGAAATATTATCTGAAATTGTAAATTATCATATGTATATAAACACACGGAAACGGACACGGACACATTGGAGGAAGTCTATTCAGATATTATAGTAAATTTAGTTGCAAGTTACTTTTTAAACTAGTGAGGTACTTCGGCAGTATGTAATCATTTATTAACCCAATAGGATGTTGGATAAATCTAGAGGAACTTTTGAATATATTAAGATAGATTAATTGCATAATGAATGACTATGTAATAAATCCTTAAGTACACTCAATCCTAGAATTAATGGAATAAATATAAAAATAATTTAGATAATGCTGATCCTAGACCTCATCACAGGGTTCAAGTCATTGGAAGTAAACGTCTTCTGTAACTGGTAGGCTAACAGTTGGTAATATTTTTCAAGTGTAAATCTTGTCAGTCATGTATAGCCTGTGTTCATGAAACTCAACACTTGATTTCCAATCGAAGGGTCATAGGTTAGAACCTGGCTCCGCCTGTCGAAATTTGTGAAGTCACGTAGTATAGTTTACCCTCACATACTTACTAAAAGAGCGTCCGCGATGTTGCTGAGTGAATATCGGTTCAGCCTTTATGTTCTTCACAGCAACTCACTTTACAAGATCTCAAACAAAGGAGCTCACGTTTGCCATTCACTGTATAATCTCATAATAGAGTTAGTAAATCGTACATGTTCCTAAACTAATTGTGAGGTGGCCGAGCTGAATCACTTATGGTAACCAAGCCACATGTTAGTTACTTATGCCTAGTTACTATATGGCCCATGTAAACAATGCTATGCGGCTTGAAATTTGTCACACGAAAGCCAGTTTATTACTAGAATATTATTCAACACCAATTTACAAAATTCTTGAATGTTAATTTGAACAAAACCGAGAAGTAACATCTTCGTTACCAGAGATTTCAAGAACTTAACAATAGTCCTTAAACAATTCTGCAATCTAAGTGAGTTGATCTATCTTTAAAGGCCTATTCATTTTGTTTGGATACCATGATATTGATCAAAGTTGCACTGTGATGCTAATTTTAAAGTAATATCTCGCAGTAGAATTCAGGATACACCTTTCATTCTATGCAAAATTTATCTTGTATTTCACTGTGTTGGTATTTCCACCAAGGCTTGAATGTGTTTCATGTCCCTTTGAACACTGAAGCTTTATCCCCCAAGGTTATTGAGTTGAGAAAACTCTATTCGTAAGTGTCAATAAGGAGGTAATGTTCCTTCTAAATTCGAACACTAACCTGTAAAATAAATAAAGGTAGGTTTATTGGGGTACTTATTTGTCCTAAAAATCTTCCATATCTAATTAATCTATACCCATTTATACATTCCCTATGCGTAGCTTCGAAACAGAGTGAGTAGTATTCTTAAATAAGGTGGATGTTTCAACTTCACTCTGGATATCATCATCAGTGCTTCAGAACCTCTCAAGCAAGTGAAGTAATTGGCAACTGCAACGTGCTCATTCACCTAACTTGATTTGAGTGTTCACATGTCGAGTGTGTGGACGGCAGCATACTGAACTTGGTTGATGTATTAAAAGTTAATGTTTACACACAATGATAAGCTTTTATTTTGGTAATATTCCGAGCAAAATTGCTGTCGGTGATCACATTGACAGTTGAAATTTTTAATAATACATTAATTCCAAAATGCACAAACTTTTCAGTAATTCATTTAATTGGTTGACTTCCTGCCTCTAGTTTCCTTAAAGGGATGTGCAGCTTTGTGTTTGCTTAATTTCTTTTGTTTGCTTGCAGTACACCGACGTTGCTTCGTTGTGACTAGTTCATCTTTTTGCTTGGATTAAAGTATGAAGGTCATCTTATTCTGACTGGTTGACGACTATGTTTGACTGAAGTGGTAAAAAATATCTTGGTGTGATTGGTTTAGTTGTATATTGCAGGGGGATGCCTTGGGCTGAATGACTAATTTGTTCTAACCAGAGGGGTATTCTTTACTACTGCTGGATAGTTACATTTTACTGCAGTGGATTCGTTTTGTATTGATTGCTCGAGCATAGACGTTTGATGAACTGTACATGATTTGTCTTGGTTTAATTGATCGGTGATTGTCTTTCTGTTTGCACTGAGGATTTTCTTAACTATGGATCGATTGATTCCTGTAACTGATTTATTTTGAATCAGTTAGTAGAATAAGTCTAGGTTGATGTGGTCATTCACCGTTAATTTATTTGAGTGCTATGCCTCTGAGAATTCTTAGGCGGCTTCCGAGTATCCATGTTTGAGTGTTTTGAAGTTACCCCACTCGAATATTTGGTTAAGGTTGTCATTTAGTAATGAGATGGGATACTTCATATCACGACGTTCGCTAGCCAATTTGTGTTCAGTTAGATATTGAAATACTGGTTCATCTAACCGTTCTACGTAAAGGTGCTACTTATTATCCTAAGTGACTTTGTAGGCAACTTTGGTCCTTTATTCTTTGTTAACCAAGTCTCTTCGTCTGCTTAGAATATGCTGTGCTGATATTAACGTATGCGGCAATCTGGCCTTTGTTTACGATGTGTGGGAGCATGATTTTTCTATTAATTTTTGTAGTAGCTTTTCATTTTGTTCGTTTGTAAAAACACTACTCGATGAAATTCTTTTCATAACCGTTGAGTTGGAAGATTCCGAAGAAACTTTCTTTCTCATTCTCAGCTCTCCTTGGCTCTATTGTACTGCTGTGCACATCTGTTCACCTAAGTAGCTTTGCTGCACATCTTTTCTCGTGTGACATCGAACTTTTACTATTGTAGTTGAGATTGTGATTCGTATCAGTTGGTTCCCATTAAATCTGAGTTTTACGTTGTTCATCATCACCTTCTGTAATCAAAATATCTAAGAAAGCCAGGCATCAGTTATTTTCTGTTTCTTTTGTGAGTTCGATTCCTCTGAAAACATTGTTAATTAGCTTTTATGCAGATTCAGCATTATTTTATTAAGGATGACAAATGTATCGTCCGCCTTTCCTGCCTATAATTCCAGTTTCGTAATTGGCAGGATTATTAACTCCAGTCGTCGCATGACAGCTTCTGTAATGATCCCTGAGATTGACGACCCTACTACAGTGTATGTCATTTATTCGTGCATCTCTCTGTTGAACTGAAAGTATATGGACAAGCAAATATCTGTTGAATCCATTATTTCTGGTATTTTTATATTGGTGTGAGCTGGTGGGTGGTTGCTTTTTTGTAGCATACTTAAAACAGTTTCTCTTGCAAACGTATGATCTGTCGATGTAAAACAGGCCTTGACACAGAATGAATTCATTGTTTCATCTTCGCAAATTTTCGTATCTTTGATTTTGTTAAGGAATTGAATCGATTGATTTCATTCAGAAAAATGCCTAAGTCTTTCTGCTAAGTACTTTGACAGATTGTATATGGGCATTCCTCGAAATCAAATAATTGGTCACAGAAGTTGCATTAACCTCACTTTCTTTCCTCAAATATATCATTCAAATGTCAGGCATTGTACATTTTTGAAATGTTTGTCTGCATCAGAAATGCCTGACAACATTCCACACACTTTCTTCAAGCCTTATAGACTTCGCACTCTTTTTGATTTCCGGTTTTCTGATCAAGGTGCGCTTGAAATACATCGTTCGCAAGCATTCATGTTTGGGCCTTTTCAGTATGTGTTGTTGTTAATTGAATTACTAGCAACGGGTACTGAACCTATCGTATACATGAATCGAATTGCGGATCTATAAAGACTGATAGTTAGGCTAACGGAATAAACTGGTGAACCTGACTTCTAGAAATTTTCACGACTGATGGCCGCTTCTAAATTATGGAACTATACACATAAATAAACTGCGGATTATAACATAACATTTCGGAATCAAATATATTGGGACTAATATAACATTTGTTGGGATATTACTATCGGATTCACAATTGAGAGACAGAATGCCATCACAACTTTTGCGACACATGCAAAGCTTGTTAGATCGCCGTAGCATTGACCACAAACCGATTTAATAACTTTGACTGAGGAGATTAGCAAATGTTATACAAACAATATTAGCAGTGGGTGACACTAGTTCCGATATAGAGCACGTAGCTGAGGTCACAGATCGTATACATGAAAGAATGCCCACCACCATAACTACTACTTCTGCCATACACACAAAAACCAAAGTGAAAGCGTTAGAAGAGAAAATAGAGCTCTTAACAAAGTTGATAATAGCGTTACGCATGTAGAAGCATTCTGTCAGGCGATCCAGGAGCAAGTCTTACTGTAGCACAAGGAGTCGTAGAAAGCGGTTACCAACCCCTGGCATCCGTTGGTACTATCGTAAACTTGGGAGAAATGCCAGACTCTGCACTTTCCCATGCTGTTCCTGCAAAACGCATTTTTAGTTGACACAGGGGAAGAAGTTGGTGTGGAACCTCCATTTGACAAAGAAAAACAGTACGGGCAGCGAACAACTCCGAAATAAAGATGTACGGAACACCACAATTAACACTAAGTCCTGGACTCACTACTCCGTTGTCTTGGAAGTTCATCGTAGCAGATGCTTCAGCACATATAACCGACATTACTATTTTTCAGTAGATGCTAAAAAGCCTGTTCTTTTTAGCATCGAACAGAGCATTTTCAGAAACGGGGTTTTGTCGAATGAAAAGTCGATGAATTTTGTATCCGTTCCACATCAAACCACTCATCCTAACACTACCTTACTACGTCATTATCCCTATTTAACCCGGCCAAACTACTGAGCTGAAGACGTGAAACATGATGTAGTGTCACATAAAAACCAAAAGGAGTGCGAAGTGTACAAGGCTTGAAGAAAGTGTGTGGAATGTTCTCAGACATTTCTGATGCAGATAAGCATCTCAAAAATGTACAATGCCTAACAGTTGGATGGTATGTTAGAGGGATGGAATTGAGATTACTACAAGGTTAATCTGGTTTATGGATCTTTCATAGAATCGTGGAAGTATGGGTCCGTCTGACTTCATTTCTTATTTATCTTCTCTGTTAGTTTGTCTTTCTTTGAAAGGCTTATTTAACTTGAGCCTTATTTTATTGTCCAGCTTTTGAAATGGAGTGAATTTCAGTTTTCTGCATGCTTCTTCTTTTTGGAGTAATTCTGTTGCCTTTTTGATACATTTCATTCTTTCTGGTATAGCTATTGTCCATCTCTTGTCTGCTGATAGAACTACAATATCTTTGTCGATTTCTAGCTATTTCATTGCTTTTTTGTCCTATTTGCCTAAATCGATATTTCGGGATTCAGATCTCATCAACTAAACTATTGTTTGACGAATTCCTTGTTGTTCAGCTTTTGTGAGATTCTTGGTCTTCGGGGATGACTCTGGAGATGCAAAGACTTCCTTGAAGCTGAAAGTGATCAAGTTAAAGGTTCAACACACTATTCGCACTGATTCTGCTGACTGAAGTAGCTGATAGCTTTCTAGTTCTATTCTGAGCTTCTCTTGACGCTTCTCTCCTTTCCTTTTATTGGTAACATACATAGCTATGGTTAATTTTGGAGGTTTCTTCTTTCAAAAGTGATTGTGAGTAGTTCATTTCATCGTCTAACTAATGTTGGTATTTCCGTAACCGGTTATGGATCTCTAAAATTACTGCACAGAGCATTCTCCTTACATTTTTCTATGTTATTTCCCAAGCCAGTGGTTTGTTGACTGGGAGCCGTACTTCAAGGAGGTTGGTAAGGTGTGTTATAGTAAGCATTCATGCTGGCAGAATATTTTTCTCGGGTGTCAGCTTACCTCCCAGTACAGGTCTCCCCCACTGATGGATATGTAGAAGCTCTTGGCACCAAAATGATCTAGAGATTGTGGTGAATATTTGTAGCTCAGGATGCGGAGGTTCAGACTGAGTAGATCTATGAGCTAGTGTTTTAGTTGACATTCTCAAATAAGCACTCAAAATGTCTAGGAAAATTTGCATCCTGTGACTGTTAGCATTCGATAGACATATATCGTCTTAGTACTAAGGAGTTTACCATAACAAGATCGATCCCGGTAGAGTCAGATAAGGAGAGGCATGTCTCTTTGAGCAAATTTATGCAAAAGTTAAATAAAATTGGAAAGAATGGATATCCCAGATAGTCTTCACTTGACCTGGTACTCCACTATGCATCTTAATGTAACCACGGTTGTTGAAATTTATAGCCTTTAGTATGATGATGCAACTGACCAACAGTCATTTCAGTGAAGAACAGTGCCATTATACCTTGATCAGTGCACAAGAATTTTAAGTTTAGGTCTGGTTTCCACGCGTTTGATGTTCCCAAGCTCCACTCAAGTTTTGATAATTACAGAGCTCAGAACCCTAGAAACCATGTCCAGTAGCTTGAGTTCTTCATGCCTATCAAAGAGGATTCTCTTCCCTCCTTGAAGACATACTTCAGAGAGGATTGCATATATGACCCACAGACCAGTTAATATCTAGTCATTACGCCTGGAGATTTAAGTCACTGTCATTATATAATTCTGGTTCCATATCATCAGAGCTAACTATTATCGTCATTTCAGTTTGCAACTGTGGCAGGATATGGAGGTCTTATGTCAAATTTCAATTTAGAATGCTACTGAATATCATGCCGCCAAATATTGTGTGGAGATGTGTTGAATTGTTCCTCGATGTGTAGTTATATGCTTGCCTAAATAATAGCGTGATTCCTGAGCAAGCATGGCCTCCAGAAGCATGGAAAATTTTCAACCGACTCTCTCTAGCTATATATAGTTCATCTGTTTCCACCTTTGAGTTAAATGGACACTATTCCACATAATGCCTCCGTTTAAAGCTGAAATTCGTACTGTCTAGAAACAAGTTATTTTTGAGTGTATTTGTAGTAGATGATTTCTATCATCAGTTTATTTGGCTGTCATTTTGAAATGACCATCTAAGTACTTTTCTGCTTGATACAACCTACTCATCTGTGCACCGAACTAGCCCGCTGAGACATTCACATGTGAATGCTCAATTTTTAGTTGGGGACTGGACAGTGTTGTTGAAACTTCTTGTGAAGCGCCCTCACTACGTGTGTAAGCAGATGATAAAAATGAAAATAGCTAATGTCAGCATCGGTTTTATACCTTGATGAGTTATTGAATAGGTCATCAAAAGAAGCAGTAAGGTTGATATAAAAACAAGTCTCAAAAGTGTAGGCTTGTCTTGACATGACTATGGACAATAATTTATATCTAAGACATTGTCTATTGAGTAGTAATATTTCACTGCTTGTATCATTTAATAAACGAACTAAAATTGAATTATACTCCACTCAACTAGTATTTCAGGTTTTAAACCACTCTCCTTATCAATATTCGAGCAGCTAGACAATACTATCTGCATTTATTGAACAGGCAAAACTCGTAGCTTTATATTGGAAATGAAATCCAAAAATTAAAAAAATTCTAGTTATTAAACCTACATCCTTTTTGCAGAAAGAAACAACAACACAAAATACCGACCAAATATGTCAACAGTAGTATTGAAAAAAGCAAAATTGGCATACAATATATCCAAGCGGGAACTTTGAATAACTATTAGTAAAGAAGAGTAGAGAAATTCAAAAGTTAAATGTAATAAAACAAAAAATACTAGAAAACACAATTGTAAGCTAATAGGTTTTTGTTGAACTTAACTACACAATTGACCATGAGTCCAGTGGTAGGGGAAACAGAAAAAAGAATACAAGTCAGAAAAATGAATGATATGTGGTAAAATAGAGGTAAAATTTCACGGTTTAAGTGAAAATGTGAAACTTTCAAATTGTAGAGTCCATTTTAGTATAACTCACAGTTAAGTAATTTTTCAGCTGTCGAACTGTGATATCAACAAGGTTCCGTTAGAAAGTATCCAGCCAAAACCACAGAATATGATCTCTCACATAAGAGTCACGGACTGATGAAATACAGTACTGGACAACAGGGTACTTTGTTTCATCTGTACCTGAAGTAAATAAAAACAACAGCCAATTATTAGGGACCGACCTTCACTTTCTTTTGTTCTTATTCAATGATAGTCTGACGACATTACCCACGCCTTTTGTCTTGTAGATTTTTTCATTAATTTTGCCAAATACATTACTTCCACTGTTGAAATTTGAAGACATAAGAGAACAATATTGCTCGCTTACATGTCTTCTTCCAAATACATTATTATTCATTGCGGACTAGTTGAATAAACTTGTCTTCTCTCTCCATCGGTTGATATAGCTTTAGTGAACAAGGAAACCTAGTGCAATAATAATAAATAGAACCAACCGGTGAAATGACTGTAAAAAGCATTCACATTGTCCGGTCAAGAACAGAGGATATTTAGAAACCATTCACTTTGTAGTTATATCGGTACTTCCAAGCCAACTAGACAGATTCACTTATTCTGAACAATTTAGCTCTGTGAACTGGATTCAAGTCTGGCCTCAAAAGAATAAAGTGACCGTATGGTGTTCAAATCACTTTGATCTAGTTATTAAAATCTGTAAAGCAGTATGGTGAGCTTCTCAATACTCATGTAGTTCAAAATTATATTTAAAAATTGTGGTTAGTTTGGAAAGAGCATGTAAAATGGATACCAAGGTAATAAGTACAATAAAAGTGAGTCATAATTTTAACCGAAAAGTCAGTAACCTAAAAAGATGCTTGTTGCGCAGTACTCTAGATCTAAAAAATTATGATAGTTAGGAATGCATAAAAATAAAGTCGATAAAATAGATAAAAATCTAACCGAAATGTTAACTTCAATATGAACAGATAAAGAAGTAAAAAGGATAGTGTTCTAGATAATAATGCAATAAAACTCTTAACACGCAGGTTTAAGCTAATCACCACTTACTTCTGGGCACAAAAGTTTTCTTTCCGAGGTCGAATCCCACATACTTACATAAAAGTAACCCTTTTCTTGCATCTCTGTCAGGTGAATGTTGTCAGTGGTTTGGTACCTATAATACCGTGTCCATGATCCAATAGATACCTAGTTATAGAGTTCCTTAAATGTGTCTAAATGCTTAATTATACGGATAGATTGCAGTTCTTGCGTGAGACCTATTTGTTTACTTCCGTAAATATTCAATTTGTTACATTTAGCTTGAAATTTCAGTGACTAGTACTTTTCCATCTACCACATTCAGCAATGCTCGGGAACATGAGTTTTGCAGTAAAGTAAATCCTTACAAGTTTGTTATGCCTATGTTTCATTACTTAAAGCATATAACCTCATTGGGATAGTAAGCTGATATCCAAAGGTTTCTGTACTTTCCATACATTTCGTTGTTTTTCCAACTGTCACTTTTTTGTCAGTGAAACTTTCTGGATGTCTGTTTTTAATAGAATATCCTTCAAAGTTTATAATGAAAACTGGAAAGGTCTATCCAAATAGATTTCCCCTATACGATAAAATTGCGTTAACTGTTTTTCAATAAAGAAGAATCCATAAATTTTTTGTTACCGTTCTCTTCACGTTATGTTATGAAATTAAGATATTAATAATATGAGCTAAACTTCATTTATAGAATTTTCAACTTTGGTTTATTCTTCCAATAAGTATATAGTCTAGATGTCACTGGTAATGCTCCGTCTACTGTATGCAACACCTTGGTCTATCAGAAGCCAAACTTGAAAGAAATGAGTTTGCGAAAATGAAAAGCTTGGGGGCTTCTTACTGAAATTCAACTTTACTCTTTTTGTTAAGTGTCTTACAATGAACCAGTATTATTCGCTGGATTATATTTGAGACCACAATTTATGATCCTTATTCATATGAAGTACGTGCACAACTTTGAAACATGCTTTGCATACTTCTAATTCTCTCTCTATCTTTGTGATTAGCGCGAAAGAACTTCGCATAAACCTAGAGCAGATATAGAATCATTCTTACTGCAGGAATTCGGTGTTGATCCGATAAACATAGATTCGATTATCACTCTTTCCTTCCATATAACTAAACATTTTAATACTTTCCCATCCTATTTTGTAACTGTGTGCAGTTGTATGCATTCTGATAGTTGAGCCTTTCCCTAGATCCCTTATCCTATAAGAACCTGTGTAAATTTATTGAAATTTCTTGATGGATACTGTATGCACCAATGTCATGTGTTGGTTAGGATAAGGCCTGTAACATTCCGACCAAGCACATGTGATATCTGCCTGTATTATCCGATTCACATCGGAACGCGTTTGGAACTAATACCGTTTCGCACACTCAAACCACAATAGTGATCACTGATAAAAGACCAACCAAACTTGATGTAGCTAAGGTTCTGTGTCTCAATAATCTAGTCGACTTTAGTTCACTACTTTGACCTATGGGTTTAGCTTTACAGTTGAGAGATTCGGTTACCTGAACTATTTTACTTTGCTGAAAAAATCCTGTTGATCCTATCCGGTAAAATGATTTACAGTCTACCACAATGGTCAAGTTTTACTTCTTAATGAAATATTACAATTCCTAATTCAGTTTTCCTGCTGACGTAGTAATGTTATTCACTTGCTTACAAACAAAACATGATTTCGCTACTACGTACAATTATGAATAAAGCGACGATATCAATTAAAAGAAGACATAAAAGCGAACAATATTGCCAATTCTATTCGGAAGATTTTGTGGAACGTGACAGATGATCTTGAACGCTTTGGTCTTGTCTATTACATGACCGCCATCGACTAAATGTGACAAAATTGAACTTCGTATTGACTTCACTTGTTCCTTTCCTAGTGATGACGGTTTATGGTCTAATGTTTTATATGTGAGAAAATTTATGTATATTAGCGTAAAGCCTGATGAAAGCTAATTAAAAACAATATTGTTTGCTTTAATGTCTTCTAATTTTGTCAGTGGGAATTTTTAACATTCTTAAATGTCAATTAAGCTAATATATTCAGCTTTTTCATAAAAATCACTAATAGGCTAAACCAATTAGAAAGAGTAGAAAACAGCTTGCTTCCCAAAACATTTAATTGAAAGCTCAAGTACTCCAACTAATCAACCAGTCATTTTGTGCCACCGTAAAAGTACCATTAACATACTAGATCTTCAAGGTGCTTGAAGTTTTTATCATTCAATCCTGTTATATATATCTATGAGATGCATGTTCTAGTTGGCTTTGGGTAGGCGTTACAAATTCCGCACTACTTGTATTTCAAATAGATAAAGTCTAATCTTAAATATTCGGAAGCACTTGAAAGAAAGTCCTACACCACCACGGTTTTGTACTCGTCTTCAGAGTAGATCTGGAAAATCAAACGAACTGATATCCTGTTATAAGTTCGAACATCCCTCATCCAGTGTATTAGTTAGAGAACCCTAAGCTATTTTAGTCCACGATCACTGTAGTAACCAATCAACGTACATAACTTTGTCGTTTACACTTTGAACTCAATTTCTGATACACCTGATCTAATAACATCGCTACATCTGATTTATTATAATTTTCATTTTATCGCTTGGAATTTTACTAACTGAAATCGATAGATTATCATTCAAGGTTCTACATTTTCGAACTTCAAGCATTAACTGTGGCTGTTTAAAATTATGTTCTTTTAATAACTACTATAACCTGAACTATATATATATGTAGATTGCGACACGAAATATATATACAAAATACAAGGATTTTTATGCATTTACAATGGCCCTGGCTATTTCCAGGGCTTTCTAGATATGAATACCCTATGGATTTTCACATCTTCAACAAATCTGACATTTACACGTTGGTTCACGTGCTTTTTCTCAAAACTTAATTGCAACACGATTGGTTGTAGAAAGTTTTAGGGATTTGGAGTTCTTTATGAAGATCATGGCATTCTTATTTCCCACTATTGCAGTTCTTAAAAAATATATCATTAAAATGATCGATTTTCAGTAATTGTTTTAGTGTTTTCCTCAGTTATAATTAGTTTACATGCTCTTGTTGATTTTGACGCCTGGAAATATCCTCGGCACACTTTTCGAAAGTATTTTCAGGCATATGTTTATGCAGTTTCATATGAGAAAACATTGATGCGGTTTTATATTAAGGCAGTTGGATGATTCCGGTCATTAAACGAGTCCATAGGATAAGTGAGGCGTGATTACGTAATAAAGCGGAGACTTAGTTCGAATCCACAAGCAAATATTGACTGACCAAACCGGTTTCACATCAGCAATTCAATCAAAACAGTAATTATAGTCAAGTTAAACAATTAATGGTAAACTTTGTCATTTGAATTTTGTATCTCGGGAATATTTTAAACAAAAAAGGAAGTGAATTTTGAGGGGTTTGTGGGGATTTAAAGGGAGTTTTATTGCGCAGACAAATGACACATCGAAATCATTTCCAACTTGTAACAAATATGGCATAAATGGTTGCCGCAAAAAACTTTACCGCAATTAATGGTCTCCGATGATTGCATAAAGATGCCGGGAAATTTTCAGCATCATTTTAAAAGTAGATTAAAAAACTCTGCAGATAAAATTCACAAAAAGTTGTTTAAATTTCTGTGTTCCGACTAAAATATATGATTGAAAGTAACCTAATTCCTAAAATAATTAATAATTCAAAATCATGACAACAAAATCCTAATGTTAGTCAGAAAAGTGAACACTTGTAGCAATTTTTACTGTACTTATACGGTCCAATATAAATTAGTAGATATCCTAGGGATAATGGTAAGGATTAAAAGTTATTATCTGAAAGTGGTGAGATACTGTGCAACAACCAAACTATATTTTATAATAAATAACTTATCAATTAATCCACTAAAGTCCTAGTGTACTGCGCTACAGTTCTCTCTGTCCTACTGTGTGGCTTTGGAGCATGAACATTAAAGGTGAAGGATATTAGAAAGCTTCAAGTGTCTCATTACCCTTCCCTTCGTAGCCCAGAGCATGTGTTGTGTTACAACCATAGCAGTAAGGCAGAAGCCAGCCATAGAGTTTTTGGAAGAAGAGGAAATCAAGTTGATGAGGTTGTGAATCTTCATCACTAAGCTGACTGGGTCATGTTACACAACCCCAATAATTGTTTACCTCATCGCGCATTGTTAGATGAAGTTTAGTGGTGGGCAGACCAAGATATGGCATCAGTTCATGAAATCTGTGAATGTTCGTTTGAGTCCTGTCGAACAATGTAGAATTCCCAGCTGGGATCCATGTGACAAGGAAAATCGGTGGTAGGCTATATGGCTCAGAATCGATCACAATCACCCAAACATATCTTCAGAATTCATCTTAAGAGTATCCGGAGACCCGATATCTAGCTGTCGTGCACTCGCCGGTGAAGGCGTAGCAATATGTTGTAAAGCGGAAAGTAGAATTCTTGGCTGGATACCAACTAACACCCATCTATTTGATGTCCGACTAAATGCATGTGTACGAACTAGGAATAATCGTAAGACCAATCGATGCCTATTCATAATCTCCGCGTATGCACCCACTAGCTGTAGCCCGGTTAATGGAAAGGATGAGTTCTATGAGAGGCTGTCAAACTTGTTAAAGAAAGTAAGGCCTTCAGATGTAGTCATAATGGTAGGTGACTTTAACGCTCAATTATGGGAGGTGTCAATCGCAAAGGCATTCTGGAGGTATTTACGGAATCCCATGCTGACGAACCAACAACGGTGATGGTCTATTGCAATTTTGTTCCCGAAATCACCTGTTTCTGGCCAGCAGTAACTTCGTGCATAAGGTGAGACATTGTCTCACATGGTGTCTGCCAACTTCAAACTAATGATGGACACAATCAGGTCACATATCTATAAGCCATCGGCGGAGAATTGCCTCTCTTTCTGGTGTACCAGTTTGCACTTTCATCATGCGCTAGTATGAGCTCCTGCATATCTGCGCTTCACTGGGATCAGAAAGTAGGAGGTAGTGAGGCTGATTTGCGCTTGATTAATAGATGATAACACCAAGTAAGCATTTAGAGAGGAGTTCGCTAAACATTTATATGAACGTGCCAGCAATGCTCATCCTGAGGAAACCTGGAGTCATATTAAGTCTGCTGCAGAAACAGCGGTAAATATATTTGGCAACCTGTATCCGAAGAATAGTGAACGCTATTGAATTACGGCAACGTCATCTGAACTGACTGATCCGAGAAGAGTAATTCCAATTGGCTCTGACCACGATGAAGAGCCTAAGCAAATTAAACGTAAGTTGACCATGAGTCTTCGAGTCAATATCCAGTAGTTTCCGGGGGCAAAAGTGAGAGAGATGGAGAAGGTATCAGGGTTGGTTGCCACTCAACAACTGTTTAGGGTTATTAAGGACACCAGTAATAAGAAGACGATAGTGAGTGAAACCACCACTAAAAAGGACGGAACGCTGATAGCCAGCCAGAACGTTGCGCAGAATACTTTGGAGCAGTTCAATTAGTCCTCAGCAACGCTATAGTTGCCCAGTATCCAGCCTGAACCTGAATGGGGCGTAGAAGTTAGTCCTCCAATTCTCCTTGAAGTTGGTAAAGCTGTATGGAACCTGAAACGATGCAAAGCATCAAGACCTGACAGTTTGCCTTCCAAAGTTTTCACGGATAAAGGTAGGAAGCGTTTGCATAGAGCGGCTGAAGTACTAAACAGTGTTTGGGAATCAAGGGAGGTGCCACCAGACTAGTCTACTGCACTGACTACTCCAATGTATAAGAAGGGGGAGAAGCCTTCCTGTGACAACTTTTGGGGAAACAGTTTGACTAGTACTGTGTCCAAGATCCTGGAATTCATAGTTATCCAACGACTGGCTGGAGAAAATCAAACAGGTTTCAAACACGGACGAGGGTGTATCGATCAGATTTTTACGCTGTAACAGCTTCTGGAACACAGGCATACTTACCGTCCAGTGGCTGGCACTTGTCATTTTTCTTGACATGGAGGTGATATTTGACTATGTCGACTGTGAGGTGTTGTTGCAGTGTCTGACTGTTAAAGCAGTACCGATAAAATAAATAACGCTAATGAAAGCTCTTTACTGTAAATCATGCAGCCGTGCAAGTGCATGTAGAGACTTGTCATGTAATTGACGACAACCAGTGGTGTTCGCCGAGGGTAAACACTATCATCCTTCCTATCTAACTTCGTCATAAATGTACTAATGAACATGACTACGTCTGACTTCACAGGGATTAATCTACTCCCTGGAGGTTACCTGATTGACTTGGAGTTTGCAAACGATACTGTCCTGGAGACGCGGACAAAATGCAGGGTCTCCTGGACGCTTTGAGCAGAAATCTAAGTTTGTGTGGCATGCGTTTCTCTGGTACGTGTGAAATGTAAGACAATGCTTCAGGGCTAGTCTGCACCCATTTTCAGTTAAATTATGGGAAGTGAAGTAGTGCAATCTATCGACTAATGTGCTTACTTCGGAAGTTGCATCACCTCTAACAGGTTGGTCGCTGACGAAATCTCATCCACGACACAGGCTTATTTGGCATTCGCCAACTGGCATCGTTTCTGGCGCCGACCGGCGAGATATCTGACTATCTATCAAAAGACGAGTATGCTACATTGCAGTTCGTTCTCTCTGTTGTACGGCTATAAGACATGGTCGTTCAAAGCAGAAGACACGAAGCGACTACTGCGTTTTGATCACAGATGTCTTCGTAGCATTCCTATTGTTTGGTGGAATCACCATGTGAGCAGTCGTGAGGTCAGATGAAGGGTACTAGGCAATATAGGCAAGAAGATTGGTGAGGTTGAGAACCTTCGTCATCTGAGATGGCTTAGACATGTTACCCACACCTAATCACCGCCTACCTTGTTGCACAATCCTTGGGGAAGTTAGATTAACTTGGAACAGGGTTTAGGGTGGCCAAACCAAGAGGAGGTGTCGGTTGGTGAGATCTCTTGCTGTTGGTCTGAGTCGTGCGGGATGTAAACTGCCTGGTTTGGGTCTACAAGATGAAAGGAATCAGTGGTTGATGACTCTTGGTGACGTGGCTGAAAATTGGTCACAATGGAGCAGAAGTATTCACTCCTTGACACCTAAAGCTTCAACATTCACACTAACCGTTATCTTCAAATTGCTTGTTTCCTTGCACAACTTTGTCTACTTTGAAATCACTTTTATTCTGTCCACCTGTTCTTAGTTCACTACTGTGAAGTGTGGAAATTTGAGCTCATGCACCCGTGTGCCAGGTTCTACGTTGATTTTGTCAGTGTCATCCACATATTATCTTAATTGTCATAACGAATTTCGTTAGTCCCATTCCTCCTTGCTATCTTTTCAAAACTTTCTACGAGTTTTGATCATCCTCCTATTCATTTCATCTTTTATCTTGGCGCATGCTGATATGAAATGTGACCGTTACGCAATAATGTCACATCCCACGGTGTGAAGTGACTAGCTGAAATCGACCGGTCCTTAAACTGCTGATGCTTTTTTTAATTACTAATTACATGCAGACCTAGGAAAAGATCTAAGTGAGTGAAGAAAGTTTCTCAAGAACTACACAATCTTGTTTATACTTATTACAAGCATATGAATAATAAAATTCGGATAGAAAGCGGCTTTCAATAACACAAATTGATTGTGCAATATATATATACATATATATATATATATATATATATATATATATATATATATATATATATATATGAAAATAATAAGAAACGTATGGAATTCGACAAAATGAAAACTAGATATAAAGTTGAAGGATTGATTGTTTCCTTGAAAGTTGTGGAAATGGAAGATTAGAAGCATGTTAAGATGATAGATTGTATATAATTCTTCGATAAATAGAGTGATGACTTTCCAGTGCTTCTATGATGCAAAATTTCCGATATTGTTCTCATCACTACCCGCTTGCTTGGAATTCAGAAATAATCTTGAAAGATGAATATGGTAAATCTATGTAAAGACAAATGCTCAGGCTTCAAACTGACTTGTTTTTTGTAATCAGCAGGATAGTGAACGGAGATGCGTTCCAAAAATTTACAATTTCCACAGCATTTACAAATAGCTTAGGTACTCTTTTAAGCACATATTAAAATGGTTAAAATCAGAAGCTTATTCTGAACATACCTAAGAATCATGGGTTGATTCTTGAAGAACAGCCAATGACACGCTACGCAATTGTTGAGTGAACTCTGTCGGCCAAATGAGCTATTTGGTCATCAAATGAGAAGATGCACACCAAACTAATGCCCCTCGACTGACTTTACGTAATCGACAAGACGTTTTGGAGCTAAGTTACGTACTTCTTAGCACTGGAGATAAAAGCATATGCTCACTCAAGTACCCTCGGTCTCGAGGGGACATGAACAGGCATCACACAGTGATGCAGTTGGATATGCTACTACTGAGCTATTCGAACTGTCGTTGACTTCTTATATAGCTAGATTAGAAACACTGATTCGTTACTAGAGAGTAACCGGCATCCTATTGTCTAGTCCTAAGTGCCAATCGAATTACATCCATCAGTTCTGTAATATGATCCACAAAGCTTAGAGACCCACTAACATGGTGCAGTAAAGGCCAACGTTAGTCAGGATATCTGAAACGGCATCAGACTCTCGAGGTTACTGACAGGTGCGAAAATCAAGAAATCTAAGTGTATGGTTTCTTACTGACTGTCTCGAAGCATAACGAACGCATGAGAATCATTTGCGATTGCAAGAGATAATAATATTATGCGTGATGATCTGAACAGGCGGTTCTTTGGGGTCTCTGCAGCAGTATCAAACAATAAACCAACATGTATAAGGAAGGGGAGTGTATGAATCTTCTTAGTATGTTACTTAGCCTTCAAGTTTATCTTCTACATAAAGCCAGATGGAAATCCATCATGCATAAGTATCTGTCGAAACCCATCCACACAACTATAAACTATCTTTTATATAAATCCCATCCGTAAAATGCAATTCCGAAGTTGTTTCGGATTACAAGATGAAGTTAACAGATGAATGGTAATTCCTAAATACGTGTAAACAAGAACTTCAATATCTTTATTTTGATTCACCTTGACGAATATAACACTTATAGATCATTGAGTTAGCTGGAGGCTAACGATTCAAGATTGTAGCACAATGTTCTGTGTGTTAACCATAAATAATCAATCTAAAAACCAGAAGGCTAAGTGGTGACCCCAGAGTCACTTCACCTTTTTGTCTATTCAACTCATTGATGAGCATTGAAAGAGCATCTCACAAGTAGTTCCCCTAAATAACACTTGAAAAACTGATGTCAAAATTAATGTCATTAAAAAACTAGTAAAAGATGCAAGTAGTTCACGCTAAGAGAATGTTAGTAAACAGAAAAGTCACATCCACAGAAATTATCTACTAGCTCGATACGGTAACTTTATTTATTGAATCAGAAAAGTCGGCTGAAATGAAAAAGTCACTTCATGAAGTGTATGAATAGGTTAGGAAATATTTTCTCTAAGAAATATCCTAATCTACCACCAGATTACCTTTCTTTCACTAAAGTATTAGAAATAACTACTTTTTCAACATAGAATAACTTTTCATACACTTTATTCTTAACTAAGTCTCTAGATATTCTTTCTTAGTGTGGAAATATTATCGATTAACTGTGACATTAAAAGTCAACCTACTTTCCTTTTTTCTATTCTTTCCATAATGATGGATACTAAATCATATGAGCAATTGTTTAAAGCATAATTCAGTTATTCTGAAATCAAATTTAACGCTAGATACTTTCTGAGACAGAAGATAATCGATTACATTTCCATTCATTCTATCCACAAATTCTTTTGCCTATTATAGGAGTAAACTGTTGGAGCTATGGATAGCAGTTGGGATCTGACGCAACTTTCGCTGACCTCTTAACAATGTCAGGTACTGAAATATTCAAATTATTTCATTCTTTGAGTTCTGAAGTCATTGAATTCAACTTTGATTTTTGCATCCAAAATCGAAGTTTAAAATTATGCTTGTTATAACATCAAAGCGTTTAACTTCAGTTTCTAACTGGACAGTATGAAATATTACATCACAGTTATTAACGGAGTATCAGTTAGGAAGGAAATCCGGCAAGAAAACTTGTACCTTAAAGAATGAATTAAAGTTGCATTGTTTTGACATTTTTATGACTTAAGTGATTCCACGTTTATATTGTACAAACTTTAACTCATCCGGTAAATAATTAATATCAGTATGTCTTTTGAAATGACTTCGTTTACGTATAACCTCTAGAGAAAATTATGATTGTGAAAACCATCCTCCTTTGGTACTAATTTTTCAAAACTCTCACAATTAGCCAACCTTTAGATTTAGACTAACATTTGTCCAAAGTTAGTGTACTTCCAGCTTCAATCCTTACAGGCAGAGCTTTCGAAGTCACTTAAAATGTCACCTTCAGAGCATATTCAAGAGCACTAAAGTCGCCATATCCTCCATTTATATTTATAGGGACGATTAAACTAGCAAATAGGGTAGTGATCAACACACTACTTTTCTACCTGGTTGGTGTGTTAATGAAAATTGTTTTCCACCATATTCCAGCACTAATCTTCATCTATCTATACAGTTGAGATATTTTTTGAGTTTTTTATTTTTATTTAGGCAATGAAGTTCCTTCCAATGAGCTGACCTTGAAAAACTGAATTCAATTTTATATATTCCCTTTAAACAAGAAAATACTAGAACTACGAAAAAATCAACGACCTATACTGAGAATATTTACCAGCACATTAATCTAACTAATAATGAACTTAGATGATGCGCTCATTTTAAAAAGAGTTCAACGCCGAAAGACATCTGTAATAATTCAATGAAAGACATCTCTAAAGAAAGGAACTACATTTACCTAATTATCAGTACGTATATTTTTTAATACAGAGGCCTAATCTGATAAAATGTTAATAACAATACATAACCATAAGGTATTTTCAACCGGAACAATGTGATCTTGTTGTAATGTAAGTTTAATGCCATTCAATTGGGTAAAAGGTAATGAATGAGAATTACTGAAAACATTCTAAAAGGCATTAGTAAATTGAGAGGTGATAAAAAAGAAAAATCCAAGTAAACAAATCATATTTTTATCTATTCAAGCGGCTTTGTGGGACGTCTTACACCATATTCACCTATATCGTACTTCAAAATAAATCAATCAAAAAAAGTAAATAATCAGTTATAGGCATATCAGATATATACTTGAATGTATTTGAAAGCAGAGGATATTTATTACATGAATATTTAGGTTAACCAGGTGTTTTAAATATCAGAGAGATGGTACATCATATCTAACAAATTAGCAAAGCATGTGAACATACCTAATTGCAATGGTGATACTCAGTGTGCATCAACTCCAGAAAACAATACATAGATGTAAAGTTTCCGTTTGTAATACGAGGGATAACCACACATTTCTAAATGGTACTCATGTAATATACACATTCAAAAAGATACAGTTGTATACCTTCACTGTATTGGTAATTAAAACTTCAGTCGTATATACATTATTTCAAGTCTTATGCTATGCCCGTTTCGTCCTATTTGGGACTCGTTTGCTGGATATGCCAGCACCCAAGTGGATGATGTCATTCCCACCAAGACTTGAATCAAGTATCCATCGTTCCAAACAATAAAGCATTGTCCACTGGGCCACTAAGGTACTATTATCAAACAACAAAATATGCTATAACTTCATTACACTGAGTAGCAGATATTAACTGAGTACTTTCTAGCAGATATCCTGCTAAAAACCTCAGTTTAGTACTGGAATAAACTAGTGAAGCTTGGGAAATGTTAACCCAGATCGAATTATTCATACAGAATGTTCAACAGAAATCAAAACCAGCTACAAAACTATTGTAAAATTAGGGAGCACTAAGTAGCTTTATTGTCCCAGTTTGAGTCTTCTCCAAAATGAGCACTCACAACAACCTTATTGGTAGTTGAACCCAGAATCATTAGGTCCTAAAGCCCACAGGTCCAGCAACCAGTCAGATTCAGAATCGAATGGCTTACGTAGGCAACTCCCATCAATACAGAACATAATATACTTAATTTTGTTTCAATAATGGAATATAGATCCAAAAGTATAGCACAGTTATGAGTTTTTTGTTTGGCTTGTTCCTTGCAGGCATCTTCATAGTGAAGCTAAAAGATGTACAACTCAGTAATATGATCGCCGAATTGGAACTATATAGCAAATATTTACATGGGATCTTCATAAACTTCGGTGATATAGCTTATCAAGAAAATTTTCTGTGTCAACTGTCACTAAAGAAGAATGGTTTCCAGGTTATAAATATCTAGGCCATAGTTGTAACGAATGTCCTGAAAGAAGCTGAACGCTAAGTTTTCCTTCTATGATATCTATCTCACATGCACAACTAACAAGACTAAATGATGGGACAGTAGAAAGTTCTATCAACACAGAACCCACATAGAGCAGATAGATACTTTTAAAATTGCTATCGTTGGATGTCGGAAGGTATGAAGCGAAGTCGGATAAGTTCATTGTGTCATTGAAGTCACTTGTAGTCGTGATAATTTGTAAGATGAAACTCCTTTTACATGTTTTGATTCAAAACGAGTATTATGGACGCTTAATGACAACAAAATATGAAGTTGAGATCAGATAATTATTTTATACTCCTCTGCTATCTAAAATATTACTCTTCAAGACTTAGCGATCCCATGCAGATTCATCGCTAGGAATACTAAGAAATCACTTATCACACTTAGAAAGACGGTTTATTCTGATTTACTTCACCTGCCCGAATTTCCGAGGCTATGCGATGGTTAAGGTCATCTCAATACGTGTTTATCGACTCACGTGTTCACATGAAGTTAAGGATACTTATAACCTTACAGTTAAGACTGATCCTTCTTCTAGGCTGGATTCAATTTTTATAAATATAATGTGATTTAACTCAGTAGCCATTTTGCAATAACATGCACTAGGCAACGTGCAACACACATTGGATGAAAACTGACAATGCAATCTGGCTGCCTAAAACTCGATGGGTGGAGCGACATTCTCAATTACGACCCACTAGTTGAAAGTCCAGTGCGTTGACCAATGGTACACAACTTCCCTTCGATTCGTATAACCATACGAAATCATTCACCTCAGTAAGTTATTATGACATAGGTCTTGACAAATATCCTTGTGATTACCACGCTTCACATTACATAATTCCCTAACAGATCTGAGCTGAAATCAAAACTGAATTTTATTAAGACAATTTATGAAACATTCCTTTATGTTGCTAAGTAAATACAATAACTTATATGCATTTGTACAGCTTGAGAATAACACTGACCCCATTCAAGATAATACACTAATGTGGCTCTCTCAGGTATTAACTCCGTTCTACCTAATTCCATTCACATTTTAGGCATCAGATATAAAATAAGGCAAATCCAAAGCTATGTATATGTACGCTTACCACTCTATGAAAGGATGATAACACCGAGTTGGTCAGATATCGATAGGTGTGTGATCAAACTGGTGACAGACTAAGAGTAAGTCAACTGCTTACACTATCATGAACCAGAGCTACAGATTCGTACTTCAAAAATTATACTAAATTATACCTTAACTTACCCCCTTCTCTCCAGGTGGTCTGCTCTCACACTATTATAAACATACTCTTGCACCTTTGGCATGCCACTAACACCATACATAAAAAGTGGTACTCCAAGATAAATGGTAATTCGCACAGCTTCTAGCTGCCAACGCTTCATCTTCTTTACTGAAATTCAAAAATTTTTTGTTAGATGAACAGTAAAAAAAGTGTTGAATCCACAATTACCTGATAATTTTACATCCCGAATCGTAATCATGCTAGCAACAGTACCGGTTTCTGATCATTGGTTTATTTACGAAAATACACGGCGACAGAATATCAGGATTACTTTGACCTTCAGTATTGATTGGTTTCAATTGAAAGTAGGATAGGTGACGAAAAACACGAAACAAACTATGGCGTGTTCTATATTTCAATGAAATTAATCTGAAGTCATCTAACCTAGTGATGAAGCGTTCAACAACAGACCCCAAAATCGGAGAAGACTAAATAATTAATTTACTGCATATTCAACAAACTCTGAATACCCTTCGGTAAGATTAGTTAAGAAAAGAACGCAACACAGTGAAAGTATGTAGATTTATGCATTGACCTATCGGTCACCCACGATTCTGTCTGATTACCGAAACTTCGGTAAACATAGTGAGTTGAAAACTATGACATACAGACTGAAAGACAATTATGTATGTATGTCAGTAACTCATAACTTCATAAGTAAATGACTTATTTGATAGCTGCTCCGAACGCCAACTAACAGACGATACCTTAGGATGGTGGTCATGTTTGGATATCTCAATGACTCGATGGGCTATGTCGTCCGGAACAATTGTTCCTGAAGATGGTGATCCCTTTTCTCTTTCAGATGCTTTACATAAGCCAATTCCAAAGTGTGGGTAGCCGGTAAGTTCCAGGAGCAAGCAGAATGCAACTAATCTATCTTTCTTAAATCTCGTCAGATTAATTCAGCACTTTTGCTGCCATTTCGTGCTCTTTCAAAAATGAAGTCTTGATTATCGACACTCGAACTAAAATAAGTCAAAAACTTTTGAATCGTTAGTTGGTAGCAAGTGATATCACTGCCCAATGAATCGATCAGCGCTTACTCAGTCAACCTCACTAAAAGATCAGCAATTAACACAAAAAAGGTACGCTTAGTGCCTTAATGAGGATGCCACTACTAAGATATGAAACCACTTCTATCTATATCCTATTTAAGACCATGGAAGATCCTCATCTTACCCTATTTTGCATGCTGTATTAAAAAAATGACCATTTGAAAAATATTACGCCAAAATTTAACCCCACTCATTTTGCGGACTGACAACTTCAAAAGAAAATCTATTAAGTGTGCCATATAAGACTGGTTATTAAACCAAAGAACATTGTTGTATGGGTTATTACATATCTTTAACTATGGTTACTACAAAATATGAATTCAGCATCCATTCTTATGGTTCCATATACACACTTCAAAACAAATGCACTGCAAATCCAGTGAATTCTGACAACCGTGTATGCAACATGCAATACGTTTGCATCCGAACTGTCACAACCGCCACTTCACTTGATTACAATGTGTGAAGTGATTTTTGAGTTACTACTGCTTTTCCAGAGTGATCGACGGCACTTAAGCGTGTTATTGTGAGTGTAAAAGCCAAATGCTCTCGAATCCCTTGACTGTTGAAGCAACTCATATATGATACCGTTTCAAGTCGACTGTACGCAATTCAGCAGAAAGTGAACAAGTCAACGTGCGTGCCTCATAAATATGAAAACCCCAATTTTATGCACATAGCGAAGCACGAAGTCATAATTTAGGTTAATTGAACTAAGATTAAATTGATAGACACTAATTATGGATTCTTGGATGAAGGCATTTGGACACATTGCTTCTGTGGTCTAGTCATTACACCATGATAACTGCCACATGTTGACACATAAGCTTCTAATTCACAGCTCTTCTTGCTGTGAATTAGTTCCTAGTACTATCTGATGGCAATTAGTGCTGAAGGAGTGAGGGCATACGTCTAACATTATTCGAGGTTACTTAGCTGGGGCATACCACTGAATATTTGTGTTCTTTCGAAGGTTTAAATCTAGTTTCATCACTTAGACAAAAAAGTTCACAACACAGACTGACCAATTCGACGGATTAAACCATCAATAAAATGGGGAAAGTAAAAGCCCAGAACAAGTAACTATCACAAACTCTCCACTTGATTGGTAAACACTGAGGTGTAAGATGACGGTTGTGGTACAACCGACAGTCAGTAGGAAAACGAGCAACTCCTAACGCAAGTACATCTACAAAACAATTCTCAGATGAGAAATATGCCCCACTTTACAGAAAGAGACAACAGTGATGCAATTCAACAAATACGTACAGCCCTGTGCACTCAAAAATAGAATCATGTATACTGAGTGAGAACTGATGATGCTATCTGACTGTACAAACTTCGATAAGAAGGCGCAGAATTCAAACGTGTGAGCTAGTGGTTACAGTTTAAGCGCTTGGTCAAAAGAGTCACAGTTCCATAACAGACAAACACACAAAGAACAATACTTCATCGATAAACCACTAGGAAAAATAAATCCAGGTGTATGTATGTGAATGACGACTTTATTCACCTTATTATTTACAATATACATAATATCAATACATATACACACCAAAGAAATGCGCAGAGAAAGTAACATAAAATAAACTAGATAGATCCTACGGAAACAGGTATCCATTTTCGCAACAATTCATCATTGAACAGTTCATCAACCAGTGCACACAAATCGATTTTAATATCCTGTCATTGAAGAAAAACAAAAATACGAAAAATGAAAAATATCGCCAAGACCAATAGGTGATCGCAAAAATAATTAATCACATTGAACAAAATATAGACAGGCTTTGAAGTGTCATGCTTTATTTGTGTTGGGAAATGCTACTATTTACCGAAAATACAACCTAAAAATGCCAGAAAACTAATCACATTTCCAAAAAAAAACGTTCCAGAAAATTTAAAATTCTATAGTACTTCAAAACCTCGCCTGGTTAACTAGTTCACTAGTTACTAGCCGGTCCTAAGCCCGGGTAAAGAGGGAAGGTTGGTCATAAAGCTAGCAACCCTACCCCGTGAAACAAGTCTAACCGCTAAAGAAACTTCAAAGTACAGACAAAATATAAAACATAAAAACAAACTTATTCCTCACTGGAATCGGGGAGACGAAATGACGCCGGATGGTGAAAGCCTTCGGGAAGCCAATTCCCCCATGTATCTTCTCTCGATGAAAGCGAAAGTAAACGTGGGGACATGGAATGTCCGCACCATGTTTGAACCTACCAAGGCTGCCCAGATTGCAAACGAGATGAGAAGGTATAGAACTGAAGAGCTGGGAATCTGCAGATGGAATGGAAGTGGACTATCCAAACTGTCAACTGGAGAGTCAATAATCTACTCCGATCACCCAGACGACAACCATGAGCACAATGAGGAAGTGGCTATCATGATGTCACCAACCGCATTGAAGGCTCTGTCTCATGCAGTAGGAACCAATCTCCTCCAGGATCATAACAGCAAGGTTCAACTCAAAAGGAAGGAAAGTCACAACGTGGGAAGAAACCCGTATAAGCTTATTAGGAAGGAAGAAGAAAGAAGATAAGGAATGGATCTCGACGGACACATGGAAGCTGATACAGCAGGGAGAGGAAGATGGTAATAGTGAAGCAGAAGATAAGCCAGTGCAAGCATGAACGACGAGAAGAGCAACTGAGTACAACGTACAAAACACTGGACAAAGAAGTGAAGAAGAGTGCACAGAAAGACAAAAGACACTTTCACGTCTAATTGGCAAGTAAAGCAGAACAGACTGCAAGCAGGAGAGACCTGGTAACATTATATCAAATAACCAGGTAACTATCTGGCAAGAGATCAATGCAGATGAAACCAATGACAGATAGTGAAGGAAAGCTAGTTACCAAAGAGGATAAACAAAGGAAACAATGGGTTAACCACTTCAAAAACTCTTGAATCGATCACCATCTGAAACTCGTCCAGAAATATCACCGGCAACCTCAGAATCACCAGTGAACACAATCCCTCCGACAAAAGTCAAAGTCGTGAACGCCATAGAGTTGCTGAAGTCCGGGAAAGCAGTAGGACCAGATGAAATCCCACCACAAGCACTGAAAACAGACTCAGAGACAACAGCGGACATGTTCACACCACACCACTACTGCAGAAGGTCTGCAGGGAAGGAAGGAAAGGTACCTGCAGATTGGAAGAAGGGCTACCTTGTCAAATTCTCAAAGAGGGGTGACCTAGGTCTTTGCAAGAGCTGGCGCGGAATCATGCTCCTGTCCACCCTAAGCAAAGTAATAAGCCGTGTCATCCTGGAGATACTAGAAAATGCGCTGGATTCAAAACTACGACCGGAACAGGCTGGCTGGCTTCAGGAAGAACAAATCATGTGTGGATCAAATTGCAACGCTTCGCATCATCATAGAACAGAGTACAGAACGGCAGTCAACTCAACCCAACCTCAACTTCATCGACTATGAGGAGGCCTTTGACAGCATCGACCGACAAGTAATTTGGCAGGCAGCTGCTTCAACACTACGGAATACCACAAGCCTTTATCAATCGCATTCAACAACTATATGACGACGCCACATGCCAAGTAATTCACAATGGGAAGCTCAGTGATGCTTTTGAAGTAAAGACAGGAGTAAAACAAGGCTGTCTACTATCACTCATGATATTCCTGACTGTGGTAGACTAAATCATGCACCAAACAGTGAGGAGCGAGAAGACGGGATACGCTGGCTGGATGGGGAAAAGATCCTAGGAGATTTAGATTTCGCCGATGACTTGTGTCTAATGTCACACAAACTTGAAGATCTACAGGCGAAAACCAACAAATTGACAGAATGGGCGAGGCAGCGAAGACGGGACTTCAGGTGAACGTGGAGAAGACAGAGGTGATGAAGATACCCAACCAACAACAACAAGCTCCAACCACCATCAACGGGAGAAACTTAGAGGAAGTAACCTCTTTCACTTATCTAGGCATCACCATCTCAACTACAGGTGGCAGCACAAACAAGGACATCATAGTCAGGATCGGAAAGGCAAGACAGGCATCCATTAACCTGAAACTACTGTGGAGATCTTCCGCACTCAGCATAAAGCGTGAACAACATCCGGATTTTCAACACCAATGTCTAGTCAGTGCTTCTATATGGTCCACAGACCTGGCGCGTTACGAAAGGGATTTCCAACAAACTACAGACATTCATCAACAACTGTCTACGCTGGCTCGTTACTGAAGCTCTGATGGTCAGAAAGAATAAGCAACAAGGAACTCACTCTGGCCGGCCAACGGACCAACCAGGAACCTATCACTCAACAAATATGCAGAATAAAATGGAGATGGATTGGGCATACACTGAGAAGGCCAACTGGACACATCATGCGACAGACCAGGCCCTCGAGTGGAACCCGGACGGGAAGCGACGAGTTAGGCGTCCGAGGCAAAGGTGACATAGAGGAGACGGTGTAAGGAAGAAACGAGAGCTTCTGGGCTGTCGTGGAGCCAAGTTCAAATGATTGCAGAGACCACAGTGGAGACATACTACTGAAGCCCTATGTTCCACTAGGAACCCAAGGGACAAATTATAATTATAATAATAACAGTATTTCAAATCTCGGATCTACAAACTCACTAAGTAGATGATCGATCCACAAGATCAACCAACCAAAACCCATATGAATATACTCAGAAATTTTTGACCTGCGGACCAACATTTATGAGTGAGAATAGACCCAACCAGTTTCTCACTTTTATCGTTTTCTCACTTGCTAGTAGTAATTGGGTTCGGAAACGAATTACTAAACTTAGGAACCAGTTTTTGAGTTAATATCTAAGTTTAATTTGAGAGTTTGTGGGGATTTAGTGGTTTTTCAAGTTGGTATTCATCATAGACTGACATCAGTTGGAGGAGCATTGGGAACCTGAGAGCACTTGATAGCTGTTTGGTCCTGGTACGGGACTCCCCAGAGGTGAGTACCCACTACCCCACCAGAGGCAAACATGGTGGCCGTGAGGACAAATACTCAACGATGACACTGGGTTATGGCCACGCTACGCCGTGAACTGACATAAGTTGGGGATGTGGACCGTCGGATCCCGACTTTGTGGCTCAACGGTAACGTGCCGATCATGGGACTGAATGTGCTGGATTCGGTCCATGGAGGGATCATGGGTGCGCACTATTGAGGAGTCCTATACGAGGACCAAACAGCTGCTCCCAGGTTTCCAATGTGCTTCCAAGTGATGTCAGTCCATGATGAATATTAATCTAAGTGTCCAATACCAAGTGGTGTCATTCTTTTGGATCCATATGATATCAATTTACCATCGCTCGACAGCTATTTGTTTGACATCAAAAAGAAGTTATATCTGGAGTTAATAAACACTGAATGCCAGACTTTAAAACAGCAAGTCAATACTACCACTAACTGAAAGCTACCCTATGACTATCACGACGCAAAATACTTTAATTCTTTCTCTTTCTCATAACTTCAGAAATGGTTTTGAGTAAAGCGTTAAATATTGAATGACTCCCGAAGTGCATTTCGACACAAATACCAAACGCATTCAAGTATGTACGTCTTCAAGCCATGGAAATGTACTGCATTGTTGAGACACATATACAGGAATCACGTGTAGTTTTTCACTTAACCTTAATCTGGCCATTATTTGGAATCTTAAAAAAATTCACCCTTTGAGGTTCTGGAGATTCAATGTCTAATTGTTGCAGGTGTCGCTATAAAAGTAAGTCCGAAGGCAGAAGGGGTTTTGCTCAAATGGATCCCTGTTGACGGTTGTGCTTGCGCTGTTTGTCTGAAAGGTGCAATAAGGGCCTAAAAGAACAGTGACAACCAAAGAAAACTATCTACCCTCCTACTGAAAACCAAGCATTCACATGTGGTTATCATAGTAGGCGATTTCAATGCACAAGTAGGTGGGCCGAACCAAGCAGATAGGGACTTAGGTGGAACTATTGGAATCCAAGCCAAGAGAGCAAACAATAGCAATCACCTGCTACAATTGTGCGTAGACAACCATCTACTCATGAGCAGCACGAACTTCAGACGAAAAGAGAGACATTTTCCGAAGTGGTGTCCACCGATTTTAACTAAGCAGTGGATACATAGGTAGTGGCTATCAGTTATTGCTGGAAACGGTTGGTGGAAGGCTGCCACTCCTTCTGGAGCATGTGTCTGCACAGTGACCACGCGTTGGTTCAAACATGTGTATTTCCGCTCCCAAATGGGGGTTTTAAAGCTACAGCAACAAGACCATTGCGACTGCCACTCGATAACGAGAATACTAAAGATGCTTTCTGCTAGAAACTGGCTAGACATTCAACGCAAAAGAGTAATCATTCAGAAGAAACCAGGCATCATCTCTAGAATGCAGTAAAACAAAGTTAAGGACCGTAAGCGACTCTCAGAAAGAGCTTATAAAGCGTCAGTGAATTTCAGCAGGTTCTTCAGAAATAATGAATCCACGTCGACAAACACAACAAGGAGTGGGATAACTCAAATGTAAACCGACAAAGTCTACCATGAACAATGGCGGGCAGTGAAGGCTAGGAAGATGGAAGAAGCAGCAGCAATAGGTAAGAGTAGATAGTTATTTGAACCGACCCAAGAAAGTGATAAAAAAGCCGAAGATTTGTGCGACTATAGCGCAGAAGAATGGATATGTCATTCATTCGAGAAACAACTGGAAACATGAACAAAACACTTCAAGGAAACGTTCAGTTGGCCCCCACATACTTTTTGTTTGTTTACTATTTACTCGAATCCTAAATGGAGCACCTAGACAGGTCCTTTAATACCTGCAGAAATCGAGAAGGCTGTAAGTAATCCAAGACGAGATAGGATAGGAGCCCCTAATATGCTGGTACCATAGGTATTTAAGGATGGAGAGCTGCAGATTATTGGTCAGGTTAACTGAAGTGTTGGCTAACGTATGAAAACTAGGTATGATCCCTCTGACTGGTCTCAACCACTAATTGTTCCAGTCTTCAAGAGAAGAGAAAAATCCTCTCATGATAACCACAGGGAAATTAGTCTCATAAACATAATGTCTGAGATTTTAGGTTTTATAGTCATTAGGCCGCTAAGTGAAACTCGCAAGCGGTAAAACAGGGGAAACTAGACAGGATGGGTCATAAAATTATAGACTATTTCACTACATGCATACATATCAATAAGTTGCCAACACACCGCGTGCTGTCCAACTATATGACTTTGAAACATGGGCATTAAAAGTAAAAATCAGAAGGCTTTAAGTGCTGAACCACTGCTGCATTGATCGTATTGTCCGGAAATTTCTACGCCAGTAACCGGAAAGTAAGGTGCAGAGTCTCAGGTAAAAGAGCTCAACCAGTGGATGTGATTATAAAAATTTACTGGCTTCAGTGACTGGGAAAAGTTTGGTGACAGCCAGACTAAAACGTCACACCAGTCCATGAAGTCTCTGACTGCTGGTTTGAGACACGTTGGAGAATGTAGACTTCTCATTTGGGCTCCAGGTAACAACTTAACTCGATGGTATGTTATATGGCTCAGAATCGATCGTAAACGCCCAGACGCATCCATACACTATCTTCATCTTAATGCTTTGCCGAATTACATCAGTATAGTTCCTTATTATTCTCTTTTCGAGACTTTCTACCAATTTTGATTATCCTCTTCGTTTTTCTCCATCCTTCATCCTTGGTACATTCTCACTTGATGTGCTGACGAGGTGTGGCAACTTGGACTGTTACAAAGTGATATCGTTTGCACGTTGATGCTGGGAGATGCATTTATCTTGTTCAGCTGTTTTAGGAATAAAAACTAAGTTTACAAAATAATGAAGCAGCATGCAATATAAATCACAAACCGTTGTTGGTGAGTGACTTCATCAAATCTCTACGTGTTCATCAAATATCGTAAAATGAATTTTGTCTTTGTGTTTCTTGTTTTTACAAACCCTGAACAGTTCATTCATGAATTTACGGTGTTTCATTTTACACGTTGTCTGGTCTCTTTTGCACCCGAACGTATCACAACAATCGCAAAAAAAGTTGTGACTAACACTGCAGAGATACATTTCCACCTCTCCTTTTCAATCCTATTTATCGCAGACAATATTTTGAAGATGGGCCCTACTCTCTACCTCTTTGATGACTAATCACCTGTTCAAGTTATTTTTGTCTGTCTACAACAAGAAAACTACACAATCTTGCCTTGAGATGAGTAACATGCATTTCATTAGTGAAGTGTGAAGTGATGCCTCGTGACTGATCAGCTTGACGAATACGAATGAAGTGGTAAGTAAGGTTGGCTACATTAGTGGTTAGTTACTTAAGTAGAGTTTTCCAGACTTTCTGTATAAGAAGGCAGTAGCGTATAAGTGGGTTATAAGTCAACGAAAATCATGATTGCGACAATTTCTTCTTGAAAAAACTCACTTCGATTTCCTTATCTCTTTTACACAGATCAGTCTTTTCATAGGCCTCGCGAAGACGTTGTTCCAATGCTGTTCTCCTCTGTATAGCTGATATGCACTTGCTGCGGATAGTTGCTTCAATTTCTTTCAGAGACTCTTTGCTAGTTTTAGAACTCTTGGTTGCATTTTGTTGAACCTTTTTAGCGCGGGGCTTGGTTTTAGTACTAACTGGTGGTTTCAGTTTTGAGTGAGATGAAATTTTAGGTGAATCCCTAGTTTCTCCATCAGTCTTCGTTTTAGAATTTTTATCCAATGGGGAAGAACTGAATACAAAAAGATAAAACCAGACACAATGATATGCAATGAAATCCAACGCAAACTAAAAATGAAAATAGTATTATGGAGTCGAATAGATCGCTTGAGTTCCATCGTAACTCATTTGACCTATCTACACAAGAAGGATGACTAATTTCACTCATAGTTTAGTGCGTCCATGAGTAAACTACCTTCCTTAACACAAGCTTTTCGGATATATATATATATATATATATATATATATATATATATATATATATATATATATATATATATATATATATATATATATATATATATACGGTATAAAGTTTATTCTATACATCTGTTGAGTACAACAAACACACATGGTAGCAGTATTTCGATATCTGTAAATGTACACTTCTCCCACACATGATGAAAATGGTAGTTATAAACAATGCGAAACATCCCTCTAGATAGAACATGAAACCCTCTTCGCCTTAACAAACGCACACCTTTCATATAACTATAAAATGTGAAGTGGATTACCGCACTATTCCATTCATGTGTTAAAATGAATCAATATCGTGAAAGTGGGGTATACAACCCTAAAGTATAGCTGGTAAACTGTCGTTTCAAACAAATGATAGGCATAAATTGTTGATGTTCAGTAAAGTGCCTGAGTCATAAACTAGTATCACTAGCTACAACAACATATTAGGCATAACTCGTAGTCTAGTACACAGACCTGTAAGACTTTGCTAGTTTGCAACAAGTAATGAACACATTTGATAGAACAAACACATGACTGACTTCAAAATTACGTAAAGTGCTACAAAACGTAGACTAGTGAAAATGTTCGATCTTTTATGACAGAAATAATTAATATCGGAATGTACGCACTAACAAAAGAAGACACAACTGAGTTACGAAAATTTTCCTTTTCAAGGATGTTATTTATCAAAAGGCTATTCAGAGATACATTTGCAAAGTGAAAACTGACAGTTTGATTCTTTTTCAGAAATTCCATTCTCAAATAACAGGTTTGATTGACTTATTAATCTTGGAGTAAGATGGCAGGTAGTAGTCTTTGTTTTCCAGTAAGGTCAAATCAGTTTAAGCGAACGAAGAAATTATTTTTGAGATGTTAGGAAGTTCTAATGAGAAGCCGTGACCTGTGGGGTCAACCAGTCGGAAGTGAAGTGGATGCTAACTCAAGACCTTGGGTGACAGTCGCGCTATGTCGTGAATCGACAGAAGTTGGAAATTGTGAACCACTGGAAACCGATCCAGTGACTGAATGGTTAACGCGTTCGCCGTGAAACCTGAAGGTCCTGAGTTCGACCCCTAGCCGGGTCGTGGGTGCGTACTGCTGAGGAGTCCCATACTAGGACGAAACAGCTGTCCAGTGCTCCCAGATTTTCAATGGTTCCCCAACTGATGTCCGTCCATGATGAATACTACTTCTGAAGAAATTATTAACAGACTAACTGAATCGACAGTGAAGGAACAAAACTACGAAAATTACACAGTTCAACTCACATTTTTGATGGAATGTCCGATTTTTGGTTATCTATAAAACAGTGATACAAAAGTAAAAATTAGAAATGTCGACAATAGTAATCATCATCATTATCAACATAGGACCAGGCATTACTGCGTAACGGTCCGAGTTGCCACACCTCATATCAGCACATCAAGTAAAAAGGTAGTGAGGTGAAGGATGAAGATAAGTGAATGCAGTCAAAAGAAATATAAAGTACGAGAAGAAAGGAAAGAGGAGTGACAAAATAGTGAGATTCGGTATAGCGTTGTTAAGATGAGGATAATGTGTGTATACATCTGCGCCACTGACTTCGGTTCTGAGCCATATCACCTAGGGTCTCCAACCACTGGTTCCTCTTGTCCCGTGGACCCCAACCACCTAGTCTGCATCGTCCTACATGGCTTAAACCAACAGTCAGAGACTTCATACATTGGTGCCATGTTTTAGTCTGGCCACCTCGGGCCTTTTTCCAGCCTGAACCCACCTCAGCCAACATTGTGTGACGAGGCAATCGGTGACTAGGCATACGTAGTACGTGTCCCAACCATCTCAGTCGATGAAGGTTCACAACCTCGTCGACTGACTTACCTCTTCTCCCTAAAACTCTACACCTAACTTCTGCATTACTCACATGGTGACACCACGGAATACGTCCTATACTACGAAGGCAACGGTGGTCAAACACCTGAACCCTTTTTGTCTCTTCCACTTTCAATGGCCATGTTTCACAGCCATACAGTAGAACAGAGCGGACTGCTGTGCAGTACACGCGACCCTTAATAGACAAACGAATATCACGGCGGCGCCATAGGTGGCGCAAATTGGCAAAAGCCAATCGAGCCTTTTGTATCCGTGCAGAAATCTCATCGGCAACTAACCCACCGGAGTTGATCCTACTTCCCAGGTAAGTGAAGTGGTCAACACACTCAACCACTTCACTCTCTATTGTTAACCGCGGTACCGCTGAAGACCAGTCCTGGAGCAAAAATTTGCATTTGGGTGGTGAAAATCGCATCCCAAACATTCTCAAATTCCCACTCAAAGTGTTCAGAAGACTCTGCATCTTGTCAGCGTCTTCACCTAACAGGACTATGTCATCTGCATATTCTAGATCTAAGGAAAATTCACCTGTGATCGGGTCAACGTCTTTGTAATTAGGTGACGAGAGGGAAACCTCCATAAGAATATCTATGATAAAATTAAATAAGAATGGGGATAGTGGGCATCCTTGACGGACACCACTTGATGAGTATAGCTCCCTGGACAACTCACCATAGGCTCTAACATGCCCACAAGTGTTCGAGTAGAGAGCTTTCAATAAGGTGATGTACTTACTAGGCACGCCTTTCAGTGACAGACACTGCCATAAGACTTCTCGATCAACGGAGTCAAATGCCGCCTTCAGGTCGAGAAATACAGCTATTGTCGGGCGTCTGTAAGCATGCCTATGTTCCAGGACCTGGCGCAGTGTGAATATTTGGTCGATACATCCACGGCCAGGTCTAAAGCCTGCCTGGTTTTCTCGGGCTTGCTGTTCCCGAGCTCCACTCAGGCGTCGGAGAATTATAGAACTTAGGATCTTAGACACTATGTTTGTCAGGCTGATTCCTCTGTGGTTATCACAAGAGGACTTCTCGCCTTTCTTGAAGACTGGGATGATGAGTGACTTAGACCAGTCGGAGGGGATCGTATTTGATTCCCATATACTGGCTAACACTTCCGTTAGCCTGACTAAGAGAACTCTACCACCATTCTTGTATACCTCAGCAGGTAGTCCGTCTGGTCCTGCTGCCCTTCCCCGTTTCAGGCTACCTACCGCTTTCTCAACTTCTTCTAGTGTTGGGGGACCTGTCTCTATGTCCCATTCAGGGTCCGACTGGATAGCGGGCAGCGCAATGGTGGCTGGAGGCCAGTTAAACTGTTCCTCAAAGTGTTCTGCCCATCGTCCCAGTCGCCTTCCCTGCGAGTGAATCGCCGATCCGTCCTTCTCCGCTATAACCTCACTAACTGTTGTTGACCATTTCCCCCCAGTCTCCTTAATAAGTCTAAATAACTGTCTACTGTTACCGATCGCCGCTGCCTTTTCCATCTCTTTAGCCTTTGCTGCCCACCACTGTTCACGATCGTTGCGCAGACTTTTCGTCAGTTTATTTTTAAGTTGCGCTCGCTCTTCATTGTACTCAGAGCCTGCAGGGATGCATTCACGTGCATCCATTAGTTTGGAAGAAGCTGCTGATATCCACTGGCTCTTTTTAGCCATTATCTTGGAGTCGGCTACAGTCTCCAGTGCTGCTTTTACAGTAGACTGAAGATGGCACCAAGCTTCTTCTGGATGAGTGACAGTCTTTTGTTCCGATAACTGCCTAGCCAACTTCTCACTGAACACGGCTTTGGTGTTTTCGTTGTCCAGCAGAACTCGTAGTGGTTTTGTTGCCAAATTTTTTCTACGTCCATTGAGACGCAGGCATATACGTGCTCGGACCAACGCATGATCGCTGTCCAAACACGTACTCCAGAAGGAGCGGCAGTCTTCCACCGATCCTCTCCAGCGATGACTAATAGCAATGTGGTCTATCTGTGTCCATCGCTGAGTCGAGCTCGGTGGACGCCAGGTCAGACAGTGCCTTTCTTTATGTCTGAAATTTGTGCTGGCTAAAAATAGGCGGTTATCTGAGCATAGTTGTAATAGGCGATCACCGTTATCTGTACGTTCAGCTGGGATTCCGAAAGTGCCACCTAAGTGCCTTTCTGCCTCACTCAGTCTACCCACCTGTGCGTTGAGGTCACCTGCAACAACCACTACGTCCGAACGTTTGGCTTTCGAGAGGAGGTTAGACAGTTTATGGTAGAACTCGTCCTTCACTTCATCCGAACTACAGTCAGTGGGTGCGTAAGCAGAGATTACAAAGAGACAACGGCGAGTCTCACTATTCCTTTTAGTTCTCACTGTGCCGTTCAGCCTCATAGCGCAGAGGCGACTATCAACTGGGATCCAGTCTAGTAGTGAGTTTTCTGCCCTGGTGCTTAATGCTATACCTACACCTGCAAGACCACGAGAGCTAGCTATCGAATCTCCAGAAACTCGAAGGGTGAATTTTGCAGATTCACCAGATTGGTCAGGAGAGGTCAGGTGAATAACCACACTTGGGTCCTGTATGCGTGTCTCACAAACACAGCACACATCCATGCCCGAGTTGCTAGAGTCTTTGCCAACGAAGCCTGTTGGCCAATTTGACGGAGGGTGCGGACATTGAAGGCTCCAATATGTAATTTGGAGCGTGGTTTAAGGAGACCAGGGATGCTGTTCTGTGGACTCAGATCGTTGTCGAAGGCTGCAGAGGTAGGAGAAATTGAAGATGATGCAGCATCATTAATTAAGAGACGTGAAGGAAGATTAGAAGGTAATGATGGAGGAGGAGGATAGCAGTCAGAAGAAACTTGGGTGCTGACAGAGTTGTGAGGGCGGTTGACACTTCCCGGCTGCCCACACCGTGGAAGGCTATTTCTTCTTAAGGTACCTGAAAGAGATTTGTGTGACCGCAGAGCCCATCGGACATCTGCTTGAGGCCTGTCACACCCAGCCTTTTGAGTATGATTATTTTGAATTTTTGTATTTTTGGGGCCGGATGGTCGAAAGGAAACGACAAGTGAACCAACACCGCCGGCCCGGCAGACCGTGGGGCGTGGTGGAGTGTGTTATTTTTGGGGCCGACCTTTTCTAACCCCCCCTTCCACTGAGAAGGCAGCATCAGCTTGGCACTGCTGGTCATCCAAGGGAAACACCTTACTGCTGTCACACCCCATCCAGCTAGCAGCAGTACGACTTCGCCCTCAGACCCCCATCATAGTGTAGCAATTTACACTATAACGGTAACTGCTTTTCGTCTAACCACTACCCAACAGACCTTTCTGGTATGGTAGGACCTCGAGGGAACAAGCGTTCCACCAGCATAGCTCGTTGGGTCATTGTGATATGCAAGCCCGACCACCACGTCAAGGTAGCAGGTAGCAATAGTAATACCAGTCATGGACACTGGCCTGCAGTGGAATCTATGACGCACATTTCACCCATTTTAAAACTCACCAGCTAGATATGCCTGCCTCCCAGTGAGCGATGTTGTTCCCATTGAGACTGGAACTCAGCATCCATCGCTTTAAACGCCAAAGTGTTATCCTCTGGGCTACTGAGTCACGACTGTCACTTTTTGAGAGACGGGTATAGTTTACCGTTGTTCACTGGACCGCTTTGGGACTCATCAACTGAATATCCAAGCCTCTAAGTGAGTGATGAGTGATGGACGAAACGCGGATCCTGGACAGCATTTCTAGCCATAAACCATCATAAGTTTCAAACTTGAATTTGATCAACTCATAAACAGTTAGATACGGAGAATACCGTGTCATTATTGTCAGCTATTTTAACTAGTGTCTACAGCAACATTGTGATCTGTGAAACCTCGTTTTACAGTTTTATTTTGTAACACTGAGTCATTTTCCGCATAGTCCTGATCATTTCATTAGCTCTTAAGAATATGCAGTCAATCAAATCGCAACGCAAGTGACTTTAAAGGTCACCCTAGCAACTGTTCAGATAACCAATTACGTTCCTCCATTTAATGAAAAACTACTCTCCCAGGTGGAATATTTAAACCTGATTGATTGTCCTAGCAGTTGCTAGGGTGATCTTAAAATCTGATTTTGTTCATCTCATACCTGGTTTTCAACAACTTATGCCATTTATGGCGTCGCTGTGACATCCAATTGTCTATTAGAGTCTAGTGTATCGTGCTGCAGTTTGCTCTTTTCTACTACATGCTTGTGAAGCATGACCATTAAAGCTAGAATACATCAGAAGGCTTCAGTTGTTCAGCTGGCGTCATCTTCATATCATGGATCGTGTCGTGGTTCCGCCAAGCAGTAACGCAGAACTCATGGGTAGAGTTTTAGACAGAAGAGAAAAGTCAGCTGAAAAAGTTACAAACTTTCATCGACTTTGGTGACTGGGACATATGTTAGGAGTGTAGACGACATTGAGAGTTTGATATATAAAATTCTGAGGAATTATCTAGCACGGTTGACTGCCTTCATAACTCTAATGACATAGGTTCTGTGTAAAAACCTAGTTGAACGAAGCAAATACTGATGCGAATGTCGAGTATGCTGAGCGATTTTTCAGTTCTAATTTAAATTATCCGGTGCTTCAACTAATGTGATTATTCTACTGTGCTACCCAACTAACTAAGATCTGATCATTACCGTCCCTTTTAACTGCTAAGAAAAAGCTCATGAGATGCTTTTCAGCTGACTATACAAGTAAGGATTATTTTATAGAACCAGTACAATTCACACAACTAACATGTTTTTCGTTCATAACAACCTATCTACCTACTAAAGCAAATGAAGTGGATCTGTTACTTGATTTCTAGCCTTGACATAAAACGTACCTTAGATAAAGATCATCACAATAAGAGTCTAAACTACACTCTTACTACTCATTTAACCGTAGACCAATGATGATATCTTACACATCCCCAAGCTAACATTCATTACGTACTCATGAATGAGTCGATGCAGGGTCTTAGAAAGGCTTTTATGCTTGATATGTATTTTCCACCAGCTACATGTAAGACAATTTTCTGAAGACATCTCGTCTAATCACAGAGAATAAAGCGATTAGACAAGTTAGCCACTTCACTTACTTTGGTAGTTACATCAGTTTTTAATGGAATAGTTGATGAGGACATTTATGCATAAACATGAAATATTCTTCAGCGATTTGCTGAATTGTTTGATTTCTAGTACTAAAAATATACCAGATTACCTATTACAAAGCAAGTTTATTGAAAATTAGTCCTTCATGTTCTACTGTGTGACTGTTAGAAAGATGCTTAAAGTGAAGTATAGAAGTATTGTGCATGCTCGGAAAAGCTAAAGTGTGTACTACAAGGTTTAGTCTTTAAGTACGAGAAAAGGGAAGTAAACTACTCGAGGTTGTAGATTTACAGAAACTGAGATGCTTCGAATATGTGTTTTGCAAGCCTAACCACGACATATTTCTAAGCAAAATGTAGCATGCAGCATATTTAAGGTGCTTGACCGTGCAACGGTAAAAGACCGAAGCATAATTTATGACTGTTGGTGAGTTATGTAAGCATATATAGGTTGAATGGCCGAAGTCCCAAAGATGTTAGGAAAAAATATCTGAAGACGCTGTCATATTTTTCTAATTCGATTAAATTAATGTGAGTGTATTCAATCTATATGATCCTGAAAATTTTGAATACTAATAATTTAATTTCTTCGCCCTCTTTTAGTCTAATATCTTTCGATTTCTGTTGACCATATTTTTCTGAATTGTTGCGAATTGTAATTAAAAAATTTAACTTCAGTGCTACGTCTTAAATTATTTTATTCACATGTTTATCTGATATTGCCTTCCATTTATGAGCACCTATAGGTTAGGGGAAGTTTCAAAAACAACATACTTCACCCAATTCCTAACATGTATCCAAATATAAAAGATTGCTCAAAACATGAAAAATACGAAGAAATAGGCGGAAGCAACAAGATTGTAGCATACTTCATATACACATTTCTAAGAATCTAAAGTCACATTTTCGAGTACTGGCTGTAAGTGACACTGTGGTTCATTGGTTTAAGTACCAGACTTCCAAGCTATGGGTTTTCAGACTTAAACCTTACTCCATTCACCTCAGCGTGCACTCTACCGGTTAGAATCACAAACCTTCATGCTATATGTAGTCTACGGCTCAGTAAATAAATTTTTACTCGGCAGGTTCGATACATTTAATCTAGCTTCACATTCACTATAAACAAGGATGGAGAACTTCGCATTCAGGAAAATATTGATTCTAGTTTCAAACCGACAGTCGCCTACAAGTACAACCGATCAACCGCATCTTCATTGCTAACGAAGTGATAACGCTAATTTAACTAAGCATACCACTTTTTGTTAAATAATTCCTCCTAACCGCATCTTGTAAGAAACTTTAAGCTATAACGGTGACGAACCCTGTGGTGCTAAGCACATACCAACCAAGGCGGTTGTAACTTATTGTGCATGTCTCATTGCTACTCGACCTGGTATCGTACCACTATCAATAGAGAATTGAAAGGTTCAGAGTGGTCAGAAAACATGGTACCGATCCATGAAGCAACAGATAGCTGGTTCAAATCATGTATCGAAAATATGAACACTGGTTAAAATCCTTAGGATAACCAAAACCAATGATTAAATTCCTTTTGTTGATATTCCCTCTCTTTACTGAAATGAAAAGTAACACCCTGGATGAATAAGTGACTGTAATAGGTAGTGTTGCTTTTATCTTTTTGTACAGACAAATGGTGAATCGGTCTAACGTCTTTTACCTAGTGAAATGCTTTCTTAAGTGCAATTCCATATTATGTTGTTTATCTGATATAGCCCGAGGAGATTCAGCACTATTTACTGGATGACATTTCGAGCACAATTTACTGCTCATATTAGAAACACACTTGCATATGAGTTATCTAAATATTTAGCTGTAATATCATGTTCTACGATAAATCGCTCAAAGTCTTGGCTCACCAATTCCTTCAAATTGAAACGGACACTAAATAATATACGATCAAAGGAGATAAAAAAGATAGTTAGATTTGATGTGAGGAGCCTCTGGACAAATATACCACTTAAAGTGACACTTGAAGCGGTCAGAAGTGAACTCATCACTGACTATAAACTCAGTAACAGAACTAATGTTTCGATTGAAGAAATCACGATTATGTCTAACTTCAACGGTTTTCAAATTTCAAGACAATATATGAACAAATAAAAGGTTTAGCAATGAATTCCCCTAATAAGACCAATAGTAGAAAACATACTTATGGACAGCTGAGAACAGATGGTATTAGGAAACTAAAAGTATAATGGCGATATGTAGATGATGCACTTACTGTACTGAAATCAGAACGTGTCTAGAGTCTATCCACATGCACAAACTCGATAGTAGATCCAATCCAATTCACTTATGAAGTGTAAAAAATCAAGAATTACTTTCATTAGGTTGAAAAGTCAAGAGAAGATACCAGTATTTATAGGAAGCTAACACATTCGAATCGATACTTGGATTTTGAATCGTCTCACCCTGGGCTTGGTAACACGTCCAGGTAATCGAGCTAGGAGTCTAACTAGCAGGTTAGAAAATCTAAATAAGGAACTGAAACACACTGAAGAGACAATAATACTACCTTCCGGAACTTATTAAAAAGTTCACAAGGACGTATAACAGAAGAAGCAATAATATTAATAGCAATTGCAACATGTTAAGAAGGGGATTCGAATCCTCTGCAATGTTTTCATATACAGAGAGCAAATAGGAAATTTCACGTAGGATTCTTAACCATGCGAGGACTATGGTGGTACTTAGAGTTCGCGCTGCTTTAAAGCAGTAGAGCTTTGTTTCAAAAATAAAACTCAAGCAAAATAAACAAATGTTTACAAGCTTTTGAACAACTTACACGTTTACCTTTGGAAACCTTCGCCATTTTCAAAGCAGGACCAGAAACTGAGTTCCGATTTAAATTTCTACATGGAAGAAAAATAAAAACAGTTGCACTTAATTCATTGTGTTTATGAATTTCTTGTTTGATTAGGCATAAAGTAAACTTATCTCATTCACTACTTTTCCAAAGCCTGTACCAGTGAGACCAATTTTAAACTATATTACAGAAAGTCTACAGTCATCGATTTCTACTTTGTACTGTAGCCCTTGTCCGAAAATCCCTTATTTTGCTGCATGACTTAGATGAACACCCATACTTCCTGGTCATTTGAAACAGTCCTTATGTAGTTAATGATCAGAAGTGGCTAGCAATAAAGTTCAGGACGCGTGTTCCATCCCGTTTAGGACTCGTCAGCCGGATTTGCCTGCCTCCTAATAAGCGATGTTGTTCCCACTAAAACTTGAACCCGAGACTATTCGCTTCGACTGTTAGAGCATCTATTAGGCCACCAAGCCACGATATCCACTTCTTGTTCGACGGGTATAGCCTTATGTTGTTGCTTGTATTAGAGAGACTGATCAATTCGGTTCAATCACCAATAGGATAATACAAGTAACAACGTAGAAGCCCTCAGGAATTACCAGGAAGTACGAATGCTGTACTCATATTTTATAGGTTTCACTTGAGTAGGGAACTTTACAAAGCATTCAGTAACTATGAATTCATTTGTTCATTAACTGAAGTAGCTATATCTAACCAAAATCATTGTTTAAATCAGATAATATATGGAACAAAAAAGTGACAGCTAAACCTTAACGGGAAAAGTTAACTAGTCATTAAAAACTTTTGAAAATGATGCATCAAATAACACATTTACCAAGTTTTATGGAGTAATTACCTATCAGTCTACAAAGTGGATATGACATCATACTAAGGCCTACAACAAATATTTTGCGGACGTCAGACAGAAAAGAACACTTCATGACGTAGTCTAGTTTCATATCACTCTGAGTTTTAACGACACTATGAAAATAAATCAAAAACGGAAAAAGACAGTAATAAAGGTGACAGTAGTGACAAAACAGAAGAAACCGAATGAAGCAAGAAAGTGGATTAACACAAGGAATACGAACAGGGAACACTGTTGCAAAACACAAACTGGAGCTTTTAGCTAATCTACGTTACTTGCTACTAACGCCCTTAAATGTCTACACCCATAAATTGGAGATCGAGAGACATGACTCAAAGATATTCTCAAAAGTTAGTTTTGGCAGACAGACAGACAGACAGAATCAACGAAGAACCTCTCACACAAGCGTAACGGTTTAAGTTGCCACACTTCGCAGTAGTATGCAAAGAATAAGTGGATAGAAAAAGACTGATATCAAAGTATTCGAAAGAGTATGTAAGGAAATAGGATTTGAAAACCCAACCCAGTCGAACTTCAGCTAACATTGAAAGTCGAGGTAGACAATGGCTCAGGATGCACAACACATGTCCAAGCCACTCCAGTCACTAAAGGTTCACAACCTCATCGACTGAATTGCTTACCTTGCCTAGTACCCTTCGCAAAATCTTGACATTGTCCATGCGTTGATTCCATGTATTAGACAGTTTCCGCGAATTTTTGCACTTCAGCTCAAGATTTGAGCGGAAATATTTGCCCGAAACTAGGAAACGTTTCAAGATACTTGTTAGTAAGTGACGTAAAGGATGGAATCATCGGTGTTACGCCATATCGACTAGTCACCAAAATTTATTTCATTTGACGCTACGAATCTCAACCTAAGAGATTTAAAATTTTCAGCATGCTTAAGAAGAATATATGAACTGGTATCGCACCTTAAACTGATCAACTTGAGCTTCCTATCATCTAGCTCTTTTTCCAGTCCCCGTATCTATTCAAGATGATATCTCATTGTACTTACTTACTTACTTCTTTATGCGGTTAAACTAGTGATTATTGGTTGCCAACGTTATAATGATCTTCCTGTCTTAAAAAACAAGATTGCTATTAGTTCTTTCCGTTGCATTGCATGAATGAATGACTGATAGATACGGTACAATAATGTCTAACACCACTTTGACGATAAAAATTTAGCAATACTTTGACAGCCTATCAATAACTTAACCATAAACAAACACAAAAATACTCAGTAGCAGATAATATACATATCTTAAAACAATGAAAACGTGTACCACACGAAAATGTTCGAAGTTTTAAATCTTCAAAAATCAAGAAAAACCAATTTATATCCAACATACTTTTTAACTTTTGTATTACGTTTATCTTTGATCAAAGAAGCCGATTTCAACTGATAATCCTGAACTTTAATTCTAAAACAATTATTATTATCATACTAATCTTACTTTTGTTGACGACTGTTTTCCACTTCTTCCAGAAGATTTTCACGTACTCTAACAAAACTGTCATCAGTTGCTTTAGTCTTATATCTATACTGGATATTTCCCAGGAATCTCCCTCTGAAAAACAATAAACGTATAATTTATAAATGAACACTGACCAACTTCGTTTACCATATTCAGTATACGACAAATGAATTAGCAGCCAATGAGTACAATTAACCTACGTTAGGAGGTGAATTCTTCAACACCAATCAAAACCTTAATGTGTACTTACATTCACGGAACATAATTACACACTATGGTATCTACCGGTCAAGACCTCAATTCACAGGAACATTTAACAAAATGTATTTCTCAAAATAACTGCCCTGAGATTTTTGAAACTATTACACCACACTACCAATTTGGCCTCAATAAAGATTTTTCTCTCACTTTGTAGTACACTGGGATAATTAGGCAATATTATTTCATCAATTATTTTCTGTATTACCACGTACAATCAAACCGATTTTATCAAGTAGTTAAAACAGCACTTAAATTTGACAAATAAACTTACACTGATTTCTTCACATTAATAAGTGGAAAATACGTTGAACTATGATCAGGCTCAAGTTCATATACAGCTTCTACTCCTGAAATATTCACGACAATTTTCTAGATAGAAACATATAAGGAAGAATGGAAAAATTGAACCAAGACATAAAAATAAAACACAATAACGGAAACAAACTTTAGAATGCTGAAATGACTGCTCATCAATAAAGTTGAATCATACAAACTTACGTATTTAATATAGATAATACAATAAGTAAATACAGGCAACTCAATTACCTCAAAAATATCTATCAACCACGCTGCATCTGCACCTAATGTGGTTCAGTAATAATGGTGAGCTGGTCAAACATAGAATTCAGTCAATCAATATTAACATCAGACCTGGCATTACTGAGGAACTCCTTAAGTTACCACACTTCACACCCTCACATCACGAGACAAGGTTGCGAGATGAAAGACACAGGAATAAAGGAGAATGTAATTAAAAGTAGTAAAGTCACGAGACTGGAAGACAAACAGATGTCCGATGGGCTCTGTGGTCACACAAATCTCTTTCAGGCACGGTGTGGGCAGCCGGAATGTGTCAACCGCCCTCACAACTCTGCCAGCACTCAAGTTTCCCCAGACTGCTATCCATCTTCCCCATCATTACCTTCTAATCTTCCTTCACGTCTCTCAACTAACGATACTACATCTTTAATTTCTCCTAGTTCTGCAGCCTTTGACAACGATCTGAGTCCACAGAACAGCATCACTGGTCTCCTTAAACCAAGCTCCAAATTACATACTGGAGCCTTTAATGTCCGCACCCTCCGTCAAATTGGTTAACAGGCCTCGTTGAAAAAGACCCTTGCAACTCGGGCCATGGACGTGTTTGTGAGACATGCATACAGGACCCAAGTGCGGTTACTCACTTGACCTCTCTCAACCAGTCTGGTTAATTTACAAAACTCACCCTTCGAGTTTCTGGAGATTCGATGGCTACATCTCATGGTCTTGCAGGTGTAGGCACAGCATAAAGCACTAGGGCAGAAAAATCACTAATAAACTGGATAGTCGCTTCTGCGCTATCCGACAGAAAGGCACAGTGAGAACTAAAAGAAATAGTGAAACTATCCGTTGTCTCTTTGTAATCTCTGCTTACGCACCCACTGACTGCAGCTCGGATGAAGTGAAGGACGAGTTCTACCGTAAACTGTCTAACCTCCTCTCGAAAGCCAAACGATCAGACGCGGTGGTTGTTGCAGGTGACTTCAGTGCACACGTGGGTAGACTGAGTGAAGCAGAAAGGCGCTTAGGTGGCACTTTCGGAGTCCCGGCTGAACGTACAAATAACGGTGGTCGCCTACTACAACTATGCTGAGATAACCGCCTATTTTTAGCCAGCACCAATTCCAGACATAAAGAAAGGCACTGTCTAACGTGACGTCAACCAAGCTCAACTCAGAGATGGACACAGATAGACAGCATTGCTATTAGTCATCGCTGAAGAGGATCAGTGGAAGACTACCGCTCCTTCTAGAATACATGTTTGGATAAAGACCACGCGTTGGTCCGAGCGCGTTTATGCCTGCGTCTCAATGGACGTAAGAAAAATTTGGCAACAAAACCACTACGAGTGCTTCTGGACAACGTAAACACCAAAGCCATGTTCAGTTAGAAGTTGGCTAGGCAGTTATCGGAACAGAAGACTATGACTAATCCACAAGAAGCTTGGTGCCATCTCCAGTCTACTGTAAAAGCAGCGCTGAAGACAGTAGCCGACTCCGAAATAGTGGCTAAAAAGAGCCAGTGGATATCAACAGCTTCTTCCAAACTAATAGATGCACTCGAACGCATCTCTGCAGACTCTGAGTACAATGAAGAGCGAGGGCAACTTAAAAGTAGGTTGAGAAACAGTCTACGTAACGACCGCAAACAGTGGTGGGCAGCGAAGGCTGAAGAGATGGAAAAGGCAGCGACGATTGGTAACAGTAGACAGTAGACTTATTGAAGAAACTGGCGGGGGGGGGGGGGAAGTTCAACAGCAGTTAGTGAGGCTATAGCGAAAAAGGACGGATGTGTGTTAACCAGTATATGGGAATCAAATACGATCCCCTCTGACTGGTCATCATCATCATCATCATTATCAACATAGGACCAGGCATTACTGCGTAACGGTCCGAGTTGCCACACCTCATATCAGCACATCAAGTAAAAGGTAGTGAGGTGAAGGATGAAGATAAGTGAATGCAGTCAAAAGAAATATAAAGTACGAGAAGAAAGGAAAGAGGAGTGACAAAATAGTGAGATTCGGTATAGCGTTGTTAAGATGAGGATAATGTGTGTATACATCTGCGCCACTGACTTCGGTTCTGAGCCATATCACCTAGGGTCTCCAACCACTGGTTCCTCTTGTCCCGTGGACCCCAACCACCTAGTCTGCATCGTCCTACATGGCTTAAACCAACAGTCAGAGACTTCATACATTGGTGCCATGTTTTAGTCTGGCCACCTCGGGCCTTTTTCCAGCCTGAACCCACCTCAGCCAACATTGTGTGACGAGGCAATCGGTGACTAGGCATACGTAGTACGTGTCCCAACCATCTCAGTCGATGAAGGTTCACAACCTCGTCGACTGACTTACCTCTTCTCCCTAAAACTCTACACCTAACTTCTGCATTACTCACATGGTGACACCACGGAATACGTCCTATACTACGAAGGCAACGGTGGTCAAATACCTGTAACCTTCTCATGTCTTCCACTTTCAATGGCCATGTTTCACAGCCATACAGTAGAACAGAGCGGACTGCTGTGCAGTACACGCGACCCTTAATAGACAAACGAATATCACGGCGGCGCCATAGGTGGCGCAAATTGGCAAAAGCCAATCGAGCCTTTTGTATCCGTGCAGAAATCTCATCGGCAACTAACCCACCGGGTTGATCCTACTTCCCAGGTAAGTGAAGTGGTCAACACACTCAACCACTTCACTCTCTATTGTTAACCGCGGTACCGCTGAAGACCAGTCCTGGAGCAAAAATTTGCATTTGGGTGGTGAAAATCGCATCCCAAACATTCTCAAATTCCCACTCAAAGTGTTCAGAAGACTCTGCATCTTGTCAGCGTCTTCACCTAACAGGACTATGTCATCTGCATATTCTAGATCTAAGGAAAATTCACCTGTGATCCGGTCAACGTCTTTGTAATTAGGTGACGAGAGGGAAACCTCCATAAGAATATCTATGATAAAATTAAATAAGAATGGGGATAGTGGGCATCCTTGACGGACACCACTTGATGAGTATAGCTCCCTGGACAACTCACCATAGGCTCTAACATGCCCACAAGTGTTCGAGTAGAGAGCTTTCAATAAGGTGATGTACTTACTAGGCACGCCTTTCAGTGACAGACACTGCCATAAGACTTCTCGATCAACGGAGTCAAATGCCGCCTTCAGGTCGAGAAATACAGCTATTGTCGGGCGTCTGTAAGCATGCCTATGTTCCAGGACCTGGCGCAGTGTGAATATTTGGTCGATACATCCACGGCCAGGTCTAAAGCCTGCCTGGTTTTCTCGGGCTTGCTGTTCCCGAGCTCCACTCAGGCGTCGGAGAATTATAGAACTTAGGATCTTAGACACTATGTTTGTCAGGCTGATTCCTCTGTGGTTATCACAAGAGGACTTCTCGCCTTTCTTGACTGGTCTAAATGACTGATTATCCCAGTCATCAAGAAAGGCCAGAAGTCAATTTGTGATAACCACAGAGGAACCAGCCTGATGAACACAGTGTCTAAGATCCTACGTTCTATAATCATTAGACGCCTAAGTGGAGCTCGGGAACAACAAGCCGGAGAAAACCAGGCAGGTAGGCTTTAGACTCGGCCGCGGGTGTATCGACCAAATATTCACACTGCACCAGGTTTTGAAATTCAGACACGCTTACCAACGCCCGACGATAGCTGTATTTCTTGAGCTGAAGGCGGCATTCGACTCCGTTGATTGAGAAGTCCTATAGCAATATCTCTCACTGAAAGGCGTGCGCAGTAAGTACATCACCTTATTGAAGGCTCTCTACTCGAACACTTGTGGACGTGTTAGAGCCTACGGTGAGATGTCCAGGGAGCTGTGCTCATCGAGTGGTGTCCGTCAACGGTGCCCACTGTCTCCATTCCTATTCAGTCTTATCATAGATATTTTTATGGAGGTCTCCCTCTTGTCACCTGATTACACTGAGGTTGACCTAATCACAGGAGAATTTTCATTAGACCTAGAATATGCAGGCGACATAGTCAGTCCTGTTAGGTGAAGACGCTGACAAGATTCAGAGTCTTCTAAACACTTTGAGTGGGAATTTGAGAATGTTTGGGATGCGGTTCTCACCAGCCAAATGCAAATTGTTGCTCCAGGGTTGGTCTTTAAGGGTGCCACGGCTAACAACAGAGAGTGTAGTGATTGAGTGTGTCGACCACTTCACTACTTACCTGGGAAGTAGGATCAGTCCTACCCTGGTGGCTCAGTGGCCGATGAAATCTCTGAACGGATACAAACGGCTCGGTTGGTTTTTACCACCTTACGCCACCTATGGTGCCGCCGTGATATCCGATTGTCTATTAAGGGTGGTGTGTACTGCACCTGCACAGCAGTCCGGTGTATTCTACTGTATGGCTGTGAAACATGGCGATTGAAGGTGGAAGATATGAGAAGGCTTCAGGTGTTTGACCACCGTTGCCTTCGTAGTATAGGCCGTATTCCTTGGTGTCACCACGTGAGTAACGCAGAAGTCAGGTGTAGAGTTTTAGGGAGAAAAGGTAAAGCAGTTGACGAGGTTATGCGATGGTTAGGACACGTGTTACGCATGCCTAGCTGCCATCTGCCTCGTCTCACAATGTTGGCCGAAGTAGGCCCAGGCTGGAAGGTGGCCCGAGGTGGCCAGACTAAAACATGGCACTAATATATGAAGTCTCTGACTATTGCCTTGAGCCATGTGGGGCGATGCAGACTAGGTGGTTGGGGTCGGCGGGACAAGAAGAACCAGTGGTTGAGACTCTATGTGATATGGCTCAGAACCGATGTCGGTGGCGCAGATGTATACACCCATTATCCTCATCTTATCGACGCTATACCGAATCCCACCATTTTCTCACTCTTCCTTTCTCTCTTTTCGTGCTTTATGTTTCTTTTGGCTGAACTTTCTTATCTTCATCGTGCACTACGCTGCCTTTTTACTTGATGTACTGATATGAGCTGTGGCAACTTGCACCGTTAAACAGTAATGCCTAGTCCTATGTTGATATTGATGATGATGACGAAGGCAGTATGAGCATGCACCCGAGTCACTGAGATCGATTTTGAGCCATATCACATGCAATCTTCATCCGCCGAGCTCAGTTGTTACCTAGAACCCAACTGAGAAGTCTAGATTTTCCAACATGGCTTAGCCCAGCAGTCAAAAAATCCACAGACTGATGCCACATTTTAGTCTAGTCGCCAGTGACCTTTATCCAGCCTAAACTTAATTCAGTTAATATTGTATGATGGCGTAGAATGTGATTAGTCATGCATAACATTTCCCAGACACTGAAGTTTTACAATCTCATACACTGGCTAATCTCTTTTACCTAGTAATCCACACGTGACTTCCAGGATACTGACGCAGAGGTTTCATGACAAACGACCAGTGCTTCGAAGGCAACGGTGACAGGGCACTTGAAGCTTTCACACGTCCTCCAACTTTGGTGGTCACGTTTCAGACATATAATAAGGCAGAGCAAACTGCTGTATACACGGTACACTCGACTTTTAGTAGGCAATTAGATGTCACACCAACGCCAAAAATGGAGTCAACATCATTCGTAGCTTACCAATATGGTCAAGGAAAAGAAAAATCTGCTCAAATGTTCAGCAAGTGAGATTCATTTCCGAAGTGGGATGGGTTTTGTTAAAAACTGAACACTTTTTTTAACAGCATCAAGATCGACAGTTGATAGCTGTGTATTTTAAGTGGGACATATTAGCAGATTTAATTGATGATGACCAACCGAAAATTCAAGCGCATTAAAGTTACTGCTAGTCCAACAGGCTACAAACGGTTGTCGTTAACTTTCGGAACGTCGCATAGCGAAAAACAATTTCTAGATTGGATAAGATGCATTAGACACGGTTGGTGCTAACGTTGACTCTTTTTAAAGATTTATTACAAATATTTCTCGTTTGCTTCGAATGTTTATAAGTAAACTTAAAAGTGTTTTTCCGATGCTCAGTTCAGCCATGTAATTTCACCTTCAGGAGCTTAAGATTTATTACATACTTCTTTAGGCTGCCTGAAACTTTGAAGATGTAATCAACGTAGTGGCTGATGGCAAACATTATTTTGTCAATATGAATCTTCAGTGAGTTTGTATCCTAATAAGCGCAGTCAGACTTCCAATTGATCTGGACCAGAACTACAATATCAAGTCATCTGAAGTTCTGGTGAGATTAATCGAGGTGTAATCAGTTCTGTTTTATAGACCAACGAACCAAATAGCATTCACACCACTCTTGGTGACAAAAAAAGACTGTAAGGTTATCCACCAGGAAGCTGTAATTTTATGATGCAATGCAGGCAAGCAGTTTGACTATTTTTCCATCGAGTCATTGTCTGGACATTTTGAAATGAGTTTAGTTTTTAATAAGTTGAAATAATACAGCCTCAGAAAAACGAACTTTCCCACTATATGTGGAATATAAAAAGTTAACTGTAGGAAGATTAAAACCCCAGAATCAAGATACATTTCAATCGCATATAACATACGACCGCCATGTTGATAGCCTTCAGATGCCTTTCCACAAGTCACAGCCACTAGGTACCTTGCAAACTTAGTTTCAATGAACACCATAACGATTCCTCAAGGCAACTAGATTTCTGATCATGAACCTAATGATCTCCAACGGAATGACTAATGAAGATAGCTCCTCTGTCGTCTTTTTTAATAATCCTACGGCCGTGAAACAATAGTTTGAAACACCGTTTTTGATAAGACGGGTAGGAACACCTTGATAATCATAATAGGATTATTTTTAAACAGGCCACTCAATTCACACAACTCACTGATTGTTTTATTTTTACGTTTTGTTTAACGTACAACCCATCCAAATGGAAAACCCTGCAGTAATTGGTTGCACAGGAGTGAAACTATAGAATTTTGCTTGCTTCCCCATAACCTAGCTTTTAAGTCTCGCCCTTTCAAAGTTAAACATTTCAACCTAATACTAACTTTAAAGTTATAGTCGTCACGCTTAACTTTGCTTCGTGAACTCTAGTAAATCGAGATGAACTCTTGTAAATGTAAACGATAAGCAATTATTTCCCACCCGTAAGGAGAAATACTGTTACCAACATTACACATGGCCAAAAAGCGAAAGACACAACTCCCACTGGCTGTGTGCTTCGCAGATGGAGAAATCTTAAAGCACTGCTTTCCTGACTGTGGTCAACTGGATTAGACCATGCAACAAACTGTGATGGGGAAGAAGAGGGGCATTCGCTGGATCGACGAAAAGACCCTAGAGGATTTGGACTTCGCCAATGATTTATCTCTAATGTCGCACGAACTCGAAGATCCACAGGCAGAAACCAACAAGTCAACGGAAGAGGCGAGGCAGCGAAGACGGGACTTCTTTTAGGTGGACATAGTGAAGACAGAGGTGATTAAGATACCCAAACAACAACAACAACAACAACAACAACAACAACAACAACAAGCACCAATCACCATCAACGGGACAAACCTAAAGGAATTAGTCTCGTTCACCTACTTAAGCAGCATCGTTCCAACTACACGTGGCACAGATGAAGACATGAAAGCCAGTATCGGGAAAGCAAGACAGACCTTCATTAATCTGAAACCAGAGTGGAGATCTTATGCAATCGGCATAAACAACAAGATCTGAATTTTCAACACTAATTCAATCAAGTCAGTGCTTTTGTGTGATGGTTTAGAGACATGGCGCGCCACGAAAATCGTTTCCAATAAACTATAGACATTCATCAACAGCTGTCACCTTCGCTCACTCAATAGTGAAGATCAGAAGGCCAGAAAGAATAAGCTACAAGGAACTCTGGCTTGACAACGAACCAACTAAGAACCCATCGCAGAAGGAGGTGGAGATGGATTGGGCATACACTGAGAAGACCATTCGGGGACAACACGCGCCAGTCCAGGCCGTCGAGTGGAACCCAGATGGGAAACGACGAGTTGTATGTCTGAGGTGAGGGTGACATGGAAGAGATAGTGTGAGAAAGAGATGACAGCTTCTGGGCTGCCGTGGAGCCAGGTTGAAAAGGCTGCAGAGAGAAGAGTGGAATGGCGACGTGCTACTGAAGCTCTATGTTCCGTTAGGAACCCAAGCGACAAATAATAATATACTGTATATAATGTGGACCGATTTATATGGAGTTCTGTCGGAAACATGTCCCTGATAGGAACAAAATATTGGAGATACTCAAAACAATCATGGTGTGAATTATATTAAACCTGCATCAATAAAATATTTTTATAAAAGCATAATTATTTATGAAAACATACCGGATTTCGCTCCTTCTCACAGACTAAAGTTACTTTACCACCCTAGAATCAATATGCATACAGTTAGGTTTAATTACGTCTTTCTTAGTATTCTCTAAAGAACACAGGAGACTTTCTGTTAACCTAATATAAACATATTCTAGGTTACATCTCCGCATCGCAAATTGTTAAACCCAGCGCGCTTTGGGGTTTAGTCTTTGACTTCAAACTGCAAACTTCCAACACTAAATTAATAGTACACGTAGAGGAACTTTGAAATTTTTATCCTGTCGCTCCTGAATCTTAGGGCTGAATTCTCTTTGTCTGGTTACATCACTTTGGTGGCCGCAGAAGTCTTCACCGCTTGCCTGCATGCAGCCTTAGAGGTAGCGATTATCTGTCTGAAGGTTTTCTCCTGCAAATTTCAAGTCAATCTTTCTGGAAGGCAATGAGAGCTTCCGGAGGGGCCAAACACCTTTTTTCAACTCCTGTTTTCCCAGTTTGCTGGTCTCAAGCCCGGATAAAGAGGGAAGGTTGGGCATAGGCCTAGCAACCTTACACCGTAAAACCAATCTAATCGCTAGAGAAAATCCAAGGCACACAGAAAAGATAAAAAGTAAAATTGAACTTATTTCTTGCTGGAGTGGAAGAGACTAAACGATGCCAGTTGTCGAAAGCCCTCTGGGGGCTAGATGGCCGATGTGTCTTCTCTCCCCTCGATGAAAGCGAAATTAAGAATGGGGACATGAAATGTCCTCAAAGTGTTTAAGGCTGGCTGGAAAGGCTGCTCAGATTGCAAAAGAGATGAGGAGATATAGCATAGAAACGCTAGTAATCTGCGAGGAATCTGCAGAGGGCATGCAAGTGGACTCTCCAAACTGTCAACTGGAGAGTCAGTAATCCACTCCGATATTGTCACCCAAACGACAACCATAAGCACAGCACACTGAGTTGTGGAGTGGTTATCATGATGTCCCCAAGAGCGTCGAAGACTGTCATGCAATGGGATACAATCTCCCCCCGGGATCATGGCAACAACATTCAACTCAAAAGGAAGGAAGGTCACAATCATCCGATGCTATGCACCCATAAATAATGTGGGTCCAGCGAAGAAGGAGGAATTCTACGGACAACTGCAATCAGTGCTGAACAAGACCTCAGTTGGCGGCATCAAACTTCATTCTAATGAGTGACATGAATGCCAGACCGTGAGCGACAACACAGGAAGAGGACCAATCATGAATCGAGGGGCACTTGTGAGATGAACGAGAACATAGAACTGTTTGCAGAGTTCTGTGCATTCGGCGATTTAGTGGTTGAAGGCTGTGTGTACAAACAGAAAGATATTCGCAGGACAGAAACATAGGTTTCACCAGATGGAGGCACTAAAAGTCAGACTGATCTCATCTCAGCCTGAATACAGTGGAGATACGGTCTACTTGACACGACAAAGTTGGCAACATTCAAAGAAGTTGGTTATAGACCACAGTTCAAGTTCAACACCCGAAAACCGAAGAGCGAACCTATTAAGGACATCTCCACGTCAGCTATCAAGACGAAATGGGAGATACCGGGCAACGACCCTGAAGAAACCTGCTTGGAAGAACACTAGAACCCTTTAAAAGCTACATGGAAAGAAACCTGCATAACCGTATTAGGAAGGAAGAAGAAAGAAGACGAGGAATGAATCTAGAAGGACGCATGAAAGCTGATAGAGGGGTGAGAGGAACGTGGCGGTGGTGAAGCAGAAGATCAACCAGTGCAAGGACGCACAGCGGGAAGAGGAACTGAACAAAACCCATAAAAAACTATGCTGGCAGAGAAGTGAAGAAGAGTGCGCGCAAAGACAAAATATACTTCTACGACGCACCAGCAGGTGAAGCGAAACGGGCTGTAGGTCGGAGAGTAAGAGAGAGCTGACAACATTACTTGCATCAAATAACCAGGTTTCTATCTGGGAGGAAAGAGATCAACACAGATGAAGATAGTAATAACAATAATAATAATGACGATATTTATTCCTGAATGTACAGGCACACACCATTTTTACAGGTGTGAATAACTTCATATATAAAATACGTGTATCTTCGTGGAAGTTAGCCTCAATCCCCACCCGTTGTCACCGGAACATATAAGTGCTGATGTCCATATAATGGAACATCCCGGCAGAATAAGTATGCAGAAAATTTACAAGTTGGACAAACGGAAGCATTGTCTTCGCATCAACAAAAAATCCGGGTTTGTATCTAGACATTACAGGTATTACCTGAAGAGAAACAAAGCTTGGAGCTAATGCTTCCGTTTTAACAGTTTGTACTTTTTGCTTGAGATGATGATGAAAAGTTTATGAAGGAGTGTATGCACGAATTGTTCATGTATTGTACTTCATCGATGGTTCCAGGACTGTATAATTCATGCACGTTAATACCATTCCACGACAAAGATTCATAATCTCGATGAATATTATGACTGAAAGCCAAATATCTTCACTTTTCCAGCTCCAGCATCCAGAAGCAATAGGCTTGTTTGAGTGCGTCAAATGGACTCCCAGGACATCTCGTCCGCTGTTCTCATGGGTCGTGACAGCCTTGCAGTTGGTAAGCGTTGGACTTTGCCGGTCACTTTTATAATGAGTAAATCCTAGATTTTGATGATTGTGAAGTTGTATTCCAGTGAACGTTTCTTATTTCTGCTTGCTGTAGTTAGGTGTTCTGGACGTGGTAAAACTGGTTACCCTCCGTGAAGGGTAGTTTCAGCCATGGTCTGTTCCCTAAGTAATTAATTCTCGATGTCAACCAAGCCAACGTTCAGAACTGAATTACTTTTCTACGTCGGGGAAAAAGCAGACAAAGCAGCAGGCAGAGAATTTCAACAAGGAGAGTGTTTTCTATGTTCATGTTTCTCCCTACTTAACTTTCTTTGCTATGGCGTTCATTGTATGTGCTTTTTCTGTAGAGTACTTAGAAATATAAATTCCATGCTGTCATGTAGTGTAGAATTTCTGTTTTGATTACTGTGCTGGGTGGGGCAGAGTGTGGCGTTTGCTTAAGGTGATAACTGATGGACGTCTCCCCAACGCTTCATATGAAAGGTCAGTGTAGGTGTGGTGGCTGTCTCATTATACATTAGGAAGGTCGAGTATACGAAATGTCGTGAAGGAGACCGTTGATGAATTCAATAAGCCGGAAGAGTCAACAGATGATAAGAAGTTAGCCAGTAACCGACAAAGTGCAGAGGTTGATTTGAGGGCCTTCAATTAAGCTAGAAGCCTGTTCCACAACTGAGAGAATTCGACGGTGGAGAAGTTTGCGCGCAAGCAAGACATGAAAGATGGTGAAGGAAACCTGGTTGGCAGAGAGGAGAAACAAGGGAAACGATGTGCTGACTACTTCATAAAACTCTCGAATCGACCACCATCAACACCCGCAACCCGTCCAAAAATATAACTAGCGACCGAGGAACAACGAGTTAACACGATCCCCCCGACAAAAGCCGAGAGGAGCCTGAAAGCCATAAAGCAGCTGAAATCCAGGAAGGCAGCAGGACCAGGAGGAATTCCACCAGAAGCACTGAAAACCAACGCAGAGACAACAGCGGATATGCTGCTACGAAAGGTTCGGAAAGAAGGAAAGGTACCTGACGAGTGGAAGAAGGGCTGGCTTGTCAAACTACCAATGAAGGATGACCTAAGTCTTTGCAAGAGCTGGCGCAGAACCCTGCTCCTGTCCCTGTCCACCCCAAGCAGAATATTAGGCCACATCATCCCAGAGAAACCGAAAGATGCGTTGGATCCGAAGTTATAACTGTAGCGGGCTGGCTGGCTTCAGAGAGAACAAATCATATGTGGATCAAATTGCAACGCTGCGCTACACATCATCATAAAACGGAGCGTTGAATGGCAGTCAACTCTCAACTTCATTGACTTGAAAAAAGCCTTCAACGGCGTCTACCAAAAAGTCATTTGGAAACTCCTTCAATACCACAGTTTCAGTGCCACAAACCTTTATCAACCTCACTCAACAGCTATATGCTTCATGATGCTACATGCCAAGTGATTCACACAGGAAAGCTCAGTGACGCCTTGGAAGTGGAGGCAAGAGTAAGGCGAAGTGGACTGCTATAACCGGTGATCTTTCTGACTATTGTCGACTGGATTAGACCATGCAACAAACTGTGATGGGGAAGAAGAGGGGCATTCGCTGGATCGACGAAAAGACCCTAGAGGATTTGGACTTCGCCAATGATTTATCTCTAATGTCGCACGAACTCGAAGATCCACAGGCAGAAACCAACAAGTCAACGGAAGAGGCGAGGCAGCGAAGACGGGACTTCTTTTAGGTGGACATAGTGAAGACAGAGGTGATTAAGATACCCAAACAACAACAACAACAACAACAAGCACCAATCACCATCAACGGGACAAACCTAAAGGAATTAGTCTCGTTCACCTACTTAAGCAGCATCGTTCCAACTACACGTGGCACAGATGAAGACATGAAAGCCAGTATCGGGAAAGCAAGACAGACCTTCATTAATCTGAAACCAGAGTGGAGATCTTATGCAATCGGCATAAACAACAAGATCTGAATTTTCAACACTAATTCAATCAAGTCAGTGCTTTTGTGTGATGGTTTAGAGACATGGCGCGCCACGAAAATCGTTTCCAATAAACTATAGACATTCATCAACAGCTGTCACCTTCGCTCACTCAATAGTGAAGATCAGAAGGCCAGAAAGAATAAGCTACAAGGAACTCTGGCTTGACAACGAACCAACTAAGAACCCATCGCAGAAGGAGGTGGAGATGGATTGGGCATACACTGAGAAGACCATTCGGGGACAACACGCGCCAGTCCAGGCCGTCGAGTGGAACCCAGATGGGAAACGACGAGTTGTATGTCTGAGGTGAGGGTGACATGGAAGAGATAGTGTGAGAAAGAGATGACAGCTTCTGGGCTGCCGTGGAGCCAGGTTGAAAAGGCTGCAGAGAGCAGAGTGGAATGGCGACGTGCTACTGGCACCCTGTATTCTACTGGGAATCCGGGCGTCAATCGAATATCGAGTAAACGTTGGGTTGATCGAGTATTATGTCAGGGTAGACTGGTCAACATGGCGCGAAGGGTACTTATGAAAACTTTTCGTATAGTGACTACTTGAGTATTGGGTGGATCTTACTGCATTGCCAGTGTTGTTGAAAGCATGGGTGGATCAACGCACCATCATTTACTGCCGGTTATCGATCATGGCAACCCGTCCGCCTAGGCGTACTTATCGGGTTTTCGTTTGAAAGGGTACCTGCAATCGATTCCTTCAGAAAGCTGTCTTCACTACTCGTAACCCACGAAAGAGATTTTAGATCTCACCCTCATCTGTGTCTTTTTGGGGAGTATACAAATGGAGTTGTCACGAAACTGTCTGCTTTTGATGGATATTATTGTCCTGTTGGGATGGTTTTCTTGGTGGAACATCCTGTCAGATGTCATTGGGTCACCCGTTTTCCTTCGACATTTTAAGGTGGAGGCGGTGTGCATGTTAATTACCCGTTAGCCTGACAAATGATCTTGTCGTCCTTCTCTGCAGCTGCTCTAGGGTGTAGGTGTCTGCAATTGGTAAAGGATGGGGGTGCTGTATTGAACATAAGTCCAATTTAGGCACTAAATACTACAAGTAACGGTCCAATAGTTAGTGCTCTTAGCTGCCCGTTTAGGAAGTGCATGACGACGTTCACCTATGCCATCACACCCCTATAGTTGGCACAAGTATGCAGTATGCTAGAGAAGTTAATTCCATGGTCCTTCTTTGTAGATAGCTTGGTGGTTGTGCAATTGTTACAGGTGTGGCTGGGTTTCATAGCTTTCACCCTGAAAAGATACATCACGTTGCTCTTCCCTAGGTTAAGGCCCAAACCATTCTCAGCTGGCCAGGACCTCAACGGCAGCAGATTGTCTTGGAGTATCATAGGAACCTCTACCCTACCTACTGCCCTCCGTATTTCGATGCTGTCGGCAAATAGTGGCCGTAGCTTACTAAATAGGAGAACGGACGAGAAGGCGTGGGTAGGGGGGTCATTTGTAAGCGGTAAAAACAAGACTCGTCCAAGCAATGCACATTTAGAAACTCCTGTTCTTTCAGTCCTCCAGGTTGGTCGAAGTCTTTTCGCTTTAACACAGAATTCCCTGTCCTCTAGAAATGCCGTGAGCCATTCTTTGATTGGTTCAGTGGTGCCCAATTTTTCGAGTTTAGCAAGCGTGATGTGGTATAGGATGCCGTCGAAAGCTCTGGCTAAGCCTAGATTGGTGACTTGGATTATTTGCTTGTTGTCTCAGCTGTTGGATCGGTCACACCAAACGGCCATCAAGTTTGTGACACCTGACCTTCCGCTTATAAAGCCGCGTTGAATGGTATAGGGGATGTTGTTCCCATTTAGGTAGTCCTGAACAACGTATCTAACCGGGTCTTTTGGTACCTTGGAGGGTATGGAAAGTAACGCTTTTGACTTGCCATTTCACGGACATTTTCAGTCTCCTCCGTGGAAGATTGGCGTAAGAATAGCGCACTTCCATTCATAATGCACTTGGCCTACTTACAAATAGGGCGCGAACACAATGCGTATGGTTATACTCTGCACTTTGGCACATTTTCTGAGGAACACCTGTCCTATGTGCTCACAGCCAGGAGATTTCCCTGTTCTGGGTGTTCAAAGTTCCACAAGGGCTTGGTTTCAAGATATCTTTACGTTCATCAGCTTCGCATTGCAGTCCTGGAACTTAGTCTCATTACCGGATTTTGGTGGCTGGTGTATTACTGTATTCAGCTAATCGTAAAACTGGCTGCTCAACAGTTACGCTTCTCTGGTCGGTCCCGTAATAAGGCTTACGCCTTCGTTCACCGGTTTTCATTGTGATAAGTTGCAGATTAGCTGTTTGGCCGGGCCGTTCTGATATCTGCAATTGTTATTGCGAGCTCTAACATTACATACGCTGCCCTATTTATCGTAAAGAAAAAAGTTTGGTTCCTTGTGAGACGTTTGCCACCTATACCATGCCCTCGTTTTCCTCTTCAATTGCATCTGGGTCGCGCGAGTTGCCCAAGAACATCTGGAAAGAGATGGTCTGCTCACTTTCAGAACTGTATTTTCCAATGGGCCACATGTATCTTTTATGTGCATCCACTGTTCGACTGTCAATCAAGAACTCCATTCCTGTGGCCATGGTGCCTTCAAGAGTTCATTATTCTTGAGCTGATAATCTGCCTTCCGGAAACAGCGGAAAGTTTGTAGGCCAACTGCCGACGGTTTGTCTCTAGTTATAGTGGGAGGTCTCACCACTGAGTGATTGCCTATGCCTAGGGGTTGGGGGTTGAACACAGATATCATCCACCAAAGGGCCATCTTCTTTTATACTGTCTGGTCCCCATTGGATGGTTTTTTCAACTTTTTCGGTCAGTTCTTATGCCATAAACGTATTTCACAGCCTACTTTCTAAAGATTGATCTCTGCAGCTTACTTCCAATACTGGGTTCCGTGCCCATGTGTTGAAATCGCCATGAAGGACTACGTGGTTATTAGCTTCTGAGTTAGGTGCCGAAATGGCGGCGAACATTTGTCTAATTTCTGCAGTGTACAGCCGAGACCTGTATACCATCCCTAGTAGGTACTTTGATTTGCAGTCAAATAGCACCACAAAGAGCCCGGCAATTGGTTGAATATACTGTCAGCCGATTCCTCGGCTCTCAGATGAGCGCTGACACATATGGCCCTCCCTTACCCCGTCTTTGAGCTGCCTGTCCTCTAGGACCTAGGTATTTCCTGGTCTGGGATGTCTGATGAGAGCTAGATCTTCTCAATAAAAATTATATTTGCAAGCAGATGAGGGCACGCTCTTCTTAGCTCCAGTAGTTTACTTCTAAAACTGCATTGTTGGAGGAGCCTGTCAGGGAGCTACGTCAAGGGCTGAATAATCCAAGGTGACCTGTACGAAGGCTGTTGTTTTGTCTTATCGGATTCCGGCTGCCAGCCATTACCGGACTTGAATAATAATGTCCGCAGCGCTCTTGGAAGCTGCCCTCTGCCGTGTAGCACGGCGGACCATGATTTACTCTCGAGGCATCTTATCGCACCTTCTATTTGATCTTTCACGCCATACCATGCTGTTAAGGCCTCTGTGAGTTATGCCTTAGGGCTGAAGCGTACAGCTAGCAACCTCGGTCTAAGGATAGTCTGGAGGTGAGGCCTTGATGGTCTACTCACTCTACTGGTAGACAAGTTTTCGAGTCCCATTTTTGTCGCCAGCCATTTCCACCGCCTGATATCGTGCAGCCAAAGACCATAATTTTGGACCTTTCCGCTAGTTGATGTATTCCGTGCACTGTCATGTTGGCAGCCATATGCAGATCACCAGGAACGGACTTTGCTTCTGCCCCTCTGGTGACCCATAGTTTATCTGGCCTTCCCCTGGTGCCGCAGGAGCTTATGATGCCTGGTAGGGCGGCGGCTACGGGACATTAGTCACGCGGTTGTAAGTAGCAATTTTACTTTCAGTTGGTTAACTGATGCCTGCTCATCCTCATGTTATGGTTCGAGGTTGATTTTTCATGATAAACACTGAACTAAGACATGCTGATTGGGGATGGACGAAGCACGACGTTGCCCACCGCTGCTCCAGCTGCTAATTGTAGAAATGGAGAATCACTTTTCTTCAGCCCCTGCCATCGGATCATCATAAAACACTGTTCGTCAAGAACGGTTACACTTCTTGGCATGGCTGATAAAAGGGCTATGAAAGTCTTTACAGTGAGTCTTTCCTTAAACGCCCACAAACAGGGCTAGTACGACCTGTCAACTCAAGGGTTCACAGTCATTGATCTTTTTATGTGGGAAGTAGGGGTTTGCACCGAGTTGATTCGATCATGGTTTCTTAACTTCCTTCCAGTATTCTTGTAGATAACGGATTTCCGAGTGTGTTAAAAGATAAGATACCCTAATCCTGAACTGCCTGTCTAGGATACAGAACACCAATGTTGAGTTGGCTCCTGTCCAAATACTCGGCAATGTGTGCATGTTTAACATTTTAAACAATCTCAATAGAATAGGTCGTACAGACCAGCCGCTAACTTATCACCGGTTCCTTGGGCACATCCCAAAAGCGGTACTTTTCTGAAGCCCGTTCTAGCTGTTTGAATGCAGCACTCAAGGTTTTGTCGCACAAACCTGTGATATGGTGTCTAAAAATGTTTTCATAATGGTTTTTGAAGGGCTCTTGAGGGAACCCAGGTACTCGGAGCAGTTTCTCCCAGCTCTTATGACAGCGTACGTCAACGACAACCATTTTGAAGTCTTTTGTCTTCTAAACTCAGATGCAGGAGTTACGTCCGTTGTGTACAGACGGTTACCGCTGTCACAAAAATTTATAACTGCTCGTTCTTTAGTGTCAAATCAAAAACCATAGATTCGGTGTGACCTAACGTGAGGTGCTTTACTCAGAGCCTTCAGAATTCGTTGAACATGACATCTTCAGACAGCTTTTCTGTGTGAGCTGCTACCCACTTCCCCCTCCGCATGCCTGCCAGCATAACGCGAAACCTCCAAGTATCAGAAGAAATATGCTGGTTATATAAAGTGGGTGGCAGTTCAATACCACATAGTGGCTACCGGTATTGTATCCTGAATTGACTTTAGCATCTTCGGTTTACCTGTAGTCGGTTGTGATACACGGAAATACTAAATCGCGTGGTAAATGGCCTTCTATCGGTGCTGCCAAGAAGCAAGACAGCTCCTGAGAGCAGTCAATAGTTTTAGGCCTTTATTTGGCTCAGCAGCTGAAATTGTCATCCGTTTAATATGATATTAACCCGGTAGTTGGACATTTCTGGTTAAACTGATAGCAGCAATAACGCTTCAGTCTGCTTAGTAAACTTCATCAGTGTAGCCGAAAATGACGCGCCTTTGTGCAGAATGGGCTCTGTCACCTCCTTTTAATCCCAGGCTGCCGAGAGAAGTTCTCTTGACATCCACCAGATTAGTTGCTTTCAGTGCGGGTTACCCTATTTCTATTGTAAATGGTTCCTGGTCTCTATCATTTATACCACTCAAACAGTTAACCAAGATCAGCCTAAGGTGCGAAGCCGTCTTCTTCCAGGATGGCACTCCAGACCTTAACGTCGTCAAATAATGACAGCGGTGACAGAGCGCTCTTTGGTATTTCGTCCCTGTAAAATAAAAACAGTAGTGGTTGAAAAATAGTGCCTCGGGAAACGCCACTTGTGAAAACTGCCACCATCACGGCATCCCCCATTCACCCATACTCTACCTTATATCGTGCAAATGCTCCTCCCAGTCCCTGTGTGATTTTAAAGGCCACCCAAGCAAGAAATGAAGTTCCTGCCAAATTTCGGTGTTTTAGGAAAATCTGCCTTTCCAGTCAAAATGGAGAAACCCGCTTGGTTACATCGAATGTTGCTAGGGTGGCCCTTAAAGTCACTCTAATCCACGCTTACATTCCACTTCAAAATATCCGGTTCACACAGCCCCTTTGTGAACTCCGTGGCACCACAAAGAAGCTCTACCAAAACCAGTAATAACCACGCCCACAGGAAGCTTTTCCATCCCAGGTTCTAGCCCGGTTTTCTATAGGTGAGAGTAGACTCGTCAAAAAAGAGCGTCCAACCGAAAATTCGTTTTGATTTTGTTTCAATCTGCTGTATGTCTTCGAACGCCTTAGTATCCAACTACACGCTATCTTCCCATCACACTAGCCAAGATACCACTAAGACCAGCAGATAATCAAGTGGTGACCAGTTGTCCCTTGCCTCTTAAACCGCAAGACTTATGATAACTAACTTACGGCCCCCATAAGACCATACCCGGGATAAGCATATTTAGAGTGGCTCCCGCGTGCGTGTAGTAACAATTACAGCAAACAGTCACGGCACTCCAGAGTGTAGCACATGTGACACCAGCGACTTTACTGGATTTAGATATCTGAGAAGTATGGAAACCACCTCCTATGTGATCTCAGTGGGTCCTATTTGAGGAAAGTCAGTAGTGGCACCGGTACCCAGAATTCCACCTTTATGCCGGCATAAAACACAAGGGTGATATAGATGAAACATCCGCCTCAGTTAAGCCAGGTTCCTCTACGTTTTGTGACTCACAAGCATTTATTATGAGACAAGCGCCTCCTCGCTCTTTCTACATTTGCTGCTGGCAGGTGAGAACAATCATTTAGGATAGCTCAAACGTTTCGTTGCTTTTCAAAATGAGCCAATCTTACAGGTGTTTCCCCTCTCCAGTTTGTACCTTAACCATGGAGGTCTGTGGGAAGGTGGCTGGAGGCAGACTTAGGAATAAAAGTGTGTTACGTCGCTAAATAAATTCCCCAAGTTTCCGACATCCCTGTCCTCTAAAAATCCTTATTAAAGGGCCGGCTAGCCGAACCTGCTTGACCCCCAGTCGCTGACTTAACAGCCCAAAAAATTGGACAACAAGAGATGAATTCACCAATCAAATCACCTATTCTCAACCGAGGCGTAATTGCTACGACGCAACTGTTATTTACCGACGGGGCAAGTATGTCGGATCCATCAAGACCCTACGCTGGTATGTGAAGACTAGGCCAATTACCGTGTAGAACAAATTACACTCCAAGCCAGCGTACTCTCTAAAGCAGCCAACAACAGGCTTTTGATTGGAGCATTTAAGTAAATAACGGAAGAACAGGCAGTACAGGGACACCACTAACGTAATGACACACCGACCGGATATGAATGCCGATCGTTCTCTCCCAGTACCTTGTTTTTCACTAGGCGGCGAAGATGACAAGAAGAAGACCGACTGGAGACTGTAAGAAAGACTCTTAATTTGATTAATTGCATCATTTATATGCGGTTTTCGTTAACATATAGGACCATCACGTCTGAATTTGGATACTTACTTTAATTAGTCAAGTGTATGACAAAATTTTTTAATGAGGTTATATCTGATCATGCAGCGATATGAGGCAGAGGCTAAAATTCAAAACTTCTACCATAGCACCCGATGACTTAGAGTGTCGAGTTTCATTTAGGCAGCTTCCCATTACCTCCCCTCGTAGTGGTGTATAGCTTTCTTTTTGGATCCAGTTGGAAGTGCTTGGGACTTGTTCCCTGTCTGATTGACATTCTGGCAGTGGTGTACTGTCTTCGTTTTGCGTCCTGCGCCCCTACAAGTGGCATATGAAGGGTATCCAACAGAACCAGAAGCACAAAATTTGGCTTCCTATTACCCGATATCTCCACCAAAGGTAGTGCGCAGTTGGCGTGCCTGATGCATATCTGTCTTTCTGCCTTCCGCCTTGCACTAAACACTTCCTTGACGTCCAATCACTTTCTCGTATATTCTTTTTGGCTACTATTTTCCATTTTTCCATTCCTCTGCCCCTGTTTTATTTGCTTAGGCTTAATGGCAGGGAGGAGGGTTTTGGCTTTTCCACAAAACATTATGACTGACTCGGGGCCGGAGGATTTGGTATAACACGGTAGGGCTACCAAAACTTATTCAGTATCTTCTCCATTTTTCTTCCCCCTTCGCTTTTGATTAGGCTCGTCTTACTACATCCACGTAAAGTTCTGCCCAAACATTTGACTGTGGATGATATAGTAGCACAAGAATATGTTGAATGCAAAGGTGGTTGCAAAAATCAGAGAACTCAGACGGTACCGTAATGAGTCAGCAGTGCTTCAGGAGTGACAAGACAACAAGATAGAAGACACAAATGACTGACGGTTGCACCAGGATTCATGCGCTGTGTATGCAGAACTTCTGGCCATTTCGAATATGCATGGATGCGTATCGTGAAATTTGTACGATGCAATGGTCTAGTGAAATCAACATGTACCTGGGACTGTGGCTTACTTGTCAGTGTCCGAGAGCGTAGTTCTGCCCAGCTTGGGAACCCTAAGGCTTGAGGACATCTGCCTCATTGACAGAGAATGTCTTCAATATGTGCGTCAGTGCTGAGTCAGTGAGCATGGCTAGGAGCGATCGACTTCGTTCTACCAACACCAGGATGAGGGGAGCGAAGTTGACGGATAAAGTGGCTGCGCAGATAAGCAGCAACCATCATAGCATTGGTGAAAATTACATTGTCGTTAGCAATGAAAAAGGGCTAAAGCTGTTGGTAAAGCTGCGCGGGCTGACTGAGTCGGATAACTTTTGATACCTGATACAAAAATGGATCACTTGCAGTATACTTGCAGGACACTGAGACAGATTACATGTATGATTTGTCATAATTACTTAAACTTTTTAGGTTATGCACATTTGAACCTTTTAAGGACTAAGTGCTTTTTGAAGGCGGGATAGTATTATCGAGTCCGTTAATGAGGGGCAGTATATATTTAAGTATAGACGGTGAACCGGTTTATTCAGATATGGTGCCAACCTGCGTAAGCGCTGTGTCTTGTTTGTCGACGATAGAAAGCGTACAGAATCTGAAGCATTATGAACAAGGCACACCTACAGTTTAATAGATTGTTCTGCTGGGTTAACCCGAACGGATGGGTGACTGATTAAATCCCATCTGGTGACTGGCGCTCATCAAATTGCGTCAGCCCTGGTGCCGGTGAGATATCTGACTGTCTGCTAAAGGGTGAGTGTACCGCACTACAGCTAGCCCACTCCCGTCACCTAGGTGTGATACACAGCCATTCAAATTAGAGTACATAGAGAAATTATAGGTTTTCAGGAACGGGAGTCATCGCAATATCCCTCGCATATGGCAGAATCAATCTGCAACCATTGTTGATATCGTGCAAAATGTACCACGTAGGGCAGGCAAGTCAGTCAATGGGGTCGTGAACCTTCAGCGACTAACGTGGCTTGGACATCTATTTTGTATGTTATGCCACGGCCTACCTCAACGCATGGTGATGTGAGAATCCGAATCACACTGGAAAAAAGCTCAGGACGGACAGATGAAAGCACGGAATTAGGCCACAGAGTCCCTGACCACAGTTCTGAGTCACATGAAGAGGTGTTGACCTGCCATTTGGGGTTCAAAAGACGACAGGAATCAATGGTCGGAGAACCTTGGTAATATGTCTCAGAACCACTCGCGCTGTTACGGACGTACTCACTGTTTGACGTTTTTAATATCTGATTTCACATTTCTATTTCCTCCCACGCTCGACTTTGGTGTCTCCGTTGCCCTATCCACTTGTTTTTCTCATATCTGCCTGTCCGCCTGATTCTGGTCAATGAAGCTCATCCCACCTAGCATGATTTACTTGTAATATTGTCACTGACCGGTATTATTTTTCACTCATAGGCGCCAAGGAAAACAAAGTTTTTTAAGGTTCATTCGTTAACTTAATCCAGGTTGCTTGCAATTTGCTGGCGTCAGTAGGTCCAAAGTGGGTACAAGGAATCTCGACAGTGATGAATAAAAGAGCGCGACGCGCAAAAATCTGGAGAACCCCACCGAACATGTAGATTCGGCGAGACGACCAGGAATTGACTCTAATTTTTAGTAGCCCGCCTTTAGTGTTATCCTCCAAAAAGTTTTGTGAAGCCTAGTTATACACGTAGTTTTATGTTTCTGGAACATCATTTTGTGATTTAGTCGGTCAAGGGCCTGGAGATATCCAGCAGTGCTGTTTGAAAACGACTTCCTTCCTCGACGGATGGATCCCACCCTCTTGTTCTTACAAATATAGTGCTGCGCAGCAGGTTCTATCTGGAAGCATGTTATAGCTTGGATACAGCTCGTTTCCACGGCAGCCAAGTATTTTCCGATTAAGGTCACCCTCTCTCTGACCCGAAAAAGATTAGGTGAGGGAAATCGGTCTGGACTTTAAGGTGGCTTGTTACTCACAGTCTTCGTGAAACTGTGCAGCATTGGCAATCCGACAACCAGAAGACAGTTTTCATTCCGATGAATGGTTTTCAAAAATTGACCAGTAGTCAGCAGGGGGCGCATCCAAGCGTTCTTGCCGTAATCATGGCCCATGATGGTAGTATGAAGAAGATCTTCAGGTTTTCAAGCAGTGCAAAATTTCTCCAAACCGGGCCATCTTAAACCCAACAAATGTTTAGCGACTGAAAAGTAAAGCCGACCATAAAACGAGGAGTCTAAACGTCCCTTGCCGACAAGAACTGCATAAAATCAACAAGGTCAGTCTCATGATGATTGCTCATTTCGGAACAATTTTGCGCTGAAGAAGGTGTGGGGAAGCAACTCAAAGGATACTGGAGTGTGGCCACCACATCAAACGAAGTCATTTATTTATAAGTCGCATATCCTCACTTTCTTGGTAGAGCAAATAAGTCAAGTTTACTTGCTTGTGCCCGCAGTCCTGACCGGCTGATTCCCTCAGATGTTTGTTGAACTGGTATCCTGGTGCTAGTTCAGTGGATGCCAAACAACTTCTAAACCGCATTTTTAATACTGATAACGGAGCTTCAGTTGAATTCACCTGTCAGCAGTACGTTGGTGAACCTTTTCCTAACGTCGCCATCATCAAATAAGGCTCCTAAATTAATCCCTCAGGGTACCTATTAACTCAGAAATTGCTCCAACCAAACTACTTCCGCATTCGCATTTTGAACGACGACACAACACTGCGCTTCTTTCTTATGTTTTGGAATCTTGCACAGAGATTTCAGTACATTTGATGTCTGTATTTAACAGTTTCCAAATTCAGTGACAGTCTAGAGGTTTAGCTGAACAGGTGGGCTTCGTAGTTTTCAAGTTAACTGGTACTTCGTCTGATGATCATAACAATAATAATAATAATAATAATAATAATAATAATAATAATAATAATAAAGGTCTTTTTTCAAACAAGACTTTTGGTGCAGCGTGAAACTCTTGGCAAGCAACGGTCCAACAACTTCGTTTCCCGTTAAATATCTTTCAGCGACACAGTCATCGCATTTGAACAATGTCAATAGTAACGTTACTTAAAGCCAGTGTGAAACAGGTGCCTGGTATTACTTTAGCACTTGGTTTGGACTGGCGAATGAGAAAAATATTAAGCGTAGTTTTAGCGATGGTTGTTTTTTCAGCCGGCACCAAAATCTGCAGTTTGACATGGTTATCCAAGAAATGGTAATGCAAAGTATTTTTCGCCCTTCTGAGCACATCCCTACCGGCGTATCGTCTGTTCTCTGGTTTGCTGTTAGCTTGAGAAACGGTGGTTTGCAACCATTTTAGAATTGCCCTAGAGTACTTATAGCATTTAAAGGATATATTTATGTGACTTACACCAATTAAAGAGGATAGATTCGATGAAGTAAATTCGTTGAAAACTTTTCAAAAGCCCAAAGTCTAAGCAGGTCACCAGGTGGGCGTCGGATGTGTTCATCGCCAGCTAGCTGGCCAGAGCAGTCTCCTAAGTTTTAATCCGTTGTCACCTATATGAACGATTTCGACTTACTTTTAAAAGGTAGTGACATATATGTCTGGGTAAATCCGCAGCAATTATTTAATTTAGTCCCCAACCGTAACGCATGCTTGTTGGAATCAAATTGATTTTCGTCTGAGTGATAACAGATTTTGTTGTCTCATCGTCTTATTTCAGCTTCATCTCTTTCGATCCCCATCCAGTCGTGGTTCGTCTGACTGGTATTCGCACTTGTTGTTTCACACAATCTTTGCTTAAGTAATCGCTAGTGAAATCATAGAATATCCATTCATCTACCGGTCTTTCTCTTTCGGGCTCCAGTCTATCGCAATTCATGGCTCCGCCGGTCGCAAAAATGAAAAATACTTGTCGGCATTCTGCATAAACACGGCTATGCGGCTTCTGTAATTGATATTGTTATGAAGAAAACTTTTCTGCCTATATTTTTTAGGTATCGATCCAAACCGTCAGGAAACCACATTCCACAAGCTAAAGTGCTACTTTGCGGTGGCCTGCGGTGTGTAGCCCTATTAACCCGAAAGGTGGAGACTTCACAACTGTTCAAAGCTTATGCCATCAGATACTACTACTGAACAAGTTAAGCAGTCAGAAACCATTCGGCCTGGACTGCGGAATTTCGCCAGACGGGTCACAGTGGTCTAAACACCGGACTCTCGTTTTGCTTGTTTGGGGCAGCCGTGGCCGATGATGCACCCGGACAGATACAGCGCAGAGGGCTAAATTAGTCTGGTCTTAGTCGTTTGCGCGGGCTGAGTTTGTCCGGGCACACCGATGGCCAGCCCAGACTCACACTAGCAGCGTGGCTTCCCCGTGCCTAGATCGCTCTAAGTTGGTTGGTGGAATGCTAAAGATAAGCCTGAGTGGTTTCTAACTACTCAAGTCGTTCAGTGGTTGTATCCGTCGCCAGTTGATGACGCCTTCCGTCGGAGTTCCCACCTTGTGATCTCGTCTGGTTGGTTTTCAGCGGAAACCCCATTGACACCAGAGTTGGGCGACTGAAAAATTACTCAGCCGCAAGAGGCGTCAATATGGACCGCGAAACGTGAATCATTCGCAATGCGTTCACTTTAATTACACACTAGGCATACAGTAATTAAGGAAAGAGAGGGCTACCCAGCCTTTTGTTGTGCAGCCTTTGCATCCAAAAGCCAATCTAGAACCCAAGATACTTATAGTAATAGCAATAATAATTTATCCTTGTATGTACTGTTCGTTGTAGAAAAGTAATTCAGTTCTGAACGTTGGCTTGGTTGACATCGAGAATTAATTACTTAGGGAACAGACCATGGCTGAAACTACCCTTCACGGAGGGTAACCAGTTTTACCACGTCCAGAACACCTAACTACAGCAAGCAGAAATAAGAAACGTTCACTGGAATACAACTTCACAATCATCAAAATCTAGGATTTACTCATTATAAAAGTGACCGGCAAAGTCCAACGCTTACCAACTGCAAGGCTGTCACGACCCATGAGAACAGCGGACGAGATGTCCTGGGAGTCCATTTGACGCACTCAAACAAGCCTATTGCTTCTGGATGCTGGAGCTGGAAAAGTGAAGATATTTGGCTTTCAGTCATAATATTCATCGAGATTATGAATCTTTGTCGTGGAATGGTATTAACGTGCATGAATTATACAGTCCTGGAACCATCGATGAAGTACAATACATGAACAATTCGTGCATACACTCCTTCATAAACTTTTCATCATCATCTCAAGCAAAAAGTACAAACTGTTAAAACGGAAGCATTAGCTCCAAGCTTTGTTTCTCTTCAGGTAATACCTGTAATGTCTAGATACAAACCCGGATTTTTTGTTGATGCGAAGACAATGCTTCCGTTTGTCCAACTTGTAAATTTTCTGCATACTTATTCTGCCGGGATGTTCCATTATATGGACATCAGCACTTATATGTTCCGGTGACAACGGGTGGGGATTGAGGCTAACTTCCACGAAGATACACGTATTTTATATATGAAGTTATTCACACCTGTAAAAATGGTGTGTGCCTGTACATTCAGGAATAAATATCGTCATTATTATTATTGTTATTTTTTACAGATACGTTTGCAACAGCTAGAGATGTACAACACTGTGAAAGACCTCGGAATCGCTCACTCCAGAAGTTTGACCTTTGCGGAGTATGCAGATTCAATAGTTTCCAAATGTAGACGACTCATTGGTCTTCTACAAAGAAACAAACTGACACCCGAGGCAAAACGTGTACTGTACGAGTTTATGGTTCGCCCAATATAAGGGTATTGCACGGTTATCTATGGTGACACGAAGGTGTCGGACAAAATTTGAGTAGCGAACATTCAACGAAGGTTTACTTGGCGCCTACTAATTACATAACGAAGGGCTTGCATACGAAGCAAAATGCAAAAATCTAGAACTAGAATCACTCTGGCTGCGACGCCTGAGGCTCAACCTAACATTTCTTTTTCGCTTTTTATTCGGGAACTCTTAAACGAAATGTGTTGTCACTTTTAAATCCACGCAGGCATATAATCTACGTAATACAGAGTACACCATCCCAATAAATAAGTATCGCGTAAAACTTCTATGTAGGTTTTTCACAACGCAATACGGTATGCTGTGAAACAAACTTCCCTCTCCCATGTGAGCATGTCTATCTCTTGGCCAGTTTCAACGATTACTTAGAGAATTCCTCCTATCTAACGATTCTCATCGATTCGTTGACTGCCAGACCATAAGCGGCAATACCACGTTTAATGGTGCTACTGGTACCTAGACTCAAGGGGGACCAGCAGCAATGACGGAAGTATACAATGCCGAAAACTAAACGCATTAGCCGAGTTAAAATCTAATTTTTTTTTAAAAATGACCAAGAGTGAACAGGAAGCGGATTGCGATACGATTTGCAACAGTGAACTCAGTGGCTACTCTAATGTAACCTACATTTCTTCATAACCTAAATGATCCCACGACTTAACACCTGTTTCTTAAAATTCGTCCATTGAAATAATCTTTTTATTCCTGATTGATAAAAGGACTGTTCGTCGGTGAATTTTCATAGCATGTAACGTGTTTCGTTATTTTACCTTTGTTATCAGTACTTACATGTGGGTACTCTGCACCACCATATTGTTTCGGTAGCCCAATATGGTAATACTCAGCAGGCAACACCATGATCATCCCCCCGTGACCAGACAAAGGGTGGTTACCATCTTAGAAAACACCATGAATTTCACTTAAATGTTTATAACTGCGTCAAACGTTTGCACGTAGGCATATAACAAGTGAATACCTGATCCGAAATCCTCAAATCTCTCTATTTGGTAGTGATATCTTCGGCTTCGGACTAATTATCATTACCGTAGTGAGTACCTTCATCTTTTTCCACCTAAGCTTACCTCTAAACAGTTGGTTTTGGATACTTCTTCAAGTAAGTTTTGTAGTCAGTACAAAGAACTCACCCAGATGTATCATGGTTGATCTACTGCTGCATATTTTTGTGCTCCTGTTCCGAATTTCGCCTGCTGCTCGCTTTTGTTATTCACTTTTCAGGTTTACCTGACCAGTCCTGCATTCAAATGGAATCCTAGAGATCGCATTTGTCAGTGTGCACCTTGCCATCAACACCTTATTAAGAACTCACACACCCCAAGGTCGTGACTGTGATGCGTCTCCACCCACAAGAATATTAGAAGATTCAAACAATAACTGAATAATTCCCAATTTCGAACTGGGCCTACTTCAACACACCTCTTATATGCCATGAATAACGGTATCTAATGTATAGCTTCACACTGAACATAATAGTCATTTCTCATTACCAAAATGATCAAACCTGTAAACTGGTTTGTATTCAAGTAACCTATATTGTATGAAATATATATTATTGTTATTTAGCGGTGAAAAAACTTTGGTCATGCTTTTTGCCGCCTCTTTTTCATCCCAGTTAATGAAAATTGCAGTCTGAAGGAAAGAAGATTTCACGTCACACACAAATGGTGCACTCTAAGTAAAATGTTGCATTTTTGTTATGTTTTTGGGCTGTATGGCAGAAATGAAAGTCATGTTTAGTGAGTGCGTAAAAGCATCATCCATGAAAAAAGGGAGAACAGTTAGACGAGTCAGCTCTAAGGGAAAAGTAATTCCGGCCAAGCCAATCAATTTTTCTCATTTGAAGTATCTTGTACATAGAAGGAAGTGGAACTACAGATTTTATGTGTTGTTGGAAAGAAATGCGTCTCTAGGTCCACTGAATTGTTAAGGTATACTGCACATACAATAATAAATAATACTGACAGCAATATTTCGGTACCCTGACGAAAAGTCCTATCTTTGTTTGTTCATGACAAGCTGGACATTTGTCCACCGTAGCCTCCATAATGCTCTACGTCGCTCATGACAGCTCGATAAACAATTGTGAAATTCCACTGCCGACAAAGTTGTATGTATTTCTCTGAATTTTTGCATGCTGTTTACAGCTGGAGTGGACGAAATTGGGCCAGTCAACCACTCGGAAGTAGAGCACTGCAGTAAATGCATGATTCCTTGTGACACTGGATGAACAAATACCAAGAAGCTTATTGGGAGGATTTTCGTGTGGTGCCATAAGAATGTGCACCGCCGGTTGCACGATTGCCGAGACGTTTCTTGGGTATTGAGGCAGGGATGCTTTAGAAAAGTTTGATGAAATAATGTAATTCCAACCTAACTGCAGGTTTCCAAGATTCTGGTTACAACGAGAGTATAGAAAAGAGAGAGCGGGTAACCAAGGCACAAGGAAGCTGTTCACACGTATATTTTAACTCATGTGCATGGTGTCATACCTACCACTTTTGTATAGCCTTAGATTTCATGTGTACATTCTGATTAAAAATTTGCTATTCACTGCGTTTTCAGTAAACTTTTTTTGAGGGGCTATATCTGGAGGTGTCTCCGTCAGTGATGGGAGGTAAAGTTGGATCGTAACCTCAAGAATCACTGCTGACCGGATGTGGTGACATTATCGTTGAGCATATGTTGAAGAATATCTTCTTTAACTACTTTCCCCATAATTCTAGGGTGTGATATTTGTAGGCCTGTGGTTGCTAACTTCAGTTTTGGAGCCAAATTTGTATCCGGGCATTATGAAGGACGTCGGGGTACGAAGACGTCTTTATGGATACGGAGTATAGTTTGGGTAATGATAACGAAATGTCGGGACCGCCATTTTTAGAGAAGTATGAAGCCAGTCCATCAGTACCTATGCTCCTGGAGAACCTAAGTGTTTCAACGGCTCGGTTAATTTTGGCACATATGAACTTGACAGTGCCGCTGTATTTGAGTGTGGGAGGGGGGAGTTGATCGCTAGTTTTAGCGGAATTCACATTATTGTTGAAGATTCCTGGTGGTAAATAGTTAGCCGCGAAAGTATTATTTAATGATTCACCCATTTTTTCGGGCTTATTACAGATCTTACCGTCATGAGTGAGTAAAGGAATATTATGTTTTGGCCAGTTCGACTGCTTCTTTAGCAGCTCCACAAGAGCACACACTTTGGGGGAGCTACCTAGTGCAGTGGTCTCATCATTTTTCACTATCGTCTCCCAGTAATTACGAGTGGGACTAGGTACATTAAGAAGAGATCTAAGCGCTCTTAAGTCATGATGCCGGGAGTAATTGATCGAAAATTTGTTCGGCTTTCGACGAATGTTCTGAGGCATGAAAGGCTTCATGGACATGGATTATTTTGGTTTTTGGAATAGGCTATAACATCAAGGCAAGTTCAGAAATTGGAATACAGTATACCGGATGCCAGTTCTAGATCGACCGCGTTCGACCCCATTCACCACTTCTAATCAGCGAACAACCTAGATCCTAGTCTGTCTTATCATAACCTCTGTGCTTGGATTGTGGGGGTGTGGAGGCGACAAGCTTAGTGCCGGTTTGAAATGGTACTGCTTACGGTGCCACTTTGTAGCCACTCTCTGGGAACTGGGAACTAACACATGTTTAGGGGGGAAGGGAGTCGTCGCACATAACTAAACCAAGCACTTTCTCACCCCTCTATGAAGTAAGGATAAATTTTTTCCACCCAAATATATCTAACGTCCCAAGAAAACTATCATATCTAGCAGGGCGAGTATGCGTGTCCTATTTAGGTCCCGGTGGATCAGTCTTCGCATACAACCTTGTGGTCAGACGGAGGGAGGACGCGAGTTCAGGAGCATCGCTGAGTAAGGACTCACCTACATAGAACACCCTAGGTGCCCTATACACGCAGCCAACCAGTACCGTCGCATCTTTATGGCGCACTAATGGGTCACCATTAGGGGCCTCCGACTTTATTTAATTACGTTTTCCAGCTTTCATACATTCAGGGTTCTGGAAAGCATGTTATACAGCCACTCCCCTCTTATAACTCCGGTCACACCTAAAATGTGTTCACATGTCGATACTTATCTCTTCGTCAAGCGTACTGGAGTGGTGCCATGACTGATTGTTACTATAGGTGGTCTGAAAAGTAGTCACGTACCTCTTAGTATTGGTAGTTCACCTAGAATGGGCCTAGCATCGATAAGGATGATGTACAGATGACGGTGATGAAGGCAATTAAAACTGTTCAAGTTGTCGAAAATTTCAGGGTCTATTTCTACGTCCATTAAGTGAGTATGGCGCCATGACACCGTACCAAATAAGGCTCCGGCATCCATTTCGGTGGATGGAAGGAAAGATGGTTCCAGAGTGAAATGAGGCGAATGGAGTGAAAGTTTGAAGAGTGCGAAGGAGGACGGCGTGTTGTAAGGCGAGCTGCATCAGTTAACAAGAATGTTTAATAAACTATGTCTTCTGATGTGTACTGTGGCAGATCAGTATGTTAGGGCCGAGTTACACTTGTACAATTAGTGTCAGTGGAAGGCATATTGTCCTGGGATATATTGTCAGCTATTATTGCTGGAAATAATGCAAGGGAGGCGGATACAGCCGAAAAAATGCGTTGTCAAACAACGAATTATTAATTAACCTAGCAACAAAAGGTTGGCGTAGAATTCCTGGAGTTACATTGGTGTCTCCAGTTATCAACCTAACTATCAGTAATGGGTCCCAAAGGATCATGAAGGAGCCTGGTTTACTAGAAACGGCTGATTATCGGGGCGCAGGTTACAATCGTAAGTCAAAGGTAATTGAGAACAGTATGATGCTCGATGGAGATAGTTAAAAGGATGGGACACCCTAGGTTCAGCCACAAATGACGCAGAGTATGTGTATGCGGTGGCGGCCCCTACAAAATAGTTGAGGACTTCATACATCTGCCCGGAGTAAGCATTTTTGGGGGCAGTTAACCACTGGGATGTTCGCTAGACAGGTTGGCTGTGGACACCTCGAGAAGACAGCTAGGTGATTGGTGTGACACTTCCACTTTTCATCGTAACTGGATAGCGAACACTTTTGGGTTGATCTGGCGTGAAGTGTTTCTTGGGCTTCTGCCTAGAAACCTTTGGTGCTAGACGTGTGTCACCAATAGCCATCCCACCGGCTATGCCCGGCATTTCGGTGAGATGCTTTTGCTGAACGTGTTTGCTTCTCAAGGAGGTCTGTTTTGGTGCTAATTGTATGGTTAATTTAAGTGGGGAGCTGTGGGCGTCTTGAAACCTGTCTAGGTCAACAGGTAAGTTTTTACCGGACGACCAACCAACAGAGATGACGGGCTGCGATCTTGCAGCTAAATTTGGTGTGACACTTTGGGGTGATTTCAAAATAGCCATCTTACCTAAACTGTCAACAGATTCTGGACAGCTATCTGATAATTTAGCGCGTGTATCTTGACAAGACCGGCACGTCTTTTGCTGGTTAATAGTTTTTTGGGAAAATACTTTTATATTTCTAAGTTTCGTGGTAGAAACAATAGTGTCGTGGGATCTGATGAATCTGGCGGTCATTCGCTGGCTGTCAAAATGGATAGGAACAGAATATCAGAATTTCTGGTGCCTTTTAGGGAGCCTAAAGAAGCAACACGGGACGTCAAGCATACCAGCGACCCCAAGAAGCGTATTTTTAACAGATATGACAGGTATTTCATCAGAGATACCGTATACAATGGCTCTTTGACCAGCTACAGTGCGCTTACGGACCTCAGAAGGAATGTAAGCAATAATATTTTCCACCTCGAAAATATCATCTTGCCCGGCCTCCGTTCACTCGTCATGTTTGAAGAGGTAATACCAGCATCAGTGGTTAATAACTCCAGTGCACCAATATCCTGCGCTTCCCGTTTGATCTCTGCAATATTTGCAGGCAGTGGTTGGACTAACCGAACCTTGGAATGAAGTTGGCTAACTTGTGAATTTAATCCCTGAACAAAAGCCACAAGTTGTGGAACAACCCCAAGTTCATCTTTGAAAACCTCTGGTCTGGTCCTTATATTGGGCGGTGCGGTTGACGTAGTAAACTGCTCTTTTATTTGTTCACTCGTGAGTTCTACTTTTGTTTTGAGACGCAAGAAGTCTCCATTTGAAGGATTTGGCGACGCAATATAATTTGCCTTGGTTATTGGTACAGATAAGATTTCTAAGCTGTTTTTACTGACCACATTACTATTGTTGTTGTTCGCTTCGCCGTACTGTGCGATCAAGAAAGGGCCAGGGCTAGCTTTACTGTCGATATCATTGGAACTGCTGTGAACACGTTTCCTGGAATTTCGACCCATAATGTATTAGTTTGTATGAAGTTGGAGGGCCACAGTCAACTAGGTTGTTACACAGACAGGTGGATACGCGTGACAACACCCAGAAAGCGATGTTCTAGAAACCAAAGATTCGATATTACGGGGTTAAATGCTTTTATGATGCAGTTACGCGCTTTTGGCATTCAAAAGCACAAAGTTAAGCATTAGTAGATGGTAAAGTAATAGTTTAACCGATAGGGTAAATGTAACTCAAGTCACATCATGAAAACGTTGGTATCCAAAAGCGAAGCTGACGAAAGTGATGTTTATCTTGATGTTGCATCTTTTGGTCCTTCCGTTGTCACGCCAAACCCTTAAGATTTTCACCAATGGACCGCACACTGCGTGAGGAAGTCATCTGTAGCGTTAGATGCAGGCAGTCTTGAGGGCTCTAAGCAAGGCGAACCAAAAAGCCTTTGCTTGGCCTTATCCTTAAACCTAGCAGCCTGTTTCAAAACTTTTGGCAGCAAAACTGTATTAGTCTTCAATCAGTTAGGAATGAGAACACCAGAAAAGCTGCTTAAGACAGCGAGTGAATCATAAGTCCCACCCACTCCGGCAAGATTGCTATTGAAGGCGAATACTGGTTGAAGTCCAGTAAGAGTAATGTTACTCAACCAGACCTTGGTCAACTTTCTTACTCAGTGATTTAGAAAAGTGGCCAGTTGTCAGAAATAAGTGGTACACTAAAAAGCTACCTCTAGCACCAGAACCAACGGTCATCGTCCAAAAGGCAAAGGACTATTTATAACTGTGTGGAAAACCTACTACCTGATACAGGGTTCAGTGAATCTGAGACTCGAACCCACCAGACCAATAAGAGCGTGACCCCTGTGAATTAGGGAAATGACAAACTAGCTACCAGTACCATAGTACTTGTCGTAGGTCACTGTGCTTGCGATATAAAAAGTGGAGAAGTGGAGGCAGAGATTTCATCCCAGAGAATGCTTATGCACTTCATGGAGCTGGAATGTTCGTGCAAAAAGATGTCTCTCCTACTGATCTGATCGTAGAAAGAGAAACAAACGGATAAGGTGGAGTTCTGGTTCGCAGCGGCAGAGAAAGATCATTAATTCTATATTAAATTCATCGTAGTTGCACTCTCCCATCGTGCCCGAGTTCGACACTTACATTAACCATTTTAAGCGATGACATGAAAGCCCTCGGGAAGGGAAGAAAACTTACTTGATTGGTCTCGCTGCATAGTGAGCAGATGCTTGTGGTTTCCTGAACAATTGAACCGAGTAGTGTAATGTATTGGCAGAGAAGGTTTCAACATAATTATCACCTCGGAAGTGTTTCTTGAAAGATCAGCGATACTGAAGCGTGACCAAAGGGGTTTATTTGCTACTTAGGTGATGGGTGCAAACACAGAAGTGGTGGCGTCATCATTTACGCAAAGTATCCCCTATCTGTGAGGGCTGAGAAAACGGTTGAATACGAAGAAGAAATGCATTAAGCGTCACGCTACCAACCAAATAAATAGATTTTTATTCTCACATTAATAATTTAACATGAGAGAAGCCGGTTTACAGGCATCATCACATTGACATATGTTGAAAGATCTACAAGATTTTACGGGTCCTGAACAGTACGGAGAGGTCGTTTAACTCCATCAAAAACACCAGATCGCGGTTACGAGACAAAGAAAATACCACTTCCAGCATATGCAGTGCGTCAAAGTGAAGATAATAAAAATTTGCGTTCCCATATAATAGATTTAACATGACAGATACCAGTTCACAAGCACCGTCAAAATGATGATTTTGAAAGTTTACAGAATAGTGCCGGGAATCATATAACTCATGTAGCCATTTATTGGTATTCATAAACTTGCTAAAACTTGCTGCCGCGGGTATGGATTTCCATCTGTCATTACACAGATAGGTTCCACTGTCAACGACGGAAGCGCGCAATGTTCGGAGTTTGCGCTATAACCGGACGACGTTGTCATTCCATTTGCTTAGTTCCTTATTTAGTAATATAAACACCCATTCACCGGAAAATTCTCCGATTTTTAGCTTTGCTAACCACAAAGGGCCTACTTATACGATCTGGATTATCAGTAAGTATCCGCAGTCACGTAACCAAGGTGAGTGTCGAAATCTATGCATTTCCAGTTCACCATGTGATGTTTAGAGGTAGTATACATTAATTCCATTGGGATTACTCCTGGTAGTAGATGAAGGTAGACGTTGAGACGGTTAATGGTCTGAGTGGCAGCAGTCACATATGGACTTCAGGCATCGTTCATATTAGCGTAAGCAGCATCATTCGAGAAGTGTATTTGATGCATGGTAACTGTTACCTAAAGAGATCACTTGATACAGAGTACTATAGAACATGTAGTGTGGAATTACTACAGGCAAGTCATATTCCGAGCCAAAAGGTATATTGGTCCCTCGTTTGATCATTTGTTCAGAATGTTTGTGCCACTGTGGCTGTTGGGAAACTTTAGACGGTTCGTTGCAAGAAGAATCCTGACCAGCTGATGATTTGATTGTGAAGATGTTCCAGAAGCCGCGAAAGATTGGAAGCAATCCAACAATTCATGGGGTCAAAGAGCAGGTATTATTTCCACTAAGTAGATATGTCCAGAATGAAGTGCAAATCGCAAAATGTCGAAATGGTCGTAGTTTGATGCGACCATGAATATGATGCAAAAGACTCCCACTTAGCAGGCTGATTATTCGGGATGGTAAATGTAGACGGCTATCTAAAGGAGATAGTTTTACGCTTGAGTGACTCCAATGCGTATTCCATGAATTGTCAAACGCGGACAAAAACAGTATTTTCTGCCCTTTACGAAAAAATAAAAAAACATTAGTCTTCCTCCTGATTTTATTAATGATAATGTGAAGATATGGTGTATTTTAGCTCGTGCTAAATGTGTCGTCGCAGTTTGCCTGTCCCAGATATGCCTACAAAATTATCTCTCCTAGGACACACTAGAACAGCCAAAAATTTGAAATGAAGCAGTAAAGTGTACAGAGGTGCTCTTGCTTTGACTGAAGAAATGGAAACAGAATAGTTAATTGAGGGTGTCAAGGGAAAAGCGGAGGTCAGGTGTAGATATCTCATCGAGATCTACACTCACAAATCTTCAACGTATACGGCGTTAATGGTAGGGCATTAGTGCGCGCAAGAATAAACTTTGTTTTTCCCAATTACAGTGGCAAGTTCTGGACAGAAGTCAAGCTGAATATGCTGCCATCAGTGGGACTGGATGAACTGGGTCCAAAACTGTCCCGAAAGCTCTACTGAGATCTAAGTGGCCCGCAGAGTACTATATTTGGACTGCCCACCACTCGAAGCATATTTGCATTTGGCTGCAGAGATGCCGTAGTCACGACAACTAACAGCGCGGCCTTTAGACAGCCATGGTCAAATTCGTGATCGATTTGCTTGACTAAGACTGCACCGGGGATCCTGAAAAGGATAGTCAAGGAAACCGCTGCGCATACATGCCGACAAATTTCAGTTAGTAATTTAACAAGGCACCATATTCTAGTTTGGCCGTTAAGCTGCAAAGCATTTGGGGTCATTGATAATATAACCGCGTGGATCAGGCCATTCCACACTGGTTGAAGATGGGGAACCAGGATGGGTTTTCAGTTCTCCCCTCGAAAGTCAGTGCATATTAGGGTGCTGCAAGGCATTCTTAAGTCCGCTGCTGTTTCGTCCATACATCAATGAACTTCGGTGCATCGAGTAATTCGTCCTAATTTTGTACACCAGTGATGTAGAAATCCGGTTGAAATTGAAGGATATATATATGATATATATATATATATATATATATATATATATATGAGCACTTCGGACGAACCATAATTGTTTGTTAACATCACTGTGAAAGTGACCAGTGCCAATTGGAGCAGCCAAATGTATAAACATGTGTATATGGCATACAGGCTGTACAACCTTCAATATTGATGGGGTTCGTTCACTCTCTGTAATCCCGTAGGAGTAAGAGCCCGTTTGAGAACCGTAGCGTATTGCAAGTATACCGCAGCTGAGATTTTTCGGAAAATTTGGATAATGCATAGAAATTTCCTTTAGACAAGTGGAGATGTATGCACCACCCTCGTTCAGGTTATAAGCACTTATTTAAACGGTGACCCAAGCCTTCCGCAAAGAGTTCAGTGGATAGTCGCTCATGAAGGCCACACATACAGTATGATCCCTGCAGTGAGGAGTCTGATTTATGATAGTTCCCGCGTGATTATGCACATCCCCACATCATGGCGCAGACAACTAAGAAATTTGATCACTTCATTCAGAAATTTAAGAAACAGGGTGGATCCTTATCAATCTTCTATTCTTACTCCAACAAGACCGGATTCCCTCAAGTGACATGTCAGTGGGGCACAACAATCAGAGTTTCAGTGGCATACTGCTTTTTTGAGTCGTGTAGTCATTTCTTTGAACCGGTTTCTGGAATAAGCTGTTTTCGTTGTCAGCTGACCCACTGTAGACAGGATTGAAGATTTATTAGAGAAGGGCAAGCGTGTTATACCCTTACATCACAAACCCACGGATCTTCGACCGGTTTGATTTTCGGGGGTCATTTCGGTTGGTATGGCTTACCGGAGACTGACTCAGGACACTACCGACCCCTTTAGATCAACAGTGCTCTCTCATACTCTGCTTACCATCTTTTGTTCTGATACATTTGCAGTGGCTTCTAACTCTTCTGCAGTAACTAGTCTCATATCACTTGCTTTTATCCTCTGGGAGCGTCCTATTGACGTTTGACTAGTAGGCTGCCATTCTCGTCCAGGCGCCTGTACAACTTAGGGTCGTCAAGGACTCTTAATCTTCCCAGCAGCTTCACACCTCTCAGTCACCTCAATTCACAGGTTCCAGATGTCACAGTTTTCTCTTTTCTTTGCACTCCTTCTCCCTTGATTCCTCCGGACATGTTTTCTACCTTAACTTTACTTCCTGCTGGAGTGACACTTGAGGGACCCATCTACACCGCAGTCCTCGAAAAAACCACACTCCCTGCAGATTTAACCAACACTCAACTGTTCTTCGGGTTAACCAGGGCTAAAGCAGTCGAATGGGTAGACCTACTGCATCGGAATCCACCAAACGACTTGGAGCCGTCTCGCAAGACGTAGGATCAAGCGTGAAGAAATCACCTGGTTTACACTAGATAGGGAAACTGTAGTCACATTAGAGCTAAAGGCAAGAAAATAAAGATTTCCACGCCCGCTATTGAAGCAAGCGGAAAAAAGAATCAAGCTCCAAGCACTAGATGTAGGAGATAAGAATTATCAGTTTCTTATGCTGGCGCTACTTGTGTAGGATGTTGGGTTCATCTGATTTGGCGTGTGATTCAATGTCAAGGTTATTTTAGTGACAATGTTTGTATTTGTACCAGCGTGATTGACATTTGCAAGGTCACGTTGGCTTTAAGGCTTCCCCTCTACTCTCAGTTAATGGATTTCTATGTATTGGTGGCTTACTGACAGAGTAAGGTGTCTGGATATAAGTAAAATCAGTAATCAGTGTACTAAAATTGGTGGAATTCCACAAATTAAATTAATTTCCACTCATTTTAGTCGATAAATATTCATTGCACGTTCAAGCCTATAGTTATTACGTAAAGAATACGACTGCGGTAATGATGAGTATTTTTCTCATGATGAAGATGTACCTACAATCATGCATGAAACAACCATGGTTGTTTCATAGTATTTGCTGAATCTGTAGGGGTTTCATATTTTTTCGGAATTCCTGAAGCTGGGAATGTTGAGTCTATTAATGTAGCTTAAATCACTTAAAAAAATATTCACAAGTGCATTTGCATGTTAACAATGGCACAATTGTAAATCATTTTAGTTTTATAAAACTTTGTAGTCCCCACCGAATTAATTTATTGATATTGCGATCTAGCAATTCGACAAAATGTTTTGTAAACGGCATTAAAGATTTGGTTGTTTTCATCGCAATACATACGAAGATAGTACTAAAAGTACCAACAGCATGAAGATCTTCGTGCACTGCACTACTTACTAATATTTCTACAAATTTTATGTTTCCCTTTTTGTATGCTTTGCAACTACTTGTCTTATCGATTATGGGCTACGTGTTTTCAGATCAAATGATACCACCAGTTTTTGCTTGAATTAGTTCTGAATTTGTCAGGTACTAAGTAAAATACAACCATATAAAACATTCATATTTCTGTTGTTAACTATATGGTAGATGACTCTACCGATAACTTTTGTTGTTACGAATGGTATGAAAACCAATAGTCATAGGTGTAGAGTATCTCATAGAATTTTTACTGTTTGTTTGAGTGGACGTATTTTTTAGCATTTTTATCGACCCTTTCGTTTTGCTTGCACCTTCAAAGGTGGGGCAGTCATCTTGACCATGATTTGGATATTATCCAGGCCTTCTTATGCAAGTATACCGCGACCCTTTAGCATAATGGAAAGCGCCTCAATGTTTTTAGAAAATGCGCTGAAACAATAGTTGTCCGTCATAGTGGATTGTATCACTGCAAACGTTATATTGAAAGCATTGATGATTATCGAAGTGTTCTTTTTGACTGACACTATTGGTATTAAAAATATAGTATTGCAACTCAGCAGAAAAATACAAGTCCGTGTGCCAGGTTATGAGGTACGCCTTTCTTGTAAGCCTTTTAATACTACGCGGTTGCCCAAACAGTTATAGACAGCTATATAAAATTCACTGAATGAAAGATTTTTCACTTTAATTAGTCACGAACCGGGAATCAATAGGCTGTGATATGATGATGATCAATCCAAGTATTCTATTTTGAACCAGTAAGCATCTTACATGAATACAAAGTAGCTGGGGTCCGCTTAATTTCCATCAACGCATATACATTAATTATAAATACCCCGTCGATACGACTAATTGGTCTAGGTAATCAGATTCTAATCAGCCGGCCACACGTTCAAACCCCACTACATTTACTCAGACCTGCCATCAGCTCTTACAATAGATGTGGCTCGTAGCCTAATGCAAACACCTGCCCGTAGTTACTGAGTTTCATTGTATTACACCTTAATGTGCGCATAAACTAAGTATACCTAATGTATTGGGAACAGCTTTGAACAGTGTTTGAAAAGTATCTCCTAATGTATACGTAGGAAATTGTTATAAAGTTATGACTATGATCCAAGTGCTCGGCTGTACACTAATTTTTACTGTTTTCATATTGTCTGAAATGTAGGGTATTAACCTTTTCTTCACGCAATATGTTTGGATTACTCACCGGCTCTAATTTGACTAAAATGTGATGTCCTTTCATGAATACGTTGATGACCTTTATGGAACATGAGCTTTCAGGTTTTAGCTTATAAGACAACTGGAAACAGTCACATTGAACTTATTTGTTTAATGTAGAAAGCACTATTATTTACTAGATAGATATTGTAATACTGTTTTTCATATCAAATAATCCAACCCTATAGTCAGACAGACATATAACGTTATGGTGTAATTTGCTACTGTTTCCAGCCACCACAACGCAGGTCAGCAAAAGGAGATAAATGCAAGTGACTGTGGTAAAAAATGAGGCAAAAGGAGGTAAGGGGGGATGAAAATATGGAGATGAAGAGACGCACGGTTCCGTCCGAGCCTCATTGATGAAACTGAAGTTACATTAAATGAAGAAAGGTACAAAATATTCTCACTTTTCCTCAGTAATCGTTGTCTTCAGCATAAACTTGTTCTAAGATGTAGCTGCTGCATACGGAATTTTATTTATAGCCCTTGACTACAGTGTGGAACTATGATTCATTGACTTAAGCAATCCATATACCTACTTTGACTCAGACAACCCTCGTTAATAGGTAGTCACATTGTATACCTCCTAGGTTAGTACGTAAACTAGATCACTGAGTTGTATTGTTTTCATTATTCTTGAGTGTTTGCATGGTGAATGAAAGTGTTCAGTCTGTACTTACATTAGTTGTCGATGAATCTCTTCATACCAGACACCAACCTTGTCTAGTGAGTTGATATTATTGGTGGATATCATATCATCTCTAGTTTCTTATTATATCAGAATCGATTTACTAGCAGCAAAACTTTGTCTGTTGTGATGCGAATAAATTAAAAATCTGCCACCCAGCTAGGTCGCACAAGATGTGATGGGCAGCCACAGTCGGCTTTCGAAACTACGGTCTTGAGGAAGGGATATGATCATTACATCCGGTAACTGGTGGAATATTCAGATCATAGAGTCAGGCGTCTAGCTAGCTAGGTTCTGTGACAGTTGACTCTACTCTGCAAAGTTATAACTGCTACTTTTTGCACCCGTGTCTTGAGTTCTAGAAAACCGTTTGTTACTAACCTAAATATCCATCTTCCAACTATTGGGTTGTGAATTTGAATATGATTCGGTCTGCAGAGGTTTGAACAGCTAGGTAGTTCGTAGCTCTATATGTAGCTACACATAATCTGGAGAGCTGTGTGTTCGTTTCTCATCAATCATTCATCGACCCATCATAGAAGGTCTTGGTTAACAAGAGTCAAACCAACGATCTATGTTTTTCGAGTTTGGTGATTACATTACCCGAGATGATATAGTTCTCTGGGCAAGGAAGGTGATCAACGCACTTAGCTACCTCATTCAATAGTTTCTAGTAGCCCTAATAGTAGACGACTTTAACACTGAGGTAGAAAAGCTGAACCAATCAGTAAGGTATTTTGGAAATATTTGCAGAATCCCGTGCCAACGAACCAATAACAGTGATCGTCTGTTGTAGTTTTTTTCTGAGTCACTTTTTTCTGACCAGCACTAACTTCAGGCATAAGGAGATTCAGTCTCGCATGCTCTCTGCCGACATCAAATGAACGATGAGCACAGATAGATAGGATCGGTGAAGGATTACTGCTCTTTCTGAAGTAACAGTTTGGACTCCGATCATTCACCAGTACGGCTTGGTGTATGTGTGCGCCGGAAACGGACGCTTGTAAAGCTTGTGTATGGTCGATTGGAAGATCAAAACACCGTATACGTATTTAGGAAGAAGATAGGTAAGCATTTATCTGAACTTGACAGCAATGCACATCCTGAGGAAGCTTGGCGTGATAATAAGTCTGGTGTAGAAACAGCGGTAAAGACAGTTGTTAACCTATATCCAAAGGTGAGAAGACTGATTCCAGCTGGTTCTGAGCACAGTGAAGAGCGAAAGGAACTTAGATGTAAGTTGATCATAAGTCTTCGCGATGATCGTGAGCAGTGGTGGGTGAGGAAAGCGACAGAGATGGAAAAAACATCAGCACTAAGTAGTTCCTGCCAATTACTTCGTCTGGTTAAGAATACTGGTAAGGTAGTGATGCTGAGTGAAACAATCACCGTGGAGGATGGTACACTAATAACCTCTCAGGACCGTCAGCCAGACACTCTGAAGCAAAATTCAACTAGCCCACAGCAACGCTTCGCATACCTAGCATTCAGCTTGAACCCGAATGAGACGCAGGTGTTGGTCCTCCAACTGTCCACAAAGTTGAGAAATCTGTCTCGAACCTAAAAGGATGCAAAGCAGCAGGAACTGACAGTTTGCTACCAGAAGTTTTTAAGGATGGAGGTAGGAAATTACTGATTAGTTTAACGGAGGTACTAGGTAGTGTATAGGGACCACAAGTGTTGCTGTCAGACTGGTCTACTTCACTGATCATTCCAGTCTATAAGAAAGGAGAGAGGACTTCTTGTGGCAACCATAGGGTAATCAGTTTAAGTAATATCGTTCCCAAGATCCAAGGGTTCATAGTTATCCGATGCCTAACTAGAGCTTGAGAACAAGTCAAGCTTTGGACACGGATAAGGGTGCGTCTACTAGATTTTCGCCCTTCAACAGGTCGTGGAACAGAGGCTTACTTAGCAGTGGCCGATACTTGCCGCATTTGTTCACCTAAAGGCGTCATTTCACTCCGTCAACTGTGAGGTGTTGTTGCAGTCTGACTCTGAAAGGTTTACCTAGCAAGTATATAACGCAAATCAAATCTTTACTCGAAATCAAGCAACTGTGTAAGAGCGTATGGGGAGTTGTCATATAAATTGACGACAACTAGTGGTGTTTGTCAGGACTGTCCACTGTTAGTATTCCTATTTATCTTCGTTATCGATTTACTAAAGTGCATAACTTTATGTACTTCTGACTTTGCAGGGATTGATCTTTTCCCTGGAACTCACCTGGTTGACTTGGGTTACGCAGACACTGACAAAATTCAGGGTCTTGTGAACGCGTTGAGCGAAAATCTGAGTTTGTTTGCCATGCGTTTAGCTGGTACCTGTGAAATTAAAGATGATGCCTCAGGACTGATCTGGCGATACTCCCACTTTAATGACGGGAAGTTAAGCGGTAGGATGTGTCGGCTGCTTCGCTTACTTAATTTGCATCAGCTCAAACGGGCTGGTTTCTGACTAAACCTCACCTACGATACAGAAGGCTCGTATGGCGTTTACCAATTTTCGTCTTTTCTGGCACCGACTTGGGAGATATCCGACTATCTATCAACGGACGAATATACTGCACTGTATTCCGTTCTGTCCTGTTGTACGGCTGTGAGACATGGTCGTTGAAGGTAAATGTAAAGCAGTCATGGTTTTTTACCACAGGTCTCTTCGTAGCATTGCTCGGATATTGTGGGATCATCATGTTGGCGATGTTGAGGTCAGACAAAGGGTACTAGGCGATGTAGGTAAGCCGATTGGATAGGCTGGGAACCTTCATCGGCTGAGATGGCTTAGATATGTGTTGTGCATGCCGAGTCACCACCTATCTCAACATGCAGTGCTGGGAGAATTTGCAGGCTCAGGTGACCAAACCAAGACGTGACACCAGTCGAAGAAGTTCCTGACTATTGGTCTGGGCCGTGCGGGGAGGTGTAGACTGTCTTGTTGGAGTCCTCGAAACGATAGGAATCAGCAATTAAGGTCTTTTGGTCACATAGAGGAAAACCGGTCACAGTGGCGCAAATATATTTACTCTTTTTAGGTTTGAATGTTTTGCGTGGTCTTCATTTTTCAATTCCAGGTCCTCCTTCCCACCTTTGTCTACTTTGATATGAGTCTTTTTCTACCTTGTTCTTTATATGCGACTTTGGGTTATGGCAGCGTGAACTGATGTACACATGTGCAAGGTTATGCGTTGATTTTGTCATATTTCTAACAAGCAGGGTTTTTAAAGACTTACGAAAATCTACTATCCCTCAATGCTCCAGGTTTGTTGATCTTTTCTTTTAGATTTGAGTGATACAACTTACATAATTTCGTGTGAGCTAAATCTGATAGTGGCAGACAGGTTAACAGATTGACTGTCATTAAAGTTGTTACAGTTAGCAACAGCAGGTAAAAGGGAAGTGAACAGAAATAAGATGCCATTTAAGTATCCAATACTCTATTGAACGGCAGCCACAAACTGGTTGATTCGCTCTCAAGAACAGTTTCATTCATTTAACCTGAAAGTCGACCATGCTTCTCTTTTCTTCGTGATATACCTTCCCGATATCTTCCACATTCTTCATATACCACTGATGATAATCGCAAAAATGTGTATCAACTACTTTAGTGTTTAGTTGTGCTTCGATGAAACCATTTATTTAAGACAAAGTAACCGAGATTTAGTGATTTGGTTAAATCATAAGCTTTAGAATCCCAATTGTTTTGTGGTGAAATTCATCTGAGGTTGAGTATAACCATTATACTCCGATAACTGTAGAGTGGATACTTCTGTAGTTGCCCTCTTTATTAGGTTTATTTTTATATTCTGAGAAGCTAAGCCTTACTCCTATTGTTATCTTGAAGGGTTCTGCTGATTACTCATTTAAATGTATTTTTTAAGAGTTCAAGATAAAACATTCTTTTCAAATATTGTTTCAAGTTTAATTAAGTTAACATACTCCTAGTCATGTATGCTTAAGTTTTATATTTATTCCTTGAAATTTAAAGAATCTGTTATTTTCACTTATGCTTCTATTTTCGTCACACAGGTTACGCTATTGTACTTTTAATTGTCTACATACTAAGAGTATACTGGATTTTCAATCAAAGAATGTCTTCCCCAGTTGATCCAGAAGATTATTCATTTGTAGTGTATGGTGACCCTTTTAGCGACGATGAAGATGGTTAGTTTTTGAGAAACAGTTAAAACTATTTTTTGTAGAACAAAGCAGATTTCGTGGTCTTGCCTTTGGCAAACGAAGGCCTGTTCCATCTGCTTACGAACAGCGAGTATTAAATGAAAAGGGTAGACCTATGAGATTTCATGGGGCATTCACTGGAGGGTTTTCTGCTGGTTATTTTAATTCAGTTGGGTCAAGAGAAGGTGAGTCCAGAAGTTTATTAGTTGAATTTATGATTGAAAAGCCATTTTGTGTTGATTTCATACACATTAGTTACCGAATGGTAACCAATTTAGATTTTAAGTGGTCTTACCGATGTTTACTAGTGAAAAGCTTAGTGTGAAGGTTCACATCCTATTCAATCGGCTTGCTTATATCGCCTAGTACCCTTCATTTGACCTCAACATTACTCACACGGTGATTCCCCCAAACATGAGTAGTGCTATGAAAACAACTTTGATCGGAACTGTGTAACAACTTCCCGTACGGATTAGTACAAATTTATCAAAAGAGAAATTTCAAGAATATATTCAGAAAAGATTCACTACCTTCGCTTCATTTACTGATAACAAGGAAACCACATCACGATCGTTACTATCTTTGATTTCAAGCAATATGTGGTGACATCTGGAGCCAATAAGTCACATGACCGCTCAAACCCTATGCTGGGGGTTGATGTGCCAATAGAGTCTTACCCAACAAAATTATCGTTCACCTCACAGCGCCATGTCATACGCTGATTGCCTCTGCTTCTTTTAACCAGTCTTTGAGTAAACAAGGAGTAGAAAATGTGAGAGCCTCTAGGACGACATTTACAACACATGTCAAAGCCACCGAAGCTAGTGTTTCAGGGTGACGTCACTCGATGGATATCTATCTTCGTCATGCTCAAAAAGATGCCATCTTACTTCCGAGTTAATTACATGATGTTTTCACCGGATACTAGCAATTCTCCAAAGACAGTGGTGATCGATCACCCTGAGACCTGGTTTCACAGTCATGGAGCGGAACTGCGTATGCCGGTGCGTTATATGCCGTATAGTGAAGGTGGCGTTATGGTAGCACCAAGGGTGACTCAGGTGAACGTATGAAACTTTGGGTTTGATATGCGTTTGGAGACCTCACCAGTCAAACTTTGGTTGCTATTCATGCAACTACCCAAGTACATCAGCTTCGAACAGTTAACCGCATAGATTTCATACGTATAAAGTGTAAGATAATGCTTCAGGACTGGTATGGATCGACTTCTAATTTAAAGTAGGGGGTCGAAGTCGAAATGCACACAGCAACTACATGCACGTTCGTGCAGTGAGCAATGAGCCACGCATGTTTTGTGGAGACTAATGATACCACTTGGATGCCCAGACCCCAGTGGATGAAGCGGGCTTGGAATCCATGACCGACTGGATTTTCATCCGTGCCTAGACCAATGAACCACAGCTTCCATATCGTATAGGTAAACTAACTTTTCAACAACTCCTAACAGTTATTCAAATCATTTCATTGAGATCTTGTTTAAGAGTGTCTATGGTGCAGTGAAAAGGAGTGATCGAGCTTGAGGCGAACATGTCTGTTTTCCTATCTGCATTAGAGTGCAAACTTTGGGGCCTGTAAACTTAAACGGAATGCGTAGTTTCAGGATAACTTTGTAACATCTAGCTCTGAAGGAGATACTTCTATGAAAGAAGCTGTTTAGCAACTAAAAGCAGTACAAACGGATCACTAGTTCATTAGGTGGCAAATAGATGCGTGAAATAAAGACATATGCATGTGATGACTGAAAAACAACATTGTCCGTACTAATGATAACAGAAAAGATGAACTGACACCAAGTTGAATTATTGCGTGAAAGGTTTGCGATGCAGCAGGTTTAATTGCTTCTGATAAGATTTAGCCGGCGCTCGGAAGTCGTCTTAAAAATATTCTACTATTTTGTATAGGGGATAAAATACTGTCCGAAGCAGGTGGTTATCCTAGAGGACAGTTCTCCAGTTTTTTTGAGTTGAAATCTAATTCACTGAGAGAGAAACGTCAAGTACTGTACTCCCTTGGACTTTGGTGACCAAAATAGGTTTGTCCGCCACTTGTCTATTCCTTTTGTGGAACTTATCCGCTGTTGGCTTGGAATTGAGGTTTTCTACTTACTCTAGATGGACCACCGTATCTACCAATCTACTGATAAGCGTTAGATGTTCACTTTTTCTGTCTAACTTTTATTGAAGCTTCCTATCAGCCTAATAGCAAAGTTAAGGATTTCTCTGGCAGAGGTTGTAAATTGATGGCCGCGTGAAAGCATTTCGAGAGGATATTGGGGCTTATTCCACTGTCAATCATATCAAGAAATTTGAGTTGTGAATGTTCACCTAAATTGGAGTGTAATGTAATCTTTCTAATGTTTATCCTCATTTAATTTGGTTTGTCTTTCTACTTGTAAATTCATGAGTATTTTGTTTAACTCATCATTTTATTACCAATTTTCTAGGATTCAAACCTAAAAGCTTCCACTCTTCTCGTAAAACCCGACAAAGAGATACAGATGAAAAGTTTGCTCAGCGTCCGGAGGATTTTATGGACGACGAAGTGAGATTCATAGGCTTTTTAGCTATATAAATATTACTGTTCGTTTGTTTCAATTGAATTTATATTTTAACGCAAGTGCATGTCAAAATATTTTTGTACCTGTGTTTAAAAAAGACTAGGGGAAATCTAGCATTTTCGGAAAAATGAGTTAGGTTGGACAATTTCATTTTATCAGTAACTAATTTATTTCTAACGGTGCAAACTACCTATGCACTAAAAAAATTGTTTTTGCATCTGAAGGAAGTCATCATTCATTATATTCCTTTAGTCCTCAGGGAGTATTGTCTCATAGCTGCATATTGGAAAGTAGCGTACTACTCAGTTGTGTACTGAGCTATCCAATATCTCTTGTACTATATTTGATGTCCATTGTGAAATCTTGAATCAATTTTGAGGTTTTTTTTGAATGAAAAAAATATTGCGTTAACTACTTGGTAAAGTGGAGTAGCTGGAGCTGTAGACAAAGGTTTTGAAGGAATAATTTATTTAGTTCTCAGGTACTTTTTATGTGCCTACTATTCAGGGCGAGAAATCCGTAAATAATGTATGCTAAAGAAGAGCAACAGGTCCTGGTAGGATACTTTCAGAATTCCTGAGGAAGGTGGTACATAAATATTAGTAAAACTAAGCAAGTTGTTCGCTAGGACATGATAGTCAATACTTTTCCATTTTACTAGTCTCAACTGTGCTCATCATTCGCGTTCATAACCAAACCTGAAGACGATACACAACATAAATCAAGTGTTACAGTATATCACCAAATTTGTCCTTTATTCAGCAGATGCTTACATTAAATTCTTCTTAACTTTTCGTAGGATTTCGGTGAGTTCGGAATCGCTCCAAGACGTATTCGACCAACTCACGAGTTTGACGATACTCATGTACGTGATACACTACAAATAGCACTGGGTGAACAATCTGTGATTCCACAAGCTGGTTCACTTTTGAAAGGATTAATTGTAGCTACTAGGTGAGATTCACTGTTACTTTGTTCTATTCCTGTACATAAGCTTATTGTTTGTCCATCTATCTCGATTCCCATATATTAGACATTCCTTTCTTATGTAGCCAGCATTTCCTCATTACCTGTGTTGCTTATACATATTGATTAAATAAGAGGGTTGTGGATGGATTCCAACCGCTGGCATCTGGTCTCTATACCAGCAAGATAACGAGTTCCAACCACCAAAGATGCCTCATTTTTACTCCAATCACTAAGTGACTCGTTTGAATTTTTTCTAACGAAATGGATGGATTTGTTCATGCTTTAGTATACTAAATTATCAGCCATGTCTGTTTATGTCAATTTGAATTCAGTAGCTGACTGATTTGTAAATATGGTGTCTACAAAAGCCGTGGTTAGTAGGTTAAACTGATTGTGTATGTGGCTGAAAGAAAATTTGTCTTATTTGGCTTTAAATTAGTGGCATTCAAGCAGTCCGCTCTGACGTTCTACCAACTGTTGTCCAAACTCATATTTTAAGCAATTTTTCATTAAACATCACAAATTATTCAATATAGATTGGAAGTCAAATTGGTATACGGTGATAGTGGAGATGTAACTCATTGCCTAAAGCATTTGTATTTTAAGTACTGAGTCCTGCATTCATTTTCTTTTTTCACTTGTTTCATCCTTGGCAACCGGGTATTAATTAGCATAAGCCCTCACACATTAAGCGAATTCTAGCCTAGTAGTACATAAACCTATATCCTGTCTATTTGGATTTTGTAAATTCTAATTGGAAACTCCTGGAAACATGTATTTACATACGTTTTCCAGTTATTATGATGAGAATGTGTAAAAGTAGCCACTCCTTTGTTTATGTGGTTTCATTTCTCCATTGTCCTGACGTTTAAGAAGGTAAATCAGAAGACCGTTGTGTACTGAATTTTACTTCTGTCATTTCTTGGTTGCTGAGTGATAGCCTATTACACAATGGTCGAAAAAATACTAACCTTAACTTTTTCCCTAAGTATGCTTGTCTCATCATAAACGTAATTACAGTTTGATACTGTTTTCGTCTTAAATGTTATTTTATTATCTTTTTAGTCAGTAAGAGACAAATACATTGGCTTCAATGGCTTTTGGTAATTGTGGTTTTGTTTTCCGGAAGATTTTACGTGTCTGAGGGGGGAAGGCTGTCGAATAATCTTTGTATATTAATAACCTAAACATATGAAACCTGGTAACACAAAAGATATCTTTTCTGACCATTAATACTTCCCTAAATTCATTATTTCGAACTAAAACAAACAATAATTTTGATGACTAGGTTTGCAAAGGCGAATCCTCGTAATCTTTGTGACAGGTGATACCTTCTTCAGTCATACTAATTGAAAATTGCGACGAATGCTGACAGTTTTACTTAAGATATCAGAGACTTTGAAATGTCAGGCATTGATTCAGTATCTACTTTATGAGTTTTATGCTATTTGTGCAGTTTTTGAGAACCGGTTACGGTGTAATTTAGTGGCATGCGCCTGTATTAAACTGTCCCGTTTTCCGACAGTTTGCATTGCCTCTCTGACTAAATCAGATCAGATTCAATTTTGTTTGCTATCATTTGTACTTGAAACACGAATTAGTGGCAGCGTAAAAATCAACAAGTGTGCAGTACAATATAATGTAACAGGATTATAAAGACCGAACGGAATAAAGAACGACAGAATACTCAAAACTTATGAAGTAATCAGCCAAAAACCATAATTCAAGCTACTTTACTATTTTTCTTTTTGTACCATTGTCAGTATGAACGACAAACGCATCACAATTACCACTAGTTTTGATTCTGACTCATTTCAAACTACTGTTTCGCTCAGTCTGCATGTTCCCGTGTAGAATGTAAGCATGCACTAAAAGATGCCAGCCCAAAGCGACATTCATTCATACCTCACCATCATGTCATGCGCAGATCGTTTCTTCACTTCTAACTGTTGCCACTGTCAATGTACTGCAAGGAAGAGTGTGTGCAAAATGTTTCCAGGATGCTGTAGGGAGGGATTATTTTGAGTTGAATCTAATCATCGGGAAATAAGACATTTGCTGATTATCCTTATTTGAGCACTTCTACACGAACTGCTTTGAATGGACATGAAGAGTTGCTGAGGATCCCCAACTGGAAGGCATTAGATTGTTCGATTGGGTGGAGGTGCATACATCAAAATGTTTGCATACCTCGCTTTAGAAACCAGGAAGCTATCTTAACACAGATGAAAGTTGTCTACATTGGCATATGTTACTGTACTGATAGAAATCTAAGGTGGTTCTATACAGTGAATCCATCACTTGAATCTGTTTGTGTAGAACAACGCCAAACTCAGTGAATGGAATCATGCTTATTTGACTGGAAGACTCTGTTGACCCGTGTCAATATTTTGCGAGTTTTCATATTCTGCATCAGTGAATTTTACTATCTTCTGATTCTGTCTACGATTTTGAATGGTTAACCGTTGGTAAAAATCTTTCAACATCAGTTATAAATTTAAAGATCATGTCTCAGAGTGATTGTGTAAATTAGCAGTGAATTGAGAGTTTGTCAATCAACCGTGGATGCAGGTTTATTTAACTATTCTCTCTATTCGTTTTTCGTTATAGGGGGACACTTGCAGAAAGGCTATTACGACGTCTTGGATGGAAGAATGCACATTCACTTTTGTTAAATGATGATGATACGGTCGAAAATTCAAATGAAAACAAAATAAACGATGGCAAGGAATCTAACACAGATAGTGATAAATTTCCCAGGGAAGAAGAAAATTCAAGTAAGATGTACTACATTCCTCTCACTTCATTGTTTATTTGGAATCTGATGTCTTAGTATAGATTTCATACATATGTGTTACCTATGCCTAGTCACCGCCTATTTTGATAAATAACGTCTGCCAAAGTAGGCTTAGACTGAGAAGAGGTTAACAATTTTACTATAGATATTTTTATGGAGGTCTCCCTCTTGTCACCTGATTACACTGAGGTTGACCTAATCACAGGAGAATTTTCATTAGACCTAGAATATGCAGGTGACATAGTCAGTCCTGTTAGGTGAAGACGCTGACAAGATTCAGAGTCTTCTAAACACTTTGAGTGGGAATTTGAGAATGTTTGGGATGCGGTTCTCACCAGCCAAATGCAAATTGTTGCTCCAGGGTTGGTCTTTAAGGGTGCCACGGCTAACAACAGAGAGTGTAGTGATTGAGTATGTCGACCACTTCACTACTTACCTGGGAATTAGGATCAATCCTACCCTAGTGGCTCAGTGACCGATGAAATCTCTGCACGGATACAAACGGCTCGGTTGGTTTTTACCAACTTACGCCACCTATGGCGCCGCCGTGATATCCGATTGTCTATTAAGGGTGGTGTGTACTGCACCTGCACAGCAGTCCGGTGTGTTCTACTGTATGACTGTGAAACATGGCGATTGAAGGTGGAAGATATAAGAAGGCTTCGAGTGCAAATGTAGTATATCACCCTTTTGATACCTGATAAAGCTACTCATAATCTGTATTTAACTTCGCTTTCTGATTTGACAATCTGATATAATTGCTTTTGTCTACGTTACTGTTGTGGTTTGAAATCTGCATACATCACGCTAAACCATAAAGCCTTATTCTTTAGACTGTAAAGCCATGGTAACATTGAGTTTTATGTTTAGCATGATTTTAAGAAATTGATAAGTTCCTTCCAATTATGTACTGAACCAGTCAGTTTGTGAACTTAACAGGTGTTACTGAAGATTAAAATCTATTACGCAAATGGCTGTTAACTCAGTCGTATGGCCTAGTTGTTTGACTATCCAGTGTTTGGCTTGGGTCTTTGGCTTAGGTATTTGAAACTAAATGGAGCCGCACTTATGTATCCATATCACGTAGGTTCTAAATGTGACACTATTCATTTTTAATTCCAGTATTAAGCATCATCGGAATACTGACGTAAAGTACTTCACAGTCATGTTGGGGCATATGTACTCTGATACCAAATGTTTATCTCTGTTAGTAGTCTTTTTTATTAGTTGAAGACAATAGATCATATACTAACTAATAACTTTTTTGGTTTCAAAGTGTCTACAATGTTCGCAAAAATTAGTTTTGCTGCTAAAACAAATACATTTGGTTTGGGATATTCACCGTTGGACCCAGAAGTTGCTATGGGACGGCGTAAACCGGATTCACATGATTCTGAAAATATATGGTCGGAGAGACATCCTGAAGAATCTGTCAGCGCACTGCTACACAGACAACAGAAAATTCGAAGTGACAATGAATTTGACCTTAAAAGTGGATTGAAACGTCGTGGTATAACTGGTAGGTGATTTAGTATGATGTTCATTTCTATACAGTGTGATTATCTATTCGTCATCATGCATATGAAGAACTATTGAAACTATTATTCCTATATCTTCTAACGTCTTTTCGTCTTCGACTTTTGACGTTCGTTCTCTTGTTTACCTTTCCAGGTCATGCTTTTGGTGTAGGTGCGTTAGAAGAAGAAGATGCTGATGTGTACGAACAAGACCGTTTGGCAGAATATGATTGGGAAATAGGCGGTGGTGAGTCAGATGATGACTGTGAGGAGGAAGAGGATGCGGAACAAGCTGAAATAGAAGCCGCTAGAGTTGGACGCTTGTCATCTGCTCTTACAAAAAAGTCGAATAATAATTCATCTGGACGTATTAGAATCATCGATGGATGGACGGCTCCTTCTCACAATCGTAAGTTGTTTTACTGAATTGATACACCATTTTATAGGTTGAACTGGTGTATAATCTAATAAAGCCCATTCATTTAGTGGTGTGTTTTTACTTGGTAGTGACGCGATTGTTTATCGCGTTGTTGTTCTGTCGGTTAGTCAATGTTGATATACAGATTGAGAAGACTTATTTGGAACTTGTTTTAATATTTTATCTTAGCTGAGTAACAGATATGTTAAGGATTTCTAACTTAATTTCTGGGATACTTGAAAAGAAAACTGAAAAATCACAACGAATCAGCGTGTCTAAAAAATCCGCAAAGTTTCTTCAACTAATCATATATTTTCTGCGTATATGATTGAATAGCCTCTAAATGTATTACGAACTACAGAAATGTTTACCAATGCGTTATTATCTCTCATATCAGAGGTTAGGAGAAGTTGGATTTCGAGAGTTCGGTTTAGGTTCTCAGTGTTCACTGCTCAAATTTATCAAAGAATTGTGTTTATCTTTAAGATTATGTCAGCTTGTTCGACGAACTGTGAAGGGATTCGTGTTTCATAGTTATAAAGAGACTTTGTTACTTATAACCGTTGGACTGTATCTTGAAAATGCATAACATCTTATCATAATATCGTCAGTCACTGACATGCATAATAGCAATTAAACACAACTCTCAAGAAAAACTGGACGTGAATTTCTTTCTCTTGTGCTGCATATTTGACTGATATATTTATTCGTTACAACAGAAATGTTTTTGAACTTTACAACCTTAGTAAAACTTATGCTTTTATGAAGCCCCATTGGGCACGAATGAAGGTATATTGTTCTGTTAGCTTTATATGTCACATTAAGATGGTGCAAATAATAAGCCATATTTAAGAACGCTTATTGCCAATTAAATGAGGGCATTTTGACAGACTTGTATTGTTTCATAGATAGCACATTGTAATGTTACTGTTAGATGAGTATTGTATAGCGTTTCCCCCATAAAAATCTTCGCAGCATACGTAAATGTGATTGGCTCTAATGTGGACTAAGTTGCACAGTAGTTAATTTGTTTAGATGATGAAGGAATAAATAACCCTATTTCCACCTCAACTTTATAATGATTTATTCTGACTAGTGAATTTCGATTAACAGGTGGATCTCAAAAGGTGAATAAATCATTGTCAGATACTCTGCCTGGATTTCGTAGTCCATCACGAAGGCAAGGTGATGTCAAGGTTCCCCAGACTCAGGTGTCATTGCCGCCAGGTTATGTTCCCGTCTTCAATCCTCGGTGTTTATTAAATCCAAGTGCTAAGAGTAATGTTGCATCAAATGAAGCTAATCATCCTCGTGTCAAACATGATGCTCTTTCAAGAGCTCGTCTTTTGCAAGAAGGTATGTTGTTAACTGTACATATATATATATATATATATATATATATATATATATATATATATATATATATATATATATAATATTTTTGAATAACGGTGGTTCACATTTTCATTGATCCTATTTCATCAACCTGATGAATTGCTTCTTGACGATATTTTGTTCTGTGGCTGGTGAAAATTGTAATATTTTTTGTTCGCTTACTGTTGTGTCATAAATCTCACCTCTTTGTATGGAAGAAATTTAGTTTATAAGCTTTTCACGATGAGCTTTAAAAAGGAACTTAGGTTGGTTGTTACTTTACGGAATAATACAAACAGATAAGGGTGAAAAAACGATTTCGATTTCAAGAGTTGATATACGTCAAACTGAATTAGTCGTAGAACGAAATTAGAGTACTAGAAGTCACTGTATTTCTTAGTATCTGAAACTGTAGACATGTATTTGTCGAAACTATTAACGAATGTACCAGACTATAATGATTTTGCGAGACAAGGAATAATTAATACTGTAAGAGTAACAGGAAGTGATCACCACAGCAGCGGGTTATATGGACTTTAATGGATGTTAAAGCAGAGAGTGTAAAACAATGAGAATTTAAGTAGTACCAGTAAGCTTAAAGTAAGTTCAGCCAAATGATGGATTTGAACATTACTAAAATTCATATACAAGGACAATTAATTAAAATGAAAGAAAAATTATGTAAAAACAGAATCAATATCCTTCTGTTTACCAACTGGGTATTGTAGTCGATTATCACAGCACAAAGTTGGTAATCAAAAGGTCAGGTTTCCTCAGTTCAGTCATCTACCTGAGATCGAACTGAAACTTGTACAGATGAGTGTGTGAATTATTATCCATGCCAACCGGTTTATTCCTGTTCCATTCATGCATAAGTAAACTTATATAAGTAAAGTGTCTAAGATATCCGTGCATAACAGACTCTTCTGTCAGCTGAGTATCGAGTTAGATGTTGTACGTGGACGATAAAACTAATTCCATGTCTTGGCATGGTCACTCATAACTAACGCGTGATGCGAAAGAAAGGTTAAATTACTAAGCTAATAAAATAAAACGACCTCTAAGTTAATGATAGGCAAAATGACTAAGAAAGGCAAGAAAATCAGAATACTCATAGAAAGGCAAGCAAACGGAAAGACAGAATGTAGAATGTGAAACAGAAGCACATCGGTTTAAATCACCACACTTCACAGCGACTGAATATCAAAGACGTTATATTAAAACCAAAGAAAGTGCCTGGGTTAGGACAGAAGAAATGGATTTATTATTCATTATTGTTAGAACACAAAGATGATACAGGAAAGACACCAAGAAATGTGCCCCACAAAATAATATAACATTATGAAGACAAATCGAAGGAAAGTGGATAAAAATGAAACAGTAAGAACAGAATGATTAAAAGGGCAGCCCAGTAAAATACATTCAAAACAAGACGTTCATTACTTTTCAGCAGCGGAAAATAGAAGGAAGCTGCAGCATGACCCCACCTGGTTTCGATTCTGACCCATATCTGATAACGTCTTAAGCCACTGAGTTGGGTTATCTCTCGGATGCTAACCCGACACAACTATCCTTGATCTGGCGGCTCCACGTCATACACTGACCATCCCTCCGGTCCTTCCATCCAGTCCGAGGGTTAGCAAACAATGAACGGTGTGAAAGCCGTTGGGAATACATGCGAAACACACCCAAGCCACCTAGATCGGTGTTTGAAGATGACTTCATATAATGAATGGTGGTTTCCATCATACCCAAACACACTGTCGTACCTCAGAATTACTTACTTGGCATTGCCACTGGATACAAGCAATCCTGCGTAGACAACGGTAATCGAACACAGAGTTGTCACGCATCCTTAGCTCGAAGACGTTAAGTTTCACGGGCGTAGAACAGAACTACTCGCACCAAATTGTTATAAACCCGACCTTTTACGGTCAGACTAACGTCACGACGGTACCAAAGGTGGCCCAGATTGATGCGGTCACACATAGCCTTTTCAAATGTGTTGAATTGAGATTTCATTGTGCTACCAAGTAAGGAAAACCCATATTGAAAGGCAGCGAGTTGTGTGTTGTTTTCGAAATGTCATTTTCGTACCCCTTTCCATCAGGGGAGGCAGCATTGCATATGACTGCCTGTTATTCATGGGAAACTTTTTTGTCATACCTGGTCCATGCAACCTTACAACTACACCCTCGGACCCTCATCAAAACATAGTCATTTACACCATTAGTGTAGCTGAATTTTTTTAAATCTTTATCCAGCCGGTCTTTCTGGTATGGTGGGAACCCATAAAACAAGCTCTCCAGTCTTCATATCTCATTGAATCATTGTGATAAGCAACCCTGACCACCACGTTAAGGTAGCAGGTATTCACAACTAAAAACAAAATCGGTGTAACTGACTCAATCGCTCTTGCTCCAAGTAATGTAATTGTGTTGGGGAGAATTTTCCCGTTATGACCAGATTCCGTAACAACAATTGAGTCTGACAGACAAGGTTAACGTTGATAATATAACTATCAGTTAGTTAGTTTCTTTGCTCGTTTAATTCTGACTGATTCCTTTAGGTCAGGACGACTTGGTAGTGCATCTTCTTATATGATACATGCTTCATTCTGGAGAATTTTTGCAACTGAATGTATTCTATGAAAAAGTTTTAGTTAGTCAACATGCCTGATTAAAATGACAACCGGGTCTGTTTATTTAAAACTGTATGATAGTCGGACATTTAGTTCGGTTTCTAGATAGCTGAGGCCACTGAATTTACAAGAAAACATTACTGTTACAATAATTCAAAAAAAGTAATGTCATATGTTTTATTGACCAGATCTCCACGTGTAATCACTGCCACCCCTTCTCGAAGCTGAAAACCTTTTCTGTCGTAGTTTAAATAGTATGAAACTTGGAGGCCAAACATGCTCTATTATTAAGATTAGAAATGTAAAGAAAGACACTCTCTGACCTGACATTCAATTTTATCATAGATATTCTTATGGAGGTCTCCCTCTTGTCACCTGATTACACTGAGGTTGACCTAATCACAGGAGAATTTTCATTAGACCTAGAATATGCAGGTGACATAGTCAGTCCTGTTAGGTGAAGACGCTGACAAGATTCAGAGTCTTCTAAACACTTTGAGTGGGAATTTGAGGATGTTTGGGATGCGGTTCTCACCAGCCAAATGCAAATTGTTGCTCCAGGGTTGATCTTTAAGGATGCCACGGCTAACAACAGAGAGTGTAGTGATTGAGTATGTCGACCATTTCACTACTTACCTGGGAAGTAGGATCAATCCTACCCTGGTGGCTTAGTTGCCGATGAAATCTCTGCACGGATACAAACGGCTCGACTGGCTTTTACCAACTTACGCCACCTATGGCGCCGCCGTGATATCCGATTGTCTATTAAGGGTGGTGTGTACTGCACCTGCACAGCAGTCCGGTGTGTTCTACTGTATGACTGTGAAACATGGCGATTGAAGGTGGAAGATATGAGAAGGCTTCAGGTGTTTGACCACCGTTGCCTTCGTAGTATAGGCCGTATTCCTTGGTGTCACCACGTGAGTAACGCAGAAGTCAGGTGTAGAGTTTTAGGGAGAAAAGGTAAGGCAGTTGACGAGGTTATGAGATGGTTAGGACACGTGTTACGCATGCCTAGCTGCCATCTACCTCGTCTCACAATGTTGGCCGAAGTAGGCCCAGGCTGGAAGGTGGCCCGAGGTGGCCAGACTAAAACATGGCACTAATATATGAAGTCTCTGACTATTGCTTTGAGCCATGTGGGGCGATGCAGACTAGGTGGTTGGGGTCGGCGGGACAAGAAGAACCAGTGGTTGAGACTCTATGTGATATGGCTCAGAACCGATGTCGGTGGCGCAGATGTATACACCCATTATCCTCATCTTATCGACGCTATACCGAATCCCACCATTTTCTCACTCTTCCTTTCTCTCTTTTCGTGCTTTATGTTTCTTTTGGCTGAACTTTCTTATCTTCATCGTGCACTACGCTGCCTTTTTACTTGATGTACTGATATGAGCTGTGGCAACTTGCACCGTTAAACAGTAATGCCTAGTCCTATGTTGATATTGATGATGATGAAGCTTGGAAATGATCAGTGAGGTATTTATGAATGCCAAGTATTTCTGATGGAGGTGTTGTATATGCGAAAATTCCCTCTTGTTCACTATGTGAGGTGTTAGGTCGTTTGTCATACATTTTTACCTTTTTTCAGATTTCTTTTTATACTACTCTTGAGTAAACTAAACTGCGTCGAATAATTTTTATAGCTGAAGTAAAAACGCGTGGTGTTTCGCAATATTCTAATATACGTTGTAAACTTTTATTTGAACCCTGCTTGCGATGTAGATAGTCCGTAACTCAATGTTTCGTAAAGTAACCGTCTATTCTTTAGTACACAGTTCCCTATGCAGTCGGTAATTTGTTCCAAATGTTTGATGAATTATCGCCTAAAATACCAGTGGTTCTTATTTCTGTGCTACCCGAGGTAGTAAATTAATCTTTAGAGAGATGTACCCTTGATTATGAGTTCAAGCCGGTGGATACTAGCTCGTCTTCCACCTAGTTGTCTTTACAGTTTATTTCTTGTGATAAGATATTTATTTGTTTCACTGCAGTGTGTGCGGGGAAATAGGTGTGTTCACTTTTAGATTATGTCGATCATTTATACATCCCAGTATTTAGATTCATCGGTGTTTTTCACTTGTAAAGTTAGTGAGATGGGTTTTGTTGTAGATTGGTGGGAGTCGCTAACAATGTAATAGTATTTTGGTACTCCATTGTCTGACCACAAACGTATATTATGCACGTTGATTGTAAAATAATGATGCCTTTGGAATCTTGTTCTCATCTTCTGGAACTACTAACTGAACAATACAGAGGATAAAGTTGGATTTTATAAATGTAAATGTTTTGAGTTTTTTGATGGACCTGTGTAACCTACTTTTTCTACTTTGTTTAAACATTATGCCGTAAACACTTCGTAGTTGTTCTCGTCGTCTGGGATTTTGACTATCTTCAAACATCTGGGATATAATGTTTTCTTATTTATTGTTATTCCTTTTATTTCTGATCGCATCATCTTTTTGGTTCTTCCAGTTACGGAATTAATAGCGCAGTATATGGTGCAAAAGCCTGTGAAACGACATGTAGAAGATGTGCCTAGGCTGGATTTTCAAAATGTTTTCATTTGTTAGACAATTATCTCTATCGTGTTCACTTACACATTAGAAGATGGGAGGGATTCCTTGGAAAGTTTCATTTGCAAGATTCTGAAGTCATAACTGACTTTTAGCGATTATACTAGCGTCATGAGGACACCAAAAATAATGCAGATTTGCGCATACCACTGTGACTTCCACTTAAAATTGGGAAATTAGTTTTATGGCATTATTGCTATCAGCGCACATATAAGTAAATCAGAATATATAAACCTTGAATATTTATTACAGTTTACCGCCATGGGTATGTAAGTGTTAGGAATACAATGGTTCAAAACACATTGAGTACCTTTTAAATAGCCGTGCAGCTTAAACTGAAGCAAAGTTTGTTTTGTGTTGTTACTACCAACTAGCTATAATAGTTAATGATTTTAAACCTTTAATTTGCTTTATTTTAGATTCGATTTATGAAAAATTAGACCCTGTCCACCAGCTTCGCTTGAAAGCTGCCGCAGCTGGTCTTCCAGTTCCTTCTTTAGTGCCAATTTCTTCATCTAAACAGCTGTCCAATCAATGTGGGAATCCCAATGAGCCAACCAATTTTATTCTACCTACCAATCCCACAGCTGGATTGCTAAAGATTTTCAAGACCGATAGTAATAAACAAGCACGTTTTGAAGCCTACCAAGTACTTGTTCGCCGAGGATTTTCGCGTATGTTTCATTTGTTGTTATGTGAATTAGGCTGTATTCCAGTGCGGTCATACATGATTTTTATCAATAGGTGGTAACTATTTGAAATTACTAAGGGCTGAATAGGCCCAGTGGTGGTTAGTTAGTGGATGGTACTCTGGGGTTTATGCAAGCCAACGGAATCGACTAATGCTTGCTTGGACATGAATAGTTCTGAAGGCTACTCACTTTTTATTGCAGTTAACATAGTGCATTCAAGTTGGTCACTGGTTATGCGTTGTTCGATCGATAGATGTTCACTATCCGAGTAATTAAAATAGTCCCTTTAGCTGGAGATTCGACACATGACCGCTGCATTGCACAAGTGATTCTATTACAAGTGGTAAATTCTGCGAACGCTACGGTAGTCAAACATCTGACCATGTTTTGTGCTGTTCGTGAGTTTTACTTAGGCGTCTAGTAAATATGTAATCTAGGATCTGAAATGTTATGTTCATCATCATCACTGGAGGATTTCTCCCCTTTCTTAAAGACTGCGACAGCCAGTGATCGAAACTGTCCAGAAGAGACGGTATTTGATTCCTACATGTTAACTTGTACTTCATTTAATCTAACCATAAATCCTATACCATCATTATGAATTATTCTCAGACGAAAATGGAAATTTCACAAACTGGAAGATAGGTGAACACGTCTAGTGCGAACTGTGGATAAAGATATTTATTTGTTATCACTTATCGGCAAAATGGTGGGCCTTTAGAAATTTGTTACTATGCCTTTCGAATGAAGGTGAAAAGAAGTTAAACATAGGTCAATCAGAGCTTTTTATTAGTTGATTTTGAACATCACGCACCAGTATCTTGTTATTTTCAGCTGTAGAGTTTTGGTTGGTATTTATTTCTGGATCTTTCATTCACGGACTTTAGACCAGTGTATACGTTGTTTCTGAAACATACTTTTTCTGTATATTCTGTGTTTCTAAACTATTAGGAAAGATTGAAGGGTACTAAGCAAGACAGGCAACTTGATTTATGAGGTTGTGAACCTTCATCAACTGAGGTGGCTTGAACGTGTACTGCGCATGCCGAACAACCACCTTCTACCTCTGCGTCTCATGCTAGGGGAAGTTGAATTAGGTTGGAACTAGGTTCATGGTTGCCCCTCTAGGACGTGACACAAGTCGATGAAGTCCCTGACTGTCGGTCTGAGTTGTGTGGGGGGATGTAGACTACTTGGTGGGGGCCCCCGAGACGAAAGGAATCAGTGGTTGAGGTTTGCTTTTGACGTGGCTGAAAATCGGTCACAGCGGCGCAAGTTTATTCACTCTTTGACATCTAAAGCTTGAATACTTGCACTAATCGTTATCTCCAAATTGTTTATTTTCTCACAAAACTTTGTCGTCTTTGATATCAGTCATTTTCTATACACTTGTTCTTTGTATACTACTGTGAAGTGTGGCAACTTGAACCAATGCACTTATACTTATGTCTGTCTGTTAGGAAAGATATTTCAGAGTTAGTGGACCCTATTCAATCCTAGTGCATCATTTATTACTGTGTCTGATGAGCTTCGCGTTAAATTAAAAAGTACTGGACGTTCATTAGTGTCTGCTAGCTTAAGAAAAGTCGTGTGTGTGTGTGTGTGTGTGTGTGTGTGTGTGTGTGTGTGTGTGTGTGTGTGTGTGTGGCTTTCTGGCTTATCATGCTATGTTTTTCCCTTGCTAGCTTTGCACAAATGAATTTACTGAGCCATTGAGCCAAATTTAAGATGAGAGGCTCTATAATGCCATTCGATGGCCTAGATGAAAGTAGACGAGTTAAATAACTGGTTCATGTGATGTAAATCGAGTATTTATACCATTGAACGTATGTTTTGATCTTGAAACAAATCACATCTTTTCGAAATCCACAGTTTGAGGAGAAATAACACCAATAGATGTGACCTCATTATGGAATTTCATCAAACTGTTCAGATCACAATATTTTATCTACTTGATCCTATTAGTTAATGTCAGTTTCATAGGTACGAAAGCTGTATGGTATAGATGAATGACTGGCATGGTTAATTGTAGACCACTCATGCCAATCAGCTGTACCTTCTAAGCAAATTGAACTGACTTAAACATCGGATAAGTATTTCTCTCGATCGGGGATATCAAGCACTGCTGATTGATGTGGCTAGTTTATTACTGGGTATGTCGGTTAGTGTACACCGTTGATTTCTATCAAACCAACTGAATGCTTTGCAGCACAGGATTACTTCTTGTTCATCAAATTCAACTTCAGTCTGTAGTGTCAGACTAATTTGACAACTGATTGATGTATATTTTCCGACAAATAAAAGATGAGATAATTATTGCCAGATGTAAGGATTATTTCAAATGCAAGCATTAATGTGATTCTCATACTATACTTTATACAGTAAATAACTTATTTCAAGCGGAAAATGCAATCAGTTTATTGAGTAATTTGCATGCCAACGTTAAGCATTAGTCAGTATAAACAGGTCACATTATGTTATTAACGAAAACAGCATAGTCTTATGTCCTTAAGTAACTATCAAGATGACTAATACCAGTTCTACTCAAGAAAATGAAGTATAATCAGAACTTAAAGTAAGCTTTGAAGAGCAACTACTTACCATTATTTAAGTGTAGAAATCATATAAAGATGAAGTCCTCATGCGATGTTGTGATTTAGCTTATGTATGCACTCGAAAGCGGGGATAATGTTTGTCGTAAATCGAAAATCGAAAGCGAATTAGGATGAACTATCCATTCAGGAGTATATTTGAGATACTGCCAAAAACTAATTGCCGATTGGATTTGGTGATTCATTGTTATCAATAGTCGTTAAATTTAGACTCATTTGATAAAATACTAATAATGATGACTGCCTCAAAGTCCGTCCTTTATTCTGCTCATTTTTCACAATACTTAAGGAATAAATCCAGGAAGATGGAGGTGTGGGAATCTTGCAAACAGTGAAATATTCTTGTATATTTTCATGAAATGAACAAATATTTAGTATATTCAGTAGGTGTTTGAGTAGGTATTAGTGTAATGCGTTTGAATTCTGTGTTAAAAAGCTGTTCTAGCTTTCAAAAGCGTGATCACTACTGAATAATCCTTATTTGTTTGTTATCAAACTTTATTTAAAGTTATGAACCAAGCATAAATTCTTACACAAAAGAAATTTTCTTGTAAACTGCACTTGATATACTGAAACAAAGAATTCCAGAAGTGTTAGCGTTGATTAAAAAGTAGCAAGCTTGAAAAAGTAATCTGAATTCGATCGAAGTCGCACTGTATCCTGAACTGACAGAAGTAGGAATTCTGGACCATTGGATCCCAACCCAGTGGTTCAATGGTAACATGCTGGCCGCGGAACCTGAAGGTCCTGGGTTCGACCCACAGTGGAGTCATGGGTGTGGACTGTTGGGCAGTCTCATACCGGGGCGAAACAGCTATCCAGTGCTTCCAGGCTCCCAATATCCCTCCAACTGATGTCAGTCCACGATGGATACCAACCTGAAATTAATAAGTCCATGCAAACCTCCAAATTAAAATAATCTGAATAACCAAAAGGTAGAAGCGCATTGAGAATAAGAGAAAGTTAACACAGGATAGAGTAGAGTTAGATAATTGAGAACATAACATATGGATGTCGTTTATTGCTGATGTCCCGCTGCTCATTATCCAAACATCAGTTATTCTAGATCATTCGAAAATTCGTTTATTCCGGCTCACTATTTCTTGTTTTCACTGAAGTATTCATCTCATTGTTAATTCCCTAGAAAGAAACAGCACAATAGACATTTAAAAGGGAATAAGAAATTTTGATTGACCTTGACTGTTAGTTATATCTGATGAAGTAATTGACATATACTACTAACTGTAGAGTTGTACAATGGGAAGTGGAATAAACAAAATTAAACATGTACAATGAATGCTATAGGATATTCAAATTGTCAAAGCTTAAAACCTTTTTACTTCGGTCAATTTGGCTACACGATACCAATGTAAGTTACTCAGAGAATAGGTGAGACGTTGTTTCTGCTTAAGTTATATATTAGCAGTTCACTGGAGTAGATCTATTCCACAGTTTATAAGGATGTATTAGTTATGCATACCTCCCTTACTGTACGTTTTATGTGACCAGTTTTGAGATTAATTTTTGGTCACGTTTTTTCCACTAGCTTGTAGGATTTAAACGCAGTATTGACATAATAATGCAAATTGCAGGAAATGCCAAGATGGAGACGAAAGAAGGAATGTTTATCATTGACATCTTATTTAGTAGTCATCAAATATTGTACACCTTCCACTAAGACAGTCATATGCAAAATGTGCTTCATTTCCTCTTCTACTTCGATCTTGGTTTGCTCTTAATACACTCATATTGTTTCTTGCGTTTCTCTGGTCAGAGTCGTTACGCATTTCTGGTAATTACCCATGATTTCTGCTGCCCTCAACATATACTACCTATATCCGTTCTAATCAGCAATGCCTACTACGAAATAAATATCCATCTTACTGAAAATTTATCCTGTTGTGATACGATGCTATCATAGCATGTTTTGTAAATTGCGAAATACCCTATATGGTGGTCAAACCATGATGTAGTTGTATTTTATGGAGTTGCTACTTTGTTGTAATAAACACAGTTGATTTGAATCTTGTGGTTTGCAGCTATATTGGAGATAAATAATCTTAAGTTCTGGGTGAAAATGAAAATGATACAGATTTATTTACGATTTTCTTCTCATAAAGTCTTAAGTGCTTTAATACTTTCTGCTTATTCATTGCCTATTGACTCATTATATTTCGTATTACATTTAATAATCCCTCAATGTGAAAGAAGGTTACAACCAGCGGAAAGACTATGTAAATATGCATTTCATTTTATCAGTTTTGTAGCCTTCTAATCAGCCTTTTCTTCTGGAACGCATATATATATCAATTAGGGAAGCGAATACTTTTGCTGACTTATACCATTAGAAAAGGCTACAGGCTACTAAAATTTGAATTATTTTCTGAACGACTTATCTTTTTCGTTGTTGTTAACATGGTTTTTTGCATAATTGTGTTGATCGGTATTAAAATATGTTTTTCAGGAAATTTAATTCCTTTGTTAATTTATAATTGTTATGAGATACGGAATGCTGTTATGATTACTATCATTATTACTATGCCTATTATTTAAAGTCTTTTTGTGGCATAAGAGTATATTATATTTTTGTATATTGAATCAATTAAAAATCCTATGACCACTGATTGTATACATGAAACGGAAGAGAAGTCTTTGAGTGGTGTAGGACTAAGTTTTCTCCTTCTCTTCTCTTTTCAGAAAGACATCGTTCTTTCGATATTTTATCTCAATCAGGTTAACTAGTTGCATAGTTTTTAATTATGTCCCACCAAATTGATCGTTGATCATAACTTAGACGTTAATGTAGGGCTGAATTAAAAACTAATGGGTAAGATTGTGCACTGTGGCTGCTAAGCTAACTGACATAACATAATCATCATTTTGACTGTCTGAGATAGTTATGGTTTAACAGACTAGTATTCGACACCTTCGGTCATCACCCAGTATCAATACTAGTCTGCCAAACCATGGCTATCTCACTCATAGTCCAAATGATAATCAATATGATGCTCCCTCTCTCTAATTGAAGTAGATTTTGATTGGGATGAAAGTCCTGACTGAGTAGCCATTATGAGTAACACCAAGCGATACTAACTCTTCATGAATTCACATAGCAGTTGGGGATAAAATCCTTGGTGATTGAAGTGAAGTAAAAATCTGGTTAGAAGTCAGGTCTTGTAGCTGAGTCGGTAGAGCACCAGTTGGAAACCCGGTGGTCGCTGATTCGAGTCCCCTCGTGGCTCAAATTTTCATTTCACCTTCAATCATCTTTTAGCACCACAGCTATGTTGTGTAAGAGAAACAAAGAAACAGTAAACAATTATTTCTGAACCTTTATTCTGAGATAGATAAAGCGACTGGATTTGTCAAAGATTAAACTCAGCGTTCCCTTAAAGAAGACGTTTCCTTGTGCTACACCTTAGTTTTTATCACCAAGCTTACCTTATCACAGCATGTGAAACCTTAGATTGTGTCATGAGCTCATATCAATGTGCATTTCTTAGATTTGATTGTTGACATGGCAACTTTATGTATGAAAGGTGACGGAAAATTACAAGCTTGATTTGGCTACACTTAATGTGCACTGACTACAAAGCTGACTCCGTCTTTTTAGCAATTTACAAAGTTATGCACTGTTTTTCGTATCATCATTTCTTCAGAAAAGTTTTAAATATTCACACTTAAAACCATGAGAGCAGAATTGTTTGCCACCGTTTTTCCGGAGAAAGCTTGCCCATTCATGTGTCTTTATTTAACCTCCTATTACTCTTCATCTATGGAGATTTAGGTGGCTACATAGTATCAGTAGCGTTCACCGTGATGTCACTCATCACGTGTTACATAAACCTCTACTTAGTTGTTAGATGGTTTGTTACTAAACTACTTCAGGATGGGTAAAGTTAAATGCAATACTAGTGCAGCAGTGTGGTCTCTGTTGAGGTCGTCTAACATAACCCTTGAAGATGAACGCGTTGAACATTTCATTTACCTGGGAAGTCGGATCAGCCCACATGGGTCAATGGCCGACGAAATCTCTGCACTGATGCAAAAGGCTGACTTAGCTTTACCAACCTACGTCATCGGTGGCACCTCCGCGAGATCCGATTGTTTATTAAGGGTCGAGTGTACTGTGCTGCAGTCCGCTCTATTCTACTATGTGGCTGTGAAACATGGGCATTAAAGGTAGAAGACAGGAGAAGGCTTCAGGTGTTTGACCACCATTGGCTTCGTAGCATAGGCCGTGTTTAGTAGTGTTGCCATATGAGTAGCGCAGAAGTCAGATGCAGAGTCTTGGTTGTATTGTGTTCTCTGAACTGAGTTGTTTAGTCGTTGAGCTTTGGTCGTCTTTCTAGACGCGATATCTTCAGCTTTAACTTCAGTATGGAGTTACTATGAAGTATGAAGTTAACTGCATACTGAAGTTAGTGCTGAAGATATCGTCTAGAAAGACGATGAAAGCTTGACGACTAAACAACTCAGCTCAGAGAACACACTACAGCCAAAACCATCCACCTAAGCTACAAATATTTCCCACCATTTCGAAGTTATACGAGCGTAACACGCTTCACGTCGTTCAAAGATGGGAGGACTTCTCCAAAAGGACAACTATTCTTTCTCCAGGAGTGCCTACGTCAGCATGTTCTCCCGAAGAATGTCAGATATAGACCACGGATTGACTTTCCAATGGGATGGGCAATAGCTGAACAAAGTGGAAGACAAATAGTACAACTGATGATATCAGATGTAGAGTTTTAGGTAGGAGAGGTAAGTCAGTTGAAGTTGTGAACTTTGATCGACTAAGATGGCTGGGACATGTGTTACATATGCCTAACCACCATATGCCTCGTCACACAATATTGGCCGAAGTGGGTTCAGGCTGGAAAAAGGCTCAGGGCAACCAAACTAAAACGTGGCATCAATGCATGAAATCTTTGTCTGTTCTTTTGAGGGCTATGCACACTAGCCTGTTGAAGATCCACAGGACAAGAGAAGCCAGTGGTTAGAGACTCTAGGTGATATGGGTTAGAACTGATAACAGTTGTTCAAATGCATACACACGTTATGCTTATCTAACTGCCATACTTAATCTCATTCTTCCTTCATCCCTTTTACTACTTTCTACTGCCACTTACTCTGACCGATTTTTATTCCTTCTTCATCTTCCATTTTATTGCCTTGTTATTCGATATGCTGATGCGAGGTGTGGTAAATTGGACCGTTACAGAGTAACGCCTGGTCCTATGTGGATGATGATAATGACAATAAGTGGTGAGAAAAACTAGTTATTTCTTTCCTCAATATTTTGAAGCGCTTTTTATGTGCGTCAAAAACCACTGGATGAATAAACAGTATTATTATTATTATTTTTCCCTTGGGTTCCTAGTGGAATATAAGGCTTCAGTAGCATGTCGCCATTTAACTCTTTTCTGTGCACTCTTTTCAACCTTGCTCAACGTCTGCCCACAAGCTTTCATCTCTTCCTCACATGATCTCTATGTCACCCTTGCCTCGGACGCCCAACTCGTCTTTTCCCATTTGAATTCCACTTGACGGTCTGGTCTGGCTTGGTGCGTGATATCCCCAAATGGTCTTCTCAGTGTATGCCCAATCCATTTACACTTTATTCTGCATATTTGTTGGGCGATGGGTTCTTGATTGGTTCGCTGTCAGGCCAGAGTTCCTTGTTGCTTATTCTAATTATTCTGGCCATCTGATCTTCAGTATCGAGCCAGCGTAGGTGGCAGTTGTTGATGAATGTTTGTGGTTTGTTGGAAATGCTTTTCGTAACGCGCCAAGTTTCTGAACCATATAGCAGCACTGACTTGACATTGGTGTTGAAAATTCGGATCTTGTTCTTTATGCTGAGTGTAATAGATCTCCACAGTTATTTCAGATTAATGAAAGATGAATAAACAGTAATAATGTTTATTATGAGCTGTTACATAAAGAAGAGTTATTTTGCGGAGTTTTAAGGCAGGAAATATTGGGTGTATTAAGGTGTAAGTTGAGCTTATTTTTCGTATCTCATAGTGCTGCTCTGGTTTCGACAGTAGGGAAAGTTAAAAGGATTTGTAAATGATTAGAATCAGACGTACTGGCTGGATGCGAATATTTTCATGTTTTATTTATTTGTTCTCCTGCTTTAATAAATTTAATACCTAACTCAAAATTTATTATCACGCCAACTTCTAGAGAAAACATGAATGTAGTATATCTAGTTTTTCGTCATTGCACAAATGCCTTTTAGACTTCTACTGTTAGTCTATAAATGTACGTTTTCTACTTACTTTACCTTTGTATGCTCCTTTTTTATTTCCTGTTCAGATGAAGATGCCTATCGTCGTTGCTCCATCCTGTTAGACTTAAGCAGTGAAGAAAAAGAACGTGAAGCTAGTTCATTTCAAGCCATTATTAAGATGAATAAGATGACACCCACAAATGCTTCATCAATAGTATTGAATGCTAATAATATAAATGATGATAAAAATACTACTTCAGTTTCTTCTGTTGTTGTTACTGCTACGCCTTCGGATCCTGCTGCTAGGCTACCACTAACCAATAGCTTACCTTTGCACAAACAACAGTTAATATCATCAAAATTGGCCCTAAGATTTCGTTCCGCAGGTTGCATGGATATTAGCAAGGAATTAACGGAGGAAGAGGAAAAAGCTCAACGGGCGCGAGTTGAAGTAAGACCTTTTGTCTATTGGAAGTTACATGGTCGAAATGTTTTATTATCATAACAATATGTAGTAGTAGCTGCATGGTTCACCTCAGTAACCATATACATTGTCTCGATCACATCTTTTGTGTGAGAGCTGATAGTAATATCTGACTATTCAGAGCTTGATAGACGCAGTCGTGAATTAAATCAATGACGTTTCAGTGGCCGAAATTCAGTTGCCGTAATCGGTGAACTATGAGTCAGTTATAATTGCTTGTTTACATGATATTGTCTACGTCTGCAGCTTGAAACATAATGAGTAATCAGGCAGTATCAAAGCATCCGCATGGAAGTCCATTTGCCAACAGAGATCGAGCATTTTGACCCAGTATAGTAATAGGAAATTACAAGTATTAATAAACAACAACTTGTATCCGTAGTACAACTGAAGGCTATCGTGCCCCAGCGATCTAGTAGATAACACTTTGGCGTTTATAGCAAGTCTCAGTGGAGGCACATTCAGTCCCATATAGGACGAAACACGCGTCTTGAATTCCACTGCTAGCTATCAAGCAGATTGCTATATTGTCTGCTTTGCTTTCAAAGACTAGTTAGTGGATAGTTTCCGGTTTCTTTGTCGACTCATTTCTAGCCAAAGCCTCAATACAGTGTTTTGAGATGCCAAACGTTTTTTCTCCTATTTGTACGTTTTAGCATATGAAGCATGTCGATTGATACACACAATCTTGCCACCAAGCTAAGAGAAACAGCATTGTACAGTACTGCACTTAGACAGATCATGTGCTTTGGTTAAAGTTACCTCGGATCCCAACAGCACAAAAGAAGAATGAATTTCTAATAAACAAAAAAGTATGTTTGAAGAGCGACAATAAATAAGCACGGACTATGATGTCGAAATTTTGCAGGAGCTGGAAAGTGAATACATCTTCATTACTGTAGTCGACCATTTAAACCATTTGTTCTCAGTATTTCAAGAACTTCGATAGATGTTAAGTGATTGGAGGTAATATGCATGAAGTTGTACTTTACCTCGATTCCATGTTTGTTAGGAGGCATATCTACAATCTCGACAAGTCTGACACTGTTTTAGAAAATCTAATTGACTTCATTCAATGTTGGAATCAGAGACTTCATCTCTGTGCTATTTGGGCCCACATATTCATTTCCTATAGGAATCTATTGAGTACATTTATTAGTCACTGGAGAGTAACTAATGTCCAATTGCCTGGTCCTAATTGATGAATGAATTTTATCAACTAGCCAAATTACATCTATCAAAATGCAGAGTGACGATGACTCTTCTAGCTTCGTGATCACATTGCAAACGTGATCAATAGAGTTAGCCAGGCTTAGACAAGATAACATTTGTTACTCTGCAGTGGCTAACCAGTTCACTCTAGAAATCCGTCTATAAATAACCTTCACTTCCTCATACAGCACAAAGAAATCACCGTTGCCTTTATGTTGCTACATCCGGGTTCGGTAACTCAAAGCCTTCTGTTGCCGTGCAGTAGATGTGTGTATTATAGGGAGGTTTTAATTTTAGTTTCCTAGATTGGTTACTTTTTTCAAGGTAGTGTATTTGTAAATTGAAATTATTTTGTAGAATTTAAACCCTTATAAGTGACATTTTAGTCGAGTTTCTCATACAATCAGAAGTACTTAAATCTCATGCTTGATTTCTGAAATGATTGAAACACTTTGCTATACCTTTATTTATTTGTACAAAATATGGGATAGTATGAATATTCCTTTAGATGTTGCAGAAGCTGTTGAAAAAAATTACTTTTCCAGTTATGATTCATTGTGCATAATTTATTTTATTAGAGCTTAGACACTGTTGAACCACGAGATCATGCAGTGGCAACTGAATCCTATGGAGCTTTGACAAGAAGACGTCTTAAATGGCATCCGGATAGAATTTTATGCAAACGTGTGAATATCCCTAATCCTTATCCTGAGTAAGTTTTTGCTGGCTTCTATTTTAATGAGAGTCAACTTGAGCCTATTGCTGTTTGTAGAGAGAATTTTGTACTATGATATAGACAAAAGTTTTCTCTTCTCATGTGTCTTACTGAAAGCGAGTCCATAAACATGCCATTTCCTATGGTTTTAGGACAGAAATGAAAGTGAACTGAATCAAATAATCAAATAAATTTATATTTCGATTTCTGGTTAATTGTGTCCTTTCATATTTTTGTTGCCAGTTCAACTTATGTTGGTTGTCCAGATGAAAGACGTCCGCGTAATCCCTTTCGTCAGATGCACAATAAACGTGGAAAAAGTAGATTTTGTGATAGTTCTGCCAATGAATTCTCCATCTTCGACCTATTGGATGTTAATCGTGGTTCAGCAGAGCAGTCGAACTCTTTGATTGCTACTGACCAGGTGACTAGCGATTCTGATTCTGCGAGTGATGTTAATGAACCAGAGGCGACTACTTCACAGATTCCTAATTCTTCATATAAGCAGACTCCAACGACTGGTACAACATTTCAGTCTCGTGGAAAGGCTTTATTCGCTGCTTTATTTAAGTCTTTAGAAGATAAAACTGCGGAAAGTACTACTGAAGTTACCGATGGAAATCAATCTTCAGATGGGGTTCAGTTTGCCGCAGAAACTTCTCAGAATGCTACAGATAAACCTGATGTTGAATCTGTAAGTTGTTACTGGTTCATTTTGTACTTGCTGACATTAATATCATCGTTGAACTAATATCTTGCAATGAATTATGTATAACTGTTTGCTGTTACTTGCTGTTTCTACCACTGTTCTGAAAGAGAAAAATAACTAGACATTAATATGATTATGAGCAATAATTTATGCTCGAAACGTCATCAAGTAAATAATACTGGATCACTGTGTGTTATAAACCAAATAAAGAAATCTAATATGGAAAAAATAATTAGTTTTGGATGGCTTCAGAGCCCAAAGGACATTTATTTGAAACCGGTCATATACAGCCTTTTTGGAAGTTTGATATTTAAGTTTTTTTGTTTTGAGTCTATCTATAAATCTATAGTGCAGGCACTGGAAGACTACAGGGCATGTGGGTGTTCTATTTTGGGGCTGACCTCTTCTAACATCCCTTCCATAGGGGAGATAGTACAACATGGTACTGCTCATCATCCACAAGAAACACCTTACTACTGTCACCCTCCCCATCTAGCCAGTAGTACGACTACACCCTTGTATCCAACATCATAGCGCAGCAACTTGAACTCTGAGTGTACCTGCGTTTTGCCTTCTGTTATGATAGGTCATCGAGAGAACAAATATTTTCACGATTGTAGCTCGTCGGGTCACTGTAATATGCAAGCTGAATCACCATATTAAGGTAGAAGTTATCGATCTGATGTAATTACCTGACTGAGATGTAATAAGAATCAGTGGTTGAAGACCTTTAGGGATACGGCTGAAAAACTACCACAAGGGAGTAGATGCATTCATTTCTCGACGTCTTCTAGAGTTTGAATATATCCACTAACCTTGATTTATTTCTTTTCTCTTTACTCATGTACCTCTTTTTTTGCTTTAATATCACCCTTTTCCTACTGACTTGTATTTTGCATACTGCTGTGAAGTGTGATAATTTGAACCAATGAGCTTCTGTGTCACGTTTTGTGTAAGCTGTCTGGAAAACAGCCTCAGTTATATTGAGCAGGGGTTGATGAACTTCGCATATTATTGTTTTTGGCACACGATGTATGACAAAGGTCTATTGCAGTCTGTGTGATACCCTGTGTTTATTAAGTGCACTGAGATAGAACTTTGCACCACTTTCACTTCATCTACGTAACTTGTTCCTTAGGAACAGCTAAATTGATATATGTTCAAGAAAAGGAGCTGAGATTAAATAGTCTATCCTTTAGTTTCGGATTAAGCGTTGGTCGACTGCTGTAAGATATGCAAAGATAGCCTGAATGAAACGTTCTACTTATTGCTCTAGCTAGATGTGTTAAGGTGTCACTTAGAGCATCTCCTTTGAGTTATAATTGCAGAAACAAAGGCCTCCTCTGTCATCAATTCAAGTTTGAGATTAATGTAAGCGATGTCTACTCTGGTGAACGTTTCAGAATATCCGTTTTCATTTAGAACATCACGCATACATGGTAGTTCTTTTTCCACACACTCTTTGACACAAATCGGTTTTATTTTAAATCCTAAGCACCTGATTATGTTGTGTTTGTACTTCGTTGATATATAGCTGAAAGTGTGTATACTAGTCTTCGGTTTCTGTGTATACCTCTCACTATATAGCCATCTTACCCTGTTATTAACACACCAAGCAAACGTATCGAATAATTGATTTCATTCTTTTCAGTTAAATGGGCTGATGGATAAGGGCTTTTGAAGTTATTCAGATTAGAATTACTGCGTAAGCACTTATCAGATACTAAGGAAGTATCATTGATATATTTATCGTGAAGTAAAACTGGCGAAACGTTCTATTTCAGTGCACCTAGTAAACATAGGGTATCACATAGATGCTAACAGAGCTTTTAATTTCATCTATCACCAAAGTAATATCATGTGTAGCTCACCAACGCCTGCTCACCATAGCTGAGGCTATTGCAATAAGATTGATAAAACCTGAAATTTACATTCAAATAGAGCATGTTTAAATGTTATTTCTTTATTGGCCTTCAGTCAACTAAAGGCTACTCCTGTTTTTCTTATTTGTCGTCTTTTCTTTTAACTGTCAAAGCATTTTATATAGAGGACGAAAATAGGGTGGGGGAAGATAAATAAATTAAGATAATATAAAATGATGTATTCGCACAATATATTTCGAACAGTCTGATCATACATATACTTGTTAGGAAATTTTATATGAAGGATGAAAATAGGGTGGGTAGGATTCCCCCCCTCCTCTTCTTCATTTCCTTCTAATATTGAAAAATTTGTAAAGCAAAAGCGACTTCCTTCCATTTTGAAAATGTATTCATCTTAAACTTGGGTCGTCTTACTGTTCACAATTCCATTTTACAGCTGTAAAACCTAATGAGATTTTATTTTAAAAAAATGTTCGTTGTTCAGATCGTTTCTAATTAATGTTAGGGAAATCTTTAAATGTATAAAATTCTATTATCCTACAGTTCTGTGACAAGAAAAGTTAGGTAGTATATAAAGATTTAATTACTCTGAAGGTTCCTGAATCATGGTTGCATTTACCAGCGTTTTTTCACTATGTCGCGCTCGATGGTAACAGTATGTACTCAGCACATTGTAGCTGAACTTCATGACCTTATCGAAATTGCTCATTCAATGACTCCACCAACAAATACAATTTATTCGCCGGAGTTCTCTCTCATAAACTGTGTGTGGTCTTGTTACACTGTTTCCTTTTGGAAATTATTTTCAAGTCATCTGACTGCCTAATCTTTGGAGTGGTACAAAACGTGGCTGTTCAGAATACTAAAAACTAAACCTATCTTAGAGATTCCTGTCAAGAACCGATCAGTTGTCTGTCTTTTGTAGTCCAGCTCAATCAAGAAGGGGAATGAGAAGGATAATGATGAATAAACAGTTATGTATATTTCATTGATACAACAGTCGTTGGTCGAATTGAGGCTGTGACTTGGTCAGCAGTTGGTCCCCGTTGTTAAGCCACCAGAACGCTGTGATGTTATGTTGGAAAATGTCTGTTTTCTCCAATGAAAGTTTGTCACTAATGCACTTATATAATAAGGATTCGATCAGACACAACTTTGCGGCCGCAGGTTCTTGATTCAAATCTCACTGTCTACTTCAGCTTTCGCATCTGATTGGTATCCCAAACCCTCATTCTACAGAGATCGCTGATAAGTTGTTACTCAGAACTTGTGTTCGCTTTGGTCGCAGTTGATTCTAATGTTTATCTGATGGATATGCACTTTGTCGGGAGAGTAGAGTATCATGCAACATAAATTTGTATGACGATTTTAATTGCGTATTATCCTGACTGACTGCTTTTTCATGATGTAAAGTGCGAAATTGGGGTTTTAAACATTTATAAATATCTTGATAGAGCCCGTTACCATGATGCATATTTATTTTTATCAGATCCTGTAGGAGGTCCACATAAATACATCAGTAGTGTAATGAAAAAAGAAATAACTTGGGGTCTGGAAACTTCATTTATATTTAAATAGAGGGATAAATAAATAATTCAGTGGACTATTATCTAACAGCTTATCTCTCGAATTTCTGATTTCTATTACAAAGTTTCATTTGGAATATCCTCGCAGCTGCGTACACACACTTGATGAGTGTTAAATAAAACGAAACACACACTTATACACTTCTGTCTTCTTTTCATCTGAAAATACTACTATAGTGTATTTTGGGTACTTTTGGGTACTAGGAAAATGTCCAACAGAGGTCAACCACTCCCGCTTATTGAATCACTTACGAAATGATCAAACTTAACCTGGGAGTCATGTTCAGTTGCTGTATCTGTTTGCACGTTATTTTTGTTATACTCTTGGATTTAAGCTAAACTTGATTCTGTCTGCCTCGCTTTGTGTATACATACGAGTGAAGGAAATCAACCACAAACTCGTCACATTTGTATTCCACTGAAAAAGTCGATATACACTCAGTAACCTTGTGCACACCAATTATATGAAGTCTAATGATACTACCTGGCTATCCAACTCTCGGTGGATGGAGCGGTGTTCGAGTCCGTCACCCGTTAGTTGAAAGTTATCTCCCTACATCAATGAACCACAGCTTTACTTGTGGTCTTCCAGCCAACTCCGAAGGGAAAAAGCTTTTCACAAATAATAACACTAGCAACTATACCCTGTTGAGTTTATATTTCAGCTAAGAGGCTGTTTTCGGCGAATTCATTCACTTAGCTATGCAATCGCATTAATATACAATTTTCATAAACAGTTTTCCAATTTTTGTATATGTCACTTTGTCACCATACCTAACAAACCGCTTTCACACATTAGACAACTTGTACATTCTTACGGCAAAATTGTGTAACAATGTGATTGTACGATTCGCCGAAAAGTCCCTCTTGGCTGAACCACTTATTTTTTCATTTTTCTATGTCTTTATAGGGATTTTTGGAAAGTTATTATTTATCACCTTAAAGTTATGTGAATGTGTTATCAGTTTTTTTAAGTGCAAGGAAATGAAGGTGTTGGTATGTTACAATTGATGAGTCGGATCGAACATCTGTAATTACGAAAACATCAGATTTGATGCACAAAATGTTTTTTTTTTAATTTTTGCATCACAGCTTACTAAGAAAACAAAACACCGCATTTATTTCGTCTTACTTTGTTGGCAAAGTATTGCCATATATCTGGGGGTCTAACGAAACTACGCGTCTGTGGACTTGGCCGTTACAAATGCCAATTTCTAAGAATTCCATAAGTGAAAATTTAATTTTTCCATATTACTGAGATATCGGTGTACTGTGATAGTGATCTAAACTTTGTCTTTCTTGACAAGAAATGCCTTCTGTTGCAGTGCTAGTTTATGTTGTTTAGGTAGTCAGACTTTCGAAGTTAGTGATATTATCTCTTTTAAACTTTCATATTTTTCAGCTCGATCGGTTGATGGGACCTAGTCTTCCTGAGAGGGGAATGGATTCCTTAGCCGATCATTCAAACAATCCTCCAATGGATTTATTCAAGTCAATATTTGCATCAGATGAAGAACTAAGTTCATCGTCACTATCAGAAGATGATCACACAGAAGATAATTTAGTCACATCCAAAGTTATCCAGTCAAATCCTGTTACAATATCAAATGGTAACTTGCTTTTAATTTCGACTTTTACTAACTCTACCTTTAGATCAATCTGGAGTATTCAAAGCTCATGCATTGTTTTCCCATTTATTCGAACCAGATGGAGATATGCGTAGGTTTTTTCCTACAGATGCTTACGTTTCATTTATGTAGGTGGGCCACTGTCAGGATTGACTCGAATAACTACACGTCCGGAGACACAATCCAAAGTTGAAATTTCGTCACAAAACGATCTAAATCCTGATTTACTGTATGGACCAGATTTACCACCGAATTTTGGTATGCATTCAGTATTCATTTACATGCTCAACTTCATCTAATGGTAGAAAGTATTTGATTTTGAGAGTAACGTTCACATTTGTAGCATAGTAACTTGGGGTTAACGAGGAATGTGATGGAATTCACAATCTTTTTTTCCTGGATATAGAATAGAACTTGAAACTAGTGATCAAACTGTTAGCAGTTTGTGAAAGTGAATATTTGATAGTCTGTAGTTGGAATGGTTGTCCACTTATCAGTAATTGACTTCAGCGGTGATTGTGATTATACCATTATCATCTACTATGTTTGCGAACGGTGCATTCACAAAAATTTTTAAATTATGAGACAAAGGCTGCGGAAAATGATTTATCGTCGAGTAAAGATTTATGAAATTACCCTACCTGACATAGAACGTATCATCGGGATGATAGGTAGACTAATTATTATAGCCTATTTGGATCACTGTAACTTGTAAATTTCTGGTTTACTAGTTGTTCTAGAAGAATAATAACGAACATAATAGCAGGCTGATGTAGATTCATTTAATCGTTTTGGCGGTCCTCGTCAGCTGCTTACGACTCAGAATATTTAGCATGACAAATTATGAAAGATCAGTGAAAACAAGACAATGATATAGCGAAGTAATGTAAGGTAATTTTGCGGATTGAAATGCTGCCAGATTGTCATATAAAGGTGTCACGAATGAAAATAATAAACTGACTTGCACGTAGAAGGTTTAAAATCCACTTGATTTAGCATGGTTCAGATATTCAAATATTATCGTCAATTTACACAGAAAAGATATCACATCCCATTTTAACCCGATTTGTTAAATATGTCGTTATCTTGATCTTACTATGGACAATAAGTTATGTCAGAAACTTAATCAAGTAAATAATACTGTTCCACTGCGTGGTACATGTAATAAATCAACATCTTACCACACTGCCCACGTTTTACTTTTGGGTCTCACGTTTATTTCAGTGACCTTCACATACTTGCTTGTGTGCTATGAGTCCTTATTGCACATGTTAAAACCTACTGACAAAGCTGATCCCGAGCTACAAACATTTTTTGTTATCTTATATTCGAAGTAATTGTGGTGAAAGAAGTATTATCCAATGTCTCATGGTAGGGGAACAAAAGGACCAACAGATAATTCTCATGATCGTCTTGATAAATCCCTTGGTTAATATTCAGTACAGTGTCTTCAATCCATGTTGTCTTTTATAATGGGAAAATGAAAGTTCCACATCCAATGTTTTACTGTCTGAAAATTGACTACAAGATGCTTGTACGGTTCTTTTTTTGTCCTTATTTTTTCCCACGTAATTTAATCTATTTTACATGAATATAATTAAATTCATCACAGTACAAACAAATGAAATTGATATGCAAATTTTTCAAAATAAAGTTTTATATAAATTCGTTTTGCCTTAGGGAGTTCAGCTATTGACTATTGAACTCAACTCTTGTGGAACCGATAAATATGTAAATGATAATCATTTGAAGATGGATGAAATTGAGTCAGAGACATAATATTAGCTATAAAGAAGTTAGTGGAGATGTAATAAGACGAAGAGTAAATAAGTACATGACAAAGTGAGCTAGGGAGTTGTTGCATCAATTTCCGTATAAAATTAGTTTTGATTTGTGTCACTAAACGTTCAACTGCTTATCTCTCTTTAGAGCAATGGCTGTCCTAGCATTTTAATAGTTATTGGTTGTTCATTGTTTAAGCGTATAGTGGAATTCTGTAACATCTCTTCGCTTTACTGTTTTCCAACCCATCAATCATCTTTTATCATTTTGGTTGGTACTGTCTGTTTGAATGTTTTCATGGAATTCAGTTATTTGTTCAATGCTGGTCATAAAGGTCTTATAAGTGAGTAATTTTCACTAGAATGTAAAGGAAATACGCAAAACAGTCGAGTGCAAAGATACTGAAGTACACAACACAGTAATTTGGAGACTTTTAATTGCGTGAAGATTATCAAAATATCATTGCGGAAACCGAATTAGACTTAGACTTTTTATAACTGAAACCTTATTGCTCATTCTTTTTATTTCTCACCAGCAGGAAGTGAGGAGTCCGTCAGGTTTAAGAAATTCCTTAGGTTATCATTTGATTGATAGTGGCTTACAGTAGAATCTAGGATGCGTGTTTCATTTCATTTGAAACCCTTCAGCTGAATCTACCAATCAACTGACATCATACTCAATCTTCAGGCAATATCGAAGCATTCAAATATGAACCGAAATCCCAACGCACACGTCAGTCTGTCCCAAGGTAGCAATCAGCACTTACGTATCAATAAGTTAATAAGGTTCCAATTAACTAAGTGGAATTCTACTTGTGCTAACCAGGGAATCAATATCATTATCTCATATATTTCCATCTAGTTAAGTGGCGAGCTTTAAAGTAAACAGTCATTTTAACTGACTTCGTACACTTATCAATCGCTTTGGTTCGTATATTAGTTATAACGCGTACTAAAAGTACAATGCTTCATTTATGTATGAAATGAGTCAGTCACCCTTGATGCAATTAAGAATTCAGCTTGTTGAAAATGTTCTTCACAAAAACACAATATTTTTGAATTCGTATACTCATGTTATATATTAAAGTAACCGTACACTTCTGAAATATAATAAGTATAAATTCAATTGTTGACTATTTTCAACTGTCTGTTTATTTTCCTGTGACGTATTCACCACTTCCATGCTTTTGTATTGGGATTTATACAGGTCCATCATGTGAAGAAACGAATACTCTCCCTTTAACCTGCGATCTAGAGAAAGCATCGACATCTGCCCCTCCGGATATCTTGTTTGTTGTAAGCTACAGAGTACTTTCTTTTTATGTATTTAAAAAGAAGGTTTTTATGACGTATAAAATTTTAATATCAGAAATACCTGGTTAAAATGAGGACTCTAGAGAATACAGTTATTGGATTTTAATTGAATTCATAATGTTAAACTAATTTACCTACTGGCTAGAAAATCGACCCACTTGAACTAACTGATGTACCTGGGCGACCATATACAATTACTTGCATATATACATATGTAGATGAGCGACACCTATTGTATGAGGACTAGTAATTTTACCTGAATGCCCTGTCATGGGTAGGTGGAACAGGGTTTGGATCCACCACCCACCTATTATAATTTGACTGTGTAGGTTGAAAAGCCGCTAAACAAAATGATGTAGAGGTGATGTATGCTTGAGATCTCTTACAATACTTATGATTCTTTTGTTTATTGACTGTCAATTGAGTAATCTGATACTCCTTCTGGAGAAAATCAAAAGCTTGACTATATTAAAGTGTTAAGGTTATCTAAATCTTCTAATCTATTGAAAATTGATTCAATTGAATACATTTTAATATGTAAATAGCGTTTTTATGCACATATATCATCGACTGTTTCGTATTTCCCGAGTTTTCATATCCAGCTGTGGGTGTTTCATTACCAGGCTGCTTGGGTTATCGAGGGTTATGTGAAACATGTTGCAGATCAACGTCCTACCACTTACGCTCTTAGTATTCTATCGCAACCAATTATACTAGTTTGTTCGTAGCCCCTGATTCGTTCACTTAGAGTATATTGATACTGCGAACTAATCAGTTAGAGACCAACTAGTGTTGAAATACTAAATATTCTAATTATATTCGTGTTGCTGTCATTCATCATTCACAAGTAAAGCTTTCTCATTTTGTATTGTGATTTTGAAATGCATGAATTTTCACCTTTTTGTAACCAGTTGTTATGCATTACTCTACCTGTTTCATATTTCCAGGAATCACATCTTGTTGTAGATCATGGTTCAGGTAAACACAAAAAACAGAAGAGTAGCAAAAAGAAACGTAAAACGAAGCATAAGAAACGTCATATCAGTAGTAAGAAGCGCTCACGTAAAGCATCCAGTTCTGATGGTTGTTCTTCCTCATCTTCATCCTCCTCCTGACTGTGTATAAAAGATGACGGTTGTACATAAAATGTTATTATCATTGTTCTGTAGCGTACTTTCACTTTTTGATTATTCTCTTGTAAGGGTGGATTCTGCATATGATCCTTTTTTCTGACTGAAGTACAATGGTTGAATATGCAAAGAAAAGGCATGAAAATACTAACATAAACTAGCAAAACTGTTTTTCTTTTGAATTCATTATTCCGGATTTCTGGAGGGATATCGTCTAATTAAAATGGCTGAGCATAGAGATTTTTCCAGTGTGGTGTGTGGAAACAGCAAACGCTGGAAACAATCATGTACCTCACATTGAAGTAAACAGTGACTTTTTATGCTCAGCTCATATCTAAATGTCTAACTGCTATATTCCTCCCCCAGTTTAACAGTATTGTTCGCTGGATTTTAATTATTACCCTAATAACATAGCAAGGGGGAGGGAGAAATTGATAACTGAATCTTCGTTAGTCGGGTCAACACGAAATACATGCAACAGGAATGACTGACTACCTGTTACGCAGATATGAAAAATCGTATTACCCTTATTACAAAGGGGACGAGGATATTAGGAATGTATAAAGGATGTCTCAAAGTTGTGTACTTGTCTTGATATGACTATGGACAATAAATTATGTTTGAAACGTAATCCAGTAAACAATAGTTACATTGTGTGATAAATCTGATGAATCAACTAAAATGGATTTACATTCTACCACAGTGCACAAGGTTTACTCTGATATATTCCTCCCTGACTGTTTTCATATTGAAAGATTCAAAATTCTAGTGGTAATTTCACTCCATCGAATTTTATCGCATGTCGTGGTAAAGGGAGGTGATTCACTACCTCATTTGTGCTTATCTTTGAATAAGTACGTTGGTACTCGTTAATAAGAAACGAATCTGTAAATTAATTTTACCGGTCTTAACACTGATGGGCATATCGAATACTGGTTGTATTGTGTTCTCTGAGCTGGATTGTTTAATCGTGAAGCTTTCATCGTCTTTCTAGACGACATCATCAGCACTAACTTCAGTATCAAACATTGTTTTCAGGCTCTTCTTATTAGCCTACGACGACAGCCTATATCCAGCCAATATCATGAAAATAATATAACACATTTTCGTTAGACTATGCTCATGTTATTTATCCTTTACCATAAAATTCTTAATCATTGAATATTTTTCTTCTTTGTTAACCTTTTTTTAAGTTTTTCTCTCTCACAGTGATGTGATGAGTTTTAGTGAGGGAAATTTTCATCTGGGACTGACATCAGCTATTCTACTCGTGAGAACTGGCGACCGTTTGATACCTGTTTCTTCCTATTCTTTGTGATACCTTCCTAGTGGTGGAGAATATTTTTAACCCAGGTGGATATTCTTGGTTGTGTTGTGTACTTTAAGCTGGCTCAGAGTACACAACATAACCAATATACCTTATCAGTCCACACTCATGGTGTATCGTTAAATCACTGGATTAGCATTCGATTACTTTCGTTCTCCACCTTAATTATGTTCATGACGAAATCTCATGATCATTCAGTGTCATATGCGGATCTCTGCTCTTGCTTTCATTTGGTCTGAACCCCAGAAACCATGTTCTGTAATAGAAAAGTTAAAATACAATTTGTGAAGTGTAGGAATGGAGTAGCTGCTGTTCCTTCAGCTTTGATAGACGTCTGCAGGAACTGTAAACAAGGTGGGAAATAATAATGATCTATAGCATGTTTTATCTGCAATGTTCAGTATCTAACAATTCAACAAAATGATAAATGGCTGAAATTCATTTCAATCATTCATTTAGACAAACAAAACAGGTTTCTAGTTCGTTCTGTAATGTTCATTTGAAAAAACCTCTACCTACTGACGTATATGTACACACCCATATTTTCAAGACGATATCAATAAGTGTCATGTGAAGCATTATCGAGAAAGCAGAAGACAACTGACTCTATTTGGTACCCATGATTAATTTGATCTAGAAAAGTCACTTCCGGCCAGCTTCTTATAAGAAAAAAGAAGCACAGCAGTAAAGTCACTGTGGTTTAGTATATTATTTGTTGCTTCATCTTGTAAAAATTTGTTGTGCTTTTTTTGGTATCAGTTTACTACAAGATAGCTACTATTCAGTTGTGGTCGAGTCTATAACCTATGAGTAGTGTATTCATAAGCTATACTAAGTTGATATTCTAAGTAAATAAACCCCCGTAGCGGTTGAAAATGTATCCTGTCAACTTTAAATAATTGTGCAAGGAAATACCTAAGAAGGCCGTGTTTTGGCAGTCTGTTATTACTGACATGGGGTGGTGATTGAAGCTGAAATGGATCACGGTTGATTCTCACTAAAGATTATCTGCCTTTTAGTAAATTGACGACAAGAAAGGAAAGCAAATTGTGTACAAGAAGAACTGATTGATAGTATGCTAAACTACAGTGACTCTGCTGTTATGCATTTTTATCCCTGATCAAATTAATCACAGGAACTGAATAGAGCCAGCTATCTTCTGTTCTGTCGATAATGCTTCACCTGACACTCATTGATACAATCTTCGAAATATGGGTGCATATGTGTATCAGTAAGTGGTAGTATATTTTTCAAATGAATACAATAGAATAAACTAGAAACGAATTCACTCATTTATTCTGTAACAGTTAAGGCTATTCGGCATCTGTTCCATACATCTACGGAATTAAAAGGACTCTGAATTTTAAAACTGGAGAAACCTCGATAATAATAGTAGTTTGTTTGCGAAAGGTTATCCAATTAATAACATATTTTAACGTATTTAGTAAAACTTATATAGAATTACATCCTACTTACTACAGTAGTAAATTTGCTACAATTCCTAAGAAATCATGTTGAAGGCTACAGGGAAACAAGCTCAAAATTTCTGATTTCCGAAGTCATGCATACGATAATCACTTATTTTTTGAGAAAAAAATTGACTAGACCAAGTTTAAAATTTCGAAAAGTTCATACTGACTAGGTGTTCATCCTTTCTCAGGAACTTTGATACACGTTATGCGATTATAGGTCGGATTGCTACTCGGTAGTGTTGAGCTACGGGAAGAGTATATAGATATCTTTTAAACTACTAATGTACATTTACATGACCTAAGATCAAGAATTGACCGGGTTGCATCACAAATATTAGGTGCTGAGTAAATTCTTGACATTAGATGTAGTTTCTATTTGTGTAAGTGACATCATGTTTAAAACCAAATAAATCCAACGTTTTGCACACAAGTCTGCTCCGAGCTTTTCCAGAGAAGTAATCAAAATTAGAATATCAAGGAAATATAAATGAATCCAAAGACGTGTAGTTAATCTCCTTGTCCAATCCTCCTCGTATTGTCACTGTCCCTCTAAAATATCATAACTGAAATCTCTTGTTGCTTGGCTAGCGTGTGTGTGTGTGTGTTGTCATACATATTCTCCTTGCTTGTAAATAAGATACAAAACGGTAAAAGGTGAAATTAGAGTTGTTCGGTAATTTTACGAGTACAATAAAGCATATGAAGTCGATATGTATGTTCTGTTGATTGGTATATTGGGCTGAATGCTGTTTGCTGTTTTGTTACAGTGCCCCCATACTCGTCGTTATTATTATTATTTGTCTCTTTGGATCCTAGTGCAACATAAAGCTTCAGTAGCATGTCGCCATTTCACTCTTTTCAACCTCGCTCAACGTCTGCCCACAAGCTTTCATCTCTTGCTCACATGATCTCTATGTCACCCTTGCCTCGGACGCCCAACTCGTCTTTTCCCATTTGAATTCCACTTGACGGTCTGGTCTGGCTTGGTGCGTGATATCCCCAAATGGTCTTCTCAGTGTATGCCCAATCCATTTACACTTTATTCTGCATATTTGTTGGGCGATGGGTTCTTGATTGGTTCGCTGTCAGGCCAGAGTTCCTTGTTGCTTATTCTAATTATTCTGGCCATCTGATCTTTAGTATCGAGCCAGCGTAGGTGGCAGTTGTTGATGAATGTTTGTGGTTTGTTGGAAATGCTTTTCGTTACGCGCTAAGTTTCTAAACCATCACATAGAAACACTGAATTGACTGAATCAGTGTTGAGTGCAGTGCAGTAGATCTTCACACTGATTTCAGATTAATGCAGGAAGGCAGAAAGCAGCTACCAAATGCATTCATGATTACCACTATATGCATATTTGTCACCACTATGAATATTGGCTTGAAGTTTACTTCGACGATGATGCTTTGAATATCGCGCTTGTCACGTAGCCGGTTTAGAGTACGAGTCTGCGTTGTGTTATTGGAATATAGGCGTCGGGTTGCCGTCGTTTTCATCGAATTCATTGTAGGACCGTACGTTACTGCGTTACAATCCAAGTTAGCACACCTCTTAAGAACATACCAAGTAGGAAGGCAACGAAGTGGAAGATAAAGAAAGAAAGAAAACTTTTCTAAAAGAAGTAGAAAGTAGTAAAAAAGAGGAAGGAGGAATGAAAAAATGGTCATATTAAGTGTAGCGGTTGGGATATTACCAGTCACTTTTCGCATGTGATAATGACTTCGGTGGTCGGTAATTGGTGGCGATACATTCATGGATGATTAATTTATTCTGTATCACGTTTCTCTCTGGAAAGAATGACCGTTGTGGACAGAATTACCGAGAAAGGTTCAGAGGTATTTGTTTATCAATTCTAGTATGCTTGGTATGTGGAGTCTGAGAAACAATTGGAAATTCTTAATGAAAGCCTAAAATTCACAGGTCGACGAATTGGCATTTTGATGAGGTGGGAGGGCTGATTTCTTTTCTTTTATATTAGTCTTTGATGTAGAGACTAGTCTGTTCGATATTCTTCCCAGATTCTTAACCGGTATCTTAGATGCGGGAACTGAGAAGCTAGAAGAATGCCCAGTCTCTACTCACCGTTAGGTTGTAAAACTCTGGCTTGCTTAACTGAGCCTTATAGTGACTGGTTTGTTGGTTGGTCTCTTCGATATTATCTATTATACAGGAGAAAAAGGCAGTTGTGCCACTCCGTTTACCGATAATTCTATGAACATCCTTAGTCATAAGGAGTTTGAGGCGGTTACTCTACATCGTTTTCACGTCTGATCAATCCTGAGATGAAAGCATTTTCTAGTTTGATTGCGTACATCAAATTTTCATCAATCCTCTGATTGACCTAAAATTCAAAAGCGACACAGTCCTATGTTGCAAAGTCATGTGTATCCGTAAAAGAATAACGTCTGTGTGTGCTCTAGACTTATCAAACCCACCTCGATATCTTGGAATCTTCGTACGTCGAAGCGTGTTTCGCCTGTAGGATATTGACCACCTAAGTTTCTTGAGTAGTTGCGTTGACCCTGACACAATAGCCAAAAGAGAGTTCTAACAGATTGAAGGCTGTTCTGACAGTTTTCAACATAATTTAAGTTTGCTTATAAATATATCAATAAACATCAAATTGATATGACAATATTGGTCTTATATTGTCACTTGTTTTTCTTGTAACGTATTTCATATTATCCTGTTTCAAGTTATATACATAAACATGTAAGTCTGTGGTGGAGTCAAGCACAAAACGCATTACCATTTATTCTTTTTCATGTTTCATTTAGTTAAATGTACAAAGAGAAAACTGACGGCTCATAAGTTCATTGACATAATGAATCGTATATCCAGACGACGCTATTTGAAACGCTTCGTCAGTTGAAGTGACGACTGATTTTGAAATCAAAAACAGATATCAGACAAATTCTAGTCAATTAGTGATCGGTTACACGTTGACCACTCTATAGAATGGTTGACTCTTCCAGTTACGTATGGCAAAGGACAAAGTCAAATCCCCAAGAGTACTAGTTGGAATCATGCTGCAGTCTAGCTTTTCGAATTATTCCAGTCTTCTTGATACGAAATTTAGCTAACCAGTCTAAGCTGTCCCAGAAAGTTTAGGTGATTATGATTGATTTTTAATCAGCAAACTGTTCTGCTGTTTGAGCAGCTGATTATAAGTGAAAAAGTTTGAGCTGTTAATCGATAATGGAGGTTTCCCAAACCGAATCACCCAACCTAGTGAATAATGCCTCGGTGTTTGAAGCGATGGACGCTTGGTTTGAGTCTCTTTGGGAAGACAATCAGTCACTGGGACTCAGGTGCACCTAGCCGAGGAGTTCTAAACGGGGCGAAACGCGCCTTCTGGTCTCCACGTTTTTAGTTCCTCTGCTTATTAAAGTCCAGAAATCGGAAACCTAAATTCAAACCAAGTTTTAACCCACTTCTATGTTTCGGGGGTAACATCATATAATAGTAATGCAAATTAGTTAACCTTGACATTTTCGAAGGGATGGAATGGTACAAAGTGTCTTCTTAGTTTGAGAAACTGAGGTGATGACTGGTGTTCTGCTAATCCTACGATATGTGCTTCCAGGTTGCGTGGATTTATGATTATCTTTGACGAATAACTTGTCATGCTTTAGAATGTCCTGTTATCTTTCATAACACTTTAAAACAAGTTATACCGTTGGACGTATATTAAGGATAAAATAACTACTTAGGTATCATTATTTTGACTGAGAATAAAAAACAGTTTCTTCTTGCCAGTAATCTGGGTATTTTAACACCTATTTTTTTTGAATTTTAAAGTAATCCTCGTGGTTATTAGCTAGAATGACCTTTAAAGTCACTCGAGACATATTTATTGTTACAATAGCTACTCCTTGTAATGAAATACAATTGTGTTTTGCATTTGTAAGTTCACTTATGACAGATATCCCTTACAAATGCTAATACTGAAATCTTTTTCTCGATATTTATCCTGCCCAGTGGAAGCCAACTACAATAGTTATTATTGGCTGGCAAATGCATTTACCTAGTCTAATCCCTTAGAGGATGAATAACTGACTTCAGGAGTGAGTTAAGTAGGTTAGAATTTCCGAAATATCGTCATCGTCTTCAATATTTAAGTCTGCCTTTTTGAAGGGTGTACGGAATTTAGGCCTACAGCTTCTTGGTTATTGACTTCTCACATCCAAATCCTTAGTATATATTTTAATTTTATGTCCGCTTATTTCATTATACTTCATAACAGAGAACAAGGAACAAGGCAAATATAACATGAGTGACCGAGGGAGGATTTAGGATGTTAAAGTTGGAAACAACCAATAAAATATTTCTACATATGCCGAATCATTTCCAAGTTTTGTTCTTCAGTCGGAGGTGCGGCTCAGCGGTTTGGGTAGATAACTGTCAGCCAATAGGCCAGTGGTTTGAACCACACTTAACCTATAGAGGTTTGGGAAGCCAGATAGTATCACTAAGCCTCATAGAATAGGTGTGGCTCATTGTCTACTGCTCGGATGTGCACAAGGTGACTGAGTGAGATTCATTTCGTTGCGTTCTCTGGAATCCTGTACCAACAGTTGCTGGTTATCTGTAACCGCTCTCTTGGTATCCTGTTTCTACCAGTCTTTCCTCAAAAATTGGCTCTCACTTCTGACTTATTCACTACAAAGCTTTCAAAAATATAATAAAAACCCAGTACAAAATTATAGCTATTATGACTTTCAACTGTAGCACCTTCCTAGGAAAAACCTTGAACGACAAGTGAAATCACCCGGAAGTTTAGAAACGACTAATAATAGCCGAATTCGTTATTCAAAAACTGTTCTGTATCTAAGGTTGTTAACTCACTCTTCTAACAAGGAAAGTGACCAAATCAAAACGTCTTTCAGCTCACAAAATCTATTAGAAGGACAAAAATAACCATGAGATATTTCATTTTAAGAAATTTTATAAATTAAGGTAAATAGTGAAAAACAAAAAGAGGCTGTAGAGAAGATAATTATCTTTTTGTTGTCTCGTTTTTCAGCTGTACATACGTAAATGTATACGTAAGATGACAGAATGCTTCCGACAAGTTTCCAGTCAAAGGTTAAACTTAATCGATAGGTATACGTAAGGAATAAAACGGTATTACGCAATGCAAGACATGCTTTCAATAGTTTCCATATAATGCTGTGAGCTGTAAGATTTAGTACCTGGTAGAAATAAATAAATAAACATGTGATAAAATACAAATGAATAAACAGATAAAATGTAAACAGAGGTGCAGAGTATCTGACTAAAGCTATGAAAAAGAGTATTCGTACATGTTTCTTCTGAACACATAGTTGAGGTTTGAAGCTGTGGATTGCCAAAGCTTCGGCCGCACATAGGTGTCTAATCCTCACCCCCTTTGAATGGTTTGGTTGAACTTAGCAGAAAACTTTGAACACGGTTTACAGAGGAGTCAGATATCCAGAGTCTATGAGATGCTCAGTGATGGAGCTGGAGATGGTTTTGTGCTCACACTTCAGCAACCAGTCTGAGTAATTTTCGCTAGCGCGTTTTTCAAGCGAGCGCAAAGTACGGCCGTCTTACTGAGTTCCACAGAAGCAAGTGAACCTGATAAAGACCAGTGCGTCAGCTTATCTTTCAAGCACTGATGAGTCAGCAGTTAACATGAATAAACTATGCCGAAGTCTGCGGATTTAGAATGTTTTACTTAGGGACTTTGATAAACGTTGACGAAGAATGGCTGTAGCAATATCACTTTTAAGTCTGAGATTCATTAGAAGCATTTTCTTCGGAGCTGTCCGAATCTGTTCCCTAGCCTGTTTTTCTTCCATATTTTTCTCTATGAATCTGGGTGGGTAGCCATTCTCTAAAAGTATTTGTCGGAGGGTTTCTAATTCTTGAACAATTGTATCACCTCTGTATACCTTTCTCATTCTTGGTGAGAGCGAGCGCACAAGATTCCTCTTCCTACTTAAAGGTACCCAAATTTCAAATGTTGGCCAGTTACCAGGCCTAAGTAGGCTTTCTGTAGATAGACCTTTGAATTGAATTATCAGACTTTTTTTAGAGTTTTAGAATGACGAAATAAAACGTCAAGTTTGGTTCAACTTCAAGTGTAAATTTGACTGAAGGCTGTCTGTCGTTGAAATTTTTAAGGAGGTATATCAGGTCCAGGTCACCATCACAAACAATGAAGTTATCATCCGTGTACCATTTGTATACATGAAGTTGACCGATTGTTTTGAGCTGTGTTATTCTCAAGGCTAGCCGTGAAGCAGTCGGCAGGTAGAAGTCCAAGAGGCGATCTAATTGCTACACCATTAATCTTAAAAGTTCTTTCAGGTAGTGGATTGGTAGACTGACATCTAGATTTCTGGGTTGGATGAAGTTGCATCAGGAATGAATTGTCTGTGTCAACGATACATTTGCGAATGGTGACACGATATCTAATGAAAATATTCTTCTCCCAGTAAGAATAATATCCTTGGTTGACTCAATAAACTCTAATGTGTCAAAAACACTGTTTCAAAAGCTGTTTTTTTACAAGCTTGAGAATTTGTACGAGCCATTTTGCAGTTGCGCAACGTGGGCAGTTAGCCATATTTAATATTGGATGAAGAGGGACGCCATCTTTTTGCACTTTTGGTAAATAATACAAAAGTGAAATGATCCTGCGAGAAGGGCAGAGTTGTTCGTGGAGATTAGTGCTAATGAATGATTCTTCTAACATTCTCTTTGGTAGTTTAGTGAGTTGCTTTTCCAGCTGTTCGGTTGGGTCTTTTTGATTCATCGGCCTACAGAATTTCTTGTCATCTGACATAATAGGTGAAATCTTATCAACGTAGCAGCCCTCGTTTAGTAATGCTGTCTTAGCACCTTTATCTGCCATGATGAGATTTCCATTTTTATGGAGTTCTCCTAATTGACCACGATGATCTTTTGACAAAGAATGTAGATTTACTGTTTGATATACTGGGGGCAGCAGTTCAAAGTAGTTGTTTTGAAATCACCAAGGTAATGATTAGATGCTGGCATGAGATCTCTTGTCTGACTGATCAAGTTCTTAAAATTAACTTTGGAATCAAGTTCATCGACCTTCGAAATGCAACAATAGAGACTTGGAACGCAGCTACATAGAAAAAGGTACACTTCGACAGTTGAATACATAATCTTCGGGTGAATGAGGAAACAATATTTCAACAGTAACGGACCTTCAGGTTGACATTTTCAGTTCGCTTCCCAATGATACTAGTACATTCGGTCGATAATTCAAATAAACCTCAGGATATCCGGGATATTTTGCATCCGAGTTCTGGAAGCCAAGACTGTGCAGCATCAATAAGATTCAGACTATGGCGTTTCGAATTTCGTGGATTAGAAAGGATGTTATTGTGTTGAAGATTCCTCCAAAACACTTTTGCATACTCGTGATTATTAATACACTTCTTGCGGAAATAAGTTTTCGCGTTTTCCTTGGCAAGCTAGACGGAAAACCATGGAAACCTATCTAGTTTCTCAGCCGTTGAGAGGTAGTTGCATTTCATGAAATGACGAAAAATACGCATTCGGCTAGTGAAAAACGAAAAGAGGTTGCAGCGAAGATAATTATTTTTCTAGCTGACTCATTTTAAGCACTGCACATTCATGAATGCATAAAATGAGTGCTGAATTGTGGATGATTCTAAGATGCATATAGGAACAAAAGTGAGTGGATAGTCAGTGGACAGTTATGGAAATGAGAACGTGCCACGACCACAAAATTCATCCTATTGAAGTAAACGATTGTAGTGTATTCAATACTTGATGTTATTTGTCAGTGAAAAACAAAATGTTGCTTAGTCAAAATTGTCTACCAACCATCTTCGAGCAACTACAATGCCGTTGGTTACATTGCATTCACCAGGATTGACAGCTGAATCATACTATTCACATGATAAAATGCAGACTCAAAAAATTTAAGAAATCTTGTGATATTCTTTCAAGTAGGAATTGTGCTACATATCGCAACATACAACAACTAGTGACTGTGATTCAGAATAAAGGCATCTATCTAATGTGAAGCTTTGACATACATTGGTTTTTACTGCACTTCATCACCGTCTTATTCCTTAATTTATTTAAAGTAACGTTTCAAATATATAGGACTGAGTTGGTTTTTCGAGGTGGCTTGACCCAGTGTGATATGTACCTATTTACAGAAAGAGAGAGGGAGACAGAATAACGTAAGGGACTCTGCTTTGTGTGTTTTTATTGTGGGCTTGCACTTGACTAGAATTCACAGCATATTTCATATTTTCCCTGTCTTTCGTTTTATTTTTTCCAGTTTTGAATGTGCTTTTCAAGATAGTGAGAATTTCTCTGTTCTTGTTTTTTTATCTTCGCCTATAAAGGAATATGCTTAAATGTACTGAAGTTGTATTGCCTAAATTCCTTTTTGTTGTTTTGATGAAGAAAACAATTTCTTTTCTTGCTGTATATTTCCCAATGTCATTGAAGTATTAAAGTAAAAAAATGGCCTCCGAGATTAGAATTTAAAGTGTTAAACTAAAGATACGTGATTTTATCATAATTATCCCTTGAATAAAGAATTTCAAGCAATTGTTAGTTGTTTGTTTATTTAAAAACGAGGCATTTTGTGTTTTGTTGACTGGTGTTCAACGCATATATATATATATATATATATATATATATATATATATATTTCCCGTAGAAAACTCAAGCCCCTTTTGAGAAGAGCTATCTTTTTAATTCAATTTTAATCCTAAAGGCTGTCAGTCTTTGTTGAATCTGTATTTTCACTAGCTGTACAATGTAAACAGTATTCTTCAAGTCTTACAGTGGTGAACGTTGATGATACTTATCCATAAACAGTCCGCGTAATAATGTGAACATTAAGTATAATTATTGTTTCACTGTGTTTGCTTGGGAGGTGGTGTATGGAAAGTCTCAACAACAGTTTATCTGTTTTTGTTTATTAAACAACTCATGTATGATGTTAGTGGACGCTACTGTACCATCCACTGATAATGCCTAATTACTTTGAAATATCTTATTACTTTTGAAACACTTATGAGAATCACAGTCTTCTATCATCTTCGAACAGTATGTCTACAGATAATCTTGACTTAAAAATGGAAACTTAAGACAAAAATTTGGATTCGCTATGTGGACGACACTTTTGTCATCACCAAAAAAGATGAGATAAAAAACATTCACAGTTTGATCAACAACGTTTTCAATGACATCAAATTCACAATGGAGAAAGTGTTGAACAACCAACTGCCATGCTGGATGTTTTATTCAGCAGGATAAATGCCGAAAAGCTGGAAACTCAAGTGTAACAACGTCACTGAGGAACAAAGGAAATTACTTGATATCCATCCTAAAGAAGAACGGTTACCCACAAAACTTTATCAGAAGATGCCTATCCTATACAACATCGACTACAAAGTCATCGATAGAAATCAATAAACGCATCATCCCACCATACGTAAAGAATATATCAGAAATCACAACAAGATTACTGAGACCACTTGGAACTGCTGTGGCTCGTAAACCAACATATTCCCTCTAAACACTATTATGCTGACCAAAGGATGCAACAACTAAAGAAGATATACGGAGTATTATTTACGAAATCAACTGTGATAACTGTAATCAACACCTCATTGGAAAAAGTGGTCATGTTCTTCGCCTTCGTCTACAGGAACACCAATTAGCTATTAAACGTCGTGACATTTCATCACTCATTTCAATGCATATGGATAATTTCAGACATAAAGTAAGTTTTGACAATGTAGAAATTTTGGACAGAGGAACCATAAAGAATATCAAAGAACTCCTATAAGCTTTGGATTCCGGTCAGTCAGCAGTCAACAGATATACAGACTTAGACCCAACCAATCAACTAATGAGTAAAATGATAAACGACAGAAAGGTCGGAGGCCAAACAGAGGAACAGTCAACAGGAAAATCTATACAGTCAATAACACAGCAATCAAAGGAAAAAATCAATCACAGACCACTTTGTCAAGGCAAGCTACTAAATCACTTACGGAGAGATACTGGTAACTCACTTCAAACTGAAGTTAGTGCTGATGATGTCATCTAGGAAGACAATGAAAGCTCCACGACTAAACAACTTAGCTCAGAGAAAACAATATAACTAAGAACATCCACTTGAGCTATAAAGTTTCTCCACCACACTTATTGTGTATGAATAATAAGCACAGTTGCGCTGGGATATGTAAACTGTTATTTAGTACTGGTTCCTTATCCCTTTATTCTGTGGGAATGCCTTATCGATGTGACATGAATCTAGATAACGACTTCAGTGGTAGAGAAAGAACATATGACTACGTTATTCTCTTTCTGTTAGTGAAATCTTTCCTTGAGGACTACAAAATATTGATTCATTAGGAGTTACAAACGCTGTACAAGATTAAAGTCATGGATGTACTCATGCATGTGATTAAATGTCATACTGATTAAAGCTGATGCGAAAAATCAGATGAGAATGAGCAGTAATCGTAATATTGACATTAAATATATGAAGGAGAAGAAGGAGATCAGACTACTTGGTTTCATGAAAGAACAAAATATATGTAGAGTAAAAAGAGGTTTAAGATACAGTTATAAAGTTCTGTCTTTGTCGAACATGGAGACCAAGGAACAACGATTTATGCCCAATGAATCACAATACAACTGAGCAAACGGTTACAGGCTTTTCTGTTATATTGAGTGTTACAAATAAAATACTAGGTTGCTTGATATTACTCAGTTGTTATGTTCAAAGTTATTGGAGATGGATTTTGAACCTGGCATCAAATGCTTACACATCGAGTGTATATGCAAATGACGCATACTTGCACAAAAATGACAGTTAAATAAGTTCATAAAATATGATATCCTCCTAGTATATGACTTTATTCGTATTCAGTACTATTTTCAGTGGAAAAGAATATAAGAGCTGAGCAGAAGTAAAGTGAATTTGTTACTCCTGAATTCTGTTTTATATTGAGACTGTATGCCAAAAATATCATTAGCCAGACGAGAATTTATTCATACAAGGAATTCAGTCGAAGTATATTGTAAAAAAAATAGGTGAAAAATTATCAGTGAATACCTTCATATCTTTTATCAGTGATGTATATAACAGACCAAAGAAATTTTATATTCACTATTGTGCAAATTCAGGAACAAAGCTAAGTAGAGGAATGAACACTTGGGGTATTGGGATCAATAAGTTGGACCAAATGCTCACTGCCAACGCTTTCTTCTATGACACGGCAAGAAATAGCTCTGAATATATGCGTGAGTGAGATACACTTCATCTATCGGTATGCTAGGGACAATAAAATACCATATCGCCAGTTGACAAGGATAAAATTAGTCGTTTGAGATCAATAATATTATAGCCAATCATGTATAAACCTATTGCGATATTCAAAAAGAACTTTTCCATTTCTAAAGAAAGAACTGATGATGTCACATTGTGTACTGATTTAAGCTTTACAGCTGAACCATCTAAATGAGGGGAATGGAAATCAATGAAGTAGAAAGCTTTCATATTTTGTATTAAGTAAAGTAATTAGAAGCATATTAAAATTTACTTATGAACTATGATAGGCTTACCCTAGATTTGTAATTAATTATTTTGCCACGCTTCTTACCAACATTATACATCAAAATCAAGTAAGATTTCTATATATTATGCACAGCAGAGTAGAATTCATATCTTGGTAGACTGTACTATCATAATATTGCTTAGGTGTTACGAAATGTCATATAATGTCTTCGTATTTTTTAATTGGTTAAATTTAACCAAAAATAATTGATAACTGTTTTAATTTCTGACATTTACACATGTTCAGTTTATTACATAATAAGTAGTTGCATGAAATAATGAAAATTTTAAAATATTATATTTAATGTTTCATTCATTTATTTATCTCGAATAGTTTTTTTTTTGCAGTAAGGAAGAGGAGAAAAACACCCATCATTCAGCAAATTTGTTAATCACAATATTTTCTCACAAAAGATTTACAGCTACATTTTCAATTTCAAGTAGTACTTACAAATAATGATCAGGAATACAAGCAAAAGTATTGCTTTTTTTCCACAATGTGTAGTCAAGACTATATTAGAATTAAAAAGTAGGCAATAGACGTAATGGAAACGTAGGTGTAGAATCAACAACAATAAATTCATGAAGTGTTTTGTACTATATTAGGGGCAATTTTCAAGTATTATTTAACCAAAGTGTACAATATCAGTTATCCATTAGTATGATTGTATCTATCTTAGTCCGAAATTATGCTGTACACGAGTAAAATTGATATTCGTATTTGAATAATTGACCTCAGAAACCTTCGTTTTTCACATGCAAGGTGTGAGTGATTCACCTCGAAAACATCTAAGATACCTTTGCATCTACCTTACCTCAGTGAGTCAAAAAAACTACTAAACGAGCATTGGAAAGTTCCAAAGATCATCTATAAGACAAAAAGAGCAAATATATCAGAATACTTAATACTACTGCCTGGATTATACCATCGTTGACTGGACCAAAATGATCGGCCACTATTGTCATATGGGCTCCTGCATAGATGCCTCGATGTTGCCTGTGTTTTAATTCTATATAGTAATGATGAATAGTGGCTATCAGTGGAATCCAGGATGCGTATTTCGCCTTTCTGGGGCTCGTCAGCTGGATATGCCTGCCTCCCAGTGAGTGATGTTGTTCCCATTGGGATTCAAACTCAGGACCGATCGTTTCAAACGCCAAATTGTTATCCAGTAAACCACGGAGTCACGATGACCACTTCTTGTGCGACGGGTATAGTTTTAGTGTTATTGATTGTATTATATCGTCGTCAGCATATTGGGAAATTTAAGTAAGCAAGTGTTCATTCTAAAAAGACACCGCAACCAAAAGACAAACATTTAAAGCCAACTGACGAGAATCCTAGAAGGGTGACTAGTGGATCACTACTCACTGAAAACTCATGCGAAAGCCTCAGATATTCGCTGTTCAAACTGAGTACTTAAGAATTCAAAGTTTTATCTACAATAGACATTTCTGAAATATTATAACAAGAATTCAAAATTTGTGATATTTTAAGCTGTAGTTATTAGATCCACAAATAAAAAACAAGAACTGCCTTTGTAATTTCTATATTCACGCAGTGTAGCAATTTGGAGCATTCCCAAGTAACTCAGTCAACATTAGGTAAAGAATAATAATTACAGGTATTCAAAGTAGAATGACCACAGTAGGGCAGTTATACCTGGTCAGACAAAGTCAACACTGGATCAGATATTTGCAACACCTTATGTCAACATATCAAACTAGAAAGCACTAAGAAATGATGAAACTAAGTATTTAAAAGAGTGAAAGGTAAGATGACAAAATACTAGAAATTCAGGAAATGTTTGAAAATTATGCTTTGGATGACACAGTTGGTGTGGTTACATGCTATTTTACATTTTGTCTTGATATTTGTTGCCCATCTGAAATAATTTTCAAAGGCTTTAAAGGCTTTCTTTTCCGCAACTAAAAAGCCTGAGAAGAGAAAAACATTATCAATCGAAGGATACGACTAGTGTTAAACGACCTAACTGCTGATCAAGTCTAAGCCTAACCAGAAGATTTTGTCCTATAAAAAAGCTTCAAATACATGGGGACTTTTTACTCATCTTACTGGCAAGAGAAAACTCGGGAATAGAGCCAGTGAAAACGTCTGTGCATTAGGTGAGTCATTCACACGTAAACCTGTTAATATTATCTTATCTAGTTCTTTACACCTTAACGGACGCATTTTTTCTTAATTCAATGAAACAGATGTGTGCAAATGCTTGAAATCATTAAAACCTTCACAAAGCCTTGGACCAGATGATTAGCCGAACATGCCATCCACTCACAAACCTTTTTAATGAGTTCTTTTCTAAAAATGATGTACCAAACACCCGGAAGGGAACTTAAATAGCTCCAGAACTTAAGTTCATATTGTCTGGGTTAAAAGTGGAATTCTGACCGATAGTAACAACCTTACCATTTTTAGAAACAACGGGAAAACTATTTTTTTGTATGCTTGAGCCTCCTTTGAGGGCTTTGAGAGATCCAAATCAAGCCGTCTACAAACTGAGAAGGAGTACTTTAGATGCTTCATTTGTTTTATTTCATAGTAGCAATGTCAGTCTAGAAAAACTGGCTAAGTATGCTAGATCTGCCTTCCTAGATTATATTTCTGCATTGATTCTGTCCCCAGACTCTGAAACAAGCTTGGTAGAACTCATTTCCAGTCCTGGATTGAAAACTGAATTGATTCTTACTTTTCTGAGAGAAGACGATACACTGTATACAGAGTGAAGGGCTCTACTTTACTACTTAGTGCAGCCGGTATGCCTCAAGGTGCTGTTTTTTCTGCTTTTCTTCTTCTTTTGCATGTCCTAAAACTAACTTTGATAAGTACGCAGATGATCTAATGGTATCCAAGTAGATCATCTCTTCAGAGTTTTCTCAGTTTAATTACGTTTTGATCGAAATCGCTCACTGGTCTTACTTAAATGGCCTCATACTCAATCCTTTCAAATGTCAGATTGTTAGTTTTAGCTTAAGATGTGAACAAAACCTATGTAAACCGCTTCAGTCTCATGACTCTTATGTTACAGATAGCTCCACTGTAAATAATGTATAACGCTTGATTCATCTTACGTTTTTCTTCTGATCTTTATTGTCCCCAATATACCCCACTGATTTCCAGGAAAATCTCTCGCTTGACCATTTGTATGATGGAACTCAGACTGCCTTGTTGTATTGCGTCTTTGGCCACCATATCATTAAAACTTACCTTAGGAGGTGTGCATAGTTCATCCTTACTATTTCTCTTTAAAATTAGTTAAGCTAGTATAAAGAGATTATTCATGTAGTGCTGTCATTTCTGAAGCTGCTTGCTGCTGGTATGAGACTCCTCAGCAGTGCGCACCCATGACCCCATCAGGAATCAAATCCAACTGACAGAAGTTGGAAATATAGACTACTGGATTCCGACCCAGTGGCTCAATGGTAACTTACTAGCCATGGAACCCGAAGTTGATGGGTTCGATTCCTGGAGGGGTGAGGTATTAGGTGCGCACTGCTGAGGAGACTCATGCTAGGACGAAACAGTTATCCAGTGCTCCTAGGTTTCCATTGTTCCTCCAACTGATGTCAGTCAATGATAAATATCAACTTGAAAAATCACTAAATCCCTACAAACCTTCAAATTAAATTGAAACAGTTTGTGACTTCTAAAATTGAAGTTATCTCATGTTTATTCAGTCAGATTGTCATCTTGCTATATGTAACCAATTAAAAGGTGGCATGAAAAGCATTACGTAACTGTATATGATGAATTAATAATATAAGTACAAGACCAAGTGTATTTGATAATCATGAGAAGAAACCTGTATTTCTCCATCTGATTTTTAGGGGGTATGAACTCAAGAATAGAGTTACACTAAAAGTCATCTCAGAACAGTCTCCAATATAACAACCGAAAGTTGACTGGTTTCCGCCTCATGTCATCCCGAAATTAGTTCTGCCATTTCACGTGTAAGTTCGAGAGCACAGAGACCTGAGGCTAGATTTGTGAACACATTTCAAATAAGTTAAACTTAAAAGAGCCAATGTATCCTAAAAGTTCCATTACTAAACGTCTAATAGACACAGAACATGACTTCCAGATCTCGAAGACGTTTAAAATAGGGAACGAACAAAACAATGCTAAGATTCGCTGAAGTAACTGACACTAGAAAAATTAAGCCAAATTTATGTATCCAAAAAGAGGCAGTTGTTAGCCCCAAACTACTAAGGTTGCCACTGATTTGTTTTATCATTCAGTATAACCTCTTTCAAAGTTCTGGATTTTTATCCGCTTTTAAAACCAACTCCAGATTCAATTACTATTCTATCTCCACAAGTTTACTACTTGACTCAGACTGACTTGAACTTAGACCATGAGAAAAAAAATTGACTGTTTATTTACATTATTAATTCATCACACACTTACATGATTCTTTTTACCCCATTTTTTTCACTGTTTATACATAGCAAGATTACTGTCTGACTATATAAGCCCAAGATAACTTTGATTTTGATACTGGGTGATGACTGAAGGCAAAATGAAAATTTGAGCGGCAGCGGGATTCAAACAAGTGATTACCGGAGTTCCAGACCGGTGCTCGATCAACTCAGCCGCGAGACCCGACTGTTGACCAGAGTTTTATTTCACTCATATCACCAAGGGTTTTATATTGAAGTGTAATGGGAATTAGTGAAGAGTTAGTGACGCTTGATCGTACTCATACTGACTGCCAAGTCAGGACGTCTCATTGCAGTCCAAATCTACTTGAATTAGAGAGAAGGAGCATCACATTGGTTTTCTTTCCGACTATCTCAGTCAGATAGCCGTGTTTTAGCAGACTTGTTGATACTGGGTTGTAAATGAAGGTGAAAAATTGGAATCCGGCTGTGATTCAAATTTACCTTTTACCTTAAGTCATCACTCAGTATCACTACTAGTCTGTCAAACCACGTCTATCTCAGATAGTCAAAATGAAAATATTAATTTTAGCAATCTCGAATTATTTCATTTGAACTTCCTTATTCTGTATCAATCCTTCCGTTCCCTCATCAATGAAATATCGGCTTCTTGGTAAGTGAATTATGTCGACTATATTTCTCATTATAATTCTAGTATTACCATGTCAATATAAGTATTATGAAAGAATGTAACTCCGTATTAGGTTAGTCAACTTTGATATAAAGTGAGCAACAAAATCGTTTTCAAATTGTCAGCTTAAGAAATATTACAGTACCACTGTGTACTATATCCAATCGACTGACCTAGTATGAAATTACCACTCGGAACTCATTCATTTGACTACTTATTATTCAATCTTTCTAATTTGTTGCATCCATTCTATTCTGGTAGTTAACACTAATCAGCTTTTCGGCAGCTTAAAAAAGGGGATGAAATACAATGAGATCACTGTATTTTATTTTTATAAATTGGTACAAATGAAAACTGGTTAATTCTTTTCACTCTGTCACCACTACTTTTTGCGAATGGTATCATTTGAAGGACTAAGCCTATGAGAATCAGGTATTACTTTTCATTTGATTTGGGAGTGGTAACTTTACTCAGCATTCATAAGTGATACATTTTTTTGACACTGATACTAATGATACTATCTTGAATGACAATGAAACACTCACTGTTGAGACACTAGAGGCTCAGCTTTAGTTTACCCAATAACTACCAGGAATAACCAAATTCTGCTCCCTATCTGACAAATAGGTTCGGTTACTGAATGGTACGGTGTACTTCATCTGGTCAAAAATAATTAAACGACAGGATATCTTTTGATGTGGGTTTGAACATTGAGGATATATGCTTTTGATCAAAACGTTTCTTGTTGTTCGAAAATTGGAGAACTTCATCAGTTGAAAGAATCTGTTTGCAGATGTGATACAAGTATCAATGGTTGGGTTTAAAAAGATTGCAGAAATCTGTAAGGTGAAATTTATTGTTTAGTTTCATTTACTGGAGGTGAAATTTATTCTAGTCTTCGGTATTCATTACTGGCATGAATGATAAAAATGTTTTATGAAGAAAACCTTTTTATTTTGTACTTTTCTGAAGTTTTTCGACAAAAGACTAACGTAGTGGCAAGCCCTGTACAATGCAAAATATCAAAGTGTCCCTGTGTTTCCACTACTGAATCAAAATAATTTATATTTATTATAATGTAGTAACTCAGTCGAGGAGAGGTTTTTGCATCTTGGCAATCTACTGGTTTCTTGGTCACACTTAAAATAAGCATTTTCAGCGTTCTTCATGCAGAGTATCATTTTTGACACTTGATCTGTCAGGCAGAATTAGAAGGTCAGTCAAATTATGATGGAGGCACCGTAGAAAAGGGAACAGTTACGTTGGGCCAGCATCACCTTCTTTAATAGGTATACAAGCATAGCACAAATCAGTGGTTTACGGGTTTATTTCACAAGGTGAAAAATGCAGCCAGTAAGGATTGTGCTGTCACTTTTACCATTGGCAAGATGTATTGGACCCAATGATATGAAGCATAGTAAGTCTCGCCTTGGTTCATTTTACTGAAAGTTTGATATTTCTTCTAAACTGATATCTTTGCGTTGACATAATCTGGTCTAATGTGATATATTTCTTGGTTAACAATTAAATCTAAGGCCTTTTTGTGTTTCAGATGACGATTAGTTTCAAGGCAGTTTCAGTCATCTGTTTACGCTAATGGAGAAGCCATTCGATATCAAAAAGTACCGACCACCTGTTTCATCCTGGTTCACACAGTAGTGGCCAAAGATTTTTTTAACCAAAACAGCTTGTCTCCCAGATGCCATTAGTTTTTCATTAGTAGTTATCCAGTTGACATCAATACATAGCGCAAAATTCCTTTCATGCAAGGAATAAAAACCATCGTGTTAGGTTGTACGAGTTATTTTGTTTCATTTTTCCGAAAACAGAAAATGTCTTATTTTAGTCAGTTTTCTATTCATCTACTTATCTAAAGATTATTTCTCGTGTTTCTCCATTTTCTTATTCTTTCTGAAAGCTTTTAAAGAAGCGATTGTGCACAATGATCGTTTCTAAAAGACTTCATACTTAAAGGAATATCATAAAAATGTATGCAAGTAAGCCGTTGTACCATATTTGAAACCTTACTCATCCACTATCCGGTTTTGATTAACCTGAATGGAAAACCGCCATCAGACTTACATACATTCCACTCCACACACCCCTCCTGCAAAGAACGTACTTACATACTAAGTGAAAACCTACCAACAGCTGGTTATCACACTTTTTAGTCTTATCTTTGTCACTTATGATGACAGATGTTTGAATAATCTGAGTGCATGTTTCTTTTTGTTGTCGATGTTTATTATTGTTTTGCTGTCAAGGAATTAATCAACATACAGCTGGTCTTTCCCAAAGCTTCATACTGAAATAAATTTTCTGAGAACTAGGTGATATATAAAAAAGGTATATAGTTTGAGGTTTCTCAAGATTTTATTTCCAAGGTTGTATTCACCACAGATGAACATCTGCTGAAGAACCATTGAAAATCTGGGAGCACTAGACAGCTACTTTTTCCAGGTATAGGACTCCCTAGCTGTATCCACTTACAAACCTGCCAGAGATTGAACTCACAATCTCCAGGTATCATGGCGAACGCGTTAACCTTTCAGATAATAAGTTGGAGTTCAGTGGCTCACATCTATCGACTGGCCATACAGTACACTTGTGCACCAAGGTTTCCTGTTGATATCCGGTCCGATTCTGAGTGGTTGACCCTACCGGTCATGGCTTATCACTAGAACTTCGGGATATCCATCTCGAAGCATACCACTAATGAGCACTATACAATCATATATTTCGAGTTTAATGGATACTTCATTTTTAAGGTAGTCTTCAGCATACGTATCGAAATGGATGTTATGAAGTTCTAATTAGTAAGGTCGACCAATCGGAAGCGAAGCGGATACCACCTGAAGACCTTGGTGGATGGTCACTTTATACCGTGAGTTGACATGTAAAGAAGTGTGGACCATCGAACTCCGACCCAGTAGCTGAGAGATTAATGCACCCGCCAAGAGACCCAGAGATCGTGGGTGGATGTAAGGTCAGACTACCCGGTCGGGGTCAGTTAGATTGGTGGAACATAGGAATTTGGCGAAATGTAGAATGACAGGTTCTAGTAAGATCAATAACCTGGAAAAACACTCAGCTTCTGCATGTCATGCATTAACACACAACCACCCAGTAGGGTGAGATAAAACCACTGTACTTAAGTCCAATATAATTAGTCAGAGAGAGAGATTGACTACTGAGTCTCTGTTAATCGAATCTACACCCAATACATGCAATAGGAAAGATGCAACACGTATACCAGAGATAAGAACATTTTTACTACCAATAAAAGCAAATAATATTAGATGATAGGACCATAAAAATCAGATGTTGAAAGTTGTTTGATTACAATGATATGATTATTAGCAGTAATTTATGGTGGAAACCTCAGCAACGTTTACTTGATGCGAGGAAATGACTTCCAGACGCTTGAGATCAGCTTAGAGAGTTAAATGAAGAACTATTTAGCTTAAGCGTTAAAGATCAAGCTATGGTCACTATGGATGTCTTATATGGAACATACTGTTTTTCTGTTTGGAGAGGTCTAATTGAAAGCATTATGTAGAAGTCACTTCTACGAAATTCATTTATAGAAATTATTAATTATTCATAGTCTTACATTTCTTACGACCTCTGTACAATTCTTGAGCTTTCTGTTACACAATATAAAAATTTGCTAAGGTTTTGTTGTATAGCCTAAAGGTTTCGGCTTTCTGAATATTTGGGATTCATTCATTTTTCATTACCTTAAATGCTATCATACGATGACACATGTTTCTCCAAATAATCACTGTAGTTTTAGACGTCATACAAATTTCTACAGAATTCTCTTGGTACCTTATCCGAACAGTCCTGAATGTGAACAGTGACTGTGACTGTGCACATGTTTTTTTTGCATAATGACTGATTATTTGCTTTGTTCATTCTATTTTAATTTTGTGATGATCCCTTTCCTTTTCCACTTGTTGAACAAATATCTCTTTCTACATTAGTGCCACTGAATATTATCTCATAGAACCTCACTTGCATTTCTTGGGTCGGCTTAACACAATATCTCAAGAGCCCACCAATTTTATTCATATTTGTAACTATCCATGAGTTCTGATTTAAATGGGAAACTTTAACACTTCTTCGCTTATAGTTTGGTTGGAAAAATGAGCAATGTGTTCGCCTTTTTGATGGTACCTGTTTCATTTTAAAGTCTATTGAGATGATTAGTTTGTTACAGTTGAGCTTACATAATACTGAAAGACAAGATTTTGAATGCATTTGGCTGTAATACTAAATCTTAACCATTCTTTTGTTGCTCAACGTATCTTTATATTGTGGGCAGGGAAATACTTCTGGTAGCCTATGACAGTTTAACCGGTAGTTTAGTGATGCAACTATTTAATAAGTGCTGTAAATTACTAAGGTGTGAATGCAAAGTCCTCTTTCTAAACAAACAATATACATTTTAATAACTTCTCTTTGTGTTTTAGAGAGATGTATATGCATCGTCAAACTTTTACCAAAGATACTACAAAAACAAAATTGTTATGTTGCCATTCCGTTAACTAAAAAACTGGTAAATCTAAACTATCTTTACTTACCTTGGCATCTTCACTTTACCTCTTTTCGGTATGCAATCTACCAGCTGTAGTTATTTACCTTCAGAGTCATAATAGTAGGTTATATACATTATTTCTGCAAAAAATACGCTTTCAAAGTAACTACTTCTCTGGAAACTTTTAATGAATGATAATATCTCGGATGATAACCAAATTTGTAAAGTAAACGAATGAACTTGAGAATATCTAGGTATTTTTCATCATAATCTGATGTCATTTACAGAGCCACTGAAAAACTGGGAAAACTGAACAGCACTTTCCTTCTAGCAATGTACAACTTTGACTACACCAAGAAAGCCGTGACCTGTGGGGCAAACTATGTCATGTTTGTTGACAGATGCCTGCCAGTGGTATTCGATGATAGTTACACTTTATCGTGAATAAGCAGTAATAGGACAATGTAAAACATCGGAATTCTACCCTGCGGGTGGATGGGTGGATGCTTGCTACCAGATCTGAAGGTCTTCGGCTTGATACCTGGTAGGGTCACGAGTATGCACTACTGAGGAATCCCGTACAGGGATGAAGTAGCCGTCTGGTGCTCCAAGGTTTTCTATGGTTTACCAACTGATTTTCGTCCACGATCAATGCTACCTCTCAAACCTGAGAAGTAACAACGTTTTAACAAATAGTAGTTATCATTTTGGCTATTTGAGTGAGATAATCGTGATTTGGCAGACTTGTATCGATACTGGGTGATGATTGAAGGTGAAATGAAAATTTGGGTCACGGCTGGGTCTGAAACAGCAACTAGTAACTAACAGTAGCTAACTAGATATTTTAACAGTCGAATTACCACCGTTCATTCGGATAACTCCATTAGGGTTAGAAATGTTACAACCAGCGAAAATTACTGTTATCTAAATAAAGAACATTATAGTTGCACTACGACTGCCGTAACGTGATTCATTGTTAATCACTAAACGTTCTAGGCAAACTGACTTACTGGTGGTTCAACAAGTAAGCTAAGAGACGTGGGCTTATTCCACATGACTCAACGTAGAGCGGAAAACAAACAGGAAAACGTGAAATAGGATGACACTAGTAATAAAGATTGCAGGGATTTGAGTTGAGGGGAATAATAAATAAACAAAGCTTGTATGAAAGTTAAACCTGCCTGAAGTCATGAATACTGTAAACGTCTGCATTTTCTGGTGAGAGTATGAAATCGTTTTGTTATGATAATGAGGAGTATAATGAATGCATCTAATCTAGATATAAAGACAGGCAGTCGTGACAGAAACGGTTAAGTGATAACGCCTGTGTTTATGGCCCTGAGTAACAGGAGTTTAATTCTCTGAGAGAATAGCGGTTAGCACAAAGTAGGAGATACACATTATTGACAAATGCTGACAACATGAAAACTAGATCCAAGCTTCTGTGCTGATTACTTCCAACTATCTAATATACAACAAATACACATTTCAACTTCAGTTTTCTTTAACTTATATATCTGTTTAATTTGTACGGTTCTGACTTGGAAGTGGCTTTATTTCTTTGTATTCTAGTACTGTTGATTTATCAGAAGTTCAAAATCTAAATTTCAGTTATTGGTCAGAAAGTCATAATCACAATAATGAAATAACTCGCCTAGCAATCAAATTGTTCTTTTATGTATCGCAGCTTCATTTAAGTCAGCCTTTTACAAAATGCACCTGAACTCTTACTTCAGTTACTCTTGGAAACCAAAATATCCGGAGTATAACAAGAGATCTTACTTGCACCATCAAAACCATTATGATATGAAGAATGAAAACTGCTTGATCTCAAAGGGAAAAAGCAACTGTCTAGGGTGCAGGTCACCTCAGTTCAGGTAGTAAGCATTATTGTTCAGCGTCAATCACCTACAACCTTTTGTGCAAGCCAGTAACTTGCTTTTCTTAAAAGTATCTGTTCAATTGTTGACATATATATTGAGTGCTTTATCAGCAATCTCTGTGCACTAGGCTTGTATTAAGAATTTACGAGAAGTATATATATATATATATATATATATATATATATATATAATGATTTAGAGGGAATAGAAAACACACCATAAATATGATCATCAGTAGAAAGGAAGTAGAGCCATTACCGTGTCAGTGATTGTCATAAGGTGAGGAAAAATATAAATTCTTATTTGAGTGAATGACAACAAAATATAATTGGTATTCTTAACAGCTCTAATAATATTATATGAGGATGAAAAACTTAAAATGACAAGTGCAGATTAATTCACTGTTACTTAATCTAATTTATGGATATTTCAAGACATATTAGAGGTTGACAGTTTCAATGAAATAGAACTTGCCTTAAAGATGGCTAAGAATAGTGGATTTTGATTGTTTACAGTAATATAAATTAAAATTTATTTTAGAAATATTTAGTTGTTGATAAATGACTTTTATGATGAGAACAAAGTAATACGAATGTTTCTATGTTAGACATTAGGAATTAATCTACAGGAAGTCACTAACATGTGTTCCATGTGATGAAACAGGCTTTGCGTTCAGTTTATAAGTTTGATAAATTATTTTCAATCATCACGTAGAAATTGAAATTATCTCCAGTTACCATCTACTTACTCATTAATGTTCTACTTAATAATAATGACCGAAAAAACTACAACAAAATTGTTTGGGAACATCGTTTTTGATCACGTATTTCTTGATTAAGAAGAAATCCGAAGGTTCATAAATAGTAACCCTAAGATTTTTTATAAGTCAAAAAACCTACTCATGTTTATTTCATGACTTCTCATTTCGAAATAGTTGAAGTTAGAAAATTTGATTCATTCACTTTCACCTAAGTTAGCGAATCATGATTTTCATCAATTTGTGTTGCACACTCATTCTCACATATGATTATGAAACACTTGTTGACCTCACTCCAGTCTTTCTTTCTTCTTACACCACTTGCCTCCTGTTCCAAACTACTTCCAGAAACCTAAATTTCGGTTAAACTAGAAACGTTTATATAGTTTAGTTTCCATCTAAGCTTCTGCACAAATTTTTCTGCTCTCTTCTTCTTTACTTTAAGGGTTGAGTTAAAAAACAAACAAATCGAAGAAGCATTTGTGCATCTCATCAGTAAAGTGTATTTCGTTTCACAAGTTTTAATCTCTGATTTATAATTCAAAAATGAATTCAACGTCAAAGCACGACAAATGATTATGTTGTTTAATTATCGAATCGGTAAAAAATGTTGATCTGATGGAAAGATAACATATGGTAACTAATAACAGGTTGGAATTTGTTTGCCAATCGAAACTGTTTATTAAGTAAGGCATTTTGTTATAATAATTTCATCGGTATTTTAACAACACATAAATGGAGGCGGAAAATAAGGTGAAGTTAGGCATTTTCTGGATACTGGAAAAGTGCGGTTAGGTATTACATTGATACCATAGATTTATAATAAATTAGTGAATGAAATGAAAGAATGCAAAGAAAGCCGCGCACCAAAGTTTCTTTTGTTTCTATATCTAAGATTAGGCATAAAGATTAATAAATTAGAACCGAAGAAGAGATATTGGAACCTGCTTTCATATCAAGCATCTGTTCCTATTTATTTAATTTGAATAATTTCAATGAAAAAGGATACAATTTAATTTGAGGTGCATAACTACTTACCGTATTTGATAACAGAAATAAGCAAACGAGGAAACAGCCTAAGTTATCAGTTCTATCTCAGGAGTTTTCCATTTGCAATGAGATCAGTCTATCGAGCTAAGATCCTATCACGTATTCTAACCGATATAAATGAGAAATCTTATAACTTAGTATACAACCAACAATATATAAACAGTTTCATACACTAATTAGTCACTGAAGAGCAGTAGTGACCAATTACCTCATATAGTCTTACAGGGCATCAGTCGGTGCCCTAACAATTAAGTGATAACCTTATTGACTACAACATTAGGTAAAGTAGAACTGAATCTCAGAGGCAGTATCACTTCCCTCAAGACTTCAGATTTACCTTGCTGACGAATGCTGACAAGTACGAAACTCAGGTGCAAGGCCCCCTACCGATTACTGTCAAATAATTTATCAAATGGAGTATTACAACATATAGTTTTTGAATAAACCATTTAAACTGTTGTTAAGCTATTATACAATAGGATACTAGTAGTAGGTTACCGGACACTATTGTGTAGGCAAACAAGTAGAAGAACTTTTGTACGCAGGTGTCGATTTATCCCATGATTTCATTTAAATCTAGATGACCAGCTTACTGCAATAAAAAGTAGTTGAATGTAATAATTACCATGCAGTAACCGTTAATTCAATAATATACACCAAAGTGACCCATCATGTTTACTGAAATTATTTCAGAGAACAGGAATCAGATAAATTTGAAACTGGCGATCCCATCAAAATAATTGATTTAATGGTTAGTTTAGCACAGTGATCTAAAGATCAGTAGTTTTTGTTTCTGAGAAAGTAAATGGTTGTCAACTCTTTATTCATCGAATCAAATGTAATGAAAATAAATTGACACCGATAATCAAAAACTCAATTTACACTGTAATCACAGATATAAAAATCCAGCCTTTAAAGGTGTATAACTGTTTCAAAGGTATTATAACCAATGAAATATGTTTGTAACCACAACGGGAAACGTATACTAGACCATCGTTTGTGTAATGTTTCTCAATCTAATTTGCTATCTTTAAAAGTAAAATATATAAAACAACCCAACAAAATTGTGATTTATTAAAGAATCCAGTAAAATGTGGTGCAGTTCGGTATGCTAAGATGTGAAGTGTAACAATCAGTCCATAATTGCTTTAAATAAGTGTTGTTGAATGCAAAATGTTTATCTCCGCTAAAGTAAGAAAATTCCTGTTCTACAGGGCTGGTAAATCGTTATTGTTAGTTGAAAATTTGCATCTGAAGATACGACTGAAGAATAGGGAGGAATTCATTCTGATAGTTTAGTAACTGATAGTCCATCAAATTACATTCTTGTGTCTACTAAGCAGCATATTTTGAAATAATGACATTCAACATATTTCACGCCAACAGTCTTTGATTTAAAATAGTGATATCTACTTTATCAATTTTCTCTACTTCTGACTGAGAAGGAGAAAGAGGACATGTCACACATATTTGTGATCTATCTAATGGGTAATTGAACTAATTGGTGCATGTAGATTCTCTGTAGCTTTGCAGCTTAGGTGGTAATCTGGTCACAGTAGTCGACGTAGCTGTACTAACTGCAATCCTTACCATAATACCATTCTATGTGTAGTTAAGTATTCTGACAACGTTTTATAATATTCTGCTGATTTCATTTGTAAACTTGCACTTTCCATTAACTTCATTAGGCAAAACATTTTGTGCCTGTAGATAAGTAGCTTGTGGTGTGTACTAACCTAGTAATAAAAAGTAATTTAATGTAATAATTGCCATGGATTTGGCAACTGCTCCAACACTACCGAATGCCACAAACCTTTATCAACCACATTCAACAACTTTATGAAGTCGCCACATGCCAAGTAATTCGCAATGCGAAGCTCAGTGATGCCTTTGAAGTGAAAACAGGAGTAAAACAAAACTGTCTACTATCACTTATGACATAACTGGCTCGTTACTGAAGCTCTGATGGTCAGAAAGAATAAGCAACAAGGAACTCACTCTGGCCGACCAACGGATCAACCAAGAACCTATCACTCAAAAAATATGCACTGGAAGGAAGTGTAGATGGATTTGGCATGCACTGAGAAGACCATTTGAGGACATCACATGTCAGGCCAGGCCGTCGAGTGGAAGCCAGATGGGATACGACGAGTTGGGCATCCCAGCTGAGGGTGACATGGATGAGATGGTGTGAGGAAGAAATGAGAGCTTGTGGGCTGTCGTGGAGCCAGGTTCAAAGTTTGCAGAGAACAGAGTGGAATGGAGACGAACTACAGAAGCCCTTTGTTTCACTAGGAACAAAAAGGAGAGATAATAATAATAGTAATAATGTGCCATGGAATATTGTGGCTCACCTTCAGGTTTTATGAATACAGAAAGATTTTAGTCTCAATATGACTGAATGAAGCAGATTATTCTTGAATTTTTTGTAAATTGTGACTGATGATTTCTGTTTGCAAATAAACTATTGATATTAGTTCGCCGAAAAAGTACTAAGGTTTGACAGTAAGGAAACAAGTGAATGACCTCGTGTAGTTTAGTAGTTCACTAGTATACCATCCAGTCCTAAGCCTAGAGAAAAAGGAAGGTTGAGTGTGAGGCTAGAGACCCTAATCAGGAAAACTAATCCAACCAATGAAAAAACTTCAAAGCATAGACGAAATATAAATAAAATATATTCTTCACTAGAATTGACGAGATGAAATGATGCCGGTTGATGAAAGACTTAGAGAAAACAATTGGTCAATGTATCTTCTCCCTCTCGATGGAAGCAAATGTTAGCATCAGGACATAGAATGTCCACGCAATGTTTGAGGCTGGCTGCCAAGACTACCCAGATTGCAAAAGAAATGAGAATATATGACATGTGAGTGCTTAGAATCTACGAGAGCAGATGGAATGAAAGTGGACTCTCCAAACTGTCATCTGCAGAGGAGTCAACAATCTACTCAGATATCGTCACCCACAAGACAACCATGAGCACAATGAGTTTTCGAGTGCCTTTCATGATGTCCCCAACAGCATCGAAACCTCTCTTTCTCATGCAGTGGGAACCAATCTCCTCACCCACCATCACGATCATGACAGCAAGATTCAACTCAGAAAGAAGGAAAGTCACACTCATACAATGCTACGCTGTGCACCTACAAATGATGCAGATGAAGAGAAGAAGGAGGAATTCTACAGACAACTGCAATCAGTAATGAACAGGACCCCACTCCCGTTGGTGACATCTCAATTCTGATGCGTGAGGTGACATGAATGCCGAACTGGGAACGGACAACTCAGGAAGAGAACTGTTGATGGGTGGAGAATCTGTGGGTGGGTTGAATGAGATTGAAGAAGTGTTTGCTGACTTCTGTGCATTCAACGATTTGTTGATTGGAGGCGATGCAGTGTGTACAAAGACAAGGATGTTCACAAGGCAGCGACATGCATTTGATTTCACCAGACAGCGGGACACACTACACTAAGAATCAGATCGACTTCATGTGGGTGTGAAGAAAGTGGAGATGGAGATGCATCCAAGTGCACACAAGATGGAGAAGAGGGGGCAGATGTAGTTTCACACCACTCATACCAGTATCTAGTGCAAGGAACCCAACCACATTCAAAATCAAGTTGGGAGCATTCAAAGAAGCTGGTGATGATAGATCAGAGTTCAAGTTCAATATTCAGAAGGGAAACTGAATTGAAGGAGGACGCTACAAATGACATGTTCACGGCAGTCTATCAGTCAGTCATGATCACGAAATGGAGGATATTGAGCAACATTCTAGAAGAAAGCTGTGTGGAAGAACACTGGACATGTTTGAAAGAGATGTGGAAGGAAACCTGCATAAGCGTGTTGGGAAGGGATAAGAAGCAGGTGAAGACGAGGAGTGGATGTCGATGGACACATGGAATGTGACAAAGGAGGGAGAGGAAGATGGTGGTGTTGATAGTGATGGTGATGGTGATGGTGAATCAGAAGATGAGGCGGTGGAGAGGAGTGGAGGGAAGTGTGGGGATAAGCAAGGAAAAGAGTAACTGTATACAGCCTATAAGACACTACACTGGATGAATAAGTGAAGAGGAGTGCGCGCAAAGACAAAAGACACTTCCATGACACACTTGAAAGTGAAGCAGAATAGGCTGCGGGTAGGAGAGCCAGAGACTTGACAACATTGTTTGCAGTTAATAACCAGGTTGCCATCTGGGAGAGAAGAGATCACCACAGATGAATTTGATGGAGGAAAGTGAGGAATAACTTGTTAGTAAAGAGGAGAAAGAGGAGAAATGATATGCTGACGACTTCATAAAACTTTTGAATCGACCATCAACACCAACACCTGCAACTCGTTCAGAAATATCACCAACAGCCGATGCACAGTAGTACCGGTGAACACAAGCCCCCTCGACAAAAGCAGGAGTGAAGTCCTGAAAGCCATAAAGTTGCTGAAATTCGGAAAAGCAGCCGGACTGGGTGAAATTCCACCAGAAGCTCTGAATAGAGACGCAGAGACAACAGCGGACAGGCTTAAACCATTATGGCACTAGGTGCGGAAGTAAGGAGGGAAGGATACCTGCCGACTGAAAGAAGGGCTACTTTGTCAAACTCCCAAGGAAGATCGAACTAACAGGAGGAATCTAACAAGTTGACAGAAGGGATAGATAGCGAAGACGGGACTTCAGGTGAACGTACAGAATGCAGAAGATACTCAACCAACGACAGCAACAACAGCAACAACAACAAGCACCAACCACCATTGGCGGGAGAAATCTAAAGGAAGAGGTCTCATTCACATCAACAGCTGCCGCATATGCTCGATACTGAGGATCGGATAGCCAGAAAGAAAAAGCTAGAAGGAACTAACTCTGACGAAGAACCAATCAAGACGCCATCGCACAACAAATATTTTGTGGAAAGTGGAGACAGATTGAGTTGGAAATGCCGTGAGAAGACCGTTTTGGGACATCACACGTCAAACCAGACCTTCGAGTTGACCGCGAATGCGGAACGATGAGTTGGGCGTTCGAGGTGACGGTGACATGGAGGAGATGGTGTGAAGAGGAAATGAAAGATTCTGAGCAGTGGTGGGACCAGGGCGAAAAGACTGCAGAGAACAGAGTGAAACGGCGACGTGCTACTGAATCCCTATATTCCACTAGGACCTCAAAGGACAAATATCAATAAAAAATAAGTGAATATATTATCCGTTTCTCTAGAATAAACACATACTAATAAGAGGTTAAATTACTGCTCATATGATAACAATTATCAATAATAATTGCGTAAGTCAACAAAATAATGATGAAGAATGTGCAGTCAGTTCAGGTAGCTAGGGAGCTGATTACATTTGGGATCATTTCCAAGAACTTTAAGTTCCCAGAACTAGGAAAAGAAAGTTAATTGAGCATAAAACTGTTTCAGGAATTAAACATCACTGATAAAATATCATCAGCGTTTGTTAGCACCTCATGGCATCCAACAGAAGTATCACTGTTTTCTAGCCTCAAGAGAAGCAGTTCTATGCAGTTCTGATGTATTCTCAGACAACTGATCAAAGAGATAGGAATTAATAGGAACAGTTAAGAAAGGACCGAAATATAAGGAACCAAGAGCCTGAACTTCTAGTTTACTGACTGTGTAATTACCCATAACATACAGGCTTTAGAACCCAAACAAGTATCAAGTACCAAGGATATCTATAAAATAAGGCCAACACCCTTTTACAAAATTTCGGGAGTGGTTAACTAACTGACATTTAACCTTCGAACAGTAAATATTCAGTCACATGTAATATCAACTTCATAGATTGCTCAATAAATTTCTACCAAAAAATATATGGCTAAATTTCTATCTTTTCTAATAGAACTGGAAGATCACATAAAGTTGACAACGATCAGGGTTCATTTATTCTGCGGTATAAGGAACAACCAAACCAATCTGATCTCTTTGAACCGTTTCACAAATGAAAGAGTTTCTTCGGGTCAAGAAACAAAAGACAATTCAACGAAGAAAATCTTCGTGAAAGCTGTACGTAGTTTTAGAGAAAAAGTATTTGCATCAATGACTAACAAGTTAATTCAAGGTCATCAAAAGGTTGTTTTTGGATTTATAGGGTGAATATGACCATAATTAAGAGTTGAGCGAAAGGGAAGGTTTTCCAGTGATCCACACAATCAGTTCAAAAGCAGCTGTGCCAGTATGTTTTCTTTCTTGGAAACCGTAGAAGTTAGATCTTAGTGTTGCATAGGCTCCTGGAGTATTACTATTTCCAATGAGCACTTCATTTTTTGCAAAATTTGCACAAATTCTTCTGATTTTTATTCACAGTAGATGAACTAGATCTCTTTCTACCTAATGAAACCCAAATTTAAAACAAATTTGACAATGTTCACTTCAGGCTTGTTTTTTATTTCAGCAGGACCTTCGTTTGTCAGAGCTATTTTTAATTCATCTGTGACATTCATTAAACTACCATTGTACAGTTTCAAGGTTACTATTTTCATCACGGATGATGAAAATGTAATCCGTGTATTGATGGAGCTAATCGATTAACAGGTGCGATTTAGTGTTCACAAGACTAACCATGAAACAACCGGCTAAGCTAGGAATCAATAGTCAACTGATCTCTACTCCATCCTTTTGTCTATAAAGTTCATTATTATATCTAAATTGCTTTTTCAACGATGAATCATGTGGACATTCCCTTTAAAAATATTTTGAAGTTCCAGTTTCAATGTTGTTCTTCTCAATGCAATCAAACAAAAGGTAGACTGCTTCTGTTAAATAGATATTTGTAATCAGTGACGTGACTGATGAAGTCCAGTGAATCAGGAGCACTCTATCTATTGATTTGACTCTTAATTGACTGGAGAATTTCAGTTGACTGTTTTACAACCCAGCAATATGCGAATTATTCGTTTCAGCTGTTGAACTAAGAGAATCTGTCGTATAAACTGTAACAGGATTATACAGTCAAGGAATAACTGAAACGGAGGCTATTTGCTGTTCAAACAAACTGACATTGATTACGGATTTGTCATCCATCTTCTTCCGGGTTTTTATTAGCTTTGCCTTTGAATGTTCAGTTATATCTTTCGGAATAACTTCTTTCGAGAATTTACTTTCATAGTTTGGATATCAGCTTATCAACACAGCCCTTGTGGTTCATGAGCACTATCCAAGAACCCTTTTCAGGATGTACCTAAAATAATAATTTGTTCGTCAGAAGTTCAGTGATTTGGCCTTCTTGTTTAATCAGTAGTCTTCTGCTACTTATCTTTGTATTCACGTAGTGAAGGGAGCAATTAAAAATATTGATTTCAGCTGTTTGAGACTTGTTGAAAGTTTGAAATGAAACATTCATCTGGTTGACTAAACCTTAAGACTGAATTTTTTTACCAATACAGCTTGAAGTTGTTGAAATATCACAGAACTTTGGGACCAATGAGGACGCTTGGAATTTCGACGCAGATAAAGATATATTAGAATGGGGAAACGCGATTAAAAGTCTATTGCTTTAAGACCTTTCGTAAGCTTCAGGTTATTATCTACTATCTTTTCGCATTTGTCTGTGCAGTTTTTGAATTTGTCCCGTCCATTTTCTGAAAATCCTTCTCTGACATAATCGCTCAATACGATATTGCGTTGATCTACTGCTGAAGATTTCGTCCCATCAAGATATCTCACAATCAGTTGTCTGACAGGCTGATCATTTGGGTGTCATACCAATCATCATGTGTTTTTTAGACAAAGCAATCTGCTTTTTATGTGATTATATTGCGACTGACAACCTTGATGGTGGAATCTCAGAAAACTTTTAAAGGAATTATACTACGATGTTTCTTGAAATACTCCATTCAGACATGAGAACAGCTTTACAGAGAAAATAGTTGACGTAGCAACAGGTTTACTACTGGTTTTTTCCTTAAGCCAATTACAATGGACTCAATAGAATCTATGGTATACGTAAATTAGGTACGTTGTAATAGTGTTTTAAGCTAATGGCTGTATTACTGGTAGAAAACAAGTAACTATTAAATTTCAGTGTGATAGCCGGCTGACACTGGCATGAATGGATTTGGTAATGTATCCAAAAGTAATACATATCAAGCTATCACATCGGGGGAATTCAAATGGTGAGAAATGATAGCACGCGATAACGCCGACTAAGATAAGCCATCAGTGAAACATTTTGAGAAAGCAAAGCATATGTTACTGGACTAACTCGAACATGTCACACTTTACTGCATTTCAGTTTCAATACTTTATGCTGAAACAAACGTCAAAAATATGATCAGACTTTAAAAGTAATGACTGCAGACAATGTAACCGAGTTAATTTTAAAACTGTATTCATAACAACGGACATAAAATCATTTTTCAAATACACCAAACAAATGGATCGCAAGGTCAATCCTAAGATGGATTTAATTTTTGCGTGCAGAAAATGACAATGTACAGTTTGCTTTGTTTTGAAGCCAGAAATAGATGAGGTTATTTACCTACTGTCAAAAACTAAATTATTTTGATCCCGAGTGTTTTCATCTTCATTAATGGTTTTGGTTTAAATTCGGGATGGTTTCAAACATGCTATTGTTTGCTTAACACGCCAATCTGTTTTCCATTATCTCAGATGTTTTCTATCACACGAATCTAGGTTCATTTTCATACGAATAAATGAGGCAGGCAATTTTCTGGCAAGATTATTATTAGATCGATCCCACGGTAGAATTTATTACTGAACAGTTTGCAGTGTTTTTTCAACTGAGCTCAGTCCACGATGAATACTCCCAAGAAAAACTATTGTTTCTAATGTACTTCCCCTTAAATTCAACCAAAAGTGTTTTTGATAAACTTGTCAACAGAACCAGCTGGATTACCTTGAAGCTGAATGCCATTTGTAAGATAGTGATGCGACATCACTGGTACCTAGTGAATTTATATCAGAGATTAAACAAGAAAACATAATTGATTGAAGAACTGAAGAGCTTGTGATACGTAACATTGATGACATGCGATGTTAAGGAAAAGAAGATAGACACTTAGATCTTTTTATAAACGTTTTAGATGAAGTATTCTCACTCAAGTGATGGGAAGGGTTTGGTTGTGGTTATAACATAATTATTTGCTATCCTTTTCTGTCACCTAAGTTTAACTATATGAAATACGCTCCCAATTATATTCGGATTACACTCAAAAGACACTATAGTAGTATTGTGTTTGATATTCCTGGTATATTCAGGATTCGTTGCTCAGTAGTAAAAATTTCTGTTTCACCTCATTATTTGGTAGTATTTGTATTTAATTGAAGTTTGGTTTGTCTCTTGTGATGAATAATACTTCTGTTCTATTCGACTAAGAATTTATCACGGTCCTCACTCTTTTCACTCCATGTAAGTTTTCTCAAACTTTGGTCCATGCTCCAAATGTAAGTGTCCGAACAACTTGGGAAAGTTAGTTGGTTGGAGGTAATCATCGTAAGGCTTTGAAATGTCAAGGGATGTGATGTTTCTTCTTAGATTTGAACCTGGTCCATTTAGTGGTGCACTCACTAATGTCACCACCTAGCTATTCAGGCAGCTATTTTGCAGAGATAGTCTGATATACTTGCACTACATTATCAGCTTCAAAGCACCTGCAAGCAAATGACAAAAAATGACGTTAACCCACTGGTATTTTTTATCAGTGTAACAATTCGCAAAACAGTAACTTGAATATGTAGGGGAAATACTGTATTTCATTGATATCCGGTGAACTGATTGCTAAACATAATGGTCGAACAGAAATATTATCTCACAATTCGACAGAATTGACTCAAAATGGTCCACTGATGACTATTTATAGCCAAAAATGAATGAAATCTTCATAACATTCCACATATTTAATGACTGATGAATTTTATATACAACAATATATACACTGAATAAGCAGACACGAGAAAGAGCAAGGACATTTATGAATTAAGAGCATCGCTTACATACAAAATGTAGCCAAGGAAAAGTATTTATCACTCGACATTTAAATAAGAGGGTGACAGCCAGCCAATAAATTTTCACCGACATGGCTACCTTTTTATCTGCTGCTAAACACTAAGATTCGTCAGCCTTGAATATCAGATATTTTTCTTTAGTTTACACTGGCATTTCTTTCTAAAAAACCGATTTGGAGTTTCTAGAACATTCATTTGCTTGTTAGAAGTGCGTTTTCATTCACTTCGAAACAGTTAAAGGCTTCTATGCGTGGATCTGCTGTCTACTTAGCTATGAAGGTCTGAGTATATTAGGTTGCTTGAAAAGATAAACTTATCTAAGTATTGGAATTGACCTTTGTTTATTTCATTATTATTTACTCAGTCATTACCACAGGCAGTTATTCCGCTTTAAATGATGCTCATTTAGATACGAGGAAAGAGAACACATAAATTAATACGTATTTTAAGATTTGGCGGTAAAACAATCTTATTTGAAAGAGGAAACGAGCAATAAATGTCCTGGTGAGTCACCTTATCAATCATTTTTTCTGATAAAATTAACCAACCAAAGGATACATTCAAAATAAGTGAAAGCATGTAGGTAGAAATAATTCAGTAGACTGTTCCTGCATGTACTTGGAGGTGATCAGTGATGCTGAAAAAATATTCCTATTCAGTTGAATTAGATACACTAGTGTTCGAAGTAACAACAAAATGGTGTCTTTTCTGGTGTATGAGATGCATATTTCAATCAAATCTTACTTTCAAAACAGTCACTAAGTGTTTGCTCATTGTGTTCTGACTGCCAGCGAAGCTTATTTTTTTATTCTTTCCACAGTAACGAAAGATCCTACAACTCGAGATTGAACGGAATTCGATGTAAAAGCAAATGAATGATTTCTAATTAAAGTATTCAAAACAATTGTTGCTTAAACATTTTGGTTCATCATCTGTGATCAACTGCTTTCGTTTTTTTCTATGTTAGAGACTAACCACTACATTATGATGTTAAAACTGATCGCCATGTCAGAATTCGCGTCCTCTAAAGTATATGGCATATTGTAAGTTTGCTGATTACAAAGACAATTATCAGTGCCACCCTGGTACATCACATGCTATCTTGAATAGAAGTAAAATTTAAATGGGAATTTCAGATGAGTTTACATTACTCTTGGTAATCAGTCACTGAACCACCGGAAATCGGAGGGCACAAGACAGAGATTTCATGCATTCTAGGTTCTATCATTAGAAGACAGCAACCATGATGCATTGGTTTGAGCCAAGAGTACTCAGTTTTCACAACGAGCATATTTTCACTGAGTCAATAAGTAGAAATCCAATGGCCAGTGGTTTCCAACTCCTGTTACTTGCTGGTAAAGCGTGATCATCGTCCAATTCCATCAGCGATTAATAGTTTTCAGGAACCTGTAAAATTATTAAGAAATGGAGAAAATTTATATAAAACATTGTTTGAAAAGTCTTCAAAGGAACAAAATGTGTAAAATAGAAGCCTCAAAAAATGTCCCTTTTTACTGTTTGATGCCTTCTAAATTCATTTATTTTTGGTATTCATTAAGCAGGTGCTGTCATCTTTGCAACTGTTTTATGTAAAAGTTCTTTGTTCTTGACACAAATGACAAGTTAAAATGGTTTTTGAATTTTTAGTAATCAAGTTTTTAAGCGTTAAAAAGCGTAAGTTGTAGTCATAGATGATTTAGGCATGGGATGAAAACCACTTTTGAAATTCAATTTTATGTGTACAGATGGTGCAATTTGATAGATTATTGGGTCTGTTGTATTACTGTGTTGTAATCCTAGGATAATCATAGCGATGTGTTCTAGGTTCCACACGTAAAATTCACTTTCTTGATAAATTACTACTGCGGGTGTCCGACATGTTCTCATTTAAGCTAAGTGTAGCATGACTGACATTAATGGTTGTTCTTTCGTTCAAATAACCATAGAAATATTACAATGAATGAGGAAATTAATTGAAATCACGTTCAAAATAACTTATTCCACATACTATTCGAATGGAATAATGACCATTAGTGTCAGCAAAGTGCATAAAGCTCACGTGGCAACCTGCCGAATAGTGACACTCCGAGTTAATAACGATGACATTTTGGTTGCTGGTAAATAAGGAAAAAAATATTAATACTGAAGAAGTAAGGTGGAATACTTGAAAATTAACTCAGTAGTGGGTGTATCAAAAGTCCGTATTATCAGGTTGTAAGTGTAATATCGTTTTGGCAAAATATCAGAAACCATTATTTATAAATGGACAACAAGTATATGCGTTTGACTTTTTGCCAAAATTAGTATCAATAAAATGTGACAACAAAATAAAATGAAACACTTAGAGTTCTAAATCCCCTAAGACATTTGTAACAAGTGATCTGACATTTATAATTAGAAAACAAAAGTTTTTTTACAAAAATTAAGCACAGACATCTTTAAATTTTACTGTAAACTATAAACAAGGGGGACAGTTCACGTGATCAAATGCAATTTTTTCGTGTTAGATATCCGCTGACTTACACGACATGCTATAATTTGAGGATACGAACGTTTTGTGTTCTGCAGCCTTCGACATCTGTTCTCAAATGTTCCATGACATTTATACAGTTGTGGTAAGATAAAGTTTAATACTACGCTCACTGTGATTGTCAAAAACATCTTTTTCCGGTGGCTGCTACCGGATTATATTCCTTTTAATGAAGATATGTTTGCTCTATCTAACATAGCATATAACTAGTTTAAACGTCTCCTTCACACTTAATCATTCATCCACAATTACAGATTTAATCTCATAAGGAAGGATGATTATGATAAATGGCTGCAGTCATTCTTACTTCCACCAAAGTAGTCAAGCAAATATAAACAATAAACCACATAAAGTCTTAATGCATTCTCACACTTTTCCGTTGATGCATAAGTTTCATTATATAAATCAACAACACCAACAGTGAGTTGAATGCTGATAATTCAGTAAGCATAAGAAATTTGAAAATGCCTGTTGGGTTTAACGAATGAAGATACATTCTCCTCTGCGGTAAACTTTATGCCTTAAGTAATTGTGCTGCTTTTTCTGAAGTATTCGTTATCACTGATGAGAACAACACAATGAAAGACTTTTTTTCAGAGTTTCGTTCTTGACTGACTTCATTTTAATTTATTTCTATCTGATTTTCAAACAAACTGGTATGAAAAGTGAATATTCTTGTCAGAAAAAATATTTTTTCCATCCTCTTCCCTGCTATACTTTATTTCCCTGCTCATCTTCGCTACCATCTACGTGTAAATCATGTTCATTGTGATGTGATTTGTCATAAGACAACTAAAAAATCAGTTTAATTCCAGTACTTTTCAAAGGGTTTTATGAATATTTCATCTGAATTGTGAAATAAATTCAGTAGGAGGTTAAACTTTTCATGTTATACTAATGTCCTGATTCTAGCTTGTCATTTGAGCATGTGACCGATTGGTGGTTAGCAGCATGCTGGTAATTGCATTCTGTTTTCACTGAAACGAACGTTTTTTAAATTCTGGAACCAAAAAAGGGTTGATCACTTCACGTTAACGGGTACACAGTCAACATCTGTTGTATCATAGGAATTCTTTGGATTAAACCTGAGAGGTCAGTTGACTATGAAGCTTAAGACGGCATAATATGATGTCTGTCACTGAAGGCAGAAGTAATCAGATTTTCATTTTGTTAGGACTTCTGTTTTTGGAGAGCAATACAACATTATGAGATTTCATTTGACACTATCCTTCAGAACTGCTTTTCTGACTGCTCCATTCATTCCTTATCTTTTTCTTACTGCGTTCCCACTATATTATTGTTTCCACTTTATTTGGTTCAGTTGTGAGTATTAAGGTCTGCAATAAATAAATAAGTGATAAAGCGTTACAAAGCTTTTGCTCACTTGCGACGTTTCGATTTGAGCTTTTCCGCAGACTTGATGTTTCTTCAAGTAGTGATGGTGCAGCTGAACGAAAACTGAATTCTTCTTCTCTAGTTATGTTGTCCGGTTCGTGTACGTCCGATAAAGATCTGCTAGGAGTACAACAGTTTGCAGGTTGCGTATATCGACTTCTGATCCAAAGTTGTTCTGGAATGTTCAATTTTTTCCATCCTCACGTTAACGAATGTACACCTATGAGAATGAATTCATTGAAAGCAACAACATTTTCACGCTGTAATCGTCCTCTCTCTGTCAAATTTGTTGAAATGCTCCAGCTGTTACTAAAAAAAGATCACAGGTACAAGAATGTCATTATCGTATTGTATATTACGCAGCTGTTCGAAGGAACCTTCCTGGGCTGGAATTATTCACTATGCATATGCTAAGAAAGACGGATCAAAACACATGTCCATGCAAATGAAAAAAGTTAGTGTAAGTGGTTCATGTTGACGAAGTCGAATTATGATATTCCGTGTTTTGAGTGAAACCAAAATATATTCTGCACGGATAAAGATATACCTAGTGCCACTGATGGTCACAGGACTACGATAATCAGAACTATGCATCACGCTGACTGTAAATCTTAGTCATTAGAGAACAACCACAACAGTTGTGTTTTTTTAATAGAAAATAAAGTCACTCAGCAAAAAACAGTTAATTCACTGAGTATTGATCACAGGTATATTGTAAATAGTGTGGTTCAACACCAAGAGTACTACCATTCTAAAGTTTCATAAATTCGTCGCTTATTCTAGCAAGCTAACGATAAGTAAAGTTGGGAAAAGGGCCACCTTGTCAAACTCGAAACAAGAAGTGACCTCGGTCATTGCAAGAACTGTTGAGGATACCTGCTCATGTGCCTGTCCACCAAATGCAAAATATTAAGCCGCATCATCCTGGAGACACTGAACATTGCTCTGAGTTGGAAATTACAACTGGAACAACTTGGCTGGCTGGATGGATTCCGCAAAAACAAATATGCTATTCAAACTGCAACACTACACTACGCATCATCACAGAACGAAGTACAGAATGGCTGTCAAATCTCCATCTTCATTTCATTGATTTTGAAAAGGTCCTCGACAACGTCTACTGAGAAGTAATTTGCAAACCGCTTCATCACTATGCAGTACCACAAACATTTATCAATCTCATTCAACAGCTTTATGCCATTTGATGAGGCTACATGTCGAGCGACTTACAATGGAAAGCTCAGTGGTGCGTTTGAAGTGAAGACAGGAGTGAGACAAGGTTGCCACCTACTATGACCGATCATCTTCCTGATTGTGGTCGACTGGACTGAATCATGTGATACAGTGTGAGGAGCTGTGAGAATGTGGGCACACGCTGACTGGATCGATGAAAAGAGCCTAGAAGATTTGGATTTCGCCGCCGCCGATGATGATGATGATGATTTCTGCCTGATGTCTTGTTGCACATTCTTAAAGATCTACAGGAAGAAACCAACAAGTTGACAGAAGGGTCAAGACAGAGAAGGAAGACGGGACTTCAAGTGAACGTAGAGCAGACAGAGGTGATGCAGATACCCAATCAACAACAACAACAGCAACAAGCACTGGTAACCATCAATGGGGGAATGTAAAGGAGCTTATCTCTTCCACTTAACTAGGCAGCATCGTTTCAACTCCAGGTGGCGATGACACAGATGAGGACATCAAAGCTAGAATTGGAAACGCAAGACAAGACTTCCTTCAATAAACTGAAATCAGTGTGTGGATCTACTGCACAGCACTGCACTGCACTGCAGTGAACTCAGCACAAAGCGTGAACGAGATATGGATTTTGAACACTAACTCAGTCAAGTTATTGTTTCTATGTGATGGTTCAGAGACTCGGCGTGTTACGAAAAGCATTCCCAACGAACTACTACAGACTACATTCGTCAACAGCTGCCACCTACACTGGCTCGATACTGAAGATCAGGTAGATGGCCAGAATAATAAGAATAGACAACAAGGAACACTGGCCGGTCAACGAACCAGCCAAGAACCCATCAGCCAACAAATAAGGAGAAGAAATTTGAGATGGACTGGACATGCACTGAGGAGACCATTTGGGGACATCTCGCTACAGGCCAGACCAGGCCACTGAGTGGTATTCAAATGGGAATGATGTGTTGGGCATCCGAGTGTGACATGGACGAGATGGTGTGAGGAAGAAATGAAAGCTTGTTGGCTGTTTTGAATCCAGGTTGAAATGACTGAAGAGAATGTAGTGAGATTGTGACGTGCTACTGAAGCCCTTTGATCCTCTAGAAACACAAGAGACAAACAGTAGTAATTTTCTATAGGTTTTTAATACGCTTTTTCCTTCAGCTTTATTCACATTTGAAGTGAAAATTATACTGATATCTGGTCTCTGAACGGGTAGTGAAGAAGATTAAATGTTAGCATATTGACGACATCTATATACAAACTGTCCGTATTCAGCATTCAGATGATAAGTTTTCTAAAATAGGATAATTTTATGTTGAACAAAAACCAAAAACGCATCCACAGCTTACCATAATTAAAAAAGTCCATGGTTATGTTTTCTTAGAATTAGCCTACGCTTCTCAGCAAAATCTTAACTGGAAAACTATTAAGTCCATTTCAGGAGCGAAATATAAAACATAAGGCAAAAATATTCCCATGTGAATTGTAAGCAAGTTTGTCCACAGAGACAGCTTCGCTTTAGTTTACCTGGGTGTTCAACACTTCTATAGGAGACTGTTTTCGCATCCACTTTGAGATTAGCAGTCACCAAACACCCAGTGCTTCATGTGAAAACTAACAAAAATTGTTTCGGTATCTGATGATGTAGATGTATTTCAAAAGACGTCTTTTGGTTAAATCTCTTGAGGTTTTCTCTTGATATTTCTTCCCTCTTGCCTATTTTCAGAAATCAATCCGGGTTTTCCAAAAAAATGTTTCAAAGAAACTGTGTAAAGAGTGATTGTTGGCTAAGTTATCAGTACCAGCCTAAATATCCTAACTGATTATTCATGCAGAATGATTTACGGAAAGAAAAAAAGTTTATAGAAGGTAGTAAGTTTATGATTCCCTTACGCTAGGAGTACCTGACATTAGTAACCAAAAGTATTGTTTACAAAAGAAACTCCTAAAATTCTTTATCACAGTGTTAAATATAAGCAGTGAAGATTAACGCTGTTCTCACTTTCTTGCTTACTAGTAAAAACGCAATATTATCACCTTTTTATTTCCACGAAACCCCGAATCATAAAATATTTCGACAATTACTTAACCGCACATGATATCAAAAAAGCGGTATTTTTACGACTGGAACCAGCTACTGTAATTTACCAACTCATGAAAAATAGCATTTATTCTTACAAAAAGTGTGTTTATTTCACCAGTTTAAAAACGTTTGCTTGAAAATACACAGTTAGGGACCACGAATCAAATCAGTTAGATCTTTGCGACATAAGAATTTCATGGAAATTAACTACCAGAAACCTATATATATATATATATATATATATATATATATATATATATATATATATATATATATATATATATATATATTCAGAACCTCGCCTGGTTAACTAGTTCACTAGTTACTAGCCAGTCCTAAGCCCGGGTAAAGAGGGATGGTTGGGCATACGCCAAGCAACTCTACCCAGGAAAACCAATCCAACCGCTAAATAAACTTCAAAGCACATGCAAAAAATAAAAATAAAAACAAACTTATTCCTCACTGGAATCGGAGAGACGAAATGACGCCGATTGGTGAAAGCCTTCGGGAAGCCAATTAGCCTATGCGTTTCCACTCTCTCGATGAAAGCGAAAGTAAATGTGGGGACATGGAATGTCCTCACTATGTTCAAACTTAGCAAGGCTACTCAGATTCCAAAGGAGATGAGAAGGTATCGCATTGAAGTGTTAGGAATTTGCGAATGCAGATGGAATGGGAGTGGACTCTCCAAACTGTCAACTGGAGAATCAGTCATCTACTCCGATATCGTCACCCAGACGACAATCACGAGCACACAGAGTTTTGGAGTGGCTATCATGATGTCCCCAACAGCATCGAAGGCTCTCATGCGGTGCGAATCAATCTCCTCCAGGATCATGCCAGCAAGGTTAAACTCAGAAGGAAGGAAGGTCACAATCATACAATGCTACGCACCAACAAATAATGCAGATGAAGAGAAGAAGGAAGGATTTTACAGTCATCTGCAATAAACACTGAACAAGACCTCAGTTGGCGACATCAAAATTCTAATGAGCAACATGAATACCAAACTGGGAGCGGAAGACAGAGAAAGATAACTAACCATGTGCCGAAAAGCACCCAGTGAAATGAACGAGAATGGAGAATTCTTTGCATTCCACGATTTAATGATTGGAAGCACTGTGTTCAAGTACAAGGATATCCACAAAACGACATGGACTTCACCAGATGGACACACTATACTAAAAATCAGATCGATTTCATCTCAATCTGTAGAAATTGGAGACACAGCCTAAAGGACACTAGGTCAAGAAGGAGAGCAGATGTGCAAGGAACCTACCCACCTTCCAAATCAAGTTAAAAGCCTTCAAGGAAGCTGGTGATAGACCAGAGTCCAAGTACAACACTCGGAAACTGAAGGATGAAACTACAAAGGAAATCTTCATATCGGCCATCAAGACAAAACGGGCGATGTCGAGGAACATAAGTGAAGAAACCCGTGTAGATGAACACTGGAACTCCTCGGAAGCTATATGGAAAGAAACCTGCATAACGGTATTAGGAAGTAAGAAGAAGTAGAACAAGATAAGGGATGGATCTCAACGGACGCATGGAAGCTGACAGAGGAGGGAGAGGAGGATGGTGAAGCACAAGATAAACCGGTGCAAGGATGAACGACGAGAAGTGGAAGAAGAAGTGAAGAAGAGTGCGCATAAAGACAAGAGACACCTCCACAACACACTGGCAAATGAAGCAGGACAGGCTGCATGTAGGAGAGAATTGACAACGTTGTATCAAATAACCAGGTTACTATCTGGGAAGAGATCAACACAAATGAAACCAATAAAAGATGATAAAGGAAATCTACTTACCAAAGAAGAGAAACAAGGGAAACGATGCACTGACCACTTGAATCGACCACCTCTTGCACTTCGTCCAGAAATAACACCTGCAACCACAGAACACAAGCCCTGACGAAAGTTGAAGTCCTGAACGCCATAAGGCTACTGAAATGCTGGTAAGCAGCAGGAGCAGATATGATACCACCAGAAGCAGTGAAAATAGACGCAGAGACGACAGCGGACATGCTCACACCACACCACTATTGTAGAAGGTCTGGAAGGGAAGAAAGATACCAGTAGATTGAAAGAAAGGCTACCTTGTCAAACTCCCAAAGAGGAGAGATTTAAGCCTTTTCAACAACTGGCACGGAATCATGCCCCATGTCCCCGTCACTCCTAGAAAAATACTAATCCGCATCATCCTGGAGAGACTGAAGGATAAACTGGATCCAAAACTACGACCAGTACAGGCTGGATTCAGGAAATACAAATCACGTGCGGACCTAATAGCAATGCTACGCATAATCATAGAACAGAACATAGAATGGCAGCCAACTCTCTACCTACACTTCATCGACTTTGAAAAGGCCTTTCAAAGCGTCGACCGAGAAGTATTTCGGCAACTGTTCCAACACTACGGAATGCCACAAACCTTTGTCAACCTCATTCAACAACTATATGAAGACGCCACATGCCAAGTAATTCACAATGCGAAGCTCAGTGATGCCTTTGAAGTGAAAACAGGAGTGAAACAAAACTGTCTACTATCACTTATGACATTACTGATTGTGATCGACTCGACTGGATCATACAACAAACATTGAGGGGCGAGAAGAGGGGGATACGATGACTGGACCGGAGAAAAGATCCTAGAAGATCTAGACTTCGCCGATCACTTGTGTCTGATGCCACACAAACGTGAAGATCTACAGTCGAAAACTAACAAGCTAACAGAAGAGACGGGGCAGCGAAGACGAGACCTCATTCAGATGAACGTAGAGAAGACAGAGGTGATGATGATACCCAACCAAAGCCACCACCACCAACAACCAGCTCCAATCACCAACAACGGGAGAAACTTAAAGGAAGTTGTCTCTTTCACCTATCTAGGCAGCACTGTTTCAACTATAGGTGGCAGCACAGACGAGGATGTCAGAGCTAGGATTGGAAACGCAAGATAGGCGTTCATTAGCCAGAAACTACTGTGGAGATCTTCCGCACTCAGTACAAAGCGTGAACAGTATCCGGATTTTCAACACCAACGTCTAGTCAGTGCTTCTATATAGTTCACAGACCTTGCGCGTTACGAAAGGTATTTCCAACAAACTACATACATTCATCAACAACTGCCTACTCTGGCTGGTTACTGAAGCTCTGATGGTCAGAAAGAATAAGCAACAAGGAACTCACTCTGGACCTGAACTATTTTCCTGATAAAACCGTTTCATTTAGAAGTACATTGTACTCAAATACCTGATTCTCAGTACTATGTTTGGATGTGGTTAGTAGTCATTCAATAACTTGTAATAAACTGAATGAGATTTCGGAGTAAAGCGAAGTTTTATTTGGACAGAACAAAATGTCTTCAACTACATCCATAGTTTTTCAAGGATTTCATTATGACGGTAACCTCTGAGTTGTAAAATCTTGTCTACCTTTGTGTAAAGAAGCATTAGGAAAGCTAGCCTATTAAGCTAACTATTCTTTGGCTAACAATGCTATATCGTCTCTTTCTGCTGAGTATTAAAATGTAACTTTCAAGCCATAAGGAAAATATTATGAAATATTTGGAGACGATAATTATAGTAGTTTATTCAAATAAATTTCAAAAAACTGTCTAGGAACTTCATTTCTTTATGAGAAGAGTTTCTTCGAAGATAATGCTTTATTAGGCATCTATAGAAATACTTTAATGAATGACAGATTCTCCTCTCATTTTATTATATTTTTTCTCATCTTCTTGAAAGAACGGAAGTAATCGTTCACTCAAGTTTGTTGTACATTATGTATTCTATACTTGAGTGATGGCTAGCAAAAAGTATATCGTAGACTGACTGAAATGTTAAATAAACTCAATATTAAAACCAAATTTTAGTATTTTTTTTCTCATAGAAGACAGTGGAACTTCTTTGTTGTCTTTCCTTGGGCATAGGGAGAGAGTTTTTCGTTCATCCTGAAAGGTAACCATTGAGGTAATATCTAAACATGCACACTTTTAATGCCTGCTATTTAGTCCACAGTGTGAAAATAAATTCTATCCACTGTATTTTTACCTTAATCTTAGGACTAAATAACTTAGTATTTTGATGCACTGTGTGTAATGTTCTACTGCTTACTACAGTCGATGACAACAATTGGTTTATTTGAGTGCTGTTTTTGGCGTTCAGTAAGCAAAACTGTATTACTACACTAGTAACGTCTATGACTGATGCAATGATAAGCGTTTACTGTTATGTTTAGAAGCGTATCATTTCCCCCAAAATTCAATCAAAGTCTTACTTGCGAAAACCCAATGACCATGAAATCGGACAGAAGTTATTCCTTAGGTTTACCACTGTGTTTAGACAGCTGTGTAAGACATGTGTTAAGATACTGTTAAGACCATGACAATTAGCTAATGTAGTTATGTAACCAATGACAGTTACGATACATGAAAAATTTTATTTTCGTGCCGCATAGTCTTCAGTATTTATTTTTAAAGTTTACAAACAATGCAACCATGCTATGGCTGTTTAGGAGAAGCTGACCTTCAGATATTTTTAATCCACACCCTATTTTTACTAATAACGAACATATACACTACGTTAAGGCGTATCTCTTTTTCGTTCATTCATCAGAAGAAAACACAGTTATATAGTATGGATAATAACACAAAGTTTTGGGAATGTTATTACTTTTTATGACAGTATTACTGTTCTCCTACACGCTATCTTATATAAACAAACTAACACTTCTAAGGTGTTCCAAACCAGGCGAATTTCTCTATCCAGTGTTCTAAGGTTTTCAAAAGATCTAAAAATAACTTCAGTCAGCTATGAAACCTACTTTAAAATAACATGCTTAGATAACTAACGTCAAAAAGTGGTTAAAACGAAAAAAGTATCTACTGTCTGAATGCTTAGTGTGATGAGTTTTTCTTTCTGTGGTGGTTACTTAATTTACCTATAATTACTACTCTATTTTTAAAAGTATGTAATAATAAGAAAGCTGTCAACGTTGTTTATTACTTTTAACATTTTTATCATGAAGATGAAATCTCATCGAAATTTTTTAGTCCACTTGGTGACCAGCCGAGGAATCTGGTACGTGCGTTCCATTCTACTTCGAAATTGTCAGTTGAATATACCCACACTGCAGTAAGTGAAGGTGTTCTCACTGAGACTCTAACCCAGGAACCATCGTTTCAAACGCCAAACAGTTATCCACTAGGTGACTGAGATACGATAGCCATAGATGTTGAGCAATTCGGTCCAGTATAGAAACAGAGGCAAATAAGTTACTATAATCTCTTTAAAGGTTGTGATGAAACATCTAAATCTATCAGTAGGACATATTACAAGAAAAATAGAAGTTGCTATTTTTCATCATAATACATAAGGAATGAAGACATTTCGAACACTACTCAAACTCAAACTTGATCGCGTTACCTTCAAGTATCTCGCATCGAATATAAATATTTGAAGATAGTTTTTGATCACAATGTGATGTTAGCTTTAAATCCATTGGAAACGAAAAATAAATAATGGACTGTGTTCTCCTAGCATCCTATTCCCAACTCAAAGCAAACTCATTATTCTTTAAGTGCTGGTATTTACTAGTTCACAACTTTCATCTTCACTTACTTCAATAGTAAGCAGTTGGGATGCAATCTATTCTTGGGTAATTTGAATGCCATGAAATTGTCGATCTGCAGTGCTGCAGTCCTTGCTTCCTAATCAACGTCATCAAAACTTGTCTACAGGATAGTCATAAATAAACACAGAAATGAATAAACTGTTTGAAGTATATTACGACCAAGGCTACATTTGAGATTGTATGTGTCTTTTTTCAACACAAAGAACAGGCTTTTAGTGCTGGATTTTTAGTGCTTCAGTTGTATTTAAGTGGTGAATACTCACTCGCTTTAAAATGTTTGCTTCGCCTTATAAATGACTTTGAAAGAAGACTCTTGTGGAGCATAGTCCTTATGACTCTACTGACTGTTTTTGCTAACTTTTTATTCAACGATTAGCCACTGATGGATAGATATATTTTGTTGTAACTATGATTACGAATTATAGCTTTAGAAAATGATTTGTCGAAAAGGAAATTTTATTCGCTGAATTGTCTTTTATAACTAAATACTTTCAGCTCTGAACATTATTCATTTATTTGAGCGATTGCAATGCGTAAACTTCTAATCTATGCATATCCACAGGCCTACCACTCAACTTAAAATGAATCTGTTCCCGGATCCTCCAAAGAAACTGAAATTCCTTAAAATCCTTAATAACTAACTAACACCATCTCAAGCTTCGAGATAAACCATATAATCATACTTGTAAATATCAGATAGACTGCTGAACTAAAATCAATAAATGTAAGCGTAAAACTTAGACACTGTGTTAGTGAATAATACCAGGTTAATTTGCTTCCTGGATTTCACACACAGCGAAACATTATTAATTGCTGGATTATGATTTGTACAGAACTCATTGTTCATATATAAACCAACGGACTGTGAACATATTAAGCCAGATGAAGAGACTACTAAGTAAGTTTAAATGGTTTAATTTAACCCCAAAAAACGGTAGTCCCAGTAGGATTTATGCTGCTATCATGCTTTGTAAATCAGGTGTTCCTGTTAAGCCTAACTTATGAACTATCTTAATATTTTGCCACAATACTAGGTCCAGTTGCAAATTATTCAGGACCCAGAACTACAAACACTAATGAAATTAAATAAAAACTGGATAAATTGCAATTACTAGGTGATAGAAAAATGGTCAGTTTTGACTTAACTATTCTGTACATTAGTGAATTAATTAATATGAACCTGGAGGCAGTAAGTAATAGGTTCATGTTTAATCAAGAAATTACATTTAGAACCAATGTGTCAGTTGAAGAAATTATACTTCGAATTAAATTATGCCTGACTTCAAGAGTTTTCAGGTATTAAAGAAAAAATGTATTCGAAGACACTCAAGGAGTTGCTATGGGGTGACCAATATCCTCAACAGCAGCATATATATTTATTGACAGCTGGAAAGAAAAACCTAATAAGATACTTTCCCGTGCTCCGAAAATATCCTGGAAATACGTAGATAACATATTTAAGGTGGTGAAACTACAGCATATCGATAAATTTTTAACACAAATAAATTCACTTGTGGACACAATCCAGTTTACTTATGAATCAGAAAGTGGTGAAAGAGAACCATCTATACTGGATTACAGTATCAGAAGAAGATAAGATAGGTTCTCAGACACTAGTGTCTATAAAATACTCACGAATTCGAATCGCTACTAAAGCTTCATGTTATTTCATCCCATGTCAGTTAAAACAACTTACTGAAGTGTTTAACTAATGTCTTAGCATTAAAACGGAAAGTCTACTGCAGGGAAAAAGTTATATAAAACTCATGGCACTCACTAACCACATGAAATGTATTCGAATTTGTAGGAAAACGATGCTGAACGCAGACATAGGTAACATGTAGACTAATGATGATAATATTAGGAAAATAAAATTATAAATGTCCACACTATCACCATGAATGTAAGGTACCTCGAAAAGTATACGCGGGATTTCTGAAAAACTGGCATTAAAGTAACACTTCAACCTAAAGACTCATGAAGAGATACGATAGAGCCTTTTAACAAAACAGTTTATTGGTTTTATGTTGGTTATCATCATGGGCCGACATGAGGTAAAGAAACATCGGAAACCTGGGAGCAATGGAGAGCTCTCTCGTCCTTGTATAGGACTCCTCAGCAGTGCGCACACATGGCCTTCAGATTCCGTGGCCAGCATGTTGCTATATAACGGTTGTGAGGTCAAATATCAAGGTCAAAGTAGTGAACCATGGTCACTCAGAATAACGGAGAACAGAGTCTTGACTAAATCAAGAATGACAGACCCTAGAGAGATTATGGGTTTAGAGAAAAGCTGACCATTTGCGATGAATCTGATCATGAACAGCCCATTCGATGGATGAAATAGTGACAGTCCTTGGGATGAACTGAGTGAGATGGAGGGAGAGGTCGATAAATTAAGCTTTGCATATGGTATGAACTTCGAATACATGCAACAGAAACGGTTCAACGCCTATTCCACATATTTAGAAAATTCCCTAATCCATTCGACCAATAACTGAGAATATGTAGGATTATAAATACCTGGCGAGACAAAATTCAAGTTATATTTGCTTTGAATATGGACAATTAGTTCTACTTGAAACGTCATACAGTACATGCTATTGTTTCACTGTGTAAATGTCCGACAATCATATTAACATAAGATCAACTAAGTCTACTTCTCCAGAACAGCTTAAGAAGAAAGATCACTGTATAATGTTTTCAAAGTTTATCTTAAAACATACTTTGTGTTGTTTTACGCCTCCTTTTATTCACATGGAATTAAGCTATTATTGGGAGGTAGAGAGTGAAGTCTGTTTTCAAGCAGGTGTAAATGAATACCCGCATACCATTTTATGTTGGAACGGAAAACATATAGGACCTCTGTAGAAGCCATCAGATTATTTTAAAGTCTCATAAATGATAAAGTTTAGAACGAAGTAAGTACGAAGTTGCTATTACATCTATGGAAGTGAAAAATCGACCAAAAACATGCATTGTTTTATAGGAGTAGTAAAAACAACATAAATGAAAATGCGATAAAAGCCTGAAGGAGGGCAAAATAAGTTTAGCAATAATATATCAGCTAAACAGTTAACTTTTAAAATACATTTTTTAAGTGCTCATTAAAGTCGGTTGACTGAACGGCTTAGGGTCCTTCACGAAAAATATGTAGAGCAATCTCTCATAAGTTATTCAGTTCATTGAGCACGTTAACCGGCTACGATGATTCGATTTTAACTGTGTTCTGTGTAGTCTAGCTCATCAAGAAAACACTAGAAATCATTTATATCAAATACTCTCTTCGTTTTAAACTTTCAGCGCCTCCATACTCGCCGTCCTCCTGCATTCATAGTGGATCAAAGGGCTTCAGTAGCACGTCACAATCTCACTACATTCTCTTCAGTCATTTCAACCTGGATTCAAAACAGCCAACAAGCTTTCATTTCTTCCTCACACCATCTCGTCCATGTCACACTCGGATGCCCAACACATCATTCCCATTTGAATACCACTCAGTGGCCTGGTCTGGCCTGTAGCGAGATGTCCCCAAATGGTCTCCTCAGTGCATGTCCAGTCCATCTCAAATTTCTTCTCCTTATTTGTTGGCTGATGGGTTCTTGGCTGGTTCGTTGACCGGCCAGTGTTCCTTGTTGTCTATTCTTATTATTCTGGCCATCTACCTGATCTTCAGTATCGAGCCAGTGTAGGTGGCAGCTGTTGACGAATGTAGTCTGTAGTAGTTCGTTGGGAATGCTTTTCGTAACACGCCGAGTCTCTGAACCATCACATAGAAACAATAACTTGACTGAGTTAGTGTTCAAAATCCATATCTCGTTCACGCTTTGTGCTGAGTTCACTGCAGTGCAGTGCAGTGCTGTGCAGTAGATCCACACACTGATTCCAGTTTATTGAAGGAAGTCTTGTCTTGCGTTTCCAATTCTAGCTTTGATGTCCTCATCTGTGTCATCGCCATCTGGAGTTGAAACGATGCTGCCTAGTTAAGTGGAAGAGATAAGCTCCTTTACATTTCCCCCATTGATGGTTACCAGTGCTTGTTGTTGTTGTTCCATATTAGATTTGTTTATTTGATATAAAGCGCACAGTGATACAGTATTATTTACTTGATTACGTTTCGAGCATAAATTATTGCTCATAATCATATCAATGTAATCACACTTCTTTCGACATCTGATTTTATAGTCCTGTCACCTGATCTCTCTTTGTTTTTTGTTTTTTGATTGGTAGTAAAGTTTTCCATATCTCTGGTATAGGTGTTGCGTCATTCCTATTACATGTGTTGGGTGTGGATTCGATGAACAAAGATTCAGTAATTAATCTCTCTCTCCACCTAGCTATATTAGACTTAAGTACAGTGGTTTTGTCCCATCCTATTGTGTGGTTGTGTGTTAATGAATGTAATGCAATGGCTGAGTGTTTTTCTAGGTTATTGATCTTATTGGGGTCTGCCGTTCTATGTTTAGCTAAATTCCTATGTTCTGTTAATCTAACTGACCCCGACCGGCTAGTTTGACCTATGTATTTGACTTCACAGTCATTACATGGAATTTGGTAGATTATATTATTTTGCTTAATTGGTTCTATCGGATCTTTTAGCCGACAAAGCTTACCTCTAAGTGAGTTTGTTGGTTTAAATGCCACCCTAATTCCAACCTTGTTGAGAATCCTACGTATGGTTTCTGATGTTCCTTCCTTGTATGGTATCACAATAGAGGTGTTGATTTCCTTTCTACTTATGTTGTCACTATTATTTGTATTTGTATTAGTGTTATTATTTTGCTTCTTATGCGTCCGTGTGAATTTCTTAATAAAATGATGGGGATAATTATTAGTTATTAACGCTTCTTTTATGTGTTTCAATTCCTTATTTAAGTCCTTACAATGACTAGTGAGTTTCTCAGCTCTGTTATTTAGACATTTGACTAAACCCGCTTTAACTGACACTGGATGAGATGACTTGAAGTCTAGATACCTGTTAGAATGTGTTGGTTTTCTGTAGACGGTAGTATCTAAACCACCATCTATCCTTCGTTTTATTCTGCAATCCAACATAGGTAATTCTCCTTGTTCATTTTCTACTTCGTAGTGAATTGGATTGCGTTAACTACTGAGTTTATGTGTGTCAAGAAACTGTCGATATGTTCCGATTTCAACACTGTAAATGTGTCATCTACATATCGCCACCATATCTTAGGTGTCGGATTATATGTTCGTAAAGCCATATCTTCCCAACTATCCATAAATATATCTGCTACTATAGGGGATATTGGTGATCCCATTGCTACTCCTTCTGTTTGTCTGTATATCTTTCCCTGAAACTTGAAGACTGTCGAGGTTAAGCATAACTGCACTCCTAACATGATTTCACCAACCGATGCCTTGGTTCTTTGAGTAAGTTGTGAGTCAGTATCTAGTTGATTTCTGACTGCCTCCAGTGCCATATTGATTGGTATTTTAGTATAAAGACTTGTTACGTCAAAACTAACCATTTTTTCATCCTCTTCTATGTGCAGGTCATTAAGTTTTTGTTTCAACTCGTAAGAATTTACTAGTCTAGAGTTGGAACGGTCTCTAACAGGACGTAATACTGATGCTAAATACTTTGATATCTCATATGTTGGTGTGTTTCGGAAGTCAACTATCGGCCTAATGGGATAACCTGCTTTATGAACCTTAATAGTACCGTAAATTCTGCTAGGATTATTAGTTTTTGGCATTAAAGTAAACCATTCGGACTTACCTAGAGATGGCTTCAGTCGGCGTATCAGATCTGTTGTAGATTTCTTAATTTTATTCATGACAGTATCTATAGGTTTCTTAATCTCTTCATATGGCCCTGTTTGGATATGTTCATCCATTTTTTTAAGATAATCCGATTTGTCCATAACTACTGTTGAGTTACCTTTGTCAGATTTAGCAATTACTATACTATTATCCTTTCGTAGATTGTTTAAAGCTGAATTTTCCAGTTTCGTTAAGTTTCGCTGTGTCTTCTTTTGTTTTTTAAGTGCTAATGCACACTGCGCTCTAACCTGTTCAGCAGTTGTCACATCCACCGAGCTTAATGCTACTTCTATGCTAGGTATGACATCTTCTGGTTTTAGATGATCTACTGTTATGTTGAAGTTTAGTCCTTTTTCAAGTACTTTCATCTCAGCTGAGCTTAAGGCTTTCGAGGAGAGATTGACTACCCACTTTGTTCTATCGATGTTCGATGATGTTTCCTATAGTAGCAGATATATTTATGGATAGTTGGGAAGATATGGCTTTACGAACATATAATCCGACACCTAAGATATGGTGGCGATATGTAGATGACACATTTACAGTGTTGAAATCGGAACATATCGACAGTTTCTTGACACACATAAACTCAGTACTTAACGCAATCCAATTCACTTACGAAGTAGAAAATGAACAAGGAGAATTACCTATGTTGGATTGCAGAATAAAACGAAGGATAGATGGTGGTTTAGATACTACCGTCTACAGAAAACCAACACATTCTAACAGATATCTAGACTTCAAGTCATCTCATCCAGTGTCAGTTAAAGCGGGTTTAGTCAAATGTCTAAATAACAGAGCTGAGAAACTCACTAGTCATTGTAAGGACTTAAATAAGGAATTGAAACACATAAAAGAAGCGTTAATAATTAATAATTATCCCCATCATTTTATTAAGAAATTCACACGGACGCATAAGAAGCAAAATAATAACACTAATACAAATACAAATAATAGTGACAACATAAGTAGAAAGGAAATCAACACCTCTATTGTGATACCATACAAGGAAGGAACATCAGAAACCATACGTAGGATTCTCAACAAGGTTGGAATTAGGGTGGCATTTAAACCAACAAACTCACTTAGAGGTAAGCTTTGTCGGCTAAAAGATCCGATAGAACCAATTAAGCAAAATAATATATAATCTACCAAATTCCATGTAATGACTGTGAAGTCAAATACATAGGTCAAACTAGCCGGTCGGGGTCAGTTAGATTAACAGAACATAGGAATTTAGCTAAACATAGAACGGCAGACCCCAATAAGATCAATAACCTAGAAAAACACTCAGCCATTGCATTACATTCATTAACACACAACCACACAATAGGATGGGACAAAACCACTGTACTTAAGTCTAATATAGCTAGGTGGAGAGAGAGATTAATTACTGAATCTTTGTTCATCGAATCCACACCCAACACATGTAATAGGAATGACGCAACACCTATACCAGAGATATGGAAAACTTTGCTACCAATCAAAAAACAAAAAAACAAAGAGAGATCAGGTGACAGGACTATAAAATCAGATGTCGAAAGAAGTGTGATTACATTGATATGATTATGAGCAATAATTTATGCTCGAAACGTAATCAATTAAATAATACTGTATCACTGTGCGCTTTATATCAAATAAACAAATCTAATATGGAACTAAATTCTACCACAGTGCTCAAGTTTTTCACTTGTTGTTGTTGATTGGGTATCTGCATCACCTCTGTCTGCTCTACATTCACTTGAAGTCCCGTCTTCCTTCTCTGTCTTGACCCTTCTGTCAACTTGTTGGTTTCTCCCTGTAGATCTTTAAGAATGTGCAACAAGACATGAGGCAGAAATCATCGTCATCATCATCGGCGGCGGCGGTGGTGGCGGAGTCGGTGGCGAAATCCAAATCTTCTAGGCTCTTTTCATCGATCCAGTCAGCGTGTGCCCACATTCTCACAGCTCCTCACACTGTATCACATGATTCAGTCCAGTCGACCACAATCAGGAAGGTGATCGGTCATAGTAGGTGGCAACCTTGTCTCACTCCTGTCTTCACTTCAAACGCACCACTGAGCTTTCCATTGTAAGTCGCTCGACATGTAGCCTCATCAAATGGCATAAAGCTGTTGAATGAGATTGATAAATGTTTGTGGTACTGCATAGTGATGAAGCGGTTTGCAAATTACTTCTCGGTAGACGTTGTCGAAGACCTTTTCAAAATCAATGAAATGAAGATGGAGATTTGACAGCCATTCTGTACTTCGTTCTGTGATGATGCGTAGTGTAGCGTTGCAGTTTGAGTAGTATATTTGTTTTTGCGGAACCCATCCAGCCAGCCAAGTTGTTCCAGTTGTAATTTCCAACTCAGAGCAATGTTCAGTGTCTCCAGGATGATGCGGCTTAATATTTTGCATTTGGTGGACAGGCACATGAGCAGGTATCCTCAACAGTTTTGGCAATGACTTATCTAACGCTTATTTGGAAGCTTTATAAGGTAGACTCTCTTTCAACAAGCGGGTATCCTTTCCCCCCTACTTCCACACCTTCTGCAATTGTGGTGTGAGCATGTCCGCTGTTGTCTCAGCGTGTCTATTCAGTGCTTCTGGTGGAATTTCACCTAGTCCGGCTGCTTTGCCGAATTTCAGCAACTTTATGGTTTTCAGAACTTCACTCATGCTTTTGTCGAGGGGGCTTGTGTTCACCGGTACTACTGTGCATCGGCTGTTGGTGATATTTCTGAACGAGTTGCAGGTGTTGGTGTTGATGGTCGATTCAAAAGTTTTATGAAGTGGTCAGCATATCATTTCTCCTCTTTCTCCTCTTTACTAACAAGTTATTCCTCACTTTCCTCCATCAAATTCATCTGTGGTGATCTCTTCTCTCCCAGATGGCAACCTGGTTATTAACTGCAAACAATGTTATCAAGTCTCTGGCTCTCCTACCCGCAGCCTATTCTGCTTCACTTTCAAGTGTGTCATGGAAGTGTCTTTTGTCTTTGCGCGCACTCCTCTTCACTTATTCATCCGGTGTAGTGTCTTATAGGCTGTATACAGTTACTCTTTTCCTTGCTTATCCCCACACTTCCCTCCACTACTCTCCACTGCTTCATCTTCTGATTCACTATCACCATCACCATCACCATCTTCCTCTCCCTCCTTTGTCACATTCCATGTGTCCATCGACATCCACTCCTCGTCTTCACCTGCTTCTTATCCCTTCCTAACACGCTTATGCAGGTTTCCTTCCACATCTCTTTCAAACATGTCCAGTGTTCTTCCACACAGCTTTCTTCTAGAATGTTGCTCAATATCCTCCATTTCGTGATCATGACTGACTGATAGACTGCCGTGAACATGTCATTTGTAGCGTCCTCCTTCAATTCAGTTTCCCTTCTGAATATTGGACTTGAACTCTGATCTATCGTCACCAGCTTCTTTGAATGCTCCCAACTTGATTTTCAATGTGGTTGGGTTCCTTGCACTAGATACTGGTATGAGTGGTGTGAAACTACATCTGCCCCCTCTTCTTCATCTTGTGTGCACTTGGATGCATCTCCATCTCCACTTTCTTCACACCCACATGAAGTCGATCTGATTCTTAGTGTAGTGTGTCCCGCTGTCTGGTGAAATCAAATGCATGTCGCTGCCTTGTGAACATCCTTGTGTTTGTACACACTGCATCGCCTCCAATCAACAAATCGTTGAATGCACAGAAGTCAGCAAACACTTCTTCAATCTCATTCAACCCACCCACAGATTCTCCACCCATCATCAGTTCTCTTCCTGAGTTGTCCGTTCCCAGTTCGGCATTCAAGTCACCTCACGCGTCAGAATTGAGATGTCACCAACAGGAGTGGGGTCCTGTTCATTACTGATTGCAGTTGTCTGTAGAATTCCTCCTTCTTCTCTTCATCTGCATCATTTGTAGGTGCACAGCGTAGCATTGTATGAGTGTGACTTTCCTTCTTTCTGAGTTGAATCTTGCTGTCACGATCGTGATGGTGGGTGAGGAGATTGGTTGCCACTGCATGAGAAAGAGAGGTTTCGATGCTGTTGGGGACATCATGAAAGGCACTCGAAAACTCATTGTGCTCATGGTTGTCTTGTGGGTGACGATATCTGAGTAGATTGTTGACTCCTCTGCAGATGACAGTTTGGAGAGTCCACTTTCATTCCATCTGCTCTCGTAGATTCTAAGCACTCACATGTCATATATTCTCATTTCTTTTGCAATCTGGGTAGTCTTGGCAGCCAGGCTCAAACATTGTGCGGACTTTCCATCACCCCATGTTTACTTTTGCTTCCATCGAGAGAGATTAAACACATTGACCGATTGGTTTCTCTAAGTCTTTCATCAACCGGCATCATTTCATCTCGTCAATTCCAGTGAAGAATATATTTTATTTATATTTCGTCTATGCTTTGAAGTTTTTTCATTGGTTGGATTAGTTTTCCTGATTAGGGTCTCTGGCCCTTCGTTCAACTTTCCTTCTTTTTCTGAACTTTGTGCTTGGTAGTGAACCAGCGAACTGGTAAACTAGGCGAGGTTGAACTCTGGTAGAGCATCATTGAAATAACAATAGTGATGGAAGAGTTTACTGAATAAGTGTTATATGCTTCAATTTTATGTACTGTTGAATTAAGACCTTCTTTTACCAGAATAGGAGGGGAGAAATCTGCCAACATTGTATTCTACAAAGAAGTGATGGAGATTTCCCATATTTGTGTACAGGGCATACCCTAAAGGTGAACTATGCGTTGGGTAGTTATCTTACCAGCGTTTCTGTTTAAAGCTAGCTTGATACTACAGTGTCAACCTTGTTCTTATTCATTTATCAGCACCATAAACATTTTTTGTGGTCCAAATACCATTGAAGAGAGATAAATTACATTGTGATTGCAGAGGTTTTGGATGCAAAATCCTGTTTGTATGCACTAGATGAAGTGGCTTAAAATTCGTCTCGTTATAGGCTCCAGAAATTCAGAAAGCCATCTTTTAAGTGGATAGTGAAGTGGCTCTGGTTCTTACAAGGCTGAAAGTTGAAGCGAAATGACCTGACGTACTTCAAATAAGACATTTAGTCCGATTTTCTTCAACAATGTAAATTATAGTATTTTTTGAAATGACTTCTTACTAAGCAGCTCTTTCCCTAACTTATATTAAGAACAGACTGTTCTTCAATCACTCCTGTTTAGTGTTAACTGGGTTTAAGTTAGGAACTGCTCAGTAAAAGCCACAAGTTATTGTTGCTGAAATGGAATGTCATGAAATGCTAAATACCATGACTTATATGAAGTAGTTTGTTTGAATGAGTAGTCTTTGTAAATCAAATTGGACTACTCTTGAAATGCAAAGTTTGCTGAACATATTTTTCCGTTTATTTCATTCTGAAATGCTGTGTAACCAAATTTGACCACATAGTTTGCCTCTGTCTAGATTAAAAGATAAAGGATCCTTACATATTTCCTCAAGTTATAAATACTCGTTGCCTTAGGCTAGAAAAACATTGTATTAGTACTATCATAGTACTTAGTGAAAGAGACTGTTTTTAAAAACAGATGTAGATTGAAACTAATTTAAGTAACTGTAAGTAAAAATCTGGGTTTATATTTTGCTAGACGTGAAGTGAATAACGGAACAATATCTGAATAAAGAATATTAGATGGTCAAATGATATAAAGTTTCTTTCGAGCCCAATACTTCAGTTTTCTTCTCTATAATGTTAAACGTTTGACCATTCAGTGACAAACTCTTTTTAAACCCCTTACAAAATCCGCTTACATCTCTTCGGCGACAATTAAGGCTTCTCTAGTAACTATTTCTATCCCTAATCAAAGACTGTACTCTAAAACTTTGGGTAGATCTCTATTCTTTTTTCTGCTCTCAGACAGCTTTACTTTGACTCAGAGGATTACATGAACCGTCTAACACTTCCACGATTGTCCACTTTTGGGATATACTGGTTCTTCAGGGGTTGTAGTTAATTAAGGTGGAGAAGTACGTCACTCAAACAACAGGTAAAAATCTACTTCTGTTCAGTTTTCCAATTGAGTGGAAATACACACTTTGGAATACAGGCGCAGACATTCAGTTTTCTTAATGAGAAGAAATCTTTAAGGCCCATCATTAACTCCACATATGAAAATGGCTTTCTGACGGTTTTAATTAATGATTCTTGTTCATCAGTATCCTTATCTATAGGCTTGAAAGTATGTTTTTCATCCGCATAAAACCAGATGCTGTATTATACTTGGTCATTTTCAACATAATTATGGTTTTTTAATCAACTTATTCATCTTTTTAAATTAAATGTTTGCATACTTCTGAAAAAGATAAATAGGCACAGAAAACCTCCGTTAAACAGGCCCGTGTGTCTAAACTTATCTAGTTTTCAATTTAGTGACAGAAGAGAGGATTTATATTCGGTGATTAGCATGATAAGTGCTTGGTGTTCTCTGAGCTTTAGTGTTTGTACCTGTGTGTTACAACACCAAGCTAAATGATTTTAATGACATTTACTTCATGAAGTTGAGCCTTTTCAAGTTTCATTAGTGTCTATGTAGGATGTTTGCACAACCCAAGAAATCGGTTTCGAAGATTGTGAACTGATGAGATTTCATTTGCTTCGTCTGTTTATCCTTCTGTTAAAAAGAAGGAAAGTCACTAGACATGGGTTGGTTACTTCAACGAAAACTGTAGCACTGATATACGCGTACTTTTGGAGATTCTTATTGTTGTTGACAAGTCTATTCATTCTTTCTCCGGGTAAAATGCAGATTCACTGCAGTAAAAAAGAAATTTACTTCGAGGGACAATATTTTTTCATAGTCATTTTTATCGAAGCATCGTAACCTCTCTAGGAATTGGGTTGTTGAACTGACTAAGTCTCAGTTTTTATCAACAAAATAGTAAACCATTTTGTATGATACTTTTTATTCAAATGTAGCAATGTTTCCAACACTGAGATTTGGTTATAACGGAAGGCTTACTCAATGTGTTTTGTAAACTGCGAAATTTTGGTAGAACTGAGTAATTCATCACCAGTGAACGTTGTTCTTCCCTTATGGTTAGAGCAGCTTTGACTGGATTTCCCATCTTTCTCTGAGTTCGATTGTTTATTTGTCTGTTACGATTCTTGTTTACCAGTGGATGTGTTTTTGTAGTGGAGCTCTTCCAGCGATTTTCATGTAACATCTACTTAACAGTAATGATGGATAGTGGCTAGCAGTGGGATCCAGGAAGCGCACTTAGTCCTGTCTGGGATTCGTCAGCTGAATGCACCTGCTTCCCAGTGAGTGATATTGTTCCCACTGGGATTCGAACTCGGGAGCGATCGCTCCAAACGTCAGATTGTTATCCCTTGTACCACCGAGCTACTTCTTGTGAGACGGTTAGAGTTTTAGTATAATTCTTTTTATATTATCCTGTCGTTGATCAACGACGGTGTATATACGCATAAATAAATTCTATTAAGCAGACACTATTTTTCCTCAAATTTCACCAACATTTTAACTGACTGCTTCAGTTCTTGTTGTTTTCCAGCTGTTATACCAGTCGTTTTGAGTCAGAATCCAGTCACTCATTGTTCAGAAGTCTAATAATGACCAGTGTATTTAAAAGTATAAGAAACTTACTACTACGGAGTTGATGGGACTAATCAACCTGTATTATGGCTTAAGTTTAGTTCAGCAGGAAAACATTTACAGATCTAATTTTGAACCACTATAGTAGCAAACCAGCATGCCATTAAAAGTGTTGTGTGCTTGTACTATTCAAACCTGCAAAGACTTCTGGCAGCACTCGACAAATTTAAAAATGAGCATGAAACCACCTTTACAAAGTGTTCAAAAGTGATCAACGAAAAAGAATTCAGAACAGCCACCTCATTCCAAAAATTGCAGCAACTTTCTAAATATCAGTGATATCTTAAAAATTGTCAACCGACTACTTAGTCAGTTTACGGTCAAAGTGGCACACAAACCACCCAAGTCATACCAGATTTATTATGCTGGTTATATAGTCCAAATCGCGCTAAAGACAAGATGAATATAATCTACAAAATTGATGCTGATGTATGCGGATACGCATAATGAAAACTTCGATCGGAACAACGTTGAAATACTACAATACGCAAGCTCAAAAACTGCATAAGACTTCCTACAAGCATAGCTCTTTAATAAAATGTCAGTCAAAAGGCGCGTGAACACTAACTCAGCCGGTATGCGAACTACCAAGAAGAGGACAGTTAACTGGGAGTCAGTCGAGTAAATCAACAACTGAACATTAGGTAAATCGATTAGGTTAAGTGATCACGTTGGTTATAAAACATACATGAAAAATGAGAGAAAAATCATCCCGACCTATAAACCAGTAATGCTGAAATGCGGTAAATATGCTACTTAAACATCCATGCAACTTGAAAATGCCTGACTCTTTACATACCAATTAGTGATCAAGTCACATAGTTTGGATACCAAACTTTTGACAACGCTTAAAAGGGTGGTATATTTTGAAGGTTGGTTGATTAATACTTGGAGTTTTCGTAATATAAATTTAAATTGCTATTTTCTTTTACAGCATGTTAAATAAATCCAGATTACGTCTTTGAAATCTGACGTCGGTTCAGTAATATGTGGAGATCTAAACCATTATTATTTTTACATTTTCAAAATATAAGGAGAAACTAACTTTAAATTCCCCCAGATGAATATCCTTAGTAACTAGTTTTCATGATCGCCAAGATGAATTCCCTGAATATGCACATATAATAAACCACTGTTATCAATGGAGCAGCTGTGAGTCAGTTCACTTTTTTTATATTGCGTTTCGCTTTATTCACAGTTGTGCTTGTTTGACTTCCAGACATCACATCTAAATATTCATCTAACATGTGACCATAGTCTTGTACTAACATATGGGTTGACAGGCTTCTGAATGATATCAAACTAATTGTAATCCTCCAACATAGTTTGGCTTGTTTCCCGCATACTTCAGGTATTCTTGCCTGAAGCTATTGAAAGTTATATATATATATATATATATATACCCTCCGAAGTTCAGTGTTTGTTTTGGTAAAGTTCTTAAAGATAACTAGTGATATAAAGTGTATAACAAGCTTGTACGAAAGGAGAAAAAGTGATGAAATCGCTGATTCGTGATTCACAGGAAAGAAAAATGATCCTTTCGTGCTTCTGAAAGCAGAGTTTGACGGCAATAAGTGGTGGATACATGTTTTACTCTAGCTACTCATCATTTGTTTGTATTCGACTTCCTGTTAACCTTATAGAACACAAGGATACTTGTATCAGTGGTATCCAACACAAAGCACCGGTATACTATTCAGCAAAATACTGGGTATTATAATGAACTCAAACAAAATAGTCGCTAGTTGATATATCGTACTTATTAGCACGGTAATCATACATGTTTTTCATAAGGTTAACATTACAGTTCTTAGAAATTATGACTGATTATTAAGGTAAACTGAATTTTCAGAATCTAGTTTCTTCTTATTGAACAACAAATCTCATACTCACTTTGTACACTTTCGAATTCATCTTCAAGACAAAACATTTTTATGAAGCAATAGAAAAGTCAGATTTTATTAGTCACAACCTGGCGACGTTACAGTCATTAGCTAGAAAATATGAAAAGTTAGTCCTAGATTATTGCAACTCTTTTCAACAAAAGATAATATCGTGGCCATTATGTCAGCAAATTTGTTGACTGTAGCTCTTATTATGGACACCGTTAATTTCAGTGTTGGGCATTATGAAACTAATAATTCGTGAACAGTTTTAAAGTTTACTGCTTTTATCAGGTACAGTTCTTGACTATATACATGGCGAGTTTGGTAAACATTATAAATCACCATAAATTATGGCCCCATTATGGTTGTTTAGCACATGGCGTAAACAGCCAGTTGGTCCACTTTTAATAGCTACGGTATCATGGTTTAGTTACGTGTAGTAAAAGAAAAAGGGTGTTACTGGTTTAAACAGGCAGAGTTATTGATAACTGTAGAATTTTAAATAAAATTCGAACTTCATTAATAAAGCCAGCACAGCTGTTAGGAGGGATAAAAGCTGTGGCCTTGCTTCTATCAGTAAAAACTAATTAACTGACTACCAACCTTCATTATACTGTTGGTTGACCATTCACTGTTTGAAAGCTAAAATACAGTTTTTTATTTTGGTCATATATGCCTGCATTCGTATTTCTTTCATTTCAGTCATGTTCTTGAGTTTAATAGAACAAATGAAATCATTTGGCCGGCACTTTGGTCTTTCGAATTCGGCTCACTTGCTGCTTAAGATGACTACTCAAAGGTTACAGTAAGCCATGAACATCAAGCTATGAGCTAGGGTACTAACCTGGGTCATTCAGTCTACTATACAGCTGACTAGATTTCATTACAGTATATTCACACACATGAACCACAGATCTATGAGCTGAAAATTATTAAATATTTTTAAGACAGCCATTCAATAAAACTTTTGTTTATCTAAGACAACCATATGGTTAACTAAAAACAAACTATTTCCCTGTCAGATTCGTTTATTTAATAGAGAACACTGAATGACACTTCCAATGCAAGTAAATCTTAGTATCGTGTTGAAGTTGTCACACATTTTTTGATAAGCTTTTTATAGCTAAGCCACCTCTTATTTCTTGTTGTTAGTGGCAGTAAAGCTATTCATATATTCGTAATTGATGTTGAATCATTTCTGCCCCATATACTGAGTGCTGACCCGATGAACGAAGATTTGCTAAGTGATCTCTCTTCAAACGATTGAGCAATGTAGACTAGTCCAACCTTATGACTGTCAGTGCATTCACAGTAACAACTGACTCCCCTAGATTTCTAATTTCATTGATATGTATCATTTTAACTTTATCCCAGTCTCTGTTTTCCGACGCCCTGGTTGACCCAAGTTGGTTACTGGCCCTCCCTAAGTACTTGATGGTTCGGTCATTGTTCAGTACTGAGTAGGTTAAATAAGTTTAGCGTATCGAGTCCATGAGCTGCTTAAGCTACAAATTTGTATGTTTGACATAACACTTTATCATCATCATTATCATGAGATCTATATAAACTTTCCGAAATTTTCTCTTTATATGGTAACATAGTGGAAGATTCGGACTGGTTTCTAGCACTCTACAAATGCTGTCCACAGAACTATTATAACTTATATTCTTATAGGTTATAATGGATTTACAGATGACATTTTAGGGATAACTTTTGTCAGTAATGGTAGTTTTTATGCGTTATTTCCCTATTCTGGTCTTTCTCCGTCGCTCAAGCACCTCATTATTTTAAACTTGATTTATGCCGGATGAGTGACCTTAATTCTAAATATCGGGTAGAATACAGTAATTTTCTGTAAATATTAGTGGGGATATTTCGATCTCATCATTATTTATTTTACTATTCAACATATACAATTTTCCCTGTTCCATTTCAAACTCATAAATGAAGTAGATTTCATTAACGAATAACTCTATATGCATAAAAAAACCAGTAGAATATTTTAATTCGAATGTGTCATCCAAGCATTTTCACTATGCTTTTGAAGTTGAATTGCGTATCCCCATTATCTTGCATTTCCAGCTATCCATGAATGTATCTGCACAGATAAAAGATTTTGTTGACTTAATCGCCACTGCTTCTATCTGTTAACATATCTCGGTTTGAAATTTGAAGACTATCGAAAGTAAATACTGGTGGATACCTAAACTTACTACCTTAATTCTGTAGGTCAGTTCTGATTCAATATTAGACTCATTTCTCATAATTTCTAGTACCTTAATCAAACATCATTCTGTAAATAGTATTTTATATCTAAGTGATTTTCAGGAAACGGGAAATAACCTTTGGGATACGCTTTTCATCACAGTGTCTTTGTTGTCCAATTGATACACTCAGCAGTTCTGTTTGCAAACTAAGGAAAATCATTTTTTGATTTGGAACAAAAATGCCTACATAAAAAAGGTTGCATGTCACATAAATATCTTTCGAATGTCATACCGTTTTCGTTGAAAAGAAGGCATGGCATATGACTGTTACATATTAGCCAGGTAAGTGAGATTTTTATAAATTCCAGAAACCGATTTTTAACTAATGAGTATTTCACGCCATTATGTTTCCCATTTAAAATATTCATGAATCTTGAATAAATTTTCTACACACATATACAATAAGAAATTTTCGTTTGTTTCTAAAATGAATTCATTCCTGACAAACTATCTATTTTATGCAAATTCTGATTATGGGGCTCATGAAAGATGAGGTTTTGCTAACTATTACAATTTGTTACTAACCACTTTTGCCAGTGAAATGAGACAACTACTTGTATATAGGCTAGCATAACTAACTTTGGAGAAATTAGCATAATCGAAGTGACGGTGGGATAAGAATACTTTTCTTCTAGCTCACATAAGTATTTTAAATCTTTTTTAAAGTGACGTAAATATGACGGAAGAACACAGTCATAGAAATAATGTGTTACATTTAAAAATAACAGGGATTTTATATGGAACGGTTGCAGATTTCTATGATAAGTCAACCAATAGTGATGAGTATTATACTGACTATTTTTTATATCTCAAAAAATTCTTTGTAAAGAGGATTTACTGATCTAAATAACTGTATCTGTTAGTGCACAGTGATTGATGTTACACAGCTGAAACCAGTTTTCAAGATTTTTTAAATTATTTAGATTAAGAGCTCTGATTAAAATTTTTTTTTTGCAGAAATTGACACTCTTAACTAATATCTACAAGCAAGTAGTTCCTCAGATACAGAATAGATGTCTTATGAACCACGTTTCGCCACAAGAAGAGACCTTCGTTTTCGTACATTACCTTTCAATAATCAACCCTTACTCAGTAAATGATAAGGGTTAGTATAAGTGACTGGAATCCTGAATGCAAACAGCATCAAACCTTGATGTTTGCCACTGTCTAATGCAGAAGATTTAAGACCACTGAGACCAACAACTGGTGCTCTGCGTTTGGCTTAAGGTGTTCTGAATATTGAATAGCTGGTTTTCACTGAAGTCCATCGGTTGCAAATTTAAAAATGTTCATTTTACCGAACCATGCCATTCAAATCGACTCTACGGTATTTAATTTACCTAAACGTACTGAAGTTATCTAGTCGTGTTATTTGATCATGGGTTGTAGCTTTATCATGATTTAAGTGAATGGTTTTGTTTGGCAGGATACAGCCTGTCTGAGAATTATTACCTCTCATCTTTTAAAGATCTACGTGAAATCGCAAGGTTTTATATCGATATTTTGCGGTGATTTGTCTCTGAAGAAACCATGATAAATAAAAACTAGGACAGTTTTAAAATTGACCTCGTTTTACTCGACTCACTGTTTTGTTTATTATAATGATGTATTTTCAGACCGTGGTAATTTTTGTGTGCCTATAAATACATACTCCTGAGGTACTCTCGACTGATATACTTCCACTCTATAAGAATGTGTATTAGACAGCTGTGGTCAAGTGGCAAAAAGCTGTGAACGTAGGCATGATGCTTGTTCACTGTCTTCGGCAAGATAAATCTGCAAAGTTAAGGAAACTGACACCACTCAGTGACCTAAACTTCAGTCATGCGATTTTTGTATCAGAGAGGCCACACCGATTCAGTAGTTTGGCAACTGATCTCATTTTGAAGTAGATTACGCATAGGGACTGAAACTGAAGAATTACTAAATACGTTAATCTAGTAGTAGAGGAGAATATTTATAGCTCAGGTGGATGGTCTTGGTTGGATTGTGTTCTCTGAGCTGGGTTGTTTAGTCGTGAAGTTAGTGCCGATGATGTCGTCTAGAAAGTTGATGAAAGCTTCACGACTAAACAACCCAGCTCAGAGAACACATTGCAACCATGAATCCTGTGGTGGATGATGTGAATTTGGGTATCAGATTGAGCAGCCTTTACGCCAGGATTATGGCTAACCGACTATTATCAACAAGCTGAAAGCCTATATCTACGCCATTCTAAAGACTGGCTACATCAACAAATCAATTAAAGTGGCAACAGGTTGTTAAATATCCTTGCTTGATGACTATGTCCTAACCAGGCTTGATTTGTTCAAGTTAGTTATCGTTCAGGCAAAGACAAAATGAAATTATTTAATATCTAGTTAGTAGTCAATGTGCTTTACAAAAGTTATAAAGCCGGCTAAATGAACTTAACAGAAAAGACTGAAATATCAATTAATTTAGCCAGAAATATAAATCATGCTTGATATCTCTTGTCTAAACAAGACAATAAAAATAGCTTTTTTGATCAGTTTTTTGGTAATTCACTTATTTGTCATAACAGTAGAAATTAAAAGAATAACTCAGGCAAATATAGATACAAAGCACTTTTAATAAGAAGAATTGGATTTATATAATTTCCTGTCATTTACCACGTCTGAAAGCATTGTTGCTATACCTACACGGGGAATACGTGAAGTCATATCTCTCACATTTAATGAATAATAGATGGCTTTTCGTGAAAACTGAATTAACTTTAAAAATATATAATATAATTGCAGAACAGATTTCTATCGGTAAAATGGAGGTGAAATTAAGAAGTATATTTACTTTCCTTCAAAGTGGGTTCCTTCTTACCTTGACTGTCCACGTTTAGCATATGTGAACATGATAAGACAGCCCTTAGTTGTGGAAGATGAGTCGCATCATAAGCATCTTTAAAGAATTTTGGAAATTTAAATCAGACATTCCATTTATACAGATCTAATATTCAGCAAAGGTAGTATTATAGTATAGTCTTAAGCCAGTTGAAAAATGTTGGATAAATATCTCAGTTACTTTTGTGTTACTCGGTTTCCTGCACTGCCAATGAAATGTTTAGTAATCACCAACATAGAGAAGGGGTGTTGAGGTCCTAATAGAAGGCCATGAAAAGTAAAGTTCAGCATGTCTAATGAAAACATATATTTTCACCAAAAGAACTGAGTGGAATGCAAATTAAATCATGAGTCAAACTGTATTATAGACATTAAGTTATGTGTTTCATACTACCAGATAGATAGTAACGCTCTTACCGTAGTTGCCTCCCACGGTAATACTGTTCAAAGAATTAGAAATACAATAATGGCTGCGATTGTCCCGTACCGAACAAAAGATTTAAGTGTATCATCAATAACACCCATGAATATTTATCAGAAAATTCTAACTAAAATCCCTCCACCATGATGCGGATCATCAAATATTTCGCGAACGTTGAGAAGTCAAAAAAAGAAGTCGATACACACTGTTATAAACTGAAAATATTTTTGCCTTCATTTTATACGATATTATTCCCTTAAATAATCTCGCTTGAGTACAAAGTCCGGTTCGAAGCCCAGATAAAGAAGAAAGGATGAAGGAAGGGCTAGAGACCCAAATCAGGAAAACTAATCCAACTTCAAAGCATAGACGAAATATAAATAAAATATATTCTTCACTGGAATTGACGAGATGAAATGATGCCGGTTGATGAAAGACTTAGAGAAACCAATCGGTCAATGTGTTTAATCTCTCTCGATGGAAGCAAAAGTAAACATGGGGTGATGGAAAGTCCGCACAATGTTTGAGCCTGGCTGCCAAGACTACCCAGATTGCAAAAGAAATGAGAATATATGGCATGTGAGTGCTTAGAATCTACGAGAGCAGATGGAATGAAAGTGGACTCTCCAAACTGTCATCTGCAGAGGAGTCAACAATCTACTCAGATATCGTCACCCACAAGACAACCATGAGTACAATGAGTTTTCGAATGCCTTTCATGATGTCCCCAACAGCATCGAAGCCTCTCTTTCTCATGCAGTGGGAACCAATCTCCTCACTCACCATCACGATCATGACAGCAAGATTCAACTCAGAAAGAAGGAAAGTCACACTCATACAATGCTACGCTGTGCACCTACAAATGATGCAGATGAAGAGAAGAAGGAGGAATTCTACAGACAACTGCAATCAGTAATGAACAGGACCCCACTCCTGTTGGTGACATCTCAATTCTGATGCGTGAGGTGACATGAATGCCGAACTGGGAACGGACAACTCAGGAAGAGAACTGATGATGGGTGGAGAATCTGTGGGTGGGTTGAATGAGATTGAAGAAGTGTTTGCTGACTTCTGTGCATTCAACGATTTGTTGATTGGAGGCGATGCAGTGTGTACAAACACAAGGATGTTCACAAGGCAGCGACATGCATTTGATTTCACCAGACAGCGGGACACACTACACTAAGAATCAGATCGACTTCATGTGAGTGTGAAGAAAGTGGAGATGGAGATGCATCCAAGTGCACACAAGATGAAGAAGAGGGGGCAGATGTCGGTTCACACCACTCATACTAGTATCTAGTGCAAGGAACCCAACCACATTGAAAATCAAGTTGAGAGCATTCAAAGAAGCTGGTGACGATAGATCAGAGTTCAAGTTCAATATTCAGAAGGGAAACTGAATTGAAGGAGGACGCTACAAATGACATGTTCACGGCAGTCAATCAGTCAGTCATGATCACGAAATGGAGGATGTTGAGCAACATTCTAGAAGAAAGCTGTGTGGAAGAACACTGGACATGTTTGAAAGAGATGTGGAAGGAAACCTGCATAAGCGTGTTAGGAAGGGATAAGAAGCAGGTGAAGACGAGGAGTGGATGTCGATGGACACATGGAATGTGACAAAGGACGGAGAGGAAGATGGTGATGGTGATGGTGATAGTGAATCAGAAGATGAGCCAGTGGAGAGTAGTGGAGGGAAGTGTAGGGACAAGCAAGGAAAAGAGTAACTGTATACAGCCTATAAGACACTACACCGGATGAATAAGTGAAGAGGAGTGCGCGCAAAGACAAAAGACACTTCCATGACACACTTGAAAGTGAAGCAGAATAGGCTGCGGGTAGGAGAGCCAGAGACTTGATAACATTGTTTGCAGTTAATAACCAGGTTGCCATCTGGGAGAGAAGAGATCACCACAGATGAATTTGATGGAGGAAAGTGAGGAATAACTTGTTAGTAAAGAGGAGAAACAAAGGAAACGATGTGCTGACCACTTCATAAAACTTTTGAACCGACCATCAACACCAACACCTGCAACTCGTTCAGAAATATCACCAACAGCCAATGCACATAAATACCAGTGAACACAAGCCCCCTCGACAAAAGCAGGAGTGAAGTCCTGAAAACCATAAAGTTGCTGGAATTCGGTAAAGCAGCCGGACTGGGTGAAATTCCACCAGAAGCACTGAATAGAGATGCAGAGACAACAGCGGACATGCCCACACCACAATTGCAGAAGGTGTGAAAGTAGGGGGGGAAAGGATACCCGCTGGTTGAAAGAGAGTCTACCTTATAAAGCTTCCAAATAAGCGTGAGGTAAGTCATTGCCAAAACTGTTGAGGATACCTGCTCATGTGCCTGTCCACCAAATGCAAAATATTAAGCCGCATCATCCTGGAGACACTGAACATTGCTCTGAGTTGAAAATTACAACTGGAACACCTTAGCTGGCTGGATGGCTCGCTGGCTGGCTAACTGGGTCCCGGAAAAACAAATATACTACTCAAACTGCAACGCTACACTACGCATCATCATAGAACGAAGTACAGAATGGCTGTCAAATCTCCATCTTCATTTCATTGATTTTGAAAAGGTCTTCGACAACGTCTACTGAGAAGTAATTTGCAAACTGCTTCGTCACTATGCAGTACCACAAACATTTATCAATCTCATTCAACAGCTTTATGCCATTTGATGAGGCTACATGTCGAGCGACTTACAATGGAAAGCTCAGTGATGCGTTTGAAGTGAAGACAGGAGTGAGACAAGGTTGCCACCTACTATGACCGATCATCTTCCTGATTGTGGTCGACTGGACTGAATCATGTGATACAGTGTGAGGAGCTGTGAGAATGTGGGCTCACGCTGACTGGACGGATGAAAAGAGCCTAGAAGATTTGGATATCGCCGCCGCCGATGATGATGATGATTTCTGTCTGATGTCTTGTCGCACATTCTTAAAGATCTACAGGGAGAAACCAACAAGTTGACAGAAGGGTCAAGACAGAGAAGGAAGACGGGACTTCAAGTGAATGTAGAGCAGACAGAGGTGATGCAGATACCCAATCAACAACAAGCACTGGTAACCATCAATGGGGGAAATGTAAAGGAGCTTATCTCTTCCACTTAACTAGGCAGCATCGTTTCAACTCCAGGTGGCGATGACACAGATGAGGACATCAAAGCTAGAATTGGAAACGCAAGACAAGACTTCCTTCAATAAACTGGAATCAGTGTGTGGATCTACTGCACAGCACTGCACTGCACTGCAGTGAACTCAGCACAAAGCGTGAACGAGATATGGATTTTCAACACTAACTCAGTCAAGTTATTGTTTCTATGTGATGGTTCAGAGACTCGGCGTGTTACGAAAAGCATTCCCAACGAACTACTACAGACTACATTCGTCAACAGCTGCCACCTACACTGGCTCGATACTGAAGATCAGGTAGATGGCCAGAATAATAAGAATAGACAACAAGGAACACTGGCCGGTCAACGAACCAACCAAGAACCCATCAGCCAACAAATAAGCAGAAGAAATTTGAGATGGAATGGGCATACACTGAGAAGATCATTTGGGGACATCTCGTACTGGGCGTAGAATGGATGCCAAATGTGAAATGACCTGTTGGGTGTCCGGGGGTTATACGGACGAGATGGTGTGAAGAGAAAGGAGAGCTAGTTGGCAGTTGTGGATCCAGGTTGAAGTGATTTTGGAGAATGGGGTGAAATTGTGACGTGCTACTGAAGCCCTATATTCCACTAGGAAAGCAAGGGAAATATTATGTAAATAGCCTTAATATAACTGCTTTGAATGCTGTAGCTATAAGCCTCGCTTATGGAAACAGTATCATCTTAACGTTTACAGAACTTACAAGAGGCTGTGGTTGACCTCATTACCAGAACAAAGCTTGCCGTATTGTCTCATCATGTTGTTTATTCGATACATTGAATACTTGGATAGTGTTGTCCGGTTGTGGGCTGCACATTGATCACATTTCAGGAAATGTTTCACGTCGATGTCGTGGTATGCAAAACATAAATTTAGGTAACGAGCAGATTGTTTGACTTTTGCAGTCTTTAATCAACTTTTTATGTGCAGCTGACTGCAGACTGATACGCTGACAGAATTCATGCAACAGTAAGAATATGTATGAAAGTGTCATGTAAGTAAAAGCAAACATCCGTAAATATTTTTCTATTATGAATAGAACACAAAATGGTGGGGGATATTTGTAGCTCAGGTGCATGATCTTGGTTTTATCGTGTTTTCTGAGCTGCGTTGTTTAGTCATGCAGCATTCATCGTCTTTCTAAACGAAATCATCAGCACGTACTTCAGTATGAAGTGATCTGTCTTTTAGTGATGTAGTATCTTAACCTGACGAACTGGTTTGTGATTGGTTGTTTCCTTTGATTGTACGTATTTTCTTGCTGGCTATTCCTCCAGTTAAGCTCTAACCTTACTGTTATTTATCATTTTTATTACTGGTTGATAGATTTGGTCAATATTTATACATCTATTGACTGCTGACTGACCTGAATGGCAAGCTTCTAGGAATCCTCTGATATCAGGTATTGATAGCTGTTAGGAAATCGGAGTTTTTAAGATTATCTTTACCGCATTCTACATACACTTCATCTTACGGCCTAGATATCATTTCATGTAACGAACATATCTGCAAAGTGTTCTGCTTCAAATCTACATTTATTCTTAACTCGAAGAGAGTATAGGAACAGAGTGTTTAAGGCTAGAAATTCGCTAAAGTACAGTTGTTCTCTTGGTTGTATTGTGTTCTCTGAGCTCAGAGAACACAATACAACCAAGACCATCCACCTGAGCTACAAATATTCTCCATCAATACAGTTGTTCTCTGATATAAGAGAATTTCTAGAAGCTTGTCATTTAGGTCAGTCAGCAATCAATAGATTTTAAGTGTGGATGAGTTTTGTGCTGATGATGTCATCTAGAAAGATGATTAAAACTGCATGACTAAACAACCCAGCTCAGAGAACGCAATGCAACCAAGAGTTCAAAATCTTTGTTTCTTGTACTAGAAAGTGAATGAAAGCCATTATAGCTTTTTTTAAATCAACTAAGAACCTGTATGCAGATATCTTCATCAAAAATGCAGATTTAAAGTGCGATTTTACCAAAGCTTTAAGGAAATTCATCTCCCAAACATAATGAACTATTTGTTTTCCAGAATTTCTTTTATACTTAGAAAGCATATCGTCCAGAATGTGTTAGGCGCTTATCTTTCTCCTTCTCCTTACTTTTTCTACCTCATGCCTTTGAACATTTCCGGGCTCTTACTTGACTTTTATTCCTTAGGTTAGGTGACTTTTATTTATTTTTTAGTCAGTCAGCTCAGAGGACTATAGATAATTTTCACATACACGGAAAGCTGAATTGCAGTAGTTTATTTATCAGAACATAATCATGAGTCATTAAAGATACCTAGTGTGAATGGCCAAATTAGTAGCCTCACTCCCCATCGGTGGTAAATAATAGTGCACCTCTATCTCACAGGAGATTAGTTTAGAACAACAACAGAGTTTCATCCTTTCATATATCATTTATCTGGATGGCAGTTTATGTAATCTCGTATATCCAGAACAACTCAGAACTGTGTGGACCATCTAACAAATTACATCATAAAATAATTATTTATATAGAAATCTTGTCTCTTTTAATGTCGCATCATTCAAACCTATCTGCTTTTTTGTTTTGATCTTATCTACATGCAAATGATGACAGAGTCGTATTCTGCTGGACAGAAACATGACATTTCGTTCAGGAAAAACAGTTTGTGAATCCTTTCCAGTTTTCAACAAGTTTCAGGATGAAATATGCCTAAAAACCTCATACAGTTATCTGACTGTAACATACAATTACTCAAAATACATCGATTTTATTACCTATCTCCAATTCAATCACCGATCCTTAAACTACTGAAGGTATGCATCAAACAAACTTAGAGGCAATATAAGCCTCTTGCTGCTGAAATAAACTGCATTCCTTCCACAAATTTTTGTATAAGCAATAAAATGTCTGGATTGTGTTTTTTTGACATTCCATGAATTTTTGGTGTTTACAAAACTTCGCTTTATTCTATTTCTGACTATGGTTCCGAAGCAAGTATGTACTCATGACTGTCAGTTGAAGAATGTATTTAAAAACGTTTGCTTTTACTGGGCTGATTTCATATGAAGTTAGGAAGATGAGCAAAAATCTACTGTAATCTAGGGAAAACGTCTCAAGAAAAAAATATTCTAAAAGGTAGGTGTATACAAAGAATATTACGTGTGAAGAATATAGAAGCAGACTAGGTCTGAAATTTACAGATTCAGTGGCCGAAAGATTTCTTGGATCTATTTTGCAAGAAGAAACCAATTGAAGGAGCTCATGCACCTCAAAACAGTTGGTCAATCCTACTGGGATATAACATAGTTTTCATATCTGTTAGACTTGAAAACCCATAAAAGCGTTAGTAGGTTGTTATACTTTAAGAATACTGCTACTAGACTTTAATGAAGAGTTCTAACTACTGGTAGTGACTGGACTTTGAGTTTATCACAGATATATAAGAGACATTATGCTTGTTACCAAATATCGTGAATTTATCTGAACCGTTGAAAAGTTGCCTAATTAGACAATGTTACCACTTCGTAGCTGATACCGACTGACTTATGAAAAGAACCATTCATAAGGCGTGATAATGATTACTTCGTAAGAAACTACAGTTCTTATGCTCACATCATTACAAGGCTTAGATGTTATTTCATGCAACGAATATATCATCAACGTATAATGATTCAAATCTACGCTTATTCTGAACTGGATGAGAGCATAGGAAAGAAGTGTTTGAGACTAGAAATTCGTCGAAGTACAGAGTTTTAAATAAACCGTTTGGAACCAAATCAGAAGTCACACTGAGGAGACATATGATCTCTTTCGGTTTTTTAGGTGTTTTTCTGGTTATTTTTCATGAAGGTGACTTTCTAACCCATTATTCTTTTCATTGGAGATCAATCTATAATTAAGAGTTTGGTTATTGTTTCTTTCTAACACAATCGACGTAAAACTTTAGTTTTGTATTTGTACTGATTTTTCGTGGATTTTTGCAAGAGTACTGTTAATATTAGATTGAAAAATGGCGAAAGTACCTTATGATCTTAAAAACTAATGTTATTCTTCGAGTCTTACTGAAGAGTAGAAAATATATTCTTCTTCCGCTTCACTGTTTTACTATGGCTTCCCAGATTACGTTAGATTTTATAGACAATTTTCACAAGAACAGCCTATTTTTTAAATCTTAAATGGTAGATTAGACACAAAGCCTAACAGATTTTAATGTGAAGAGCATACCTTATATCCAATATATTTCCTTACATAGCAAGTGAAGAAGAAATTTAATATCTAGGTATTTGCTTTTTTATCACAGGTACAGGATTTAAATTTAAGCCCGATGAAGAAATAACACTTAAGTTTAGACAATTTATTGTAATCCTTCCAAATGTTTAACGCCTACTAACTCTCACTAAATTATCAGCGAAATCACACAACATAACATTATCAGCTTAAGAGTTTCATATTTACTATCTCAGGATGCATCACTTTGTACAGAAATGAAAATCTGATTTAAATGGTCATCAGCTCTTGATATCTCAGCGACACACACGCATAAATGCAAGTAGTATCAAATAAAAAAGGCTAACCAGACAGTTAATTTAAGTTCATCATTACTGTGAAAATAAAATCCTTTCCTTCGTTATATCCACTAATATTTGCATCGTTTTCGTCATAACAAAGGGATTTGATAGGCTTGGTATACGGTTTACTTTTTGTTGATTCCAGTGGCCTGCTAGATAAACAAGTTTACTGGCCGCATACTGAAGCAGTTAGTACAGTGTTTTGAAATACATTAGGTAATAACAGTCCTTCAGCATTCGAAAGTCAGTGTCCTCTATAAATGTAGACAAATTACCGTTTCCTACTGTGTTTCTGTGGCTGCTGATCAGGTAAAGCTATAACTTAGTTTATTGTCTTTGCATCACTAACTCACTACGTATTCTCCAACCAGGTTAACTTCCGAATTAGATAGAGAGGAAGCATATGAAGGTCATGAAATATGTAAGTACATTTATTTCAATAAATTATTTTCACACAGATGCGCAACTGGTACTGTAATTATATCCACCTGCAAGTAAAATATACCTGTTTTGTGATCAAAATACGGAAAACGCAACAAAAACGTATCTTTCGTTGATATCAGAATAAACCTAAATATATTTTACATGCAGTTAGTTCTGAGAATATAACTGACCCTGATGATAAAACGTCCGTGACAAAATATCAAAGCTCTGAAAGCATCAGCCCATTATCGAACTCATCCTGAGCTACAGAGTTTTTCCCATGTTTCAACATGAAGTACTGACCGGTATAGTAAACACTTTTGATAGCTACACTCTTACCCTTGCATAATTTTGATGCCAGCGTTGGTGATTATTCACTGGCTGATCCTTTAACATCATCTGATCTTAGAAAAATTAATCATAATTCGATTAAGTTAGTGGAAACGTCTATGACTTCTCCACTGAGTAATGTGTGTTCAGGTTTTCTCAATTTGGAAGGTACGACGTGATGACGAGTACTTCAGTACATCAAACAGATATCAAGCAAACATTTTTCACCTTCGAATTCTGACAAATCATATAAACTGCTGTGCAAAAAGTACGTTTCAGGTTAAAGTTCGAGTAATTTATATTTCCGACAAGTGATATACCTCTAGAACTTCAAAATTCATTCTATGGATAATTTCTTTTTCATCAAAGCAGTACATAAGCATCATCTTTCGATGCTACGGATTAATAAGGTGAAAAGTATTGTCTTCATCCAATAATAAGCTGACACCGACTAAGTAAATCTGTATACACAAAATTATTTATCGCCATATTGACATCACTTAAGTAAACTAGGAACGCTATATGTCTATAAATTCACTTAGTGAGTTCATCACAAATATTTCATCAGTCAATGTGAATTATTAAACGAATGAAAGAAAATTTTATTTCCCAACAGAAACAAGAAAAATAGCTAAAACTTTATTTGTTTTCCTCCCTTCCTTTCAATTATCTGTTTCCGTATATTTTCAAGAGTTAAAAAGCTAAACAGAGTTTATTGTTCCGACAATTGAAACATTTAATCTCGTGTAGGAGCCAGTTTTAAAGAAAAAGGGAAGTAAAATATGATTTCATTTTAAATCTCACAATGTAAAATGAAGTGTACATTGTTCCCATTATTTAGCTTTCTAAGTAGGTTATTTTTTCAAAATGTTTATAAAAATATAATTTATCGGGTCTCGGAGAAATTTCGGGATTTTTTGTTTTCATTCCATGAATTTTTTGTAAATACCAGGGAAGCTTTACCTTTTCATTTCCCTTCTTACGCATAAAACAACCCTTTTTGATTGGTAATGAAGGCAAAGATCGTGCCTGCCAACCTTCTAGTTGATAATTTATCTTCCATTTTTCAGAACTTTTAGAAGACCTGATGGGTTTCAAAGGACTTTTCACTAAATATTTATGTCAGATAGGTAACCCCTGAAAACTAGTAAGCTTTGGCCGGTTATTTCATCTTAGCTTTGCAGTTTTCATCGATGTTCACCTGTAACAGTATAGTAGATCGATTCTAAGTCTGATAGAAGCATCTGCCTGTGCACTGCCAGTAGATTGAGATACATTAACCCAACTCAATTTCAATTAGTTCGTGATAAGATATGATTATCATCTGACGCCAAAAAAGTATTTATTTATTCACTAAAATCAATTGAACTCAGGGATAACAGTTTTTTGGAGATCTATCACGAATCAAGTCATAAGTTTACGTGAGATTGCTATTCAGTTTGTGAAGTGCCGATAGAAATCAAAGAAATGTGTTGTCAAACCAAAAGGACAACTAAAAATATAATCGAATTTTCAAAACGAGTGATGGAAATGAATACTACATGGTATTAGTAATAAAATTGATAAAAAATGATCCTTACTTTATGAATTATATTCCCACTATTTTGTCTCAAAGGATGGAAAAGAAGTTTCCATTAAAGCAGTAAATTTGAAAACGGATAGTTTACGGATAGCACAGCGATCAGGATACTCTATTTATAAATCAATATCCTGCAGTGCATTATTTCTACTAAGGATGTATCATTTAAGTGCTGAATAGAGCCTCATATTCTTTCCGAAAGTAAAATAAATCATAAACCTTGATTTTGTCAGGCTTTTTGGACACTTTGCAGTCTCTTGAACATATTTTGCATGCAAAATGTTTGTACATAATATTAAGACAACTGTCTTCTGATGAGATACGCAAAGACAAGAATACTGAAACATATCTAGAGAGTTTTGAAGTTCTACATGTGAATTGAAAGGGTTTGCTGTCGAATATTAGAAACTATTAGAATAAAGCAGTTTCGATACCTGTATTTGGCAAAAATTTTTTGTCAGGATCCTCCATAACCTGCTCTGTTCTTATTCTCGTTTCCATTACTGACATTTTTAAAAATTATATGGATCAGATTATTATAAACATTAGTGAAATGAATTGCATGCACTGGATTTACTTGTAAATGTGAAACGACAAAATTCAAAATCTATACCGTCATCCGTAGAATCTATACGGGTAAAGTCACAGATTCTGTATTTTTGTTTTGTTCTCAGTTTACAAAATATCAGCATATGCTGTTGTACTGTTACTAGCTGCATTTACTGGAATATTTGATTTCAACGTAATTCCCATCTTTTAATTTGCATTTTCAGAAAACCACGACTGAGGATTATGATACGGATATGCAATTAAAGGATATTTAAAGAGGAGATAAGATCGTATTCCGAATCCTTACCAGAGACAACAGTAATCTTCTAGACACCTTTACATGGGTGTTTTGTAGTTTTCAAGAGAAATGTGAGTATCTCTTGTAACTTTATGTATCTCCATGGCATAATCAGTTTCGCATACCTCAGGCTGATCTACAAACATTACTAGTTAGTTCACCTAAACGTAAATGTCGGAATTCTTATTCGATTGCTACAGGGTGATATCACAAAAATCATACTGCAAAAAATTCATTTGAGATGGCTGAATACTGTAGGTCACTTAAACATAAATGAGTAGGAATACAATGATACGAATGAAGAGCACATTTTATTTAAATCGCTTTGTCTGTGTCGGTATTTGATTCAGATATAACACAACAATCGATCTGAAATGTTTGCCTTTTAGGTAAACCGTATTACAGCTATCACACGTTAGAACACTTAGGCAGTTATGAAATTTACTGACATAAACCTAAAAAATGTGGACTTTCTATAGGCTGTCTTTCAAAGAATCAATTTTCCCTTGAAAACATTAAAGTAGATATAGGTGAAGAGCATATGCTTTGAAAAGTAAACAATAGTTTCTTTTAGATTCTTGACACACAGATAGCTTGGTGCTAGGGTAATGAGAAACTTATCTAGTTCTCATATTTTTAGATATAAATCTTCAAAATCATAATGCGCCCTGTTTAAGTGTAAATTGCTAATATAATATGATGCGGTCGATACTGATATAACTGGGAGAAATATAAGTACAATAACCTGTTACTCAGATGCTTCTAGAGTACTCATTCAGCTGATCATTTCACTGATAGACGCGAATGAAAAACAACAATACAACCCACCACAGCGTTAAATCGTTCCAGTTAATGGCCATATTGCAAACCTTGATCTGTAAACTTTGATTAACTCTAATCACTAAGGATTAGACAGACAAATCGGTTACTTACTGGTGACCAGTTTGTGCACACAATGAATTTGTTCAGGGGGCTAGTTTTAAATAGAATAGCTTCGTGGTCAGGTTTCTGACTTCAGAACTAAGTGATGAAGGTTCAAATAGCCGAGAGAATACCAGTTTCCTCGTGACTTCAGACGCACTTTCCTGGTGAACATTAACAAACCCCTTGGTTGATTCCGACCATCTAGAAACAACAACCTGTACATTTTGTGTATTTGCTTAACAAAAGAGGAAAGCGACACTCAAAAAATAAGGAATGAGTTGATCAATATCTGAGACAGTTTCGACATGAGCTGAGCATACAGATTTTATTTATAAAATAGGTTAAAACAGCTTCAGTAACGCAGAAAATATGGTAGTGCCTTATAATCTGTTATACTTGACAAAGATTAAACAGCTGCTCTTTCACTGAAGATGTGATAGAAAACTGGTAGTGATGATGTGTGGTACGGTTTTGTTCAAGTGAATAACATAAAATAGGCGTCACTGAGAAAACATAAATCAACTTTAGGAGGGACTACTTGCTATCAAGAGATTACTAAACGATTATGAGAATGATAATTGAAGTAATAATGAACGTATGATTTTCTAAAAAGGTGCTATAATTGTCACTCCTGTAAAACGCTTACTGTTGGGGAGAGATAAAATTTCTTGTGATGATAGTTCCTTGCATAGGTCGTGTTTTTGAGAACGAGCCCTTAACGGATAATTTATCGTGGAAGAAAAATATCTGACTCATTCACTGTATTTTGGAATTCTAATAGAAGCCTTAAAAGTCTATTGTGGATGCTATGTCTCATATACCACACAGGCGGCTGTCGAACTGCACTTAAAATATTTTCTCTTCTGTTGATGTTAGGTTACTAATGTCGTGTTTCTGTTCGACTAGACAATTCTGGAAGGATAGGTCGTTAATTATGGCGCTTTCTGAGTGTTTTTATCATTGCCTGCGCTCATATGGACCTGACTACATGGACATTTGTTATCTGGTCCCTAGCAGACGGGTTGCTGAACACTGGTGAGTTTGATTAACTGAGGGTAAAAAGGCGAATAACAACGGCATCCGTGTGTAAACATTTAATGCGACCAGGTCACTCAGCTTCTCGTGATACATTTTTTAAGGCAATTAACAATTTAAGTTGGAATACTTTAAAACTCTGTAACTTCATAACCGATGTAAAACTGAAGTAAATGATCAAAATCTTCCTAAATGTATTCACAGCCAGTTTGTCAAACGTATTTCACTACTTTAACCTTAATAATACACCATTCTGGTGGATTTCATTCGATTTCTTTTTGCGTATGATCATTATTACCAAACCACAAATTTTGATACCACTTGGCCAATATTTAACTTCTTGGTATCCGTTTTTCCTTCTTCACCACCTCTTTCTTTGCTTTGTACCACTGGGCAACTCACCTTCCACCATAGACACTACCAGTTTTCCATACAATGTATAAGTGCTTAAATATATTTGGTTGCAAGTATTTGACCTTTAAACGATTATAAATACGATCATGCAGACTGACGGTGTCACTGCATAGAAGTATTTCTTCACTGAAAAAGTATGTTTCTTCTTCTTTGTGAATAGATGAGTTTATTGAGTCACTTATTGAAGCCTATACTAACTTCAACTTGCTTCCATGTTCCTGTGTTAGCTTCTCACACCGAAATAATTGTTTCAGTTGATACGATCCATTATACCGGGAAAATTACCACTTATACGCCATGATATTTTGCTGTTATCAGCTTTTCAATTCATATTTGTCATTATGATTTCTAATTGCTAAGATGATGAGCGACACAAGTTTAGCCCTAGTTCTCTACTGTTTTCAATCAACTACTGAAATTATTATAGTCATCGGGATCATGTTATCTGGGTCTATCCTAAAAACAAGTCTGAGCAGTATTTTACTGTAGAATATTTGACTTCAGTTTAGAACACTGAAATATTATTGAGTGACTTTCAAGTGAAAAATCTACAGGTAGATTAATATGATTAGTCATTAGGCCATCCTTCACATAGTGCTAATAAACGATGGAAACATTTCACTTAGTCTGTCTTTCTGCTCTAGTTCATGTGCATCATGAGCCAGGTATTATATTCATGTTTAGCTCAAGAGTTGCAAAAAATGTTGTAAATCACATATTGTATGGACATGAAACTAGCTTACATCTTTTACGATATCGGCAGCAATAGAATTCAATCAGCACTCGGTACTTGACAACGTGAAATTGGTTACCCTCCAGTGACTAATCAGTGAACCTAATCCAGTCCTACAGGAGGTCAGTCGGAGCCTAAATAGCTCAATGGTAACGTTTCTAACTCCAAGCGAGACAACAGTTTCTTTCAGATACACCTTGCTGACAGGTGCCAAAAAGCACAAACTCTAGGTCGAGTACGGCTTCCTACCGATTACCTCCATCTAACTAACATCTATCAAGTGTGCACTACGATGCTGAGTCGCCTATCTTTGTGGCCTGCTGCAAGATGATCAACAGAGTTTGATCAGCACTTAGGATTAGACAATGTGAAGTTGGTTACCCTCCAGTGACCAAGCAATGCACGACATCGTTTTGCCCACAGGGTTTCTGAAATGCATTCTTTGAAGATTTAATCCTTTCTGCTGATGGTTTCTACTTCCAAATTTTACCACTTTTGCGCCTATAGATCGTCATATTTCACGAAAATGTGTGATGCTTGTATCTCTTTTAATTCTTTAATTTCGCAAACTAGCGAATTAAAACGGTGTTTCAATAGGCCATAATTATTATTATCATTTGTTCTTTGGGTTTCTAGTGGAACACGTGGCTTCAAGAGTCAATCACCGCTTCACTCTGTTCTTTGCAGACTTTTAAACCTGGTTCCATGGCTGCCCAAAAGCTTTCATCTCTTCCTCACACGATGGCCTCTATGTCACCCCCGGACGCCCAACTCGTCATTTCCCCCTTGTGTTTCACTCGAGAGCCTGACATGTGAGTACGACTGTATAAGATATTAGAGTGTTGTTAATAAGTTAAGCAATTAAATTTTGTTAATCTTTAATGAAGCACCATAGTAAAGGTAATGTACTGACTTTTCTTGGTTTTATCACATATAGGTTTCATTCATTTAGTTTTTCAAAAATGAAGACAAATAAGTTTTATGTTTTACCAAGATTTATTTCTGTGGACCTTTTGGCACGAATGAGCAGTATGCAGACAACTGCTTGGAATAGTAGAGCAGTGAGTATCTGAAAGCGCCTTATTCTAAATCTGACAAAAGTGAACAAGTTAAAATCAGCATGTGAGAGGATCAAGAATCAGTCAGTCGATCAGCGACAATATCAGATCTGGCACTGTTGTGTAATATTCCAAAACCTCATATCAGCATATCGAGGAAAAAAGGTTACAGAAATGTGTGAGAAAGAAGTAAGGACTAATTAGCTAAAGTTGGTTAAAAGTCATCAGGAAAGGACAAGAAGGATTATGACAAAAATGGAGTTGGTAGGACGACTAAGATATCCATTACGTGTAGAGACATCTCCGTCACTAGAAACGATCTTAAGCGAAGAATAAATTTGAATGAGATTCGTTTTTTCACTAACATTTATAAGCTCTCACTGTAAACATTGAATGGTGGCTAAGTTATGCTGTAAATTTGGAGGAATCGGCATAGCAACAAACACGAGTAAGTAAATTATTGAACTATATAACGTGAGTTCAGTAGGTACCAGTACGTGATGGTGCAGTCTGCATACCTTATATTTACAAGTTAAGATACAGAAAAACAATATGAAAACCATTCGGTGGAAATCACCGAATGGAAGCCAAACGAAATTGCAACATTTAACAATAAGGTATTATTTGCCTGAATGGTGTGACAAATTTAAGCAACACACTTCAGACAGTCTAATCACACCTGCACTTGCTATTTATGTGGAACATTGTTGAGTTAAAGAGCTAGAAAATGAGTTTAGGTCAAGTAACAGAATTTTATTAAAGATCAAGATAACAATGAAGATGAATAAAGCAACGACAACAAAATGTTAATCGTGAGACAAACTTAAACGTTGGTAAACTAAGAAAAGTTTAGTGTGATGACAAGTTGTTCCCAACCTACATTTTCCTCAATAATCTTGTCTTTTTCCAAAGTATCAGCTATGCATATTTGTTGAATTCGATTAAATAAGCATCTAACCAAGCCTTGTTTGTATTGGGACGGACGAAAATATCAAATATCGCCCTGTCCAAGCAGGCTTTCTGTGAATAAATCGTTTCATTGGTCTGTCTTGTCGATTGATCAATAAGTCTAAGAAAGTTAAACGGTTGTTATTGTCTTCTACATATACTATTCTATACTTCGTTCGTTTGGTTTGGAACTACAATAGCATCACATGTATCATCACTTATGGTTAAGATGTCATCCACACATCTTTTATAGGATGGAATTTTTTTCAATTAAGTCCTCAGATAACTTTTTAAAATACGACGCAATACCCGCCATAAGGGGATCTTAATGGGCTTTCCACAGCAACGTCATCGATACGACGAGAATATTCGTCCACAGATATAAACTTGACATTGTTAGTAAATAAAAAGAATACATGTTTTGGGTAAAGAGACTTGGGTCGAAAAATTATTAGTTGAAAAGTAGTCACACAAAATGTCAACTATTCTGACCAAGGAAACATCAGAGAATAAGGAGTTAACACCAAAAGAATACACAGATTCATTTCTAGGACTAATACCATTACGGCAACCAACTAACTCAGATTTATCCTTAGAAATATACTTATGTTTCCGTCTTTTTACTGGCATCAATAATTCTGCTCTCCACTGAACAAGCTTATGTGTTAGTGATCTATACATTGATTGCATAGGGCGAAAAGAAAGATTGGGTTTATGCGTTTTGATTGGGTCATGTAAATGTGGGAATCTGGATCCTGCTGGCTATAACACTTTGAATTTGTCATCAGTGATAATGTTCATGCTGAGGAGTTTTGTTGGGTTAGCCATCTCCATCCCATATAATACTTGGAGAAAATTCTCAACACAGTTTATTTTTATCTTCAAATATAGAGACTAGTTAAAAATTGTAATCACTTTGGTTCATGGTCACAATACATGAAAGTCTGTTAGGTATGAGCATGGTAATATCTAGACTTCACCAGTCTTCTTTCAAAGCTCTAAAATGATCAGACATTAAAATGTTCTTCTGTTCCAGGTGACCTTTGGAGAATAGATGAGTATTTTTTACCAACTTTTCTTTAAACAAACCTCGATGGCCATCTGCTACTGGAACAAAAGGGTTCAAGTAGGCCGAACAGATTTTCAAACTTTGCATGAATTTCAAAATCTGAAAACTGTATACGAAGAGAAAAAAATTTTGGTCTACGGGATAAGGTTTCCTTCTGTCCGAAACATAATGTATTAGTAGAAAGATTGGTATCATAACTATCCTGAATGACAGAGAATATATTCTTGTGGCTTATATCGTCAGTTGAGATGCTTAAGTTCTTCTGCATATTCTCTTTCTTTTCAAGAATAGTGGTACCAAAAAAGTGTAGAAATTTCAAATGACATATTATTGGTAGTTGCGATAAGACGAATGATGCATCAGAATGGAATACAAGTCGTTCCTGAAACTTTTCTTCTACATACTCGTTATGTGACTTTGTAAGGGGAATGCGGTTGAAAGATTGGCTGCAATTTACTGGATTTTGTAGTTTGATGAAACTGTCTGCAGAAGGCGTGATTTAAAATAAATGATCAATAGGGCTCAACTTTTAAAAGTTCAGTGCTATTTTAACACCTGAGGTTAGCAATTTCATTTAACGCCTTAATAGTGTGTGAAGGGAGTCTTCTCTTCATAACTTCAAAGCAGTTAGTTCCCTTAATGAAATCTTATGAAACAGTAGGAAGATACAATTTGTCTTCTAACTACAAACCACGCATTTGTTTCAGCGGTCGAAACGAAGATAACGAGATAATGCATTTGCGCCATTTACATCTACCCTAACCCTAACTTGGTCACCAGGTTGGAAGACTCGTCACTGTGGTGTGCTTGTTTTCATTTTAGTTGGTTGTAGGTAATCTACAAAAAGCCCGTACCTGGATATCGTGCTTGTTAGCACCTGTCGGTAAGGAGTATCTGTAACCCCAAAGGAAGTGGTAACTACTATGAGGTTGAAAGTTAGGTCAACGAGAGATCAAAAGAATTCGGTCTGTACTGAGAATCAGACAGCATGAAATTAATCATTCTGCAGTGATCAGCCAGTGTACTTAATCCAGTTGTAGAGGAGGTCAGTCGTGGTCACAGTAGGTCAGTGGTAACGTCTCTGACTGCAGCACTATGTGGAGGTGGAGAGTCGAGTCTAGGTCAGTACACCAGTTCTGTTGAGGTTGCTGTAACGTCTTACAAGCGACAGTGAGCACGAAACAGAAATCAATCAGGGTTTTCTGCTAATCAACATCAATCATCTAACAAGTCTACATTTCTTTACGTAACACAGAAAGCTAATCGAAGACTTCTTTGGCTTACATCTTTTAGTCTGATCCCCTGTACTGACTTTAAAAAACTAAACCTGATTCAGCTAAAATTTCACAATAATGCAGACAGTGACAATGCCTGCCTTACGCATGTCCCACCCATCTAAATGGACGTAGGTTCACCACCTCATTAAGTGGCTTATCCTTTTTGCTTAAAACTCCAAGCCACAATTATAAATTCGTGACGAAGTGTCACCACGACACACAGCCTACATTATGAAGTCAACGGTGTTCCTACGTGTTCCTTTCTACTAGTCTTGTCGCTATTATTCTTACTTGTATCACTGATATTATTTCATCTCATACGTGTTCGCACGAATTTCTTAATAAAAGAAACAGGATAATTAATTATCAATTAGTAACGTTTCTTTCATGTGTTTCAATTTCTTGTCTAAGTCGATGCAATAACTAGTGAGTTACCTAGCTCTATTATTTAGATATTTGATCAAACTTTTCTTAACTGGTATTGCATGAGATAGCCCTAAGTCCTAGACACATGTTGAAATATGTCACTTTCCTGTAGACGATAGTATCTAAACCACCATGTGTTCATCGTTTTACTCTACAATCTATCACAGCTTATTCTCCTTTTCATTTTCTACCTCGTGAGTTAGTTGGATTGTGCTGACTACAGAATTTAAATGTCTGAGTAAATTGTCGACACGTTCGGATTTCAACACAGTAATAAATTTGTCATGCACATATGGCTACCATATTTGGGTGCAGGATGAAACATTCACTAATCCATGTTTTCCGAAGTACCCATAAACATACTTGCTACGATTAGGAATATTGGTGATTCCATAGCTACTGCTTCTGTTTGTCCATATATTTTCTTCCTGAAGCTTGAAAACTGTTTAGGTTGAGTACACAGGACAAAGCAGCCGTCCGGAACCAGTTAGAATAGTGAAATATAGGAATTTAGCTAAGTGTGGAATGACAGACATTTTTACTACCATAAAAACAAGTGATATGTAACCTCAAGGGAAGTGACGACTACTATGAGATTGAGAATTACACCAGCCCGGCGGTGGCTGGTTCGAATCCGGCCGTGGTCCAGATTTTCATTTCACCTTCAATCATTACCCAGTATAAATACTAGTCTGCCTAACTACGGCTATCTCAGAGAGTCAGCCGATAAATCATATGGGGTGATAGAACTATGAAGGTCGACTGGTGAAAGTGGTATGTTTATATATATATATATATATATATATATATGTGATTATTAGCAATAATTTATCCTGGGAACGTCATTAACTAAATAATACTGTGATACTGTATGTTATAAATAAAATAAAAATCAAATATGAAAATTATTGACAATGATTCAATTTACCAAGCAAAAAGAAACAGCGAAAAAGTCAAAGTTCATGCAAGCAGAACAAGCAATCGAAACAAATATTGGGACAGTGACAAAATTTTGCAGAAACAACCGATTATACACTAAGCTATCAAGACAAGGTACTAGGACACTTGTGAAGAAAACTCCATAGCTTAATTTCTTCTGAAATTTGCTCTGATGTTGTCTCGAGTGAAAATGAAGGCCATCCGGCTGCACTATCCAGCTCAGAGAATACAACACCATCAGAAATGGATAAGAATTTTCACACAACAGATGGCTTCCACCAGTTAGTAAAATAGTGCATATCACTCTTATGACTACAATGCAGGGTTCTAGGGTTAGAGCTCAAAATAAAAAAGTTAGGTGCAGGTACATCCAGTCAACGATATGGAATGGAAAGGAATATACCCATTTGATCCTTTAGCTGTTTCTAAGCAAAGTGTTTCTTACCCGCTGAAAAAGGTAAGGGTTATAATTTCAAGGAAACTATCCTACTGTCATTTTTTCTAAACTCTATCTGGAAATACTGTGTAAGATTTTGAAAAGATTTCATGCTTATTGGTGAGCACCACCAAAACATCCCTGTAATCAATAAGCTGAAAGAGTTTTTTCAAGATTGTACACCAGCATGATAAATTTCTTTGAACTGGCCCTAGCTAACCACAAAAAAGCAGAGTATATCGCAATGCTAAGTCAGTTATTTGAATGTACGTACTTCATTTTCACTTTTTATACTTGTGATTCTTAATTCTTATTCGGGGTTGAACTGGTCAACCTTTGTTGGAAGATGAATTCTAACGCGCTTGCCTCGATACTGCTTGCCTACTCATTATGTTGATGTTTGCTTGTTGGCTAGCGGTGGGATACATGACCGTCAATTAGTCCTACTCGAGACTCATCAACTTGATGTGCCTGCACCTCATTGAACGATGTTGTTCCCACCGAAACTATAACCTGGTGCCCATCTCTGCAAACGGCAAAGCGTTATCCACTAGGCCACCGAAGTATAGCAGTCACAACTTGTGCAGCAGGTATCACTTGTTGCTTTTAAAACATGCAGTATACAAGCATCCGCATTGGAAATCAGTTGCCAGCAGAGGTCGAGCGGTTCAACCTTGTGTAGTAACGGGAAACTACATGTATCAAAATCAATGACCGATACCCTTTACACAACAGGTGGTTCTCGTTTCCTGGTGGCTTAGTAGATAACCTTTTGACTTTTGAAGCGAGTGTCGGTGGGAAGAACATCACTAGCCAGGATGCAGGTACATCTAGGCTCACGCCTCCTAGATACCACTGACAGCCACTAGATAGGCATCAGCGTGCTGCATCTTCACTTACCTCTGAAGATGAAAGTACTCAAAATCAATTCATAGTACTATATGCGAATTCCAGGGTTTATTTGGAGAACTGATGGCATTATATCATTTCAAAGTAGTTTGAAATGCAACTATGGCCTATCAGTTAATGCGTAATATATATATATATATATATTTCTTGAGAGACAGATTAACGGGTCTGGGACGCATATCTATTAAAATTCAAGCATGCTCAACTTTTTTATTATGTTAACGCTTCTTATAATTCGGAATACACATTTGTATATCATAATGAAAATGAAATTCAAAACATATGTTCAAATCTAAACTCGCTTGGAAAAATTATGCCACGTCGTGAAATAATCGTTAGTAGTCAGTGGAAGTAGAATGTTAGACAAGAGTTTGTAAGTTCATGGAGTTGACATGGAATTAACGGAAAACAGCTGAAAAAATGTGTAATTTCTACATACTACTCTTTTCGCTTTATGATACTTTGCATCGAAGATCACAGACTGTTGTTTTAACCAGATGAATTCCCATATTGATACTGCTGACACCACTATGTGGTTGACAGGCTACTCATATATGAGAATTATCTCAATAGGTTCTAAGATGGTAATCCATCATAGTTTTCTTGTGTATCGCACAGTAAAACAAATATTTACTTTGCGGTGCATGGAAAAAGGCACTATAATTCAGTTATACTCTGCTATAGTGCCAAAATTCTACGCTTTACTAATTAGATAATCCAATATGAAATACAATTAACTTAAAATTAAGCTTAGATAGGAAGTAAGTGGTGCGGTATTAGTAACTAACAAGGTGCATAACACATTGAGTAATGTTAGATCACAGTAAGCACTCACTTGCTTAGGTTTCATGGTTTTCGAGACCCATCAGCGCGGCATAACTACAAACTTCCGGGAACTTATATCCACTCGAGATACCAACCCATGTCATCCAGTACTGCAGCCACAGACCGTGCCATCTAGGTGCCCGGACTGCAGCTAACCCTCCCCAGGACTCGATTAGATACATTGATTGAAAAGAGAAGACTTGCAGCCCAGGATGAGGGTAATAACTGTTTGATGTGTTCTATACTCTATGATTTGTTCTTGAACTTCTTATCGCTAGACTAGGCAAAATAGGATCAACCTAATATAGAAAGTTTGTTTATAAGATCGTCACCTGACACATGAGGTAAGAATGACTCAGCATCCACTTCGAAGGTGTGGAGAGTCCTACTCTCAATCAAATCAAGTAATGAGGAACAATGTAACTATAAAAGTTAGACCAGAAAGTTGTTTGGCCACCTTCATATGAGCAATATATTCAGCTTGAAATCTCCTCACAAAAGGAATACTGTTCCATCGCATGATAAAGGAATTATCTTCTGCCCAATAACTAAGGTGTGGAGATTGCACTTCGTCGTATGTCTTACAATTTCTGTAGCCGACACGCTGTTGAAAAAAGGCGACAAAATAAGATAAATCCATAGCAGTTGGGGAAATTTGTTTTTACTTACTATATATTGATTGGTCGCTTGAGAGTTACCAGTTGTGTTCTCCAAACCTTAATGTTGTCGGAGTTCAACCGAATTTTCTACAATATTGTCGCTAAGCTAGGACACTCAGTATTAAGATGTACTCGAAATGATATTGAATAGTTAGAGACAGTAGGGAGGAAGCTCTCGGTTTTCTGCTTTGTTTCACTTATCAGCAAGATGTATCTTCAACCTTGAGGGACCTGAACAGCAGCATTGGGTTTGAATCTGTGAAGGGACATCACACTATATATTTGCAGAAATTTATCTTTGTTCCACTGAAATTTGATATGAATTAAATCATTACGATTTCATAACAGCTTCTCTTTTTACATCTGAATAGCTTTTCTAGGTTTACCAATCCACCCGCATACTTTTCAATACGCCTAACCTATATATTCAAAAACAAAAGATAAGTTGGATTAGATTTTACGCATGCATCGTTGACGTTTTCACTGACATACCAATCACGATTTTTCAATAAAATTCATTTTTGCATCATGAATTTTGTCGCCAATTGATTTTCTTACTGGATGAAATGAAAGATATGATGTTTATAATAGAATAAATGTCAAATTGTCTCTCATAATTTAAGTTGTACGTAAACCAAGTCTTTTAAATTTGCTATGTAGCACTGTGCATCTGTTGTTTATTAAAAGTAGAGGCGGATAATAATGCATTGAATGCAAAATCTACCTACCTAGGACTTCATTACCTATCATGTGCAGGTTCAAACCATCGAGGATGCTTTAGAAGGAAGCAGGAAGGTATGTCAGGGCTACAGTGATGATGGTAGATGGTGGCTGGCAAAGGGATCCGAGAAGTATGTTTTCCTCTGTCTGAAACTCATAAGCTTGATATATCTTCGTCTGTGAGCATTGTTATCAATGAGATTCAAACGAAGTTTTCATCACTTCAGTTCATAAGGACGTTATCCACTGGGTCACTGTAACAGGATAGCCACTGATATTCTAATGTTACTGCTTTTAATTTCCAGTCATTGGTTGGATCGAACTGATCTGACTGAAATTACCATCAATATCGAGAGACACATGAGATCGATTCCATCCATTTGACAACATAAAATTACAAGGTGTAACTTCACTTCGCAGATTACTTTATTTCATTTTTTATTTATTGAAATAAACTCCTCAAAACTTAACCGAATTCACAGGAAGTATTTACTAAGCGGAAGTCCACTCATGCCCTCATTTAGCTGCGAATTTAAACGTTTCAGCATTTTTGGCATTTTTCAGCCCAAGTTTCATACCGTAATCCATGTCAATCAACAAATATCTTACGAAGACCTGTTGAAACGTGGGAGTGGAAACATTACCAGATCATGGGTAGCACAATAACCAACATTTTAAGCCAATGGCCACTGCAGTAGACGAGTTTGAGCTCCAGCTTTTAATCTGTGATGTGCTGGGGATGATATTATTTAGTGGATTGACTCTTATGGGACGGACACATTACGTAATTGCTTGGTCAGCATCTTTTATTGTACATAAGAATAGAACATATGTGCAACACATTTTTATCTAATAATGACTGTTGTCACAGTCAAGAAGGCTTTCATTCTGTGATATTTCCACAGCTCAGCGTAGGAAACTTGAGGGAAACAGTTGCTATTTTTCGGAAGCTTACGTGCAATTCAGTTACAGTATCACTGGTAATTTAGTGTAGGAAATGTTTGAAGCGTACATACTGAACATTCTTCAACACTTATCCGTATGAAAATTTGGGCCCAGCACGGTGTTAAAAAAGATCAGTTGTTATTATGGTCTTTAACAATCTGTTTTTAATTTTTATTGTCAGCGGTAGAGTAAAAGCCTAGTACTCTTCTCTAATTTACCACTCTTCAGTTCATTACCTCACTTAGTTTACTTTAGGCCTCTTTTATTCCGTTGATGGGAACCTTTGAGAGATGTGAGAAACTGTTTGACACGTATTGCAAAATCCCATCACATTCATTAGATTGAAATTAGTCTCATGAAATGCGATGAATGTCTTTCAAAAGTATACTTAGAATGCATTGGATACTCCAATACACTAGCTAGTATGCCACTTTATGACAGAAAGATCAGTGTAAATATATTATGCTTTAATGGCCTAAGATAATATTAGTCTATCAACAGGATACTTTGAACCTAGATGTCATGCTTGTTGTTACCAGTGGAGTTCATCTTCGACCATAAAATAACAGATGTTTCTTCAGTAATTTCAGCTTGCGTCACTTAGTGCTTAGTCTACTGACCATACTACAAGCTTGATTTACAAGCGCTGGTCAGTGCTGAATGCTAAGAACTTCATAGTTAAAATGATAACACCCACTGTAAATACTGTCGCTGTCAAGTAGACGTACATCATTCAACCACAAAGCAGTCAACGCTTTGTATAACGCTCATCATTTGGTTGCCATAATGTTTGTTCTGCCTAAACGGGAACTATCTTTGATCTCCAATGACTTCATCCCTGCAATTTAATTCAGGGATCTTGGTTGTATTGTGTTCTCTGAAATGGGTTGTTTAATCGTGAGGCTTTCATCGTCCTTCTACATGACATCATCAGCAGTAACTTCAGTATGAAGTGAGCCGTCAATATCTCTCCGTGAGTGATTTAGTAGCTTGTCTTGACGAAGTGGTCTGTGATTGGTCGTTTCCTTTGATTATTGTGTCATTGACTGTATAGCGTATGTTCTCGCTCTTTTGAGTAGAGTTTGCATGCAAGTAATTTTGTGTGTTGTTGAGTTGTTGCTACCATAGTTGAGGGCTCGATCAGTGTGTGTTGGCTTCCTGTACACTTGGGTTCCCAGCTTTCTGGCATTTGTCCTACTGACTAAAACATCCAGAATGGTAGTTGGTTGTTCAACGCTTTTTCCATTGTGAATTTGATGTCATTGGAAACGTTGTTGATCAAACTGTGAATGCTTTCTATATCATCTTTTTTAATGATGACAAAAGGGTCGTCCATAGAACGAATCCAGAATTTTGGTTTGGTCACATGTGGGATGATGGCTTCCAGTATCTGCATCACTGCTGCTGCAATTATTCCGGATATCGGTGATCCCATCGGAGTTCCTTTCATCTGTTTGTATATCTTGCCGTTGAATTGGAAGTATGTTGTCAGACAAAGGTCGATGAGTTCCATCAGACTTGAACATTTAAGTTTTGTGCGTTCTTTAAGGCTTGTGTCTTCACTGAACAGAAGGGACATAGTTTCCTAAGCCAACTGGGGTTCGATGGATGTGTATAGTGCTGTAACATCGAAGGGTATAATTAATTCATCGTTTTCTATGTTAATCTTTTTGATCTTTTCTAAGAATTCTGTTAGTGATTTGATGGAATGCCGGCATGATTGAACGAGATGTTTCAGTTTTCTCGCAAATTCTCTTGATATATTGTATGTTAGAGTTCCCGGAAGTGAGACAATTGGTCGCAGAGGGGTGTTTAGTTTGCGTATTTTTGTTCTGCCGTAGAACCGTGGAAGGAAAGGTCCATTCGATTTTATTCTCCATTTGTCTTGCTTTGTTATTTCTTCTGCTGTGAAGAGTTTGTTCAAGGTTTTATTGATCTGGCTGTCAAACTTCTGGATTGGGTTAATTTCAAGTAGCTGATATACATTTTCGTCTTTGAGCAATTCCTCTGCTTTCTTGATGTAGTCTTCTTTGTCCATGACGACTGTAGTGCGTCCCTTATCTGCTGGAAGTATAACGATGTTTTTTCCTATTTTCCAGCCTTTTTAATCTATGCAGTCAATGACACGATAATCAAAGGAAACGACCAATCACAGACCACTTCGTCAAGACAAGCTACTAAATCACTCACGGAGAGATATTGACGGCTCACTTCATACTGAAGTTGCTGCTGATGATGTCATGTAGAAGGACGATGAAAGCTTCACGATTAAACAACCCATTTCAGAGAACACAATACAACTAAGACCATCAACCTGAGCCACAGATATTCCCCACTATTTCATAATTCAGTGATGCTTGAGATATCACACTAAAGAGTTTCTGAAATTTTTTATTGCTTGAACTACAGGTCCTTCAAAATCAAAATATGTAGTCAGACAGTTTAGAAAATGAGCTTATTTTACAGGCATAAAGAAGTTATAACTTATTTTAATTGTGACTAGAAGAGGAGCAACGAAGAATCATAAGAATGTCAACAAAAAAACAATGCAGAAGCTATATTTAGATAATCTTGAATTAGTTGAGTTAAACCTGACTCTGAAACCCGCACAAAGCACATCTCATTGGGATAGCTAAATATCTGTATGATTCGAGGTGACTGTTAAATTTATTACTCATCTTGATTGCAGATATGATTCAAAGACATACAAACAATGTATGCAGCTAATGGTCTGGAAAGATTTTAATATTAGATAGATGAAGTTTATTATTTTATAGCTTATAGTTTTCAGTGGGTAACTAATAAAACGTATCAGTTTTCTTGGTGCTTTATAATTTATCAGAGTAATAGAAAATCAGAATTCAGAATGTCAATGTTTAGGTGGGATAATGGTCAAATATTTCCTCCATTGATCATTTTGCGTTGTCTAGTTTTTGGAAACCAACACTTGTAGTACACAAGGTGTGGTAAATAAATGCGTTAATATTTGTGTGCTGATTGGATCAGATGGTGGAAGTAACTGAAAATGACATCAAGCTCTACTGGATCGCTCATGTCATATTTTTAGGACTGCAACTGCTTAATATTTGGGTGCCACACGTTCTTCATAAGTGTGGAACCTTTTATCACTTCTTTCAGTCACATCGAAGTCAACTTTAATACATGGTATTTCAATGCCTTAATAAAACAGGGGAGACTGTTTCTTTTTTTCCAGCCTCACCATATAAGCGGATACTGGAAAGATGCTTTGAGTTTTCATATTTTCCACTTTGCTTCTACAAGAAATCTGTGATATGCCTGTGGAAACAAAGCTTGTGCCTTTGGTCCTAGCTTTAGAACTTTATGGAATTTAATTACGTATACGGTGTGACATTTGGTCATCATAAGGGACAGAATGACGGTTGTGACGAAGAAACACTTTTATCTAACAATGTTATTTACCAAACTGTATATTCGTAAATATATGTTATAAAGCATAGAATATTCCGGAACTGCTTCCAGGTGAGGAAACGAGAGGAGGTTAAGTAACATAAATTAGCGTTCAAAATAGGAAAATTAACATGAGTTGTAGAGGAACAATGTAATTATGTACTATAGGATTTGCCTGTAACAATCAAGGCTACCAGGTGGCTATGTCAAAGAAAAAGGTTGAACTTATGTTTTTGTACACATAAAGCTGGTTTAAACTTCTGGCTTACTAGTGCTTTAGCTATACCCAAATGCCTTTCTCTCTCTCTCTTTGAGCGACTTGATCAAACTCTATAGACGATTTCGAAAGCTTTCAAAACGAACTTAGTGAGCTGAATTCGAAAGGTGTTCTGTTATTGAGCTGAAGGTGCAACTCCATTCTCCCTTTGCTTGCCGAATAGGCAAAGACCATTAAAAAGGCTTGACTATCCTAGATAAATCATATATTACGTGATCATGTATACATTCCTATTCTGAACCCATACTTTTACTACGTAAACACCTTTCCTTATTCAATATAATTTGACCTCGGACAAGAAATAATTCCGGAGTGTTCTGCCGTTTCTAATATGTATTCACAAATATGCAGCTTATTAAGGTGGATTTGTCGGAAAGCAAATTTTTTCATGACTGCAGTTGTCTGTTTTAGTTTAAAATTTTCTTGTAGCTTATTTTATGTTCTATTCACCACCTTCGTGTCGCCTTCTCGATGGTGGATTTATAGTTTCATGTGAAATATGTTCCCCGAATGTGATGACAACTGTTAAAACCTAAGATTTTCAGGTACCTCTTTGGTTTAAGTTTAATGCTGTTTTCTATCTTACGAAAAACCTACAGAAAAAGCTAACGAATTGTATCGATACTACTTATACTCTCTTATTCCTTCTTATTTCATTCGCAATTATTTTCATCTTTTCTCATGAAATGGATAAACTAATAAAGGACACTTTGCAACAAAACATTTAGCTAATAGTAGTTATTTTATTGATTTCGAATACTGACTTTGAAGAATAAATTAGTGTGTTTTCAAAATATTTCTGCGTTGAAATGCAAAAAAAATTTATCACCTGTTAAAGTGGGGTGGAAAATGTTATTGACATTCATGTTTAGAGAATTGTTTCAATAAAACAAACTGATGCATTTGATTGATAGCAGATATGTGTGAGATAAATGATTAGAAATACAGCCAAACGAAATTTTCAATCAATAAACTACTTTTTAAGAATGCCACTTAGATTACCTAAAATAAAAAAGCAACACAAACGGTTCAAGGTGTGTTGTCTCAGCAATAAGATTTAGACAATTAAACCCATTGCACAGAATTGGCGAAGAGTAGTTGCATGCCAGATAAATTATTTCATAAATGAAGCATTTGGTTTCTTTCACTGAATAAGCATATCAGTTATGTAAAACTCGTAAAATTCGAAACACTAAAATATCATACAGTTTTAACATTTTTCAATTCATTGAGGAAAATTGTTTCAAAAATATGACATGGCAGAAAAATTGATATTTGCCAATACTTTTTACATTGATCATTCATTTTTTGGTACAGTGGCGGTATAACTTGTCGCACAATACTAAATCCGTCTAAACATTTCACCTCCACGGGAATAAACTTGTCTGGGTACACTGTTGATCCTTTCAACTCTAAATAAAAGAAATTGTGGTTTAGTATTTTGATCTCTCTTTCCTGATTAGTGGAATATAAGATTCAGTTTGAGGGCTTTCTATCTACTCAGGTAGTTTAGTAGTATGTTTCGATTTCACTACAAGCTTGGCTATTTATAATTGTTATTCCTATCATACTAAAGTTTTATATATAGAGAACTTTAAAAGGATTCAGTGGAATTAATGTATTTTGTTCATAATTACTTAAAAACATTTCCACTTGCCGTGATATAAATTATGACGTGGAGGGACACACAACAGGTGAGTGTTGAACATTAACTTGCTCACATTTCATGAATAAACACAGACTACAAACAAGATAACAAATATAAAATAATCACGATCTAAAGGAAATTACTAAGGCTGATAATATGTCAGTTGTGGGCAGATATGTAGTCTAGTTAAATAGTGACAAAAATGTTTTAAACCTCGCCTGGTCAACTAGTTCACTAGTAACCAGCCAGTCCTGAACCCGGATAAAAAGGGAAGGTTGGGCAGTGTATACAAACACGAGGATATTCACAAAGCAACATGAATTTGATTTCACCAGACAACTGGACACACTAAAAACCAGATCGACTCCATCTCAATATGAAGAATATGAAGATGCAGCTAAATGTACACAAGATGAAGAAGAGGGAGCAGATGTAGGTTCACACCACTCATACCAGTATCTAGTGCAAGGAACCCAACCACATTCAAAATCAAGTTGAGAGCATTCAAAGAAGCTGGTGACGACAGATCAGAGTTCAAGTTCAATATTCAGAAGGGAAACTGAATTGAAGGAGGACGCTACAAATGACATGTTCACAGCAGTCAATTAGTCAGTCAACATCACGAAATGGAGGATGTTGAGCAACATTCTAGAAGAAAGCTGTGTGGAAGGAAACCTGCATAAGCGTGTTAGGAAGGGATAAGAAGCAGGTGAAGACGAGGAGTGGATGTCGATGGACACATGGAATGTGACAAAGGAGGGAGAGGAAGATGGTGATGGTGATGGTGATGGTGATGGTGAATCAGAAGATGAGGCGGTGGAGAGGAGTGGAGGGAAGTGTGGGGATAAGCAAGGAAAAGAGTAACTGTATACAGCCTATAAGACACTACACTGGATGAATAAGTGAAGAGGAGTGCGCGCAAAGACAAAAGACACTTCCATGACACACTTGAAAGTGAAGGAGAATAGGCTGCGGGTAGGAGAGCCAGGGACTTGACAACATTGTTTGCAGTTAATAACCAGGTTGCTATCTTGGAGAGAAGAGATCATCACAGATGAATTTGATGGAGGAAAGTGAGGGAAACCTAGTTGGTAAAGAGGAGAAACAAAGGAAACGATGTGCTGACCACTTCATGAAACTTTTGAATCGACCATCAACACCACCACCTGCAACTCGTTCACAAATATCACCAACAGCCGATGCACAGTAGTACCGGTGAACACAAGCCCCCTCGACAAAAGCAGGAGTGAAGTCCTGAAGGCCATAAGGTTGCTATAATTTAGGAAAGCAGTGGGACCAGATGAAATTCCTCCAGTAGAACTGAAAAGAGACGCAGAGACAACAGCGGACATGCTCACACTAATACTGCAGAAGGTTTTCAAGGAAGGAAAGGTACCTGCTGATTGAGTGGAAGAAGGGCTATCTTGTCAAACTTCTAAATAACAGAAATCAAAATCTTTGCAAGAACTGGAGTGGAATAATGCTCCTGTCCACCCCAAGCAAAACACTAATCCGCATTATCCTGGGGAGACTAGACAATGCACTGGATTTTAAATTACGACCGGAACAGGCTGGCTGCCTTACTGGCTTCAGGATGGACATATCATGTGCAGGTCAAACTGAAATCTTTCGCTACGCATTATCATAGAACTTAGCATAGAATGGCAGTCTACTCTCTACCTCAACTTCATCCATTTTGAAAAGGTATCCCACAGCATCGACTTAGAATTATGTTGGAAACTGCTTCTACACTAAGGTTTCAGTGCTACCAACCTTTATCAACCTCATTCAACAGCTATATGAGGATGCTACGTGCCAAGTGATTCACAATGCAAAGCTCAGTGACATTTCTGAAGTGAAGACAGGAGTAAGACAAGGTTACCGCCTTCTATCCCCGATCATCTTCCCGATTCTAGTCGACTGGACTGGATCATGAAGCAAAATTTTGGAGAGTGAGAATATAAGCATACACTGGCTGGACCGATGATAAGACCCCAGAAGATTTGGATTCCACCGCCGGTGATGATTGCTGTCTAATATCTCGTCGCATAATCTTAAAGATCTACAGGCGAAAACCAACAAGTTGACAAAAGGGGAAATGCAGCGAATGAAAACGGGACTTCAGGTGAATGTAGAGAAACGGAGGTGATGAAGATACCCAACCAACAACAACAACAGGTACTAACCATCATGAACGGGAGAAACCTAATGGAAGTAGTCTCTTTCGTCTACCTACCTAGGCAGCATCGTTTCAACTACAGGCGGCACAGGCACAGATTAGGACGTCAAAGCAGCCAGGATCAAAAATACTGCAAGACAGGCCTTCCTTCATTAATTCGAAATCAGTGTTGAGATCTCCTGCATTCAGCATAAAGCATGGATAAGATCCGGGTTTTCAACACTAATTCAGTCAAGTCAGTGTTTCTGTGTGATGGTTCAGAAACTTGACGCGTTACGAAAAGCATTTCCAACAAACTACAGACATTTATCGAAAGTTGTCGACGCTCGATACTGAAGATCAGAAGGCCAGAAAGAATAAGCAACAAGGAGCTCACTTTAGGAACGAGCCAACCAAGAACCCATTGCCCAGCAGATATGAAGAATAAAGCGGAGATGGATTGGATTGGACATATACTGAGAAGACCAGTCCAGTCCACACCAGGCCGTCTAGTGGAAGCTAAACGGCAAACGACGAGTTAGGCATCCGAGGATGATATGGAGGAGATCATGTGAAGAAGAAATGAAAGCTTGTAGACAGTCATGGAGGCAGGTTGAAAAGACTGCAGAGGAGAGAGTGAAATGAGGATGTGGAACTGAAGCCCTATATTCCACTAGGAACCCAACGGACAAATAATGATAAATGTCTTCAGGACTATCTGCCTACCTGACGGAGATAAGACTTGATCATGGATGCAGCAGACTATCTGTCTGATGAAACTTAAAACATTTTTCATTATTTTCAAAAGTAAACTGGACAGTTAGAATACCACTACTTCTGAATGCTCGTCGGATATAAACTGCCCACCTCTAGACTCGGAGCAGCAAATCTTTACTTTTAACGAATTTATCGATGTTCATACTAAATAGTTCATACGTTTAAGCCACTAAAAATGAGTATCTATAGATGATCCAAGAATGTCTTCAAGAAATATACTAGAAAAGCAGCATGTTGTTTTGTATTCAAAAAATATTCTTATAACCCACCGTAATAAATATTTAGACAACTCGTAAGTCAGTGTTTCTAAAACCTACTATAAGACTGATAGGATAATATTTAGCAATGGTGTTAAGCCCAGTAAGAAATCACTCAAAACCTCGACTTACCAACTCTTATGACTTAAAGCACAGATTAGACCACATACACTTAGACAACAGTGAAAAAATGGTTAGTTTTGACACAAATATACACAAATATACCGATCGGCATGGCTCTAGAGCCAGTTAGTAACAGACTTAAATATAAAAAGGAATTTACGCATCAAACTAAGGTGCCGATCGAGGAAATCATGCTATGAGTACAACTGTGCCTAGGATCTACAGTTTTTAAGTTTCAAAATAAAATATATAAACAAACTAAAGGTGTTGCCATGGGTCATTAATATCCCCCATCCTTTCAGACATATTTATTGATAGTTGGGGACAGATGGCTCTTCAAACATTTAGTCCCACACCAAAGATATAGTTCCGGTATGCAGATGATACGTTTACAGTACTGAAATCGGAATACATCAATAGGTTCTTGGCACATATAAATTCAGTAGTAAATGCAATCTGATTTACCTGTGACCTAGAAAATAAAGAAGGTGAGCTAGAAGTGTTGGACTGCATGACTAAACGAACACAAGATTGAAGTTTAGAGTTTAATGTCTATAGGAAACCTACCCATCCGATTCGCTACTTAAACTTCTAATTCTCCCACCCCATTTCAGTTGAAGTAGGCTTAGTTAAGTGCCTAAGTGATAGGGCTTAAAAGCTTACAAGTAGACCGGAAAATCTGCGACAGGAAATTAGACACATCGAGAATACCTTGGGTTTTAATAATTACCCACCAAAACTTACAAATAAATTCATAAGAAATCGAAAGGAAAATATTAGCAGTGGTAGTAATAATACAGGCGTTATTAATAATAATTCTGCTACCAATGGTAATAATGGTGACAGGGTTGAGAGAGAATTCAAAGCCTCTGCTATGTTACCATACAAGGAAGGCATCTCAGAAGCATTACGAAGAATTCTCAATAAGGCTGGGATTAAAATAACATTCAAACCAACAAACTCGCTTGGAAACAAGCTTTCTAGGTTAGAGGATCCTATCGATCCAGTTCAGAAAAATAGTCTGGTTTACCAAATCCCTTGCAATGAGTGCAAGGTCAAATACATAGGTCAAAGTAGTCGACCTGGGTTGATTAGAATAACAGAGAACAAAAACGTAGCTAAGTCAAGATTAGTAGATCCTAATAAGATAAGCTCGGCTATAGCACTTCACGCAATTACACACAATTACACGGTAGGGTGGGACAGTGATAGTGTTGAAAACTAACGTAGTTGGTTGGAGGGAGAGATTGATAACCGAATCTTCGTTTATCGAGTCAACACCAAATACATGCAATCAAAATGATTCTGCATCTGTCCCGAATATATAGAAAATTCTACTACCCTTGTCATCACAGAGAAGGAGCGAAAACTGGTAATATATAAAGTCTGTCTTGAAGTTGTGGAGTCACCTGATATGAATATGGACAATAAATTGTGTCTGAAGCTTTATCTAGTAAATGGTATTGTTTCATTGTGTGACATTTCTAATAAACAGACTCAAATGGAATTATAGTCGACCGTAGTGCCCAAGTTTTACCCCTAAATTAATAATAAATTTTAGAAATTAAGATGCAAATAATCAGTAGAGTAATTAAGTTGTTGGTATAAAACAGGATATTTATAGGTAAATGTAGTGATTTTTGACGAGTTTTCAGTCATCGATAACGAATAATTACTTAGTCATCAGAAACAAGTGAAAATTGATAGAAACAAGAGAGGAAAGAGGTGTGCAAAATAATACTAAAAGGTACATGAATAGTACCTTCATAGTTCCCAATAGTGAGACTGATAAGAATTTGTTACCAATAAGTTCAATTTGACCTAAAACAGAAGAGGATCAAATTGACAGTATCCCATTTCTTGATGCTCTGATGGTAAGGAGGTTAGGTGGGACTGTGAAACGGCGTGTTTACAGAAAGCCAACAACGATATGTCAGTACACGCACTTCTTTAGTGCCTTACTCTTCAAATAAAAATGAACCTTGTAAAAAACCTAGCATACCGTGCCACAGCTATTTGCTCAGATAATGGTTTAGAGGATTAGTTGGCCACCATCCGGCACCTGCCTAGTGGCGATGACTATCCAGTGAAATTTTTAACTCGGCATATGAATTTTACGAAACTTAAGACTAAAACCCCAACAATTCCCAAGAAACAACTATTTTTGAAGCTGAAATTAAGGAGTAACATCGCCAGCGAGGTCATCACAATGTATAAATGAGCCTTGCAGAAAGCATTCCCAGCGGCTAAATTGTTTCATCTTTAACAACCCCTCGATCCCAAGTGCAAGAAATGAGGGCAACCTGCCTGATTCTGCCACTTTCATATGGATTTATCAATTCAGCTGCTTCTGCGTAGCTAGTTACCTTTGGTGTACAGTGAAGTGGGTCCATAGTCGAATTTCTGAGTGCCACCCATGATGGTGGAGTAAAGGACACACTGGAACAATAAAGAACTCCAAACTTGCACACCTAGTTCACATAGGACATCACACCTAACCTTTATATTCCAAAAAGTTTGTTCGATCACTTTCATTACTGTTGCCGTCAGCATAAATGTAACTTTTAGTATTATTTTGCACACCTCTTTCCTCTCTTGTTTCTATCAATTTTCACTTGTTTCTGATGATTAAGTAATTATTCGTTATCGATGACTGAAAACTCGTCAAAAATCACTACATTTACCTATAAATATCCTGTTTCATAACCTCGCCTGGTTAACTAGTTCACTAGTTACTAGCCGGTCCTAAGCCCGGGTAAAGAGGAAAGGTTGGGCATAGGGCTAGCAACCCTACCCAGGAAAACAAATCTAACCGCTAAAGAAACTTCAAAGCACAAACAAAATATAAAAAATGAAAACAAACTTATTCCCCGCTGGAATCGGAGAGGCGAAATGACGCCAGTTGGTGAAAGCTTTCAGGAAGCCAATTGGCCGATGTGTCTCCACTCTCGATGAAAGCGAAAGTAAACGTGGGGACATGGAATGTCCGCACTATGTTTGAACCTAGCTGGTAAGGCAGCCCAGATTGCAAAGGAGATGAGAAGGTATCACATTGAAGTGCTTGGAATTTGCGAAAGCAGATGGAATGGGAGTGGACTCTCCAAACTGTCAACTGGAGAATCAATCATCTACTCCGATATTGTCACCCAGACGACAACCACGAGCCCACTGAGTTTTGGAGTGGCTATCATGATATCCCCAACAGCATCGAAGGCTCTCATGCAGTGGGAACCAATCTCCTCCAGCATCAGGATCATGACAGCAAGATTCAATTCAAAAGGAAGGAAGGTCACACTCATACAACGCTACGCTGTGCACCTACAAATAATGCGGAGCAAGAGAAAAAGGAAGAATTCTACAGACAACTTCAGTCAACACTGGACAAGACGTCAGTTGGCGATATCAAATTCTAATGGGCGACATGAATGCCAACCTGGGAGCGGACAACACAGGAAGAGAACTAATCATGTGTCGAGAAGCGCTCGGTGAGGTGATGAACGAGAATGGAGAATTGTTTGCAGGATTCTGTGCATTCAGCGATTTGGTGATTGGAGTCAGGCACTGTGTTCAATCACAAAGATATCCACAAAGCCACATGGATTTCACCAGACACCAGGACACACTAAAAGTCAGATCGATTTCATCTCAATCTTAAGAAAATGTAGACGCAACCTACTTGATACAAGGTCAGGAAGAGGAGCATATGTAGGCTCAGACCACTCACTGTCTAGTGCAAGGAACCCTCCAAATCAAGTTGAAAGCCTTCAAGGAAGCTGGTGATAGACCTCAATTCAAGTACAACACTCGGAAACTGAAGGATGAAATTACAAAGGAAATCTTCACATCAGTCAGCCATCAAGACAAAATGGGAGATATCAAGGAACATTCCTGTAGAAACCTGTGTGGAAGAACATTGGAAGTCTTTGAAAGAGATGTGGAAAGAAACCTGCACAACCGTATTAGGAAGGAAGAAGAAGTAGAACAAGACAAGGAATGGATCTCAATGGATACATGGAAGCTGATAGAGGAGGGAGAGGAGGATGGTGAAACAGAAGATGAACAGGTGCAAGGATCCACAAGGAGAAGAGGAACTGAGTTCAATGTATAGAACACTACACGGGACAAAGAAGTGAATAAAAGTGAACGCAGAGACAAAAGACACTTCCACGACACAATGACAAGTGAAGCAGAACAGGCCTCAGGTAGGAGAGTCAGAGACTTGACAACATTGTATCAAATGACCAGGTTACCATCTGGGAAGCAATCAACGCAGATGAAACCAATAGAAGATGAAGAAGGAAATATAATTATGAAAGAAGAGAAACAAAGGAAACGATGAGCTGACCACTTCGAAAAGCTGCACTTTGTCCAGAAATACCACCTGCAGCCCGGCCACTGAACTACAAGTGAACATAAATCCTTCAACAAAAGTGGAAGTCCTGAACACCACAAAGTTACTGAAATGTGGGAAAGCAGCAGGACCAGATGGGATCCCACCAGAAGCACTGAGAACAGACGCAGAGACAACAGTGGACATGCTCACATCATTATTGCAGAAGGTGTGGAAAGAAGGAAGGAAGGGAAGGTACCCGCCGATTGATTAGAAGAAGGGTTACTTTGTCAAACTCCCAAAGAAGGGCGACCTAAGCGTTTGCAAGACCTGGCGCGGAATCACTCTCCTGTCCACCTGGAGCAAGCAAAATCTTAAGCCGCATCATCCTGGAGAGACTAAAGGATGCGCTAGATTCAAGACTACCACCGGAACAGGCTGGCAGGCAGGCTTCAGGAAGTACAAATCATGTGCGGACCAAATTGCAACGCTACACTAAGCATCATCATAGAACAGAGCATAGAATGGCAATCAGCTCTCTACCTCAACTTTATGGACTTTGAGAAGGCCTTGGACAGCGCCGACCGAGAGATAATTTGGAAACTGCTTCATTACTACGGAATACCGAAAAACTTTATCCACCTCATTCAACAACTATGTGAAGATGTCACATGTCAGGTAATTCACAATGGAAAGCTCGGTGATGCGTTTGAAGTGAAGTCAGACAGGAGTGAAACAAGGTTGCCTACTATTCCCCATGATATTCCTGATTGTGGTCAACTGGACTGGATCATGCAGCAAACAGTGACTAGCGAGAAGAGCGGGATACGCTGGCTGGACCGGAGAAAAGGTCCTTGAAGATCTGGATTTCGCCAATGACTTGTGCCTGATGTCACACAAACTTGAAGATCTATAGGCGAAAACTAACAAGTTGTCAGAAGAGGCAGGGCAGCGAAGACGGGATTTCAAGTGAATATAGAGACGTCAGAGGTGATGAAGATACGGCACCAACAACACCACAAATAACAACAAACTGCAATCACCATGAACGGGAGAAACTTAAGGGAAGTTGTCTCTTTCACCTTTCTAGGAAGCACTGTTTCAACAACAGAAGGTACAGACGGGGATTTCAAAGCATCCAGGATCGGAAAAGCAAGAGAGGCGTTCATTAGCCTGAAACCAGTGTGGAGATCTTCTGCACCCAGCATGTGGAACAAGATACGGATTTTCAACACCAACGCAAGTCAGTGCTTCTGTATGGTTCAGAGACTTGGCTTTTTAGGAAAGGGATTTCCAACAAACTACAGACATTCATCATCAACTGCTTACGCTCGTTACTGAAGATCAGATGGACTGGCAGAAAGAATAAGCAACAAGGAGCTCTGGGAACGAACCAACCAAGAACCTATCACGCAACAAATATGCAGAAGGAAGTAAAGGTGGACTGGGCATACACTGAGAAGGCCGACCGGGGACATCACCCGTCAGGCCAGGCCCTCGAGTGGAACCCCCACGGGAAGCGACGAGTTGGACGTCCGAGGGTGACATGGAGGAGATCGTGGGAGGAGGAAATGAGAGCTTGTGGGCTGTTGTGGAACCAGGTTGAAAAGATCTCAGAGAACAGAGTTCACTGGAGAGGTGCTACTGAAGCCCTATGTTCCACTAGGAACCCAAGGGACTAATAATAATAATAATCCTGTTTCATACCAACAACTTAATTACTCTACTGATTATTTGCATCTTACTTTCTAAAGCTTATTGTCTCCATGACTCACTTAAAATCTAGAAACTTTGTTCACCAAACCACCCACCTCTTGATGGGCTTTCAATTGGATTGGTAACCTGTGAATTACTGTAGTGGCAGAGACGAAGACCTAATTGAAAAAGAATATATTATATCAAAGTAACTGGTCCCCTTGATAAATTTAAACAGCGTAATCAGAAGACGAAGATTATCTGAAACATGTGATGTATTAGCGCTATCTATACATTTCGAACAATCTGATCACACATGGGCTTGTTGAACTATTTATATGAAAATTTACGGAAAAGGTCAATGAAGTTAATTGGAAACATAGGACTAGGAAGGGAGAGAAAAAAGAAAAAAAACCTACTCTTTGTATGAAAATTAAAATCAATACTACCAAGATAGGTTCAACGTGAGTACGAATTGTTTTTATATACATATAGGGGGTTTGAAATTACGGATACAAACAGTTAAGCACTCGGCTATGACCACTTTTATATAGTACGTTAAAGTCTGTTTTCATGTCTATCCTATGGTTAGTCTCTAGCATATGTTTAGCGATAGACGAGGATGGATGTTTGTCACCTGCACTTATCGGATCCGTTGAAGTCATTTGTTTTTGTAGCCACTTAGGTACATGTTCAACCTACCTTAACTGCATATCACGATTACTCCTCCCTATATATGTGTGTCCACACATACACGTAAATTGATAAACACAGTGGGATGTGATGTAATGTTGTTTCGATTTGTGCTGTAACACGGACTTGGTCTTCTCTACAATGATGACCTTGGCTGCATAACACGTTTTAGTTGGCCGATCTAAGTCTTTTCCTCACAACAAAGCTATGTGAATTACCTCTAAACGGTAATGAGATGTAGACATTTGTCTTAGCAGCGAAACACTATGTACTTTTCATTGGTACATAACTTTTGCACCGGTCGATAAATCTCAACGGGCATCCATTCTGTGTCAGTGTTGTCGTCAGTAAGTTGGTTTCTTCCTCCCTGGTTTCATTGGTGCAGATGTGGCTTTCGCCGTTGAATAAGCATCTAACTAAACCACGTTTATATTGGTAGTATTGATTTTAATTTTCATACAAAGAGTAGGTTTTTTTTCTTTTTTCTCTCCCTTCCTAGTCCTATGTTTCCAATTAACTTCATTGACCTTTTCCGTAAATTTTCATATAAATAGTTCAACAAGCCCATGTGTGATCAGATTGTTCGAAATGTATAGATAGCGCTAATACATCACATGTTTCAGATAATCTTCGTCTTCTGATCACTCTGTTTAAATATATTTTTTCCCTCGTTTGGTCTTTTTTCTAAATGTCTGAATGGAAATATTCAATGTACGGAAACGCTATATTTTCGAACAGTCTGTGAAAACGTCAATTAAGCAGTCCATACTTATGAAAAGGTAAGCTGCAATTCAAAAGTCTCAAGTTTAGATGATGGAAGCGTCTATCCTTCGCATTAAGCTATACATTTTTACTTATGCCAAAAACTGAAAGTTTGCTGTGAAATGATTCTCATCATAGCTGTAACAGTGTGGTTGATACGTTTCTTTCAACATGAATTTTTTTAGTGTTGAGCCTATGTTCGTAAGAGTTCATTACTAGTTGGTTCGGCTGTAGTAATAGTGGTCAAAACTTCATCAGACGTGACCGCTGTTCACTAATCTCTGAAAACTAAATCGAAGTTAGACTGCCTTGTAGTTTATTCTTTTTTGAGCCATTTCAATGAAAGAAATAAATTGTGTATTCTATTTATTTCAAATGAATTAGACAGTTAGTCAGTTCAATTCCACAATAAACATACTTTTGACTGATATAATAGGCCAACCGATTCAAGCTAAATTCAAAGCATATTCCATCTTTGTATAAAGAAGCTAGATTTTTGTTGCATCCATCAAATCAGATAATTTAATAATCACATTTGTCAAGTAGACCAATAGAAAAGACGACTAGAATTTTTTCGCTTAATATATGGATAAAGTTTTCTATTGGCAGTATCTGATTGGTTAATACTTTTTATACTATAAAAATGTATAGAAATGGATTGCTCGTGGAAATGCCCCATTTTATTTCATCATTATGGCAACTATACAAAGGAGGTATAAAATTCAGTCCTACAGTCGGATATAATTATGGGATATAAGCCTGAGAATATATCTGTGTGGGAAAGATATAACAATAGTGATCTTCTGTTGTTTAAAACATTTGCACCACAATTAACGATAGTTGAAAGAGCCAACTTTCCATTATGGGCTATTCTTGGATTCCCAGGAAGTTTATTTAGTATCATTGTATGGAGTAGTCGGCCTATGAGACGAGGAGGTAGTGCTGCTGCTGCAATCTATCAAGCTAGTCTTGGTGTTGTGGACCTATGCTTTTTTATTGTTCATCTGAATTGGTATTTACACGTTGCATGGCAACTTGGTGTACTTGACCGTCCGGTGATCTGTGAAATATTTTCTGTAGTAAACTACTTAATACAGTATTTGAGTCCAACATTGGCATTCACATTCACTTTGGAACGATACTTAGCCATATGTCATCCATTCCGTTCACAAAGGAGCATAATGCGTTCCACAAGCAGGAGTGCTCTTAAATTTATCGCCATTATGTTTGCATTCTGCTTAAGTACAGCTAGCGCACAAGCACTAGTCTATACTTATGATCATGGTGTGTGTACAACTAGACCATCTATAGAAGACCCAGAATCTACTGAATTCGCTTTATATACAAATTGGACTTTCATAACGGAGGCATTATTTTTTTTCTGTTTACCTATTACATGCCTCATTTTAAACATTCTAGTCATTCGCGTACTGCGAAAAAGCATAAAATCAAAGCAAAATGCTTTACTTGTAACACAAGTGAATGGTGTTCCAAATTCAAACTGCGAACGTAGTCAAACTGAAGAACCAATTAGCAAAGGAGTACGTTCAAGTACACTGACATTATTGTGTACATCATTTTACTTGATTGCTGCACATCTTTCAGTAGCAGTTACTGTACTAATCCACAAACTTCTACCGACTGGTGATGAATACCTAAGCGATGAACAAATTCGTAATGATCCCGGTTGGACAGCTTACTTTCGTTTCTTCACCATACGTGTTCTAATTGAATGCTTCGCAATGACACATTATGCAGCTAAATTTCCCATCTATTTAGCAACAAGTAAACAATTCCGTCAAGAATTTTGTCGAATATTTCGATGTCATTTTGGTAGCGAAGCATATTTACTGGCGGAAACTGATGCAGATATCGACTTAAGTGCACAATTATATAATGGAAGACGTTCGAATGCTTCATATAATAGTAAATATTCTTTAGGCACACTAACGAAGCAAAATTTTCCTCATAGAAAATGCAGAAGTTCTGCTTTACCATTTTCTTCTGTTACAAATGACAATTTACCACTAAGTAGAATTAGAAGACGTCCATCACCTGGTCTTAATCGAACAGTATTAGCTGCAAACGGGCAACGAGTAAGAGTTAAATCCAACCTTCATCTTAGTAGTTAATAGATACATGTGTATATGAAAATTGAAAAAAATGTGAAGGAAGCATAGTGAACTCATTCATTCATTCAACTGCTGATATGACCTGTTTATTATTATCGCTGAAGCAACCATCTTTATGTTTTTATAACTAATCGTTTGAAAGAAATTGGATACAATAATGGATACTTTACGTCTTTTTTACAATGTCTCATGCCAAAAATCAACCATGACAAGTATGAAATGAATGTTTTTTCTGTGTATACTGTCGTATGATTCACGATTAAGAGTAAATACTAATGTATATATATATATTTCTTGATGAAACATAATGCTATCAGTGATAAATTTTTGTACCACCTTATTAAAAAATACAACACGTGGCAGTAACATGATGTTAGTTGTTGTTTTGTAATAACAAAACAAATATCAACTCCTCACTTATTTTGTTTGTTGAAGACGAGCATGAGTGCATGTTGTCTCTCTGATGCAAATAATCAGAAGTTAGTACATAATTAGTCAAGATACACCATGCTATTCCATGAGATGCTGAATTGTTCCAAAAGTTGTATTCTTCAATTACTTAGACAGTCAATGAAGAAATAAAGATATCATTCTGGTCCTCCTTCGTTTTATCATCATCATGAAAAACAACAAAATTGTATGTTTCATTCAAAGTGTATTTAAAAATATAGAATAATGTATATTCATGAAAATCACATCATTCCTTCAGCATTTCTGCTTATTATTAAAATTACGATGACAGATAAAAGTCTGTTTTTGTTAATATGACAAAAAAAATAAGGGTAAGCTAAAAGTCTGGTCATTGTGTACAGAATAACCGATGCCTACAAATAACAAGGTAATCAGCTGGAAATTTAATGACGTTAACACTTATCAGTTATGCTTTATGCAGCACTGACAGAAATTATTATTTTAGTTTTTGCACTAAGGCTTCGTGTAACTGGAATATTGAAATAACTTGCAGCATTATTCTGTGGTCGTTGTTAGATGTTTAAAAGCCGATATAGGCTTAAGGAATTTTCGTTTTAACAGTCATTGAAATGGTGTAATCTAGAAATACTTATAATTAAACTGTTATCGTCTATAACGTTGGTGAATTTTAGTTACCTTGAATGCCATTTTATGAAATTATTTGACAGAATTCAAAAATATTCAACTCTTTTGGTATTCTCCAGAAGTAATATCTACATTTTATCAAAAAAATATTTCGTGGGATCAAAGATGCTTTTGTTTCACCAGTGTAGACGTGTAATTATCAACGCATTTTTTTCTTACGTAAATAATGAAATCCAATTGTATGTATCTAATTGGCTAGAATGAGAGCTGAAAAGAGAAATGGTACAGTTTCTGGTAAAAACTTTCAAGTTTTCACGAATGAAACTTCAGTTGATAATGCACCACAATACAGATTTTAGTAGTAATTAGACTGTATGCGAAGAATTAAGCCTATGAGTGCCTCAGTCAAAAATGAGTACCTGAGACACAGCTTAATTGTTGAAGCACTAGGTGGCTGACTAGGATACTAATGGCCTACATTATACAGACAAAGAGGGTTTTCCTTAGAAGCGAGTAATGATATTTTACAAATCCTTCAGATATCAAATTTGCTTCTCTCAGTTAAGTTTGTGTCTTTATGCAAAAATATGTGTAGCAGAGAAAGCCGATGATGCTTTATGGATGTACGCTTTTCATGGAATGTTGATTAATTGTTGAGTTAGCGAAATGCTTTATGTCAGTAAATTAAGGATTGAAGGAAGCGTAACGTATTCCTAATCATCCCAATGAGTCTGAATATATATATATATATATATATATATATATATATATATATATATATATATATATATATATATATATATAGCAATAATATACAAGATTTTTAAAGTTTTTACTCACTTGTTAGCGTGCGTTTGTTAAAGTGCTTTGGTTTGAAGTTTATCAGATATATAAATTAGATATTGTATAAAATGAAACTGTTCTTCACTCACAGAAGTGTTCAGTAGAACTACATCAAGGTAGTAAGCCGATTTTTCGTTTCTCTTGATAGCATTTTCCCAATAACTCAAGTTTTGAATTATTCCCCTAGCTACTTAGAGTCCTCATTTCTGAAAAAGAGACCTGGTAATAAATCTATGACTATGATTTTACTTCAGATTTTAAGTTTGTTTTTACGTTACTGCATCGGTCGAAATACTTGGGTTCCTTTTATCCACTCATACTGATGAAAGATACCATCCTCATCTTAACTGCAACCCTTTATACACTGATTGGTCACTGAAGAGTTGCCACTTTCGTGTTATCTAGTAGTGTTTAGCGAATTCAACTAATCATTTTTCAGTCTGATTCCCGAGCTAGGAGACTAGTCATTTGATTGCACTTTGGTGGATTTCAGTTGGTTGCAGGCAGCCAACAGAAAGCCCTACTCGAATTCTGTTTTGTGAGTGTTAGCAATCACCTTTAAGCCTTATCCGAACAGTCAGTAGAAATTTGAAACCACTTCATTGGGTGCTACAGTCAGAAGTGTCATCAATGAGCTGTTCGGATTGTGGCTGATCTGCAGGACTGGGTTAAGTTCACTGACTGGCCGGTTAGTGCACTTATACCGATTGCAAGAACAATTTAGCATGCAATGCTTTCACAGAATTAGCAGCAGCAGCGGAAGGTAGAAAGTTAAATACCGATCCTCATAAAGGTGTTGATAGTTTGGTGTGATGGAATAAGTTACCTATTAAATAGCAATGTATAATTATATTCCATATTAGATAAAAAAATAGAGTTAGATCCTTCTCAATAGTCAATTTTCCTTTACTTTCCTAAATACTACATCCCTCTAAAACAATTGATGTTGGAAATCATACAAAACGGTACTATATTTAGGTAGACATTTTAACCTACATAACCACTCAAAGGGAAACGCGTTAGACTTAAATATCCTACAGATCCAGTAGAGCGAAATAATCTAATCTGTCAAGCACTGCATAATGATTATGAGGTCAAGTACATAGTTTAAAATAGCTGTTCAGGTAAAATTGAATGCTGAAACACAAAAGTTTATCAAAATACAGAATATTGGACCTTACTAGAATAAGTTATTCAGACAAACGTTTGGTTAATGCCATATATACGGTGACTTATAATCACTTTGAGAAATTAAGTAAGGTGACTACTCGTTAATTTATTATATCTACGTGTAAGGTGAAATTGGTTGACGAATCTTCGTTCTTCGATACAGCACTTTATGCATACAACAAGAATGAATTTATACCCATCACAGACATCAGTGAATGTTTACTACCGACGGAAGTAAAAGATAAAGGGCTTCTTCGAGAAAAAAGGAGAAGTTTAAAAGTTATGTGATTACCCTGATATGGTATGAAGCAATGATTTGTGCTGAAAATACCATCTAGGTAAATAATACAGTATAACTGTGTGCTATACTAAACAAACTAGTCTAAAATGGAGTTATGCTCCTACATTTTGTCCATATTCTACTCTTACACTAAACTTTATTATTTATGTTACATTGCAGTGGGATAATCGAAATGCTTTTATTAGTACCGTATGAAACACGATGCTTTGTAAGAGTTGACGTATGAGAATCACACTGAAAACGGATATAGTTAATCGACTATTTTACGCCATCATAAGCTTACTTCTGTAATCATGTTAGAATGTGATGAATTGTTCGATTTCATAGTAATCAGAAACCAGCAGATATAGGAATAATTAAAATAGATTTCGCGAACCGGTTAAATATCGGTTCCTGAGTAAAGCTTTCCCCAGGTTACTCCATTTTTCGCAAAACCATTTGAATAAAAAATAATCCAGCATATGAACACTACCTTTGTTGAAATGAAAGTTTAAATATTGTTTGGGAAATCAGTGATTTATTAGGTCAGTTCATCCAGAAGATGGATAGCAAACAAGTTATAATAACACTTTACAAGAAGTGAAATCCCGGTTCAGATTTTCAGCACGATATTTTAACAGATATGTTCAACTAAAATATTCACGTCATGTAGTTTGGTTGCATGATGTTGTACTGTCAATTTATTATAATGACAACTTCAGTAAAAGAGCTATTCAGAGGCATTCAAGTTCAACAGTTTGCAACTTAGTAATTAGACTCTGTGAGATAAAACTCTTTGAACAGCTAGTTTTCGTAAAGAAATGATCATTTAAGCAGAAAAATAACTTTGGTCTCACCGGGATTCAAACCAACAGTATCACATTGACGTTCGTAAGGGATTAAAATTCTTTCCAGGCTTAATCCAGTTAAAGTCTTTTACTATTTGCTCATGAGGTGTACAATATGGTGGGTTAATAAGGGTATAAGTGAAATTCGGGCAATGTATCCTAGCATATTTTCTACACGGTATACGATTAGAAAACGTATTTTGAAGTATTTTCTTTCTTTGATGTAATTCTGATCAAAGACAGTATTTAAGAGGGTCAACATTCAAGGTAGTACAACGTTTACTTCGGTTACTTAGATAATGGCTTCATAATGAGCTTCTTTGAAATTCTGATTGAAAGTCCTTTCATAGATGGTTGATTTCCAGTACCTAGGATGAAGGTTCAAATCCATACTGTTTTTATTAATCAACACCATAATTCAGTACTTTCGTAGTCAGTTAAGTCTTATGTTGTTTTGATGAATGTTTTACTGCAACAAAACATGAAGTGAATTGCAAGTTACCTTTTTTAGCTAACTATAAATTTAATGCTGGAAAACTTATTTTGAATTCAACAAATGAGTGTAGTATTATTGTTAGTTTAATGTCTAAGAAATTTATTGCTAGAAAATGTTGGCAATTCTTTCTTTTTTTACAAAAATAATATCATTAGTTTTAATTAAATGCTTTCCAGTTGCACATAATTTTATTGGAATGATTTTAGTGTGAGCATCGTAGCATTATAGAGCCAGTATATTATAGATAAAAATAGTGTATAAAAACCAGAATACATAGATTGTTTCATAATTTATTCGGTATTGTACCTGCACATGTTACACTTACTAAACAGTTAGTAAAAACTCCAGTGTTTATGATAATCTCCACTCACATTAACTGATAAAAGGCTTTACGAGTAACTCACCTTATCTCGTAGTTTGCAATCAAACGTGATGTTTCGAATGAATAATTGATCTGATATCGGGTACACGTTGAAAGTTGCTACTTTTCTATGTATCTGAGTGTCATACTTGTCACTACTCGTAGGAAGAATGTGGTGAAGACCTAGAGAAGATACTTGTTTCCTTGAAAGATTCAGATCTGCTCCACTGAAAAACATCAGTTGTTCTAGTAGCAGAATGGATGACATATTCTATCTGTTGTAGTTTTTTATTCACGTTTGGAATGCAACGAAAAATTTATTTTATATTACATTTTTTTGTTTTCTGATACTGATTGATGATTAAGAGGAAAAACAAACATTTAGGTAGCAGCAGGATTCAAACCACTAGCCTGCGGGTTACCGGCCTGATACTCTTCAAACTGAGGTATGAGGTACAACTGCCTACCATACATTGACTTCACTCTGATCATAGAGGATTTTAGAGATGAGGAATCCTATCTAGGCAGCCAATGGGATGAGTGAATGGCCAGTTGTGCATCAGGGGTTCAAATGAAAAAAAACCTCGGTGACTAAAGTAAAGTTATGACCATATCAGCAACTGGATGTCATAACTCAGTCGGAAAAGGCACTAGGTCAGTGATCTGGAGCCCACTGATTCAAGTCCTGCCGCAACCAAGGTTTTCACTTCCCTTTTAATCATCGCCTAGTACCAAGGCCATCTCTTTGTATAATTATCAATTTTAAACATTTTATTTAACGTCAGGTGTTTTCAGTTACTTCGAAGTTAGTGACTCACTTCGATATTGATCGTTAAGGTTTCCGTCTTGGAAGCTGGGACTGAACCTTCTCAAGACTCCTTATGAACCTGAATATGAAAGGTGTCAAGTAAACAGAATATTGACCAATGGCCTTCGATTTATTAACTTCAAATATTTAATATTGAACAAATATTTTATGTAAACTAGTTAAGTAGTCACGCTTAAAATGCATTCGGCAAACTTCTACGACCAAGTTGAAATATACAGATCTATAAATTCATAGCTAGTGAGCATTTTGTGTGTGACATGCTTCTGTTTCAACAGACTAATGTAAGATATCATAAAACGGGGATCGATAACATCACTGTAAATTTCAAGGGATCAGATGCATCAAGTTGTAATGGAATCATAGTCAACTAGAAGTGAACTAATTCTCTATGACTAAAACTGCTGAGAAAATGAAGAAGCGTTGTGTGATGAACCATTGTTACATTATTGACGATCATATAAATTCGGCTGAAAACCTGAACCCCGGCTGGATTTAAGTCACTTCTCATCATCTAGGTACTCCATAAGTTTTGTTTGTTATACTTTAGTAGACTGAATGTCTACAAAAATGAAATTCACCGCATTCTATACCTGCACTTATCATCTATGGAATTACGTTGAAGTTAGGTTCATGACATCACTATGACGTTTGATTAAAGTTATGCTATCGACTAATAATCTCCCTAAACAATATAATAACTACATTCAGACGCCTACAATTTCACATTCTTAGCTAAAAATCTATCGCAAGGTAGTAGAACTTGGACACAAGCTGTGTCTAGTTGAATTTGGTAACCCCCCCCCCCAGTAAACAATCATTGTACCTAATCTAGTCCTACAAGAAGCCGATTGTGGCTTAAATACTTTAGTAATAGCGTCTTCGACTGTAAAACAGGGTGACATGGTTCTACCGTTCAGCGGGACACCAGTTTGGTCCAGGTTGCAGATACACCTTGAGGACAAGTGACGAAAAGCACAAAACGTAAGTCCAAAGCTTCCTGTTAACTACTTCCATCCAATTAACAAAAATCTATATTTTTTATAAATGTCGTAAGCCATGTCGTATCATACATTGAAGACGTTTTGAACATATCTGTGAATTTGGAAGTTATTGACTTCCTGGATAATTATTGGGCTGCCAGTAGTAATGAAAAGAAAATGATGCCAGATGGTGAAAGCCTTCGGGAAGCCAATTGGCCGATGTGTCTCCACTCTCTCGATGAAAGCGAAAGTAAACGTGGGGACATGGAATGTCCGCACTATGTTTGAACCTAGCTGGTAAGGCAGCCCAGATTGCAAAAGAGATGAGAAGGTAACACATTGAAGTGCTTGGAATTTGCGAAAGCAGATGGAATGGGAGTGGACTCTCCAAACTGTCAACTGGAGAATCAATCATCTACTCCGATATTGTCACCCAGACGACAACCACGAGCACACTGAGTTCTGGAGTGGCTATCATGATATCCCCAACAGCATCGAAGGCTCTCATGCAGTGGGAACCAATCTCCTCCAGCATCAGGATCATGACAGCAAGATTCAACTCAAAAGGAAGGAAAGTCACACTCATACAACGCTACGCTGTGCACCTACAAATAATGCGGAGCAAGAGAAAAAGGAAGAATTCTACAGACAACTTCAGTCAACACTGGACAAGACGTCAGTTGGCGATATCAAAATTTTAATGGGCGACATGAATGCCAACCTGGGAGCGGACAACACAGGAAGAGAACTAACCATGGGTCGAGAAGCGCTCGGTGAAGTGATGAACGAGAATGGATAATTGTTTGCAGGATTCTGTGCATTCAGCGATTTGGTGATTGGAGTCAGGCAGTGTGTTCAAGCACAAAGATATCCACAAAGCCACATGGATTTCACCAGACACCAGGACACACTAAAAGTCAGATCGATTTCATCTCAATCTTAAGAAAATGTAGACGCAACCTACTTGACACAAGGTCAAGAAGAGGAGCAGATGTAGGTTCAGATCACTCACTGTCTAGTGCAAGGAACCCTCCAAATCAAGTTGAAAGCCTTCAAGGAAGGTGGTGATAGACCGCAGTCCAAGTACAACACTCGGAAGCTGAAGGACGAAACTAGAAACGAGATCTTCAAGCAGCCATCAAGACAAAATGGGAGATATCGAGGAACATCCCTGAAGAAACCTGTGTGGAAGAACACTGGAAGTCTTTGAAAGCTATGTGGAAAGAAACCTGCACAGCCGTATTAGGAAGGAAGAAGAAGTAGAACAAGACAAGGAATGGATCTCAATGGATACATGGAAGGTGATGGAGCAGAGAGAGGAGGATGGTGAAACAGAAGATGAACAAGTGCAAAGATCCACAAGGAGAAGAGGAACTGAGTTCAATGTATAGAACACTACACGGGACAAAGAAGTTAATAAGAGTGATCGCAAAGACAAAAGACACTTCCACGACACAATATTAAGTGAAGCAGAACAGGCTGCAGGTAGGAGAGTCAGAGACCTGACAACATTATATCAAATGACCAGGTTGCTATCTTGGAAGAGATCAACACATATGAAACCAATAGAAGATGAAGAAGGAAATCTAATTACGAAAGAAGAGAAACAAAGGAAACAATGGGCCGACCACTTCGTAAAGCTCTTGAGTCGACCACCACCTGCACTTCATCCAGAAATACCACCTGCAGCCCGGCCACTGAACTACAAGTGAACATAAATCCTTCACTTGTGCCTGATGTCACACAAACTTAAAGATCTACAGGCGAAAACTAACAAGTTGTCAGAAGAGGTGGGGCAGGGCAGCGAAGACGGGACTTCAAGTGAATATAGAGAAGACAGAAGTGATGAAGATACCGCACCACCACCATCAACAACAACAACAAACTCCAATCACCATCAACGGGAGAAACTTAAAGGAAGTAACCTCCTTCACTTATCTAGGAGGCACTGTCTCAACTACAGGTGGGACAGACGAGGATGTCAAAGTCAGAATCGGAAAAGCAAGAGAGGCGTTCATTAGCCTGAAACCAGTGTGGAGATCTGCTTCACTGCACTCAGCATGTGGAACAAGATACGGATTTTCAACACCAACATCAAGTCAGTGCTTCTGTATGTTTGAGAGACTTGGCTTGTTAGGAAAGGGATTTCCAATAAACTACAGACATTCATCAACAACTGCCTATGCTGGCTGGTTACTGAAGATCAGATGGCCAGAATAATAAGAATAAGCAACAAGGAACTCACTCTGGTCTGGGAACGAACCAACCAAGGAGCTATCGCTCAACAAATATGCGGTGGAAGGAAGTGTAGATGGATTGGGCATGCACTGAGAAGGCCGACTGGGGACATCACGCGTCAGGCCAGGCACTCGAGTGGAACCCCGATGGGAAGCGACGAGTTGGTCGTCCGAGTTGAGGGTGACATGGAGGAGATCGTGTGGGGAGGAAATGAGAGCTTGTGGGCTGTCTTGGAGCCAGGTTGAAAAGATTTCAGAGGACAGAGTTCACTGGAGACGTGCTACTGAAGCCCTATGTTCCACTAGGAACCCAAGGGACTAATAATATAGTAATAGTAATTGTAATACGAAATGAAGCTTTGTTACATACTGATTGAAAACAACCGTGTGTTTTGAAATACATAAATGGAACTGGTATTGGGTCTTAGTGATGACACACTGAGTGAACGAAAGTATGATTTAAACTCTTCAGCGAGATGGCTAAGAGAGTACGATCCACGACAGATAACACTTACCTTAACCCGCTGACATATGTTATTTTTAACGGTGTGCAATGCAGCGCGTGGTCAACTACCTTGGACTATTCTCAAGATGATACATCTAGTCAAGAGTTTAATTTTATAAACCGCACGTACTTGTTCCTCTTGGAAACAATCATTCTTACGTATGTCTTTTTGTACACATATTCTGTTTTATGAAAATGAAGGGAAAAAGAATAACAGTTGTGGCAAAATGAGAAATCCATTTTACTGCTTCACTTTCCCCTCAGCTGCTTGCAACCTGAAGCATATGAATATTGTATGGCGAGAAAATATAAATAAACATTCAGCAGGGAATTGAAGTTATCTAAAAGGAAGAAGTATGGCGAAGCATAAAATGTATTTCGCCTTCAGAAATTATTCTTGATGGATCAGAGAGATAAAATGAAACCTTGTTATTCTATTTCAGTTGCGGTTATTTCTCTAACAAAATGACATAACTCCACTAAGCATTCAGTGATGTTGTTTATCTGATGGACAGAATTCAACATGCTAAAATGTTTTTGTTTTCAGTCTCTTATCGCATAGGATTCTATCTAACCCTGACAGAAGATTTGTTTCCATCTCCAAATAAACTAAGCAGTGCCAGTTATGCCTGTTGCATACACAAGTAGAAACCTATCAAATATATGATGTACAAAGATGATATAAGCATTAGATTTATTGCATTTTGCACCCAGTGGACAAAAACTTAATCGGCAAATGTTGAGCCAGAAAGAAAATCAGTCTGTATGTTAGCAATAGAAGAATAGAATACAAGTCAGAGGTTTTATTCGGTTTTACATACAAAGCTGTATACCAACTTATTTGTATGTAAGATCATGACACTACCAACTGATCGTCAGAATTTAGTTACATGAGATGGATCTTGATTGCATGACCAAGAAGTTTTGAACTGAATTTTCCAAGTTCTTAGGTTATAGATTCGTTTTAAATCATAAGCTTTCATTTCTCATTTGCATCTTGGATATGTTTTTTAACAAGCGAATTTCGTTCGCTTCATTTAAGATTATGACTTGTTTTAAATTTCCTAAAATTAGACCACCATTCTTTAGGTATATTGGATATTTTTTGTACGTATTCATTTGTATTTTCAATGTGATGTTATCATAAGTAAACAGCTTGTTGTTTCGGTTAGGAAAATAAAATTAACGCCATCTAGTGTAATACGTTCTCAGATATTTGAATCACGTTAATGTGCTGTAACTTACACAGTAGGCTACTCAACGTTTTATTCTATTATAAACAAAACAAACGTAATTAGCATAATTGGCGCATAAACAGCTTTTGAGAACTTTTTCACTTACTTCTTCTCTTCACTAGCGATTAAAACAAGCTTGTGAAAATTTATTCATTTATATGACCGAAAAACAATTAATTTTCTTGATATCGACTCATATTCTATAAAAAAAATCCTGAAATCTGAAGCATGACGAGTAGACAACCATTTCCGCTACTTCAAGATTCTTAATTATTCTTGTTCAAAATGGAATACAGTGCCAACCAAAGATTTCAAGCATTGAAATTATAAATCTACTCTTAATCCTTAATGTAAGAGATAAACGTTCAAGAAATAAACATTTATGTTGTTGCTGTTTACTTAGTGGCTATCGGTAGAATCCAGGGCATGTATTACTTCCTATTTAGGACTCGTCATCTGGATATAACTACATCTTAGTGAGTGATGAAGTGCTCACCGCTCGAAAAATTAAAACGGTATCCTCTAGGCTAGCATAAAACGAGTGCCATTTCTTGTGAAACGAATATCAGTTGGTACTTACAAATAAATATTTAAAAATCTCATTTTGGTTTATTTGGAACAGCCTTATTCTTCATGAATGTAGTCACATCTCTCTGGTAAAGTACAGCACGTGAGGGTATCAGAGCATATTCAAATTGCTTAAAACGCTATGAATCCTTGAAACTAATATCATTCCAACAACAAATCATTTCACCTTAAACTGGAGCATATACTCATGTTTTGTTTTCCATTTCTACTCAATATACAGTTTTCAGAGTTGTTTAACCTATCAGCTGAATGTGACGAAGCTGGAGAATTTTGATAAGTCGATAATAAACAACACTTCAGCTTTCTGACTGATTCACAGCACTTAGTCATATCACTGTAAATGAATTCTGTATGATAAAAATGCATATAAATTACCAAATGTTATAGTTATCTATTCAACACTCACTGTGATGGGTGAAAATAATATCTTGTGACATCTTGCATGTGATTAATGGAATGCGTAAAATAAACTTGATGTGATAACTTTACAGTATGCCTATGTGATCTTTGCCAAAATATTGATAGTTATTTCAAAGAAAATCTAATAACTATCATTATTGTTAGTTTTGAATGAAACGTTTTGAGCATACGTTGATTCCTCTATGGCTCACTAAACTTTAAATCTGCCTAATCAGATTATTACTTGCAAATTCCTGTGGTTGATTTTTCTGAGGGTGGTGTACTCGATATTGTTAGTGCGAACAATTCATCGTGTAGAGTTTAAGTTGGTAGGTGATGAGGTGTGTCTTAGAGGGAACATTATAACCCATCCGTAAGCCGATATCCAGATAACGTGTTCCAAATATTATGAAAATGCATTTGGATTATGGGCTCTGGTTACTATCTGTCATTGGTATTTGAAGAGTATTTCACTGAAATTCATAATGATGGATAAGAATTACATTCAAAATATCCAATGAATTCGGATTCATTTAAGCAGAGATCATCAAATTTGAAATTAAGAACAAATGCTAATCAATGATACCTGGTGTCGATTGCGCTACCAAGTTTTCGCTCAAAACTCGAGAAACAGTAAACCCTAGATTCCGTTACAGTAGGTAGCTTGTCGGTTAAGTATCCACCATAACACCTGGAGGTCCTTTTCATAATCCCTTATGAATTTGTTGGTGCTGCTGACTGGTTCTAAACTGGGGTTCAATGATCTCAATGGTTGGCCGGCTGATATCAGTCCATGGTGTAAACTGAAATGAAAATCTTTTTGAAAAAATAGAGATCACCGAATAGGAATGAAGAGTAAAATATTTTTAAGGGGATACTTAGTGATTTCATCGTATAAAATAATCTATCGCAGTAAAGTAGCGAACGTTATGTTTTCCAGTCATATGTAAATCATATTCAATCGAGAATATCTTGAGTGTACTCATCAGTCTTGAACATTCGATATTTCTATTCAGTGTATGAGTAATGGAGTGGTTTATGTCAATCTTCAAACATGAATACCACATGTACCACTGAATTACATAACCCGTTTGGCAGGTACCCATTCCGTCTAGCGTTTCATATATTTCCAAAAATGTACGGTTTAGCAAATAACTTCGTTGTTGAGAACATTTTTTGCTGTAAAAGTCTTTTTTATTTAGTTCATATGATCAACCGGGTGCATCCCACTGTTTACGTCACAGATATTAATACTGAGCTATAATTAGGTCTCAAAGGCATACGTCAAGTGAATTCAACCATACCAACTTAAAACTGCTTCTGTTTCAAAATTACTAAACCTGGACTAGAAAAACATTTAACCAAGGTAACTGATATGAATACGTTTCTTATGTTCTCTTTTTAAATTTCATTTATTTTCCTCTTTTGTATGTCTGGAAACGAAACGTTCTAACATGCAACCAATATAATGACAATATGATACTCAGGTCTACCCACCAAGATGACAGCAAATAAAAAATATAGGTCCACGTAGATGACAGCGTCATAAAGATGTGTCGGCTGCCTTTCAAACAAGGTCATAAATAGATAAGTACGATAACTTCCTGCTGAAACTGAGTGGGATGTGCAAATTAGTTCTGTCCAACATCCATAAGTCATAGGTAATAGCTAGTTTATGGTTCACATTACAACGATTATCAACAGAGATTGCGCATGATACCACATCTTAGAACTCTCAAGCGAATCTGATCTTCATAATGTGATGAATATTTCTGAAATATGTGTAATATATCTATCAGTTTTTCCCTACGATTAGAGTGCAAGTTCGACAATATTCTATGAGGCAGTAAACCAACAGCTTCACACTGAATAAAAACAGTTCGTATTGTCTAGGCGATACATATTGTTTTTATATGTAGTTTATTCAGACAGAAAAGATTATCATATTTCTGCAGATAGATGAAGTGATAATTAAGTTGACAATACCAATGCCAAACTGGCTTGTTTTACTCTAAGTTGTGTGTTAATAATTGAGCAGAAAACAAAGTCTACATGGAGTGAACAGTTTCAACTTAATTTATCACATAAATCCATTGGAAACTAATGACCATCGATAAAATGATCAATTATTTGTGAAGTTGCTTTCATAATAAGGAGTAACCACTCATTGTTAAAATTCTTGTGACCAAATTTAGTCTTTGAAGTCGCAAGTTCTGAGATAGAAGTTATGTAAGATTTCCCGTCATACAAAGATGGAAAACAATTCTGTCTCCTGTGACAAATAAAACTTTTCATCAAAGGTAATCAACAGGAGGCTTAAGGTATAGCTTTGTAGCATATCAGCATTCGTCAGTAAGGAGCATCTGCAGCATGAAGAGAACTTAAGTCTTATTTAAAACTCAAATTTTCATTGTCCGTTGTTTTATGCAGAGACTGTACGTGTTTAGTGAGTTCTGCTGATCATTTTCTGAATTGGTCACCAAGATACCAGCCTCAAACTCAGAAGTTATTAGCTGAAAGTCCTGCTCATTTTCAGCTTCATTCATGTTAGAAACTGTCAGTAAGGTATAAGTGGAAATAACAGTCACTGAGAGAATTTAAACCACGTCATACATTGCTGTAGTTGAAGCTGTTACTGTTGCGCCATATCAGCCATGACTGACCTGTAGGACTTAGTTGGATGAAGTGGGAGAGGAAAGGTATGAAATATCAAAGAATTCTTAGAAGCTTGATATTCAGATCAGTCAGTAATTAAAACAGGTATAGAAGTAGACCGAATCTATCGACCTATAGGAAAAATGATAAACGATAAGCAGGTCAAAGGAGAAGCAGAGGAACAACCAACGGGAAAATCTATATATATTCAATGACACGACAACCGAAGGAAACAACCAATCACAGACCACTTCATCAGAGCAAGTTCCTGAATCACTTACGGAGAGGTATTGACAACTTGCTTTACACTGAAGTTAATGCTGATGATGTGGTCTAGAAAGACGATAAGAGCTTCACGATTAAATAGCCCAGCTCAGAGAACACAATACAACCAAGAGTTATATAGTTCTTGTTGTCCAATTCCAAGTTTTGAGGAAACTGCATCGGCCATTTATTAGCGTGCCTATCCATCGCTTTCTGATTTCTAATGAAACAAATGTTAAGTCAGGACCATATATGCACATTTCTGACAAGCAAGAAAGTTTATCAAGGATGTCTTCCTGTTAAATACCTAAAGCCACATAACATCCGCCATTGTGCACCATGATGATCAGTGATCTTCCAAGTTTTGTGACCACATTGTAAATTGATCAATAGGATGTAGTCAGCAATTAGGATTAGACAAGATGCAATTGTTTACCCTGTAGTCGCCAATCAACGCATACTTCAGTGTTTGTACATGGATATTTTTATCAGGGAGTAAGTAGAGAGTATTTTCCATGCTCATAAACTGTGTCCCCTACTTAAAGGGGTAGGTCTTAAACAAATCTGAAGTCTGCTAAGAAAAACGTTTAGACCCATAAGTGAAACATGTGAAATCTGTTGTATAATGAAACTGGTAGTAGTGTATGCAGTAACCCGTTTATGTCTGAAAAGATTATTTCGGAAAATAAATTATCAAGTCATTATGAATATTACACGAACAGGTTGATATTAACAGATTCAAAACGCTGAGTATGTTAATGAAGTAATGCGAAAGTAGCGTCTAAAAACTGTAAGTGATTCCATGTCCGAAAGACAAGGAATACTTATTAAGACAGAAGACAATAAGCATTAACTGATTTACTGTTCACTGAGAGAATCAACAGACTCAAAGCATGTTGTATTTATGGCTTTACTTAGTACACTCGTAAATTAAAAGAATAAAGACCTCAGAAAACAATATATTATTTATCAGTAGTGTGAGGTACAAAAAATGTAGAATCGCATTTCAATAAGCAAGTAGTGTATGCCACTAATCATGAAAACGCGACTGTTTACATGAGTTGGTCTGAGGTACGCAACCGATGTAGTTTGACCCGAGGTTTTTTGTAGTGATTACATTTTACCTATCACGAAGTTCAATGTGGACACGAAGAGAAGAGACACAATACTGCGGTGCATTTTGTTTTGATGTTAGATAATGGGCAGCAGAAGCTTGAATACCACACTCTCAGTCAGCAACAAAGCGCATCTCCATACATAAGTCAATCGTAGCATGAGTAGTCTAGTCGCAAGTCCTCGGTCTTCTTCGTCGCCAAACAGTGCAGGTTCGGAACTAGGATGGTACGCTATCCCCTCATAATTTCAGACTCACTTCACTGATGGGTACCAATAGGCACGATAACTAATTTCCTGACCTCATTTTAGTTTTATTCCCTCATTTAATGGGGAAAGGGATAATGACTTATTTATGGTGACACGAAGAGTTCATAGAGGAGCAACAGTTTGAACCACCTATAAGCAACTTAATGTAAACTAGTGAAATACCAAACTCTTGAATGACGTCATACTGTCTAATAACGCCTGTTCACCAATAAAGTTATTACGTAGTGAGGCATAAAGTAGAATCTGTGCCATCGTTTATGTGGCGGTTTAGAGAAACGTCACGGTTTTGTTCCATTGCTTAATAAAATTTTGTAATACACTTTTGGGCACGAAACATCTTCGGATCATGATAATCGTATTTCATTTAAGAAAAATAATCTTATTCATCTTGACAAAAAAAGAGTTTAGTTTGAGCTCAGCATTAATAATCTGTAGTGTAGAACTTGATTTATTATCAAAATCAATAGCATACAATTAAAATAAAGGACAGTTGGATAATTATCAGATTAACAGATAATGAATCTCTTGATATAGGAATGAAATAACCACCTGTTAGCAAAATATGTACACAAGATAAAATCAGTATCTAGATGCTTATGTCAATTAAAAAGGTGATTTTAAGTTGTTCTCCCACAGGAAAACTTGTTTCTAGTCCATTATTTATAATATTTAAAATAGATAAAGTTAGGATATGCTATTATATGTTAGGAGAACCTATAAACTTCATCCAAATTGTGTTTTAATGTTTTACCTTTGTTTGCATCTCAGTTGATGGTGGGACAAAAATCAGGACATTCTTTTAATAATTACTAATGCTCACAATGAGGATAAAATGCTGGTGTTATCACGGTATTTAAGTCACGTTATGTCAATCAAACATTAGCTGACGAGATATACTCATTTATTCATGAATAAGAAGAATAAGATTTTTTATCAGCGAAAGTTTCCAGCTGCACAGTAGTCTATATAATTGGAAAAATGTCAGATAAATGCACCAGAAAGTTTTTCAGTCAGTACAAAGTTGATAAAGCTGATGGTGGTGGTGATGGAGAAGAAGGAGGGTTGATTCAGTCAAATGAAATGTAAAAGGAATCATTGAAAAAGCAAGAACTGCTTTCAGTAGGATAAATGAGTCAAGTGCTGTCAAAGAAGTGCCAATGATAATAAACAAAGTGAAATATCCAGAGCAAGGAAAAAGGAAATTAACAAACAAAGAGCTTCTAGACATACTTTGGTAATAATGAGTGCTGAACCTAAGATTTGTAAATACGTTTTCCTCAGACTACTTCTAAAAATACTGCGTTCTTAGTATTACAGTTGTTTTTCACTGAATTATAACCAATAAAGTATGCAGTTCTCAACCTTTGGTAGAAATCGACAAGTTGAGTGACATAAATTACTTGCTGAATTACATAATAATAGTGCAGTGACCAGTGTTAGACATTTTCTATCCACTAGATAGTTGCATTTAGGTTACTTGTATCCTGATTTGTACTGATCAGTCTCCAAAAACTGAAGGAAAGTCGTGGTATATCAGAAATCGTAATCGGTTCTCATGATGTAATAGTAGGATAGACTATCTCAAAGCCATTTTGAGTAAATTAACTCTTCTGACTGAGATACTGTCTATCAAGATGATCAAGTGTGTGACTGATTAATTATATTTTCTCAACAATGCCATCATTTATTATTATTTGTATCTTTTTCATTTATTAGTGTAGGAATTCTTTCTATGTATTTGAAACCTTAACTTCTTTATTGGAGACATATTTTTCTCATAAAAATGACACCTAGTTTATTTGCATTCTTCTGAAGTGATTTGCAGGGACAAAGTATAAGAATTCTATCAATTAGAAAATGAAAGTCATGATACAAGTCAATTCCTTTAAACTTAAAACATTGGTTCAAAAAATGTTTTGATCTTACTGCAAATTTAGACGGTAATGAAAATAATGTTGACTATCTTATTTCCAATTCAAACTGATGAAGAGTGTGAAGGAGCTGTTATTCTGAAATCTTCTAAATGTCTTGGACACAAATACTGAAGGTTTATTTTTCACGAGGTATTGGTGACATATAAGATGATAATTCAGGAATAATTCATAGCAACATCGATTTAAATAAAAATGTTAGTTTTAATCGAATGCAAAATAATATGAATATTTTTGCTACTAATTACATTTCCACAAAACAATTGGCGTATAAGGATTATCGATGCAAATTAGTAGAAACTGTCAGGAAAGCATGAGGAAGTTGAATGTATTTCAAGATATCAAACCATTTAACCAACGACTGACTCCAAAAATCGCTCAACGAAATACAGCGTATGGCAGTGTCATGTCATTTATCTTACTGGCCAAATTGCAAAACTTAATTGATAAACTTCAGTCAGTGAATAGCAGTAAGGACCAGATATCTACATCGAATACAAAATGGTTATGGATTAAGAATCGATTCTTATCATACAATAGAATTATTTGGTACACTTGTTACCGGTTTTTCTGCGTTCAACATGAAATGATAGAAAAAATTTGTAGCTCAAGATGAGGATGATGGTAGTTTAGTGCTCTTTGAGCTTCAATATTTTGCCATCATCAGGCTTAGTGCTGGGTCTGCTGTTAACTTTGGACTATCCTAACTGAGAAGAAGAAGAGGACAGTCACACTTCAAATTGCTCCTTGATGTTTTGGACAGTTGTATCGGGTAACATCCATTGAAATCTTTAGGAGATTATAAGTTCCCTAAAGATACAGATATGTTTCGATGATTAGTTGCAACAACTACATGCTCTCGTTCATCCAGAAGTCCTTGTCGATTACCTTCATAAAACTCACTGTTAGTCAAAATATGCACACTTGGATGATCATTCTTCTAGTCTAATGATCACGTTGCAAAATTTTAGGCAGAAATATGTTGACGTGTCTGACTACGCGTCATGCCACCGGGTAGATTCCAGTGACTAATTTAAATAACATTTGAAATTTAATAAAATAATCCACTTTATATCTTACTGAATATGTGGAGTCTGACATGGCATAGCAAAAAATGATAATGCACCGTGATGTATCCAAGGTCACTTGTTCTACATTGTAGTGTTTAACTAGGAATATGGATAAGAGGTACAGAATGGATAAGATCTAATGTTTTAGGTGAAGAACTTTGTGACTGTTAAGTAGAGAAGGAGAAATGAGTTCTCTTCGTGAAACATTTACTAATATTACTTCTCCGTGTCATATTTACTGAAAACAGATATAAGTACATAGGTAATAAGTACGATAAAAACAAAGTCTAACGTGAGCAGTTAATCGGTGGAAGGAAACTTTTACTACTAGATAAATAAGGTGCAAAGACTTCTGTATTAAATAAGAACTATAAACACTTACACAAGTCCGTGACCAAAGCTTTTCATGGGTAAATGAAAAGAGTGAGTGACATGACTATGAGCCTAATTAACAGAAATTAAATCAGTCGATAATAGAAAACTGTTTGATGAAACATAGCTGAGATAAAATTACCCATATCTGTACTGCACCTATCAGAAATACAGAATAGCAAGAGATTATACAGAGCGAAGTAAGACTATCATTCTTACTACATATTTAGTTTCGAATGCCTAATAGATACCAAATTTTTTTCATTTACTTACTGGAAACATAATCACAACACCAGAGAAGGTTTTAGAAAATCCAGTGTATACCACTCATTTTCATTCGTTTCTTGACTACATTTTTGTATATTTATAACCAGTCGGTGGAAAAAGGGATAATCAGATAAAGACGAATACATGCCATACCGAATTACCAGTGTGCCTGCACTAATTAACTTATGTACTGCCTTCCCATTTCTTTCTGTTATCCAGTTTTCCCATGACTCATAAGTTTTTATCCTGACTTTCTATTGTTTTCTCCCTTCTGGATCTTATAGGTATGCACGACAATCATAGTCTCAACAAAAATCCCTATATTGATGAAAACTACTTTTGTTTACTTGCTCTGAATACATCTGTGTTCGACTGAATAGTAGTTTGCCTCGGTTAAACTTACATTCAATAACATGGAAATGCAGCGGTAAACCTATTACTTTGGCTTCTGTTGTATCAGTCTGCATTTGAAATAAACTATTTGCGAAGGTATCTTCCGGAGTTTACAACCATTTTTGTAAAACAGACAAGCAATTCCAATTAGGTTTATTTATTAGATGTTTCATACAGTGAAACTATATTCTAGCCTGGACTATGTTCCCAGCAAAACATCGTTCATATTCATACCGAAGTAAATCCATAAATTTGAGATATGACACAAGTATTTTTGTTACTTTTTCCTTCCTGATGATGTAAGAAGTAGAATTTTCCACATATGCAGAACAAGTGCTGAGTCATTCTTGTTGCAAGTTTTAGTGTTGATTTGATGATCAAAGGTTCGGTTATCAATTTCACTTTCCACCCAACTAAGTTAGTTTTAAGGACTGTCACTCTGTTCCATCCAAATGTGTGTTTGTGTGTCGTTGCAGGCATTGCTATAGTTCGGCGTTTTGTAAATTCTGTATCCCACAAAGATCTAACAATTCGGTTTAGCTAAGCTGTTGTCCTAAATCGAAATTGATCGATCCTAGTAAGATAAGGAATCTAGAGGAAAACCCGGTCATGGCCATGTTTGCAATAACACAACGACACTGTAAAACGCGATAAATCAACAATCCTTAAACACAGTTCGGTTGTCTGTAAGACTGTTTGAATGATAACCGAATCAAATCACCACCAAATATATGCAGAAGAAATTACTCAGTGCCTGTTCCGGATATATTGAAAATGCCTTTACCTTTATTACAGAGAGGCGAGAGAATCAGAACGATATAAGGTATCTCTCAAGGTTGTGAAGATATCCTGATGCACCTATGGACAATAAATTATGTCCGAAACGCAATCTAATAAATAACACTATTTCACTGTGTGATAAAAAAGTAATATCATTCTGTTGGGCAATGACGAATTGACAAAGGGCAATTCAGAGAAGAAAAATTCCTTAAGACGAATTATTTTAAGAAGCTGTGCATCTGTACTTATAGTTGCAGTGGAAATAAATGTCCAGTAGTGAATAACGGATCAACACAACGTCAACAAAAATTGCTTATAGGATTCCAACCTGATGGCCGAAGAGTGAATACAAGATAATTGTAGGGTGACCACTTAACAATCTACGGAGTGATAGAACAGGCAAGAAAAGTGGGAAATCAATAATTAGGGAGTGAGAAAAAAGAGTGAAAATAATAATACTAATGAACAAAATAAATAAATAAACAAACAAACGTAATATGACTTTATTTAATTGCAGTAATTTCAATCGACTGGTACCAGCTTAAAAGCCACTGAAAACTTAGAAAGACTAGATAGCTATTTCTCTCCAGTATGGAACTCTTCAGTGGTATGCACATTAATGCTTCTCGGTGAACGTGTAAACCAGTGGGTTGAAATCCAATAGTCTATAGTTTTCTACTCCTGTTAATTCACTATATGACGCTGCTACCCATCAAGGGCTTCAGTTGGTATCCACTTCACTCCCGACTGGTTGACCCCATGGATGATGGCTTCTCATTAGAACTTCAGGATATTCATCTCAGAGCACATCATTAATCAGCACTATAAAGTAATGTATTTTGAGTTTAATGTAGGTTTTAATTTTGAGGTAGTAATCATCATAGACTGATATTGGTTGGAAAGTCACTGAAAACCTGATAGCATTGAACAGCTGTTTTTCCCTAGTATTGGAATCCTCAGCAATACACTGAATGATCGACACGTTCGCCATGAAAGATAGAAGTCTTGAGGTCGATCCATAGCAGAGTTGTGGGTGCCTACCTCTGAGGAATTCAATGCTGGGACGAAACAGCTCTACAGTACTCATAGGTTTTAGGTAGTTCTCTAACTGATGTCTGTCCATGATGAATACAACCTTAAAAACAAACAAATAGTATCATTATAAAAGTCTATTTGGTCTAAAACATACAACTAAGTTGTATTGTGATGAATTCAGAACTTAATTTTTTATTAAATATATCAGTCTAATCAAATAAAGCAGTTCAAATGATGGAGTTTCGGTATTGGAATGGTGAAATATATTTGATTCACTAACGAAGTGGATATAGACAGCAAGAATCTACGTGAGATCTATATTAGTAAGACATACCATCCACTTTACCGACATGTGGAAGTCTTTCTAAAACTAGAATTTGAGTGCATTTAAGGTGTAGCATTATCTTGTTTGAAAGCTTAGTTATCACCTCCTCCCCCCATAAATGTGGTCTGCCTATCCTAGGACAAACGTATTTCTAACCCGTTTAGAAGACGAAATTGAAAGTATTTACTATGAACGTGTAACTATAGGGAGAGTCTGTGATCAAATTTAAGTAATGATTGCAAAACCGATGTTACACGACATTTATAAATAACAGGCACGGAATATCAAAAGAACTAAAGGTATGGACTTCCACAACGAAAAATCTACAGAAAGTTAGAGAAAATGTAGAACGTTAGCAGCTGATCTACACCTAAACTCATTTTTGTCTTATTTTACTGAAACAAGTATTTGGTCCCAAAGTATAATCATACTGCAGTAGTTTGCTGCAACCTGCATTTGTTCTGTTAAACTGTAATGTTTCAGGCCTTCCAGTTGTCTTATAACCTGAGGAAAAACTAGTGTATAGTATCAAATAAACTGCTCAGAGAGATTATCACTGGCACTAATGTTACATTAATGATTTCTTACAATTTTTGAATTATCTGAAGGTGATCACTACATTTCGTTACTTAGAAGAAAAGTGTCTGCATTTTCAGCATTTTACTGGGAAAGGCTTAGTGATCTTTAAAATTATTTGTATTATTATTGTTCATTATTCCCACTTATCTTACTTATTTTTAAAGTTTTGTAGATTATATCCTACTACTTGAAAATGAAAGGTTATCAACAGATTCGGAAACACTGTCTGATTCAGCATCATATGATGACTGCCAAATTCGTGGAAGTAATTTAGTTATACCAGTAAAATATACTCTTGACAGTTTAGTGTGCACACCAAACATACCTACAACTCCTACTTCCGATTGTTTTCTACAAGACAAAGTATGTAAAAGCACTACATACCACGGCTGCTAAGATGAAACTGCTTCCTAGGAAACGATATTCAACTGTAAAATATATCTAAACCGATTCAGTAGTATAATCCCAACCTAAGAACATCGTTTGTGGTTCGCGTCACACTACATTTTATTTGCAAAACTACTGCCACTATATATACATCACAAGGATGTTTGCAGAAGGACCGAAATTTTGAGAGTTTGTTGAATCCAGAAATTATCAGTTGATGCAAAACTTTTAGCTGCAAACAAATCCCCAAACCTTTAAGTTACACTTACAAACAGAAAACATTTCTATGAAATCACAGCGAAACTCAAAAGTAATGAAAAACCTTGAGAATAAATATGAGTTGTAAAATCCTTCCGAAACCTCTAGACGAAACAAATAAGATTTTCTAAAATTCATATAATTCCTGAAAGGCCAAATTCATGAACGAAAGGTTTTGGACAGTTCTAATCAAGTTGTCAAAGTTAAATCAAAAATAGTTGACCTTAGCAGAAAGCATAATGTGAAAGCAGGTTATCAAACAGTATATGTATCCAGTCATTTATTGCCATTTATTCATTCAAGTGGAATGATAGATCCATGAATTAAAATGGCTGGGCGGAAATATGAACCATTTTCATGAATTATGATTTTACAAACTTGCCTCAAACAGAAATAACAAGAATTATTTGACAACTGTGAGTATTAACAGTGTAGCATCATTGACATTATTTATTTGCCTCCTTGATGAATTATGGCTGTGGATGAAATATGATTCACGAAATGTTCTTGCTGCAAATAATAATTCATAACTGCAATACATCGTATTTCTAGCATACTGTTTTTGGATAATGTAATTAGAAGACGTAGATTATCTGAAAAATGTGATGTATTAGAGCTACACATTTCGAACAATCTGATCACACATTTACTTGTCGAAAACTGGAAGTGGGGGGAGGACAAATATGACATAAAGGAATTCAATAATCAGAAAGATAATAAAGGGATTTGAAGACAGTCTTGGTAATACGATAAAACAGGCATTACCAAGATAGGCTTAATGTAAGGACAACCTATTTTTGCACACAATGGGGGGTTAAATTCATTTAGGGCTAGCGCCTCAACAAACTTATGTATACACCCTTGACACTTTCTATACAAAATTGTAAAGGCTGTTTTGACATCAATCCTGTGACTCTTACCAGGGATATGTTTTGCAATGGATGATGATAGTTGTCTGGCATCTGCGCTTATCAATGTTTGTGAATGCAGCTGCTTTCGTAGCCACTTTTGAAACATGTTCCCCTGCCCTCAAGTGCAAATCACGATTAGTCCTCCTTATGAATGTTTGTCCACACACACATGTAAATTTATAAACCCAGTGGGATGTGACGCAATCGTTTATACAGAGTTGAGGTCTAGGTTGCAGCAGGTGTTTGGTCTTCTCAACTACGATAAGCTTAGCTGCATAGTACGTTTTGCTAACAACAGAACTTAACCTTCGTTTTAATATTAGGCTGTTAAATTCGCCTCTGTATGGTAGCGTGATGTAAACGCATTTCTTCGAAACAAAGTACTGATTAGGTTTGAATCCTTCCTGAATTTTGCAGCAGTTTATGAACTTCAATGGATATCCATTTTCCACTAATTTTCCCGTTAGTATTTTGATATCATCATCCATTGAGTCCTCCGTACAAATACTCTGGATCCTTTTAAATAGGCAAGTTACCAAACCTCGCTTGTATTGGGTTGGACAAAAGCTATGGAAATTTAAATACTGACCTGTCCAAGTAGGTTTCTTGTAGATCGACCGTTTTATTGAACCATCATTTCTACGATTTGAGAGAATATCCAAGAATGACAGACGGTTTTATTTCTCTTCTTCACATGTTAGGCTTATATTGTTTTGTACATTGTTAAGTCTTTCTAACAAGCATGTCGCATCTTCATGCTTGTCACTTAACAAGATTATATTGTCAACATATCTCTTATAGAAAGTAACTTTACTGATGAGATCATCGGTCAAGCCTTCATTGTGTGACATGTAAATATCAGCTAGCAATGGTTCTAAGGGACTTCCCATAGCCACGTCATCTATATGTCGAAAATTTTCACCTTCAAATGTGAAATGAACTTTATCAGTACACAATAATAACAGCTCTCTCAAACACGTTGAGGGATAGGGAAAGAAGAATTACTGGAAAAAATATACATCCGCAAAGAAAGACAATGGTTTTAATTAGTGGTACATTAGTAAATAAGGAGTTGGAACAAAGGGAAATGACTGATCATAAAGACTTTTAAATTGGGCATCAGTAGCCAAGTCCGAAACTTTCGTGTGGAGAACCGAAAAACTGAATCAGATTGTTCGAAATGTATAGCGCTAATACATCACATTTTTCAGATAATTTACGTCTACTAATTACATTATCCAAATTCATACTGTTTTTATTGAAATTTGCTTCACAGCATGCAAGTAAGGTAAACAAGTTATGTAGAGAATTCTTATCATCTCACTTGTCGAACATCGAAAAAGCATTCTCATTCATTCCCAACTGGTTTTGCTTCACATAAAGAAGACATAGATTTGTATCAGTTTGTAGGAAATGTGCGGGAAACATTAAGCGAAGAGACGAATCCTACATAAGATGGGTTTATTTTTTCAACAACTACTGTGATCAGTTCACCTGATTTTGTTCGCTTTTCATTATTATTTTACGAAGTCACGGGATAACCTAATTACCACCATTATTATTACCAATTTTATTAAATATTGAAGGTTGTTTTAATTAGAGGATATGACCTGTTTAATTTGTTGGATGGCATATTTTTTTCAGATTGATCCTTGAAAAATTACAAACTAAAACAAAACATGGTATCTTACTTATCAACCGTTTCCGTTCTATACAGAATTCATCAGAGGAAACACTTAAAACGGCTTTTCCAATCTGATTCATGCATTATATTTTTTAAATACAGATTTCTAAATTTTTAATGAAATTTTTTATTTGGAGAAAAGTCAGGAGAAACTGTAAAAATTAACTTGAAAAAAATCAGCTACAAATTAGTTAATTGTTACCTTGGGAATATATGATTAACTACAAGTATACATTCAACCTCAATTATTTCAAGTGGCCGACAATGTATTCCCGAAGCAGCACCCTGTAATTCAATTAGTGCAACTATGTAGTGCTTTACATACAGGAATCAATGATGCCCAGTTCATGCTTCCATCGTAATGACAATCACATCACTTGCCTCAATTTGAAGGCAGATTTAGTAGCGTGCATATTATCGTATTAGTTGATTTTTGGTTTATTGAAACAGAGCAGTCTGACGTCTTTATTTGAACACAGTATCTCAGTCTGCTTACGATATATCACTAGCAATCATGTATTGTTGTAACATCTTGGTGTCTTATTCAAACTTGGGTCTTATTCTGACAAAACCATAAACAATATGTTTTATTTTGCTCAGAATTCTGAAAGTATTTATTCCATAAACTACAAAAGTGGAGTTTTATAATACAGCTTATTTCATGTACGTCAGTCGCTCTCAACTTGCAAATTTGTAGAAAGGTACGACATTACGCAGTGATCCAACAGTATAAACGGGAAATTCAATCTGGCTAGTAGATAAAGTGGCCATATTTTACATGTTCCACTAACTTAGAAGTTGTCCAGAAATGATGCGTTCATATTTTGTTACAACATGGACAGATATGAGGGTAATTTAATTACACTACATATTAGACAGATAAGTGAATATTATGATGTGGCTGTTGTTCTGTAAAGTATTGTTAACAAAGACTCAGTATGCTAAGGAAACTTAGAGTTCTTATAATAGTCAGAATAAAGGTAAACATTGTTGATCGAAAAGATGAAGTTAATTTTAGATCTTTATTTCTTATAAAATATGGAAGGCCAGTTGGTACAGCTTCCTGCTGATTGACTTCCAAAATGTAACACTAAAAGATTATAGACAACCACGCCGCTTCACTTCGTGAATTGACCGAGTGAATAATAGTAAATATGTAAGTTATATTCACACGACGATACACTTCGGATCGATAAGGATATCAACTGTTCTCTCAGGACTTTATACTTAATAAAGTATAAAGTCATAAAGAGTCGCGAAGATAGAGACAAAAAATAGGCTGTTGTTGTAAGCATGACACTCTTTTCGACAAAAAACATCATTTATGCACAGCTTTCATGAAAAAATTGAACCACAAGATTATGAGTGAAATAACTTATTCTAGTTGATCAGTTGCCTGGTTAACCAGTTTAATAGTTACTAGCCGGTCCTAAGCCCGGGTAAAGAGGGAAGGTTGGGCATAGGGCTAGCAACCCTACCCCGTAAAACAAATCTAACCGCTAAAGAAACTTCAAAGCACAAACAAAATATAAAAAATGAAAACAAACTTATTCCCCGCTGGAATCGGAGAGGCGAAATGACGCCAGTTGGTGAAAGCCTTCGGGAAGCCAATTGGCCGATGTGTCTTCTCTCGATGAAAGCGAAAGTAAACGTGGGGACATGGAATGTCCGCACGATGTTTGAACCCAGTAAGGCAGCCCAGATTGCAAAGGAGATGAGAAGGTATCACATCGAAGTGCTTGGGATTTGCGAAAGCAGATGGAATGGGAGTGGACTCTCCAAACTGTCAACTGGAGAATCAATAATCTACTCCGGTCACCCAGACGCCAACCACGAGCACACTGAGGGAGTGGCTATCATGATGTCCTCAAGAGCATCGAAGGCTCTCATGCAGTGGGAACCAATCTCCTCCAGGATCATGACAGCAAGATTCAACTCAAAAGGAAGAAAGGTCACAATCATACAATGTTATGCACCTACAAATAATGCAGAGCAAGAGAAAAAGGAGGAATTCTACAGACAACTTCAATCAACACTGGACAAGACGTCAGTTGGCGATATCAAAATTCTAATGGGCGACATGAATGCCAAACTGGGAGGGGACAACACGGGAAGAGAACTAACCATGGGTCGAGAGGCGCTAGGTGAAATGAATGAGAATGGAGAATTGTTTGCAGAATTCTGTGCATTCAACGATTTGGTGATTGGAGGCAGTGTGTTCAGGCACAAGGATATCCACAAAGCGACATGGATTTCACCAGATGGACACACTAAAAATCAAATCGACTTTATCTCAATCTCAAGAAAATGGAGACGCAGTCTACTTAACACAAGGTCAAGAAGAGGAGCAGATGTAGGTTCAGACCACTATCTAGTGCAAGGAACCTTCCAAATCAAGTTAAAAGCCTTCAAGGAAGCTGGTGATAGACCTCAATTCAAGTACAACACTCGGAAACTGAAGGATGAAACTACAAAGGAGATCTTCAAGGCAGCCATCAAGACAAAATGGGAGACATCGAGGGACATCCCTGAAGAAACCTGTGTGGAAGAACACTGGAAGTCTTTGAAAGCTATGTGGAAAGAAACCTGCACAACAGTATTAGGAAGGAAGAAGAAAGAAGACAAGGAATGGATCTCGACGGATACCTGGAAGCTGATAGAGGAGAGGAGGATGGTGAAGCAGAAGATAAACCAGTGCAAGGATGCTCAACGACAAGAGGAACTGAGCACAATGTATAAAACACTGGACAAAGAAGTGAAGAAGAGTGCACGCAAAGACAAAAGACACTTCTACGAAACACTGGCAAGTGAAGCAGAACAGGCTGCAGGTAAGAGAGACCTGACGACATTGTATCAAATAACCAGGTTGCTATCAGGGAAGAGACCAACACAGATGAAACCAATAAAAGATGAAGAAGGAAATTTAATTACAAAAGAAGAGAAACAGAGGAAACGATGGGCCGACCACTTCAAGAAGCTCTTGAATCGACCACCACCTGCACTTCGTCCAGAAATACCACCTGCAGCCGCTGAATTACAAGTGAACATAAATCCCCCAACGAAAATGGAAGTCCTGAACGCCATAAAGCTACTGAAATGCGGGAAAGCAGCAGGACCAGATGGAATACCGCCAGAAGCACTGAGAACAGATGCAGAGACAACAGCGGACATGCTCACACCACTATTGCAGAAGGTGTGGAAGGAAGAGAAGGTACCTGACGATTGGAAGAAGGGTTACCTTGTCAAACTGCCGAAGAAGGGAGACCTCAGTGCTTGCAAGAACTGGCGCGGAATCACTCTCCTGTCCACCCCAAGTAAAATATTAAGCCGCATCATCCTGGAGAGGCTTAAAGACGCACTGGATTCAAAACTGCGACCGGAACAGGCAGGCTTCAGGAAGTACAAATCATGTGCAGACCAAATTGCAACGCTTCGTATCATCATAGAACAGAGCGTAGAATGGCAATCAGCTCTCTACCTCAACTTCATCGACTTTGAGAAGGCCTTTGACAGCGTCGACCGAGAAGTAATTTGGAAACTGCTTCAATACTACGGAGTACCGCAAACCTTTATCCGCCTCATTCAACAACTATATGAAGATGCCACATGCCAAGTAATCCACAATGGGAAGCTCAGTGATGCCTTTGAAGTGAAGACAGGAGTGAAACAAGGTTGCCTACTATCCCCCATGATATTCCTTATTGTGGTGGACTGGATCATGCAGCAAACAGTAGGCAGCGAGAAGAGGGGGATACACTGGACGACGGAAAAGAACCTAGAAGACTTGGATTTCGCCGATGACTTATGCCTAATGTCACACAAACTTGAAGATCTGCAGGCAAAAACTAACAAGTTGATAGAAGAGGCAGCTAAGACGGGACTTCAGGTGAATATAGAGAAGACAGAAGTGATGAAGATACCGCACCACCACCATCAACAACAACAACAAACTCCAATCACCGTCAACGGGAGAAACTTGAAGGAAGTAACCTCCTTCACTTATCTAGGAAGCACTGTTTCAACTACAGGCGGGACGGACGAGGACGTCAAAGTCAGAATCGGAAAAGCAAGACAGGCGTTCATTAGCCTGAAACCAGTGTGGAGATCTTCTGCACTCAGCATGCGGAACAAGATACGGATTTTCAACACCAACGTCAAGTCAGTGCTCTTGTATGGCTCAGAGACTTGGCGCGTCACGAAAGGCATTTCCAATAAACTACAGACATTCATCAACAACTGCTTACGCTCGCTGCTGAAGATCAGATGGCCAGAAAAAATAAGCAACAAGGAACTCTGGGAACGAACCAACCAAGAACCTATCACGCAACAAATATGCAGGAAGAAGTGGAGATGGATTGGCCATGCACTGAGAAGGCCGACTGAGGACATCACGCGTCAGGCCCTCGAGTGGAATCCCCATGGGAAGCGACGAGTTGGACGTCCGAGGGTGACATGGAGGAGGTCATGCGAGGAGGAAATGAGAGCTTCTGGGCTGTCGTGGAACCAGGTTCAAAAGATCTCGGAGAACAGAGGTCACTGGAGGCGTGCTACTGAAGCCCTATGTTCCACTAGGAACCCAAGGGACTAATAATAATAATATAATAGTTGCAAGACAAATTGTGCAGTAACGTTTTTCTAGACCACACACCGATAGTAAAAAACAATTGAAGCACGAAAAGTTTAACCTTAGCAGCTGCTGACTTAAAATGTTGACTTTCATTTAGATCGCTGCATATCACTTAGCTTAATGCCTTAGCTGTAAAGCTGATCGATGGAATTCGATAAACGATGAATAATCAGCATAAGATGACGGCATTTGCATCTGCTGCCCACTGGTGAGCACCTACCATATATATACATATATGTAATCCTGAAAACCACATGGATAGAAGTTCAATAACGTGAAATGATATGAAGAGATGATCCTATCACTAATTATCTCGTAGATAAATTGGTTTAGAACACTTAACTCCTTTACGTTATCCCACATTTTGAAATAATTGTAAATTACTTGCTTAATACCACATTAGTACAGAAAGTTCGTGATCCGAAATAATGATTATGGTTACCTGGGCTTTGTTGACACCAGCGCTGCTTTGTTTATACTCTGAGAAATTAAACGATTTGAATTAGACCAGTTTTTTCTGAACAAATCTGTGAATCAATTGTTATTTAGCATACCCAAGTCCATTTAATTGTGAATGTTATTGTAAAGTGTTTGACAGCTGAGTTAAAATTAAAGAATGGTTGGAATTTATATCCTTCTTCAAAAGGTTTAGGACATTGCTTTGAAATCAACTCAGCACATCGAGTTAATGCTTGAATAATGGTTGTTCTACGCTTATTCATCATAAATCTCAGCATAAATAAATACAATAGAAAAGTAAATAAAAGCAAAGAATACAATCCAGATGATATAATAAAATAACAACGTAAGGAAGGTCATGTGCAAATTCCTCGGTTATTGGCTTGTATATCGGGAAAAAGTACCGAACACCAAGTAATCTACTGAAAATCATCCCAGAATAGTCTTCTAGAATGAGTAACTTTGAAAGATTTTGCGATAATTATTCATTTACTCTTAACAAAAATTTTTTTTATTGAAATGGAAATGATTCCCTCAACTACAATAGAAGATGGATGATTGTGGTATTCCATGCAAACTCGAGCATGTCACATCTAATAAAATGAGAGGGAGTACTGAACATTATACCCGATGAATTCACGTAACCGAATTAATCTGCCATGAATAAAATTTTGATTGCATGATAAAAAAGTAAGCATGAAAAGAACGTGAAATATCTCTTCATACTAGTTATCTCATAGTCACTTAAACCTATGAACATATATACATACACATTCATTGGTATCAAGTCACTGGCTCATCGATAAAATAATTATTTATTATATGAAACTGATATTTCATGACCATTTATGGACAATGTGATTTCAAAAATTCTATTTTCAACCCCAACATTTGTTAACTTATTGCATTTACTGAAGAATATGAAGTTTCAAATGGTTATTTGAAGTCATAAATTCACATTTTATCTGTTTTATCTGGGAATTGAAAAAAATGTTTCCATTTTGAGATTCCTTAACTATCCGACAGCTGTAAGCTCATTAACCTGGGAATATAAATACGCATTCACATTAATATATTTCCTTTTAGTGTGCAAAAAACCAATATTACGCTAATGGATTTCTTTATAATTCATATTCCATACTCAATTTGATTAACATTCTGCGTGAAATAACAAATAATCACATTGACTTTCTGTGGTCCAAAAAAGATGTATAACTCAAATTATACAACAAGAAAGCATTATTCAGTTAGTTTATGGGTTAAAATAGAATTCCACTACAGAGTGTATGGCAAACGTGCATGCCATACATTAAATGATTTTGTCAGAGATGAGTAGATTTGCAGGACATTTTTGCTGGTGTTTAGAACCAACCGGAATTTACAAAGGTTTACCTCACTCATGAAGGAAGCTGCCATATTATTATTGGCCAAAATTTGGATTTACTCATCTGTAACTTAAGATTTATCTTTTTGATCTCTGTTTATTCCACTCGTTATCACAAGTTTGCAGAGAGAGAGAGTAATCCTGCTAGTAATGTGACAACATGAACTTCCTTATACCACAGAATCTAACAGCATGATGAGGTTCGCTCGAAGTGACTATTTTTAATGACATAAAGTGACTGTCTGGCAACTGTGAACTGTTCCAAAAAGAGCTTTCACATCTCATATTACATGAACGTTTGGCCCCTGGAAGCATTGAGAAGAAATGAGATGGTAGAAGATTTAATTACAAGACCAGTGTATTTGTTATCATTATTTGTCTCTTGGATTCCTAGTGGAAAGTAGGGCTTCAGTTGCACCTCGCCATTTCACTCTCTTCTCTGCACTCTTCTGAACCTGACTCCACCATTGCTCACAACCTTTCATTTCTTCCTCACATGATCAACTCAATGTCACCCTCAGCCGCCTAACTCCTCGTTTTCCATGTGGCATCTACTTGACTGTCTGGTCTGGCCTCCTCTAGCACGTGATGTCTCCAATCAGTCCTCTCAGTATATGTCCAGTCCAATTCACCCCCACTTTCTTCTGAATATTTCTTGGGTGATGGATTCCTGGTTGGTTCGTTGACCGGTCAGTGTTCCTTGTTGCTTATTCTTAATATTTCGGCAATCCATCTGATCTTCAGTGTCAGTATCGAGTGAGCGTAGATGGTAGCTGTTGGTGAATGTCTGCAGTTTGTTGGGACTGCTTTCGTGACGCGCCGTCAAGTCTCTCAACCATCACACTGAAGCACTGACTTCACTGAACTAGTGTTGAAAATACGGGTCTTGTTCGCGCTTTATGCTGAGTGCAGTGTAGTGTAGTATAGTGTAGTGTAGTAGATCTCCACACTGATCCCAGGTTGATGAGGGTAGGCCTTTCTTGCAGTCTTTCCGATCCTCGCTGCTTTGACGTCCTCATCGAGGCCACCACTGCCTGCAGTTGAAATGATATTGCCTAGGTAGGTAGTTAGTTAGTTAGGTAGGTAGGTAGGTGTGGGGTGGTAGGCAGGTGGGTAGGTGGGTAGGTGGGTAGGTAGGTAGGTAGGTAGGTAGGTAGGTAGGTAGGTAAGAAGGTAGGTAGGTAGATAGGTAGGTAGGTAGGTAGGTGGAAGTGACAACTTCCCTTAGATTTCTTCCCTTCATGGTGATCGGTGCCTAATGTTGTTGCTGTTGTTGTTAATGGCTCGGTATCTTCATCACCTCTCTCTTCTCTACATTCACCTCAAGTCTTGTTCCGTTGTCCTGCCTCTCCTGTCAGCTCGTTGCTTTTCGCCTGTACAACTTCGAGTTTGTGTGACAAGACACTAGATACAAATCATCATCGGCGGCGAAATTCAAATATTGCAGAGTGTTTTCATCGGTCCAGCCAGTGTATGTCCATCCTCTCACAGCTCCTCACAGTTTCCCGCATGATCCAGTTCAGTCCAGTCCAGTCGTCCAGAATCAGGAATATGATCAGTGATAGTAGGTGGCGGCAGCCTTGTCTTTCTCCCGTCTTCGCTTCAAAGGCGTCACTGAGCTTTGCATTGTATTGTCAATCACTTGACACATGGTAGCGCTACACAGCTGTTGAATGGGGCTGATAAAGGTTCAAGCAGCTGCCTGCTAAGTTACTTCTCAGGCGACGTTTTCGAATGCCATTGAAAATTGATGAAGTGGAGAGTTGAGTGTCATTCTCCCTTCTTTGGGGTTTTTACAAGGTAGTCCATCTTCCAATAAATTAGCAGGTACCTCTTCTTCCTTCGACACCTTCTGCAATATTGATGTGAGCGTATCCATTATTGTCTCGAATTTTGATGCTACCAACTGCAGTGAGGTCTTGCCCATTTCTGATTGCAGTTCTCTGTAAAATTCATCCTTCTTCTCTTCATCTGCATTATTTGTAGGTGCACAGCGTAGCATTGTATGATTGTGTCTTCCCTCCATTTTGACTAGAATCTTGCTGTCATGATCCTGATGTAGGAGGAGGAGGAGACTGATTCCCACTGCATGAGAGAGTGAGGCTATGAGGCTGTCGAGGACATCATGATATTCACTCGAAAACTCAGTGTGCTGTGCTCGTGATTGTCGTCTGTGTGACAATATCGGAGTAGATTACTGACTCCCCTCCAGTTGACAGTTGGGAGAGCCCACTTCCATTCCATCTCCACATTCCTCGCAAATTCCTATCACTTTTATGCTATACCCTCTCATCTCTTTGGCAAAGTGGACAGCCTTGCCAACCATCTTTGAACATTGTTCAGACATGCCATGTCCCCATGTTTACTTTCGCTTTCATCGAGAGAGTGGAGACATATCGGCCAATTGTCTCTCCGAATTCTTTCACCAACCGGCGTCATTTCACCTCTCCGATTCCAGCGAGGAATAAGTTTATTTGTTTGTTTTATATTTCCTTTGTGCTTTGAAGTTTCTTTAGCGGTTAGATTTGTTTTCCTGGGTAGGGTTGCTGGTCCTATGTCCAACCTTCCGTGTTTATCCGAGCTTAGGACCCGCTAGTTACTAGTGGACTAGTTAACTATACGAGGTTCCAGTATATCCACAACAAGCTTTTTAATAACCACCAATTTAATCGGCTCTTGCAATCAGTCATAAATCTGAGTAGTCATGTGACTACCTATATCGGTTTCATCTTGAATAGATTAGGGCAATTCTTGCTTCTCCCAGTATCTAGAACGGAGATATTACTCCGCCTAGATTACATCATAACTGAAGGAGAACAAACGGTAGCTGAATGCAAAATAACGCTTTATAAAATTTGTCGCAGAGTTTTAAACTTATTCTAAGTACGCTTTTCATTTTGCTTTGTCAAATGTAGGAATTTTATTTGTGAATAGGCATATGGACGTGATTATATCCAATAAATGTTTGTTTCAGATACGATGGCAACTAGAAGATATGCAAAGAATAATTGCTATTCGACTGTAGCTGCATATCTCTTTTATCGGATATTAGTTGGTTCTAGGTGCCTACAACAAAGATAAAGTTGAGGCCTACTTGAATTCTCGATGTTAGTAATTGTGGTAGACACATTCTTTTGAAAGTTTTCTTGACGGAAACCATCTAGATTGGTGAAAGTTGGTCGGTGACAATCAACAAGAAGCCCTATGTGTCGTAGATTTGTTTCATGTTGGCACTCGTCACTAAAGCTGATCTACAACCTTTGAGGAACTGTTGTCCGTCTGACATTTAACCCTTCGCCGTTCAGTGTTGTTGTTAGTGACATTACCAGTGGTCTGTTCGGACAGACAGTGAACTTCTGTGGGATGTATGGGATATACTGTTTGATCACAGATGAGTAACCAATTTCATATTATCGAGTTTCGAGTGCCAAAAGAATTCTATCGATCATTTAGCAGTATCTCTATCCAGCAGAAGTTAGTTTGACTGATGTTAGTTTAATAGAGACAGTCGACAGAAACCAATGAAACACTTTGCTACTTTCGTACCAAATCCCTTATTTTTGTTACGACGTATCGATCTGACAGTTTTTTTCATTATAATCAAAGAACTTGGAAAAAGTATTGTACTTATATGCTTTTTTGAACGAGAGAACAAAGTACAAAGTTTCAATTTCATAGAAACAATGACTGCAGCAGAATAAGAGCGAATAAATGACTTTCGAAGGCACACTAGCAACTACTGAGGTAATCAGTTAGGTTTTTTTCTGATTGAGATTAATTTCCTACAAAAGTTAACAAACTTAATTAGTTGTTTCATTAGTTGCTACAAATGGCTTTTAAAGTCTATCGTGAAAAGTTATTTTCCTTTCTCATCTAGACCAACCTGAAGTGCTTTACTAGTGTTGAGAGATTTTTGATGTGTCTAGTTTCCGGATTATTATCACCTTGCATCTTGGCAAAGGTTAGATTTCTGGTTGATAAATATTGTCTGCATTGATGCACTTTGAAATCGCCTTCACTTTTTATGCAACAGGGGTGTAGTTAGCAATACCGACGTTTAAGAAGTTCTGTCTTCAGCTCCTAGATCACGAGTCATTTCAGTTTATGTTATCTTTTTCGGCTGGTGTAGACAAAGCTAATATTGCTAATTTGGTTGTCCTATTGAGTTTACCTTCTTGTCTCTCTTTCCGCATACATCCAGATGTAATGGAATCAAGTGTTGTTAGCACACAGACCATAAATTATGTATCACTTTCAAACTTAGGATGTATATGGAATGGTAACATGTTTTAATAATGAAAGAAGTGCAACTATTTATTGAGTGCTATATTTTTATCCGTTGCTTTACGCCGAACAAATTTGTATAAAGTTTTAGATGTCGTAATGTTTTGCAGTCAGTGTATTCTCATACTTTTTAAAAATGTGTCAATATTGAAATGAAATGATAATGGTAAGTGATAAGGAGTCTTTCCTAATTTCCACAGTAGGCAAGTAGGTAAACAATACCTTGGAAGTTATAGAAAACTCCAAGAGGTGATGAAAGTTCATGTCACTCAGTAGAAACATATTTACAAACTGGAAGTCAGACATACAAAAGTATGTAATATTGTTGAGATAAGCTAGATTGTCCAAGTTAATAAAAATATAAGTGATGGACAGTTGTATATTGGTGAAGAGATTTTTGTCACACCTTGAAGTTTTTATCCTTAAATTTCACTCTGTTACGCTGGAAGAGAATATTCGTTAGAGTGAAACTGAGCCATTTTTTACTTTCAAACTGTGCTTCATAACTGGTTTGTCTGATTAATTTGCCCATGGTTGATTATAGATCTCTTCTATATACACCTATCTGTTGACTGACTTTTGTAAGAATACCGTGCTTCTAGAAATTTTCCTATGGCTTTCGAATCTAATCTTTGGAGGATTTCTACATTCTCTTAGTTGAATTCGTGATTGTGATTGTCTGCATGCATTGAAACCAAGAGGTTAGACTAGGCTACTTTGCTGCTAGTTGATGTTCAAGAGATCTTTCAATAGTAAGATTAGCCAGCGGAGTGCGGTGAACAATTTTAGCAGTTAATTTTGTAGACTTCATTTCTCCTATCTTTCTTTGACAACAGATTTCTTGGCTTTGATAGCACACTGTGTAGTGGTTTCGGTGGTTTATCTACCACTTTGATTCCTAAAGAAATAAAGTAATCGGTTGACAGATTGAGACATTCTTGATGGAGGGTAAAGTAACTCACTTGTTGATTTGAGGTAGTGCGCTCCTCCTTCGTCCTTCTGATAAATTTTACTGATAAGATTATTTGTTTATTCATTGACTTTGAATACTTTGTACAATAATTTTCTTCTACTTTTCGTAGAGGTTCAGTGCTGCAGTGTGTTTTAGCTCTTAAGAATAATGTTTGTACACAAGAATTTTCGTTGACTGTCAGATGATTGCTGTTGTAGTTCAAAATTTGATCTGCTAGTGACCATTTTAACTTGAGTTTGCAACATCCTGCCGTGGATTCTGCTGAAAAGGACATCTAGGAGTGAGGTTTTGTTATTGACTTCCTTCCAGTATGTGAACTGAATTCCTTCAAATAATTGATTGGTTAATTTTCCATTTTATTCTTCTTGTGAATTAGGAACGTGTCTTCAAAGTATTCAATCCAAACTTCTGGTTTAATAAGGGGGGGGGAATACAGCTTCCAGCCACTGCATCAGTAATTCAGCAATCGATCCTGATATAGGTGATCCCAAAAGTGTTCCTTTTGTTTGATAATTAATCTTCTCACTGAACTGTAAGTAGGCCATGGGGTATTTATCAATCACTCCTAATATGATTGAAACTATGATCATTGCATAGTCTGGAAGGCCATGATTGTTCCTCAGAAGAATATCCCTTGTTTCAATGGTTAAACTTGATTTGATTGAAGTAAGTAGTAAAGTCTCATCAACAGACAACATCCTTCCATCATAGTTTGTCTTTACATCTTTTATTTTCCCCAGAAAATCAGTTGCTGAGCTGTCTCAATGTTCACTTTCACGGAAGAGGCACGCAAGTTCTTTAGATTATTCTTTCGATAGATTCAATGGTGACCCAAGTACCGAGACTACTGGTTACAGTGTAATGGCTGTTTTGCGTTTCCGGGTTCGACTGCAGAATCTCCGTAGGGCTGGTCTGTTTTTCTTCATCCACCATTGTTTTTCTTTTGCGATTTCGACAGCTGTCACCGTATGCTGACTTTTCTTTGCATCTGGTTTTCCAAGCGTCTATTTGGATTTCGGTCTGGTGGCTGGTAAACATAACTGTCGCTGAAAACATTTTGTGCGGTTTTGACGAAGTCTGTTTTGTTCATGACGACGGTCATGGTTCCTTTATAACGACAATATTACAGTTGTCTTGTCAGTCATTTTCTGCTTTACTACATTCCCTTCTCTGACAGCATAACCGAGTGAAACGTAGAATCAAAAAAGGGTAAGGTGTGATAAGACCTTTTTCCCAAAATCACGACACCCAAGCATTACCTAAGCATTCGTGTAAAACTGGAGTGCGCCTTACTGCTCTAGGAAATTAGTGCTGAGGATGTTACCCTACCTTGTGATAAAATATTCACAACAAAATCCCAGGGCTCAGAGAATACCGAAACGCCACCATCCTCATCCTGAGAAACAAACCTTTTCCATCATTTTAAAGTGATTTCACCAAGCACAGTATGCAAAAACCTTATAAAACACAAGAAGACACAACGAAACTAGAAAATTCAGCTCTGAATAATCTCCAACATGATAATAACACAGTAATAATAATTGTCAAATCTTATAAGTAATTCAGCAGTAGTTATGAACAAATTAGATTATCTAAACAAAAATGGTGAACATATTCCAGTAGGACAATATGAAATGAAGAAATCTACAGACAGTGTCATAAATAAAGTCCAGAAATCCACAACCAATCTGATACTCTGACTTATAGCATCACTAATTGATTGTAAATGGTTTAAATTAATACCTAAAATCTATATTTCTGGTACAGTTGACAGTACTATTAGAGTTCATAAACCAGGTTATCTCATTAGACCGATATTTGAGTTTAGAAAGACCCTATTATGTGAACTATCAAAGTAATTAGCGTCGAGATTATGTTATATTAAGAACCGTTCAAATTCTAGATAATTTAATTCTTATGATTTGAACATAAGAACTAATGACCTACATATAGAAGAGGATGAAAATTGGTTATTTTTGGTATTACAACTTTTTAGGCTAAAATATAAATCAATTTGTCACTAGAGGCAGTCAGAAATCATCGTAATATTGACTCAGAAATGGCAAACTAAAATATCGGTTGATGAAGTAATGTGAGGCATACAGTTGTGCCTAACCTTCACATTCTTCAAGGTTCAGGACAAATTATGTGCAGACAAACAGAAGCAGTAGCAATGGAATCACCAATATTAATAATCGTAGCAAGTATGTTTATGGGTATTTCAGAAAACATGGATTAGTGAATGTTTCATCCTGCACCCAAATATGGTAACCATATGTGCATGACAAGTTTATTACTGTGTTGAAATCCGAACGTGTCGACAATTTACTCATACATATAAACTCTGTAGTCAGCACAATCCAAATAACTGATAAGGTAGAAAATGAAAAGGAGAATAAGCTTGATGGATTGTAGAGTAAAACGATGAACACATGGTGGTTTAGATACTATCATCGACAGGAAAGTCACGTATTTCAACATGTATCTAGGACTTAGGGTTATCTCAGGCAATAGCAGTTAAGAAAAGTTTGATCAAAATCTAAATAACAGAGCTAGGTAACTCACTAGTTATTGCATCGACTTAGACAAGAAATTGAAACACATGAAAGAAACGTTACTAACTGACAATTAATTATCCTCTTTCTTTTATTAAGAAATTCGTGCGAACACGTGTGAGATGAAATAATATCAGTGATACAAGTAAGAATAATAGCGACAGAACAACTAGAAAGGAGTTCGAAGCCTTTTTTGTGTTACTCTATGAGGAAGGAACATCGAAAACTTTAGATAGGATTCTCAACAGGGCTGGAATCAGGGTGACACTTAAACCTAAAAACTCCCTCAGAGGTAGTCCTAGTCAGCTCAAGATTTCCATAGATCCAATTAAGCAGAGTAATCTAATCTGCCTAATTCTATGCAGTGACTGTAGAATCATGTATATAAGTTAAACTAGATATTCAAGTTTAGTCAGATTATCAAAACATAGGAATTTAGCTACATATAAAAGAATAGACCCCAAGGAGTTAAGTGATTTAGAAAAACACTAGACTAATTCAGTGCACTACCACACAAAAGGTTGGAATGATAACACAGTACTTAGGTCCAGTATAATAAGGTGGAGAGAGAGATTGATTACGGAAGCTTCGTTCATCGAATCAACACCTAACACATGTAACAAAGATGGTACAATACCTATACCAGAGATAAGGACAACTTTACTACCAATGAAAACAAAGAATACAAGGTGACAGGAATATGAAAATCGATTGATGAAAGTGGTCTGATTGCATTGATATGATTATAAGCAATGATAATTTTTGCTCAAAACATCATCAAGTAAGTAATACTGAATCACTGTGTCCTGTATATCAAATAAACAAATCTAATGTAAAATTATTTTTTTTGTGTTTACTGGAACTGTCACACAATGAAACAGTATTATTTACCGGATAATGTCCAAAACATTATCGAGTAAATACTACTGTATCATTGTGTTATAATAAATAAACAGATCTAATATATGAAATAATAGCCATTCTATTTTCAATGAGCATAGGTTTCATTATAGTACTTGAAATTTCCCGCCATTGAATGAACCAAATTGATCAGTCTCTATTCGCATATGGACTCCTGAGCAGATACCATGATATTGCCTATAATTTCAGTTTGATAGGAATGATACATATCGGCTAACAGTAGAAGTCAGAACCCACATTTCCTCCGATATGTGACTGATTAGCCTAATAAAAGCCTGCCTTCTAGTGAGTGACTTGAACCCCAAACCGGTTGGTCGAAATCTCATGACGTTAATCACTCGGCCAGTGAGTTAAGACAGGCACTCTTTGTGGGGTGGGACAAGTATTGTTTTGATGATAAAGCTTGTGAATCCCTACCAGTAATATCAAAATTGAAGATATCGGCGATACTGTGGCGTCCACCCAAGAGTCAATCTGTCAGTGGTGGATGACCAGCGATAACAAGCGATGTTATAAAAATAATACAAATAGTATGGAAACACTAATTAGTACAGACAGGTTGATGTTGACTATTTCTCCAGCAAAGTCAAGGTAAAGTGTTCTGAACAGGAAATAGATGGGGCGAAATTGTTAAAACTTTACTAAATAGGAATCATATTGCACAGTACTAACTGCAGACGCTTTTGAAACAAGCTTAGGTTTCAGAAGCGAAAATGACTGAAAAATGCCTTTTATACATAAAGGTGAGTATTTTGTCTATTAATTCAGTGTGAATTTTTTGTTCAACTACATCGTGCCTATAAAAATTGATTTGTAACATATAAACAATTTTCTCGGACTTTCTTTTTCAATGCCACACCTACTTCATTAGCTAGTGGAAACATGTAACGACAAAATACAATTCTCTCAGTGATCATATCAAAACTTTATTGACTTGCTTTGTTCAATGCTTAGTATCAAGGCCTACACATCTACATCCAACACTTACTATTTACCATTTAGTGTAATGGAAATAGCTCTCAAAAAGCTACTTTCATAGAAAATAGAAATTCGCGGTTTCCCAGCTGTAAAAAATGCATACTCACTGCAGTCGTATCATCACTATTTTGAAATAGGATTTCTTAGCTATAAGTTAATTCGTGGTGCATTCCATCTGGTATTAGTACAACTTGGAAAATATAAGACGAAATTAATTTCCAAGTTTTGGAATGCATTGATATTCCTTCATGCATAGATGTATATATAAATTCACAGTCTTCAGTAGGAAAAGTTGTTGAGGAGGGCATTCAACCTTAATTGGAAATACCATAGTAATTTAGAATCAGAGAAGTTTTTTTAAGAAAAGAAGCGATCATTTTAGCTAGCGCAACTATGCAGGAAAGTAACCAGGTCTTTTCAAGCAAAAATGTTTACACTTGATGATAATACGTTATATCAGCGAACAGGAATGTAATCAAGTGATAGAATGCAGTTTTACTGTAGCAAGTCAAAGTGGTAAAGATCAACAAACATTATTAAGCACTTTTACGTCATTTATACGTATATAACAAATCAAGTGCCAATTCTGATATTTCTAGAACTGGATGAAGACAAATGGTGTTATCCGTTCTTCTGAGTCTTATGTATGAATCTTTGATAATATGTTAATTTTCGAAAATATCAGTACATAAGGAAAACGTCGTCATATTGTTGAAGTTTAACGACTATGAAAGCCATTTAAAACGTTAAGCATTTTAAAAACCGAAGGTTAGATAAAGCAGTCATTTTATGACTTCAAGTGTGTATCCCAGAATACTGTTTTTTCGAAAAAAGGATTCGAAGTCATACTAGACGACGGAATAATATCTTTTGAGATGGGGATACCGCAATGATACAACACCCACACAGTGAGGTAACTTTCTGAACCTATGTGGCTGCATAAGAGTATCTGAAACTATAAACAAGCATTTTGTGCGGTAATTTATCTGTCTCCCCAGCATCGTGTTAAGTGAAAAATCTCTTCACTGAAGCCGTTCCCTTTCGGAAATCTCTTTAGATCTTACAAAGTTAGTAAAAAGGCAAGTGTTGAAAATAGACTTGCATTTTATGCAGATGAGATTCAGTGGAGCTTATTATGGTTGACTGGTGAATACATAAGGCTTGCAAAATTAAGACGAGTTGAAATAGTTGAACACTAAGTATTTAAGATAAAAAACCATGTACTGAACATGATACTCAGAATACAAGGTTAAAAATTTCACTGTATGTTGATGTAAGCGTTATGCAATGAGGTATTCTTCAAAGGGACGTTCAACAAAGCCGAAGGACCTAGGTAATAGTAAGCTGATAAGTCGAAATTAAAAAGAATAATGAACAACTCAGTCAGCGACACTTTTCAGAGGACAAATTTATTAGTTGCAACTGAAAAGACACTAAATTTTTAACGATAATCACTTGAATGAAGTGAAAACCATATCAACAGCCTGTGCGCATGACTTATTCTGTAGAAAGCCTGACCCATAACTTTGAGGCCACTCGTTTCAATTCTGCTACAACTCAGTTTTCATTTCCTCCTCAATCGTCGGCCAATGTGACTAACATCAGTCTTCCTAATCAAAGCTCCTGAGACAATCTGATCATCAATAATGAATATAAAAATTCGAAAATGTCTGTGGTCACCACAAAACAAGATCACATTGGGTATTTAATTGACTTCTGGATATGAATGAAGAAAAACGACGAGACTAATTATCAACATTCTTTCATCATGTGTCCATAATATCTTATTTCAGACTGTTGAAACATCAAACACAAATTCCTGAATCAGTGTGACAGACTTCACTGTAATTGAGTGACGTCTGAGGCATATTTGAAAATGATTTCATTGTGAAATCTATTATCACTAGTTTGATGGCTAAGCATGAAGAAAAAATCCGATAAAACTCAAAGAGCAAATCTTCATGCATCTGAATACTTTTTTTGGCGGGCGTTGATAAAAACGAAAGCGTTACAAAGCCCCTGTATCCATTCTGAAGCGTAGACAGTCCACTACCACCGTTTTTATTTACTCATTATATGAATGAGAAATCGTTCAGCATTTATTTGATGCATATGATTTCCTGGTTTACCGGTGACGATAAGTGATGGGAAGAAGTACCTATCTTACAATAATTTTAGTGAGCGAAGCTGAACTGGCTAACGTGAAATGCCTAAGGCTTCGTTCGATAATACTTAAGCTTGAGTGCCCACTTTTTTTGATTGCATAAAAAGTAGACGAAATTGACTGATGGGCGAATTATAGCAGAATTATAGTGTTTTCAGTTTTCACAGCTAGAGGTGATGCATTTTGCACAGCTGTAATTGACTTTGAAGGAATTGTATGTAACTTCCATATTAGAATTACTTATTCGATATAGAGCATACAATAATACAATATTATTTACTGGATAACATTTCAAGCAAAACTTCCAACACTTAGTTTTCTATAATTCTGTCCCTAGCTATTGTTTGGTTTTAATGTTAACAAGATTCTCTGTGTATCTGGGATGCGTGCTGCATCATTTCTATTGTATATATTATTCTTTCTTCGTCACGGCAGCCATCAAGACAAAATGGGAGATATCAAGGAACATTCCTGTAGAAACCTGTGTGGAAGAACATTGGAAGTCTTTAAAAGAGATGTGGAAAGAAACCTGCACAGCCGTATTAAGAAGGAAGAAGAAGTAGAACAAGACAAGGAATGGATCTCAATGGATACATAGAAGCTGATAGAGGAGGGAGAGGAGGATGGTGAAACAGAAGATGAACAAGTGCAAAGATCCACAAGGAGAAGAGGAACTGAGTGCAATGTATGGAACACTACACGGGACAAAGTAGTGAATAGGAGTGAACGCAAAGACAAAAGACACTTCCACGACACAATATTAAGTGAAGCAGAACAGGCTGCAGGTAGGAGAGTCAGAGACCTGACAACATTGTATCAAATGATCAGGTTACTATCTGGGAAGAGATCAACGCAGATGAAACCAATAGAAGATGAAGAAGGAAATATAATTAGGAAAGAAGAGAAACAAAGGAAACAATGGGCCGACCACTTCGTAAAGCTCTTGAGTCGACCACCACCTGCACTTCATCCAGAAATACCACCTGCAGCCCGGCCACTGAACTACAAGTGAACATAAATCCTTCAACAAAAGTGGAAGTCCTGAACACCACAAAGTTACTGAAATGTGGGTTAGCAGCAGGACCAGATGGAATCCCACCAGAAGCACCGAGAGCAGACACGGAGACAACAGTGGACATGCTCACATCACTATTGCAGAAGGTGTGGAAGGAAGAAAGGAAGGGAAGGTACCTGCCAATTGATTAGAAGAAGGGTTACCTTGTCAAACTGCCGAAGAAGGGAGACCTCAGTGTTTGCAAGAACTGGCGCGGAATCACTCTCCTGTCCACCCAGAGCAAGCAAAATCTTAAGCCGCATCATCCTGGAGAGACTAAAGGATGCGCTAGATTCAAACCTACGACCGGAACAGACAGGCTGGATTCAGGAAGTATAAATCATGCACGGACCAAATTGCAACGCTACACTTCTCATCATCATAGAACAGAGTATAGAATGGCAGTCAAGTCAGCTCCACCTCAACTTTATGGACTTTGAGAAGGCCTTCGACAGCGTCGACCGAGAGGTAATTTGGGAACTGGTTCATTACTACGGAATACCACAAACCTTTATCCACCTCATTCAACAACTATATGAAGATGCCACATACCAGTCAAGTAATTCACAATGGGAAGCTCAGCTGAGTGATGCTTTTGAAGTGAAGACAGACAGGAGCGAACCAAGGTTGCCTTCTATCCTCCATGATATTCCTGATTGTGGTCGACTGGAGTGGATCATGCAGCAAACAGTGGGGAGCGAGAAGAGGGGGTTACATTGGCTAGACTGCGGAAAAGAACCTAGAAGATTTGGTTTCCGCCGATGACTTGTGTCTGATGTCACACAAACTCACAAGTTGACAGAAGAGGCAGGGCAGCGAAGACGGGATTTCAAGTGAATATAGAGAAGACAGAAGTGGTGAAGATACCGCACCAACAACTCCAACAACAACAACAAACTGCAATCACCATCAACGGGAGAAACTTAAAGGAAGTTGTCTCTTTCACCTTTCTATTAAGCACTGTTTCAACAACAGGAGGTACAGACGGGGATTTCAAGCATACAGGATCGGAAAAGCAAGACAGGCGTTCATTAGCCTGAAACCAGTGTGGGGATCTTCCGCACTCAGCATGTGGAACAAGATCCAGATTTTCAACACCAACGTCAAGTCAGTTTCTCTGTACGGTTCAGAGACTTGGCTTGTTAGGAAAGGGATTTCCAATAAACTACAAACATTCACTAACAACTGCACATGCTTGCTCGTTACCGAAGATCAGATGGCCAGAATAAATCAGCATAAGCAACAAGGAACTCACTCTGGTCTGGGAACGAACCAACCAAGAAGCTATCGCTCAACAAATATGCGGTGGAAGGAAGTGTAGATGGATTGAGCATACACTGAGAAGGCCGACTGGGGACATCACGCGTCAGGCCAGGCACTCGAGTGGAACCCAGATTGGAAGGGATGAATTGGGCGTCTGAGGTGAGGGTGTGACATGGAAGAGATCGTGTGGGGAGGAAATGAGAGCTTGTGGGCTGTCGTGGAGCCAGGTTGAAAAGATTTCAGAGAACAGAGTTCACTGGAGACGTGCTACTGAAGCCCCATGTTCCATTAGGAAGCCAAGGGACAAATAATAATCATAATAATAATGTTTTTCACCCAGTAAAATTTATTGGCTACTAACAAGTAAAAATGGATTTTGGCTAAACAGGAACCAGTTCATCAGAATGCGACGGATTCGTTGTATTTAGTCATCATCTCGACTGCATAAAGGTTATAAATCCACTACATATGTAAAGAGAGAAAATAAATTCGCATAATTCACTTATCAAGATGATAGTCCACTGATGAGATAATGAAGAAATTTATACAGACTCAGGAAGTTTAAGTGAAATAATTTGTAGTTACTAAAATTGAAGTTATCTTATTTTTATATGGTCAGATTGTCATCTTTCTACATGTTAGCAATCAGAAATGGAATAGAAAGGAGTACGTAACTGTATCTGGTGAGTTAATAATGTAACTGGAGAGCCAAACGTTTCTGCATGCTTTAAGGTCAAGTCAACCAGGGACTAGTCGTAAACTGAAGAAATAAAATTGGAGTTAACTGTGAATTTAGTTCTGAAAAGGGGTGAAAATACAGAATTTTGGTTATACTGAATGACAAAACAAATCATTGGCTACAATGGAAGTCGGAGGCTAACAACTGCATTTTTCTGAATGCATAAGTTTCGATTAATTCTTCTGATGGAAGCCACTTCTGCGAATATTACTTGGTGGCATGCAAGTGTGCACTGTTTCTGTTATCATAAGAATAAGTGGATGTAAAGGAAGTCATTATGTTCATGACCTATCCTGTAAGCTAAAATCAAATCATATCAAACTAAAAGCAAATCAAAGTTTAAGTAACATTAAAAGCAACATTCTTCTACCTTATTTAGGTTATCGATGCTCCGCACTTTTTAGAGCATATTTGTAAGGCTTAGTGTCAAAATAAGTGACTATATCCTTGAGTTACATAAGTCCGAATCTTTATTAAGCTCAGAATTTTTTCAGTGTGTCATGTATTCTCTTTTTGACCAAAACCAAAAGTACTAAAGTTTAGGCTCAAAACTTCCTCCTGAGTAATTCAAAACATTCAACACTATACCCCATATATTTACGGTTCTTCAGAAAACAACAGTGACTCTGACGATTTCAGTCTGGCAATCCTTTGTAGGTTTACATCGGGGTTTGCACCTTCAAAAAATTGTGAATAAACCTTTTATGCCCTCAGTAATGACTATGCTGCTCATATCAGAAAACCAAATCGAGACTTCCTTTTTCACACCTGCTTCTCTCTCCTCGTTTATTACCGATTTGTTTCAATTTTCTTTAGTTTCCAATGATTCATAAGCCACTTAAAAGACTAAACAGTGGCTTTTGTAAAGATAATTATTCATACAACAATTCACTCTCAAAAATGTGCATTCGTACATACATTATTAAAATAAATTTATGGTGAAAAATCAACCAATTGAATAATGAAGATGCAGCTATCAGATAGGCGTGTATATGTTACGTTACATGGGTAAAATTCTGAGACACCAGAAGATTGTCGAGTTGAAATTATAGAATGAGAAAGTAGCAAAGAATTCACAGAATAATTAGTATGTTTTATTTTCTGGTATGTTTGGCGCAAGTAAGCAACTAGAAATTCAATGTTGCTTGTTTCAAGTTGCAGTAAAGAAAGTGACCTTATGTGCTTCTTTTGAAAGCATAGTTGGGGCTCGAGTTTGAAGACAGAAAATGATTAGACTATACACAAAAGTCTTATCTTCATACTTTCTAAGCAATTCTTTTGGACTCTATAGAGAATATTAGAAGTCTTTTTGAGGAGGTAAATGCTATTGTTTCACCAAGAGCACAATAATAATGCCAGAATTAGTCGTCTTTTTTCAGCTTCAAATTTCCAGACTGAGCAGTCTCCAGGGGTGCATTTGGATAGTGAATGATTGACGAAATCAACGTAGAACTTTGATCTAGCCACTTTGAACCCTTTTCAACTTTAATACAACTTATAGCATGGCATGTCGAGGTAGGCGAAGGCTCGGGATGCGCAGTGCATGTCAAAGCCATCTAAGTTGCGTTTGGAAAGTGAACGTGTGGTGCAACTAATGAAATCGCTTTGACAGACATGCACTGAAGAGGTCCGACTTACCAACTAATTCTCCACACAATGACAATTCATTTGCTAGCATGAAAAGATGATCCAGAGACTTGTAGAGAAGAATGCTCTGTTTAGTGACTTCAATAAACCTCTGTGTAGAATACCAGCGGCAACATCATCTTTGAAATCAAAATTCAAAAGGGGAATTTTTTGGCAGCTACCCAGCACCCATTCTTCTTTAGAATCGAGATCAACAAATCTGAATGAATAACCGTTCTGTAATGCTGGTTTTTGAAAGGCCACTAATTCGTGTTTTATGAAATCTACAGTTTATTTCCAGTTTTTGAGGAAAGAGCGAAAATATGCGATTGCATTCATGCCTGTTGATAGCAAGGTTAGAAATCTTGGTCAGCTGTCCGCTTCAAGTAGGCCTTCTGTGTATCAATGTTCAAGTGTGATTATCAGATCTTATTTCAAGTTTTATGCTAAGGAAGTGAGACAGAGTTTGACTAAGGTTTCAGATTTAAACTGGTTGAAGAGTGACCATCTTTGAACCTCTGAAGGATGATCTTTGCGCTTAGGTTTTGTTTTATAGATGATGAAAGAGTCATTCATATATTATACGTGCACAATGAATTGGTTAATTATCTAGTTAGGGCACTGTTTTTAAGATTTTCCGCAAATCAATCGGTGTAGTTAGGGTCAAAGGGTTGATCTCATTGCTAAACAAATTATTCATCTATAGATTTCGTCATTTAATCTGAAGTAAACCTTGAGTTTACATCCGATAATTTCTTTTAGACAACAATTAAGCAAAATAGTATCTAGATTTTAAGGCTGAATGGAAGTGCATTCAAAGAGAATGGTTTCTGTGAACCGAAGTGTAACAATGCCTAGCAAAAACATTCTACTCCTGAACAGATTAATATCCTTGACTAGATTGACAAACATAAACACTACAGGGACTATGTTTCAGAAAACATCTTCTTCACAGGTTCAATGATTTCAACAAACCATTTCATAGTCGTATGGCATGCAAAATTCGACATAATAATACTGAAAGAACAGGGAACCCAATTCTATATAATTTTCGTAAGCCGACTAGGTTTAAGGTAATAGAGCGAGAAACGTAAAGTTGCAGATAGAGGTTAGCAATGATGATTTATCTGTCTTTCAACCTCACCTAGGTGCCCAGTTACTAGCCAGTCCTAAGCTCGGATAAACACGGAAGGTTGGGCATAGGACCAGCAACCCTACCTCGGAAAACAAATCTAACCGCTAAAGAAACTTCAAAGCACAAAGAAAATATAAAACAAACAAATAAACTTATTCCTCGCTGGAATCGGAGAGGTGAAATGACGCCGGTTGGTGAAAGAATTCGGAGAGACAATTGACCGATATGTCTCCACTCTCTCGATGAAAGCGAAAGTAAACATGGGGACATGGCATGTCTGAACAATGTTCAAAGATGGTTGGCAAGGCTGTCCACTTTGCCAAAGAGATGAGAGGGTATAGCATAAAAGTGATAGGAATTTGCGAGGAATGTGGAGATGGAATGGAAGTGGGCTCTCCCAACTGTCAACTGGAGGGGAGTCAGTAATCTACTCCGATATTGTCACACAGACGACAATCACGAGCACAGCACACTGAGTTTTCGAGTGAATATCATGATGTCCTCGACAGCCTCATAGCCTCACTCTCTCATGCAGTGGGAATCAGTCTCCTCCTCCTCCTACATCAGGATCATGACAGCAAGATTCTAGTCAAAATGGAGGGAAGACACAATCATACAATGCTACGCTGTGCACCTACAAATAATGCAGATGAAGAGAAGAAGGATGAATTTTACAGAGAACTGCAATCAGAAATGGGCAAGACCTCACTGCAGTTGGTAGCACCAAAATTCGAATGGGTGGGGTGACTTGAATGCCGAACTGGGGACGGACAACACAGGAAGAGAACTGATCATGGTTGAAATGATGAATGAGAATGGAGAACTGTTTGGTGACTACTGTGCACTCAGTGATTTGTTGATTGAAGGCGATGCAGTTTGTACAAACACATGGATATTCGCAAGGCAGTGACATGGATTCGGGTTCGCCATATGGACAACCATCAAATCAGATCGAATTCATCTCAATGTGAAGAAAGTGGAGATGGAGACGCAGTCTACTGGACACGAGATGAAGAAGGGGAGCATGGCGGTGTTATGGAAGAAGAAGGATGATTGAAGAAAGGGAATGGATCTCGACGGACACGTGGAGGTTGACAGAGGAGGGATAGGAATATGGTGGTGATGATGGTGACTCAGAAGATGAGCCAGTGGAGTGGAGTGCAGGGATGAACAAGGAAAAGAGTAAATGAATACAGCCTATAAGATACAATACTGCACAAAGAAGTGGCGAGAATTGCGCACAAAGTCAAAAGACACTTCAACGACACACTTGCGACTGAAGTAGAACATTCTGCGGGTAGGAGAGACAGAGACTTGACAACATTGTATCAATTAACCAGGTTACTACCTGGGAAGGAAACGTTCACCACAGACAAAACCAATGAAATACAGTCAAGGAAACCTAGTTAGCAAAGAGTAGAAACAAAGGAAATGAAGGACTAACTACTTCAGGAAACTGATGTATTTACCACCACCACCTGCAGCTCATCCAGAAATACCACCAGCAACCATATAACTACAACTCAGCACAATCATTCGGACAAAAGCTGAGTTGTTCCTGAACACCACAAGGTTGCTGCAACACGAGAAAGCATCGGGATCAGATGTAATTCCACCGGAAGCACTGACAACAGATGCAGAGACAACAGCGGACACGTGCCCACCACTATTGCAGATTGTTAGGATGGAAGGAAGGAAGTGTACCTGCCGACTGGAAGAAGAACCACTTTGTCAAACTTGCGCAGAACGGAGACCTAAATCATTGTAAGAACAGGTGCTTAATCATGCTCCTGTGACTGTCCACCCCACGCAAAATAATAGGCCGCATCATCCTGGAGAGACCACTCATTGCTCTGGACTCCTAATTACAACACAAACAGGCTGGCTGGCTGGCTGACTGGCTGAATTCACGAAGAACAAATCATGTCCGCATCAAATTACAACGATACGCTACACATCATCATAGAACACAGCATTTAATGACAGTCAAATCAACTTCATCCATTTTGAAATGGCATTCGAAAACGTCACCTGAAAAGTAATTTGGCAGGCAGCTGCTTCAACACTACGCAGTACCACGAACCCTTATGCCAAGTGATTGACAACACAATGCAAAGCTCAGTGACACATTTGGAGCGAAGACGGGAGAAAGACAAGGCTGCCGCCACCTACTATCACCGATCATATTCCTGATTCTGGTCGACTGGACTAAACTGGACTGGACTGGACTGGACTGAACTGGATCATGCGAGAAACTGTGAGGAGCTGTGAGAGGATGGACATACACTGGCTGGACCAATGAAAACAGCCTAGAATATTTAGATTGCACAGCTGATGATGATTTGTATTCAGTGTCTTGTCACACAAACTCGAAGTTCTACAGGTGAACAACAGCAACAATATTTGGCACCGATCACCATGAAGGGAAGAAATCTAAAGGAAGTTGTCACTTCCACCTACCTACCTACCTACCTACCTACCTACCACCCCACACCTACCTACCTGCCCACCTATCTACCTACCTACCTACCTACCTACCTACCTACCTACCTACCCACCTACCTAGGCAGTATCATTTCAACTGCAGGCAGTGGTGGCACAGATGAGGACGTCAAAGCAGCGGAGATCAGAAAGACGGCAAGAAAGGCCTACCCTCATTAACCTGGGATCAGTGTGGAGATCTACTACACTACACTATACTACACTACACTGCACTCAGCATAAAGCGCGAACAAGACCCGTATTTTCAACACTAGTTCAGTGAAGTCAGTGCTTCAGTGTGATGGTTGAGAGACTTGACGGCGCGTCACGAAAGCAGTCCCAACAAACTGCAGACATTCACCAACAGCTACCATCTACGCTCACTCGATACTGACACTGAAGATCAGATGGATTGCCGAAATATTAAGAATAAGCAACAAGGAACACTGACCGGTCAACGAACCAACCAGGAATCCATCACCCAAGAAATATTCAGAAGAAAGTGGGGGTGAATTGGACTGGACATATACTGAGAGGACTGATTGGAGACATCACGTGCTAGAGGAGGCCAGACCAGACAGTCAAGTAGATGCCACATGGAAAACGAGGAGTTAGGTGGCTGAGGGTGACATTGAGTTGATCATGTGAGGAAGAAATGAAAGGTTGTGAGCAATGGTGGAGTCAGGTTCAGAAGAGTGCAGAGAAGAGAGTGAAATGGCGAGGTGCAACTGAAGCCCTACTTTCCACTAGGAACCAAAGTATAAATAATAATTCAAAAAATGATAATTCGTATTCCATTTTCTGTAGTAGACTCAGGACGTATTAATCGAGAAGAACCTCCACCATGTCCTTGTTTTAAAGTGACAGTGTGAAGTATTTCATCGATCTTAAGTCTCATAAATTCTTCAACGTAAAATGGTACACAAATCCCAATCTCTTTTAAAATGCTGGCATAGGAAGGGAATGAATTTGAAGACTAGTCTTATAGGGTTGTCAAAGAACTAAGTGAATATATCGAAATACAGTTGACAGCTTTATATCAATACCTAGTGGAAAAAGCTTTCTCGTTCACCAAATAGGTCTTCAACCATTTCAACGTACCTATTTCCTACCTATGCTTTCAAGTCTTAACTCTTAGTCTTAACTTCCGAATTTTTTTAGAATTTTACTTATGTAACATAACATTCCCATAATTACTCGTTAGACTGACCCACACTGTTCGACTGACTCTAATTTTTAACGTTAATTCCTCTAGAATTTTCCATTCTCTAAATAATGTTTTCCCGAAAGTGAATCGTCTTAGAGATAACCATCTTCAATGAAACCTACTTTAGTTTTCGCAGTGATTAAATGAGACTTTTTCACAAATCAACAAGTGATAAATTTGGTGGGTTTGAGGATGATTAGTTCAATAAGGATTAGCCTGATTCTGGAAGGAAGCCTGATCTTCGGCCAGACTTAGATCATAAAACCTGTTTGCATGCATAAAGTGTCGTTGAATTTTTGTTTTCGCTTGATTTATTAACTTCATTTCTGTCTAGCCACATGACGCCATATGTTAAAAGATAGAGAAGGCTTAGATGTTTTAGTCAACTAGTTTCCTTGAAGCGTCAGAAACGTATCTACTGTGATGGCTTTTAAAATCAGTTAGTTAGGGGTATTAAACGAAATTTAAGGAAGGGAAAAACTCTTATTCTATGAACTCCAGGTTACTTCTTTGGAAATATACTAAGTGATGAGACTTAGTTACCACCTAGATTCCTGTTCCAATTCGTTCAACTAGGAGTATGTTTAGTTATTAAAAAAATGTTATCTTGCATAACCTGACCATCATTTTAGTTGTATCCTCAAGTATTAATTTCCATTTTGTTTTTTTCATAGTTGACGACTATCACGTAGTATTTCCCAAACAATAATGTTTCTGAAGCTTATGTTGAATAAATTATGAACAACCTGATGTTACATATTTATGAACATCGCAAACCACGTGAAAGTGCTTTCAGTATTTTTGAATGTGAAATCTTTGATTTATAAATTCAACTTTATTAATTTAACCAAATCGTAGTTTCCTAGAATTGTAATTAAATACTGATTGAGTGATTAATTTAAAAGTGACCTTGGCAACAATTGCTACTTCTAACCGTTGTGAAAACAAAATTTCACTTTAACTTGTAACTGCTAAATGACGACTGATTAGTATATCTGGTGTATGTTTAGTGGTCAAGAAAGTACATTTAATTTAACAAAAGTATAACACTACGATTTGGGAAAAGTACAATCAGTATGAGTTCAAATTGTATACATTTTATTATTGTGATGAACTTAGGCAACACGCTTGAAAGAACGTTTATCGAATACAGAATGGGTTCGTTTTATTTTGTTACAATCTCATTACATTCGTGTGCAAATTCCGTTTGTACTTAACATAAGAAACCAGCTAAGGTCTACTAGGAAACATTTGCAATATATGATAAAAAATGATGATCGCTTACTGGTTTAAAACTACTTCACTCTTGGATTATCCCATGAATCGCTCGATCAACCTGAAACGTGGGCCAAAACTTAGTGAAAATATAGAACAAATATTCCATTATGTGCTATCATTTAACCGCCTTCAGTCATATAGCGAATCAAATCAGTAATTTTCAACTTCAATATGTTAATACTGTAAACTGGTATGTATCACCTACACATGTTAGGTCTTAAGTGTAGAAGAAGACTTAAAAATCTCAGTCCCTATCTATCAGGGATGAAAAAGACAGTTTTTTAATGCACGTTGATTGTGCTACTCAGAATAGCCCTTTATATCATTACATCAGTTTATGTCATCAGTAAAACCATAAGCCAACTGACCCTTGACTTTACGTACTAAAAAGCTACGAAATAAGGCACAATATGATAGAAAGCTGAATAACCTTTGTAAGTAATTGGCCTAATAGTAAATTTATTGATTACAACATACAGAAATTAAAGTAACAGTTATCTTCCTTATAGTTACTTGATGCCATTTTTGAGGACCTCTAAATCTTAAAATTTTTAACAGCATAAATAAGTAAAGTGACTCAACATTGATTTCCTTGACTTTAGATGGTCAGGAGCTAACTTCAGAAGTTGTCTAGTGTAACTGATGACTAAAACAGTTGACTTGTTTTAAAGAAACCCCTGTTTCAAAAGTATTCGTAAGATATAGGTCTATGAAGAAGCATTATGGTTGCAAAGATTGCAGACTTGCTATGAAGTTTGCAGCAGCAGGAAAGTCTGATATTGAAAATTCTTATACCAATTTTCTGTCAGATAACAATTACCTATGATTTGAAAAAGATTTGTTTCACCTCATATTCCAGCATTTTCCAGGAAAATGCAAAATGTAAGAAATAAAGATGGTAGTTAGAAGTTACGATTAAATCTCTTAGTTTCATTTTATTTCAAATGTAAAAAAATATTTCTTTGCAATCCATCCATTTGATACTTTATCTGTCAGTGGTTGGGGAAGATATTTGCCACTTTCAAGTCTTCTATCCAGAACATATATATTTACTTGAAAACAAATGTATCTTGAACGAGTAAAGGCTAATATCAAATGGAAAAACGATGGACTAGGCTGAGGCACATATGGAAAAATATACAAACACGTATCCAGTATATACACTGAGAATGCATTGGTGATAATCACTACACAGAATACTATTGACTATCCCATCTCCTTGTGTTCTTTTCTGGTAATTATTTCATCCCTCCATCTGCCTTCACTGCATTTTCGAAATAAATGAATAAATAAACACATAAAGGAAAATCAGGAAAGAAAAGAGGTGAATCACTTACTAATTCTTAAATCTGGATTAAAGGCAAGACATAAGTGAATCGACTAACTAATCTTCACTAAATTGATCAATTTTCTAATTAATTTACAACCGGGATTGTTTTACATTTTTTTATTTGTTAAAAATACATTTTTAAGGTAAAGAGCTAGTCAGCTACTTGTTTAGTGTATTTCGAATGCGACTCGACCAACTAATAAGCCGAATAGACAAGTAACTACTTAACGACGTTTGCTTATGGAAAGGTTACTTGTCTATTTGGCTTATTAGTTAGTCGAGTCGTAATATATATATACCCTGAAATATAGTTGTTTTTCATAAGCGTGATTTGTTTGACGACCAGTTGGACATTGGGTTTGAATGGTAATTAATTTAGGTGTTGGATAATAAGTGAATTTGCAGAAAAGTGAGATGAGATGAAAACTAGGTATCTTTTGATTATCTGTGTGATATCGTAATAGCTAACTTACCAAGCTAAACTGTTACGGAGACCTCAGTTTTACTTCATTCACCAAGAGCCTTTTACTAGATGTTATTTGAGGGCATGATTTATGTAAATTGTCGTTCATCATACAAATGAGCTGATCAGATTCTTTCTTGATCCTAATCAAATTGAATTCGAAAGAAAAAGCAATTGACTTACTTCTTCTTAAAATGCTTGAATTACCAACCACTAACAGTTCGGTCTTGAAGTACACAGAGTGGAAACCAAGGTTGAAATTAAATTCCAATCATTAGCTCTTTTGCTGTTTTGCTAAGTGCTACAAAATAAATGTTTTGAGATCGTATTTGTTTATTCCGATTGGTACTTTGAAGATCGTTAACTGGACTGTAATAAAAACGTCTTCTGGGAAAAAGTGTGCCTTTATGTACTTAAATGCAGAAAAATACAGACAGGATCCTGTGTATCTCCAAGCTATAAAAACCATCAAATTCACTGACTGATATGGCTTTGCCGGACTGATACTCACCAGTGGCACTTATTTTAGCTTAACCGATGACTATCTGTATGACTTTATTAAGTATCGATTTGAAAAACGCCTGATCAGGTGAAAAGCAGATGTTATTTTTATCCCCAACCAAAGTGAAATATTCAGGGTAATTTAGAACCTTAGACTGATGAATATTCGGAGGCACAGACTGGTTTGGTTTTAAGATGAAACTTGTAAAAAGTTTGCTGGACTTCCAATCAGACAATACAATTTTAGGATAGACGAATTCCATGGAAAACATGAGTTTGCAAAATCAGAAAGATGGGAGACATACATTGATCAATAAATAGTATGTTATCAACAACAAAGTTAAAAAATCTTATGATGTTACTTTCTTTCAACCTATATTTTGTCACCATCTAGTAACCTAGAAAGTTTCCGTGCATTATTTCTGCTTTAAAAATAAGGAGTGAGTCCTCTCCCAACATTCTGATCTCTTTGACTGGCTGTGTTGAGAAAGCTTGTTCATCATCTTGCAAATCACCAGTTGCTTGTATGTGAGCCTTCATATTGTTGTTAAATCTATCCTGACGTAACTTGCACGGGGTGGACAGAAAGTGAGTATTATTGAGGACTAGTCATCTGGGAACCTCAGCCTTCGATTAGATACATTATTTAAAACACCTAAAGCAAACGTTTGCCACTGAAACTCATCATGTTTAACTTCTAATCCAGATTCGCCAATGCATACCAAATTTCTGGTGCATACAGATGATGGTTTCCAATTAAGGGGTAAAATGTTTCCTAAACATTGTCACTGAGTACATTCAAAGACATATAGCATCTTGAAGTACTGCATGGAGCGTTAAACATAGACGTTTCCTTAGTTCTAATCATTATGTTAACTGCTCTCATCAAGTCTGATATTCAGGTGAAAAGCTAGTTCAAGCGATATATTTAATAAGGGGTCTACTTGTTCAAATGCGTGCCTTGGGTTTATATTAGTTCTTGGCTGCTTATTTTGTAGCGACTAGTAGTATAATACAGGATACAAGTATCATTCTGTTCAAGACTCATAACCGAACTCCCTCAGTGTATTACCATACGATAGTTATTATGTTTTTCGTGTATTTACGCTTCGTCAGAGAGCACATCCAGTTGTAGAATCAAGAATAGCATGGAACTCTTATTATACATTCTTCCACCTGCCAATAACAACTCTGTTGCAGTGGTTTGCATGAAAAAAGAATTTAAAAATCATAAGCTTTCATTTGTTATGAATCAAATCCTGAGAGTCATTGAAGATGAAATGAAATTTGGGCCGAAGCGAGATTCGAACCACCGATGCTGTACCAACTGAGCAGTGACACCCAACTGTTGACCAGACTTTTATTTCGCCTCACTCACCAGGGGTTTTTTCAGGCTACCATGTGAATTGGTGACATGATACTATTGCTTGGCTGTATTCAAACTAGCTGCGCAGTCAGGACTTCTGATACACAACAGGCATGCTTGAATATCTGGGCTACTAAATTTTCTATCTGTTATATTACATAAAATGTTTCTACAGATTAGTTCGTTTTTTCATTCTATTATGTCCTCTGATTGCATTGTATATTCAAGTACATTTTTAGAAAGCTTATCGCCTTCTGCGATGACAATATCAAAGGTGGGGAAAAACTAAAACGGTGGATGATAACGCACTTTGAAACGAATGACCTTATTTAGAATTACTGCCTGAACTTACAAGCACGAGCTGCAGGTCATCGTAGTGAAAAGTAGATTACCTACAATCTTTGATATCCTCTGATATGTACTGTTATATTAGAGTAATTACTCCGCAAAGAAACTTGGTTACACGAACTTTATGATGACAGTTTGATTTCTGTGAATGGTTTCAAAATTTTCCATCAAGATCGGTGTAGCTCTACTCAGAAAAGTGAAGGTAGAGTATCTACCTTTATTCATACTCATTGGTGCATTTCGAGTTACGTATGCATCAACTTCTCAAATGACCGCATAGACTGCTTCACTGTTAATTGCCGCGTAAAACATTTGGAAAAATATCGCTTTATTTAAACAACAAATATTTATGTAACTCCCAGTTGCAGTTACTCCAGATCATCTAGTCTCTCTATTTTATTCACGGAATTCGCAGCTTCTGCACTCTTCGGTTCCCTGTCGATAATGTATGGTAACTTCAATTCTTGTGACTAAAACTTGTATTTCCGAAATAACATTCAGAATAAAGCCATTATTATCATTCTCATCCCAATTAAATTCTGTAGAAGTCCAATACTGTTCTATTTAATCAAATGTTTTCTCTGCAACTACACTCTCATAGTGATGAATGAAAACACTAGAAACACGTATCATTTAACAATTAGACTTTAAGATAATTGTCTTGGTTGATAACTGCAATAACATTTCTATCGTTCTAAGGTTTAGACAGTCATAAATAGGTGCAATAACGTTGTCAATTTTAACGCAAATCTCTTTTTTCGAGATACAAACACTAGTTGGATCATTTTACTCATTATTTATCAGTTGTGTTAGAATTCAACTGATGATATTGATGATTGCCAATCCGAATGAAAACTAGATGCACTGATTTACACAGACTATTTAAAAGACATCTAACACTATAAGCTTTTCCATATACTGTTATTCTGATTCGTAGACTTCGACTAGTCTTTGCTAGTTGCCACTTAAGTTATTTAAAAAAATTCGGCATTTACTCGATCACACGAATAAAAGATATTATTGCAGACATTATTTCTGGTTTATCACTTAAGAAATTAAATTTTATTTGAAATATAACTCTCTGTTCTACAATATGGACTAAGGTCAGAAATTTTAAACGTGAAACTAGAATTGTTGTTTTTTATTTGGTTGAAAAATGATTTGAAATATTTAATTTATTGAAAAATATTCTTTAAAAAAACAATTTCAGGTGACCTCAACCTTTAAATAAAATTAAAATAAAGTCTTTTCAACAGTGAGCAATTATCAACAAATTGGATATAACTAGCTAAGAAAAAAAATGATGTTTTAAGGATTCAATATTTTCAATATGAAAGCAGTGTATCTTGCTAGCCATGTCCAATAATACAGGTTTTGTACAAAGCAAAAGTATATATAGTAAAATTTTAGTGGATTATTTCTAAAATGTGGCAGAAGTTTAAATTCTCTGGAAGTACTTCCATTTAAAACAGCTAGAAAAATGTTGACGACTAATGATAACCACACAGGTGTCGAAATAAACCAGTTTCAAGAGTTTATCATCCAAGTTAATAAAGATACTTTTAGTGAATTCCTTTTATTCGCAGTGGTAACTGTGATCTTGATTCAGTAAAATTCGAAACTTTTACTGAATAACGCCTATGGTTTCTTGTCACTTAAGTCACTCGAAAAAATGTTTGTTTCTCTTTTGGTTTGTGAGCCTCAATACTACTTTAAATATTACTCTGATATTAACTTTTCATGGTGAATTGTACTGGGATCTAAAATGGGCCTTTCTTTATAGTTGGGACTCATCATCCTGGTTCTCTCACAGTTAAGAAGCGATGATTTACTGGGTGAGACTGAAATGCACCATGCACTACTTCAAACACAAGACAGTTCTTTATTAGACTACCAAATCATGAGAAACATGTCTTATACTACGAGTATCAGACCTGTTTATTTTGTTGAGCGAAGGCGACTAACGTATTCTGGCTAAATATGCTAAAATAGGGAGAAACATGAACTTTCACTTTCACTGTTGGTGGGCACCATGTAAATGAACTACTGAAATCTTTAGAGGTTTCTGCCCAGACTGTTCCCGGGTTGTGTTACTTGTTGCCCAGAAAGCCATTTTGTCGTACTGATAAGTTCGGAATTAAGGTGGATGTCACAGCTTTTAAAAAGTAGCAATGTTTTCAATTTTCAAGGGACGTTTTAAAGATTAGTAACGGCATACAATAAACTTGAATTAGGCAGCTCCTGTGCATTGTCTAGAAGTACTAAAAACGTAAAGTTCACTTTTCGTTCAATTCACAATCAACAATTGAAGATTCATTTTACTGTCTCCAAATGTAAGTACGGATACACAAATAAAGTTCTACGTTTTTGTTTTTCAGCAAGGAATACAACAAGTAGTTAGTTTTTTCACGGCACGTCAAAAAAATTCATTATTCTGAAAATTAATTACTTGCGGAACATTTGTTAGGTCTTCGTTTTTAAACAACGCTTAGAAAATGAAAGTTCTTGAATATGTTAACGGCAACAAAAAAGTGAAAATAAACAATACATTTCACTACCATAGTTTTTGTAGTAATTCAATAAACCGCTTTCAAATAACGTAAGTCTCTTTCGTAAGTGAAAACTAATACATTATACAAACCTGGTTAGTATGCGCATAATCCTTCTACCATAAATAGTTCAATACAGTTATAACTGAAATGAATTTATTATTTACTATGCCGTTAGTGATATATTGTGTGGTATTAAATTATCCATTTAATGTCAACAGTAATTCAATATTTTTTCTTGGTGAACCGACATCTGAAACTACCAACTTAGAATGAGAAATGAACAATGACGTATATCTGAGAGCACGCAAAATTACGTTTTGTTCAATTTCATTCATATTTTTTGAGACTACTGACACCTTTGAAATAACTTCGGGCCTAGTTTCACCTCAACTAGACGTTCTGTATAAAAAGAGAACTCTCGTTATCTTGAAATGTTGTGTAAAAGTCAGCGAAACGTTGACTCTTGAAGATTAAAATAAAGTTCACAGTTGTATTATAGATGAATACCAAAACTTAGCAGAAATAATTCTAATTTAGAATCCGAAGGTTGGACTCTTGTAGTGATTTGCTTACTTTCATTTAACAGCATATTTGTCCATTGTATGCTTCGTCTGGTAACTGAATACACCTATACCTAGTTGTAGGAGAAAGAGTACCTTTTAGAAAATTAAGCACGTTTCAGGATTCTAACTGAGTAACCCAAAGCTTTTACAATCTTTCCAATACGAAATGTTTTGAAATCCTTTTTCATATCCACACTCAAATATATTTTATACGTGAAAATTCAAAGAATTCAGTCGTATATTAGGATTATATAAATATGGTGAATATCTATGAAATAAAATGATGTCACACTACTCTGCAAATCCATTTATCCTTCCCAAGTTAAAATAATGAATTTTTGTCAAGTCTTATTATGTTATGGGAGAGAAATTGACTGCGCTAATTCAAGGAAGCGGCTTCTAATTGCTGACCGTTAATGCTTAATTCATACAGTAAAGACTTATTTTCACTCTTTTCGAACAAGTGAAATCTGTTTGGGACATTGTTTCAAAAGATATATCAAGTTAATTTTTTCGACGTAACGTGGTCCGCATCAAATAAGCTCAATACAATCTAACTTTCTTCGTGTATTGAGCAATGAGCCTAGTATTTAGAAGAGTGTCTAGAGAAATTTGCCCAGCTACTAATTTATTTAGCTGTAAGTGAACTGTAAAACTTGTAAACAAAAATTAACTAGGTTAAACAAGTCGGTAAACTTTTCATTGACACAACAGACACTAGGATTAAAAGTTTTGTTCAGAATACCGAAATTTGTGCCACTTTTTGCTCTTGTCTTATTCGATAGGTGAGCTTACTGAATAATATTCCTTGTTTTGCTGTGCGTTTTGTGGTATGTTGACTCCAGTAAGTGACCGCCCTTCACAGACTTCTATAATGAACTTCTTATATTTCGTTTACTCTTATGATCTTTAGACTGAAAGTATTGAGACAAATTAGTAAGACCAAATTTACTTGAAAAGTGTGAATAATAAGTGTTATGCGTTGCCAGGAGTCTAGTTACGCACCTACTTGTCATACATATTTATGTGGATTATGACAAACGATAAACCGGTGGAAATAATAAAGGGTTGAATTGTTAGTTTTTGGGTCAATGGCACCATTCGATTCAGTCTGCCATCGCCATCATCTTTGAATATGCTTTGTAGCCCTTACTTGTGTAGATCATCGGGAGCTCCATATGTATGTATTACCTGACATACATGTAAAATGACAAACACAAGTGGGTGTGACCTCATCGTCTAAATTCTGTGAGGGTTTACAGGAGTGGATAAGTAACCGTCTTTTTGGAAGCAAACTACATATTCACTTCAATTAAAGCATGTGCTTTTGAAAAACTTCTTTAAGTACTGTTTAGAGCTAGAAATCATGAAAGTAGAACATCCTGTTTCATTCGTCTTTTAGTTTGAATTCGGTTAAAGTGCAGCGGCTTGAGAAACTTTGAATGGGACTTGGATGACTTACAAGAATATGACAGAAGTAGAATTCTGTTAACCCCAATACAAGCGAAGATTCTCATATTTGTAAGAATTATTTGGTGGTTAAAGGAACATGTTTTATTTTTCAACTTTCAGAAATTATCTACTTTTTCAATATTCCTCCTTTTTTTATGTTCTCCAGCATGTTTCTGAATCCACTTCTGTGAATTAGTATGAAGAAATGCATTATGTGTATTATATGTCTATAAAAAAGGTTATTCCCAATAAAGCCGCTTATTGTTTACCATTCTTATAACATCATACTGAAGTTTAGAAAACAATTGGCATCCTTACTAACTTTGAATCTTTTTATCTTAGAGCAAGACTCTTTCTCAGCGATAATGTACACTTTTGACCACTGAGGAATCGAACTAATAATCATCGAACATAACAGTTAGAATATTGCTTATCGGTAGTTGATTCAGAATCCAATCGTTTGCATATTTTCGACCGTTTGTATTTTACTGTTGATGATTCCAGGAAGCACTTGACTTTATCGGTTGTTAATCTACTTTAAACTTTCTCCAGTGTTTATAAATACTATTTTATAGCCCCAGTAGATAAATTCGTTAGCAAATATTTTTTCTCTGGTTCGCCTTTACTTGTCTTGTGTTTACAGTACTGTTTGATCTTTATTTAACGTCATTGGTGAGTATTTCTCCAAACGTAAGACAGGAGGATTAAATGAGGATATGATGTATTGAAAATGTATGCCACTTGCTTCAGCATAACGATAGTTTGTGCAAGAACATTGATTATAAATATAAATTCATTTTCGTTACATCTGCTAAAGTTTTGTATCTAAAATATTTCACGTCATTAACATTTTGCTACATATGAATGATATCAGAAAGTGAGTACTGAAGGTAAGCCGGAAAAATGCTTTCAAAATGACTTCAGGAAACGAAGTTTTTATTTGCAATTATCAAGAATTTAAGTCTGTGCATAAGAACTATAGAACAAAAGTTAAATTTCAAGGAGGTGAGATAAAAAATAATTACCAAGTCAGAGATAATTCTTTGCGCTGTAGTCCTTTTCTTTGGCACATTTGTGTCACCTTTTCTAGTTCTCAAACAATCCTTAGTGTTGGTAAATAAACGAACCTTAATCCAAGCCCAGATTCATTGTTGTATTTTTTTATTTGATAATATTTATGAATTTTACATTACAATTCATTATGAAATATTTTGCTGAACTCATCGCCTTTATTATAAATACCCAGTATGGTTTATGGTACCTTGCGTTGTAACAAAACTTCAGGCTTAGTGGACGTTTTAACCAGTAGGTTTGATTTCAGGGAGATCATCAGTGAGGGCTTTCTGTTTGTTTAAACTTTGCACTGCTTTTTCATGTCTAATTCAATAACAGTCAGTTAGGGTAAACTGCATTTCAAGTTTGTAATCCATTTAGACTTTTTACTGTTACTCTGAAATTTATCATATTTTAGGTCAGTTAACAACCGACACTAATTATATAAGAAAAACCAAATATTTTTAACCAAATCCATCATGCTTATTACAGCTCCCTTATCGATTTGATGGGGGAAAATGCCTGCAAATTGTATAAATATCCGTAAAAAATAGAAACACTTTAAGTAAACGATTATTTAAAGTCTTACCCCAAGACAGAACAGTCTATTCAAAGAAGTGGGAAAAGATAGTAGGCTTTAAATGAAAGAAATATGGCCTGATTTCTAGAATTCTCCCAATTATATCTGGTCACCAGTGTCTTAAAATGTTAAAATTCACAGTCAAATAATCCTGGAGGATTTCTAGTATCCTGTGTACACAATCAACACTAACCATTTTCATCTACTTCTAGACCTCGGACTATGGGAAACTAACAAATGGAAACTAATAATGAGATGCAAGGAAAATAAGGGTGAAAATGAATGATCAATAATTTCTGAAGTTTTTTGAATCGATCAGTGTACTTTTCAAAGACAATTTAGCCGTTGTTTAGTCATTTAATCATATAAATGATAAATTTTTGTCCTTTTAGACCAGAAGAACTGTGGTCATAATCAGTCTTGGTTTACTACAGCAGAGCTTATCTATCAAACCACTCATCATAAATTATGTGTCGAAATCAACAGTCCTGAATAACTTAAATTTATTGGCTCAGGATAAATAGGTCACAAAACATTACTTCAAAGCACAGAATTTGATGAGTATATCTACTATCATAATAGAAGAGAGGTTCACAATCATTTGCATGAATTGGAATGATGGCATCTATCAATAGTTTTTTTTCAGAATTGACGTTTTACTTGTAAGCTAATAGGTGATCTAAGGTAATTTATCTCTACATCGCATTTTGTAAGAGTAAGTGACAGTTCCGTCCTAATATTTGAAAACGGTGTAAAACCAGAGAAATATCAGCATTATGTCAAAAGCTTTTCAGAGAAAATCTAGAACACTGAAAGCAGTAACTATATGCGGTTGCAACAAAAGTTGCGAATATTCACTACTCTGTGAGCTTATAAGTAGCAACGTTTGTACATTCCAATATTCAACGAATATTTTGACAGTAGCATCCTTGAGAATAACTTACTTTGATGTAGTGTATTTTCATGTTGTTGATAACTGCCCCAAATTTTGTTTAATACTTATTCGGTAGCATAAAACGCCTGGTAAACTATGATAAAGTTAATTCGCTATTGCAGAAATACCACCTAAGTGAACAATAATGTTGTCAACACTGATACTTACTGGAATCAAAATATTTTAAACGTTATAGATTGTGATGATAACACGTATTATATTTAACGAGAAAACCTTGTCCGCTTGTGATAAACGGTTCGCAAACATTCTTCGCTTGATTAGTAAGGCTGAATAAGTGCAATCTCGTCTACTTGAAGAACAATGCGCTTTCTAAAAAACAACAAAGATTACCAAAAGTTGCTTTAATACCTTGTACCCTTGACGGGTAAGATAGATGACTGACTAGTTATCTTGTGTTCCTGTTTACTTACATGTTATACCATCCAATACGAGTAAGGGAGGGATTACAAGCTATTCTCGCTGAAAAATATAACTGATCAGATTCAGTCGTTTACCACTTTAACTTGGCGAAGATATTAGAGTAGGTCTAAAATTGCTTCAGAGGGTCAGACAGTGATTGTTCGCAATATTTGTTCAGGAGGAACTGTCAACTGATGAATAACATTTGTTGAGACATATTTGAATATTGAGAAGGTAAGGGTCTATATGCCTTTCACGCAATAAGCCTGTTCTCTCCATAATCAATCCATACAAATATTAAATACTTTATGCATCAAGAAAAGGGAAGATTAGTATTTTACTGACCGTTTCGTAATGGGAGTAAAGAAAACCCTGTAATAATATCACTGAATTATTCCGAAATACTGTGTCCAGAATTTATGTATAAAGAATAGACATATTCGGTACAAAAAGATAAATAAAATCCGAAATATGATAAATCCTAAGGAAAATGAGATGAGATATATTTTGGCAGATTTTCACCATTACAGCTTGATAAACGCAAGTATAAATTGTTACTAATTTTAAAGGGTTAGCAAAACGAACAACAAACAAGTTTACTTATCAATGTTTTCATCAAAAATTTGGTTAATCATAAACAAATTAACTTTTATTTGCAAACAGTTCTGGTCAGGTATTAAAATCACCTGAGAAAGCCTACTGGAAACGACAGACGGCTGAAAGTTGGACAACTTAAGAGTATTGAACCGAAGTACATTCTACCTATTTAGTAGCAGTTCACTGATTAGCTGTCCTGAAGAAGTCAGATGGCGTATGGTATAAATATTTATTTCAGGGTAACTGGATGCCAGTAATTTTTGACTAAAGTTCATTTATCAATGAACGAAAGCTGAAAATCAGTTAGTGCTCTAGAGATCACTGAAAACAAGGGCTCTTATTTTAGGCATTTAAGGAAAATAGGTACAGAAAGTTTTGAATGCACGGTTAGTACATTCAAGTAAGGACAGTATCATTTCATCTATAGTAAGCACTTGGATATAGCTTATTATGACTCCGTGAAAATGATTTTCATAAATATACCCAATTCATTCTAGACAGATTTGTGGATGAAACAACTTAATAAATCAACCTGGTGAGCAAATTAGCAAATATGTCTAAAACGTTTTTTATTTCTTTCCAAACAAATTAAAAAATGTTGTCACATGGAGCGGTAATTTTCATTAATAGTATAAATTTTTAATTCCATTACTCAGGTTTGGTAGCGTGACTTGATTAAACGTCGGGTGATACCTTTTTCAGAGTTTCAATTAAAGAATTCATCTGAAGTCAAAGTACTTTATTTATGTAAAACAGCTGAATTTTTCCCGCCGAAACTGTCCATGCGATAAATTCACAATTCACAAGATATGGAGTATTTGGCTCACATTGGTTAGACTTGATTTTGTTTGACTGTTTCCTTGCATAATTAGGGCAAAGTCTTTAACTTCTAGTGAAATGAAGCAAATATTATTGGAGTGTATAGCGCTAATACATTACATGTTTCAAACAGTCTCCGTCTTCCTACTAAGTTTTTCTAAATTGTCTATTTAGTTTATCTATTCGATACACTTTCAATCACTTTGCGAAGCATATTAGAAGTTATTAGGTGGTCACATGCAATCAATAGAAATCCCTGCTTTACCTTGGACTTTGTGCTTCTTGGCACCCACTAACTAGGCGTATCTCCAACCTGAAGGGGAGCGATATCTCATGTCAGATTTGAACCTTCATCACACAGCGATTCACTCAGAGAGGTGACCACTGAGTTATTAATCTCTAAAGAAATTTAGGTGATATTTTTAACTGCAGACAAGATCGACTATTTTCCCTATTTAACCGAACACTAACTGCTTTGTGTAATTGGATGATACTATTACCTAACTAGGTAACCAAGAGACTTACCGGCAGAAGAATATGAGTCAGGATTTTTATTTAGCAATTAAATAAGTTGTTTGTGTTTTTCAAAACCTAATTCTATTTCAGTTGCAGGAGAATAAAAGTATTTGGAAACTGAACATGTATGAAAACACAGTAGCGTTACAAAGTCACCTAGGAGGCTATTTTAAGGACACACAATAAATTGTATTCACTTAAGCCGTTTCTAATTTTCAAATATGGTGGTTCTTCATACCATTCAATAACAGTTTTAGAGACATTTTTCAATAAAAAATTCTGATGTTTTGAATTGAAAAATTTCACGAATATCACCACACATGACCGAAAGTGACCATTTTATGATCTCCTGAAAGCTTCAAAACACTAATACTATTCGTTTGACATAGTACACGAGATTCTTAACTGTATTTTTCCAAAGCTTCCGTTGTTTTGACTTTGGACAACAATAACTGTCAGATGTTTATAACGTATGGTTCGGTACATTTCTAGTTAAAGATATAACTGACTAAATAAACCTAGGATTTTATATGAACCATAATTAGGATTTCATAGAATAATATCACAAAACCTCGGCACCCAGTGAGTCACTGACAAAGGCTGTATTAAAAATTTGCATGTATCTCAAAGTGCGTAAAATGCAACAAACCCAAACAATTCCATAAAGGTAACTTACACTAAAATCTCAGCCGTGTAAAACAACTACAGTCAGATGACCTACTGGATGGTCATCGAAAAGAAAAATGTCGAATGCAGAATGAACCAGACTCCATCTCCCGCTTGCAGTAATTTATTTTATATCTGTCCCTTGAATTCCTAGTGGAAAGTAGGGCTTCAGTTGCACCTCGCCATTTCACTCTCTTCTCTGCACTCTTCTGAACCTAACTCCACCATTGCTCACAACCTTTCATTTCTTCCTCACATGATCAACTCAATGTCACCCTCAGCCGCCTAACTCCTCGTTTTCCATGTGGCATCTACTTGACTGTCTGGTCTGGCCTCCTCTAGCACGTGATGTCTCCACTCAGTCCTCTCAGTATATGTCCAGTCCAATTCACCCCCACTTTCTTCTGAATATTTCTTGGGTGATGGATTCCTGGTTGGTTCGTTGACCGGTCAGTGTTCCTTGTTGCTTATTCTTAATATTTCGGCAATCCATCTGATCTTCAGTGTCAGTATCGAGTGAGCGTAGATGGTAGCTGTTGGTGAATGTCTGCAGTTTGTTGGGACTGCTTTCGTGACGCGCCGTCAAGTCTCTCAACCATCACACTGAAGCACTGACTTCACTGAACTAGTGTTGAAAATACGGGTCTTGTTCGCGCTTTATGCTGAGTGCAGTGTAGTGTAGTATAGTGTAGTGTAGTAGATCTCCACACTGATCCCAGGTTGATGAGGGTAGGCCTTTCTTGCCGTCTTTCCGATCCTCGCTGCTTTGACGTCCTCATCTGTGCCACCACTGCCTGCAGTTGAAATGATACTGCCTGGGTAGGTAGTTAGTTAGGTAGGTGGGTAGGTGTAGGGTGGTAGGTAGGTAGGTGGAAGTGACAACTTCCCTTAGATTTCTTCCCTTCATGGTGATCGGTGCCTAATGTTGTTGCTGTTGTTGTTAATGGCTCGGTATCTTCATCACCTCTCTCTTCTCTACATTCACCTCAAGTCTTGTTCCGTTGTCCTGCCTCTCCTGTCAGCTCGTTGCTTTTCGCCTATAGAACTTCGAGTTTGTGTGACAAGACACTAGATACAAATCATCATCGGCGGCGAAATTCAAATATTGCAGAGTGTTTTCATCGGTCCAGCCAGTGTATGTCCATCCTCTCACAGCTCCTCACTGTTTCTCGCATGATCCAGTTCAGTCCGGTCCAGTCCATTCCAGTTTAGTCCAGTCGACCAGAATCAGGAATATGATCGGTGATAGTAGGTGGCGGCAGCCTTGTCTTTCTCCCGTCTTCGCTCCAAATGTGTCACTGAGCTTTGCATTGTGTTGTCAATCACTTGGCATAAGGGTTCGTGGTACTGCGTAGTGTTGAAGCAGCTGCCTGCCAAATTACTTTTCAGGTGACGTTTTCGAATGCCATTTCAAAATGGATGAAGTTGATTTGACTGTCATTAAATGCTGTGTTCTATGATGATGTGTAGCGTATCGTTGTAATTTGATGCGGACATGATTTATTCTTCCTGAATTCAGCCAGTCGGCCAGCCAGCCAGCCTGTTTGTGTTGTAATTAGGAGTCCAGAGCAATGAGTGGTCTCTCTAGGAAGATGTGGCATGATTCCTTGCGAGTTCTTGCAAAGACTTAGATAAACCTACTTTGTTATTTTGACAAGGTAGCCCTTCTTCCAGTCGGCGGGTACCTTTTTTTCCTTCCTACTGGACCTTCTGCATTAGTGGTGTGAGCAAATGCGCTCTTGTGACTGCATCTTTTTTCAGTGATTCTGGAGGAATTCCATCTGATCCTGCTGCTTTCCCGGATTTCAGCTACTTCATGGCGTTCAGGATATCACCTCTGCTTTAATCATTGTGCTTGTGTTCATAGGTAATTCTGTGGCTGATGGTGTTATTTCTGGATGAGTTGCAGGTGGTAATGGTGGTCGATTCAAGATATTTTGGATTGGTCAGACCATCGTTTCCTTTGTTCCTCCTCCTTGTTAACTAGGTTTCATGGACTATCTTTCATTGGTTTCATCTGTGGTGATCTCTTTCCTCCCCGATAGTAACCTGCTTATTTGATATAATGTTGTCAGGTCTCCCATATGACCAGCCTGTTCTGCTTCTCTCACAAGTGTGTCCTGGAAGTGTCTTTTTTTTGCGCGCACTCTTCTTCACTTTTCTATCCAGTGTTATGTTTTATAGCTTGTGTTCAGTTCTTGTTTTCGCTGTTTATAACTGAACTGTACTGCATTTCGTCTACTCTATCAGATTCCATGTGTTCGTCGAGATCCGTTCCTTGTCTTCTTCCTTCTTCCTTCCAAATACAGTCATGCTGGTTTCCTTCCACGTCTCTTTCAAATAGATCCAGTATTCTTCCGCACGGGTTTCTCCAGGAATGTTGCCTAGTGTCTCCCAATTTTTCCTGGTGACTAACTGACTTGATGTCCGTCGTACCGTTGTCGTCCAGTTCAACTTCTGTTCTGGGTGTTGAACTTGAACTGTGGCCTACCATCACCAGCTTCTCTGAAGGCTCTCAACTTGATTTTAAAGGTTTCTGGTACTAGACAGTGGTGTGAGTGGTGTGAATCTACATCTGTTCCCCTTCCTCATCTTGCGTCTATTGAGTTACATCTACACGTCATTGAGATCAAGATAAAGTCGATCTGATCTTTAGTGTGAAGTGTCCAGGTGTCTAGGGAAATCAAATCCATGTCTCTTTGTAAATATCCTTGTGTCTGTACACACTGCATCCAATCACCAAACCGTTAAATCCGCAGAAGTCTTCAAATAGTTCTCTGTCCTCATTGGTTTCACCAAGTGCTTCTCAACCCATGATCAGTTCTCTTCCTGTGTTGTCTGCTCCAAGTTTGGCATTCATATAACCCCACCTATTGGAATTCTGATGTCGTCAATACAGTCTTATCCAGTTCAGATTGTATTTGTTTGTAAAATTCCTCCTTCTTCTCTTCATCTGCATTATTTGTAGGTGCACAGCGTAGCATTGTATGATTGTGTCTTCCCTCCATTTTGACTAGAATCTTGCTGTCATGATCCTGATGTAGGAGGAGGAGGAGACTGATTCCCACTGCATGAGAGAGTGAGGCTATGAGGCTGTCGAGGACATCATGATATTCACTCGAAAACTCAGTGTGCTGTGCTCGTGATTGTCGTCTGTGTGACAATATCGGAGTAGATTACTGACTCCCCTCCAGTTGACAGTTGGGAGAGCCCACTTCCATTCCATCTCCACATTCCTCGCAAATTCCTATCACTTTTATGCTATACCCTCTCATCTCTTTGGCAAAGTGGACAGCCTTGTCAACCATCTTTGAACATTGTTCAGACATACCATGTCCCCATGTTTACTTTCGCCTTCATCGAGAGAGAGAAGACACATGGGCCAATTGTCTTCCCGAATTCTCTCACCAACCGGCGTCATTTCGCCTCTCCGATTCCAGCGAGGAATAAGTTTAATTTTATGTTTTAAATTTTCTTTGTGCTTTGAAGTTTCTTTAGCGGTTAGATTTGTTTTCCGAGGTAGGGTTGTTGACCCTATCCTCAAACTTCCCTTGAGCTTACCACCTGCTATTAACTAGTGAACTAGTTAACCAGGCTGGCGTAAAAACAGCGTTAACTTCTTAAGCAAATTTCGGAAAGGCATGAGAAAAGAAAAGTTGGCATCAGCACTTTCCTGGAAGTTATTTGGTGGATGAGAAGGTACACTGATGAGCTAAAGCTGCTCAAATGTGTGTTGACAGAGAGTCTACGCAATTATAGTGAGTAGTAGTGAGCAGCGAAGACCAGATAAGTGGGAAAGGAAGTGGCGACAGCTAACATGAAATATTATTTAGGCTGATCAAAAAAACTGGTATGGAAATATCAATGACTACGGAGCCTAAATCAAAGAAGTTTTTATCTGACATTGAACTCAAGTGGAGACGACTGAAAATAAAAGCGTACTTTGAATAACACTTCAACCAGCCTGCAACTTCTGTCCTGTTGCCCATTGCCAAGTCTTATCCTGAAAGAGCACTGACTTGGGCCCTTTAAAGGTCTTTGGAAGCTCAGAAGGTTGAAAATGACGTGGAAGGAAAAGGAACAACAGAGCCAGATTGGCTAGTACCAGTGTTAGCTAGCGTTTGGAAATCAGGTGTGATCCTATCTGACTGGTACTAATCCTTAAATATCTTTTTCTTCAAAAGATGACAAAAATCTTCTTGCGATAATCACAAAGGAATCAGTCTTGCGAACAGCGTTCAAGACCGTTAGTTTTATAATAAATGGACTCATGTGGAATTTACGAACCACGCGCCTGGCCAAAACAGGCGAATTCTCGGCCTGTTCGTAAATGTACGGACCATACGCAAACCTTTCGAAGGGTTCTGAGAGACTGATACGCTTAGAGGCCTCCTACCTGAGATGTGTTTACTGATCTGAAGGCGGACACTGCACTTTGTCGATAAAGTGGACATGTAACAATGCCTTTCGATTGAAAGCGGTGCTTTTTGAGTAAATGACTCCATTGAAAACCCTGTATTCGAACGCTTAGGGGCGTGTTAGAGCATATAGTGAGTTACCATATACGTCACGTACGTTTAACGTGTTCATCAAGGATGTCCGTCTTTTCCATTCTTATTCAATTTTGACAAAAATGAGCTGATTCAGGTCTCCTTCTCTTCTTTTCTCTTTATAGAGAATAATTTCGTTGTAGGAAAGTCTTTACCATATCTGGAGTACGAAAAGTACATGGTCATATTAGACGAAGATGTTAACGAAATGCAGTCTTCTATACAACTCGGCTTACAATTCAAGAATGCTTGGGATTCATTTCTAACCACCCATATGCAAGTTGTTTTCCCAAGACTGGTTTGTGTTGCTTCTATGTTTAATGTTAAGAGACGGGAAGAAGTAGCTGATCATATTGACTACTTCCTTTACTTGGGAAGTTTGATCAGGCGTGGTAAGTCAGTGAGTGACGAAATCTTGGCAATAATGAACGGTTTAGGTGTTGAAATGGATCAAAACGAAAATAGAAAGCAGGTGTTCATGAAACCATGGCACTTTGTAGTTTCAAAAATTAAAAATAAAGTTACCAAGGTATGGCAACAGTAAAAGTTGTATCTTTGTAAAATACAAATTTTAGGTTTCAATCTTTCCATTCAAACTATTTCATTGAAATGAGAAGGGCTTCGTCGCATTTGTTCATTGATCGCTTTGAGCACTTCCTATACATTAGCTTTATATCTAGTATCAAGAAGATAGCAAGCAACTGTGCCTGATAAAAAAGAGGACTTTATGACTGGCATATGTTCGGAAACGAAGCATGACGATTATTCGTGAATACAGCTCTGGCCTCTAGAATTTGTCTCTCAGTTTACTGGTGACAGGAAATGCAATAACGGAAACAAAAGCAATGCGGCTGGTGCTCAGCAGCATCTGGACGTCATTTGTTTAAATACCCCTGTCGTTGATATCTAGTAAACAGTTGACCTATAAAACAAATGACCAAGAAGTAGATAAGGTGATATATTTACAACAAAGTCAATTTAAGTTGAAATAGTTACAACGGATAACTCTTCATTCCTGGTGTTTATCCATTACTGCTGCGCAATCGAACTTCATACTCCGAGGGCTGATCTCTGCATTCAAAGACATGTTTCTCAGTTGGTCTATTTAGAATTGATGCGACCCGTAGGAACACCTTAGTCTCAAAATATTTTCCTTTTTATATCTCAAGAAAAGTCGATAGGCACAGTAGATATCAGTGCATATTTTTATTAGAGTAAAACCAAATCTTGTACACTCTATTTCCATGTTTTGTTTAGCAGCTTCCCTCTAGCTAACAAATTCAATCAGAAGTTTAACGACAGTGAAAATTTCTAATACTTTGACACTTTACTATGTCATGAATCCCTAGCTATATTTTGTATTTTATAAATCGTGACCATTTCTAAAGGGTAGCAGCTTAATAACTAAAAACTATACAGTGAAAACCAAAGCACCAGTTTTTATTTTCAAGCTGGTATTCATCATAGACTGACATCAGTTGGAGGAACAATGAAAACCTAGGAGCACCGGAAAGCCGTTTCATCCTAGTATGAGACTCTTCAGCAGAGGGCATCTACTACCCCGCCGGGGATCGAAACCGCGACCTTCAGGTTTCGTGGCCAGCGCGCCACTATTGAGCCGCTGGGTTGGAATCCAGTGGTACATATTTCTAACTTCTGTTGGTTCACGACAAAGCGCAAACACCACCTAACGTCATCGCTCAGTAACTGTCCTCACGATCGTCAGAGTAGCCCCACTGATCATGACTTCTCACTAGAACTTCAGGAATCACCTCTCGAAGATAGTCACCGATGAGCACCAGCTCAATTGAATTTTGAGAGAGTTGTAGGGATTTATAAATATTTCAAGTTGGTATTCATATATAAATGTAGCCGACACAATCGATGTCTTTTTAGTTTCAAATTGATTGCTTCACACACCACAAAAACTAACATCTTGTTTCTGTTCATCTCAACAGAACTATAAATATCTGTTAAGTGTTGTCGAGTAAAATGGGATTATTATTTGCAAAAGCCGAACAGAGGACGAATTAAAAAGTCCAAAGGAATGCTTCAATAAAAATAAAATGTTGAATGCCGGTAAGATGAAGATAAATCCAGTCACCTCAACGAAGTCAGTGAATATTTCTGATAGAAATTTTTGTGCATGTGTATTACCCCCCCCTCTTCAAAATGATCCCAGTCTGAATCCGAGAAACCCACATCTGTCAGCTTTTAAAAATGCACCAGCGACCGAAATAGTTTTAAAAAGTCTTCCAAGTGAAGCACCAGATCCGGTTAGTTGCAAAATGTTAGCCATATTATCCTATCAAAAGCTCAGCAAGTCTAAAATAAACTGAGAACAAGTGTCTGTGATAAAGCGTTTACCCCGAGATTAGGCTGTTATCATCACCATAATAAGTAAGGGAAACACCATAGGTCTAACAAGCTGGGGTGAGTGGGGGTAAAAGGCAAGGAAATATTTTGATACTGATCCATCTAAGGACCAAAACTGCTATTAAAATATAAGTCCTTTTAGAGAATGTGAAAGCTTAAGGTGAGAAGATAATGCAGTCTAGATAAGAAAAACTTTCTTCGTCACTGTGCTGCTCACAAACACCAAAAGAATACGACATTCCCAGTTGCAATGGGCTACCGCGAATCTCTAAGACAGATATACCACTGACTGGTTATGAGCTTCACAGGTTAAGTAGTTTATATTTTGTAAAAAATACTTCATATGTTTAGGAAGTGCGTGAGAGAGAACCAAAGTATGGATCAAAGTATTTATGTGAATTCTGGACCCCGAGTCATTTTAACGTCCAGTGAAGAGAACGAAATAATGGATGGATTTGGTTGCTGTTCTTCACACACCAGTCTCCAAGATAAAACGCAACAGACATCACTTATAATTCATTATCATGAGACTGAAAATGATGCTCCCGTCAACGTCAAGCAAAAATGTTGGGCCGCATCATCCTGGAGAGACCACTCATTGCTCTGGACTCCAAATTACAACACAAACAGGCCGGCCGGCTGGCTGGCTGGCTGAATTCAGGAAGAACAAATCATGTCCGCATCAAATTACAACGATACGCTACACATCATCATAGAACACAGCATTTAATGACAGTCAAATCAACTTCATCCATTTTGAAATGGCATTCGAAAACGTCACCTGAAAAGTAATTTGGCAGGCAGCTGCTTCAACACTACGCAGTACCACGAACCCTTATGCCAAGTGATTGACAACACAATGCAAAGCTCAGTGACACATTTGGAGCGAAGACGGGAGAAAGACAAGGCTGCCGCCACCTACTATCACCGATCATATTCCTGATTCTGGTCGACTGGACTAAACTGGAATGGACTGGACCGGACTGAACTGGATCATGCGAGAAACAGTAAGGAGCTGTGAGAGGATGGACATACACTGGCTGGACCGATGAAAACACTCTGCAATATTTGAATTTCGCCGCCGATGATGATTTGTATCTAGTGTCTTGTCACACAAACTCGAAGTTCTATAGGCGAAAAGCAACGAGCTGACAGGAGAGGCAGGACAACGGAACAAGACTTGAGGTGAATGTAGAGAAGAGAGAGGTGATGAAGATACCGAGCCATTAACAACAACAGCAACAACATTAGGCACCGATCACCATGAAGGGAAGAAATCTAAGGGAAGTTGTCACTTCCACCTACCTACCTACCACCCTACACCTACCCACCTACCTAACTAACTACCTACCCAGGCAGTATCATTTCAACTGCAGGCAGTGGTGGCACAGATGAGGACGTCAAAGCAGCGAGGATCGGAAAGACGGCAAGAAAGGCCTACCCTCATCAACCTGGGATCAGTGTGGAGATCTACTACACTACACTATACTACACTACACTGCACTCAGCATAAAGCGCGAACAAGACCCGTATTTTCAACACTAGTTCAGTGAAGTCAGTGCTTCAGTGTGATGGTTGAGAGACTTGACGGCGCGTCACGAAAGCAGTCCCAACAAACTGCAGACATTCACCAACAGCTACCATCTACGCTCACTCGATACTGACACTGAAGATCAGATGGATTGCCGAAATATTAAGAATAAGCAACAAGGAACACTGACCGGTCAACGAACCAACCAGGAATCCATCACCCAAGAAATATTCAGAAGAAAGTGGGGGTGAATTGGACTGGACATATACTGAGAGGACTGAGTGGAGACATCACGTGCTAGAGGAGGCCAGACCAGACAGTCAAGTAGATGCCACATGGAAAACGAGGAGTTAGGCGGCTGAGGGTGACATTGAGTTGATCATGTGAGGAAGAAATGAAGGGTTGTGAGCAATGGTGGAGTCAGGTTCAGAAGAGTGCAGAGAAGAGAGTGAAATGGCGAGGTGCAACTGAAGCCCTACTTTCCACTAGGAATTCAAGGGACAGATATAAAATAAATTACTGCAAGCGGGAGATTTAGTCTGGTTCATTCTGCATTCGACATTTTTCTTTTCGATGACCATCCAGTAGGTCATCTGACTACAGTAGTTTTCAATTTCCATTTTGGCCCACACACTGACTCTCTCTTACCAATGCTAGATACCTACCGAAACACGTGTTTCTTTTATAGCGGCATATTTCCTCAAAGACGCTCCAGCGTTATCGAGTAACAAATAATTTTTTATGCGCACCATTTGGTTGACGATTGTGACCACCAACTTAAAAGGATGTCTTTTTCCTTGTCTAGGTGTCATGCTAGCTGTAAAAAGTAAAATACCTCTGAATTGTTGTTGGAGGCAATTTCTGTAGGATGTTCGTTCGGCTGGGATTCTGATATTGCCAGCCAGGTGCCTTTTTGACTGACTTAGACTTCCCACTTTTGTATCGAAATCATCTTCTAAGACAATCAGGTCTGAAGGTTTAGGTTTCAGTAGGGGGCTAAACATTTTTTGGTGGAACTTATATTTCATTTAATCCCTACTGCAGTAACTGGTTGCTTAAATAGGAATTACGAAGAGAAAACGGTGAGTTTCCCTATTCTTATTAATCCTGCCCACATGTCTTGCAAACACAAGGCTGACCAATGGGTTGAGATGTCAGAGGTCTGGCCAGATTTGGCCTGATTCGTCATAGATTTCGAATAATGAAAGCTCAACTGCACAGTTTTAGAGCATTTTCAGAAGATCAAGGGTGCTTTTCCTTGAAATCGAATGATTATCGAAAGTTTCAGACCTGGAAAGAGATGGCGTGGTAAACTTAACCGAGAAATTTGTGTAACGGTATGAAAAAGGATATGATAGGTTGATAGCGGCTCAAGGAATCCTGAACACTGACAGGGTTGTGAGAGAGGCTAATTCCTGCTGGCTGTCCACAGCATGTAAAGTTATTTCCTCTTGTGGTGCTTAAAGAGAAATATGGTCATTGATTGAAATGGTTGATCGCAGCAGCTAGAGGATATTTGCTTGGGGCCAGTTACACAGAGCCTTTGTGAAAGTCTGAGGTTTACCTATGATTGATTTGCATCTAGCTACAAACCCATACTGCTAGATCTGGAAGATTGTGGGGTAAGGGAGAGTGTGCTATTTTAGGGTAAGACCGTTTGTAACTTTCCCTTTCCAGCAATGATAAGAACGACAGTATGGTATTGTTGGTTATCCATGGGTAACACCTTGCTACTGTCATGATACCTTGAGGCAGTAATACCATTACATTCTCGAGTTTCCATCATAACAAAGCAATTTACACTGTATGACTGCCTTTTATTCTATCACTTTGCAGCTGATCATTCCACTATAGTGAGACCTTAAGGAAATAAGGGTTCCAGCAAAGTAGCTCCTTGAGTCACTGCGATAAGCAATTCCAACCACCCCTTTAAGGTAGTAGCTGTTGGTTTGGTTACGTTGACAAGTCAATTTTTATGCGTAAAAAAACTGTCTACATGTTTAGATTTCAAAACTGTAAATGTGTCATCTGTATGTGTATATTTCTGCAGCAGCACTAAATGTTTCAAGTGTCATCTGTTCCCAACCATCCATAATTATGTTTGTCATGATGAAGAATATTGGTAATCAAATGGTAACCTATTTTGTATGTCTGTATATTTTATTCTGAAACTTAAAGACGATTGAAGTCATACAAAACTGTACGCCTAGAATGACGTCCTCGACTGATGTCTCAGTCCGAATCGCAAGCTCATGATCATCATTTGTTTCATTTGCAACTGCCTTCGGAGCTATGTCGGACGGTACGATAATAAACGAGACAGCCCTATCGAAACTTAACACTTTTGCTATCATCTAAATATAGGCATTCTTTTCTATGCTTTACATCAAAAAAATTAGAAAGTTCAGATTTTCAAAGAGCCCTGATTTAACGGCACACTACTGCAAAGTATTTGGACAATGAAGTGTTTTTATAGTCTACTATAAGACTGATCTATCGTATGATCTTGATCATGAGTTTTCCTTAAACTGTCGACATAACCAATACTTGAGCCATTTGAACGCTATGAAATTTCAAATGTCGGAGATAAAATTTCGCCATGAATGTTTTTATATGCCAAACCATTTTTATTAACGATTCCAAACATCTAAAGCTAAAGTACAGCGCATCGCAGTATCGCACTTAATGTCTCACTGGCAACATCGCACACGTGTTTGATAGGCTTTCATGACCAAAAGCTAGGCAGATACATCTATCACTCGCTGATGACCACTTCATTTACGAAATACCTTCCTTCAGGAAGCTTAGTGGTTGATACTTTGGATTTAGTAATGAGTGGTGCCGGTTAGAACTACCAAGGAAATACCTGTTTCCTCGTATTTACATATATCCTTTGCTTATGAGTAATTTTAAACGTCTAACACCAAAAGTTTCTATAGGAGTTTTAAAATTAGGCAACCACAATTCTGTCTTTTCTCAATTTTCGTATCATGATCGAATTGTTAGTAATGTGACTGATCATGGAATATCAGTTGGTACCAACTTATTTTCAAGAAAGGTTTATTAGAATTTGATAAACCCTCTGTCAGCGAACTAGTTTTTGTTATACAGCACAACAAACAGTCTCTGAATATGTTTGATAGAGACCTATTTAGTTTAAATTTGGCTACCTACTGTGAACTATATTCTTAATTAAGACATAGTGTGGCACCCTTACAAACGTTAACCAATCAAATGCTGAAATGCATATAACTGATAAAATTAAAACTAAGCTGAAAAGACATCATAGTTTTTGTTCAAGATTCTGTAAGGGGAATAGTAGTCGAAAAAAGGTAACATCTTAAAACTGAGGTTAAACTGCCATGTAACTTTGAAAAGTACGAACTCTAGTAGGTTCCAGTGACTTAAAAGCATCCGCCTTTTATGGTTAGTGGTTAATATGCAGTTAAAAGTTTCTTTAGTACACTGAAATATCACAGAAATCAACAAATGCACTCTGTCACTTATCAGTTGACTTGCAAAAGTATAAGGTGTACGAATGGCAACCATTGGTTATTTTGATTTAGTCAGCACTGCATAAATCATCTGTTATTGATCCTAAGATCATTGGATGAAGGTATCGCTTATTTGGTAAGCAGTTTACCTCTAAAGTTCCGGAAGTAACTAGCAGGCAACCCAGAGGATCTGCAGTCAATCTATATCCTTTGTTAAATATAAAACTGTAATTGCTAGACCCCAGTCAAAATAATCCATGAACCTCAAAAGTACAAAACGAAGTTAAGGTTTATTGTTCAAATGGTGCTGTAAATCATGCATAGAACTAGAATAATAGTAATAAATACCTACAGCTAGGGCTATTCTATGGAGGAAAGTCGTCTGACCAATTTCAAAGAAAATCAACGAGATCAAGTTTAATTATCTACAAATAATGGATGGTCAAAATTAGGAGGTCAGTGCCCGAAGATTAGTCCATGCATCAAGTCAGTCAGTGATAAAAAAGTAAATAGTCAGGATAAAGGTTAACATAAAACAAGGGTAAAAAGATATGTGGTTAAGACTATCAGCGAATACATTATTGTTAATCGGGCCGAAGTAAACGGGTGGGTAATGGGATCATAACAGAAGTACAGTTTTAGTGTTATTCTTTGTGTTATACCGCCGTTGGTTGGACCAAACCGATCGGTCTCTATTGACATATGCGCTGCTGTGCGGATGCCTTGATATACCTGTATAGTTATAGTTACAGCAAAGATGGATATTGGCTATCAATGGAACCTGAGATGCTCAGGTGCATCCAGCTGACGAGTCCCAAGTAGGACGAAATGCGCATCCTGGATTCCACTACTAGCCATTATCCATCATTACTGGCAATACAGTTTGTTGAGATGTGGTGACGGATACGAAGTAAGACAAGTATCACATATTCAACATCCTTGAAAGATATTCAGATCTTTCGTGAAGCTGTTTCAGTTATTTCTCTGGTCATAAACCCCTACATTTGTCATTTGGAACATATCGGATGTTAAAAAATGCTAGATGTTCAAATTCATTTACAAAAATGCCGCAGACCATTTCAAATAATATTAAATCAAATATTCCGATCCCATTTTTAATTCTTCTCTGTTTAGAACTCAATAGATTTAGAATCGTTTAAGTCGCGAAGTCAATAAAAAGACAGGTTCTTTGAATTGGGTAGTAGAAAGTCTGACATTTTCAAATAAACTTTTCTTGGTTCATGATTTTCTAGTGCTATTCATCATTTTATCTCAGATCACGCTGAATGTGTGACGAAAGCTATTTACCAAACTGCCGTTAATTGGATAAACGGTTAACCCAACACATTTTCTTTCTAATTTTAATTATGCGTATTTATGTTCATTTGCTCTGTTTGAGCATAACTAGTCATAAATTTCTCAGAAATAGAACGAGATCAACAGTTTCAGCAAGATAGCATGAATCCATTTTATTTCAGGGTTCCTAATCAGCTACTTACAACCTAAGACAATTTAACATCAATTCGTACAAATGTTTGCACGCCTCATTCAATTTGGATGAAAGTTGTCGGCTTGAAATGAAGATTATGTTACTCTATACGAGAAATGAATGAATAAATATGGAAGAATTTGTAATAAGTTTATCAATATATAGAAGAATTGGAAAAATATTCTACTCTATTTGTGGTTGATATTCATCAGGTTTTTTAAGTATCATCATACAGCGTTTGTTGTGTTTTCCATCTCACACCTCTTATCTAATTATTTGAGTTCTACTCATCTTATTTCTTAGCTAACATAAATCATATGACTTTTTTCATGCATATTTCATTTAACGTTTCTCAACATGTTGACTACTTTTATCTCCTTCTCCTATCCTACTTCCGCAGTAAAATATTTTTCCAACTTACTACCACTTCTTCCATATTTATTCATTCATTTCTCGTATAGAGTAACATAATCTTCATTTCAAGCCGACAACTTTCATCCAAATTGAATGAGGCGTGCAAACATTTGTACGAATTGATGTTAAATTGTCTTAGGTTGTAAGTAGCTGATTAGGAACCCTGAAATAAAATGGATTCATGCTATCTTGCAGAAACTGTTCTCACTCTATCTATAAATTATATATGTATAAATTATTAATACGGATGTTTTCGTTCTTCAACCCATTAAGACATGTTATCTTTAAGCTTCACTTCAGAAACCTCGTATTTTTATTACCGGGAACCAGGAATACAATAGAAGCATTATAGTCCCTGAGAAATCCGCAGAGTTCCAACAAGCTTATGCATCGTTTCTCCTTACTAAATTTTTACATGAAACCTATGGCAGTTAAAGTCAACCTGTCATCGATCCTTGACTTCTCATGAAAACTCAGTATTCATTTTATTTAAAGACACATATAACTAGCTCAAAACTAACACGGCGAAAGCGTAAAATCAATCTTGTTCAGAGTAATAACATATAGTTGACTGATCTACATAATTGGTCAGATGTTTAAAGGTATATAGCTTCATTTTAATACCTACAAATTTTTCTTTGCATGGTTTACTTAACATACTTCTGAGTATGCATGGGAAAAACGAAGATTTTATTAGACACAATATGTTCATAATTATATCCTTGAAGCGAACAAAATCTTGAAAATTTATTATCAGCCTTTTTTTCATTAGAATACATTATTTCCCAACTGAAATAATAACAACCACATGATATGGTTTCATGAATTTGATGAAGGACACTTCGATAGTACATTAAAATAGATGTGAGATACAAACAGTTCAAATATCCGTCTCTCCACATCCTACGTGACCAAAGGATGAAGACATTGATAAATATTAAAAATGGTTGATAACAGTTAGTAGAATGTCGTGTTGGAAGCCTGCTGGTTGCTGGTTCGAATCCGGCCGCTGTCTAAATTTTCATTTCACCGTTTATCACTCGGTATAACTTCTAGTCTGCCAAAATGCCAAACTGGGAGATAGTCAGAGTGATAATTACAGTTAAACCAGAGAATGAATATTTTCAGAACAAGAATTACCAATTAAGTAGTGCTCACATTGAAAGCTGGAACTGGATTAGACATGCTTAGGAGCACTGAAAGCAAAAACAGGTAAACTCAGAGGATTATTAGGCTTTATTGGCAAACGGACCCTCTCACACTGCTTAGCGAATAAACATACCATCGGACAGAAACAGTTAAGCCTTTATGTTCTTCACCTTCACTGAGTATCAAGACAGTCGAACTTCTTGTAAGTGAACTGGACGAATAAAACTAACTCCAAAGACAGTATGAAAAATCAGCCCCATACCTCACTTTCCTGATCACACAGAACCGTCTCATGTGTGATTATTATACAGAATGAAGGTAATAACCAAAACATAGAAAAGGATAAATTCTCAAACAAATCCAAAATATACATGAACTGTTAGTTGAGCATAATTTCTTTAAATAAGCATGACAATCATGAACATAAGCTTCCAAAGATCGAAAACCTTATGCAAAATGAAATAAGATTTAATGGGATCTCAGAGTGTTTAGAATATCAAAACGTTGAGAAAAACTTTGTTTTGATTATCTAACCATTCTAAGACCATATTTAAACTATTTTTTGTTGAAGGATTATATCAAACTCACCGTTCACATTTTTTATAAGAGATTTGTAATAACTATATTCAAGATATTGCAAACTTCCGTTTTCCTCAGGTGAAATGAAAGCAAGCAAAATTGCGAGGAGAGTAAAATTCTGTGAACTCATCAGTTTTGACAGGTCTCGTCAGCTGAATGTTCTTAAGACTTGAAAGTTCCAACTTAGCATGTCTACAAGAATGGGGTGAGAACAAATAATTACCTAAATTAAACCTGTTGTCTTCAGTTTCGACGTGTTTTATCTTTCTAATAGCTTGAGTTTTTCATATGCTTCAGAAATTTTTTATTTCCAGCAAATTATCCCCTTTATAGTAAACAATTTTTCAACCAAACCATCTTTCCAATAGATCGTAACTAAACTTCTTAACTGCAATAACTTTCTTTTCATATTGAAGTTTTGCCGATTGACACTTCAGGTGCAACATATGCCTGTTCAAAAAATTAACGGTACCCTTGAACTGATTTTCGCTTTGCGGATTATAATCTCCAAAAAATTGTACGATTACAGATAAATGATCAATATATATCCATTTTCCTTGCATAGACTTCTTACATTTGCTCTAGGGATTGACTCAGCGAGAAATCATATTTTTTGTCATTCATCTTGTGAGTAGAACTTGGTGTCTTCTTGACAGCAGGCGTTTACTACCTGTCATTGGGAAACTTCCCGTCAGGCGTTATTCTCACCAAGCTTAAAGGCAACAATTTTCCCAATATATCAAGGACCTTCCATTGTCTGTCACGTACAAATGGGGCTGACGAAGCCTTCCAATTATTAACTCAACACTGTTAGTGATGCATTAGAGAATGTTTTGTTTCTTTTGGAATTGCTATTTACCAAGTCTAAACGTATTTTGCAAAATAACCAGTGATTCTTTATCTGTTGTTATCAGATGTGCATATGGAATAACCCTTTTTGACTCAAAGTAAAGCGAAACTGTGAAAGTATATACACATCTAAAGTAACAGAACGTTCATTGGAACCAGCTGGCTTCCTGATTTGAAATTTTTTTTTAATCGTGCAATACAGTAAATAAAATTAAAATAACTTCACCATCACACACACCATGATGGTGCAGAATATATTCTGAGAAGTCGATTAACAATTTGGAGAAATATGTTTCATTAATGCAGTAGCAAGGCCTTTGATAGATTAGGGATATAAGTAAGAAACTTAAGCATTTTTATACTAATCAACGGTGTAGAAAGCTAACATTTCTTTGGATGTTTGAAAGCATTTGAAGGCCACTATTATATACATTGATAGGTCAGTAGACTGGAATCGACGGGCAACCATCTCGCTGTGAGTACTTAGCAAATTGTGTCAGCTTGCTTCATATTTCAGTCACCGCTATGAATAACTTATCATGTCTATACACCGAATTGTGTAACGAGTGAGTAGTGCATTCTGCAGGAAATCGTGTACAATTGTTTCAACAGAATTATTTTTGAGCCTTTAAACTCCTACTGATAAACTTGTCTTTAAAAGAATAAGGTACACCTAAATTAAAATACAGTTTGCTTGATGGAAAGAACACAACAAATAAACACTATCGACCTGAGGTTGTTGTGAATTGTGTCCTCGTATTAGTTATGATACAAATATATATGTGTATCTTGAGAAGAAGCTGATTATGAACAATTCTGACACGAAACTGATATAGGTGTCACTTGCAAACAACCTCTGGTGCGGATTATAACTAACTTTAATGAAAACCACTTGCGGCACCACCTCATATCTAATTGTTACTAATGGTTCCGGTCGACGACATTAGGCACCAGAAGCGACGGGAAGAATTAAAATTGTTTAATTTACATGCATGCGGTGAAGGGGATATATATTTCACAAAACTTGAGAATCTTACGCGTCGAAATACTTATATGTGCTACCTGAATAAGTTAACAAATAATCCCATCAAGTGATCAAATTTTACACATATTGATGGTAAAGAAGTGGTCAGCAGCCCCTTGTAAATGTTAAAAATACTGAATGAGATGCAAAATGTTACACAGTAATGAATGTTGTCACTAAATCTTGTCAGACTACAAAAATAAGGGTCTTGGAAAAAAAACCATAAAGTGCTTTACTATGGATATGAAATATTTCGACTTCATTGTGTAACTAGTGTTTACTTATTAAAAGGAATTAAAAAAGAGATCTCCAAGTATGAATGCACTTTGAATCATGTATGTTTGTTTCGGTATGTTCGTATCTTAAATAGACGTTTGAAGACAGAATCAGGAAAGTCTGTTAGATATTTTTTCTTGCTGGAGTATGATAGGTGCACCTTAAATTTTTGATGCTTAAAGTAATTAACTCGTCAAATCATATAGGATGAAATGTCCTAATTATCAAACAATAGATTTTCTGGGAGTACTTCACATTTAGAAAGTCAATCGCTTATAATTAGAAGATAACCACTGTGCATTTTTTGACACCTATCCAACTTAACACATGACTAAGTAAATTCCTTGAGTACAATTACTCATGAAAAGTTACAAAAAATAGATTTCCTTGACAAACATGGAAATTTTAGAAAACTACACTTTGACTAATTAGCATGCCTCTTTACTATACTTGTTTACGAAGATGGTGATAATGGCACTTCTAATTCATCTTAATCGATTAAGCCTATTCCATTGATATTTGGGTTGTTCATATCATAGCCGTTAGTCATTACGGTACTAAAAACCTTAAGATTCACTCAAACGTATTCCTTAGAGACAAATTGTATAGGTTCTTTTTACCGGGATATACTGAAACCCCATAAATTTGTCACTTATAGTCAAGTTCTGAGTCCGAATTTCGTTCACTATACTCGCTTTCCTTGTAGACAGTCAGCAGTTTCTAATGATCATGACATTAAATATGATTCGGTAAAACTTGAAAAATGAAGTGGATGACATTTTCCTTCTTTCTTCTTCAAAAAACTGCTATGGGAAATTCATTTCTCATAATTCTTGTGAGGTATTTAATTTTGTTTTTGTTTTTAAATTGATTGCCACTGTCAGAGTCATATCCAAGTCAAAATTTGTCACTACCAAAAGCTCACAAAATGAACTCATTCAAAAGTGATTACTATCTGTAAATGTTCTGGGAAGGTAAAGCTTATGATATTGACTGAAAAATTATTGCTCTTCAGTTTACCATGAAATGAACACTTTTACTATTACTTGAACGTTTTTATGACTGAAAAGTTGCTTAACTCTATAAAGGTGACTTTTTGTCGTAATATCGTTTCAAAACTCTTACTTCACTGTAATCATATTTTTATATGCAACTGCAAAGCACAAAAAATGAAAAAATGGCAATTCTACTCTCTTCAGAAACATATAAGGAGACGCAAACTATACAGTTAAATGGCAGTGATAAATTTCTTCAACAATGGAATCATGTCTACCAGATTCCCGAGGCTGCTAACTGTCTATTCTCTTCGTATAAATTTGAATAATGATGCCTGTTATCCAATAAAGCACAGCTAGAAATGAGGTAATCACTATTGTCACTCTATTATACTACATTATTTCATATATGACGACTAACATTCTGCTTACACTTTCTCAGTCTCTTCACAGAATTTGTTCTTCACAATCACATTAACTGACTAAAAGCAGATGAACAACACACTCAATGGTGGAGAAAGACTCACCAGAAACATCCCTTCTTAGTTTATAATATTCTGCTTACTCACAGTTTGCAATACTTTAGATTCACTCATCCAATGCCTAACAAACGTTGTCAGTTTGATTCTTAGGGAACCTGAAAGTAATTCTGTGGAGTCTGACGATTTAATCATCATATTATGTTGATATGGACATATTTCTTTCGCTTAACTTTCAATAAATGCTAACCTAGAGAATTTTAAGTCATGTTATGACAGTTTCTTACGCTTAGCTTCTGCCAAACAACACGAATCACGAAAAAAACAGCTATAGATAAATAACAGCTGATAATTAAGTGGTCGCTATAACTCAGTGGCTTAGAAGATGATACTCTGACTTCTGAACTGATGGCTACCGGATCTGAATCCAATTTGAAATGCAACCACATAAGTCCAGATAAATCCGGAAAAGCATCCAAGTAACTAAAAATCTGCGTTCCGGATTTCAGATCCATCTGGTAGAATGCATGTAGCACCAAAAAAATCTCAAACCAATTTCAAGACATTCATTCGAGCAGCTGATATGTCAAGAGAGATTCAACATTATGGTTTATAAAAGCTGAACACATAATTACTTATTTGCTTTAGAGAAAATTTTGTAAAAATATTGTCCGATAAAGCTACTCCATAGTCATGTATGAGAGCTTTTTCACTTAAATGTATTTCCTAACATTTTGTTTAACAAAGGGCCAGGTGCCTAGGAGGAAATTATCCACTCTCTCGACAAACTTCCAAATATATGATATGTATATAATGTTCTGTAATCTCAAATGTAGACAAAAAATGAAAATAAAGTATATTAAAACCGAAAGAAGAGGTAAACATCGGTCTTCCTTGTTGACATATGCCTTAGAGATGGAATAGCTCAGATAACTGCATGTTGAAGTAAAACGGAACTGAATGACCCGTTTTTTTGAAGCAGGAAGTAAGTTTAATCTAACTGCTTTTTATTTATTCCATTTTCTGATTGTTTAAGATGCTAGTCATCGTAAAGGACAATTGACAACTAATGACTGTTTGCGTATATCAGTATAATTTACCTCTAACTTAGCCACCTCCGATAACTTTCCTTTTCCCAAAGCAAAACGATTAAAGCCAAAAAGAGCTCGTTCTTTATAATAATTCTCTAGACTTGAATAATATAAAATATGTAACGAATCACTGCGGAATGTAAGAGAAGCATATCAGAAAATTGGAGATTAGGTTTCTTGACTTTGGATTATTACTGTGATGACTAGGTAAACTCCAAGATTTCGTGTATTTTCATGAGATTTGCATGGTCAACACAAACGTTATTCAGAGGTGGGTATCTTTTTAACTGATGAGTTGTTACGTCAACACAGCTTTCCTTGGAAACCACCCGGCCAATATGAATGTTTTTGATATCTAACACAAAGATATCACCAAACAATTAACTGCTCATAGTATATTTTTTCAGCTAATGCTACGTTTGCTTCAGAGATTACACTTAATAATTTAGCTTAGGTTGTTTCCGATTGAAAGCGTCTGCACACTATGGTGCAATAAAAATCAACGTTGACCGTAAGTTTTGTAAATAATTTTCAGTTATCACCCTATTCAAGGTATACTGGTCCATAAACGTCAGCTGACCAGATTCAGTAGACCTTAACAATTTGACTCTTTGATTTAAATTCATACAAGCTTAGCACTGAAAAGTTCATTCCTGAATAAAGAAAACTGCCGTACAGGGTTTAGATCACTCTGATTTGGTTAGCGTAATCTATAGACCAGCAAAAATGACTTCAAACTACTCACGATGTTCAGCAGTACAAGTTATATCGGAGATTTATTGAACTCTATGTTGATGATGTCTCGAAGAATGTTGTAAAACACTTGTAGTAAAATATATATGACTTAGTTTAGTTAACGTGTAAATGTAATCATCACTAAATATGTTTGTTGAAAGATGGTGCTTCAACTGAAAACATAGTCTTACAAAAGAAAAAGAAGAACATTTAGCATTCATTCTAGAACGAAAAATAAGGTTAGCTGAACTGAAAGAGGTCGCAAACAACAGAAATAAAATTGAATTGAAAGAATGTAATTCATGCAATCCAAAGATGTCATCACTGATTTAATACACAAGACATATATTTGAGGAGACAATGATCAAAGACTTAAGCAGTCCTCAAAAAATACTAATGGTAGGTTAAACCAGAGAAAGATGAAATAAAGTTATCAAAACATCAAAATAAAGCTTGACTGGTAACTAATCTTTAGGAGATAATAAGGTCAGGTTGTATTACTTTGATATTCAGTTACTAATCAGAATCAAGCAGTTTTGTTGTCTGCTATTTATTGTTAGTGCTGAAAGCTGTAGAGATGTCCACATGGTGTATTCCGACAAATGGATGGAGAACAACTGCACTGGACATTGATTACGATTTCAGCAGTTTCATATTAGTTGACATGCATTCATGGGAAAAACAGATGTTTCCCTTCATCGTTCCAATTTAACTTCATTAACATGTACACATGAATTGGTAGATGCAGACGGAAATGATTTCTGATAAATATGTATTTACATGAAAAGGAAGAGATAAAGGAGGTGAGATAAGGAAAACTGTCCACCTTGCAGCAGAGCCTGAGAAAAATCCAAGTAAAAAAAGAATTACTTACGTACCTGAGTTTATAAAACCAGAAAGGTAACACCTTTCACCAAATAAAAATTGTATTTTGATCTATTCATATCTAATGTCTGCATAACTTTTAAAGCATAGTAAAGGAGTAAGCAATTACACCTAGATATCTGTAGATCTAATAGGCTTGTATTTAAGTTCATTCTTGCCTATTCAAGTATCTGATTTCTCCTTAAATCTTAAATACGTTTTTGATAGGGTGAAGATATTTGTGCAGGAATGATTGACATTTAAAAAGTCCCTTATAATTAGCGAAACATTTTAACTTTTAATGTGCTCCCAAAGGAAATACCTAAGGATTTCCTTAATAACAGATCATTACTGTTGCCTCCTAAAAACCTGCCAGTTATTATCATATCTTTCTCTACACCAGCGGGTGTGAAACTTGTGCATGTTGAGATGGAGAGAATAGATTTCTATTTGTTTAAATTTATTTTTAAACTATATTTGTTGTAACGTGTAATCTTTTTATTCTTACAGGCTGTCCTATCACTTATTTTCACTGTAGAAAAGTTAGTTAAAATCTGCGAATGAAATTGTGAAGATGAATGGAAAGCTTTCCATTTCTTAGTTAGAGAAATAACTGAAAATGGCAATCAATTATCACAAATAATAATCACATCTTGCGTGATCCAGATATTTGCACTATATTGTTCATTCAATCAATCATACATTGTCATTAGTATGATGTATATTATTTATGATTTACTAGGCTTAAAATGGACGAGTCATGGGGTATATTAGCCAGATCAAATACTCAGAGGTTACAAAACTAGTCTTCGTAAAGCCTATTTAAGTCAATCTCTGTATAATTGTCAAAGAAAATCCCTATTTCGAGTAAATCATCCAAGTTGAAAATAGTTTGAATGGAGTAAATAAATAATGTACCAAATGCATGTATCTCAAGCAATATTTGACTGCCGTTTGTAACAACACATGATCATTTCAAGTAGTAACTTATGTGAAATGAAAATATTCCCTTTCATCTACGCGATTCAAATTTCTTCTTCATTTAATTTACCTGCGTATTGATGTATCCATATTAATTATGGTTCGAACGTTATCAAGCAGATATTATGTCTAATAAGATGGGGAAGAAACTGTTTTGCATGAACAGATCACAAGAAAATTTATTTTTCAATGAGAATTAAACCATGAATGCAGAAAGCTGATCTGTGCATGCTACCTCTGTATAAGAAGACACTGAAAGCAAGAAAATAATAATAGAAGGGAATGAGTAGATGTACCCCTTGAGTTGCGAAGAATGAAATACATCATTTTGTTGGGTGAAAATTAACTGGCATTTATTGAAGAGAAGGTTCTTCTTAGTTAAAAAAAAGTGGACTGCATTGTGTTCATTGATTCAAATCGTTTTCCGAAATTGTAACCTACTTTTTTAACAGGAAATAAGCATCGATTCGACTAATAATTTTTTTTGAATACATGGGAATTTTTCCTAAATTCACTGTCTGCTGCACGAATACTACTCACTTTAAAGCTTTCTCTGATTTGGCTTTCACTAAAAGTGGTTGATTTCTTTTAATTCAAAGACTGGTTTATCGATTAGAATAATAAACTTCAACCAGTAGATTAACCTTTGCCTTGAGTACCAAGGAGATTAAGTGGTTAGCAAATAATTTGCCCACTGCTAAATTTATATCCATGTTAACCAAGGTATGCATATTTGAGAACATATACATGTGAGCTGATGGAGAAGAATCGGAGATAATAAGCAGAATTTAAAATTGAAAGCTTCCTTTTGTTAATCAGGAGTAGCTGTTTTTGATAAGTAAAGTTGATATCCCCTGAGCTAGACGATTATTATTTTAGACATCAGACAAAAGAATGACGAGCAAAATTAAAGTAGAATCTCTCATAAAAGCGCATCGACTAAAGTTGCCACCTATCATATCACCAGGCAGATTTCAAAAGTGTCGCAAACGAGTGAAATTCAAGTAGACAAAAGAGCATAAGAAGAGAAATAATTTAAAAATGATCATAAGTTCCAACTATCCCCCACCTCCTGAGCTTCAAGCAGTCAGGTTAACTTAACCCTCCAACAATAAGTGTGGTTCATCGCCTACTTTATGAACACGCATTAAGTTGCTGCGTTCGTTTCGTTTCCGACATCTGCACTGTTATAACTGGTTGTTAGCTATGTCAACAAGAGACTTGAACCATCGATCATCTTACCTCGACAACTTCATCGAAGTAGTCCACACCTACCCACAAGACACAAAACAACGATCGAGACTTCACGGACAGTTGCCACGTGATGGTTTGACTACCTTGAGCCTTCAACAAATACACTTCTATCTTGTCGGATTTTGAGGTAGGTGTTGGCTCTACATGTGTAACAAATGTCCAAAGCCACGTCAGTCAGTTAAGTTTCACAACCTTATCGAATAACTTGTCTGTCTGTTGCACTACCATTTGCGTAATCTTGACATTGCTCACATGATGGGTACACAATACACGAGCAGTGATACGAAGACCTATCTTCAAAATCCTATCACCTCTTTACATGTCCCACTTTAAACAGTCATGTTTAACAGCAGTACAACAGAACAAATCTGACTTTAGAGCAGTATACTCATCCTTTAGTAGGTCTACCAGAACTTATCCGTGTACAGTAGTTGTATCTTAACCACATCTGTCGTTCAGAAGTAAAATACAATCTGATACAATTCAACTCTACGTGTGTAGCATTCGCTCCCGCTCCAATGAAATCATGTGGAAAAAGTGCAAAACTCAGATATCAAGAACAAATTTTATTGCACAGATATCAGGTTCCTTTATTTTTAATTTAGGTAACAGCCAGCATATTTCATTGCTGATAATAAAGAGCTATGATTTATGTTAGAATCACCATCCGTTAAATAACGCTATGAAAAGAAAATATCCTAAAAGCTGCTGGAAGTCACGACAACATTTTTGGCCGAATGTGAAGATACTGAGAAGACTGGCTTTGGATGAAGTCAAGTGAATCAAACTTTACATTTGTGAGCTTGAAATAAAAGCTGTGCAACATTAATATGCTGTTGATAATTTACCGAAAAACCTAAAAACTATGATTATGAACTAAATGCCTGAAGTAATGAGAAAACAAGCCAAAAGTGAGAAAATTCGATCAACGAGATGTATTTTAAAGAAATCGACACAGTGTGAATTCCCTATTCACTCAAAAACGTTTGTTCGCAGCTACTCCACTTTTTCATTGGGTGATTTAAGTTGGCATTCATCATAGACTGACATCATTTGGAAAAACGCTTGAAACCCTGGGGCACTTGGTAGCTACTTCATCCTAAGGAGTATGTACCTATCGCCCTCAGGTTCCTTAGCTTTCTTAAGTTGTGACTATACACTGTCTAGTGCTCCCGGGTTTCGAATGTTTACCCAACTGATGTCAGTCCATGATGAATACCAACGTGAAATGAAAATCTCCACAAATCTTCAAATTTCATTGAAGCTTTATCGCTCAGATGCTGACTGTATAACTTGAGACAGAATATAAGTCAGTCGGAAACAGAGATTCATTTCCCGAACTTTATGTTATGAGACAGTGGATATGATTCCAACAACGTAATCCAAGGTAGGGAGTTTGAAAATATATCTCATAGACTGCTGCTACATATACCGGAATTTAAAGTTAGAAGAAAAATCACTGCCGACTAAAAAGCGGTTTAAATCCAATCAAGACCTCATCATAACTTACTAGATAAGGGCTGCTTTTAGTATTATTAGACAGACTAGATCACGTCAGGATGATGCGTATTATTTTAAGTGATAAATCTTTCAGAAATTACTAGGTACTAAGGATATCACAAAAAAGTAGGACAATAAATAACTATTTCCTTGAAGTCATGGAAAACAAGACAACTTATGTCACCCGAAGTGTGTGAATGGTTTAAACCTCAAAGAACTGATATTCCCAGATTATACGGAATACCTAAGATCCATAAAGATGAGGTATCACTAAGGCCAATTTTACATATTTGCAACTGACCCTACCACGCTGTGAGGAAGTGGCATGCTCGTTTACTAGAGCCACTAAGAACGATATCATTCAGTCGTAGCTTTGGGGATGTTTTAGAACTTATTGATGTGGGTTAACACAAGAACAAACAAAGTACGGTCGCGTTATCGTTCGTTGTCACACCACTGTTCTCAAATGTCCCACTACTGAAAATAGTAGATTATATTTCGGAAATTATTACAGAACACAAAACTTGACGTTACGCTGCCTCTACATGAGTTGAAAGAGTAATCATTGCGATGATTACCTAATCTTTAAATGACTACTCAAGTTTTAAACTCAAACTTAAAATGTTATTAGTCAGTCTTCAATAAACCTAGACGTAATATCGAAAAAATCCCCATTTTAACACAGAAAAACAGAAGACGATTGCAGGGAGGAAAAATTTTTGTTTTTGACAAAATCATTCTCTAGCCTTACATTTGTGCATATTTAGTGGAAGAAAAACGATAATTCAGTTCAGAGATCTTTTATAGAAAGCCCACTTAGAACCGTCAGTTTATTAATTTTCAAAGCTATGTACCCATAGGCAGAAACAGTAATCTTACCAGTCCGCTCTCTTCAAGAATACGAAGAATATGGACAAGTGATACCTTTTATGATGAACCTTGAATCTTGAGGGAAATCCTGATGAAAAATGGACACCCATTGAAATTCATATATAAGAATCTAAAACAAAATAACGCCCAGGAGCATGTGCATACTGCTTTGAAAAAGATTTTAAGGTTGATTCTTGAATTCAAGATTTCAGATTCAGATTTTTTTGTCATTTGAAGATAGGGGACTAGAGGCTTATATTAATGCTTTTCCAGTAGATTTCTTTGCTTGTCGAATCCCCTTTTGAACGAGTCATTTGATGCCGCGACACCATTTCTTCTGGTAGTCGGCTCCAAGTGTTGATTACTCGATGCAAGAACCAGTACTCTGTGGAGACCATTTTCGTTCTTTGCTTTTGTAGTCTCCTGCTATGTCTTCTGAGATGTTCCGACCTAGTGGGAAGGAAAAGAGATAGATCAGGTTCGAAGACATTTCTTAGATCCTGTATAGCATGATTAGGTCTCCCCTCTGTCTGCGGTAGGACAAAGTGAAGAGGTTCATCTCCTTAAGTCGGTCTTTATAGGTGAGGCCAGCCACTCCAGGGATCATTCGAGTCCTTGCCCTCTGAACTCTTTCTAGAGGGTCTGTGTCACCTTTCAGATAAGGATTAGCCATATATGTACAGTTTTCTAATTTGGACCTAACTAAGGTTGTGTAAGATGATGAACATGTCACCACTTATTTTCTTAAACGTTCTAGGTAGTGCACATAGAGTCCTAAAACTCCGAGCTGCTACCAATCGCCAGTGAGCAGTGGTTCTCAAGTCATAACTCACTGTGATTCCTAGATCGTTGTGGGTCAGTACTGACAGTAAAGAAGTCCCATCAGTATCGTAGGTGTCGTTGTGTGTGTGTGTGTGCCCCAAGTGCATGTTCACACATTTACCTGAACTGATAGGCATCAGCCACTTCTCCGATCAGGTAAACAAGCTGCTCAGGTCTGTCTGAAGCCCACGTATATCCTCATCGTTCCTAATGTCCCGTCAGGTTTTTAAATCATCAATGTGGAGAACCACAAGGGATTTCGTGATATTTGGCAGCTCATTTACGTAAAGGAGAGACAGTAGAGGGCCCAGGACTGTGCCTTGAAGCACTTCACTCTCTACCGACTTCCAAGTGGAGAGTTGAGAATCGGTCCTAACTGTTTGTCTCCCAACAACAAGAAAGTCTTTTATCTATGAGAGTAGACTGCCAGTGATTCCAAAGCTTCCCAGTTTCCTTAGCAACCTGGAATGAGGCACCTTATCGAATGCCTTACTAGTCGATGAAAACGACATCTACAGGTATCCCATCATCTTTAGACTTAACCTTACTTTCTCTCACCGTGAGGAGGTTCGTCAAGCAAGACAAATTTCTACGAAAACAATGCTGTGAACGAGACAATAGAGTGTTGCTCTCTAGGTGGACTGTGATGGCTGTCGTGACTGCTTTTTCCAGGATTTTCACCACAGTACCAGTCAAACTTATCGGTTTGTAATTTGATGGGAGCTGCCTAGAACCTGCCTTGTAGATAGGTTTTACTGAGACATCCTTCCAGTTATAGGGGAGTGCGCCTCCACTGAGAAGCAGTTTGAATATAGTAGTCAATGAGCCGGCTACATAGAGTGCAAGCTCTCTGAGCAGCCTTGGGTGCAGCTCATCCGGTCCCGTTGATTTTTCAACCTCGAGATTACTTATAATCCGAAATACATCATTGCGATCGATATCTACAGAGTTTATTCTGTTGAGTATCAATACTCCTGTTGTTGAACATATGTCCTCAGAAGATTCCTGTGTGAAGACCTAAGCAAACTACTCAGCCATGGCTTCTGCTTTTTCCCTTTCGTCCTCAACCAAACAGTCAGCTACGGTCCCATTGATTAGAGTGAGCATGCCACGACATATCTTATTTCTATGGTTCATATAAGAAACTAAGCTCTTCAGATTTTGCAATGCAGCATGAGCAAGACATGTTTCAAAGCATATTCGAGACAGGTGGATAGCAGCGATGCATGGATTGAGGGCTTCCTTGCAATGCTTCACCACTTCGGGTGTACCGAAGTAGGTGGCAAGACTCCAACACTTTTTCTGACGTCGTAGCAAGATTCGGATTTCGTGATTTATCCACGGAGGATACTGTTTCCATTCCCCTGGGACAGTCCACGGGATGAAAGGTTGGGTCACTCGTGCATATAATTACTGTTTGAAGGAGCATCAGTCACCATCAGCTTAGGCTTCTGGATTGACTATCCAGTCCTCCCAGGAGGCTGCCAGGTTAATAGCTTCCATATTCACTTTCCATACGTTGGGTCTAGCTGGGACATCGGCCTGGTACAAGACGTCTGCTGTGAATCTGAAGACGATCACATTGTGATCACTTTTACCAAGCGGTGCTAGGTGCCGGATGAAGTATACATCATCTGTATGTGAGAATGCTAAGTCTGGAACTGATGAAGCATGCTGATGATCATATCTAGTTGGTCTCCTAATGTTTTGTATGAAAGCTAAGGAAATTGATATTTCCACTAACCTGTGATCAAACGAATTACATGGTGCCTTTGTTGTTAGTCTATCCCAGTCAACTAAACTGGCGGTGCGCTGAAGTCTCCTACAACTGGACGCCGGCATTTATTTGTCCAGAGGGTTAGCTTGTTCAAGAGGATGTCTGCTGCCTCATATTCAGGGATTCGATATATTAGGACTACTTTAACATCTTGTCCAGTGCATTTTAGTCGGCAGCGCAGCATCGCATATGTCCCAATTTCATGTGCAAATGTTTCTACGGCTCTTACAGTTAAGGTATTCTTAACGTAAATGATGACATCAACAACTTTGCGTGCCAACTTGTCACTTCTAAAAGGGATGAATCCTCGTGTGTTTCACAGTCACTGATCCAAGAAGAGAGCCAAGTTTCTGAGATAGCAATGATGTCAGGGCTTTCGTTGCTTATCACATTACTAAGCACAGTTCACTTGTTTAAAAGACTACGTGCATTTGTGTGCAAGACAATGAAACTACTTAACTGAGTCTACATCCTGCGGTATCATTTGTTGCCAAAACCTCACTATACAAAAACTCACTACCTTCAGATCTTGCTCTCCAGCCGCTAATCTGAATTTTGGTTCTGCTTCTGCTTCTCGTTTTTTGATTCGATCAGCAAGAGCCAGATCCTTTCGCACGAACACTCTAGGTCCTTGGAGTCTGTAAACATTCTTCAGATTCTGATCCCTCTCATCTGCTGACTTGAATACAACTTTCAGAAGCCGAAACTTATTTTTAGTAATGACTGTCTCCTGTTTTCCTACACTATATACCTTGAGTAGGGTGACTCCTGGCATGTTTTCCGGTATAAGCTAGTTTATCAAACTTCATACTTTTCCAAGGTCATATTCGAAAAGCTTAAGTGGTTCTAGGTCTTTACTTTCTTCCACTTTGTGGAAGATTACAGACCTATCAAGGATCTTTTCTTTGTCTTTGCTCTGTGGAGAGAGATGCGAGAACCAGAAGATAATCACTTAACCCTGTGCGGTGTAGTGTTTTCCAAGTCGCTATCAGCAAACCAAGTAGATATTCTACGCGCCCGACTTACAGCTTGTCGTGAGACGTTCTTAAAATTTTGCACACTAATATGTGTGTCAATGGATGCCGTGTCGTTATCAATGTCACAGTTATCGACTTTGACTTTCAACGATAGTTTCTTAGTTGTCGTATTTAGAAGTGTTTTTGATTCTTCTACCAAAGTGCAAATATCCGAGCAGCACAACTTTCAAAGCCGGACCTTTCCTGCGTAGCCGTACCTCTTATATACTGAGGGTGTGAGGCTTGTGCAGTTATCGTGGAACGACTTTTTACATTCGCTAAACTGCATAGCAGAAGTCACTGTGAAGTGTCACCCGACCCTACCACAAGCATTTTTACGACTCTTTCGGCTCACCATGTAGCAGAAACTACAGAAATTCACTCAGTAAAAGTTCCTGTTACACTCCAATTGAATAATATTCTGATTAGAACAAAAACTCAACAGTTTTTGATGTGTAAACACAAAAAATGCCAAGAATCTAGCTGAATGTGAAAAGTCACTCCTCTTTTCAAACAGCGAGCAATAGGTACATAAGGAGGTAATACCCCAGGTTTACTTAGGAAGTGACTATAAAGGTCCATATGCTTGACATTCGATGCCGCCAATCTTAGAATCACATTTACGTATCAAAAACTCATTCATGAGTACCCAGGGGGTAGCCTGGGGCAATGGACCACATTAGTGTGTATATATCGGTTTATTTGCTGCTGTAGAACCAAGTACATTAGCCGTACCATGTGCCAGCCTATGCATCGTGCTCATGAACACTGTCCAACTTCACTGTCAAGAAAAGAATAGAAATGCATCCCCAGTTCTGTAAGAGAACACTTATTAAACTCACGATGTTCGATACGTTCTGACAAATACTTCAGACTTCTGCACGAAGTGCGACCTAACCATTCGAAAGAAGTGAGGCTAAGGCATCTGGACATAGACAGAGCATAAGCGATTCGAAAAGCCACAGCAACATCAAGAGTTCAAAAGACAAATGTACAACCACTTTGTATCCCACGGTCACTGCAGATTACCGATCACCATAGCTAACCCACATATGACGTAACTAATTTATTACAAGTAAACTCTTAAAGAAACGTTCGCATACAATAATAACTTTTTACTTTGGCAATATGTCGAGCAAAATTAACGAAATATCGCTAAAATATTTCAGACTGTCGCTGTGATCACAGGCTGTAATTTTGCTCAAAATGTTACCTAAATAAAAACTTAACATTATGTGTAAAGTTTGCACTAAAAATTTACTTCCACAGTGCGCAAGCCGTTCATTGATATATGACGTGACTATTTTCACCTCATAATGAGGACAGCAAAGCCAGGATCGAAAAGTAAGCGAGACAGGCCTTCATCCACCCGAAATCAGTGTAGAGATCTACTGCACTGCACTACACTGCACTCAGCAAAAAGTGTGATAAAAATCCGGATTTTCAACACTAATTCAGTCATGTCAGTGTTTGTATGTGATGGTGCAGAGACTTGACTGTGCGTCACGGAAAGCGTTTCCAATAGACTACAGACACTGATCAACAACTACCACCTGCACGCACTCGATACTGACGCTGAATATGAGATTGATTGCCAGAATAATAAGAATAGGCAACAAGGAACTCACTCTGGCTGGCTGGCTGGCAGCCAACCAATCTAGAACCCATCGCCCAACAAATATGCAGAAGAAAGTGGAGATGGGTTGGGGATACACTGAGAAGATTGATTGGAGACAGTACACGCCGGGCCAAGCCGTCGAGTGGAACCCAAATGGGAAATGACTAGTTGGCCGTCTTAGGGTGACACGGATGAGATGGTGTGAGGAAGAAATGAAAGCTCGGGGGCAGTCATTGAGGTGGGTTACAAAGACTGCAGAGAAGAGAGTAGAATGGCGACGTGCTACTGAATCCCTATGTCCCACTAGGAACCCAAGGAATAAATAATAATTTTATATCTTCACTGCGCAACTTACATTTGTGATGCAGTTTTCATTAAAATTTGACCAGACATTAACCTGGAATGTTCTGTTCTTCTTACTAGACATAGTTTACAAGAATCTAAACTGTTTTTGATAGATGTGGCATCCGCTACTCTTATTAGAAACTGCCTTCAAAATGTACAGCAAGACTGAACCGGCTGGTAAAATTATTCGAATACCTTGAGTCTCTGATATGCTGCATACATACTGTATTTAACCGAGAACTTTGAGATTACAATTCATTGTGTATGAGCTACAAAAACGTTCTTTTGTTGGCTACTACAGGATATTCAGTGGTGTGATCGTCCCTTGATGTCAACCGAGCTTCTAATATTCCAGCATCAATCATCAGATAGTAGTGTTGATGTGAAATATGTGCAGCTAGTACAAATCTGTTCTTACAAGTTTCAGGATATTTGACTGTGGTACTTTGTTCCGCCTCACCTAAGAATACCAATCCTAACAATTTCATTGGAAGAGTGGATTACGTGGTAAACAACATGGAGGAAAAAAATCTAACATTTCAAAGAGCGAATCATTATCCAACAAAGGCATTTTTGAGTAACTATTATAGTACCAAAACCAAAAGATTCAGTTCAACTTATCATGAAAAAGGCTATACAAGTTGTAACGCAATTCATGTTGCTAAGTATAGGTTAAAATATTCAAGTCACAGACCATCCTATCGACTTTCTTGCCGGAAATTAGCAGGAAAAAAATTTATTAATTCCCCCAACCGACTAGTTCAAACGTTCTGCAGTAATCCTCAGTCCAATAGACATGTTTCAGAAATGTTGCTTAGAGTAAAATGCTCGGTATCAAGTATTCATCGATAACTTTGTATGAGATTTACTTTGAAGTCCTCGTAGCGTATCTACCTTTATCACTGCTTTAGTTCTTGACAAATTTCAGCTTTCCAAGAAAAACGTGTTGCAGTTAATCCAAACAGTCGTAAACTATGTCCACATTTTTCTGAATGTTTTGTTTGCCGCGGTTGCATATTCCTCAATGCTTCTTTTAAGAGAACAGGTGAAACCGCTATGCAACATATATCATATGCACCCTCTATCACACTTTCATCTACAGTTACTCAAGCATTGCAATGTTTTATAAAATCTATTGTGCTTTGCTTCACGGTTTCCGGTCGATTTAATAAGGTCAATTTCACCGTTTGTTTTTTTTAAAACTCGTAAATCAAGCTCACTGAATGGATGACAGAATAGAAAAATAGATTTCAACAAAAATTTTTACAAGTATTGATCAGAGAGTTAAGGAACATCTTCGAAATTAGTAAACCTTTATAATTACATTCTAATCTAATATTCACAGCTTTTAAAATCTCTCACCTTTCATCTAGTAAGTTGGTTCTAGGTTAATTTCTACGGTTGTGATTAAGCAAAAGGTTCGGAACCGTTTGTACCGCTTACGTACTCGAAAAAATTTCTGTAGTTTACTCTTAAATCAGTCACTGATAATTATGGCAAGTAGTAATGGTCAGTGAGTATACTGTACGAATCAAAACAGTCACTTTGGGTCCGTCTTAATGAGTCGTATATGAATGCAGTATATCCTTCCAAGAAAAGTTGTCATGCTGCTAGTTGTTTTTCTTCCGTGTAGCTGTCTCAATACTCTCGAATACCAAAAAAATGGTAGTTCATTCTCAGAATGAAGCACCGTACAACGTACACAATTAGTGGCTTTCATATATCACTTAATACTGATCGATACGTGTTAAATAACCGTAACTGCAACTGCTAACAGTTAGTTATTCAACATGTTTAGTTGATTATTAAGTATACGGCTTAAACCAATCACCATCGTTTACTTGAAATGTAATAATGGCTTTATGAGAATGCAACTACCTATCTTATTTACATTCGAGAAAATCTTGCATAAACATTTCCAGCTTGATGAAAGTAATTATAGCTCACGTGTAATTTCAAAAGGATCGTTGTTAAGAGAACTGATAGGTCATCACCTGAGCATAAATTAGAAAATATCACCCATGAATTTAGACAAGCAAATTCATGAGACACTAAATAACTTCCCACGATAGGGTATCCAGTCTCTATTGGGGATAGAATACTCTTGATAAGACATTCAACATTGCAATCAAGATCAGTGATTCGATGCTGCTTCCTGACTGCTTTCCACCTTCCCAATCTAATTCTAAGCACACTAAACAGTAAGAAATAGGATTAGTACCGTGGACACGTGGAAATCTAATTCAACATGTTTTTTAGCATTTAAGACTAGAAAACGTGATAGTGGTCATTATTTCTCTGAAATTCAATAAATATGTTGTTAACTGCCTCGAAAAGCTATCACGCTTATGCCATTACCGTATTTTTTTGAAATAACTATACACAAATATGCTATCTGAAGTATAGTCGAAAAAAATTGTCACCACTAACTATTAGTATTGTTTACTGGTCTCGTATGTTCGCCATCAAATAACCCTAATGGTGGAGACAACAAGGTCTCTCAAAGAGAATTTCGACGAGGACCAGATTCTTCGTGGAAGTAAGTAGGCTATTAAATGTTTATGAGGAAGGAAGAAAATTTGAGTCTGTTCATTTCATTAACACATCACGCACTATATTTTACTAGCGAGTAGTAATTATCGAATATAACCGGTTTTTGAACACTTTACAAACTACTGCACATTCACTCACATCATTTTGCACAGTATGAGTTTCAAAAGTCGTCAAGAGAAATAGTTTATTCCACTCTGTTTCTGTCAACACGACAATGAAAAGGAAAGTGATTTTAAGTTCTACAGAATAACAAGTTCATACACCTCAGTGTTCCTGTTTATCATCATCTTCAAATACAACCAAATAAATGATTTAAAGACCAGAGAATCAGGTTGAATTTCTTCTTAAATTTACGTTTCTTGAACGTGGAAATAAAACAGACAGGTTAACAGCCATCCAGAATACAGCCTTATTAGACTGACTAAGTCTCTTTTTCCTCTGTTATTTATCCAGTCCCCCCAACTTATATTTCTGTTTACATTGAAGCTGAATGCTGTACAGTAACTAAAATTGCGTTGTTTTTTTCTTTCTATGCCAAACATATTGCCCAACTTAGAATAAAAATGAGGTAAAACAATGTAGTAAGCCAGAAAAAAAATCGTTCTTTATTTCTTGAGAAACACACCAGCTGTTTATTTTTTGAGACAAATGTTTAGGTACGTTGCACTTAACGATAATAGACTACTGAATCGACGAATGAAGAGATTAGACAATATGGATGCAATGAAAACCCGACTAAAAGTTCCTTTATAATGTACGATAAGTAAATAAATATAATCTGTGGCAAGAAAAATCTAGGCACTAGAGGAGAACGATGAAAAATCCCTTAAAACAAACCCTTATTATTACAAAGTGTGCAAGCAGAATTTAAAATAGTTGACCAGAAAATCGATTTAGACTTACGATAAATACAACCCGGTGGAAATTATCAAAGTAAAAATACGGATACGATAAAGTATGATTAAATCGCATGAGTATATGCCAAGTAGAATACTTGTAGAAATAAAATCTAACAATGGGGTTCACATAATCGGTTCCTCTACAAATTACTTGGACAAACGTTTTGAACTAATATGGAGGTATGCATCAATTAGAGGAGAAGTGATCAAAATTTTAGTAAGTGAAATATCTTTTTATTTGATTCAGAAAGACATATATATATTACATCACACTATTGTACTACTTTTTTTAAACAATCATGTTGTAAGGTTACTCAATAGAATTCGACCAATGTCTAATACTTGACAGCTTGTAAAGACCCTTATTGTAATATGTTAAGGTATACACATTTAATCCAACAGGTTTCCTGGTGATCAGGAAGATGGCTGATAAGATTTCAAGTTTAAAATACCAATCATGCCTGCTAAAACGTATCAGAGTTCAGAGAAAGTGGGTAAGAAATCTGTGCCCTTACAGACACTCCAAATACTCCGTTTAGCATTAGAGACAAAAACTCTTTAGTTTTTCAAATTCTGAGTGACTTTTCCGGGTAGCTGATAGAAGTCAACTGACCACTAACCAAACAGTCAATAAATTCACTGCAGTCTCTGCATATCACACCGTGACCAATGGTCTAAAATATCTGGTATGATAGTTCAATAGATTCTTTGACATCTTTGAAAGATACTTATTCCATTCTGTTTAATAATATGAGTTCCTTTGGAGTGATACAGAAGAGATGGCAATAATCCATGAGGCATTTTTCAGCTTCTATTCTAACAACAAGGAGATCATGCATCGCTAAATGGGGATTTTGTTGTTAAGTTTGACTGGTTTCTGTGATTATTACCTCACTGTGGTAATCTTCCCAAGTCTGATTTGGTTTGATGTTCGAAAAAGACGACCCTCAGATTTCGGAGAAGTTAAATTTAAGCAGAAATGAGGCATTGTTTTCACTGCTTCATAAACGAGGAGACTAAAGGTTGACTTTTTACTTTCAATTTTAATTGGTGTTGTGTTCTCTGAGATGGATGGTTTATTCGTGGAGCTTTTATTGTTAGTCTAGACAACATTATCAGAACAAACTTCAGAAATTTCGTCTCACCCTAAGAGAAAACACATATACCTGACAAAGTAAGACAATTATAAAGCAAGATAATGGCTGTTGAACCTGCTCCAAGAAAGATTGTGAAGACTAAGTTTTCAACATTGATAAGTGCATTGATTCGTGCATACAATAACTTTGCATTCTGCTACTTTCAGGGAAATCAGGTAGACAGTACACTAGAAAATTCCAAGGTGGCATTCGTCACTAACTGGCATCCGTTTTGGAACCATTGAAAACCTAAAAGCAGTGAGAAGCTGTTTCATCCTAGAATGTGATCATCATCCATTATGCGGCTGATAGTGGAATATGCTCCTCGTGCTATACCACGAACTGAAAAGGGTTGGAAAACGCTGGATGCAAGGTGATAAATGCAAGTGGTCATAATCAATACAAAAAATGATCCTACATAACTCTTGACAGTTTTTTGAATAGATCTGTCACGAAGCGTTTAAAAGTTTCAAGACCAGATAAAAATAGTTTGATAACCAAAATATACCTGAAAACAACCTCAGGGTAGTGAGAAAAAGTATTCATAATCACTTACTAAGGAGATCAACAGTAAATGTTAATAAGAATAAAATAATTAATAAGCGTCCCAAAACATTAACTGTTTTACCTAAGTGTTATAATCTAAACAAGACAATAACTTTCGAACCAACAATATTCAATATGTAGAGCTTAAACTGTCAGATTTAATAGTTCGAAAGAGTTTCATTCAAGCGAACAGTTGGGTGCGCTCAGCTGAAAGGTTTTCTCTCATAACTGTCCCAAGCATCAGACTAAAACGGATTATCTTTAAATCAGGACTACTACAGTCTTTATGCGTATAAAAATATTCAGTGAATGAAACCTTGATTTTCTACAAACGATCTTCCCTTCACAGCCTCTTTTCGCTGTGAGAAGAGATTATGACTTAAATCTTAGAAGAAGTAGAATTTTTCTTGATGCTTCAATGAAACTTAATCTATCTTCTCTCTAATTAAAGTCTATTAGCATCTGAAACAAATTTATTGTACTTGTTTGTTGTCATGCAATATTTTATGATGGCTACTGAGCCTCATTCTGTATGAATAATGGTAGCTTGATAAGGGTTTGCATTTTAAAAATAGCTTGTAATTTCACATACACTGTATCTTATTAGTATATTTCATTTCACACGATACTATTAAGTGTCATACACTTTTGTGATAAAACGTTATAGTGTACCAGACAAATGGTTCACTTATGAAGCATCAAATATTCTATTTTAGCATTTTTCCAGTTTAATTTATACTTATCAAAAAAAATAATCTGATTTCAACTTATCAGAAAAAGAAAAATGAATCGATCTGCATATTTAGTTGATAAGCAGGAAGAAATATTTTGCATATGTGATTGTCACATTTACCGAAATAAGTGATGAGTGCTACGAGGACAGTCAGGTGTCACTCACTTATTTATATGATACTTATATGCTGCATACTTGACAAAATCTGTGCCTGGCTCTAAAGCTTAGCATATCTTATTACATCTTCCAAAAAACCTAGACAGGGGGAAAAACTAACGTTGAAAATGACACAGAATTGCTTCAGTTCAAGTTATCACACTTTACAGCAACGTGCAAAAAATTGATCTAGATAGAGTAATAAAAGTATATGAGGGAAGGAAGTTGGAAGATAAAGATCAATGAAAATACTAAGTTTTTAGATACAAAAAAGTGAATGTATCTGCTCCACTGCAACTGGTCCACAAGTCTCCAACCATTGGTTACCTTTGCCCTGATGACTCCATCCAAGCAGTCTGTACCTCCCTGTACGGCTCAAAACAATGGTCGGAAACCTCATGAACAGGTACTGCATGATGGTCTGGCCATCTTGATCCTTAATCAAATACATTTCCATCTTTGTTATTGTTGCATGTTGAAGTAGGTGATGACTTGGTATGTGTAACATATAGAAGGTACTTTAGTCAGTCAAGCTTTAAAACCTCATCCATTAATCTACCTGTCCTGTCTAGTACTCTCGGTGTAACCTCTACATTCCTCACACAGTGAATTCATAGTCTGCGAGCGATGCTACAAAGACGGCTGTGTTCAAAATCGCATGACCTCTTCCTATCTTCTAGTTTCGACAGTCCCATCTCTGTCGTACAGTGCACTAATCTTTGAATGCGTAGACCTAAATATGAAATCTGAACTAATAATCTGCTCTGCATTACCTTCAATGCAAGTGGGGTTTAGATTTTCAACATTTTATACTACTCCAAGATGAATAAGCTAAAACCGTCTATGGTTATATCTTCATTAAATAAGTATAAAATTTTGGAGGTAACTAGATGATTTTTACTAAAGAAGGGATAAAAAGCAACAGTTTCCTGTTTAATATTGAGTTTCACCAGGCACAAGTGAGAGACTAAAGCCTAATTACCATGTATCCTACCATGTTATCTAGACGACTAAAGCAACAGTGGATGCTGTAAGCACATAAATCATTTGCCTATAATAACATAATCAGATCTAATATTTTAAAACAATCCTTTTATAAATCATGACATTCATAATGAAAGTGAGCAATACTTTAATAACTATTAACTTGGGCTAGAAAGATAATTGCAAAAATTAGTCCAACCTAAAAATTATTATTATTATTAGTCCCTTGGGTTCCTAGTGGAACATAGGGCTTCAGTAGCACGCCTCCAGTGACCTCTGTTCTCTGAGATCTTTTGAACCTGGTTCCACGACAGCCCACAACCTCTCATTTCCTCCTCGCATGACCTCCTCCATGTCACCCTCGGACGTCCAACTCGTCGCTTCCCATGGGGATTCCACTCGAGGGCCTGACGCGTGATGTCCTCAGTCGGCCTTCTCAGTGCATGGCCAATCCATCTCCACTTCTTCCTGCATATTTGTTGCGTGATAGGTTCTTGGTTGGTTCGTTCCCAGAGTTCCTTGTTGCTTATTTTTTCTGGCCATCTGATCTTCAGCAGCGAGCGTAAGCAGTTGTTGATGAATGTCTGTAGTTTATTGGAAATGCCTTTCGTGACGCGCCAAGTCTCTGAGCCATACAAGAGCACTGACTTGACGTTGGTGTTGAAAATCCGTATCTTGTTCCACATGCTGAGTGCAGAAGATCTCCACACTGGTTTCAGGCTAATGAACGCCTGTCTTGCTTTTCCGATTCTGACTTTGACGTCCTCGTCCGTCCCGCCTGTAGTTGAAACAGTGCTTCCTAGATAAGTGAAGGAGGTTACTTCCTTCAAGTTTCTCCCGTTGACGGTGATTGGAGTTTGTTGTTGTTGTTGATGGTGGTGGTGCGGTATCTTCATCACTTCTGTCTTCTCTATATTCACCTGAAGTCCCGTCTTAGCTGCCTCGCCTCTTCTGTCAACTTGTTAGTTTTTGCCTGCAGATCTTCAAGTTTATGTGACATTAGGCATAAGTCATCGGCGAAATCCAAGTCTTCTAGGTTCTTTTCCGTCGTCCAGTGTATCCCCCTCTTCTCGCTGCCTACTGTTTGCTGCATGATCCAGTCCACCACAATAAGGAATATCATGGGGGATAGTAGGCAACCTTGTTTCACTCCTGTCTTCACTTCAAAGGCATCACTGAGCTTCCCATTGTGGATTACTTGGCATGTGGCATCTTCATATAGTTGTTGAATGAGGCGGATAAAGGTTTGCGGTACTCCGTAGTATTGAAGCAGTTTCCAAATTACTTCTCGGTCGACGCTGTCAAAGGCCTTCTCAAAGTCGATGAAGTTGAGGTATAGAGCTGATTGCCATTCTACGCTCTGTTCTATGATGATACGAAGCGTTGCAATTTGGTCAGCACATGATTTGTACTTCCTGAAGCCTGCCTGTTCCGGTCGCAGTTTTGAATCCAGTGCGTCTTTAAGCCTCTCCAGGATGATGCGGCTTAATATTTTACTTGGGGTGGACAGGAGAGTGATTCCGCGCCAGTTCTTGCAAGCACTGAGGTCTCCCTTCTTCGGCAGTTTGACAAGGTAACCCTTCTTCCAATCGTCAGGTACCTTCTCTTCCCTCCACACCTTCTGCAATAGTGGTGTGAGCATGTCCGCTGTTGTCTCTGCATCTGTTCTCAGTGCTTCTGGCGGTATTCCATCTGGTCCTGCTGCTTTCCCGCATTTCAGTAGCTTTATGGCGTTCAGGACTTCCATTTTCGTTGGGGGATTTATGTTCACTTGTAATTCAGCGGCTGCAGGTGGTATTTCTGGACGAAGTGCAGGTGGTGGTCGATTCAAGAGCTTCTTGAAGTGGTCGGCCCATCGTTTCCTCTGTTTCTCTTCTTTTGTAATTAAATTTCCTTCTTCATCTTTTATTGGTTTCATCTGTGTTGGTCTCTTCCCTGATAGCAACCTGGTTATTTGATACAATGTCGTCAGGTCTCTCTTACCTGCAGCCTGTTCTGCTTCACTTGCCAGTGTTTCGTAGAAGTGTCTTTTGTCTTTGCGTGCACTCTTCTTCACTTCTTTATCCAGTGTTTTATACATTGTGCTCAGTTCCTCTTGTCGTTGAGCATCCTTGCACTGGTTTATCTTCTGCTTCACCATCCTCCTCTCCTCTATCAGCTTCCAGGTATCCGTCGAGATCCATTCCTTGTCTTCTTTCTTCTTCCTTCCTAATACTGTTGTGCAGGTTTCTTTCCACATAGCTTTCAAAGACTTCCAGTGTTCTTCCACACAGGTTTCTTCAGGGATGTCGCTCGATGTCTCCCATTTTGTCTTGATGGCTGCTGTGAAGATCTCCTTTGTAGTTTCATCCTTCAGTTTCCGAGTGTTGTACTTGAATTGAGGTCTATCACCAGCTTCCTTGAAGGCTTTTAACTTGATTTGGAAGGTTCCTTGCACTAGATAGTGGTCTGAACCTACATCTGCTCCTCTTCTTGACCTTGTGTTAAGTAGACTGCGTCTCCATTTTCTTGAGATTGAGATAAAGTCGATTTGATTTTTAGTGTGTCCATCTGGTGAAGTCCATGTCGCTTTGTGGATATCCTTGTGCCTGAACACACTGCCTCCAATCACCAAATCGTTGAATGCACAGAATTCTGCAAACAATTCTCCATTCTCATTCATTTCACCTAGCGCCTCTCGACCCATGGTTAGTTCTCTTCCCGTGTTGTCCCCTCCCAGTTTGGCATTCATGTCGCCCATTAGAATTTTGATATCGCCAACTGACGTCTTGTCCAGTGTTGATTGAAGTTGTCTGTAGAATTCCTCCTTTTTCTCTTGCTCTGCATTATTTGTAGGTGCATAACATTGTATGATTGTGACCTTTCTTCCTTTTGAGTTGAATCTTGCTGTCATGATCCTGGAGGAGATTGGTTCCCACTGCATGAGAGCCTTCGATGCTCTTGAGGACATCATGATAGCCACTCCCTCAGTGTGCTCGTGGTTGGCGTCTGGGTGACCGGAGTAGATTATTGATTCTCCAGTTGACAGTTTGGAGAGTCCACTCCCATTCCATCTGCTTTCGCAAATCCCAAGCACTTCGATGTTATACCTTCTCATCTCCTTTGCAATCTGGGCTGCCTTACTGGGTTCAAACATCGTGCGGACATTCCATGTCCCCACGTTTACTTTCGCTTTCATCGAGAGAAGACACATCGGCCAATTGGCTTCCCGAAGGCTTTCACCAACTGGCGTCATTTCGCCTCTCCGATTCCAGCGGGGAATAAGTTTGTTTTCATTTTTTATATTTTGTTTGTGCTTTGAAGTTTCTTTAGCGGTTAGATTTGTTTTACGGGGTAGGGTTGCTAGCCCTATGCCCAACCTTCCCTCTTTACCCGGGCTTAGGACCGGCTAGTAACTAGTAAACTAGTTAACCAGGCGAGGTTCCAACCTAAAAAAGTATCTCAACATTCTTAAGATATAAAAAACAATTTAGCAGCATATAATTAAAACCGGATAAATGTATGCCTAATTAGCTGACTATCAGTTATTGCAAGTAAAGAGAATCAAAAACTCAACAAAATTGACCATACGAAGCGTGACAAAAAATGATTTCATCACATTACAGACTTTAATCTTTAACATCAAAACATCAAATGGGTTCACTATGTAGTCGATGATTCAGAATTAACGGATTTGAATTTAAAAATTGCAAAATAGTATAATAACTGCATCTTCATGGGCACAATGAAGAAATTGTCCCTAACTTGGCAAAATTAAAATGTTTTTATGGCATTCCGAGGATAGAAACAAGGATAGCCACTCATCAGGGTAACTACGCAGCAACTGATAACGTGTACGTTCTAGCCTATCCTTGTCCGTTTGTCTTTCTTATAACCTTTAACCATAAAAAGGTAAGCCATCAGTGTTAACCGTAACCAGTTCAGTTAGTTCAGTAACCACATCCAAATAGGAAAACTGGGAGAGAATGGTTTTAAGCGTCTCGTTTTCATAAAGCGTTAAAAATGAGGTAACAAGTGTACAAAACACAGTACATGATGAAAAGTAACTTTTGCAACTAAAAGATGTCAGAAACTCTTCAAGATTTAAAAACATGCAGCATTTATCTAATAAGAACCTATGTTTGTATGCAGTTACCAAAATACTTAGATTCCAGCTTGAGTGCAGTCACTAAAAGCAAATATGACACCAAGCCATGAGCCTAATGTTTGAAGTCCTTAGTTTTTAGGGATCAGAACCTTTGCAAAGGATTTTGACTAACTTTCCTGGAACAAAGGGAATGCAAACATCAATCAAGGGGTGATAAAAAAATTACCAGTCACATCCTGAGTACTAATCATCAGCTGAAGTTGGTTGAAATATTTCACAGTGTGAACATTTGTCAAAAGGAGGCGCTAATGTGATGGTTTATATTTTGTTGTTAGACTTCAGCAGTTATCTGTTGAAACTAATGGACTAAATTAGTCTTTATTTTCTTAACTGTTGATCAACTGGTATATGTAATCCAGTTCTAAGCCAGGTCAGTCATTGCTGTTTAACAAAAAGATAGAGATTTTGCCATCAGAAAGGGATAATGCATGTTCAAATCACACGGAAAATATCAGACTCATTAGAACTTTAAATACATCTTGCTGAATTGTGTCAATATGCACAAAATCTGGATCATTAACCTACAGGTAACTTTTTCTTCTCCCCTAATAGAATCAAAGAAACGATATATTGTATTACAAGTCAGGACCAATTATCTCTTCTACTTAATGGAGACAATTTTTGAGCGACAAAACATCTTAGAGTCGTATTTAAACGATTCACTAGCTAGTAATTATAGGCAGATATGAAGAAATTTGCACGCACTACAATGAACAACCTCGAAACACTTCATTATTTTTTTCATAAAAGTCAATGTATTGAATGAATGATTTTCTCCAGTCAGTGACTTCCAACATTAAGGGACCACATGATGTAGATTGTTTCCTCTTCCTGTAAATTCTAAAAATTATAAAAATTTGAATTCTAATGCAGACAGTTAACGAGTTATAGAACCAGACTTTATTAAAACTACAGTTGTTAATGTTTTAATTATGACGGTATTTTATTACATTTTGACGAGTTGCGTTTTGTAAGTATACTTTGAGGAAAATGTTGACTTACGAAATATAAGCATGTACATTTTGTACTCTGTGTACGAAGTTTGGCATGAAATATTAAGTTCATGGTCATTATATTGACAATTTAACATGAAAACGTAATCTGAGAGTCAACAAGTAGATTTTAGAAACTTGCTGTCATCGATACATGTATATCCACTATGGGTGACTTCATCAGATAAAAGCCAACATATTCAATTATAATCCGATTGATAATCTCACAACTTTAGGTAGTGACATTCAAACGATACTAGTTTATGATTTTAAATTTCGTCTCTTTAATTATTTACTTTTAAATATCTTTTCACTACAGTTCTAAATGTTTCATTTTAACCTTGAAAGACAAGACAGTTGGCCATAGTATTAATTCTTCACGAATGGTACACTGAAGGTTATAACGCAAGTGTGCTGATTATAAAACCAACCTACGTTTATGTCTTTGCATGTTGATAATGAAGCACTGAAGTCAATGGTTGTAGTGCAAATGCAAATGAAATATATATTAGGTGGATTTTAGAACAATCTATCAATGCTTGATTAGCCCTTTCATCCGACTAACCTTCGCAAACTTAGTAAGTAGTTTTTTTAGTATGAACCTGTTGTTTTCTTAAGATGAAATGAAACATATTGACTGCTATTATGGTAGCATTTTTATCCACCTAATAATTAAGAACTTTCCTCATACTGGCGTAGTTAGCATAACAAATCAAATTTGTTCGGCGTCTACGGCTTTCTGCTTTCCGTCTCACATGAGTAGTTGCATACGAACTTTCAAAGTATATGCGCAGTAGCAACCTGGATTATATTAACAGTGTAACCATAATTTCTCAAACAGCGCCAACGACTTCATATGTGTGCAAACACCAATCCCTTGTAAGTATAGGTTTTAAGTTATTTTCTGTACAAAAACTAGTTAGTCAGCCTCAAAATGTGTTACCTTTGAAACGTTTTGCATACTTTTTCTGCTGTCTGATTTACTGCAAGAACGCTTGACTTTTGCACTTCTTGCTAGTTTTCACCCTACTTGAGCAGACAGAGCCTAGGTGCGTATTAATTAAATGACATCAGATAATCTATGGAAGGATACAACATCAGCCATTCAACATTTTGCAGAAGGAAATTCTTCAAAATTTTCAAATAACACGTTAAAAGTAATTAAGCTGCTGGGAGCATTGCAAACCTCTGAAAACAGTTTTTTTATAATAACACAATGCACATGAGTATTAAGTTTGTCATGAAACAGGAGAACAGTGAATTTCATTTTCTGGACTTGAAACCTGTCCGAAAAAAAGGTAGATTGGACAGTATCTTCATTTTAATGTTCTCTGTTCACTGACTGAAAGGCAAGAACTAGTTAAAACCCCATTTTACTGGGGTAGCAACCTTCATTGACTGAAGGATTTCAAGTTACCGCCAGATTCCCAAGAGAAAATCACTATGCTTTCAAGTCGTCAAAATAAAATCACAATTAGAATAGCAAAAGCGGATGGACTTGGTGATTCAAAGGAGAAATCCATGTTTCTTGATCTGACTTTTAAGCAGAATGAATAGACAAATGGGGTTAACAGATGAGTAAAAACTGCACTAAAATCCATATCCCATAAACTAAATAGGTCTGCGTGTACAAAACAGTCTTATTTATAACAGTTTAAAGTGGACAAGTTACCGGTTCATATCACTTCAAACTGTATTACCAGTTTGTGTAAGCATGCCACGACAAATGCATCTAAAAGATAGATAGAAGTGCTGAGACTCGCTTCCCTGAACACAATCAGAGGAAGTTAAGCATAAACGAGCCTTATGACTACCATTACCAGACATCTTATGACTACAGGACATGATGTCCAGATTTAGATTGTATTTAAAATAATCATCAAGCGAAAGAATCCTAATTTACTAAGATAGCAGAAGCAACTGATTTAACAAGAAGTAAAGCGAATACTTTTATTGAGAAAGCGTCAGTAATTAACCTTCCATTTCCATGGTTACCACTGATTTGTTCTGTTAGTTAGCATTACACTTTTCAGAAATTTTTAGTGACTTTCGTATTTCCAACCTCTTTTGCAACCGATTTCACAATCATTTCCTATTTAACCTCCAGAGTTTTACAATTTGACTCATATCGGTTTAGTCTTAAAAGAAGTTCAATATTTTAAACTAATACCTACATTATTAACTTAGTGGCTGCACTCATAATATTTTCTTTTCCATTTTTGGGTACGTCACATCTACAAAAATGAAAGACTGGCTAAACAATTAAACACTAGATGACTTAGGTTTCTTCTCTGAAGGACTTATTTCATTTAGAATTCCCTAATCTGCATCAATTCTTCAATTGTATCTCATCAATGGACAATCCTTCCTCCCCTCGATAGGTAAAGTATGTAGATTGCTTTCCTCTTTGTATATCTTATAACTTTTATAGCCTGTATGCATTTGAAAAGAAAACGGTAAAATACAATGAATCTATAGTATTCTGCACAGTCCTAAGTCGTTGCTTTGAAGAACCATTAAAAAAAATTAATAGTTCGAAAAAGTCAACGGAAATAAACGTTTTTATCAACATCTTAATTTCAAGTAGCCAGTGAACTGTTAACGTTTTTCAGTTTACCTGCCTGTGAAGACTTCATCGACGTGCAGAAGAATGACTTAGTTCACTTTGAGATTTTTTGAGGAGCTGCTAAGTGATTTCAAGTTGCTATCCATCAAGAAATGACGTCGTTTGCAGAGCCACTAAAAACCTGGGATTATTGCACAGCTGTTTTTTCCTAGTATGGGACATCTCATCACTGCACACTGATGTCATTCGGTGATGAAAACCAAATTGATACAAGTCTCTACTTATAATAATCACTTTCTGACTAATCAGCGAGGCCCAGTTGAGGCATAAATTCCCAGTATTTTCTCCCCAAGAAATGCTGCTGCTTGAATTCTTTGCAAGCAGATATCAGGTTCATTTCATTCTAAAGCTGTTTTCTTTCAAGTATTTCTATATTTTCAAAGGTTATATGCTATCAATTACTGGAACACACGCTCCACTCTCCACTAGACACCAATGTCGGAGATAAAAAGCTAACTCTTTTCTAACACCTCTCCTTTTTTCAAGTATACCGTGAAGTAACTATTACCATACAGTATGACGCCACAGACAAAACGCTAAGACTTTTCAACAATTCTATCTCAGTAATTACTAAGCTTTTTGTCAAAAACTCGACTTTATGCGCTTGAAGTGTAGCTAAATATCTCGACAGACAGGATCAGATTCACCGCTTTGAATGGTGCAGTTAACTTTTATGAGGGGTGTTAGACATTTATTTACTTTCAGCTGATTCCGGGAAATTAAAAATTAACATCCCAGTCGATAAAATTGTTTGGCTTACTCTTTCACAAATGCCAACGTGATAAAAAGTAAAATTCAACTAGTAGACTATTAGCATTGCGTTAGTGTACTTTATTATTGTTATTTATTATTAGCCCTTTAGGTTCCTAATGGAACATAGGGCTTCAGTAGCACGTCTCCAGTGAACTCTGTTCTCTGAAATCTTTTGAACCTGGCTCCTTGACAGCCTAGAACCTCTCATTTCCTCCTCCCACGATCTCCTCCATGTCACCCTCGGACCTCCAACTCGTCGTCGTCACTTTGCTACAATCAAATATCATGAATTCCAGATAAATTGCCGTGAGCTCCTTCGTTCTTCCCCAAAAATATCTTATATTTCTATAGACAAGCAGTTGTTGTAGTCAGTTTTTCCACTGAGCATTGGGCAATGTGTAATAAGTTTCCGTTAGGTTTAAGAATCTGCCGATTAGCAGCAATATGACAAAACAATCACTCCTATGGATGGCTATTCTTTATACCCGAACATTTTGATTAGATTCATCTGCAAACATTAATATATGTGATTTGGTGGCAGTGGGGTACACAACATAACTGCTTAGTTGTAGTATCAAGCGCTTACTGAAGTTTCTTGACCAGTTTTGTAATTTAACTACCATGCCAGGTGATATAGCACTAGGGAACATTCCTTTTTGACGTCAACGCTAAACATTAGATACTAGAGGGATATATTCCTTATCCACTGGTGACTGGTTTGCGTGTATAATCAAGTGCTTCATGAATTGTGGAAATCTTGAGTCAGTTACTGATAAGGTCTATAACCTCAACAGTCAATGTGTTAACTTCTAATCAGTAATAGGACAACAGATTTCACATTGTTGCGGACACACCTTTCCAACAAATACCCAAAGACATATGACCTACATCCATTGCCTTGTTCTGAATCAATCTCAAACATCTAATCCTTATATATATATATACATATACACACTCTAATGAAAAATATGAGAGGGAAATAACTCAATTTATAATCAATAGTTTAGAATATGTAAATGAAATAACAGATCTGACCTTTCGCACAATCTGGGTGGCTTGATTAACTTTTACGGTTGGCAGCTACGTCAAATAAAGTCTTATTTTTCACGTGCAGAAGAAGTAAGACCATTTCGTCAAGCCATATTCTGCTTTCTAGTTGAAGTAACAAAATGATATTGTAAGAAATCACCGTATTACCTTTATCTAACTACTGATAAACATACCAGTAGTAATGTAAGGCAGTTTTCTACCGATCGAACTCATTTGTCAACGTAAATAAAAAGTAAAAGTGATGGAATTGTCATTGTTTATAATCACACCATTTCATTTTCAACAATTTGAGCAGAAAAGTTAGAAATGCTAAACACTTTAGCAAGTAGTGTGCCTTAGTATTACCTCTTTCCCTCGAAAAATAAAAAGAAAATTTTCTGTGAAGAACATAAATAACCAGTGGAGCAGTAAATAAACAGATGACAATAATAATAATAATAATACGAGAAGGGAAGGAAAATAATAATATTCGCTTCCGAAACTATTCTGACAGGCTTTAAAACAACCCAGTGCAGAACGGAAAGCATGAGCAAATTTAAAACAAATGATTTCCATTTCATTGATATTCACACTTCAACACAAATAAATATATATTGCCATTCATCAGCTAAGTCTTAATCACACGGAGAAGCAAAATTACTCGCGTTTGTGAGAAAACTTGTAGGAAATCCTAACTTATTGTCAATTTTTGAAAACTTCGATACTGTGAAGTGACTTGCAATGTCGATTTACGCATTCCATTTTGCTGCCGTTTTTGTTAATCAGTATTTTGATTGAATTAGCTCTACACTATGTAATTGTCTTCCCTACCTGTTTTCATATCCCTGGAAAACATTAACTGAAGGCAGTGTAGACTAATAGGTAGTCGCTGTGGATTCCGAATCGATATTATTCTTCTGTCTATCTTAGTCATCACGTCCAGTTTATCTATTTGGAAATCTTCAGGCTTAGATTTTTAAGGTGAACGAAATAGGGGTTGATACTGTCGAGTGCTTCCATAAATCATGGTACAAGAACTTACCAATCGTCATAGGATTTTGAGGAATGTATTGAATTCACTAAAATCCCTTGCATTGAAGTACAAATTCATTTTCGATAGAGGCAAATTATTTGGCTTATGTCAAGTAAAATGTTTGCACATCATACTCAGAACAAATATTCAAAAATCACGTAGTGTTAGTGGGGTGAAGGCAACCTGCAGGAAGACTTAAATCGAGGTTTTGTGCTTATGAGCACTCGTCAACAAGGCTTAACTGAAATTTTGAAAGAACTGGTGACTCCTATGAGATACTAACCAATGTTATCCAGTGCTACAATAAGAGACGGTTCCAAAAAACAGTTTGAAACGCCTATAAGACTGAAACATTGCTTAGTCCATAAAATGCCTACAAATCGCAGTTAAAGTGGATAATGTGGATTTTCTATTACTCTAGTTCAGTTATCTGGAGTCAAATAAAATGATTCATAATATCGTTATTCAAGTTATCATATACCATCAAATGTTATACAAACCTCACATAACGATGACGATGTTTTTATCCAAAATCAGTGGTCAGTACGAACTTGATATTTTCACTTTGTTCACTTTGTTGGCGAAGTAACACTTTCTTTCGGACATTTAAAGCCGAGTCACTACTGTCAATAATTCAACATCAAGAGAGTAAATTGTGTAAGTTACTTAAACCGAAGAACTTGGTTTTCACAATATTTCTTTTTCAAATTCTTATCAATAACTTGGCAGATTTATGATACTAGCATAAGTTATTCAACACAAAAGGATCTCCAAAATTGAAAGTAGCCAAAACGAGTCATATAAAAGTTTGTCTACGCTGATTCTAGTCAACGGATAAGTTTCCTAATTACAAGACCAGAGAACTAAGCTATACGTTTTCTGCTTCGGTACAACTCATATGTTAGGACATTCGTATCAGATAATTGCTCACAACTAACTAAAATAACAAACTATGGATATTCAAACAGTTACCCAAAGTTAAAAAGAATAATTACTAGAGGGTATGAGGAGTCCATGATAGCTTCAAATTGGAAGAACAGCTATATATATTCTTTGAAACGTACCCCATTAGTTATATCTCCCCAACCAAGACTAATGTTTAAGAACAGTGTGGATGAATCAGCCACAAGTAAATAGTCTAACTGTTCTTCAGAAATATGTTTTCATGAACATCGGACTCGTTGCGGAAGTGCTTAAAATTACTTGTTTGAAGCAGTCAAAATGAGCTTCTTTTCCGATGAACTATGAACTGTTTTCTTTAGCCGACAGTAAACTCAAGGAAAGATAAAGGACAAATCGCTGATCAGTATCAAGTCTTCACGTTTTATGCTCCCATGCAGCTGGTTATTTAAACTTATATTCCAATCTTTCTAAACACCTATTTGAGTAATATGCTGCTTGCCTGTATATTGTAGGGTGATGGCCATATAACAGCAAATTTGCTCAACTTTGATCGGGCTGCCGCATAAAAGCTGATATGAAATCCTACACAAAGTTAAATAGAAAAGTTTTAAAAGAGTAACGATGAGTCACTTGTGTATGACAAGTACTTCTATACTTCAGCAATTAAAGTCTTAGCAATGTGAGTAAGGGTCGTAGATCAACTCACTGTTTTACCTTCGGTATCGTTTAGTGCTGAACTATTTTATTTTAGCCATTCTACTCCTAATTTCAACTTCATTATTGTTATAACCTACTTTTCTGCACTGTACTCAACATTTCTAATTTTTTTTAGCCCGTAATTACGTTTCATTTGGTATCTTCTTTTATCGATTACAAAATGTTTTCGTTTTGAATGATTAGATGGTTCTCCTGAATCTTTTCTAAGTTGATTCCTTGCCAGCTAATGAAAATATTTACTACTTCTCCTTGAAATGCTGCTTTGTTTATGCATTTATGTTCATCTGTCAGTAAACTATCGAATTAACAATCTGTTCTACTTTTCAGTGCGGCTGCATCATTATTAAAAACGTTTTATTGAAATTCTACTCTACTCTTAAATACATTTTGATTATTACCACATCTCAGAAAGCTTCTTTCTATCAATCCTTCACTACCGATCGTACTTCCGAATTTTTTTAACTAATACCGAGATGAATTGAAAAATTAGTAGTCTGTAGCAAACTGAATAAGAATTTCAATAGTTACATCAGTCTCTACTTAAGAAGAAGCCACCTAGTTTCATCCAGCTGCAAAATTACATAAGGGGAAATGAACAACAAACTATTCTCATTTAGTCGCAGTGCAATCAAACATCGTGAATTACTCCGTTTCGTGATAAAATTCATTTAACCTGAGTGTTCCCTACCTGTTGCTTTTGCTGTTCTCACTTCTGGTGCCTTTGAAAATTCTTAACATTCAGAAATGTTCATTACATTTATAATCTTTTATGTTTAAGGATGGGATTTTTAATTCATCAGTGAGTATTGAGTCACCACTCACAATTATATATATAAAGTTCTTTGTTTTTATGGTGATGACCTGAGAGGTTCGCTAGGAGTTTGCTACAAGATTTTATATTTTTCCATGTAACCATGGCAGCAGGAATCATGTTACTCATAAACAAGACTATTTTTCCCTGGCATTATTGTTGTGGAAAGTATGTTTGAAGTATTTCACAGTTAACAATACAAGTCTGACGTTGTACTAATAAAGAAAAGAACCTGGACATCATAACAGAATATTTTAGGTATCTTTCTCTTTCCATCACCTGGTGACCAAGAATCGCTAATTGGAGAAAGTTCTGGAGGCAATTAATTATCAGTGATAAAACTGAGGGGTCACGAAAAGTATCAAACTTCACTTTTGCAGTGCTGGTGTATATTACTCCATTCCTGACAGTAAGTCAACTAAGGTAGGAGAGAAATTCGCTTTTTTATCGTTGAGACAGCAGCTGGTCCGTTTATCAAAAGTATTTTAACTTCTAAGTCAGTTACTTGGAAATTTTACCAAAGAAAATGAAAAATGTAAAGCTATAGGAATGCAAAATTCATGTCTCAAAAAATGCCCGTTCACTCTGATATGAGCATCAGTTTCCTTATGTACATGATGGCTATGAAAAGCCGTAAGACACAGTTACTTTAATGCTTCGTTTAGGGGTTAGTGCGTTACATCAGCGTATGGTTTAAAAAATGTCGTATTAAGTTTATTGAAAGATTAAATTTCGTGACACAAAGGTGGTTATTAACACCTTTAAAAACTATTAAGATTTTGATGTTAAAATCGACAGTCTGTAGACTTTCCAAGTTTTTTTCACTTTGATTTCAGATTAAGACATTTAAACACACCTTAATTATCCTTGTCGTAAATACCAAATTGCAATCGATTTATCTAAATGCATTTTTGCCGATTGACTGAATAAAATTCATCTAATAATAAGAGATTTCTGCAGTGATTCACTAACATTGTGCTAGGTATATGATTTTGTTCGGTTGACTAATGATTGGTCTCTATATCAAATTATGAACTTATAGACGACTATTCGACAGGTGACCACTAAGATAACTGTTTTAAACGCCTAAGGTCAAATTTCGAATAAGGAGTGTCTTCTTCATAATCACAAGATGAAATGATTTGTTTACTTCTTAAAACGCTATTAATACTTCATTTTCTGAAACTGTGTGCATCTAGATACCTATTCTATAGAACTGTTTGAAGTCAAAATAGCGAATCATAATATTTACGTGCTTGTTTAAATAACCAGTGAAATAGTCTTAAACTGAATAAATTAAAAGCGTAAATTGTTCTGTTTTCATTGCTAGGACATAAACAAAAGTATATCTTTGTGAAAGAAATAATTATTCGTGTTTTCAGCTACTTTTAATTTGTAGGTTCAGCTTATCTTCGTTTAAACTAAGCAGGCATCATTATAGTAACACTGTCATTAGAATTTTTATTTTTGCTCGAAATTAAGATTGATAAGCACGTAAATAAACACTATCTACTCTTACCTGAGATTTTCAATGTTTCAGATCAAAATTTTTATAAAATCAGCCTGGAACAAGATTAGGGTTGGTCAGCTTTCATTGAACAACCAGTAGATTACATCTGCAGTCCCAGGATAAATAAAGGTTGCTCAAAGATTCTAACTAACCCACTTTAGAACTGTAATCAGAAAGGTCACCACTGAGTTATTCAGGAAACTAGTGGCCTCCTATAAAACTGAATTCGGTATTATTCGTTCCCAAGTTTCCTGTCAAATTGTTTAGTACTGCTTACTGAGGGGATTTTATTGTTCCTTTTATTTTTTATCTACTGGTTAGTTAAATATTCATGTTACTGAAGTTACCCAGAGGTCCTTACCAATAGTTAGATTCCAGTAACAGAAAAATTAGTATGCAAACAATGTTAATCATTTCTATGTGGAACACTGTTGAGTTACTTGTGCACTATTTAAAATTTATACTTGTTAGCTCTTGGGGATTTGATACATTCATGTTACAATGGAAATTCGATCATTTCTAGGGCAATAAAGGAAGAAGAATTTTGATAGTCTGACAGTTTTGTAACATGTAATCGATATCATTGAAGGATGCAGACCACAAGAAGATTCACTCGTTCATTCTTCTGACAATAGATACTTTTTCTTCGTAAACCAGTGAAACTCAATTCTCCTGAATGTCGTGAACTAATATAATTAAGCTAACCTATACTTTAATTAACTGTTCATGTTTATCTTAAATTTCTTTCTTGTCATTACTAATGTTCAGTTCGTGACTTCTATCTCATTGTCTTTTTACTCAACAAATACAAGACCGATACACTTATTTATTTGCAAATAATTCGTGCATTTCATTAAAGATGCTTGGGTAGAATCTTCAGGATTCCTTGAGGTTTGTTCATAAAGCACTGTGAATGCTGATACAGTACACAAGTACAATTTTATCACAGAGTTGATCATTTTGAGTTTAAAAGTGATAGTGATAAACAAACCTCCCAATTTAGCCTGGTGTGACTTTGGATGATAAAGGAAATAATAATACTGTTTCGTTGTGTGATACATCCAACAAATCAGCTGAAATTGGAATACAACTTACCATACTGCCCAAGTTTCATTTCTATACAAATAAGTAAATGTTACACTGCATGAGATTACTGGCTAGTCAGTTAAGACATTGGCCTCTTCGCCTTATATGCTCACCATTTAAGGGTTCAAAATAAGAAACGGGCAAATATATGTCCCAGACACCTTTATGCAAACACCAACAAGCGTAGACTTGTGTTGGACAGTGTCTACCAGCAAGATAAATATGAAATTTCGATAAAAACAGGTCTAAAAAGCTTTAAGTTCCATAACTTTACATTGTAACCAAGGCTATATACACTAACCTACTAGGATGACTACTGTATTTTTTTAAAATCTGTAGAGAATGGGAATCCCCTTAAGGTTAGCATCATTTGTTGCTGGTGGTTGTACACTGAAATGCACGAATTTTGATAAACTAACACTGAGTTCATGGAAAATGTAATTTTATATAGATATTTCCCTTCCACGTGTTATACAGAGCTACATGAAGTGTATATCCCGAATTCTGTTCCAGCGGCATTTTTCAAAACTAATCGCGATCAGTCTCCTTCTTGGCTACAACTACACTAATATTTTTCAAAAAGATATAACTGTATAATTGTACAACTGTGTATCTGCTTAAATTATCATGATTTCAACGCACATGCCATTTAATGGTGACTAGTATTCAGATGTCTAGGATATTACACCCAAAGTGCATTAGCTTTCATTCTGCAACATCCATATTGGAATGCTTTATTTAATATGTAGTCTACTATGATCCTTAGCATATTTTTTCAACAATGTTCATAACAAGATAATTTGTTTGGTCTTGGCTAGCAGAAGATTCCGGGAAGAGCGTTTCTTCCCACTTGGGACTCGTCAGCTGGACTTACCCGCACCCTAGTGACGTTGTGCCCATTAGAACTCGAACCTCGTACCCACCGCTTCAGACGCCGAGGTGTTATCCACTGAGCTACGGAGGGGCGATAAACACTTCTTGTACAACAAGTAATATTCGTTACTATTTATTGACATACTTTTTATTCCCTGATCCAACAAAACAACGGAATATAACAAATATGTCAATAAATGTTCATAATAACCACAAATAGACAAGTTTCAAATTAAGCAGAACTTGGTCAAGTGAATATAGACAACAATAAAAAAATTAAAGCTTCTTCTTTGAAGGAAACAAAAATAACAGAACACCAATTATTTTTAACAAGTACATACTACACTAGACCTGTGGAGTCTGTATTCGAAATAACTCATTGGCAATATGTTTAGCAGCGTCAGTAAATAAAACTATGCAGGCTCTTCGAGTAAATGCTAGTAATCACAACCCTTAGGTTCTAAGGTCTACAGCCGAATGCCACTAACTAACTGAAATCAGATTCAGTATCCAGAAATGATAATGTTGCCATAGCAACTGATGAAAATTTCTCAACGCCCAGAACTAGAAAGCATTACACTATTCAGTTTGGGTTGGTAGGTCACAATAAAGGCTACCTGTTTATTACAAAAATATTAGAATAAACAGATGACAGTCTCTGAACTCAGTACCCATTGATTCCCTTTGAAAAAATCTGTCTCACCACAGTTTATCCATGCATAGTAAAGTATAATTTTGATTTTCTAAATAAGGTAAAGTTTTGCTTTAGTGACCAAAAACACTGTTCTTGAGCACTGTGCATCTATTAAAGCAAACCAAAATTCAGAAAATACCTGCCACAAAAACAAGTGGTTCCTGGAGGCACTGATTTGTTTCTACTTTAAAAAGTGGTACTAACAACAGATTTGCTTTCACTGTGGCTCAGTGATTTAGAGAAATGACTATGTACCACTGGGTGACGGGTTCTAGCCCCGCTACACCTACCACTTTTTGGGCAGGCAAGTAGTATCACTAGCCTTTACAAAATAGGTATGCTTCATTGCCTACTGCACGAATGTGCCAAGGTGGTTGAATGCGTCTCTCTCCACTAGCACATTGTGAAAATAAGCTTCACACAAACAGTAAATAAGTTCGGGGACTGCAACTGCACTCACTGTGACCGTTGTTTGTCTTTTCTAGCCAACCTCTGTGCTGACTCATATTGCAATAATTGAAACCACAAAAAGTCGAAAAATTGGACTGATGGCTAGTTTTCTTTGAGTGTAAAAATGCACCTAAACAAATGACAAAAAGCTATCTATAGAAATTTCCGATTTTATATGTGTATTATACAGCATTAAAAACCAACCTCCTTGTTATGGTCCGAAATATGCTTTCCTTAAGCGCGTGACCAAAAACGTCTCTGATTAGGGGATTTCAATGTCAAGCAATCTGCATTGTCTATCGTAAACTTGTTACCAAATCAAGTTCACTTTCTTAATAAAACCAAGTTATTCTTCTCAGGTGAAAATTTCAGCCATGGGAACAAAATAATTCAGTGTCACAAGTCTCTTTGTATTTTTTTCCTGTATTTTTGTTCTGACTTCACAATATATTCCAGCTGACGCCACAGGAAAGCCTATTCTAAAACGTACACTTCAATTGTCTTTTTGATGAAGAATAAACAGAAAAACGAAAGTAGACGAAATAAAGCAAATGAATCACAAAGTACCTAACCATGTAACTTAACCGTGTGAACACCAACACTAGAAAAAATCAATACTGAGTGAAAGACACCTTCTTTTCGGTCATTTTCAATGTTTGTTCTTCATTAATGTAGTTAGTAGAAAACACGAAAAGATATACCACAACAGTTGCTTCTTCCGTTGTCAGTTTATTCCATCATTCTCTTGTTAGTGAACTAAATTAACGTCTCTTATCCCAGTTTATGCCAACCAAGTACACATATTTTAGATTTTGTTCTTCAGTACGCTTATTGTAGTTTTAGTTTTATTCAGTTTGCTTCGTATAAATATACCCTGATTGCTGTTATTATTAATACTATCAATATTAATAAGAATAAAGTGTCATAATCTAATTATATCAAAAGATATCACGTTCTCTGAAACTGTATGCTTTTCATAGGAAATTCAAGGGCCTTAAATAATCAACGAAGATTGTTAAACTGACTCTAAAATAAATAATCCGAGTTTTATATGTTAACCTTAAAAAATTATTCATGATATCTGTCAACATGATGTGATGGTAGTCTCGACTAAAATGATGAGTTTTGTTTTCAAAAACAACACCAACCTCCTTCCATTAATATATATATATATATATATATATATATATATATATATATATATATATATAGTCAAGGTTTCATCTTAGCCTCTAAGAAATGTTGAGATTAACACAACAGAAGGTGAAAATTTGCATAATTTAATGTTCCACTATGATTCACTTTGGTCACATTGATTTTTGTACCAAGTTTATTTACCATATATCTAGGATTACATATCTGTTGGCGATTCCTGCATTTCTTCAGTATGTTGCATATTTTTCTTCCACTTTTCTGCTTCCAAATGACATTAATGGCTGATAGTCTGTCACAAAAATTCAACTTCTGTTATTTCTGTACATGAACAATAAGAGGCTGAAGTTAGGACTGAGTTAGCTGATATTTTGAGAGATCCGGAGATATTTCTCGTGATTTTGCCCAGCAGAAAAAGTTGGAACTTTATGTAGTGTACACAATGAAGATATCAGTATCTAGAAGCATGTCTAAGTCTGTTTTACAGAATGGTGGATGCGAAAATAATTTTATATGGCGTTGTTCCAGTTGTTTTAGTTGCTAGAATACGATGGTATGATCCTCAGATGTCAAAGGCGATTATCAAACACCATGCATAATACTAAGCATAATCCACTGAAAAATCGCTTTTACATTAAGGTTAAGCACCTAAATACTAAATTTGATACCATCCCACCAATACTTTTCAACGAGATTATATTGCCTGCAGTAACAGTTCTAAAACTGTATGGTGAAGCAAAAGACAGTACTTCTGTGTACAGTTGTATTTGTGACATCCTCAAATGTTTTTTAACTATTGACACAGCAACAAATTCATGTTGGATGACTAAATTTCCATTCCTACAGTCAGTATTCTTTATCTAGTAGGAGCCTTTACACTGTGCAACACGAAATGAAACCAAGCGGAAAACAGTTCCATGAGTTAGCCTCAAAATATTTTAATGATAAGAAAGAAATTCGTGAAAGAAAAACAAATTGGTCGCTAACCGGTCCTCACTATGTCAATCAAGCTAAGTGACAACACACTTAAGTGTTCTGTGCCGAGCATTTCTCATCTGCTGGCAGTCGTCAGGTATCCATGTTGGTACTAAGTACAGCTTATTTTACATTTATTAACTTTTGACGAACTAAGTCACCTTCAAACAGGCATACCAATTAAATCGAATGCAATAAAACAGATATATGCAACTTGATCATAGACAAGACTTATTACAGTATACAAGAGTGAGTATCTGATTCTTTTCTTTGAAGGTTGTAATAACTCTTTTGAAGTAGCAAACCTTTGTGTTTCACTATTTCTCATATCAGACTAAGCGCTGTATCATAAAATTACCATTTAATTCATCTCATATTATTAGTTGAAATATTAAAAGTGTTTTTCCTCGAGCAATAAAATTTCACTTTATTAACACTCGTTACTTTTGCAGTAAATAGAAACCAAGTTTATGAACTCCTTATGGAACTATTACTATTTGTTGATATGCTTGTAATTCTCAAACAAATAGTAATAACTGATACCCGTTGTACAAAAAGTGGCTATCATGCTTTACTGGTCTAGTGGATAACGATTTGGCGTTTGAACAATATCATTCACTAGGGAGCAAGTACACCTAGCTGAAGAGTTCTAAATAGGACGAAACGCATCTCCTGGATTCTTCTGCTAGCCAAAACCAAGTGAACTATCTTTACGAAACTGTTAGAATACATTCTCGTTCTATTTGCATGTCATTCTGTTTACCAAACTTATTTTATTTTGATTCACTGAATCACTACCATTGTTTGTTTATCTAAACTTGGTGAAAATATATTGTTTTATACATTCCACACAAACTAATATTTCTTCGTCGACTAAAAATAAAAATCTGAAAGAATATTCAAGTGCATTCAACAGGGGATTCTTATAAGCTTTATTATGTACTCGAAGTTACCGTCTTGCTTTCTATTTTAGAACGCTTTTTACACTTCCTTAATGAGCTGATCGTACTTTTGGCTTTTACACTCTGAATATTTTATGCCATCAACTTCTATTTTGTTTATTAAATTGAGTAAACAGATTTAAGACGCCAGGGAAAGTTAGTGTACAACGTAGACTAAATCATGTGATTCACAATGTGTGCTTCTTGATTGGAATCTCGGTAACAAATTGTACTTGAAACTTCATGCAGGGAAACCCAATGTATTGCCGTGTTCTATCTCAAATAAAGTAATATAACGTAGAGTTATAGTCAACTATAGTGCTAACTTCAACTCATGAAAACATATTTTTGCTTTTCTATTTCCTAAATCCTCGCTGAGTTGACTTCCAAATATCGCAGACGTTTGCTAAGAAAATTACCTGTGAATTGTTGACACTAACACACAAAAGTCAAGAATATGCATTATGCTGATCCTTTACTCTAATTGTGGACGGCCAATAACCATTTACTTCCGACCAGAATGAAATCGAGACAGAAGATTGAAAGGCTATTCAAATCTTCCAAAGAAACAAAATCTCAACGTTCAGCATATTGTAGTGATGGCATTTTGTTGGAAATCACGTTGAAGTAGGTTAAGCAGTACATGACAAAACGAAGACTGTCTGAATTATATGATGTATTGGTGCAATACATTTTGAACAATCTGAAAGCACATGGACTTGCCGAATTATTTATTTGAAGATTTATGAAAAGGGTAAATGAAGTTAATAGCAAATATGGGAATAAGAAGGATAAAGAAAAAAAGAAATCTAAATCACGTCACTCTTGGCACGAAACAAAAATGAATGCTACCATAGTAGGTTCAACGTGATTACAAATTGTTTTTGTGAACATAAAGGAAGTATAATTTTATGGATGGCAAGAGCTTCAATAAATTTAAGCACTCGACCCTGACCACTTTTAGGTAGTACTCTAAAAGCTGTGGTTCATGTCTACCCTGAGACTAGTTCTAAGTATGAGGTTAGCAATAGATGAAAACTGACGTTTGTCACCTACATTTATCGTCTCTGTTGTAGTCATCTGTTTTAGAACCCACCCAGGTACATGTGATTAGACTGTTCAAACGTTCAGCACTAATACATAAGATGTTTCAAATAATCTTAGTCTTCTCATTACGCTGTTTAAATTTATCAAAAGAATTGGTCGTTTTATGTAGTTAATTTTTGTCAGATGAACATTTCCTGCTCAATATGGAGGCCTACCACAGTTGTTGACACAGTGTCTTGCAGCCAGATAATGCAACATTCACTTCAACTGAGTAAAGTAACCAGTTACCTGACAGAAACGTCCTTTTTTTAAAATGGCATCATGGTAGATAAAAGGCTGACCAGTGATCTCCACACTAAATACACACTAAAAAGACTTCACTCAGATTCCACTGACTATGAGACTTCATCACATAAATGTTGTCTAAGTCATTGGATTATTTTGACAGAGTTGATCGTGACAAAATATTGATAACAATTTTCTTACACCAGGAATAATGCAATGAATCTCAGATTCTAAGAATTTCCTTTTTTCAGTTATCGGTATTCGATATCAGAATGTGAAACAACTAACAAAGAATTTATGGAAGCATAACTCTCGCCAGATTTATGTTTAAACTATTTGTTATTAAACTTTCGTCTTTAATTCTGCATCAGCTGTACCTGAGTACAATAGTATGAACAGAGTTGTTTTCACTATAACTTTCTTAAATTCACTTGTTAATATGAGCTTCTTAACTTTCTTGGCCACTTCGGTCCTGTCACTTTGTCCATCTGCATTATCTTGAAGTTTGCAGAAAGTTCAAATCGGAACCTAATTTTAGCTAAGATTACTAAGCGTATGTTTTGTTTTCAATGAACAAATCGTTTTCAGAGATGATTATTCTCAATCTGAGATGCATTTTATGAGGTACAAGCTAAGCCATGCTTGCTGAATTATATACATTAAATTGATTTATTCAGTGAAAAACTTACTGTCATCCGAATGGTTGTACCGATCATACCTTCAGAGTCTAAAAGCTAGATGTAAAGCTTACAGAAAAAGAACAACAACCTCTTCGACTCAAATTCGTAACCATTCAACAAACACAAACTGTCAAGTCGTGGTGAAAATAGTTAAAATAACCTTATTTCTGATTTAAATTTATAATATTATATCTCGTAACTTCCTGTAGTTGACTGAACAGAATTGATTGATCACTATCGATAAATGGTCTCCTGCTTAGATATATGGATATTCCCGGCAATTTTATTTGACAGTAATTATGGATAATGGTCTCCTAAGGTACGTGTTATCGCACACACATCTGAACTGGCATACACAGTGAGATGTGACCTAATCATTTATGTGGTGGCGAGGTTTATTTTGAAGCATAGGTATTATTTTCTTCTTCTTTTTGTCTTCTTGTCTTTCGTCTTAGGATCATACCTTTTGATCCCCCCTTACACGGCTGCGTGACAGAGATGCTCATTATTATTATATTATTAGTCCCTTGGGTTCCTAGTGGAACATAGGGCTTCAGTAGCACGTCTCCATTTCATCCTGTTCTCTGAGATCTTTTGAACCTGGTTCCACGACAGCCCACAACCTCTCATTTCTTCCTCGCACGACCTCCTCCATGTCACCCTCGGTCGTCCAACTCGTCGCTTCCCATGGGGATTCCACTCGAGGGCCTGGCCTGACGCGTGATGTCCTCAGTCGGCCTTCTCAGTGCATGGCCAATCCATCTCCACTTCCTCCTGCATATTTGTTGCGTGACAGCTTCTTGGTTGGTTTGTTCCCAGAGTTCCTTGTTGCTTATTCTTTCTGGCAATCCATCTGATCTTCAGTAGCGAGCCAGCGTAAGCAGTTGTTGATGAATGTCTGTAGTTTATTGGAAATGCCTTTCGTGATGCGCCAAGTCTCTGAACCATACAGAAGCACTGACTTGACGTTGGTGTTGAAAATCCGTATCTTGTTCCGCATGCTGATTGCAGAAGATCTCCACACTGGTTTCAGGCTAATGAACGCCTGTCTTGCTTTTCCGATTCTGACTTTGACATCCTCATCTGTGCCTGTCCCGCCTGTAATTGAAACAGTGCTTCCTAGATAAGTGAAGGACGTTACTTCCTTTAAGTTTCTCCCGTTGACGGTGATTAGAGTTTGTTGTTGGTGGTGGTGGTGAGGTATCTTCATCACCTCTGTCTTCTCTATATTCACCTGAAGTCCCGTCTTCGCTGCCTCTTCTATCAACTTGTTAGTTTTTGCCTGCAGATCTTCAAGTTTATGTGACATCAGGCACAAGTCATCGGCGAAATCCAAGTCTTCTAGGTTCTTTTCCGTCGTCCAGTGTATCCCCCTCTTCTCGCTGCCTACTGTTTGCTGCATGATCCAGTCCACCACAATAAGGAATATCATGGGGGATAGTAGGCAACCTTGTTTCACTCCTGTCTTCACTTCAAAATCATCACTGAGCTTCCCATTGTGAATTACAGAGATGCTCATGAAAAATGTAAATCCTCCGAAGTTGATCATTTGTTGCAAAACCTTCCCAACGGTGCGAACCTTTCAGTATTTTGTCTCAAAGAAGGACATTTACAACACGCTTCCGTATAAGGGGAATCAAACAGTGTGATCTCAAGGCGAAAGCTTGTTTTAATTACTAAAAAGATCTACTATGCAACCAAACTCAATATTATAGAGAAAACCAAAAAAGCCTCACAACTGCATAGATTATTAAGTCACACCCTACTGTGTATACCAATCTACATGTGCTTGCAGCTTTAAATACAGTGGGGGAACAGTCGAACTATGAAGTCAAAGGTGGTGAAGCTTACCAGTAAATAGCTACAAAAACAACTAAACAGCTTTGAAAATTAATTCGTCTAGGTAATAATGATAATAATAATTATTATTATCATTATACATACCTACCTCACATTTTAACTAACTCATTTTTGAAGCAATGTATTATAACGAACGTCCTCTGAGCATAAATTAGGCATATTTTGCAAGAAACAGCCGCATCCAGCCTATAATTCAGAAGGGTTTCTTCAATTTAATGTTCAAATCTTATAGAAAGTGCTTTCAAAAGGAAATGGTACAATTAATCATATGGATCTACTCCTAAATAACATTTTTTCTAGAGCTGATTGAAGTAGACTAAATAACCTTGAAACACAGAGTATCTATCACGTCCTAATTTAAGACTCCCCAGTAGTGAATGCTTATAACTCCTTACAAGATTAAGCCCAAGACCTTCAATTTTTGGCCCAGTTTAGTAATTAGTTGTTATCCTGGATAACCATCCGGCTCACTGTATGTGATCATCCTGTCAATATATATATATATATATATATATATATATATATATATATATATACTGACAGAATTATTGAACTGTGATCCATTAAATTCCTACTTGATCGTCCAATGAATAAAGCCTTCGCCTTGGAACCTGGGCTTGCTGTGTTCGACCCCTGATGAGCTCATTGGTGCACACTTCTGAGGAGTCCTACACTGCTGCAAAAAAGTTGTCCAGTGCTTTCAGGTTCTCAGTGGTTCTTTAAATAATTTCATCCCGTGATGAACACTTTCTTGAAATATATATACATATATTGTTTCAGTTAGCAGAAGAGGCAGGGCAGCAAAGCAAGACGAGACTCCAGGTGCACGTAAAGAAGATAGAGGCAATGAAGAAACCCAACCAACAACAACAGCAACAAAGACTAATCACTATCAACAGAAGAAACCTAAACGAAATTATCTCTTTCACCCATCTAGGCAAGGCAGCATCCTTTCAAATACAGACGGCACAGGCACAGAGGAGGATGCCAAATCCAGAATCGGAAAGACAGCAAGACAGGTTTCCCTTAACCTGAAATCAGTATGGAGATCTACTGCACCACACTGCACTGCACTCAGCATAAAGTGTGATAAAAATCCGGATTTTCAACACTAATTCAGTCAAGCCAGTGTTTCTATGTGATAGTTGAGAGACTTGATGGCACGTCACGAAAAGTATTTCCAACAGACTACAGACATACATCATCAACAGCTGCCATCTACGCCCACTCGATATTGGCACTGAAGATCAGATGGATTGTCAGAATAATAAGAATAAGCAACAAGGAACTCACTCTGGCTGGCTGGCTGGCTGGCTGGCTGGCTGGCTGGCTGGCTGGCTGGCTGGCTGGCTGGCTGGCTGGCTGGCTGGCTGGCTGGCTGGCTGGCTGGCTGGCTGGCTGGCTGGCTGGCTGGCTGGCTGGCTGGCTGGCTGGCTGGCTGGCTGGCTGGCTGGCTGGCAACAAACCAACCAAGAACCCATTGCCCAACAAATATGCAGAAGAAAGTGGAGATGGGTTGGGGATACACTGAGAAGATTGATTGGAGACAGTACACGCCGGGCCAGGCCGTCGAGTGGAACCCAAATGGGAAATGACTAGTTGGCCGTCTTAGGGTGACACGGATGAGATGGTGTGAGGAAGAAATGAAAGCTCGGGGGCAGTCATTGAGGTGGGTTACAAAGACTGCAGAGAAGAGAGTAGAATGGCGACGTGCTACTGAATCCCTATGTCCCACTAGGAACCCAAAGGACGAATAATAATAATACTGTTTCAAAGTTTTTAAAAGAAATAAGTATTATATATCCTTAATAAAAGTTATAAATTTTATTGCACATGCTAATTTGGTTATGCATAGACGACTAATGTATAGACATGCTACAAGAATAATGATTTGACAAAAGAAATATATATATATATATATATATATATATATATATATATATATATATTAATGAACAATTACCTTTCTAGTAGTAATACTTAAACCTGATTGGCTATTAGAGCAGTTGCCAGAGTGGCCATTCACGTAGCTCTATCAAACCTTTCTAAATTTAGGGCGATTTCAAAAGCCATACTAGCAGCTGCTGAAATAGCCAAATATTTTCCATACTTCAGTTGGAAAGGCATATTTTCATAAAAGAAGAAATCTGATTGGTTATTTCAGTTGTTGTTGTGACAGACTTTAGATTCCTTCTGGATTTGAATCCCAATGATTTTTCGTCTCTTCATCCAATCTGATATTCACACGTTGGTTCATATGCTTCCTCTAGAAACTTTGGACAAAGTGGTTGCTTGCAAAGCCTTCAGGGATTTATGGCTTCTTATGAAGATCTCAGTAATCTTGCTTCTTAATACGACACCTTCCCTTGAAATAGAGATGGATAGTACAGTGGTATCATTGATTGACTGGTAAATTGAAACTGGATCCTGACAAATTATTCTTAAGTGATCTTCTACTGCATATGTGTGACGGTTTGAATGGATTGAACTAAACCCATGGAAGCTGGTAATAAGAAGAATAATTTTCTGACACTTTGAAGAAGAGTATCTGTTTAACCTTCTCCTGTTCGCTTCAAAAAAATAGACTGATAAGCATCTGCTTCAGGTGTCGACTTTCAGTGTTGTACAATCCTGATGATGCAAAAATGGTCAAATGTCATGTCAACCAGTTGCGTGCATTTACTCGTTACCATGGACTTTTTAACATTGTAACGGTTATACAAATTCTCCAACTTCAATAAACCAGATTTATTTAGCCTTCGGTAACTACCTGAACAACTTACATGCTCATCAGCAGCAATCTTACAGGCTCTTTTACTTATGCATTTTTCATGATCGACCTTGCTATGTTACTAGACTTCATTAATCATCTGCCTGCTTTTCAGATTAGTCTTCTGTTAGTTGTATGGAGTTAGTCAACAAAACCTTTGAAGCACACAGTGGCTTGTTTGAGCAGGCATTCCCGGCGTACTCTTTTGGTTTTGGTTGCAAGCAAGCTTTGGATTTGCAAATGACAGCTTGAGGTCTTGTATCCACTTTGGGCAAAGATAATCTAGAAGCAGTTTGTCTGATTGATAAGGTACTCCGTTATGCGATAGATTTACACAGTCAACACCCCAGTGTACCACACAGATTACGTGTCTCTGATCGCCCGATACACTGTGAGTGAATTGTAAAATTTGGATGGATTGGAGGTTTTCCAGTTGCCTACTGGTTACTGGATGTGATGTATGTAGCAGAGCTGGCTTGTATTCAATTCTAGTGTCTACTAGCGTGCAGGGACGTGAATCGTTTTTTATATGCAAAGCAACTTTCTGGTTTGATATATGTGCGGGGATTTGAACCCCATTGAGTGTCTATGCAATTGTTGACGTTGATTCTTGGACTTACAGTGACACTCCTTGAGGAGTTCCACTGAATATTTAGCATGAGGTCTCGTTTTGCAAACGGTCAACAAGTACTTCGTTATTTTTACCAACATGATCTGATCTAATGTTTGTGCCATTTATTATCTTGTAATGAGTAGTGGAAGGGTCACTACCACACTCATCCATCAATGTTACATGATTCATGCTATCAGGCTTCTTGAACTCATTTTCAACTTGCCTACGCCTATTACTGAAGTATTCACTGGGAGTCTTTGTAAAACTCTGAGGACTTTTGAATGAAGATTCTGCTTGGATGTCATCCAGCATTTGATTGAATTATTCAGTAATTCTCTATTTTGCTGCTACCATTCTTCCTTCATAGAATTGTGAGCTTGCATGAAATACGTCATTAGAAAAAGTAATACCATTTGCTTACTCGTCAGCACTTTTATAACCTCTTTGCCACTTGTTGTAACCTGTTGCTGTGACTACTTGGTATAACAGTAGTTAACACTGATTCTGAATTCGGGTAACGTATGAAGACAGTAGTTAAAGAAAACCAAAACATAAAGGACACATTAATTATATATCACTGAACAATGACAGTGGTGACAGTGTGGAACAAGTCACTATTTGTTTTAGAAATGACAGGAGAAGTTATATTTTCTAAGGTTGTCAGTTGGTATGAATGATACATACGAAACAGCGAACAAAATAACATTAATTTTTTAAATAAAGAATAATCTGTGAAACTGTAATCCGTAGTACAGACCTAGTTGTTTCCTGTAATAGATTTCATGGGATCATTTAGCCGCTATGTCAAACTCTATGCGTTGATGTTTAGGTCAAATATAAAGAGGTAGAACTAGTCACTTGTCGTCAATTAGGAACCTAGTGAAGTATGGAATGAATGATAGACTTCAGTAAGATAAGAAATCTAGTAAAGAACTCAGCCATAGCCACGTGCGCTGTCACATGCATTTGGGCAACACGATGCAACAACCTGGATATGTGAAGAGATAAATAGATAATTAAGACTTCGCTCTTCGAATCGACACCTGACACAGGTAATGGGAATGAGGCAACACTAATTCCACATGTTTGGAGAATTTTTATTATTAGTTAAATCAAAGAATGAAAAACAGACGAAATAAAAAGGCTAAATGAGGCATGTATACGATTACCTTCATGACATTATGAGCAATGATTTCTGCTGGAAAATCATTTGGTAATTTATACACTAGAAATTACACTAATGAATAATGAGTTTTACCAAAGTTCAAATAGTGTCTGGATTCTGCATTTGGCATCCATGTAAATAAGTCCACAACACTTACTTACAGAATTGGCTAATGAAGGCAAAAGGAAGTTATCTAAGTGACTGGAGGAACTGTAACAGTAACCTTCATTCAAAAGAAAATGTCATTACCCATTCTATTTCAGCATCTGAATGAGAATTCAATCTCTGCTTTTTTCCAATCACTATACTGAGTATTTTGATATAACTAACTCCGCGTGAAATAATGACTTTCGAATATTGGAAATCTGAACAGCCTATTTATCACAGTTTTGCATTTGGAAATTGTGATAGCGAAACTGCTGGGTGACTAATGTCCTCCTTTAAAGCATCCAGACGATAGTTCCTACATATGTCAGGGAAAAAAATTAAAGTGCAAGTCTGATTTCGATCACTACACAAGTAAATTTTAATATAATCCCAGTGTGTTTGAAAGATCGAACCAGGATTTTTCTCAAGGTTTCACCATTCGAACCATATCTTCCTCTTCAGATTATCAGGCTTTTGATTAACAATCAGATTTTGGCTGTTTGTACAAATCCGAATACCCTGCTGAAGAAATTGCGAATAACTTAGTAAAACCTTCAGAAGAATCATGTTTTCATCTATTCACACTACGGTTACGTTACAGCTTATTCCCATTATCCAGTTTACCTACAGACAACCATACCTAAGAATTTACTCTTTAAAATACAAGTACTTACAAGTTACTTCATTTGAACAGTAAAGAGTGACATTCAATCAAAACTCAATAACTGAAAAGTCTTAAGTAGACTTATTCACTAGTTTGCATGACAATAACTCAAGTGAACCATTTCTTACTATATGCTTTATGCTAAACACAATATTTCAAGGAAAATGCTCATTTATTCAACCACTTTACAATACGATAACCATTTGTAATCTATCTGAAGATACTCATTCAAGAAACGAAAAATCTATTTTTTCTTTCAACCTATAACTCAAAATATACAGAGGATATGTTTCATATTTTTACTCTTCTTTTGACTTCGATTTTATACATACTTTTAGCCTTTCATTACACCATAGGAGGCATACAAAGGTAATTTTTCTTCTTCTGAACATGTCATTAGTGTAAAAGAAGTCTATAATTTAAATGATAAGTGAATCATATGATTTCTTCATGATGATAATAACCTACGGTATTTATAGCCACTGTCTTACATAAATTCCAGAAGTATTTTACAGCCATCCACTTGAGAAAGTTTATGCTGACATGTCAGACTTGATGTATAATTTAAAGAAATTAGCCAGAATTCATACGCTATCCGTTCAAAATCAACAAATTTGATTGTCAAGCTACTTGCGTACATTTTGAAATAGTTTTCTGACTTCTGTTTGTTATTTAAAAAATGTATGCTGCTTTCATAGAACTGACATCAAAACACAGTTTCTTGAGATAAGCCTCATTTTCTGTCTTTTGAATGAATTTCATGATGATGAGGTCTGTACGTAAACACAGCACCCACCAGATTGAAGAAATTTGAGTTTTTTGGTTACATATGAGGTGGGTACCTATGCCAATTAGAACAGAATGTTACTTTTATTTCATGAGTTCCAATTAGGTTTAATAAATATCTTATGGTTGTGGCATGCATCTCTTAACTTACTTAGTACCGTATATTCATACAGCACACATTTCTCTTATGTCAAACCACAGATTCTCTCAAAATATCGTGAAAATATAAAGTATCTAAACTAAGAGTGAAACATCCTGATATCAACCAACTAGTGTTTGTCAAAAATGGAGGTGGTTCACCTTACATTTCTGAAGGATTTAGTAAGAACCATGTGTAAAAAAAAGTTATATTAAATGTAATTCTTCAAAATGAAATAACGTTACGTTCAGAAGAGCAATAGTAACTTAAATAAACCTAAAGGCACGCAGTAAACGAAAACATGAACCTAAATGTTTCAGAACAGTTGAAGTGTAAGATTTTAATCAGTGTAGGTGGGAAACAATCCTTTTCATATATAGCTAAACATATTATAGATACGGATCACAGAATTAATGTTCAAACAGCTTTCAAGGTTTTGTGTGGGATCAATAAGAGAAGCATACTGAAACTTTCGGAAACAATAGTCACTGAAACCACCTTTATGTGTTAAAAAACAATCTATACACTACATCTACCTTGGTAAACTTCGTTTCTACTCAAGAATTAGGATTGAATATATTATTCTTCCTTTTTATCTTTCCTAATTTTAATCGTCTGTTATCCTAAATATTCTATTTGTCCCATCGTTTTTCAGTTTTATATAAACAGGTTTGACAACTAAATGTATGACCAAAATGTTCGAAGTGTACCGCGTAAATGCATCTCACTGTTCAGATAAACTTTGTTTTCTAATTACACTATCCAAATGCACAGTGGAACTAATTGTTTCTGATAATTTTTTCACTACCATTGAATCATAGAACATCTTTCTCCTTGTCATATCAGCAAAATGTTTTGTCATTTGGCTTTATAGAGGTAAATAGCCATTTTGGACACTCGATAACTCCAGAAACTTAAGAAAGTACCAAGGAAGCACACAGACAGTAAAATATTGATGAAAGAAGTATGTGTCATGACATAATATAGTGTGATGATGAGATATGAAACCCTATTCCAACTAAATAAAAGTATTTTGAGTAAATAATAACATATCTTCATCTCTAATCACTTTTTTGTTGATTTGATCAGCTTGTAAGTAACGTCTCTGATGAGTGTCGGTTGGCTTGGGTTGGTTGACCTCCCCCAAAGGTTTCAGGCTTATCTTGGTGGTGATTACAAAAGAGTATGGATCTTAGGCAACATCGCCTAGGCAAATAGTTCACTACTTACTAGCCGGTTCTAAGCCCGGATAAAGAGGGAACGTTGCGCATAAGGCTAGCAGTCCTACACCGGAAAATTAATTTAATCAATGAAGAAACTTCAAAACACAAAGTAAATATTTAAGAAAATGAAATCAAACTTATTCCTCGCAATAACCGGAGAGTAGAAATAACGCCAGATGATGAAAGAATTCTCGATGAAAGCGAAAGTAAGAATAGAGACATGGACTGTCCGCACAATGTTCGGAGCTGGTTGGCAAGGCTGCCCAGATAGCAAAAGAGATGAGATGTTATAAAAAATAAGTATAATGAATTTGCAAAAACCGGTGGAATGGAAGTGGACTCTCTAAACTGCAAAATCGGAAGTCAACAATGTACTCCGAAGTTGTCACCTACTTGACAATCACGAGCAAACTGAGTGTTGGAGTGGCTATCATTATGTCCCCAAGAGCATCAAAGGCTCTCAGGCAGTGGGAGCCAAACTCTTTCAGGATCACAACAGTAAGCCTCAACTCAAAAGGAAGGAAAGTCACAATCATACAATGCTACGCTGTGTGCCTACGAATAATGCAGATCAAGAAAAAAGGAGGAATTCTAAAGACAACTGCAAACAGCACTGAACAAGACACCACTCCAGTTGGCGACATCAAAATTCTAATGGGTGAGGTGACATGAATGCCAAACTGGAAGAAGACAATACAGGAAGAGAACTGATCATGGGTCGACAAGCACTCGGTGAAATGATGAATGAGAATGGAGCACTGCTAGCAGGTTTCTGCGCATTCAACGATCTGGTGATTGGAGGCGATGCAGTGTGCACAAACACAAGGATATTCACAAGGCAGCGACATGGACTTGATTTCACCAGACACCAAAACACACTAAAAATCAGATCGTCTTCATATGAATGTGAAGAAAGTGGAGATGGAGATGCAGCCTACTGGACACAAGATCAGATGAAGAAGGGGAGCAGATGTAGGTTCACACCATTCACACCACAATCTAGTGCAAGGAACCCACCTTCAAAATCAAGTTGTAAGCTTTCAATTCAAAGAAGTTGGTGATGAGAGGCCACAGTTCATGTTGAACACCCACCCAGAACAGAAACTCAACTGGAGGACGAGACTACAAGGAACATCTTCACGTCGGTCAGTCAGTCATCAAGACAAAATGGAAGATAGATATTGAGCAACATTCGTGAGGCAAGCTGCGTGGAGAAACACTGGAACTCTGTGAAAGAGATGTGGAAGGAGACCTGCACAAGCGTGTTAGGAAGGAAGAAGAAGCAAGAAGACAGGAAATGGATCTCCACAAACACCTGTAGGCTGGTGGAGGAGGGAGAGTACTACAGACTACAGCCATACATCATCAACAGCTGCCGCCTACGCTCACTCGATATTGGCACTGAAGATCAGATGGATTGCCAGAATAATAAGAATAAGCAACAAGGAACTCACTCTGGCTGGCTGGCTGGCTGGCTGGCCGCGAACCAATCAAGAACCCATCGCCCAACAAATATGCAGAAGAAAGTGGAGATGGGTTGGGGATACACTGAGAAGATTGATTGGAGACAGTACACGTCGGGCCAGGCCGTCGAGTGGAACCCAAATGGGAAATGACTAGTTGGCCGTCTTAGGGTGACATGGATGAGATGGTATGAGGAAGAAATGAAAGCTCGAGGGCAGTCATGGAGGTGGGTTACAAAGACTGCAGAGAAGAGAGTAGAATGGCGACGTGCTACTGAATCCCTATGTCCTACTAGGAACCTAAAGGACGAATAATAATAAAACTGTTTCAAAGTTTTTAAAAGAAATAAGTATTATATATCCTTAATAAAAGTTATAAATTTTATTGCACATGCTAATTTGGTTATGCATAGACGACTAATGTATAGACATGCTACAAGAATAATGATTTGACAAAAGAAATATATATATATATATATATATATATATATATATATATATATATATATATATATTAATGAACAATTACCTTTCTAGTAGTAATACTTAAACCTGATTGGCTATTAGAGCAGTTGCCAGAGTGGCCATTCACGTAGCTCTATCAAACCTTTCTAAATTTAGGGCGATTTCAAAAGCCATACTAGCAGCTGCTGAAATAGCCAAATATTTTCCATACTTCAGTTGGAAAGGCATATTTTCATAAAAGAAGAAATCTGATTGGTTATTTCAGTTGTTGTTGTGACAGACTTTAGATTCCTTCTGGATTTGAATCCCAATGATTTTTCGTCTCTTCATCCAATCTGATATTCACACGTTGGTTCATATGCTTCCTCTAGAAACTTTGGACAAAGTGGTTGCTTGCAAAGCCTTCAGGGATTTATGGCTTCTTATGAAGATCTCAGTAATCTTGCTTCTTAATACGACACCTTCCCTTGAAATAGAGATGGATAGTACAGTGGTATCATTGATTGACTGGTAAATTGAAACTGGATCCTGACAAATTATTCTTTGGTGATCTTCTACTGCATATGTGTGACAGTTTGAATGGATTGAACTAAACCCATGGAAGCTGGTAATAAGAAGAATAATTTTCTGACACTTTGAAGAAGAGTATCTGTTTAACCTTCTCCTGTTCGCTTCAAAAAAATAGACTGATAGGCATCTGCTTCAGGTATCGACTTTCAGTGTTGTACAATCCTGATGATGCAAAAATGGTCAAATGTCATGTCAACCAGTTGCGTGCATTTACTCGTTACCATGGACTTTTTAACATTGTAACGGTTATACAAATTCTCCAACTTCAATAAACCAGATTTATTTAGCCTTCGGTAACTACCTGAACAACTTACATGCTCATCAGCAGCAATCTTACAGGCTCTTTTACTTATGCATTTTTCATGATCGACCTTGCTATGTTACTAGACTTCATTAATCATCTGCCTGCTTTTCAGATTAGTCTTCTGTTAGTTGTATGGAGTTAGTCAACAAAACCTTTGAAGCACACAGTGGCTTGTTTGAGCAGGCATTCCCGGCGTACTCTTTTGGTTTTGGTTGCAAGCAAGCTTTGGATTTGCAAATGACAGCTTGAGGTCTTGTATCCACTTTGGGCAAAGATAATCTAGAAGCAGTTTGTCTGATTGATAAGGTACTCCGTTATGCGATAGATTTACACAGTCAACACCCCAGTGTACCACACAGATTACGTGTCTCTGATCGCCCGATACACTGTGAGTGAATTGTAAAATTTGGATGGATTGGAGGTTTTCCAGTTGCCTACTGGTTACTGGATGTGATGTATGTAGCAGAGCTGGCTTGTATTCAATTCTGGTGTCTACTAGCGTGCAGGGACGTGAATCGTTTTTTATATAGTAATCCACTGCCATGCAAAGCAACTTTCTGGTTTGATATATGTGCGGGGATTTGAACCCCATTGAGTGTCTATGCAATTGTTGACGTTGATTCTTGGACTTACAGTGACACTCCTTGAGGAGTTCCACTGAATATTTAGCATGAGGTCTCGTTTTGCAAACGGTCAACAAGTACTTCGTTATTTTTACCAACATGATCTGATCTAATGTTTGTGCCATTTATTATCTTGTAATGAGTAGTGGAAGGGTCACTACCACACTCATCCATCAATGTTACATGATTCATGCTATCAGGCTTCTTGAACTCATTTTCAACTTGCCTACGCCTATTACTGAAGTATTCACTGGGAGTCTTTGTAAAACTCTGAGGACTTTTGAATGAAGATTCTGCTTGGATGTCATCCAGCATTTGATTGAATTATTCAGTAATTCTCTATTTTGCTGCTATCATTCTTCCTTCATAGAATTGTGAGCTTGCTTGAAATTCGTCATTCGAAAAAGTAATACCATTTGCTTACTCGTCAGCACTTTTATAACCTCTTTGCCACTTGTTGTAACCTGTTGCTGTGACTACTTGGTATAACAGTAGTTAACACTGATTCTGAATTCGGGTAACGTATGAAGACAGTAGTTAAAGAAAACCAAAACATAAAGGACACATTAATTATATATCACTGAACAATGACAGTGGTGACAGTGTGGAACAAGTCACTATTTGTTTTAGAAATGACAGGAGAAGTTATATTTTCTAAGGTTGTCAGTTGGTATGAATGATACATACGAAACAGCGAACAAAATAACATTAATTTTTTAAATAAAGAATAGTCTGTGAAACTGTAATCCGTGGTACAGATCTAGTTGTTTCCTGTAATAGATTTCATGGGATCATTTAGCCGCTATGTCAAACTCTATGCGTTGATGTTTAGGTCAAATATAAAGAGGTAGAACTAGTCACTTGTCGTCAATTAGGAACCTAGTGAAGTATGGAATGAATGATAGACTTCAGTAAGATAAGAAATCTAGTAAAGAACTCAGCCATAGCCATGTGCGCTGTCACATGCATTTGGGCAACACGATGCAACAACCTGGATATGTGAAGAGATAAATAGATAATTAAGACTTCGCTCTTCGAATCGACACCTGACACAGGTAATGGGAATGAGGCAACACTAATTCTACATGTTTGGAGAATTTTTATTGTTAGTTAAATCAAAGAATGAAAAACAGACGAAATAAAAAGGCTAAATGAGGCATGTATACGATTACCTTCATGGCATTATGAGCAATGATTTCTGCTGGAAAATCATTTGGTAATTTATACACTAGAAATTACACTAATGAATAATGAGTTTTACCAAAGTTCAAATAGTGTCTGGATTCTGCATTTGGCATCCATGTAAATAAGTCCACAACACTTACTTACAGAATTGGCTAATGAAGGCAAAAGGAAGTTATCTAAGTGGCTGGAGGAACTGTAACAGTAACCTTCATTCAAAAGAAAATGTCATTACCCATTCTATTTCAGCATTTGAATGAGAATTCAATCTCTGCTTTTTTCCAATCACTATACTGAGTATTTTGATATAACTAACTCCGCGTGAAATAATGACTTTCAACTATTAGAAATCTAAACAGTCTATTTATCACAGTTTTGCATTTGGAAATTGTGATAGCGAAACTGCTGGGTGACTAATGTCCTCCTTTAAAGCATCCAGACGATAGTTCCTACATATGTTAGGGAAAAAAACTAAAGTGTAAGTCTGATTTCTATCACTACACAAGTAAATTTTAATATAATCCCAGTGTGTTTGAAAGATAGAACCAGGATTTTTCTCAGGGTTTCACCATTCGAACCATATCTTCCTCTGCAGATTATCAGGCTTTTGATTAACAATCAGATTTTGGCTGTTTGTACAAATCCGAATACCCTGCTGAAGAAATTGCGAATAACGTAGTAAAACCTTCAGAAGAATCATGTTTTCATCTATTCACACTACGGTTACGTTACAGCTTATTCCCATTATCCAGTTTACCTACAGACAACCATACCTAAGAATTTACTCTTTAAAATACAAGTAGTCACAAGTCACTTCATCTGAACAGTAAAGAGTGACATACTCTCCATCAAAACTCAATAACTGAAAAGTCTAAAGTAGACTTATTCACTAGTTTGCATGACAATAACTCAAATGAACTATTTCTTACAATATGCTTAATGCTAAACACAATATTTCAAGGAAAATGCTCATTTATTTAACCACTTTACAATACGATAATCATTTGTAATCTACCTGAAGATACTCATTCAAGAAACGAAAAAAGCTATTTTTTATTTCAACCTATAACTCAACATATAGAGAGGATATGTTTCATATTTTTACTCTTCTTTTGACTTCGATTTTATACATACTTTTAGCCTTTCATTACACCATAGGAGGCATACAAAGGTAATTTTTCTTCTTCTGAACATGTCATTAGTGTAAAAGAAGTCTATAATTTAAATGATAAGTGAATCATATGATTTCTTCATGATGATAATAACCTACGGTATTTATAGCCACTGTCTTACATAAATTCCAGAAATATTTTACAGCCATCCACTTGAGAAAGTTTATGCTGACATGTCAGATTTAATGTGTAATTTAAAGAATTTAGCCAGAATTCATATGCTATCCACCCAAAATCAACAAATTTGATAGTCAAGCTACTTGCGTACATTTTGAAATAGTTTTCTGACTTCTGTTTGTTATTTAAAAAATGTATGCTGCTTTCATAGAACTGACATCAAAACACAGTTTCTTGAGATAAGCCTCATTTTCTGTCTTTTGAATGAATTTCATGATGATGAGGTCTGTACGTAAACACAGCACCCACCAGATTGAAGAAATTTGAGTTTTTTGGTTACATATGAGGTGGGTACCTATGCCAATTAGAACAGAATGTTACTTTTATTTCATGAGTTCCAATTAGGTTTAATAAATATCTTATGGTTGTGGCATGCATCTCTTAACTTACTTAGTACCGTATATTCATACAGCACACATTTCTCTTATGTCAAACCACAGATTCTCTCAAAATATCGTGAAAATATAAAGTATCTAAACTAAGAGTGAAACATCCTGATATCAACCAACTAGTGTTTGTCAAAAATGGAGGTGGTTCACCTTACATTTCTGAAGGATTTAGTAAGAACCATGTGTAAAAAAAAGTTATATTAAATGTAATTCTTCAAAATGAAATAACGTTACGTTCAGAAGAGCAATAGTAACTTAAATAAACCTAAAGGCACGCAGTAAACGAAAACATGAACCTAAATGTTTCAGAACAGTTGAAGTGTAAGATTTTAATCAGTGTAGGTGGGAAACAATCCTTTTCATATATAGCTAAACATATTATAGATACGGATCACAGAATTAATGTTCAAACAGCTTTCAAGGTTTTGTGTGGGATCAATAAGAGAAGCATACTGAAACTTTCGGAAACAATAGTCACTGAAACCACCTTTATGTGTTAAAAAACAATCTATACACTACATCTACCTTGGTAAACTTCGTTTCTACTCAAGAATTAGGATTGAATATATTATTCTTCCTTTTTATCTTTCCTAATTTTAATCGTCTGTTATCCTAAATATTCTATTTGTCCCATCGTTTTTCAGTTTTATATAAACAGGTTTGACAACTAAATGTATGACCAAAATGTTCGAAGTGTACCGCGTAAATGCATCTCACTGTTCAGATAAACTTTGTTTTCTAATTACACTATCCAAATGCACAGTGGAACTAATTGTTTCTGATAATTTTTTCACTACCATTGAATCATAGAACATCTTTCTCCTTGTCATATCAGCAAAATGTTTTGTCATTTGGCTTTATAGAGGTAAATAGCCATTTTGGACACTCGATAACTCCAGAAACTTAAGAAAGTACCAAGGAAGCACACAGACAGTAAAATATTGATGAAAGAAGTATGTGTCATGACATAATATAGTGTGATGATGAGATATGAAACCCTATTCCAACTAAATAAAAGTATTTTGAGTAAATAATAACATATCTTCATCTCTAATCACTTTTTTGTTGATTTGATCAGCTTGTAAGTAACGTCTCTGATGAGTGTCGGTTGGCTTGGGTTGGTTGACCTCCCCAAAGGTTTCAGGCTTATCTTGGTGGTGATTACAAAAGAGTATGGATCTTAGGCAACATCGCCTAGGCAAATAGTTCACTACTTACTAGCCGGTTCTAAGCCCGGATAAAGAGGGAACGTTGCGCATAAGGCTAGCAGTCCTACACCGGAAAATTAATTTAATCAATGAAGAAACTTCAAAACACAAAGTAAATATTTAAGAAAATGAAATCAAACTTATTCCTCGCAATAACCGGAGAGTAGAAATAACGCCAGATGATGAAAGAATTCTCGATGAAAGCGAAAGTAAGAATAGAGACATGGACTGTCCGCACAATGTTCGGAGCTGGTTGGCAAGGCTGCCCAGATAGCAAAAGAGATGAGATGTTATAAAAAATAAGTATAATGAATTTGCAAAAACCGGTGGAATGGAAGTGGACTCTCTAAACTGCAAAATCGGAAGTCAACAATGTACTCCGAAGTTGTCACCTACTTGACAATCACGAGCAAACTGAGTGTTGGAGTGGCTATCATTATGTCCCCAAGAGCATCAAAGGCTCTCAGGCAGTGGGAGCCAAACTCTTTCAGGATCACAACAGTAAGCCTCAACTCAAAAGGAAGGAAAGTCACAATCATACAATGCTACGCTGTGTGCCTACGAATAATGCAGATCAAGAAAAAAGGAGGAATTCTAAAGACAACTGCAAACAGCACTGAACAAGACACCACTCCAGTTGGCGACATCAAAATTCTAATGGGTGAGGTGACATGAATGCCAAACTGGAAGAAGACAATACAGGAAGAGAACTGATCATGGGTCGACAAGCACTCGGTGAAATGATGAATGAGAATGGAGCACTGCTAGCAGGTTTCTGCGCATTCAACGATCTGGTGATTGGAGGCGATGCAGTGTGCACAAACACAAGGATATTCACAAGGCAGCGACATGGACTTGATTTCACCAGACACCAAAACACACTAAAAATCAGATCGTCTTCATATGAATGTGAAGAAAGTGGAGATGGAGATGCAGCCTACTGGACACAAGATCAGATGAAGAAGGGGAGCAGATGTAGGTTCACACCATTCACACCACAATCTAGTGCAAGGAACCCACCTTCAAAATCAAGTTGTAAGCTTTCAATTCAAAGAAGTTGGTGATGAGAGGCCACAGTTCATGTTGAACACCCACCCAGAACAGAAACTCAACTGGAGGACGAGACTACAAGGAACATCTTCACGTCGGTCAGTCAGTCATCAAGACAAAATGGAAGATAGATATTGAGCAACATTCGTGAGGCAAGCTGCGTGGAGAAACACTGGAACTCTGTGAAAGAGATGTGGAAGGAGACCTGCACAAGCGTGTTAGGAAGGAAGAAGAAGCAAGAAGACAGGAAATGGATCTCCACAAACACCTGTAGGCTGGTGGAGGAGGGAGAGGAATATGGTGGTGGTGGTGATGGTGAAGCAGAAGATGAACCAGTGCAGTGCAGTGCAATGCATTGCAGTGCAGCATAGTGCAGTGCAGTGCAGTGATGAAAAACGAAAAGAGGAACTGAACACAACGTATAAAACACTACACCGGTCAGAGAAGTGAAGGAAGAGGAGTGCGCGCAAACACAAAAGACACCTCTACGACTCACTGGCAAGTGAAGTAGAACAGGCTGGAGGCTGCTGGTAGGAGAGACCTGACAACACTATATCAAATGACCACGTCACTGTCTGTGAGTGAAGAGACCAACTCAGATAAAACCAATGAGAGTTGGTGAAGGGAACTTGGTTAGCAAAGAGGAGAAACAAAGGAGAAACGATGGGTTGACCACTTCAAAATCTCTTGAATCGACCACCACCACCTGCAAGTCGTCGAGAAATACCACCAGCAGCCCAGCCACAGAACCACTAGTGAACACAAACCCTTCGACGAAGGCGGAAATGATTTCCTGAATGCCATGAAGTTGCTGAGATCGGAGAAGGCAGCAAGACCAGATGGAATTCCTCCGGAAACACTGAAAACAGATGCAGAGACAACAGAGGACATTCTCACACCACTAATGTAGAAAGTTTGAAAGGAAGGAGGGAAGGGTAGTCGCTGATTGATTGGAAGAAGGGTAATCCTGTCAAATCCCCAAACAACGGAGACCTAAGTGTTTGCAAAAACTGGTGCAAATCATGTTACTGTTCCTGTCCACATTAAGCAAAATATTATGCCGCATCATCCTGGAGAGTCTAACAAATCCTCTGGATTCCAAGTTACTGCCGGAACAGGCTGGCTGTCTGGCTAGCTTCAGGAAGAACGAATCATGTGCGGATCAAATTGCAAAGCTACGCTGCACATCATTATAGAACAGAGCGTAGAACAGTAGTCGGCTCAACTCAACCTCAACTTCACCGACTTTGAGAAGGTCTTCGACAGTGTCGACTGAGAAGTAATTTGGTAGCTGCTTGATTCAACACTACGGTTAGGGTGCCACAAAACTTTATCAACCTGAGTCAACAGTAGTTACATGTTACATGATAAGGTTACATGCCAAGTGGTTCACAATGGAAAGCTCAATGATCTCTTTGAAGTGAAGACAGGAGACAGGAGTAAGATGAAGTTACCTACTAACACTGATTATCTTGCTGATTGTGGTTGAGTGGACTGGACTGGACTGGATCACGCTAGAAACTGTGAGGAGCGAGAAGATGGGCATAAGCTGGCTGGACCGATGGAAAGAGCGTAGAAGATTTGGAGATCTGCTGCACTGCACTGCACTTAGCATAAAGCGTGAATAAAATCCGGATTTTCAACACTAATTCAGTCAAGTCAATGTTTCTATGTGATGGCTGAGAGACTTCACGGCGAGTCACGAAAAACATTTCCAACGAACTGCAGACATTTATCAACAGTTGCCACCTACGCTCACCCGATACTGAAGATCAGATGCCCAAGCTTGTTAATTTGGTTACCATGTCACAGAATTCATTTATGGCAACTAATCAGGTTTTGGAACTTGATATTAAACAGGTTTTGGTGACCAGACAATCAATGTTGTATTGTACTGAAACCTAACCGAATTTACTGAAGCAAGTTTACAATAATGTCAAATTTTTTATATTCGTTGCTTTCAGAAAGTTGGGAAAAATACATCGCTTAAAAATATTTTGCTTGTTGACTGTTATTAATGGCACTCGCTTCCATTTTTAGGATGACTTCTGTTTCTTGTTTAGGTCGGTTAGGTTCAGATTATCCCGGTGGTAATATATTTTACGACGGCGCTGATCGAAATGGCTTCAAAAGGTAAAAGAACATGGGCTTCCCGACATTATGCAGATGAATTATGTAGTCGAATATACTGGATTTTGGTGGCTAGTAGTTACAGACATATCATATAGCTTAGCTTTCTGACTATTCATTTTATCAGTACCAACTCTGTTATCGCAGAGTTTTAACGAGACGGCTGAGAAACAAACCTTCAGAAATTGCTGATTTCGCTGCGTGAGGCATATTGTTGACCTCTTTTGATAACAACTGTGCTGTTTAACTACTCTGTAAATTAGCAAGGGCTTTTGGTGGACTTAGAAAATTATACTTTTCCCTAGTAAATTTTGAATTTCAGAAATTCAACTCATTTTACTTCATAAATGGATTTGCGACCCTTTGAGCTCGCACAAATAATACAAATATTATCATCAAGATTTTTGAGAAGGCATTTTTTCTCTCAAGTGGAAAGTGGTGATATTCAGATTCTTTGCTGCTACATGGCAGTGGATTTTTCACTGAAAAATCTGTACAGGTTACCAAATATGTAAAAACAGTGACTCACAGATTGGCTTCGAATGCAACAAACCTACAGCAGTGAGTACTAGTGTTCGGTTATTTTTGAATCCCATTGGCTAGTTTGCCTTTTTATCGGTAGCTTAAACCAATTGCAGTCGAAATTCATCCTTGTCAGTGTTTCAAGTCACTGAATCGTCTACTGACAACTTACTGCAGAATCGTAAGAGAACTTACCAGGTTTAATTCATTTTAGCAGTGCTTAAGTATGTGTCGTTTCCTCGTCAACTTTTCAAGGCTGTGGATATTTATGAACTTCTTTCTAACCAGAAGATTCTCTAAAATGTTGCTAGATCTCATATAAGCCAGCGGAAATGTGTTCTTCCGAAACTGCTGTCAGAGACCACTAGGGCTGGTATTGCCGTCATAAATTTGAATCTTATTTACAGAACAAAATTTGTAAATATCATCCAAGGAGTTTAGTCAAAACCCCATCTAAAACTTTACAGCAGAATATTATATGATGGTATTCCTAGAAATCCTAAGAACTATATACAAACGTTGTTTATCTCAAAATCGAACCAAACTGAGAGTAAGCACATTTACTGGGATTAAAATTTGAAATCCCTAAGAGGTGCAACAATAGAATAGGCACATAGACGCAGCTCAAGAATCCGTACAATCACTTGTCGAAACTGAAACTTGTAGATGAGGAAAAATAAGATTAGTTTCAATCTCAGCCAGCTGATATTACTAACCAATACATCATGTCACCAGTTTCACAATTAAAAGTTTTTTTTCAAAGAACCACAGAGCACCTTGAGTAACTTAGTGAATAATGAAAACATTGTAATTTTTCGACTGGATAAGGGCTGTGGTACTGCCACAGTGAACACAGGAAAATACGTGGAGAAAGTAATGTCAATCCTAGGGGATTCACCGGAATTAATAACTAATCAGACGAAGAAGATCACGACAGAGTCAGCAGAAAGGCGGGTTATAGCAAAGTTGAAAAAACTTTTGAAGCTAACAGATATTGAAAGTTGAAATGAGCCGAAACCTCGTGAATATCGGTTATTATATGCGGCCCACCGAAAATGCACAAGTCTAATGTCTAGATGAGCCCAATAATGTCAGTGGTAGGATCCCCGTTTTACAAGCTTGCCCGGTGGTTGCCAAAACGTTTGTAACCCACTCACAAGAGCTGGTTGTTTGCAGTCCGAAAACTACCTTTGAATTCACGATGTTAAAGGGTCTTAGTATCTCCCAGAAGTTCATGGGTTTTTTCATGCAAAATCTTTATTTATCAAGATACCACTGGAAGAGATAACAAATATAATACGTCAGTATCCAAACTTTCTTCTCTCTCCAAAATATGAATCCAAACAGCTCCTACTGACATATTGAAATGTCCGATTTCAATTAAATAGCGTCTTATCCCGTCAGATTGATAGTCACCACAGGCAGTCGCTTGGGTTCGATCCCGGCTAATATCTTCAAGAAGAGTCAAGAACAGCCAAGACTGAAATATGGAATCGATCGTACACCACTTGTTATATGCTGTAGTAGTGAGCATGCTTCTCGTTTATCAAAACTTTTTTGATGAAAAGTACTCCAATATATCCTTCACAATAAAAACTGAACCTAACAACAAGCTTCACTTTCCAGACCTCAGCCTAAAATGCCATACAAACGAATAGATTTATAAACACATTCACTGGAACGACTCATGAAATGGACTTTATCTAAACTTAATCAGCTTTTGCCCGATCAGCCATAAAAATGTCCGGTAACAGCACATTTTAACCGTATGTATAAACTGTGCTCTGAAGAGAAAATATAAGGAGAACCAACCTTTTCAAGCACTGCCTTTACAAAATTGGTTACGAACAAACTTGTATTCATAAATATAATAGAACAGAAACGAAGAGGATCCAGTGCAAAAAGACCTACAGGAAGCTCGTCTACCTTCATCTTGAACTCAAAAAGGTTGAATTTTTCATCCAGATGAACTATTAACTGAGTTCTTTATTAAAAAGACTTATCCAGCCCCCAAAACAGTTTATATATATTGGACTAAAATCTCAATGAGACAACCCAAAGTAGACATGTTTCCAACTCATGCTACCTCCAACTGCATCTACCAATCCGCATACCCGTGCAGAAGCACATGCATTGAAAGAATGGAGAGGAAGGTCCTTGTTTATATATCCCGAGTATCTGGGGTCTTATGGATCTATAAGGCTTAAGTAGCACTACTGCTCAGCATTTAACTGATACTGGACGTAAAGTCGATGTATCAACACCATTCAAAATGTTGAATAAACAAGGTAAACCTACTAGTTTGAGGTTTACTAAAGCAGTTACAATCAAAAGACTAAAACGACTTACGTACTCACTCTAGCTTTACCTTAAAAATTTTAGTTTCCTAAATTTGTAGGTATAAAATTTCATTAACTCATGATGCTATTTTTTATTTACCCTATCTTTCAATCCATTTTAAAAACTACTCTCACGTTCTGAGTTGTACTCATATGCTTGCTCAATATCATAAAAATCTGCTGACTTTTTACTACGCTTACTTGACCATGTTGTCAGGTTCACCAATTTGAGAATGGCAAATGTACAATCCCTTTTCATACTTTCGCAATCTTTCATAGAATGTTTATCAGTTTATCCTATCATTACAACTAATTAACCTTTGAGTAATCTTCACAACTTCATCAATCTTGGGTAGCCTAAATCCTTTTTACCTTTCATCTCAATCGTAATATTCTTGTCGATTTATAAGAGTGCGTTACATAATGTTTTTTTATCGAAAACATTATATTCTGTAGGTCGTATAGAAGCTGAGGAGAATCCACGAAATAAATGTGTCCTAACTCTGCTACGATTATCCTTCTTGCTTTATTCAAACTTCTGAAAGGGAAGAATTGTATCAACTTAAGAAAACAGACAGACTTTACTTACTTCTATACAACTGCGATGTATCCAACAAAATGTATATAACAATGCACTATGAAAAAATTGATTCACCAACTTACGATTGCGTCGATCTTTATTTTTAAAAACTGTATGCTTGAATTTAAAACAAATAAACAGGCTGACAACAAATCTTTCCATGAAAAACTTGAGTCAGATCTATGTGGGTATCAAAAAGCGGTAACATGATGTTGTAAGAGGTTTCGTACCCCATTCTCCCATTGCATAACGATCTGGAGTTTAGAGCGAAGGGTAATGGGTTTAAGTCTCAGTGGGAGGAACATCACTCACTATAGTCCAGGCATATTCAGCTGAATATTCTCAAATGGGATGAAACGTGCCTCTTGGATTCCACTCCTAAAGACCACGTAGATTATAACGTAATGAATAACCAGATAACATCGAGAGATCCACACAGAATCCTACATGTCAACAGATATCAAGCGGTTCGACCCATTATAACGAAACAAAGTTAAAAGTACCATGAAACAATAGGTGATGATAACTTTATCTTAAATAACCTTATTTAGGCAGACTGATTTTAATGTATTGCGATTATGACTGACGCAGTAGCGAATAAAATCAGTGTTAACTGAAGGAGATGTCAGATTCTGTTGACAAGTGTCCCTCACAGTTCAACTGGCCTGCGTATCAAATCTTAGCCAACTAATACCGTAAAGTCAACTTCAGTCATCAAGACGTCAGATTTAATTTCGTTGCATAAAAATACTGATACCGACCTATTTCACGGAGCAGCGTCATGATAAAATAGAATCTAAATACTGTTGTTGTTTCCTGGTACAAAACAATTTGCGTAGACCCTCTGTTTATTAAATTTTAGTAGAAAACTCTAACACCACGTTATCGATTTGTTGAAGTATCATGCAGTCACACAGTACATTAAGAAATCTATCTATCTATTTGTATACAAACTTTTGATGGCATATAGTCGCTTTCCCTTAATACAAGGTTCATAACTTAATTTGACCTTTATTCACAGTAATACTTTGTACTAATCCATCCTTGAACAACCCTATTCATGTGGAATATATCAAAATAGAAGTTAAAAAATTTCTTTACACTCAAAGGGCCTTCTGTTAAAATAAATGTAGCACTATCGGCAAGCGAAACTATTACTGTCTGTACTTCTCAAGATTACATCAGTAATGATTCGGCAATAAAATTTAATGCTACAATGAAGTCATAATTTAAAATTTCTTCTAGATAAGATGGTTGAATTTACGCGAATTCTTTTGCTATTACCACTTTCTTAACAAGAAGTAATTCAAAGGAGGGTGAAGCTACATGCGATTTGAAGGCTTTAATAATTTTGAGCAAAGTGATAATAACAGTCCAAAGTACTTTAGGAACTTTTGTCATAACTATTCTTAATGCAGGTGTATGATAATTGTAACTTCCCGACGCTATACAGGGTCGAACTGCTCAACCTCTGGTGGCAGATGGATTCCTATGTGGATGCATTGGTGCCACAAGACATGCACGACTTTGCATTTATCTTGGTGGCCAGAAGTAAAATCTAGGACGTGAATTTCAACTCATTTCGGACTCATCATTTAGATATCCCTACATTCCAGTGAGTGATTCCGTTCTCAGTAGGACTCGAACCCAGTACCCACCACTTCAAATGCTAACAGAAGTCGAACAACTGAATAGTGCATAGTAACGTGAAATCACAGATATCAAAATCCACAACTGATGACCGTTGCACAAGAGGTGGCTCTCGTGCCCCAGGGGCCTGCTGGTGATTTTTTGTGTGTTTTGGCAATGGGTACTGGCTTTGAGTCTCACTGAGAACAACATCACTCACTAGGGTCAAGGTACATCCACCCGACGAGTCCCAAACATGACGAAACGCAAGTCTTGGATTCTGTAGCTAGTCACCAAGATCTACACAATAGGTTGAATGCGGTTTCATCACTGTCATTACAGTTCTTAAATTCTATCCGAAAAGAAAAGAAAGACTATAGTGACCTAACTAGACCAATTCAAATTTATGCTGGCTGAGATTATTCGCTATTTCAACTTCGATACCACCATACAGATGATCAGGCGTAGAAACATAATAAAATAAGACAACGAATGAAACATTCGAACAAACATAGGAGACTCTATGGACAGCTCAAATTAAGGCCTGAAAATTGATGTTGAAGTCTGGATAGATTGCAGCTAAATCAGTTCATTGTTAATGCAGCAGTTAGGCTTAGTAACAGTAATCAGCTGGAAAAATGTGGTAGTGTTTGGCAAATAGTGATAATGATAAGAAGAAATAAACGCACATACTGCAATATGTAGAATGGTTGGTTATTGCATCTTATCAACATTTATAAATTCTTCTAATCTTTTTTTCTTTACCATTCCTTGTTTCAAATTTTTCAAAAGTTATATCTTATGTTTTTTTATCAACGAAAGTAGTTCAACTATTCACATTATGTGAGAGAAGGTAAAGAATTTAAAAGTTACATTTCTCATTCAGATAACTATGTCAATTCAAAAACACTTCAAACAAAATTCAACTTCCTTACAATTGTAAGTGAATTGTTACTCTTATTTATGTTTAGTCTTCCAAAAGTTTTAGAGCTTCAGGTTAAATATCGATTAAAAAATATGAATGATACTTAAGATTACATATATCAAGGTGAATCAACTCAAATAGACCAAGGTTAACGTAGTTCAAGGTTATACCTCTTTAAAAAATTTTAAATGACAACAGTCAAGACATAAAATCAATTGAAGGTGAAATTCTAGGTAAATGAAATTATAATGCAGATTAAAAATAAGTAGGATAATATTATTAAGGCCAAAAAAACGATAATATACTACAGGGAGTTAATAGGAAAACAGTAATAAATAATCTGCCAATGAAGCGGAATTCAAACGAATTTCTGATTATCTACTTTTCCTATGATCTATTCCAGTTGAAAGCGCATAAAATTTCAAAAGTAAAAATATATGTGTTGATACATTTTGATAATCGCTTTCTTTTTTCTCGTTTATTGGTGCATTCATGGGCCAGCGATTAAATGTTTAATTTTCCTCTTAATAAGAGATTCTGGGTTTCTGTGGAGTATTTCGGAGATATTGTTAAGCTGAAAACGATGATGAAAGATTTCTAACGACAACTTTTGAAAGTTGGGGAAGGTGAGGTTATCGTTACCTAATTTCATTTCAACGAGATGAATGATTACAGTTTCGTCAGCTGTCGACAAAAATATTCATATTCACAAATTTATGACAAATATTCTGTAGACAGGAAACGATATCATCACTCATGTGTGCAAAGATCAATGTGATGCCTCCTTCTTCAAGACTTTTCAATTATGAATGGAATCAGCGTTCCAGGTTGTACATGACAATCAAATAAAACCTAATTTAACTGCAGTGGAGCTGGAAAGTGTCTATCCTGCAGCTTTTATAGTTGAGTATAGTGCCAGAACGACTTCTTTCTTCTTCAACAGTTATCTATGTTCATTTAAAGGATCAGTCCGTCAACTTCTCTCGACCAGTAAGATATAAAAATTATAGTTTGTGCAATTTCACGTGGTTCATAATGTCCAGACTGATCGATTTCAATATATGTTCTGAATCCCCAGGAGGTCATCTTATTAAACAGAGGCATTTCCATTCTCATGTAGAGTTGGTTAGCGCTACTGCCAGCTGTGATATTGTTTAATTATCCACACACACATACACAGAGAGAATGATTTTATTGTCAATGTTTTCAAATGTATATACACGGATTATGTCAAACTGAAACAAGTGAACAGAGTAAAATAATACATTTATGTTAATATAGGTGAAGTAAGATTTTCGGGCTTAGTTGTAACGCTTCTACCTACGAAAACTACCATTGAACGCCGTAAGCTGTTACATTTACTTCTAGGTTACTTAGTTTAGTAATCGCCTTTATGCAGACTCGACAAACCCAGTGGTAAATCACTAATTCTTCCTACTTGTAGAATACTCACAAGTGAGAATATCAAGAAAAAAGACAATAGAGTAACCAGGTAGGGGTCTCACGTTTTATGAATGCTGCCAAGATAAAGATACGCTTTAGCTAACTGTGTAAAAGCTGTAGGCAGCACAATGAGACACGATAACGTGCTAAATGGGATGGATGTGCGATTGTATTCCTTCAGCCTAACTAGCATTTTGAAACTATGGATGTCAGCATCAGTGTGGAATAACTTCAAACCCTAGGGAATATTATGTCCTGCTACAACAGTGTTGCTGTTTGAATAAAAAATAATTGACCCTTTACAGTTCTTTTATTGACTTCGAACTTAGCTTTCTTTATCAATACAACACGTAACAGATGTTTTTTTGAAGACACAATATGCTTCTTGCTACCTTCCTTATTCTGCTTTCCTCCAGTCTTTTGTCTCAGATGGTAATTGCTTATATTGGAAAGTTTTATATAAAAACACATCCACTTTCCACTCATTTATTCACCAATGCTACCTGCGGGTTAACTACCTGTAGCTTAACTGGCAGCTACAAACTGTTGTCCGTCCTAAAAATCAAGCGTAAATAAAATTTGGGATTATGCAGATTACTGCTTTCGAAGAAAGTCCCTTCACTGTAATAACTACCCTGTCTAATAGTAAGATTTTATCTTGTTAAATTCTGTAGATACATTCTCTATATTATTTTAAGTGAGAGTGAATTTTCGATCTCCCACAAACTGATTTCACTGAACCAATCTTTTCTAATTTACTCAATAGCTACGACATGCATTCAGCAGTTTTGAACTGAACAGAGGGGATTGTCTTTCTCCGTGTAAAAGTTTGTCATTTTTACAAAGTTCGAAGAAATTTTCGTGAAAATATTGGAAACAGCTTCTTTCATTGTTATTTGGTCACAATGTGAATTTGTTTAATCCCAGTCTTTCGTAATCATAAGTGAACTAAATCAAGAGAACTCAAATGGTATTGTTATCACTGGAGTTCATTGTGAATTTAAGGAACAGATAACTGCACATGCACCTTCATGATGTCGTGCTCAACGAAAATGCAGTCGACTATGGTTATGTAATAACCACTTAACTAGGTGTAAGACATCATGCTAACTACCCATTGACTAACAGTGCATTACAGACTAACAACTCATGTAATTCCACAAATGAATAGGATTTCCATAAAGCTCCACAAATTAAACATACGCAGCACAGCCATTTAGGTTACACAAAAAGGAACATAACTTATGGGACACTGGCAGGTACTAATGAATAACTAAGCATGTATCAATAATCAGATGGTGTAAAGGAAGCCAGTAAAAACGGTTACCAAACCATATAGTAAGATGAAGTGAATTTTCTCTTAAACTGAATATGAAGTGTCCAAACTATATCCAGTCGACTAAACTCAAGCAGTTTGCTTGGTAAATTAAAAACCATGTACAACCCAACCGTCTTGGAAAAACCTTTTCTAAGGCACAAAAAATAACCGTTTGCCAAAAGTAACACGGAAACATTGTCGCTCAAGAGCTTCATAAAGAAATATTTATTCAGATATCTAGTGACCTAGAAACCAGCAGTACTGAATAAAATACCACATCCTTCTTAGAATTATCAACATGATGTAGCAAGTAGTAGTCTATTAAATAATTCTGTATTATTATGTGTTCCAGTTCTATTCTTTTATCAAAGAATTTTACATAACCTTTGTAGAGACTGTACAACTTAGAATAGATGTATCACATGAGCTTGCAAAATCTCTACAAACCATCATGTACAATGGAAAATATCTGGATGTTGGATTATAAACACTTGCACATCTCTCACTGATAAAGTGATCTACAGACAAAACTGAGACCATTCTAGCAGCTGGGTAGTGTAAACATGTAAAAGGAGATTTGGTAAACTACCTGCAGAACAGCCTTTAGAAAATCCGATTGTAAATTCACTTTCTCCTTCATTTCAATAATTGTCACATCTGTAGTCACTTAAATAACTCAATGAATTCATCCTCTTACAAAGTATAGAACTGAAACATTAATCAATAATCAACTCCTTTTTCTATCATCGAGTATACTGCATCAAATTTCTCATTTCTATATTGTTTTGATCGTTTAATTATGTCAACCAATCGTATTGTACATTCTCGTGAGTTTTTAAAATCATTAAAACCTATCGCTTTGCAAGTTGATAGGAAATTTAAGAAGAAGCACTACGATGAGTGGCAACGAGCTCTGAAGCGTATGACCATAGATCAAATGACTATTCCGGAAATACTTAGCACAAACTGCAGGTCGTTGCAGAATAAAATTGATTACCTTCAGTCACTGTTGTCCACAAATGTTTATCAAAACACGGGTGTAATACTGCTACAGGAAACATGGTTTCATAATCTGTATGATGATGACTTAGTCTACTTAGATGGTTTCAAATTATTTCGACAAGATTGAAGCTTTTCGAAGAAGAAATGTGGTGATGGTGTAGCAACATTTATTAGTACAAACTGGTTGTGAAGAAAAAAGTGTTAGAACAGAAATCACAAATCAACTTTGTGACAGTTAAAAATCTCATTTCAATAATTTAACTTTCAATGCAAAGTTCTCTCCTTTTTAATATTCTTCACATAACTTAAATTTTTATAATAAAACAATTCAAAAGGCTGCAAAGTAGTATCTATATACTTATATTTTGTTGTTTTTGCAATATATATTACGCTGAGAATTCCAAATTGTACCACAAATTGTTCGGAATAAAGTGAATTATTATTATTAACTAGAGCAAATAAGTCAACAAAATCCACTTGACAAGATTAAAATAAATAAAGTCTCTCAGTGATTGTTTTCTTTTTCTTGTCACAAACTCTCGTTTGATTGATTTCCTAGTTGTATTTATCATAATTGTTAATGCCTTTTTTTATCATCATAAAGTAAATAAACTGTGACTTCGTGTTTATGTTGATAATTGTTCATAGTATTTGTTTTCCCTAAAGTTTGATCGGATTTTTTTTCCTGAAATGAACTAAATCTTCGGATATTATTATTAATTCCGTTTTTATTTATGATCTAACAGTATCCCTTTTTATCTATTTATGAAGCTATAGTTACGAGAGAGCTCTGAAGGAATGATGGCAATATCTACCATTATACTGAATTGTTTGCCGACTTAAACTTTAGCTGAGAGAAAATTCCAATCTGAACTTTCAAATTTGTGTTTTTCATCCAAGTCAATATCGTTTTCCGAGACAGCGAAAACTTAGATTGTTACCAAGCGTTTTATTCTCTTTTGCGTTTGAAATAAGCACCGGAATTTTCGGATGGTTTTTGATTTTCTCCAATGATTAAGTGGGTTTGATATCAGTTAGGGTCTGTATTTTTGCCAAAATAATGATTTTCATCAATACTGTTTAGCTGTTGGTCAAAATATAATGTGTACATACAGGAAGCTAATTAGTAACCGGTACAATATTCATCTTTTAAGGCTTATCCGAATTTTACTAACCAGAAGGCAACCTAGAATTACTTAAAGACATCTCCGAAAACCTAGGTGTTTTTCATCTGAATGTCTGAAGTAAAATGGATTTCATCAAGATTGTAAAAAACTTACCAACGACTGTCGACGGGCGTTAAAAGTCATTGTGCACCTTGTTAACCCCAAGACGACAATGACATTTTGAGTTATAAGCAAATAAGACGAGACGAAATGTAACTGCTGTAAAGAATCTATGAACTGACACAAACAAAGTAATCACCAGACGTGACAAGAGTAACCCATCAGCAGCTTCGCATAAATATGATTCTTTGGATAAAGTCGTCCCTTAATGAGTGTGAAGATTTTAATCTAATGCATAAGCTCAATAATTCTAGTCGGATATATGTTACTTTTAAAGTCTAAAGAGCAGGTTATGTGAGGAGTCTGACAGTTGACTGTAGAGACAACCTAGAATATGTAAGTCTATTTGATTCCTTACAGCATTACCATACAAGAAAGGAACATCAGCATTTTGTGGATTTTTGTAACAGAGCTGGTACTCAAACGTGATAAATTTGGCAGAAATGAACCATTTTTATTAAAGAACTCTGTTGACTCACTGAGATGAGAAAGTCTGCTGGATCAGATATTATCCAGTGACTGCAACGTCTGATTTAAATAACGAACCAGGTGATCACACTGATTCAGTTTTTCAAGCCATATTAAGTTGACTGAATTAAGTATTTCAGATTCTATGCTTGAACTAACATTACGGTATAGTAAGGTTGAACATAATAAAAGTTCAACGAAGGTAGATGAAGTGATTTATTCCTGGGTCACTGATCACCAAATCAACACTCAAAATGAGTGACAGATCTGAGAAATTCTATGACTTTTGAAATTGGAGGATTAAAAGTGACTGAGCTATTAAAAATCAAGTGTTGAAAGTATTGTAAATGCATCAAGATGATTATCTGCAATGAAATTAGTACAAATTATCAAATAAAAAGCATCATTATATCGCTGCAAGCCCTTCAGAACAAGGAAATCTGACTTGAAATCAACAACATACATGCCACAGATTGAGGAGAATACTTTATCGTTAAGCCAGTGTTACTTTGTGATGCTGGGGCATTAAAAATGGATAATGAATGAAAGCAAAGTTCATAAAACTCCCTACTGAATGATACCGCAAAGTAACTATCTCAGTGGATCGTCTTCGATCTATCGGGGACAATGTGTCGAAACAGCCGCATAAGTTTGATCCTTACGTATGTCAACTAATCAGATTACGATGAGATATGAAGGTGGCATTCATCAAGGACTAAAATCACTTGGAGAACCACTGAAAATGTAACAGCAGTTAACGACCGTTTCTACCTGTTACCTGACTTCTCAGCAGTATATGCCTATGACTACACCTCGGATCAAACCCAGGACAGTCAGTTTATGTAGTAACCATGTTACCATTGAGTCACCGGGTCAGAATCCAGTAATCCACAGATTCCTAGTCCTGTCGATTCATGGTATTGCCCTACGGTCACACAGAGTCATCGGCGAATATTTGTTCTTATATCCCACCTGATTAACTTCACGGGTAATTGCTTCATATCAGAATTTCAGGAAATTCACCTCGAAGCATTGTCTCCAGGTTTTCACTATCCCTCCAACTGATATCAGTCAATGATGAATACTACCTTGAAATCACTGTCTCCATAGGCCTCCAAAAAAACTTACGATGATACAGTTGAACAAGATCCATACCCGGTTACCAAGACAACAGGAAGTTTTTGTTTCTGTTCTCCAATATGTATAGTTTATATGGATATTATAACAGAGGTTGCATCTTTATGCTGGAAGCATGGAGTCCTTGAAAACAGAATCAAATAGATGACCTACTCTAAGTTCTTCATATTAAATCACTTAGATAAGTGGTTGTAAACTTATAGCATGAAGATCCTTATGTGGTGTGAATCAAAAAACTACTTTTTAAAACTCCCGTCACAGCTATTCAGTTAGACTGTACTTTGAACACACTCGTTACCCTGCTCGTACAGCCTAAAGAGCAGAAGTTTAAGTGATGATGATGATGATGATACAAACATTGACTTGGGTTACTAATTATTGTCTTTTACTCTTTTGCCGCAAACGCAAAAATGCTTATCTTAACCTCTTTGGTTGAAGGAAGTTTTTGCATATAAAGAGATGATACATTGTCACTGTGAAATAATCTTACTGCAAATGTACAATCTTTTCCATCTATTATCATGTATAATAAAAATAAACCAAACTTCTTCTGCATTCATCAAAAATTCAAAGTCAGCTCACCTAACAATGCCTTCTAGGCTCACACACATGGTGAGATTCGGAGAAAATTTTGTGATGAATCTGCATGATATCTGCCCGATGCATCATTCACTTCATTAAAAACAATGGAAACAAGGTCTCTGTATGGATAGAATATCAATATACCTGTGATAACTCCTATGTTTATGTGAGGCAATTTGCATAAACACTAACCATTAAAATTTCTTATGATGTACTCTAATAAGTCTGTTTTATAGGTCGCAGATACAACAGATTTTTTATCATTTGCATCATTTGTTACTATTATTTGTCCCTCAGGTTCCTAGTGGAACATAGGGATTCAGTGGCATGTCGCCATTCTACTCTCTTCTCTGCAGTCTTTCCAGCCTGACTCCAAAACTGTCCACCAGCTTTCATTTCTTCCTCACACCATTTCATACATGTCACCCTCGGATTGGATGCCCAACACATCGTTTTATATTTAGGTTCCACTAGATGGCCTGGCCAAGAGTGTTCTTGATGTCCTTAGTCGGTCTTCTCATTGCATGTCCAGCCCAATCCATCTCCACTTTCTTCTGCATATTTGTAGGGCGATGGGTTCTTGATTGGTTCGCTGCCAGCCAGCCAGCCAGTCAGAGTGAGTTCCTTGTTGCTGATTCTTATTATTCTGACAATCCATCTCATATTCAGTGTCAGTATCGAGTGGGTGCAGGTGGCAACTGTTGAGGAATGTCTGAAGTTTCTTGGAAATACTTTTCGTGACGCGCAGTCAAGTTTCTCAACCGTCACACAGAAACACTGACTTGACTGAATTAGTGTTGAAAATCCGGATTTTGTTCACAATTTATGCTGAGTGCAGTGTAGTGTAGTGCAGTAGATCTCCACACTGATTCCAGGTTAGTGAGGACAGGCCTTTCTTGCCGCATTTCCGATCCTAGTTTTGATGTCCTCATGTGAGCTGCCGTCTGTAGTTAAAATGATGCTGCCCAGGTAGGTAGGTAGGTGCAAGAGACAACTTTCTTTAGGTTTCTCCCGTTGATGGTGACTGCTCCTTGTTGCTGTTGTTCTTGTTGTAGTTGTTGGTTGGTTAACTGCATCACCTCTGTCTTTTCCACGTTCACCAGAAGCCTCGTCTTCCTACGCTCCTCCACATCTTCTCTCAACTTGTTGCCTTTCGCCTGTAGATGTTCGAGTTTGTGATACAAGACATAAGACATAAATCATCATCGGTGGTGAAATCCAGATAGTGAGGGCTCTTTTCATTGGTTCACCCAACCTATGCTGGGGGATGCTGTCTGATTCTGCTGCTTTATCGGACCTCAGCAACCTCACGGCATTCAGGAATTCATTTCCGTTTTCGTCGAAGGGTTTGTGTTCACTGGTGGTTCTGTGGCCGGACTGCTGGTGGTATTTCTCGACGACTTGCAGGTGGTGGTGGTCGATTCAAGAGATTTCTGAAGTGGTCAACCCATCGTTTCTCCTTTGTTTCTCCTCTTTGCTAACCAAGTTCCCTTCACCAACTCTCATTGGTTTCATCTGAGTTGGTCTCTTCACTCACAGACAGTGACGTGGTCATTTGATATAGTGTTGTCAGGTCTCTCCTACCAGCAGCCTCCAGCCTGCTCTGCTTCACTTGCCAGTGAGTCGTAGAGGTGTCTTTTGTGTTTGCGCGCACCCCTCTTCCTTCACTTCTCTCACCGGTGTAGTGTTTTATACGTTGTGTTCAGTTCCCCTTTTCGTTGTTCATCACTGCACTGCACTGCACTGGTTCATCTTCTGCTTCACCATCACCACCACCATCTTCCTCTCCCTCCTCCACCAGCCTACAGGTGTTTGTGGAGATCCATTTCCTGTCTTCTTGCCTCTTCTTCCTTCCTAACACGCTTGTGCAGGTCTCCTTCCACATCTCTTTCACAGAGTTCCAGTGTTTCTCCACGCAGCTTGCCTCACGAATGTTGCTCAATATCTATCTTCCATTTTGTCTTGATGACTGACTGACCGACGTGAAGATGTTCCTTGTAGTCTCGTCCTCCAGTTGAGTTTCTGTTCTGGGTGGGTGTTCAACATGAACCGTGGCCTCTCATCACCAACTTCTTTGAATTGAAAGCTTACAACTTGATTTCGAAGGTAGGTTCCTTGCACTAGATTGTGGTGTGAATGGTGTGAACCTACATCTGCTCCCCTTCTTCATCTCATCTGGTGTCCAGTAGGCTGCATCTCCATCTCCACTTTCTTCACACTCATATGAAGTCGATCTGATTTTTAGTGTGTTTTGGTGTCTGGTGAAATCAGATGCATGTCGCTGCCTTGTGAATATCTTTGTGCTTGTATATAGTTTCTCCAGTCACCAAATCGTTGAATGCGCAGAAATCTGCTGACAGTTCTCCATTCTCCTTCATCATTTCACCGAGTGCTTCTTGACCCATGATGAGTTCATTCCTGTGTTTTCCTTTCCCAGTTTGTCAATAATGTCATTAGAATGAATTAAAATGTATTTTGGTGTCGCCATCTGGGTTGGATCTTGTTAAGTGCTGATTGCAGTTGTCTGTAGAATTCCTCCTTTTTTTCTTGATCTGCATTATTTGTAGATACCGCATGACATATTAACAAACTTGATAAGCATGAAAGTAATCTTGATTTATCTTTCAGAGTTTTATTTTCATATGTTTTCATCTTAATCCTTATGTAATCTCCTCTTAATTCCTATGTTACAACTTTACAAATTTCTAAGTTTGTCATCTACATCTAGTTCGACAAATTCATTCCCTGTACATATCTTTTAACGAAATAACTATTGCATTCTAGTATTGTTCACAATAACAGTAACAAAAACTGCAATATGAAACAGGTACCTGATATTACCTAAGCCTCTGGTTCTCACTGATGAATGAATAGAATATAGAGCGTAATTTGGTTGGTTGCAGTTTATCTGGCCACTACTAAAATTTGCAATTTGACATTATAATCCAGGGAGTAGTAAAAGACTGTATTTCTTTGCATTTCTCATCCTATATCTTACCGAGGCATAGTTTATTCTTTGTTTAGCTGTTAGCTTGAAAAATGACATTTCGAGAGCACATCCTTGACATATCCCACCGTACTCGAGGTTTGTTCTACACCAGACTGTGACTTCATCAGCATTTGCTTCGTAGAGGGAAACAAACTACTTGGATGAAGGCTTTTAGGAATACATAGGCTTACATCTCATAGTTTATTAATATGAACTACGATCAGGATTTTACCGAATATTATCGCAAATACTGGGCACTCAGTAAAAGGTTAACATCATATAAAGTTTCTATTAGCTCAAGTCACAGCGTTTTTGAAATGAAACGATTCCAAAATTTCGCTCGGAAATCTGGTCCGAACTTCATTTTTTCATTCTCCTACAGAAGCTGGTATCAGACTTCCATACGAGATGTTGGAATTATTTCATTTCCAAAACGCTATGACCTACATAAATAGAAACCAAACCAAATGTTACACTTCATACTTTTACAACACACAGCTTTCTCACAAAACCCGTTTCGGCTACAGCTATTCATCTGATAAATATGGTAATTATTTTGTTCACGAATTTTTGTCCATTTTTTTTCTCCGAAGATGGTCAACATAATTTTCCTCAAGAATTTTAAACTTTAAACCTCCTTGACCTTAAACAAACTGTTTCTTCAATGTCCTAATGTTGTAATGCAGAGATTACTTTCTTAAAATGCCACACTTTTTTCTGAAGGTTTTTTTCATGATATATAATAAATGTTATCCATTAGATAAGTAAAAGGTTTTTATACTTATAATACTATGACCGAACATGCGAATCAAAATTCTGCTATTTTCAGTTGTTCAAAACTGTCCACCTATAAGTGTAAACCAATGTTAATAACTTTTTCTGAGGAATATGAACCAGGCTAAATAGTATATATATGGACCATCATAAATGTAGTTTTTAAATACACACAAGGTCACCTATGCAAATAATGTTATGTTCCAAAGTAATATGCTCGGACGGTGACAGGCAACTAAATAAAATCTTATTGAAATGTAAATGTTATTCTTAAATAATTAGTGCAACGTCAATGAACTTTTGGTATTTTAAAATAAAGAAGTGAAAATTGGTATAGTTGTCAATTTAACCGTGAAAAGTATGATTTATAGGGACAACTGTCCGTTTCTATCCATTTTTCATGTGACCCAGTAACTGGATAGTCAGTTGTGCAACAATTTAAGCGTTTAGAAATTTAAAAAAATTGCTTTCGACGCCGTCGCTTCAATGACTCCCAGATGTGCATGGTATAGACGTCCAATACACCTAACTACCAATATATAAAAAAAAGTTATTTCCAACCAGGCACCTGCAACATGAGCTTTAACAGAGACTGTTAAGAGAGAAATAAACCAACCGCAGGTTACAGTTTGAATAAAAATGTATGTTCCAACAAAAGGGAAAACAGTAGGCATTCTATGAGATGTGGGACTTCAAAACCCCAGTCTTCAAAAACTTCTTCATGAAAGCTATCATATCGTCAAGAGAAAATCTTTTAGTCACTGACGTACGATACATTGATCTCTGTTATTTGAATATATTTCTAACAGTGTAATTGGGATACATGTGTGATAGTCTAAGAAAATTTTCAAAGTAAAAAACTGGAAATAAGGGCCTCACAGTACCTTAAAACTCAGCAGCGTTAGGTCATCCTGAAGCCAACGAACATGCATTCTTCAAACCAGAATCGTATATTCAAAACGAGTGAAAGACATAAAAGTACAAAATTCCATTATTTTTTCTAATGTGCATTGTTCTCTTAGTACGCCCTTATTATAGTTGTTTGTTCAAGTTTCAATACAAAGTGAAGGGAAAATATCACGTTTGACTTAACTTGTCTTCTTTCTTCAACGTCATTCATCTCATTATGGCCTTGTTTTATTACTGTTTTGATGACGAAGCCTTCTCCGGGTAGTGGTTTGACAGAATCCACGCAGAACAGTTGTTTCTCCACGGAAATGACTGAAAAACTTCGTTGGGTCTTTTTAATTTCACAAAACAAAATTTAGTAATTTTTAGAGATCTTAAGAATGACTTTCAGCTATCGACAACGCTTTTTGGTAAAGTAAAGAGGCTTGAATGTCTCTGAATATTATTTCTCATGTGAAACCTCGGTATTCATCGTAGATTTACCTTCCTAAAGCCTAGACAGTCGGAAATATAAGACCTCTATGCAAAACTTCAAAATGTTTGGCTGAAAATCAGACCACTGTAGTGAATATCCGTGTTTTCCAAACTTGTTCTTATAGCTGGATGCATAACGGTATAAGAGAAATCGCTCCCTAATGGTGTATACATTTATTTTCTGAAAGTCTGTATGCAGATTTACTACTCTTAATTGGATAATCCAAGTGAGATATACTTTTAAAGACCCAGTCATTCTGCTTGCAGCTATTTTATATCAATGATGTTGCCAGTCTTGAAGTTATTACTTTAAGTTTCTAACTAACCTATAGCTTGTGAGAGGTACACTCTTTTCAAGTGTTTTCAGTTCCAAACCATTACATACATAGTTCTGAGTAAACGTGAACTTCATATATTTTTATTAGCGCTTATAAACTTTACTTATGGAAGTGAAGTTGCAAACCTACCACGGAACTTGATCGTGGTAATATACAAAGCGGAAACTTTGTTATTCTGAGTAGCTCATTTGGATCGGAATTTCGTAGGCAAACTAGAAACAGCGAATAGGCATTTCAATATGTTGATTGGAGAAGTCCAGCTAGTAAACCAACCTATAGCAATTTAAAACCAAGACTTTCATCCGTTATATTGTGAGATCCAAACATCCAACGTACTCCTGTGGCTGGTCATATCAGTGAGTGACTAGCGTTTTACAAACCTATCTACCATTTGATACAATAACTAGAGAGTTATATTCATTTTGGTGACTAGCAAAGGAATTCAGGGGGCGCGTTTCTTACTATTTTGGACTCATCAGTTGAATGTTCCTCACCTCACCTCAGCGGGTGATGTTGTTCCCACAGAGATTCGAATCCAGTACTCATCTCTTCAAACGCCAACGCGTTATTTGCTATACCACTGGGTCATAGATATCCAGTAGTATCAAGGGATCCTTATTGGAGCCCATCTGTCAACAGCAGAGGTTGAGCGATTCAGCCCTGTATAGCAGCGGGAAATTACAAGTATGATAACGATGACTGGTCGATGACTAGATCGACAAAAATTTGGAATAATTAAGTTGCATCGAATATTTTTTCTCTCTTTGTGAGCATATCTCTCTAGAGTGACTTATTTTTTTCTCTGCTAAAAACTTAGCCGATATGTCTGCCAACATATTTTTCCGGAAGACCTCTGATTCAGTTCAGAAAGGAAACGTCCCGACTATCAGCTAGACTTAACTCATTATGTAAAATTTATTTGTATCCCTTGATAAGATTTGTCCTCTCTACGTTTCTTTAATCAGGTTTGACAACGTATTCTCATTTACTTTTCCCTACTCTCTTATCTAATAATTTTTAATGACGTCAGATATGAATGAACATCACTTCAGAATGCTACTGGTGCTTAAACGCTCTGAGTTTTCTGAAATTTTTAGGCTTATACTCTATAACTACTCTACTAAATATCAACCATTTTTTTCAATGAAAGACAAATGCATTATAACAAGATTATTTATTTGTGAACAATGTCTAGATCTAAAAAACTGAGCTCCTCATTTATCACTATTTAAGTTATTATGAAACCAAACTATTTTGACTAATCGAAAGGTCAGAGTTTTCAATTCTATTTTGCTGAAGCACTAACTGTACAAGACCTAAAACGCAAACTAGGAATTCTAAGCTTTTACTCATCTCTTCTCTGCCCTGGATCTGCTGACATCTTTTTAATTTGAAGTTATTTCTCTATTCTTCGTAATTCTATTGCAGTTAATACTGTCATTTTGCATTTGGAGGTAAACTCTCTTGAATGATCGTCCTTGTATTTTGTCCACTCCGAACCTTACTAGTTCCACCATGTATATACCGACTGAGCAATTTCAACTGAACATAGCTAACTATTGACCAAATACAAATGTTATTGTAAAGTTTGGTAATAAAGTTGTTAGGAAGAAAAGAATCTTTGATCTGATATTCGGACTTTTTGGCACTGATAAGAACCCAGGAAATAAAGTCATTTTATTCTTCCAGATATCTTAAACATGAATTTTTCAGCTGATATGGATTTTAATAGGGTAATTTTTTGAACAAACCGACAGCAGAATCTTAATTCCCAAACACTGCATTCCAAGAGATGGGTTTTAATTTGCTCCACAAAGCAAATTATGGGACTCAAAATGTCGTCATCCTTTTGTTTTGCTGAGCGTAAATGATTTACTGAGTCAGGGAAAGAAGTAACCAAAGATAAAGAGTCTTCCTCCAGACTCCTACCACAGAAATAGCATATGATAGCAGAAGTTACGAAAACCTGTCACTGTTTTCCTTTGACATGCTCCACCCCTACAGGAAGCTGGCAAAACAGATATCTGTCACATGTACGGCTATTTGGATTTTCGGCTTTGAATTCCGTAAAGATTATGAAGCAACTTTAAAGGAAATGTTACTCAACATTTGAGAAACATTGGTGACTTAAACGTAAAATGTTCCCGCCACCTAAAAGTAAAAAATTAGCGGAATCTGTCGACTTATATAATCATTCACAAGAATGAAGGATTACCAGCAATGTTTCCTTTCTAAATACCGTTTTCACTGGTGAAGAGAGTGAAAAACTACGAAGGTCAGCTTACCAGTCAAAATGTAATCCCGAACATCTATAAATTCAAGGACTTAATGCCATCTATACACTAACCCTTATAAGTATAGTAATGACACAATAGAGTACAGTCATCTTCGGAAACCCACGTTAAATGAGTCATCTCTACGTTAGCCTTTTCATCCAGAAATTTCTATCTCTTTTTTATTCACATGACGGAAAAATGAGTCAAATACTTATTTTATGTCCCAATAACTCAGATAGTAGTAAACTCCTTATGTAAGCTTGTAAGATTTTAGGAATTCAGAGATGCCCCCCCTTAACAAAAAGAGTGGCTAAATGTTCTGCATAAAAGTGGCTTACTGAACTAAACAGACTACGGTATCGTTAAAAATGGCTGTACCGAGTACATTGTTCTATTCCTGAAACCACTTCACATTTGCTGCTTAAGAAAAGAAATAGGTGCACAGGGAGTAGAAATCTTGAGACAAGTGTTCAGGTTATTTGGTAATAATCATATGCACCTTTGAAAATATCACCTGACATGAAATGTCACATAACTCGGTAATCGGATTACACCGTTCAATGGATAGGCCTAGGACGCAGATAGGAACTAAGGCATGATGGAAAATGCCACCCCAGGCTATTCTGTTTACAATCTCACATAAGTTTCATCAAAACCGTTATCAAACATTAAGTCTGAGATAATTGTCATAACGTCAGTTAATTTATCAAAACTACTTTTGTAGAGTTCGTTCACGGGATAAACCATCACTAACTTCAGTCATTACTTTGTAATAAATTAAGGTCATATCACTGTATTTCGATATTTCTTTTTTCTTCAAAGATCAAAATTAATCACCTCTATTATTTTTCCTCTACACTCAAAATAATAACAAAATTCACTTAAAACAACTGTCCTTTGTATGTACTTTGAAATGTTTTGCTTATTACAAGTGAGGATGTTAATAAATGAACTGAATTATTCAACAAAAGGAAAAGTGGACAATACAGTCGTAGATAAAGAACCAACGGAAAACAATGGACATGTTTTAGATGATTTCTAACGTAATAAAAAGTAAGAAAGAACTTTGCAAAGTAAACTTTTTTCCAATATTACAGTAAAAACATCTGAAATGGAAGTCAGTATTGAAAAAGTTATTTGGGAAGGAGTAAGCTTTTAAACTATCCTCACCCTACACACATTAGTACTGAACATGAGTAGTTACTACTTGAATGAACACAATCGTTGGGAATAACTGCTGTACGTTTTTTTGCACTCATCAGAAAGTTGTATGTGGAAGATGAAGGGAATTAGTGTTCCATAACAGGCTTGAAATGAGATCATTCAGTATTTCAACCAAAGACCTTACCTCTAAGCTTTTCGAGCTACTATTAAGGTCTTTGAATGATGCACCAGATGATATGGGTTCGGATATATCATGAAACATTATTTTACTTAACTTTTCAGGCAGACCTCTCGGATTATTGCCAACAATTAAAGAACTAGGCCCGGGTTTCCTACCGACTGTCCCCACACGAGTAACATAGGACAAGCTGAACCATCGTGGCAACTCCCGAAACTTAGTGATTATGGTGCAAAATGATCGACAGAGTTCACTTAGCCTTATGGATTGGACAACATGAAATTGATTACTCTTAAATGATCAGTCAATGTTCATGAGTAGATAGAATCAATCATGCTTCTGAAAATTTGCTCACTAGTTTGGTAGACGGATTCTCAATATCATGGGACTGCCCCAAGCATTTAATCCTAGAATGAATAGCTTGTGTGATAAGATTCTGTCAACTTAGTAAGCCTAAACTTTTCAACCTAAGTTCTGATAGTTAGGCTTTCGAAGGAATACATGGTAAAATTGGTCACCTTGATTGCACTTATTTTCTCTATTCACATAAACTAGGGATATTTCCTTTGATTCATTTTCATTACATCATCTGCCTTGTGCTCTCTTAATCTGAAGTGGTTGTTTACTTAGAATTCTGGTCAGTAAATTTAGTAGATTTGTAAACTTAGTGACATAGAAGAATGGTAAGGTGTAGATACACACATTCAGACTACTGATTAGTTAAGCCATCCTTAAATATTCCACACTTTTATGGAGAATTAGGTTTCATGCATCGAATGAATACCATTTAACTGGGTTTCATTAGTTCAATGGAAGACTGGTTATTATAAGTTTTAGCGACAAACCCGATAAATTACTGCCTTCACTCATTGTGTACCGTATAATTTCTTCAACAACAGTACATAATTTATATCAAAGTATGAATCAGTGATGAGTGTAATGGAATCAAGTGACACCACTAAAGAGTTCTGGTGACACTGAAACTGTTTCCCGACAATTAAAAGATTTCTTTGGCACCACGGAATCGCGTCAACAAGCCTTGTGGCCATGTTTCAAACTCAATAAATAGACCATTTTCAGTGGTCCAAACTCAGGACTTGACAGCTACTTCACTTGCCATCAGTAGCTGATTCATATCTGAGCTTTTATCCCTTTTATGTCAAATGGTTCCGTCTATCTTAGTATAGAATTTGGGCACTGTGGTGGAATAAATATGCACATTAAGTCAGTCTATTTAGTAAACCACACAATATTATAAAATTGTTTACTAGTTAACTTTACCAGAACAATTTATTGCTTGGATTCATATTAAGGTAGCTACACAACTTCCTGTCTTAGTCTTATAAAGTTCTACTGCTTTTCACTACTTAATTTCACTGGTAGTATGATTGTCTATGCATTTAAAACCGGCTTTGAATACTTTCTATTACACGTGTCATGAGTTGAGTCCATGAAAAGAGGCTTAGTGATCAACCTTTGTCCATACCTAAATGCATTAGTCTTCAGACTATTACTCTGTCCCACCCTGTTCTTCAGTTGTAGTTTATAGTAAAAATACAAAATAATTTAATTTACAAGATTATTTGCAATAACTGTGAAGTATGCAGATCAAACTTATCGACCATGGTCAGTCAGGTTAGCATCATGTAGGAAGGAAGCTAATTCAGAGTTAAAAGACCCTACTGAGATGAGTGACTTCGAGAAGTATTCGGCCACAGCTTTGTGAGCAATAAAACACAACTAAACACTAGTTTGAAACAGAATAACAATCGTGAAGACTAATGTAGTTAAGTGGAGATATTGACTGATACTAAAATCTCTGTTTATCCCTTCAGCGTTTAACATTTTAACAGGGATTATTCAACACCGACTTCAGGTATATAATTCTGTTTACCAATACTATCATGTTTTGTTGAATGTATTGTACATAATTCATCAACCTATTCCTTAAAAACAAGAACTTTGAGAAAATATCGTCATATTATAGAAACCCTCCTATTCATTAGAACAAACTAATTCTAGACTAAGATATATAAAGTTCATTAATTATGAATTATGAAAGGCTGAGATCTATGAGGATAAATATGATTGATTAGCTAATCAAAACAAAATCTTGATGCTCATGCCTATTAACTGAAAAAGAACTGATAAACTGCTATGTTGGTGTTTTGGATCTAGATGGGAAGAAGTATACCAACTTCAATTTCACGTTTGTTAATACTGACCACAGGAACATATCGATAAGTTTGAAGCAAATCATACACCCTTTGCAAAACAAATTGAATCAATACATCGAAAAAATGTCATCGCTAAGTTCAACTGCTTGCAGCCAACATTTGAATGGCATGAATGTGAATATAAGGGTTGCAAGGAATGCAACTTTTGGGTCTCAAATGATACTCAAAGTCTAATGATCATAAACTACAAGAATGACACTAAATAAAGTAGCATGACATTGCAATGCATGCTGTTCAAGATCATGAGTGAACTGAAGACTGGACAGTTTCACATTGGTACATTTGACTGTGACACTGAATAGTACAAATTTGAAACTCAGAGATGAAAATCTCTTAGTTGTGCAAGTCTCTTGGTGAGAAATGTGAACAAGAGCAAACCCTGATTCTATAGCTATTCTTTAATCACATCCAAAACCTGGACACTCATCTCTGTTATTTCACTTCACCCAATCACTTTATTCCAACTATCGATTCACATACTTTGATAGTCACTCTAATAACAACAACAAACAGAACGGTAATATGTTTATCGTAATCAAGACTTGTGGAACAGTGTGAAATTCTTAACATGTAGTGAAATAGTTCGACAATTCATTCCCTGTACATTATCTTTAAGAGAAGTAGTCATTGCAGTTGAATAATTTTGCTAATAACAGTAATAAAAGCCACAATATGAAACAGGCACTTGGTATTGCGTTAGCATTGGTGAATGACTCGAATATACAGCATAATTTTGGTGGTTGCAATTTATTTGGCCACTACCAAAATTTGCAATTTGACATAAAAATCCAAGGAATAGTAAAAGACTGTATTTGCTTGCATTTATTAGCCCATCTGCTACTGGTGTGTCGTTGATTCTCTGTTTTGTCATTAGATTGAAAACTAGAAGCTTGAAACCCTTTTAAAAGTGTGCAAGAGTACTTGACGCGTTTAAAAGTCGTATTAATAACGAGTTGAAAGGGATAAATTTAATCAAATAAATTTTGTGGAAAATATTTGGCAGCCCAAAATTTACGCAGGCTACCAGTATTAGTCGAATATTACGCTGGCTATAACTCAGAATCTAGTTACTTCATGTGAATGCATTATATACATCAAATGAGATTTCAATTTCCAAGTGAACTTATCATTTTTGGAAAATGAAACAAATATCGTTAGACTGGGTAGGACATGATCTGTTTTATGAGTCTGTTATTTACTCATTAAAAAATCACATTTGAAGTGAGGTGAGCACACGGATTTTAACCGATTCAGTTCGGAAGTCTTTAATGCTCCTCAACATCCATAATTCACATTTCTAATGATGGTAAGCAAATTGGATTTTCATTCTGCTTGGTGTTAAATGCCAGATGTCCCCTTGCAGTACGCCTGGCTTGACTTAGATTTGATACTTCTTGTCAATCATTCCTAAAGGTGAAATATATCCCTGAAGAAATTTATATTCGTTGAGAGAGTTTAACTCACACTATTCAGTGACAAAGTTAAAGACTTATACTAGCAAGCTGATGGGAAAAAAAGGCGATCTGCATTTTAACGTCGCCTTGCCTTATAATCATTTCGCAGACGTGATCAATATATCGGTTAGGACTTGAAAGTTATGTAGTTTACTACGCAGCGACCAACAGTCCCACACAAGAACAATTGTCAGTGATCTCATACCAAACGGAATCTTATGAAGAAAGTGGAGTATCTCATGATTACGGACACAGTGCTGATGAGCAACCAAGATGCAGGAAATATAGGTGGAAAAGAACTTACTAATGGCTGACTTTTAAGATCGAATACAGCAATAAATGTCACATCAAATAGCATTTCTTTTGTTACGATTTATTCAAGAAACTTTACAGGCTACAAAAAATCAGAAAAAAATCCAAAGATCATCCTAACAATCATTAAATTACTCTAATGAATTTCCTTATTTCACTTGAGAAGGTCATTTTTCAAAAAAAAGAAATCTAATTGATTGTTTCACTAGATACAAAACTGACCTTCAAGGTGGGTGACTTAAGACTTTACATTAATTTAAATTTCCTATAGAACCTGGCAAATGGTTTAAGGGAGAGTTCATGTTGACGAAATCGCTGTAAAAAACTATTTGGTAAACACGTTATGTTTCATAAACATCAAATTAAAAGTCGTTAACTGATACTTCAGGCAAAAATGAACATAACTTTTAGGAATTTGTATAACAAGTTAAACGGGTACTATTTCAGCTTCACCCCTTTCACTCAGCTTACTGTACACTTCACACTTTTATTGGAACAGTTTATGATATCTTGGCAATATCTTCATGAATCATTAAGATTATTCATGCAACCTCAAATACAAGACTGCCTATGATCACCCTTCTAGATGTCGTATACTTAAATTGGCTCACAATGTTTTGTTAAATAACATTAAATTTTTCAGTAAATATTCATAAATTAGTGATTCTCTTTGTGGTCACATTCGTTTGACAAAATAGATTCTCATATGGTTTAGAGCATGAAATCTACTCCGTTGGTGGCTGCTGTAGACGAAACAAGGGTTGTATAAATTGTACTCATGGAGAAGGAGAATGTTCCTCAATTAGTTGAATTTTGTTCTGTATAAGTGCCTAGTTCGAAGAAACTAGCTAAGACTTCATCCAGACAATCCAGTAACTACCACTTTGTTGTTCTTGACACGTAACCGGTACATTAACAATGATACCCCAATGATATCTTAAGTACTTCTGGTATTTGATTCAACTCTAAAGAAACCCAACAATTAACGTGAAAATGTAATTATTTTTACTGTATCTTGATCCTTAATGGTTTTTCAGGTTTCCTGAATTTAATTAGGTTGCAGCAATCAAGATCTTGCAGCCTCGCCCAGGTAACTAGTTCACTAGTTAATAGCCGGTCCTAAGCTCGGATGAAGAGGAAACGTGGTGCATAAGGCTACCAACCCCACCCCGTAAAACCAATCCAATCGATATAGAAAATTCAAAGCACAGAGAAAATATTTCTTTTAAATAAACTTATTCTTCGCTGGAATCGGAGGGACGAAATGACGACAGCTGGTAAAGCCTTCTGGAAGCCAATTCCCCTATGTGTCTTCTCTCGATGAAAGCAAAAGTAAACATGGGGAAATGGAATGCCCGCACTAGGTATGAACCTAACAATTCTGCCCAGATTGCAAAAGAGATGAGAAGGTATAGCATAGAAGTGCTAGGAATCTGCGAACAATCTGCAGATGGAATGAAAGTGGACCCTCCAAACTGTCAACTGGAGTGGAGTCAATAATCTACTCCGATATTGCTACCAAGACGACAACCATGAGCACACTGAGTGTTGGAGTGGCTATCATTATGTCCCCAAGAGCATCAAAGGCTCTCATGCAGTGGAAGCCAAACTCCTTCAGGATCATAACTGTAGGGCTCAACTCAAAAGGAAGGAAAGTCACAATCATACAATGCTACGCTGTGTGCCTACGAATAATGCAGATCAAGAAGAAAGGAGGAATTCTAAAGACAACTGCAATCAACACTGGACAAGACACCACTCCAGTTGGCGACATCAAAATTCTAATGGGTGAGGTGACATGAATGCCAAACTGGAAGAAGACAATACAGGAAGAGAACTGATCATGGGTCGACAAGCACTCGGTGAAATGATGAATGAGAATAGAGAACTGTCAGCAGATTTCTGCGCATTCAACGATTTGATGACTGGAGAAACTATATACAAACACAAAGATATTCACAAGGCAGCGACATGCATCTGATTTCACCAGACACCAAAACACACTAAAAATCAGATCGTCTTCATATGAATGTGAAGAAAGTGGAGATGGAGATGCAGCCTACTGGACACCAGATGAGATGAAGAAGGGGAGCAGATGTAGGTTCACACCATTCACACCACAATCTAGTGCAAGGAACCCACCTTCAAAATCAAGTTGAAAGCTTTCAATTCAAAGAAGTTGGTGATGAGAGGCTACAGTTCATGTTGAACACCCACCCAGAACAGAAACTCAACTGGAGGACGAGACTACAAGGGACATCTTCACGTCGGTCAGTCAGTCATCAAGACAAAATGGAAGATAGATATTGAGCAACATTCGTGAGGCAAGCTGCGTGGAGAAACACTGGAACTCTGTGAAAGAGATGTGGAAGGAGACCTGCACAAGCGTGTTGGGAAGGAAGAAGAAGCAAGAAGACAGGAAATGGATCTCCACAAACACCTGTAGGCTGGTGGAGGAGGGAGAGGAAGATGGTGGTGGTGATGGTGAAGCAGAAGATGAACCAGTGCAGTGCAGTGCAGTGATGAACAACGAAAAGGGGAACTGAACACAACGTATAAAACACTACACCGGTGAGAGAAGTGAAGGAAGAGGGGTGCGCGCAAACACAAAAGACACCTCTACGACTCACTGGCAAGTGAAGCAGAGCAGGCTGGAGGCTGCTGGTAGGAGAGACCTGACAACACTATATCAAATGACCACGTCACTGTCTGTGAGTGAAGAGACCAACTCAGATGAAACCAATGAGAGTTGGTGAAGGGAACTTGGTTAGCAAAGAGGAGAAACAAAGGAGAAACGATGGGTTGACCACTTCAGAAATCTCTTGAATCGACCACCACCACCTGCAAGTCGTCGAGAAATACCACCAGCAGTCCGGCCACAGAACCACCAGTGAACACAAACCCTCCGACGAAAACGGAAATGATTTCCTGAATGCCATGAGGTTGCTGAGATCGGGGAAGGCAGCAAGACCAGATGGAATTCCTCCGGAAACACTGAAAACAGATGCAGAGACAACAGCGGACATTCTCACACCACTAATGTAGAAAGTTTGAAAGGAAGGAGGGAAGGGTAGTCGCTGATTGATTGGAAGAAGGGTAATCCTGTCAAATCCCCAAACAACGGAGACCTAAGTGTTTGCAAGAACTGGTGCAAATCATGTTACTGTTCCTGTCCACATTAAGCAAAATATTATGCCGCATCATCCTGGAGAGTCTAACAAATCCTCTGGATTCCAAATTACGACTGGAACAGGCTGGCTGTCTGGCTAGCTTCAGGAAGAACGAATCATGTGCGGATCAAATTGCAAAGCTACGCTGCACATCATTATAGAACAGAGCATAGAATAGTAGTCAGCTCAACTCAATCTCAACTTCATCGACTTTGAGAAGATTATCGGCAGTGTCGACTGAGAAGTAATTTGGTAGCTGCTTGATTCAACACTATGGTTGGGGTGCCACAAAACTTTATCAACCTGAGTCAACAGTAGTTACATGCTACATGATAAGGTTACATGCCAAGTGTTTCACAATGAAAAGCTCAATGATCTCTTTGAAGTGAAGACAGGAGACAGGAGTAAGATGAAGCTGCCTACTAACACTGATTATCTTGCTGATTGTGGTTGAGTGGACTGGACTGGATCATGCTAGAAACTGTGAGGAGCGAGAAGATGGGCATAAGCTGGCTGGACCAATGAAAAGTCCCTAGGGGATTTGAATTTCGCCGATGATTTATGTCTGATGTCGCACAAACTCAAGGATCTACAGGCAAAAGCCAACAAGTTGATAGAAGATACAGGGGAGCGTAGGAAGACGAGGCTTCTGGTGAACGTGGAAAACAAAGAGATGATAAAGTTATCCAACAAACAAAAACAAGCACCAGTCACCATCAATGGAAGAAATGTAAAGGAGGTTGTCTCTTCCACCTACCTACCTGGGCAGCATCATTTCAACTATAGGCGGCGGCATACATGAGGACATCAAAGCATCCAAGATCGGAAAGAAGGCAAGACAGGCCTACCTTCATTAACCTGAAATCAGTGTCACTGAACTCAGCATAAATTGTGATAAAAATCCGGATTTTCAACACTAATTCAGTCAAGTCAGTGTTTCTGTGTGACGGTTGAGAAACTTGACTGCACGTCACGAAAAGTATTTCCAAGAAACTTCAGACATTCCTCAACAACTGCCACCTGCACTCACTCGATACTGACACTGAATATGAGATGGATTGTCAGAATAATAAGAATAAGCAACAAGGAACTCACTCTGACTGGCTGGCTGGCTGGCAGCGAACCAATCAAGAACCCATCGCCCTACAAATATGCAGAAGAAAGTGGAGATGGATTGGGCTGGACATGCAATGAGAAGACCGATTGGAGACATTACACGCCGGGCCAGTCCGTCGAGTGGAATCAAAATGGGAAACGACGAGTTGGACGGCCGAGGGTGACATGTATGAAATGGTGTGAGGAAGAAATGAAAGCTGGTGGGCAGTGGTGGAGCTAGATTGAAAAGACTGCAGAGAAGAGAGTGGAATGGAGACGTGCTATCACTAGAAACCCGAGGGACAAATAATAATAACCAAGATCTTTTAACCAAGGTCTCACGTTAAAAACTGTCTATACAATCTGCTTCACTTAATCATTTATCAGTAAATTACAAACCTTTTTATAAAATATTTAAATTTAATCATCTTTTCACTGTGTACATTTTATAGCCTTGCACAAAACTTATTCCTCAGTTCTGGTTTTCTGTAAACTACAATGTTCCACCGACCTCCCCGCCCCCCCCCTCCCAACTGTCATACCATTACACCCGAATTATGACTTGCCACATTTGATCACTCACTCATTCAGTTGACCAATTTTCCTATCAAATCAACCACTGAATCACGTTTCTGATCCCAGCTTTCCTAAATTACATATCTGTAAAATTTCAGAACCCTATAATTGTTATTTCAATAATGGGCGCTAGTAAAATCTGAATAAAATTGTATTCGTTATCAAAATGAACTAAAGCCAACTAATTTTCTTGCCTTCATTCCTTAAATTGCATCTTTCCATTAGGCACAGATATGTCGCCAACTTTATTCTCTTGTGATGTCAAGACTGACGCAAATCAGCGTCTGTAAGCTAGTCTTTACATGACGGTGTTGATGATAAAGGTTGAAGTGAAAAAAATTATTCACAGTAGGATTCTGAAACGCAGTAATCAGAAGACTGCTGGTTGGAATCTTACGACAATGCTAGCTTTTGTATAAGTTTCAGTCATCACTTTGTAAAGAAAAGCTAACAAGTCAATCGAGTTTTCTTCTTAATCTTTTACTTAGAATAGTGAAATAAAGTCAGTTATTTTAAATTTGCAGAAACGAAACATATAGTGAATTAGCAATCCCAACCAGAATGTTTAACTCAAGGATTTGTAAACTGAGGTGCATCCTGCTAGAAACAGTTATCTTATGGACTGCTATTGAATGAAAATTTTAACCTACAGTTATTTACTTAAAAGGTGAATAAATATTTCTGTCGAATAACTAAGATATCTTTATGTAAAACAAATTTTGGAAATAAAATAGTCTAAAATAATCTCCCTCTTAGATGATATCATATAAATGTATACTGCAGTAATATGTAATGATGTTGTCTGCAGGTTTAGGTAATTAACTTCTAATGTGGGTGACATATCCCGCTGAAAAGAACTGAGGTAGTGCTACTCACCCGAACACAATAGATGTGGTTTATTACCTAGTGTATGAACTTGTGTATTGTAGCTGACTTACAAGAACAGGCGAAAATTCAAGGGTAAGTTTTGGTTTAACACTGATTTAAGAATTTCATTATTTCAGCAATTTTTATTCTTGATAAAGGACTATTGGTCATATGTTTGTAAGAGGTTGAAGCAATCGAAAGCAAATGAATACACTCTGATCTCCGTACAGTGGAAAGTAAGATAACTTGGATCTTTGGCGTTAAGTGACTATCATCAAGTGCCTCATTGAGTACATGCTCAAACGAAGTCGTAGGAACACAACAGTTAAGGATGAGTAACAGTAATACATCAAAAAACTTTATTTTCAGGTAAATCCTTTAAAATAGCCTACATAAATATCAGTAATCTTTAGTAACTGCAGTAAAGTACCACTCTATGACAGTCACATCACCGTGAAATGACTTTGAGCAATAAACTGTGCTCCAAAATAGTTAGTAATTAATACTGTTTCACTATGATAAATTCAATAAAAGAACTAATACTTTGCACAAAATATATAGATGAAATGTTTGCGATGGTGGACATTCCCTTATCACGTTAATGCAGTTAGTATCATGGAATCCAGTCGGTTGTAATAATTTTTCACATTTTCTTCAAATATATTATTCTGCTACTCTGCCATTTCATAATTAAGGTTTAGCATTGCACTGCCTTATATACCATATGAGTAAATCAGTCATTTTTCCGATAGGTGACTATATTTATCTACTGTATAATTCATCAAAAGTTGCCTATTTTGTAAAAGGTGAATATCATCAAACTTCACTGATTTCCAAAGTATTTGATAAAGGGAGAGACAGTCTGGCGACAGTGTTGTATATATGTTGGATTTTCTAAGTCCTTTTCTGAAACGACTAACTCAGAACTATGACAAGGAGATGAAATCTAGATTACCCAGAACTGAAAGCTATAAATCATTCACAGGATACGTCTCATATGAATTATCAGGAGATGAACAGAAAAACTCAAAGACTACACAAATGCAATTCAGATTAGACGCTGAGATTTAAACTTGATGCTTATGTAAAGTCATAGAACAACAGATTTCCAATCCCGTTTTCCATAAAATCCCAAGAAATATAATATGTAGCTGTTCCAGTATATCTTTATCAACACTCCAATTCCAAGGATTGTAGCTAAGCTGTAAATTCTATGATATCTTGGATTCTCTAAATGAGCTTGACGCAAAGATTCAGTTTGAAAGCTTAGTGAACCAGACAGAAAATCTGATTCTGACTTCCAACCAGAGTTTTCAGCAGTTTAAATCAATGATATTAAACTGCTGCCTTCACACCGATTTGAACTGAAATGTTTCTAATAATGCCATTTATGACTACATGTAATTGGATATCTCGCCAAAATTATTCATCTAGTAAGTTCAATCAGACTGGAAATAATTATAACACATAAACTGCTGTTAAAACCTACCACCTGGTGGGGCCATTTTAGCAGTCATACAAGTGAAAGTAGATATTAAGGCATATAGTTTACTGACCTCTGGTTGTATGGTGATGATTTTGGTACCTATCTCGAAAACAGAAACCTTACCAGTAAAGCAGTTATACATGAATGTATGTAACCATTAAAACAGTCTATAGCTTCTTAATCTTTGAAAAGGTGTCACGGATATATTTTTCATTGTTTATTAAGTATATTCTCATCAGGATACCGATTTCTGGAAGTTGACTATTTTGTAGTTGGCCACGATAAATGAGCGATCCTCAGGATATTCACCTCGGTGAGTTTTACCACACGGGAACCTTTACAAGCTTATTTTAGAACTGTGTGCTCAAAAGGATGATTCTTTTTTTATTTCAAAGATAAATGCTCATTGCTCTCCAATGGTTGATTGTAAATCAATTAGGTTTTAATAATAATTTGACGTTTCTCATGAGTTGACCCTTAGATTTTTGGAATGGTTACTCATGTCTAACACAATACAGGAAATATGCAATTATTTTACAGGTATGGTAATGTGATTTTTTCATATTTCACTTGGCTTATAGATTTTTAATCCATCAGGGAATATGGAACTATTAAAATTATGGAGTTTGAACATTCATCAATAGGCTCTAATGAATAAAAGTATTTAAATTTTGCCGGCACTCATCATCATCAAAGATCAGCAATCTCTTTGTAAACTAACGTCTCAGTTTGGTCACTCGGTGAATATATTCACTTTATGTCAAGACTGACGCAGATGAGCGTCTGCAAGCTAGTCTTTACATGATGTTGTTGATGATAAAGGTTGAAGCGAAAAAAATTATTCTTAGTAGGATTCTGAACCTCAGTAAAGTTAAAAATGGTTTTAGGATCAACGTAAGTTTCTGAGAACAGTAGAATCTCACTTCTGTAAAGATACATCCAAGAAGATGCCTCGATTAGTGTTGACATTCATACACATGAAAACTCAAGATCTTAGTGATTAAATCATCAGAATAGAATCTGTCTGAATATCACTTCAGAACGATCACTTATTTGAACACATCAAGACTCAATCCAGCTCTCAACAACTGCAGAAATCAGAAACACACCACCTTAACAAACTACACAACCAGTGACCATCCAGTCGACTTCATCCAGAAGTGCCTACCAATACAGTATGCATCAGGATAACTTCTTCAGTCCACGAAAAAAAATCAGTTCATAATATATTAAAGGTATCTAGGAAACTTTCAACCAGCTACTTCACCTATTCAGCATCGGTATAGCATACAAACCAACCGAATCCCGGCAGAATATATCATATAAACTAGGGGATCTATCACTTAACGAAGACAAGTCGAATAAAATCTAGAAGGTTAGTTTCAAGGACTGCTTACATCACTGCGTTGGTCAATCCAGTCGTCGAATAGGTCAAAGAATTCAACAGCACTAACTTGCAGTCAAATGACCGAATATGTCATCACTGGTACTGACACATGTAAATAAACACAACCATAACTTCTTTTAGCATAACGTGGAAATAATACAGCAAGTATGCTGAAAACGACATGCGATTTCCTTGAAGCATAGTACACCAATAAAATGACGATCAGCGGACACGTGAACACTGACCCACAATAGGGACAACTGAGAAAGGATCAACTAACCAGAAACCAGTCAAATAAATCAATAATCGGACATCAGGTCGGCAGAATAGGTCAAATGATAAAAACAGCTATAAAGGTCAACCTTTGGTCAAAACAAAAGGTGAGGTCACCCCGATTCACTAGCCAATAACCTTCAGGATTGCTAAATATCCTTCATAAACATTTATGCAGCTTGCAAATGTTTCACTTGTTCACGGCGTAGGTGCTAGTGAAGTCGCCTAGCCTGGCGATGAGACGTCCAGAAACAAACCAAGAGACTTCGAAAACACCAAACAATCAAGAGTACTTATATCTGTTACAATTTAAAATATATTGAAAAGTTACCATGACATCCTTCCCACGGTAAAATCCTGTCAGTAACTGATTAGAAAACTGAAGGGAATCCGAAAGAGATACTTCATCTCAGTGCCAAAAATATGTGCAGATTCACAGAGGATTCTGTTCAGAGCTGATACATGTCATTTGAAACGTGGTTAATAGATGTCACCGAACCAAGTGAACTTTAATCTTAATAGTTTATCAAACTAGTAGACTAAATAAAGACACTTACAACCTGAACTGGAAATCCGGCAGTATTTCTACTCCCCTTTAGAAGTAGTCACGTAGTAGTTGTTGTGATACTTGTAATGCCCCGTTGCTATACAGGGCCAAACTGCTTGACTTCTGTTGGCAGAGGTGCTCTTATGCAGCTGCCTCGATCAATATATCCTGAATACCCGGTAGTATCGAGGCCTCCACCTAAGAGCCCATATGTTAACAGCGGTCGAGCAATTTGACCCTGTATAGCAACGGGACATTACCATTATCATAACAACAACGAATAGCCGTCGCACAAGAGATGGCTACTGTAGCTAAGTGGATAACGCTTTGACGATTGAATCGATGGGTACTGGATTCCAGTCTCAGTGGGAACAGCATCACTCACTCGGGTGTAAATATATGCAGCTGACGAGTCCCGTTTAGGGACGAAACGCGCGTCCTGAATTCCCCAACTAGTCACCAAGATCAATATAGTCGTGTAGTATATTACCACCTTTACTCCGCAGCAAGTCTTTTCACAAACTCATCTTGTAGGATATATGTAAGGAAATCTACACTTTGTGAATAATGAAGCTCTTGTAAAAACTGAAAATTTTGTGTTCTATGGTTATTGTTAGTGAACTTGAAAGTAATATGGGTAAATGTAATGTACGCAGTGACAGTTCCAAGCAGTGAGAACTATTGATCTCAAGATGAAGATTCATTAGAATAAAACGGTAAAGTACCAATGGAAAATTTCTATTTTCTCTATCCTGTCGACATTTTGGCTTGCAGCATAGTTTCTGTTATTCAGTTGCTAAACTTTAGTGATCAACCTCTGCGAACTATCTCAGCTTCTGTAGTGGTTGCTGAATGTTTTCAAGGTTTAATATGATAGATAAACGTCACAGATAAATAATCTCCACTAGCGCATTTTGTTTTCAGTTCGGATTTATATTTTCTAGGTTGATTCTTTACTGATGTCGTTGCTACTCCTTTGGCTTTCTTTGAAAAGTATGTGCTTCACAATTGTACTATGTGAATGAAACAAAGGCAAAAAGCCTAGTATCAAAGTAGTTGTCACGTTTAGAAAAGTTAACAGAAAGCAATACTTGTGAAATATTTCGTCTGTGAAAATGAGACTCATTTACCACATCCTAACAGAAGTTCCTCAAGTTCATTTCTGCTTGAATAATTCTTACACTTATCTTGTACTCAAAGTGCTTTTTGTAATGCTATTTTTGGCTCAAATATGTACGAGTACTAAACATTCATTCATGAATTGTAAATGTTGAATAGTTTTCAGTTTATAACTCAAAATGATTTTCGGGATTTTTTGATCTTCAATTCAAATAATTTCAGACTACGAAACATGCTCACAGTAAACTTCATATGACATTTTACTCAGTGAACTTCCCACAAATCGCTAGGTTAGATATTCTCATAAACTTGGACTTGAATAAAATTAAAATAACCGTTTTCGTATACTTACGTGAACCCCTCATTTTTGGGGGTTCCTTTACGGCTACTTTCAAACTAAAACGATTTCCAGCATCAAAATATACGAAAAATGAACGCCAACTGGTCACTGGGGAGTAACCAGTTTCTTTTTGTTTAGTCGTAAGCGATGACGGAATTCTATCAGTCATTTTGCAATGTGGTCATCATGCTAGGAGACTCAGCATCATAATACACTTTGATTGACATTATATGGTCGCAGTTAGGCTTTGCTGACAAATACAAACATGAGACTTAGGTTCAGAGCTTCACGTCGATAGCTTTTAACTACTTCACACAACTCATACCAAAAAAATCTACATAACTGAATCCATTTCATTGAAAAGTATTTGCTTGAAGAAAAGATCATGGCGGAGTTAAGCAATTAAAAACGAGAGGTATGATTGGTTAAAGTTACTGCATCTAGTGTTAGAGTTTCTAGGTTACATAAATAGCAACGTGCGTGAAATAAAATAATTCTAACGTGTCACACGAAAGTATTTCCTGGATTTCTCTGGGTAAAATAATCAAAACTTAGATGTTGTTGGCGTACAAATGGAGTCAAAAGCGCGTAATTATACTCTTTTTATATTCTTCTCTACACAATCCTTGTTCTTTATATATGATTACTAAGTTTTCAGTTTGAAATCCTTTATGTTTTTCTGAGTCATGTACGGGTTCTTGCTTTTATTCGCCCTCATTACACACACAGAACATAAAGGTCACAGGTTAAACCATATTCATTACGTAATCTTATGTGTATGTACAACTAAGTATGTGAGATGGATAAGCATATCATTTCTGTAGGTGTGCATAAACGAAATAATATGGACAGATTTTTATTTGATTGACAGTTTCAGCACTAACTTCATAAAGTGAACTGCCAATATCTTTCCGCAAGCGATTTTGTAGCTTGCCTTGAAGAAATGGTCTATGATTGGTTGTTTCCTATGATTGTTATGTCATTGACTGTGTCGAGTTTCCTGTTGGCTATTCTTCTGCCACTGACCTTTCTGTAGTTTATCATGTTTTTTACTGGTTAAAACTAGAAAAAGACGAATTAATGGCATCCTTCGGTGTCACAGCACTGTGCACATCCATCGAACTCCAATTGGCCAAGGAAACTATTTATCTCCTGCTCAATGAAGACTTAAGCCTTTCAGAAAGCATAAAACTTAAATGTTCAAATCCGATAGAACTCATCGACCTTTGTCTGACAACTTACTTCCAATTCAACAGTAGGATATGCAAACAGATGAACTCCAATGGGATCACCAATATCCGGACTAATTGCAGAAGCAGTGATTCACAGACTGGAAACCACTATCCTACCTTTGATCGAACGAAAAATTTGGATTCGCTATGTGGACGACACTTTTGTCATCACCAAAAAAGATGGTATAGAAAACACTCACAGTTTGATCGACGTTTTCAATGACATCAAGTTCACAATGGAGAAGGAGTCAAACAACCAACTACCATTCTGGATGTTCTAGTCAGTAGAACAAATGCCGGAAAGCTGGAAACCCAAGTGTACAGGAAGTCAACACATACTGACCAAATCCTCATCTACAGTAGCGACAACCCAACAACGCACAAAATTACTTGCATGCAAACTCAAAAAAGCGAGAACACACTAAAGTGTAACAACGTCACTGAGGAACGAAGAAAATTACTTGATGTCCATCCTAAAGAAGAACTGCTACCCACGAAACTTTATCAGAAGATGCCGATCCCGTACATCATCAACTACAAAGTCATCGACAGAAATCAATAAACGCATCATCCTACCATACATAAAAAGTATATCAGATATCACGACAAGATTACTGAGACCACTTGGATCTGTATGGCTCATAAACTAACAAATTCTCTGCAAAGACTATTATGCAGACCAAAGGATGGAACAACTAAAGAAGATAAATTGAATATCATTTACAAAATCAACTGTAGTCAACACTACTTTGGACAAAGTGGTTACCCTCTTAGTTAGGTCGCTTCATACTGAAGTTAGTGCTGATCATATCGTCAAGAAAGACGATGAAGGCTTCACGATTAAACAGTCCAGCTCATATATATATATATATATATATATATATATATATATATCGCAATTTGCAGACTATAGGTATATATAATGGAAATACGAACAAAAGACACTCAATTGACAAAGTATAGACCAATAATTCCATCCTATCTGTTATGGAAAAATGGGTGAAATCAGGTGCTACGATATACAAGCTTGAAACTTGTAAAAAAAACTGTCCGAAATAGGCAACTGTCATGAAGTTATGATTTGCGAAATGTACTCCGCTGATCCGACAGCTTGAATGGTCATAAACTATATTGAAAATATTTGCCGCTGTCTGAGAAAGTCTTTAAGATCACGAAGGGATATTATATGGTCTCAAAATTGGTGGTGACAATACAGGCAACAATACAGTTTCAAAGACTATAAACCCATTTAAAATATAGGTATTCTTATTTCTGACGTAAAGTAGATTTATAAATTGCCAATAAAATGCCATTTTCTTAGTAGATGCTATGTCCCTGGTATGTTCGATTCTGATTGTTCAGTGTATGCGGGAACTGTTTGAATGTTTAATTGAACTTGTCATATTTCGATAAATTTTCATGTTTACTATGTATCCATCAGCTACAAATCATTTAATTCATGACATATTTCCTCAGATTATTCTTGAAAAATGTCTTCTAAGTGGTCACTAAATTGAGGCAGACAGCTAATAGCCCTAATAATCCAGAAAATCGGTTTATACGGGCCCGGTACTGCCTTTTTTAGCTGCCAAAGTTAGAAATCGAAGGAATCAGGAACGTGGAGAAATATTTCCTGGCAATCTGCAAACCGTGGAGATATAAGGCCCTTGATTTGAAGAAAAATATTTGTAGTTGAGGATCAAGTTAGTGATGAAGATTTCACCAAGTCACGTGACGAAACATCTACGACAAAGCACCAAAGTTCGGGGAATACTGAACCACCATCAGGTCTACTGTACATCTAATTTGGTTAGCAAATGGTTAACTCAGTTACTCGGTACTTTTGTTTATTACAACAGAAATACTTTGCAGATGTAAATGAGATTACGCTCAAGAGAAATAAAAAAGGTTACTAAGACTACCGTGCGTTTCGATAGATTCTTACTAGGTTGTTGAAGTGCATATAATATCACTGATACGACGTCACTGATAGAATTTCTTCAGTTCAGTCAGACTGACTGTATCTATGCATGATTTCAAAACCACTGACTAACAACTTAGACGATATTTTCGTAACTACTGCTGATCGTAATAGTTTGCAGGTAAAAACCCCTAGTGTAAGTTAAAATTTCACCAGTGTCTCTTACATTCATGATCCAAGTCAAAGTTTGGTATTCTGCAGACTATCCTCAGATTAGTATCTGCCTCACATCGCGAAAGTCAACAAAATGCGGCCAAGATGTAAAATGCCATAGGCGTTCAGTGGAAGTAAATCATCACTGCAGAAAAAGCTCTCAAGTAAACAATCATGGTGTTTCAGTCAAAAGTTTCAACCAAAACTCCACGGCCGATGCGGTAGTCAAATTCAGCATAAACTACATAATACTGTCATCAACGGAATGAAATACAAGGTATGCAGAGAACGGTCGTTGAATTTGTACCTAAATGTATTTCAGAGATAACATGCTTTCTGGTAGTCGTCGATGAATTTTGGATCAAAGTGCTACAGTGGTAAATAGCTCCCAAAATTTGGTAGCCTGAAGTCCGATGAGATCCAACAGCGATGCTGACCTTCGTAGATTTGGCAGGCCGGTTGAGCTGAAGGCACACGGCCCAACATCCACGCAGTTTTTACGGTGTCGCGTCTATTTTCGTCCCATCCACTCCATCTCGAGCAAGCTAGTCCAAGCCTTTTGGTATTCTGGCACAATTCATCAAATATACGATTCCTCCCTTGGAACACCACTGTGCTCTTTCTTAGTCTAGGGCACATGGGCATTCGATTTCAAACTGGTACTCATCACGGACTGAGTCTGAGAACCACCGAAAACCCTAGCGGGCTGGACAGCTGTTTCTTCTTAGTGTGACACTTCTCAGCAGTGCACACCCATGACACTTCCAGGGATCGAAGCCACGAACCCTAGGTTTCTCGGCCAGCTACAACTGAAACAGTGGGTCAAAATTTAATGTTTCGTATTTTCCTACTTTTGCCAATCCACGACATACTGTGACCTTAAGTAGTGAATTCCAACTTGGAGTCAACAAATCCACAAAAAACACGAAACTGAATAACTGCCCAGCGCCCGCTGGTGACATGTTTCTATATAAGACTTCTAGAAGTTCCGATGAAAAGTCGTGACCATTGGGGTGAACCTAGTTGAACGTGTGGACAGATGCTCAAAGATGGTATTGGGTGAATGTTATACTATATTCCTTTCACATACTTTTCATACAGTTTTGGTATCTACAGACTGGAAGAGTTGGAGACAGAGAACATGCATTCCATCCATTTATTTACCTACGTTTAAGTTCGGAGTCATCAAAGATATGTGCCGTTGCTCACAAAGGCTGCCAAAATACTCACATGATATGGCATCCAAACTTTTCCTGCTTCAAAATTTCAAAAAAATATTCTTTTCTCGAAGACTGATAGACAACCAGTAGCAGCCCTTGGCATTTTTCTCAAGGTAGTAGCAAGGTCCATTACATTTGTTAAAAAACTACTTGTCATGTGCCATTTCCTGTATTCCACTGAGAGTTGCGGATTCATCACTTTTACAGACCAATAGCTGCGTCTCTTTTTTCCTGGCTCAGCTTTTGATGAGTGCTTTCTCTGCGGGTCGTGACAAATGGACTTCATTTCCCAGTTCATTCCGAATATAGGTTACATGTCTGGAGTATATAATTTTGTAGCTGACATAGTAATCTGAACAGTTTTGATAAACTTCGTCGAACGTATTGATCTTATTCAACTGCCTTGTCGTAAAATGTTAAGTCCTGAGTTGAACCATGAGTTTGTAGTGCACCTTCCTGGCACCAAAATACGACTAGGGCTAAAATAAATAGTTTAAATTAAATTAACTAAATAAATCTCTAGCTTGCCTCCGGATGCTTAGGGCGTTTTAAGTTTTGTTTTAACGAGCATGCATCCGAGCAGGCTTGGACGCCATTTTTGCGCTCCATTGTGCTGGTTATCACGCACGTACTCCGAGTCCCTAGTTCAGCCTTACAAGCCAGATAAGTTGATTAAACTTTTCCCTCATTCATTATTATTACATTTACCTTAAATACATAGCTCCTTTAAATACATTGCGTATCAGTTCTTTTGATTTGTGTTTTGTTACCAGTACTTACACGTTAGGTAAAGTACTGGTTAAGCAGGTACTAGAGCACATCAAATTAAGTAGGGTTGATCAAACGTTACGGAATTGTAACACGCATCCCTACAAAAATTGGTGAGCCCGAGTATCACTTCTTACTTTGTCTAGTACCTTTGTTCTCTTGCGTTGATTTGTCTGGCCTAATTTTTTGGCACGTCTAGCGTTTTTTTTTATATTATTGCACTCCTCATTGGTTATTTTTGCATTGTAATTTTTTTATTATCACTATCGTGCCTCGTTAATTCCCTGATCAATGGCGGATAACGACTCGACTGCGCAGATGGCCGTAACCCTCCAGCTTCCCACCTTCTGGGCCCACAGACCATCTGCATGGTTCTCCCATGTGGAAGCTCAGTTTGCCTTGAGACACATTCAATCACAAGAAACTAAGTCCAACTTAGTCATCGTCAGCTTACCGGAAAATGTGATTGAAGACGTCTCAGATGTGCTAGATGACCCAGCACCGAATCTTTACGATCGCCTCAAAACCGCCCTCATCAAACGTGTTGCACTTACTGACCAGCAGAAAGTGCAAGAACTTTTCAGGGATGTGCATCTGGGTGATCGCAAGCCGACGCAACTGCTTCGTCAGATGAAGCAGCTGATTGCTGACTTCAACATTGATGAAGCATTTCTCAAGCAACTGTGGTTACAGAGGTTACCACAGTCGGTTCAAGGGATCCTCGCACCCTTCCATAAGTGTCCCTTAATAGAGTTGGCGGAAGCGGCTGACAGAGCTGTGGATGCTACGAAACCCAACACTAGTATCTCAGCTGCACTGTCTACTGCCACGGATTCGTTCAAAAACCCTCCCTCGGCTGTTGAGCCAACAAGTTTCGATGTTATAACTCACATCTCAAAATTGTATGAAGAGTTGTGCAGCATCAGGAACGAAATGCGGTCTGGTAGTTCTTACAAAGGTCGCACGTCTCGCTCGCGCAACAGGTCTGCCTCCCGTACCGATAGCAGACGTTCCAAATCGCGACAATCACAACCCAGGTTGTGCTGGTACCATAAACGTTATGGTGCCAATGCCAAAAAGTGCACTCGACCTTGCACCTTCGAGGCTAACCAGGCGGGAAACGTGTGAGCCAGCACGTGACGGCGACTAACGTCGCTGGCGAGCCACTTCCATGTCGCCTCTTCTTCGTCACTGATCGACATTCTGGGATACGCTTCCTAGTTGACACTGGGGCAGAAGCTAGCGTCATCCCACCTACGAAGGAAGAGCGTCTGCGGCCAATGTCTCTGCAACTTCGTGCCGCCAACGGTTCGCCCATCACAACCTATGGTCGGAGATTCCTCGATCTCAACCTTGGATTGCGTCGTCCCTTTCGTTGGGTTTTCATAGTGGCAGATGTGACCACCGGCATTATTGGTATGGATCTCTTGCAGCACTATCAGCTGCTGGTAGATGCTGGCAAGCATAAGTTGATAGATTCTACCACAACACTCTCTGTTTCCGGTATAGTCACAAAGACGCCGCCCCTCAGTCCCGTGTACTGCACGACGGACGCTTCTAGTCCCTATGCGTCTATCATTCAGTCCTTTCCGGATGTCTTTAAGCCAAGTCGTTGTGTCCCTTGTGTGACTTCGAACGTTTCTCATCACATAACGACGACTGGCCCCCCAGTATTTGCGAAACCACGGCGATTATCCCCGGAGAAACTGCGTGCTGTAAAAGCCGAGTTCGAACACATGCTTGAAATGGGAATAATCAGACCATCCAACAGTCCATGGTCTTCACCCTTGCATGTGGTACCCAAGAACAATGGCATGGACTGGAGGCCTTGTGGTGACTACCGAAGGCTCAACGCTAAAACGATTCCAGATCGTTACCCAGTCCCTCACATTCACGACTTGACTGCATCTTTAAAAGGCTCGGTTATCTTCAGTAAGCTTGACTTGACGCGTGCATATCATCAGATCCCGGTTCATCCTGATGATGTTCCCAAGACAGCCGTCATTACACCGTTTGGTCTTTTTGAGTTCCTCCGTATGCCTTTTGGTCTTCGCAATGCAGCACAAACCTTCCAACGTTTTATTCACGATGTTTTACGTGGACTCGATTTCGCCTATGCCTACCTAGACGATATACTAATCGCTAGTCCAGACGAAGACACCATTTAACCACTTGAAACAGGTTTTCGCCAGACTGTCAGAGCATTCGATGACAGTCAACCTGGCCAAATGCCAATTGGCGTTCGTTCACTAAAATTTTTGGGACACGTTATCGACGAGCAAGGCATTCGCCCACTACCTGAAAAGGTACAGGCGATCCAAGACTTCCCAGTCCCAGCGTCACTTAAAGCTCTGCGTGTGTTTCTGGGTATGGTGAGCTATTATCGTCGCTTCATTCCCCAATGTGCACACATTTTGACTGCACTGACCGACCTGCTGAAAAGTAAATGTAAAACTTTCAGCTTGACTCCTGAGGCACTAGAAGCATTTCGCAAGATCAAAACCGCAATAGCAGACGCCACGATGCTGGTGCATCAAGACGTAAACCTACCTCTTAGCATTGCGGTTGACGCCTCTAACACGGCCATTGGAGCTGTGTTGCAACAACTTTCGGATCACACTTGGATCCCAGTTGCATTCTTCTCCGGAAGTTATCCACCTGCGAAATGCGGTACAGCACTTTCGGCAGGGAACTGCTCGCCATATATGCCTCAGTGAAACATTTTCGTCATTTTGTGGAAGGTCGTGACTTCATCATCTTTACCGACCATAAACCTCTGACGTATGCCTTACACACCACTACTGACAGATATTCACCGCGTGAATTACGTCACCTAGATTATATTTCGCAATTCACGTCGGACATCCGTCATATTTCTGGTGTGAATAACCCTGTCGCGGACGCACTGTCTCGCGTTTGCACCACTACTTTGCCTCGAGCAGTCGACTTACGGAAGATTGCCGAACTTCAGGATTCAGACGAGGAGATTGAAAAACTTCAACACTCATCCTCTCTGAAGATACAGCGTTACCGCTCCTGAACAGTGAAGTGTCAATATTGTGCGACACCTCCACAGGCACACCCAGACCCTTGCCGCCGGACTCCCAAACAGACTCGTTTAGTCGCGCGTATCCTGAACCTTCTAAAAGAGCCACGTCTAGTAACACTGATCCAGTAACCTCTACACGTGCTGGGAGGCGTGTACATTGGCCCAAGCGATACGCCGAGTTCGTTAATTAGCCCCAGAGCAACTTCACACTTGGTGAATTCGGAGTTTCAACTACTTTGTCGTGGCATACACTTTCAATGCGTTTTCATACCTAAAGTTTTCAAAAGTCATGTTTACTACTTTGCAAACAGTTTTTTTTTCAAAAAAAAAAAGAAAAATCAAAAATACAATTTAAATTCCGAAAACTTTTTTTGGTTGGTTATTATTTTTTTTCTGTACTACTCCCACTTCGAATTGTTTGGTTTTCCTTTTCTTAGCACTCTAATGTCCCATTTCTTTCTTCTTGCAGAACCTAGAAAATGCGTTGAAAATTGGATACAATTGGCCGCTGACGATGCTACTTGGATCGTTCTTCGGTTCTCTTTGTACCAATTTCCCCCTGTACACTCCCCGGTAGATTAAGAAGCAATAGGGAAAAGTAGACGGAGGCTTTGGGTCACCTTCCACCACTGCGAGAAGGGTTGCGTCTAGACGCAAAGTTATCTTACCTCGTAGGTGTGCATAGTTGCACTAGCTTCGGAGACCCACACGTCACCTACTCCATCACCAATATGGAAAGGTGTTGCGTGTCCGCCTCGCAGTCGCCTCCTAGGATCGAAGGTTGCCGGTATCCCAACAACCTTCTAGGAGGGGGATAACCTGTAGTGCACCTTCCTGGCACCAAAATATAACTAGGGCTAAAATAAATAGTTTAAATTAAATTAACTAAATAAATCTCTAGCTTGCCTCCGGATGCTTAGGGTGTTTTAAGTTTTGTTTTAACGAGCATGCATCCGAGCAGGCTTGGACGCCATTTTTGCGCTCCATTGTGCTGATCACCACGCACGTACTCCGAGTCCCTAGTTCAGCCTTACAAGCCAGATAAGTTGATTAAACTTTTCCCTCATTCATTATTATTACATTTACCTTAAATACATAGCTCCTTTAAATACATTGCGTATCAGTTCTTTTGATTTGTGTTTTGTTACCAGTACTTACACGTTAGGTAAAGTACTGGTTAAGCAGGTACTAGAGCACATCAAATTAAGTAGGGTTGATCAAACGTTACGGAATTGTAACACGCATCCCTACAAATCTTGTAGCCAACCACATTTACTAGTGCCAAAAGTCTTAGATGCAATGCAGTATGTTTTCAAACTATTTTTTCTAGGCGTAAAATATACTTCACCTACCTGAGACTGCACTGCATCGTTTAAATCATTATGCAGCTGAGAATGTGGTCACAGGAAATTTACTTAATTCCTACAAAACAAGTGTGAACTTTTTAATGCTTGACCACGACTTAGAACTCTAGTACCAAGACGGAACACCAAGACTATTTTTCAAAGCTAAGAAAACACTGAATGTGGAGTGGGTTTTGATATTGTTATTGTAATGTATTCAAAAACACTAACCACTCATTTTTTGCGACTTCATTCAAATTGCTTGTATAACCGTACTGAGCCTATTGTTTCGATTAGCGTTGCCATTGTACTTCGTTTTGGATGGAAACTGTAGTAGCCGTCAAAACTGAAGGTGTGTAACTAGGATTTTACCTATATTTTGGTGTAAATATTAGTTTTCGTGGGTTCACTCACTGTTTGAATACGCATTCGTCTTTTGGCAACCAATTGTTTTGAATTTGATCGGTTCCGCATCGGGTTTTGGGAACTCTGGATATCCGTATGTTCGTTACGTGCTACTCAGTGGATTTGACGCAACACAAGTTCTTCGATTAAACCCTACTTCTTTGACTGACGATTTGGTTCACTACTGTGGCGTCACACATAACTCTTTGAAAACAAGTTTCAATGTTTTGGGATATTCTACCCCTTCCAATATGTCTTTGGATCGCGGAAGCCGAGCTACTAAACGAGTTCATAATGCTGGATCTAGACATATGAGGAAAACCTCACCTGTGGATAATAATTTGGAATTTCCAATTAGGTTGTGTGATAAGGGAGAGATCAAGTGAGCGTTGATGGCGTTAGCATGCATGGTTCATGTAGTTTGCCTAATTATATTAGCTACCAAGCACGTAAACCTTTGTCGAATGAGAAAAGGCTGGGAAGGGAATCAGGATCAAGCGTTGCATCTTCTTATGATGCATTGGGAGTTGAAGATGAGACAGGTAGTTATTCTAGACCTAAGAATGCTATTGGTTTACCTGAAGCCAGTAATATGCAATATAACTTTTTATCAGTTTTGAGAAGTTGTTTGGTTTCGATGGTGAATAACATCTCTTTACCAAGGATACAGCCGACGTACTTTGATGGACAGCCCAGTCAATACCAGTTGTTCATCAGCCAGTCTAGAAACACGATAGAGACTAAACTTGCTGACAAAAACCAGACATTGCCCCATCTCTAACACTTTCGCAAAGCGGAGGCAAGGAGAGCGATAGGAACATGTATTTCGCTGCCTGCTGGCATCGGATATGATAGAACTAGAGAAATTCTTTGTGATTTGTTTGGACAAGAGCGTATGATTGCTCGATCACTTATTTATGACTTGGTTGGAAATAGACAGTCGGTGGAAAAATCTATTGAGGCTATAAGTGAGTTCTGTGTGAAGCTTAGGAACACACAAATAACATTATCCCAGACCGGCTATGTTGCGGACTTGAATTCGCCGGTCAACTTGGAGGCTATTGTCAGTCGCTTACTTATGGGTGTACAAGGTAGGTGGGCTGACGTAATAGACAGAACTTTAGTCACTGGAGGGGGCAGCTCGAATTTGAGGACTTGGTTTGCTTCGTTGAGGAGGGAGCTAGAGCAGCTCGGTTGAAGTATGACTCGTTGATGAGACGCAACCTGGAAAGCGATCGGGTGAAGAGTTCTGGCTCACATTTCAGCGGTAGGTCGCTCTGCAGTCTGTTATTCTTCCGACAGGTGATAGAGTCACACATACCACGAGTTGTATCCTGTGTCATGAGCCCTATAGTCTACTTGGATGCCCAAAACTGTTGAGAATGCCGACTGACGAAAGATCAGTAGTCAAACAACCTATTTGCTTAAAGAGGGGTTACACAGCTAAGTGTTTGCGATTCTGGAAAAAAATGCCAGTTTAAGGACTGCAAAGTGAACCATAACTCTTTGTTGCACGTGATGGACAATGAAAACAAGGTAACCGGATAGGTAACCCACTTGAAAAATGAAATGATATCTCCTAAAGTGAACTTGGGAACCGTTCTAGTGAGTCTGATGGGTCAAGAGCGGACCTGGAAACTTATGCGTTACTGGATAACGGACCAGGCGCATCATTAATATTGAAAAACATTGTGAAGGATCCCAGCCCTGTTGGTAGAAGGTCCTCCCTGAGCGTGGCCGCCGTGACTAGGACCTCCCAACGCAAGTGCTTGAAAGCGAGTGTGGAACCCTACGGGGTTTAGTGGAGCTGCAAAGGGATCATACCGTTGGTCACTTCCCAATACCAGGTGCGTACACTGCCTGATCGACAGATTAAGGTCTGGAGCCATTTGAGATACATCAAATTACCTCGATTACATAGCGATACTGTCGGAATCCTAATCGTATGTGATGTTCCGGATGCACATTGGCCCCTCGAACAGCGTTTTCGAGGTAGAAAACAGTCATTTGAAGTAAAAATTCATTTGGGCTATATTTGGCCTGAAGCAAGATAAGTCCCCACAAAGAGTTGTCCTTTGCCAGTGTTAGAATAGCTGTAATTCATTGGATAGCCCAGAGTGTATGTGTGACTATGAGTTCAAGGATATTAGTAGTTCTAGTGCCACAATTCCTGTGAAGGATAAAAGGGAAATTAAAATTGTGGATCGTTCTTCTAGGTTAGTTGATGGACATTTTGAGGGTGGGCTGCCCAGGCAATGAGACAAACTCGGTCTACCAGATAATCACAAAGTGGCCAGCTGTAGACTTTAGTACCTAAGAAAACGATTGGCAAGGAACAGATATCTACTCGAGAAATATAAAGAAGTCAGCAGTCTTTCTGGTGGTACGTTTGGGATCTGGAGCTAGGGTCGTTCCAGCTGCAAGTTACGCTACAGAAATGTCCCTGCAAGTTAGAATTCTGGAACATGAAGGACCAGCATTTCATCTCTTGCCGGAGAAGCGCGGTAACATGAACCCGGGGGCTCGGATGAAAGGTAGTCGGTAGGGGAACCCCAGGAGTACTGCTGTAGTTCCGGGGGTCGTCACGAAGGTTAGTATAGGGGGTTCTCAAGTGTACTGGTGTAAGCCCTAGGGACCACGAGGATACATGTATGCTTGTCTGTCTGTCTGATAAGTGTTATTGGGTGCTAACGGTTGTGAAAGGAACCTGAAGCTCTTTGGTGGAGGAGAGTTGAGTGTTTTGATACTGTTCTTGCAGCGTTTTCAAAAACACTGACCACACATTTTATGTGACTTCATTCAAAATGCTTGTACAACCATACTGAGCCTCTTGTTTCCATTAGCGTTAGCATTGTATTTCGTTTCGAATACATATTTGTCTTCTGGCAACCAATTGTTTTGGATTTGTTTGGTTTCGCATTGGGTTTTGAGAACCCTGGATATACGTTTCTTCGTTACGTGCTACTCAGTGGATTTAACGTAACATTAGGACTTTTATGCCGCTCGCTGAAGAAGGCAAGCTAACGGATTTGTGAACTGTAATGTAGAAGCAGTGTGTCTTTTCTTGATAGGGAGCTGACTGACGTAGATTTCCAGCCTGGTAACTCTGACTTCACATATCTTTTAAAACTTTTTAAACAAGCATGTAACGTTCAATGTCACTGAACTGTGGGATGTTAGTGTAAAGTAGCCGCATAATGCCTATACATTTTCCCTGGTAGATTCCCCTAGAAGACCTGAGGACACTGCTTGCTAGAAGTGAAGACTATGTTGTATTACCACATGTGAAACCCCTTCAGTAGTAGTATTTTTTTCGATTCCCGCCATAACTACCGTCGTTCTACTGGCTAAATTGAACATGCGCCATACTACTTGGAAACCGGTCGGAATGCTGTCTTGTGACTATTGTGAGGCCACTTCCTGCCGTCTTTGCAGGCCGTACTGTTCAACCGGTTTCATGCTAACGAGTTTTTTGCTGATTTATGAGCGTTGCGGACGTACTTGATGTTCATATTCCGTGAATTTTCTCCAGCTATGCTCCGTTCATGATACCATCCTCGCTGGTTGCCCGTTGCCTTTCTATCTCTATGGTAAGCAATGTTTGGGAGGCAGGCCAGTTACAAAAAGCATACTTTTGCATGCTTGTTTGCTGAAATGTATTTTTTCATGTTACGCCAATGGGTTAGTGAAAATTTACTCGTGCTATGTTGTTCTTGTTGTGCTACAAGTTGGTTAACTGTTAAAAAAGCCCTGATGGTCTCATGGGGTTAATTTGGAGGATAATGTAGTGCAATGTGCCATACAAAAAAGGGTGACACTGTCTAAGTCACGGAATAATAAAAAGGTAAAACAACTGAAAAGAAACTGATTGCAATAACCGGATCGTTTGCCTAAAGCCTTCACTCGAAGATAGACAAGTAAGTCGAAAGCGAAATGAGTGGATCTTGTGGTTGAAGCTCAATCTTTTCATAAGTTCTGTAGATGTGCACCAAGAGTCAGCACCTTTAACCGCCGGATGCCAGATAGAACTGGAAGCAGCATACACTTATGGTGTCAACTGTCAATATCCATATAATCCTAACCACAGACTGCTGCTGACGACGAATAGCCAGAATCTAGTATCCATTTTTTGGAACAAACGCCGTGAGTGACCTCAAAAATAATTTCATAAGGGGTAGTGTCTCTCAAATGACTTCTTGCTCTTTATCTTTGTCTTCCATCCAGCTTCAAAGTGACATCGTAGAAACTCACAATCCTATCACAACCAACTGATTTACTTGGTCCTGGCATCCCTCCTCATCATAGCGACCTCACATTTATAGTTCACACCCACAGCTAAAGCAACTTTCGATTAGTACTCAAAACGCGTTCTACCTGAGACGTGCTCCACTGGAAGAAATGCTTTGCCAACCCGTATGATGCTCTTTTTGCGTTCTGATGCTTCTCAGGTTCTGGAAATGATGTGGCTGACAATATTTTCTACCAGAATCACCTTTGAGTTTATCTTAGAAGATGAAGCAGCACCATGTGTACTTAACTATCTTCCTTCCACTTCAACAAGCATGACCTTTGCTAACAACTCAGTGACTATGATTGTAGGAGCAATGCTGTGATAGTTCCATACAGGATGCCATGTGTAGTTTCCCCGGCCTCAATAGTCAACGAGCAGTGGTCAGTATCCTTTCCGACTACCATTCACGATTATTTACCAGTTACTTTCAGCCTCGCAGTGCGGATTAATTCTACCGAATACGCAATCCTGACTTCCGTATTTTAGTGCTCAAGTTCAGTTTTCGGGAACCCCGTAACTGTTATTTGCGATGCACATAAGTAGCATATTTTGGTGATGAGGTAAAGGAATTCGGTAATCAGCTACCTAAAAGCCTAGATGCACAGTGTCCGTTAAGGAAATTGAAAGATGATAAAACACGAGTGTTTTACTACTGCATTCGCAACAGAAGTGAAGTTTGTTGAAGAGTCCTAACTTATTACAGAAACCTATTCGTCTGCCGTTTGACAAACTTATAGGGCTACTTACGAATCCTTTTCGCATGGCTTGTTCTGTGGCATCTTGGTGTATCAAAAATCCCCAGGTTTCTTCCACCAACTCAGAACACAAAGTCTGAAATCTGGTCAGATGCACACTCAGGTGTGTGATGGAGTAATTTCTGGTATAAATATTCCTAAGCTGGATGAAAAGGTGGTTCTAAGGTCATAAAGAACTTTCAGTGCATCTTTCTGATATCAGCATGAAACTAAGGCCAAAATAACTGAATTCACTAGAAATCAACTAAATTAAAGTCCACCTCGCCTCTAGATGCTTTAGGTTTTTCCCCAACTAGTATGCATCCGGGTGGGCTTCAGTGCCATTTCGCGCTCCTCTTTTACCAGTTAACAGGCACGTTCCTACCTCAGCCAGAACAGCTAGATAAGTCAGATAAACTAATTCTCTAAGAGTCACGCAATTATTCTGTTTGGCTGTATTGCTCCTCAGAATATATTTCTGAATATTGGTTTTTTTGACCTGTGTTTCGTCACCAGTAATAACACGTAATGTAAAGTCCCAATTAAAGAGGTTCAAGAATTTGGAGCTGGTAGGGCTGGTCAAGCACTATGCAATAACGACACATCCAGCCCCCTACAATCTCCTCAGACAACTCAAGAATCCTATATCACACACAAAGAAACAAACCGTCAATATCGTAGTCAGCAAAAGGTACCCGTAGTCTATGTACAAATATTACCGTTTGGACTATCGATCATTTCAACGTTTAAATCAATCCAATACAACAAATATTCTCGATAGCATTGACTTCTATTACCTTCGAATGTAACATGGTGACCTGGAAATGCACTGATACAGACGCGCACATTGGTTACATAACTGTGGATACTTTATTGATGCCCCAAATTGTATAAATGGGTCCTTTGTGGTTAACAAAGCTAAAAACTGAAGATCATTCCAAGGAATAGACCGTCGTGTTACTAATTAGCAAACTGTGCAGATGAACTAACAACGTTGGTTGGTTATAATGCAAACTTTGAACACTGCGTGCTTTTGATAATGATGGCAGAACCTACCCGTGTGGTGAGAGATGAAAATCCACATCCGTTTCATGCAGTTCAGCAAATTTTAATGAGATTATGCACACCAATGACTTGGTGCGTGAATTACTTGATGCTAAATACCGGTTGGTAAACTTTCAAAAATTATGAATCTGATGGTGCTTGTAAACTGGTATCCTTCAAGTTAAGCTCATTATATTAGGATAGTATTTATTATTATCTGAACTCTACCACTCCGTATGCTCTGAAAAGTAATATTCCCTTGTTCGTTTCATAGCTGGCAGGACATTCAGCTGTAGGCATCATCGCATTGGTATATATCGAAAACTCTACATGATTTCACTAGTCCTGAATGGTACGGACGGTGTCATTTAACTTCATTAGAAACATCAGAAGACCCTGCTAGGTATGAATTAAACGAGAAGATACAATTTTTCAGAGCCGATGGAGTGCTAATGTTTAGATAATAATAATTCTCATCGTCATGTAATGGAGTTGGCGTGAGAGATACCAGTTTACAAGCATCGTCAAACTGATAACTCATAAAAGTTTACAAAATAGTATATAATGATAATTAGTTCACATACCAAGTCATTGATTCAGATAGTTTTATTAAACTTGTTGTCACCGGCATGGATTTTCATCCCCCATAGCACAGATAGGTTCCATTATTAAGAACAAAAGCGCACAATATTCGAATTTTGCGTTATAGCCAGCCAACTTTGTTAGTCCATCTACATAGTTTGTTATTAACAGCATAACCGTCTATTCGTCAGAAAGTTCCTCAGTTTTTAGCTTTGTAAACCACAAAGGACCGATCTGTACTATCTGAAGTATCGGCAAATTATCCACAGTTTTACAAACAAGGTGGGTGTCTAAATCAATGGATTTCCGGGTAACCACATTACTTTCAGAGGTAGTATGGATTAATTCCAATGGGAACACTTGTGGTGGTGGATGGAAATAGACGTTGAAATGGCTAAAGGTCCAAATGATAACGTGCACACAAAGACTTCGGGTATCTTCCGTATTAGCTCAGGCATGATTCCTCAAAATCGATACCCCAGGGTTCGACGAAATTCAGCATTGATTGTGACCTTCATCATTTTAACGAGCTGGCCAAGTTGAAGGCAAACGCCCAAGTATTCACTTTATTTGGTACGTTTGCGTGTAACATTGTACTGCTCGAATGAGATCCTCTAACCAGTTGGTGTGAACGCATCGGTGGTTTAGTATTGTGGATCAAATATACCATTCGACTACTCCACTTGTAGGTACGTAGTAAGTACGAATAGGTGATGACTGGCCCTTGCGTCCGTCGACGTCGTTTAGGGCACCTCTTTAAACATTACATTTTCATCTCTGCCATGCGATGACTAGAAAATAAGTTTGGGCTCCTAGTCGCATACGAAGGCGTTTATTGTTTAATATATCAGATATGCAGCTTTTGTTCAACGTCGCCGTCAGCTGGCTTCTTTAATCCGAATGCTCGTTTGCTTCCTTCTTACATATCTTCATGTTGAATGTTTTACTGATCTATCTCCTTTGTCTATAGGTAAGTCAATAACCAGCTTGGTGCTAAGTATCTATTTATATATAAGTCATAGGAGAGAAAATATGTGTTACATTTAGACCAAGTTTGAGGACTTTACTTCACGAAATTTGATGATAGAAATGCTCCCATTAATTGTCAGATCACATTTTCCTATTTTTATAGTTATTTACCTCCTCATTATTAATGAATTACAAGTTGTGTAATGTATATCTAAAATTTTAAAGCGGATTTCACTTAGGCCTCGGGCCAGTTCGGGTGGCTAGTATCATGTTCCTAACGGCTGTACTTTTCTGACGTACATTTTCAATACTTAAATGCCCATAAACTCCTTACTTTGCAGTTAAAAATGATGATGATTTATCTTCACAAATAGGCGTGTGCGCCGTTTCTGGAGCACGATTATACACTTATACTAGTTCAACAAATGGAGCTGGTACAGCCTCGCTGCGTTGAAATAATCAACTGCCTTAAGTAGACGGAGTCAAAGTGCAAAACAGCAATAGGTAAGGATCAACCAAAATTTCTGCACATGGCAATGCAATTACATTCATTTTTCATCTCAAGATTGCAGCATTTCTCTCACAGCTATTTGTTGTCAACATGAGGCGAAAATTATATTGTCAGGTAAACGGGAGTAATACTCCATTTTGGCTGTCGTTTCCGTGGGTTGTGCAAAGCCCCAGCGTACCACCATTAACTTAAGCTAAAGGTGCTCTTGTGAAAGGTTTGATCTCTGCTTTCGAAGTAGCAGGGTGTTCTAACCGGGGGGCTTCAACCTCCGAACAACCGAAGGAGGTTCGCTCATCTTCTAAAAGAACTTCATTTTCAAACCGACAACTCTGTTGAGAATACACACAGTTCAACCCTGCAATTCACAGTGTGCCGACCTACAACCGCGTTGATCACAAGCTTCAATTAGCTGCTGTCTTCTTTTAAGACGACCAGCTAAGTAGTTCCAACGATCACATTATGCATGTCCGTTAAACGTCAAAGGAAAGCATGAAAGGAATCTACGAACTTCCATCAAGCTAACCGACAATATCTGTGAATACTTTACCTTGGCGACATCTGCGGCCCATCATTAGCAGAGTACTGGACCCCTTTTTCAACCATCCATTCACTGTAGGATTTTAAACTGATTTTCTGAGCTAACTGAGATCTTGGCTAAACCATGTGCAGCTGCCATATCCATCACCTGTCCACTTTTGGGCTAAAAAGTATAGTTCACTGACTGCAGAAGTCCTGATATTCGTCTTGTCGCTGAACAACTTTTTTCTTAATAGCAAACTAAGTGTCATAAAACCTGGAGAAGGGTAAGCTAATATTTTTCCTTCCTTCTAAGGATTTGAAGTCGTTGCCTGTGGTGTCATCCAACTCAACTGTGGTGCACGTATGTAAGGGTACGCAAATTGGAGAAAAAAAGACTTCCACCTTCGATTATACTGTTTTCAATCATTTATCGGTACAAACACCAAATGTGTTGACCATCGTACCAAAGCCTCACACATGAAAAATGAATAAACGAGATGAAAGGATATGCTACCGCTAATTTTTCGAAGATTTGTCTATGCTTTCCTCTTCAACACCATCAAAACTTTAGTTAGGTGCGATTACTATTCACTTAGTCTTGTTTATTTCCAAATCAATGCATCCTATTGGAGTCACATTGCAAAGTTACTAAAACCCTACACGTACGCGTACCCCTCGTTGAGTCAATTTTTGAATGGGACAAAATTTGCTCAGTTGCTGCTCAACAGTTAGTGATGACAGTTTCTAAGTGGGGCCATAATGAAAAGTTCGTCCGCGGCAGCATAAATATTGCGGAACCAGAGATACGAGAAAAGATGAAATAAATTGGTCTCGTGCCACCTTATGATGGGATTATTCCAACGCTAGTTTCGCGATTACAGGGAGCTCTCTCAAACCAGTCTCAATTTGCCTAGTTTCCAAACTTGTCTTGCAGCCTTGTCCGCACGTTTCCTGGCCTGAAAAACCTAGTGTTTCTAAGATAGACAAGGCAACTGTGCTATCTTTACCTAATTAATTACAGATCTGAGCATTAGTATGAGTGGTTTGACAACTTACTGGTTCAGGTGCCTGGGTTCAAACATGAAAGCCTCGTGAATATTCATCAGATAATGACTTTTATCACGAAGATTAACCCAGCTGGGCGTAAAGTCTCCCCCTGCTACTGCAAGTTCTAACCAGAGATTGAAATGTGCGCTTTCGCGTAGGGTTTTAAGAGCCAGTAAAAGTAGTGACACATCCCATTCAGTTTTTCCAGAAAATTTAAGCTTCGAACACCTACACCAGTCAATTCGTACTCATAACCGGCAATTTTCAGTAGGATGAGAGCTTTTTATAGCACGTTTAGTAATCTCAGCGCGTATTGTGAACCAGCAGTTGACCCATATCTCCTCTGCGGCATAAAAGCAAGGCTTGGCCCATGTAGTACGACGTTATCCCGTTTTCATTAGCTCGTTAGATGTACCCCAGTATAACAGCGTTACCTACTGATTGCTTTTCAGACACAGCTTATTGTCAGTAGTCATTACACGCAATCTCCCCCGATGGTATATGAACCTCTTCAACTAACTGCAACACAAAACGGTTTGCTTTCAACAGGTAGAATAAGATCCTACTCGACTATGCTGAAAAATGCAGAAAGAAGCATACTTTAAATGTCACGACACACTCCACAGGCTACTGCCCACATTAATTTTATACTGTCTCTACCCATCCTAACACTCTTCTTCGGTACAAAGTCTCCCACAGTTAATGCTTCCCAAACCAAATGACCCGGGGGTCAAAATTCGTGTCCACTTACCCTGTCGTGCAGGCCCTAAAAATAGTGTGTGTGAATGTTACGAACAAACGAATGGGCCTCTGGCTCAAAGCTATTCAGTAAACGAACAGCCGCTCATACTCATAACTACGACCCCTTGATTCCAGCGAAATTACCGCTTATTCAAGTTCACAGCACCGCTTCTCAAATACCGCAGTTGCTTGTCATCCTATACACTTAGTGAACCTCATGATGATACATAGACTAATCACAGGGAGGCTTTTTAAAGGCCACCCTAACAACTGCCAGAATAACCAACCAATTTGAGATATTTTGGCCGGGGAGACAACTTCTCGTATAACCAAGAGACGTGATTGGCCGCTTCAGCAGTCGCAGGGATGACCCTTAAGGTAGCTTCTAGTAATGACGAACGCAACATCTAAAATTCTGCATTGGTTTGTGTTCGTGAATTAACCGCGTCCTCAGATGACTCGTCTCAGCGCTTTGCCTCTATTCCTTGCACTGCGGAAGCAGTCAGTCGCCTTCATTTATCTGTCTCTTAAATCGTTTTTGAATTCGATTCAGTCAGGCTTGGGCGAAAAAATATCGCTGGTCGGTACCATCGTCTCATCCTCATTTTATTTTGCCGTCTATGGGCGCCAACCTGAAAGCCGTTAGAAATTAACTTTGTAATGATCCTGACCCCACCAAAACAATCAGGGTATTGACTGAACACATTTTGCCAGGGATTCGGCTATACCTTACTCCCGCAGTTTAATACGCAAGGAAAAAATGTAAGAAGTAGAATCGAAAAAGTCCGCAGATGTAGCAGATATCTTTATGAACAGTTCCTGTCGTTTGATCTCTGGAACATTCAATCCCACTGTGGAAGTGTGGTGGGAATATGTGGGTGACACATTTACTGTGTTGAAATCCAAACATACCATGGCTCCTTCACACCAGCTGGTGGTTGACCGGAGAAATTTGCCGTCAAACTGGGAGACGGACTGAGGGAATCGACCATATCAGGTTTTAAAATGAAGATAAAACAGGACGTTGGTTTAGACGTAAGTGTACACAGACAACCAATATGTTTATGGATTATAAACATCCAGGCCATGGTCGGAGTGTAGATAATCTGGCTGAGTAAAGGCGGGTCTCTGTAGTGGTTGAAGTAATTGAGCTGTGAGTCCATATGTTAGACCTGAAAGGAATTAGAAGTACATAAAACGCGTGCAGAAAACATTACTCCGCATTTATCCCTCTTGATTTATTCATAAAGAGGCACTGAAAGCAAAACTAATGATTTGAGCAACGATTGCAACGTGAGAGGGGGATAAGCCTCCTTTTCGATGACCACAAAGCAATCGGCTTAACCACTATAGTGTCCGGTATCCTCGGGTCCACAGTTATCCGACGTCTAACTGCAGCTTGAGAGAGATAAATTAGAGAAAACCTGGCAGATTCCAGTCGTGGACGAGGCTACATGGATCTCACTTTGCCATCCGATGGGTTCTTGTGGTTGAATGCGCCTACCGGTTGCGCCGACTCGAATGGTGTCGACTGCTGGTGAAATCTCAGCTCCGGTTTGGAAGGCCCTCTTCGGTATTTGACAACCTGCGACATCTGCGCTGCCGACTGGCAAGACGTCCGAATGCCTATCAAAGGACAAGCAGGCAGGGCTGCAGTTTGTTCCGTCCCGTTGCACGCCTGAGACATATGACCCCTAAACGTGGAAGATATGAGGCGCTTAACGGGTTTTGACCACTGATGTGTTGGTACCATTGTTTGCATTTGGCGGAATCGCCGCCCAAACAGTGTCTAGGTCAGACAGTGGCTAATAGGCAAGTTGGACAGGCCAGGCTTTGAGAGCTTGCCAACTTTGTTGTCTTGGACATGGGCTGCGCATGCTAAGCCACTGCCCACCTAGACTTGCGATGTCGAAAGACGCTGGACAAGGATGTAAAAGAGTTCAGGGCAACTAGGCCAAGACATGGCACCAGTTCTTGAAGTCCCGTACTCCCCATCTGAGCCACGTGAGGAGATGTAGCCTACCCGGCTGGGGTCCCTGAGATGACAGGAATCAGCGGTTGAGGTCTGAGTCCCGGCAACATGGTTAAAAATCGGTCACAGTGGCACAGACACACTTGCTGTTTGATATCTTCCGAAGCTTGAATGTTTTGATGGCCATAAGTTTTATATTCTTTCTCTCCTCATTCACCTTTTCCTGCTTTTATATCTATTTTTCTGATCCACTTGTTCCTTTTATGGCAAGCTAAAGCTTGGCAACTTCCCTTTAGTGCACCTATTCGTAGAATTTTAGTTTGGTTTTGTCTGTCTATCATTGCAACGTGACTCCAAAGTGACAGTCGATATATGTGTGAGAACGCAGCATATATTAATCCTACAATTCCGGTTTAACTTAACTTCTACCTACCACCCAAATATGGACGTTAACATGACCGTATGAAAAGAAGCCACTGTCTACCAAGTAATAAGTAAATAATAGATAATAATGAATAAATATTTTATCCTCAGATTAACAGTTTAACATGAGAGAAGCCAGTTTACAGGCATCAGCAAATTGATAACGGCAAAGAAATATCCAGTAGTTGAGCTGTCCTGAATGATGCAGAAGGTACCGCATCAGTGTTTATCATGATAATAAAAGTGACTACAGGTTATGAAAAGAACAAAAAATATCACTTCACAATACATTCAGACTGTTTATGAGGTTCGCTTGTCTCCTCTCAACATTCTTTTTACACAATAAAGTGATACAAAAATCGTTCAATATTTGACTTTGCGTTGCATGTGACCTGGACGGTTAACCCGGCACCATAGTTCGCGTTTCTTCCGATAAACGTTTGTTCTGACATCAGTTAACATGTTTATAGTGTCGTTGGTCAACGAAAACTCACTCCATCGATTTCAGGTAACAGTAAGTGTCAGCATAACCGTATAATCTGCATGAGTATATAAGTCGTCGCGTTTCCCACTCGTAGCGTGACCTTGCTCAGCAATAAAGACGTAATCCATCAGATTTGGTTGTTGCCGTGCAAAGAGATTAACATCTGAAAGACTATTATCCAATGGTGATGGAGTTTTGCACATAGAATTCACATTGAAGCATACAGCATTATCAAGGAGATATGTTGACTGTTAACTATATTCTACAAAACGGAGTCAAATGAGGTGAAGTATTTGAGTCACTAGATGAGTTTATTTCTTAGACTTAGTTGTTTGTCAAGATTTTTGCTGCCATTATGACCGTTCAGAAGCCCTAGATCATTCATTACTGTTGGGCTTTCGTACATGGTTGCATCTAGGCTGTTGTAGAACGTTTCAGAAAGTTGAAAATCAACAGAGGGAGACCAGATGGAGTATTCTTCCAATAATTTCTGGTATCATGAATGAAATAGTGTGTTCAGCAGGTTGACAGTTCTGGCCAAAATTATGCTCAAGGTTTTCGCTTCAAACTCCAGCTGAAGAGAGGGTAAAAGGAGAGCGCCAGCAGAAACCGGAGAATGATTTACCATACAAGACGAAATTGAGAAGAGAGAAGTTCCCATTTTCGAGACACTCGAGCTATATGTGCACTTTAATTTGTGCGCATAAAAATGACTCTTATGATTATCCTGCATAAAATACGTACAAGTTTTTGGACGTAACGTGTTTATTTGCAGATGTACAGGTAAAACTGACTCAACATCAGGGTGATACATACTTTTCCAATGTGTACTTTACTGACTACACAACCTAAGCTAGTGGAATAGCAGTCAAACTCCTCGTGCAATAATGTTAGGGCCCATTAAGAAGTAAATACTTGGGATTGATGATAGCCTTACTTTACATGTTTAGGGGGCCTAGTGTGTTTTCTTTCGCGCAGAACGTATATAAGGTGACCGAACGAGTGATAGACCCATCATCTGTGAGGGGGTTATTAAGTGGGGAACGAAGGACAGATAATAAACCTGCAGTACACACTTCCTCAGGAAGTCTATTCCAGATGTGAGAGAACTTATTGAGGAAGAAATTACCTCGCACGCTGGTCTTGCAACACTCAGTTTTGTCAATTGTTCGTGATTACGTATATTGTAAATATATGATACAACTATCTTGATTCCTTGACCACACGAGTTCATTTGCTTACAAAGTGGTTTGTGATAAAGTACAAGATTCATCCCAAGTCGCCTCCTCCAGAGAGGCTCTAGTCCTAGCATGTTGCATCTGGAGATGTAGTCAAGGCTGCAGTCAGCCCCTAGTATTTTCTGCGGCATCCAAATTGAATATTCTGGTGAATTTGTAGTTTAATTTTGGGCTTCACCTGTATTAGTCTTTATCGTGCAGCAAAAGTACTATCTTGTACTAAATGACTCAACAAAACACAACATTTCAGCATAATTCATGGTACTAAAGTTGATGAAACAAACCGCACTTGGACCAGATACAATTGTCGTGTAGGTTTGCTTTCATTTTCATGGGTGTCCATTGCTCACAGAGGCGGAGACATACTTTCTAGCATTTCACCATGATAACCCTGTGACTAGCAGCAAACCATCTCACAGACGAAGACACAATGGAATGCAAGCCGTATTTATACTAATAAGTTGGGAAACATATATAGTTAATGAAGATTTCAGTAATTTCTCAAAAATGGACTAGGCTCCTTGGGATGTCGGACGCTCCAAAGTCACCGGATTCGTTTCAAATTGTGCGCACTCTTGTGTCGACCAGCCAGCGAATTTCTGTTAATTACATGCACGGTCTCGGTGCGCCCCACTGAGACGTCGCCTTACTTGCGGGCTGCATCATGCCGTGGTACAGCATACTGCAGACAAAAGTATGGGTGTTTATCTTACAGTGCTGATATATCGGTGGACTGGGAGAACTTTCCTAACGACGCAATATCGTACCGATATGAGTCCTCTTCCTATGTGAAGGAAGGCACATGGATGTTCAAGTTACAAATTCATTTCGGTACGCAGTTGCATCATTCATTATGGAAGCTTCCCCATTACCGAGGAAATTTTCAACGTTCTCGGCTGACGGCTAAAAGTCTCTACAACCAGATGAGCTGAGAATGTAGTGATATACCTGGGAAGATGCATCATGTCATTATTGTTGGCTATTAGCGCTTCGAAAGACGCCTTTTGGCTGGCATTATTGAACCATTTAAACTTCTCGTAGGTGCACATGTAAGTAGCCACGTTCTTCAAATACCGTCTCAGATGCCACCGAGAACTTATGTTACTGAATGAAGCCGGCGTCCGTGTATGTACCCTGATGCCTAAATATCCTTCATTTGAATATATCTTCCTAGATGTACACCAATTGTACGGACAAGAGCGCTCGATTGGCGTAAATAGTGCTTAAGTCTGAAGGACTGTCAAGTCGTACTGTGGCTGCGCATACTTCCCCAAAATCAGTGGCCTAGAGTTTGACTGGATCCAGCGTTGATACTGGCCTTCATAGCTTTACAGGAGTCATTAGGTTGGAGGCACGAGGTTAAGCATTCACGTCATCTGTATGTTGTTGTGTTACGTGACGTTGCTCGTACGCGATCCCCTAGCCAGCTAGTCGGAACATATCGGTGCTTTGGAAAGACCTCTCAAATATGCTATTCCATGTGACTAAGCTGTTTTGCTATTTCTTGGTCTGGCATTTATGAGATGCATTACTGGTAACAGTGATTAGTTATTGGCCGCTAGGTTTGTCAAGTCCTCACAGGAACAATCCCTAAAGACCTATACTACCTACTTTTAATTAAATAAATGTTCTTTTCTCACACTGGTGACTTAGCATGACGGAAGCTAGTTTGAAGGCATCATCACACTGATATATATGTTGAAAAATCTGCGAGATTTTACTAGTCCCAAATGGTGCAGAAAATGATTCTCAGGTGCCTTTTCCCACTATCTTGCCATTCCTACTCGAACACCTGTTCAGACAGAAATCGCGGAGGTCCCCTAATCCTCCCAGTAATCCGTAGTTCTTTTATCAACCCTTAAATTACTCCCACCAGGGTAGGTCCTGTGCCTTCAACCTCCCGACGGCCCATGAACACTGAACAGCACGCTAGGACATCAAGGTCTTAATCCACGCAATTTTTCTGGATTTCACCGAACCCTTTGACACAGTCTCGCACACCAACCTAATACACAAAATAGCTGGGTCGGATTCCGTGGCCAGGTACTACCGTGGCTACAGAATTACTTGGACAGTAGAGAGTTCCACAAGAAAGTCCATAGGGTCTACTCATTCGGAGAACATCAATATCTGATGTCTCACAGGTGGTAATCCTGGGTCTGTCGTTGTTCCTACTGTTCGTGGATGATCTTCCGTTTCACATCAGCTCTCCAATTCTCCTCTACGCTGACGATATCAAGCTATGGAGCGCAGCAATATGAGAAACGGAATCGAGTGCACTACAGAACGACCTCAAGACTCTTGAGGAGGAGGCTACAAATGACGAATCAGCATTTAACCTGGATGGATGCTGGTCCTTATTTTTCTGCCCTCCTGCTGCATGGAAAATACCTTTCCCTCTTTAGGGGTTCGCGTCTTTCGCATGCCACAGCAGAAAGTGACCTGGGTTTTTATGGTGATGGAGAAACTCGACACCAGCTCCAATTACCCAGAAGATGCCTCAAGAGCATACGGTGTGCGACACTTTGTGCGCAGACAACTGGGTACCCTCAACCCAGGGCCCTTTTTGAAGCTCCGCGACCTCACTTGGAGTTCCATAATGCCTTTGCTCCACCGCAACCGAAAAGAGGCACGAACCAACGGGAGAAAGTTCGAAGGTGGGCTGGGATTCACTAAAAACCATATGAGGATAGATTGAAAGACCTGAGTCTCTTGGTTGCTGGGGGGTCACAATGTGATTAGATAATGGCTAACAGAATGCTGAATATCCCAACCCACCCGAAGAGAAGAATACCACCAAGGCTAGGTGGTTGCACAGAGACCCACCTTTTACGCACATCTGGTCGGAATACGAACAAGACAGAAGAAATCAACTGCTGTCACACTATTCCAACTATGTTACCCCTACACCAGGTTTCTTCTTACTGCAAGCATCTCAGCCCTTTTTGTCCCTTTCACTTGCTGTGAATTAGCCTCACCTACCTAAGTTCTTCATGTATTTGGACCCCTCTTTTCTTACTCGGGTGTAAGTAGATTACTCCATCCGTTCACCTGTCTCTGTCGTTTGCTCACATAAATTTTCGTCTCCAGGTTTTCCCTTCACTGGCCCTAGCTGCGCTCGACGATCGGTCCGAATAACTCTCTGGCACCCCGACATCTGTAGAACTCAACTGCACCTCGGTCCCAGGTAGACTAACCAACACTCAAACTCCTGTTCTGCATACCAGAGCTATGGCAGATAGGTGGCTGGGTCTACTGCATCGGCATCCACCAGGGACCTGGAACTGTTCCTCAAGACGAAGAAGCGAGCGCAAAGAAACCAACTGGTTCACACAAGCTCGTTCAACAGATATTGAATACTAGCCCATAAAGGCACTCACATCACCGGAGCTACAAGCAGGGTAGCAGAAAAGATTTTCTTGCCCACTTCAGCGCCAAACCAGAGATAACGAACAAAGGCCCAAGAAATAGACACGACAGGTCAAAACTACAGTTTACTACTTGCGAGCCACTGATGCTGGATAAGTGCATTCACCTTGTCAACCGAATGCTGGTGGGATCAAATCAATACGAATTTGTGGTACCATGGTTCTTCCGAAGTGATCGCAGGGAGGAATGCAGGTGTGTCTCCACCACTAACCTCGCGAGCGCTCCAAAAAGGACAGTGGGGTTTGATAAACTTTGATTAGTTTGTTATATTTACTGTGTTGAGGTTCAGAACCCCTTGAACAAACATTTTTCTACCCTTTATTCAGTCTAATGGCAGTTTCAAAGGACGTCTGCGTGGTTTGTCTCAGAAATGTCAGCTTCCTAACTAAGGCGATGGGTTGTGAGGTTCGCTCTCAATGGACTCACTGCTGCTGTGATTCCAGCCAGCCGTCTGGTCATTATGAAGTACTGCTTAGTAGCCCTTTTGATGGAGATTTGTATTTCTGTCCATATTTGAAGTCCAGAAGTGATTGCCAAATAGGCTTACAGCTAGTGAGATAGAACTCCGACCACCTTGCAGTTGAGATCCCCAAATCAACTAGCCTCAATCAAGAGAAGTCTCATGGCCATAAAAAGACCCCTCAAGTTAGCAGTAAGGGAAGTAGCGAATTCATCACTATTACGGGCCATCTCCCCATTAGCATGCATTTGGGGCAGATCCTTTCAGCGACGAACCTGAATCTCACACCCGATAAGCTCCGAAAGAAGGGTCTGAAGGAAAGTAGGCAGGTCCGATCGGTTAAAAATCGAACATTAGGTAACGGTCGTAAGACTGACAAAGTAACGACTACTTAGCCCAATGGGAAGCCGAACCATAAGTTGATCATTGCCCTCCTACTCAGATGAATGAAGTTCTGAAAAAAGGAGGTCCTGGTCCCATCACCTGTAACTCATGGCGGAAGCCACCTGCATTTTACTGCCAACCTCGTTCAATCATCAAGGTAACCCCTGTAGCCGGCAGCTCACGTCTTCGGAGTCACTCCCAAAAGGCTAATCAGAAATCCAAGTCTGCATCCACAGGGAGAATAAGCCCCAAAAGACAGACCTCACCCTTAATCTTAGATGGCTCATTCTCCTCAACGTTCGGGAAAGTGGCTTCTCCTGTTGACTGATCGTGAAGAACGTGATCTTAGCCGATGGAAGAGTGTCTGCAAACCCCTAGAAACCTCTTCCTGCAGTCCATCTGTTCAACGCCCGGTGCTTAGTAAGTTCTGTCCCAAAGGCTCCCCTAGGCCTTTAAGGGTGCCTCCCGATAGTACACGTCATCCCGAACACATCCTCCTGGAAGGTCATCGGTTGGTGAAACGTAAACTGTCTGGCATCAGGGTTAGGCCTGATGGGCCCTGGTCAGTGCGAGGACTTCTTCGCGACAGAAAGAAAATCCACTATCAAGAACTATGCTGCTCAGTAATCATACACGGGATTCCCGAGTGTCCGAGTGCCGATACTGACGAACTTATCCGCGGGATAAGTCAGTAGAGATATATTGTCAGCAAACTCCAAACCGATGTGAGGGCAGAAAGAACGAATCGTCCTCCAAGGCAGGCTCACCTCTCTACTATTCGTAATCCCAGGCTACTTCAAGTAACCCTTGACCCTCCGGACATGGTTAGAACTACCTTGGAGGTACGTGTTCAGTTGGAGTCTTTTGCTGCCTTCCTGCAGCAGATGCCACATTAAGTAAAATGCTAATACAGTCCATTAGAGGTGCCCTGGAACTGAACTTCCCACAGGTCCTCATTGTGGGAGACTTTAACTTTCCTCAACTCTTTACCACAAAAAGTCCATCTGCTGCTCTAGAAGACTTTTGGGAAGTGTTACTGGAAAACTCCTTGACCGAACATGTCTCGCAGTGTACTGGCAGGGAGCTTGGCGGTGGGGCATCCCTACTTGGTCGTATTTTCACGAATCAGTCCATCGGGGTAGCCAACTTGAATGTTTTCAGCCATCATGCAGTTGCCTCCTTCAATATTTCTATATCTGCGCCACCCGTTCCCGACCAACCACTGGTCAGGAATTACAGGAAAACCGATTTTGGGAAGGTCCAGCAAGACCTGGGAGGTTCCGCCTGCCCAAGTAGCAATGACCTACTGGATCTTGATGACAGATGGGCTCCTTTGAAGAGCATAATCTTCCAGAAGATAAAGGACAGCACTCCTCTGATTCCAAGAAGAACCAACAAATTCTACTCCTCCTGGCCTAAGTCAAGCACGCGCAAACTAATACGGCGTAAACAGTCATCCTGGAATCCATAGAGATGCACTAATAGCCCTATTGACCGGCTAAATTATAAAAACATCCGTAACAGATGTACAGTAAGAATCAGAACTAGCTGAATAAACCACCAGACACAACTATGTAGAACCCTGGAGGGGAACCATGGGATGCTGCACTTGCTGATGAAATGGAAGGGTGACGGTTCACTTAGTTTACAGGACCCCATTAGTTTAGAGATCCTCCATCCCAACTGCGAAGTGGCAAACCTACTAGCTCATGAATTCCGGAACAACTTCTGTCTTTTGGGAGGCAAAACCATGCATCTGTCGGACAGCAGTAATACAGAGGGGCCAAACCATGTAGAATTTAAGCCATCTAGAATCATGGAAATGTTGAGGAAACTGAACCCGAATAAGTCTCCAGGAATTGACCGGATTCACTCAAAGTACCCAAAGAGTGTGCTGAAGTTCTGTGCACCCCACTAGTAAACTTCTTCCAATGCTCGTCTCTGAAAGACAGATTACTCTCTGATTAGAAACGGGTGGCTGTGGCCCCAATTCATGAGGGTCGTAGAAAAATACTTGCCAACAACTACAGATAGATCTCCTTGATCTCTTCAGTTGCGAAAATTATGGAGAGAGTCACAAGTGACTCATTTCGTGATCACTTAAGAAATCAAAATTTAGCGACTGTCAGCATGGTTTTTCTTACCTGGAAGGTCATGCAACACCAACTTATTGATAGCTTGGAATACCTGGACACTCTCTATCAAGCAGAAAAAGCCCATTCACATTGGTTTACCTGACTTTCCTAAGGCCTTTGACAGGGTAAATCATGATGTCCTTTGTAAGAAACTTCAGCTCATGGGTGTACACGGAAAATTATTAATTCGGCTTAGAGATTATCTGTATACTAGGGTGCAGTCAGTTAGAGTTGGCTCTTCTTTATCTAACTGGTCCCCGATGCTGAGTGGTGGGCCTCAGGGTTCTATTCTGGGCCTACTACTGTTTCTTGCCTTTATCAATGACCTACCAGGGGCCCTTAATTCACATTCACTATTATATGCCGATGATCTGGAGATTTGGAGGGAAATGCAGGAGCCAACGGACACTTCGGCCCTTCAGGAGGACCTTAGAAAAATCCTAAGTTGGACTACAGAAAACCTGCTTCCTCTCGACTAGAAGAAGTGTCGAATTATGATAGTTGACAAACACAAAGGCAGTCCCAGTTCTTACTCTCTGGGTGAAATAAACACCTGTCACTGTAACACAGAACAAGATCTGGGAGTTACACTTGATGATACACTAGGAGCCTCAGTCCACTGTCGCCTTGCAGGCAATAGGGCTTATGGAATCCTGGGGTTTCTTTTCCGAACTTTAGGGTGTCTATCTCCTTCTCTTTTCACTGCAGTATACGCTCGGTACATTCCCTCTCTTTTCTAGAAAGAAACTCGCTTGCCATGTACTCTTACTTGAAAAAGGACACAGCCATCCTAGAACGGGTACAGAGAAGAACCACAAAGAAAGTGATTGCGTTACGGCACAAACCCTACTCAGACTGCTTAGTTGCTCTTCAGCTGCACCCAATAAAGAACCGGAGGATCTGAGGGGATATGATCATGATGTACCACATCGCTCATAATCCCCTCCATCCTGACAGACCCATTCTAAGCTTTATTTGGAAACGCCAGGGGTCACCCGCTGGGAATAGAGCATGTGAAAGAACGAACAAAGATCAGTGCTAACTCATTTGCAGTTAGATTCTGTAAACTGTGGAACTCCCTCCCCTCAGCAGTTGTCACAGCCCCATACCCTGATACTTTTAAAGGAAGTTAGACGCACATCTTGAGTCCTACGGTATCGATGGCCTGTACTCGAGAAGCTTTCCCCAGATCAGATACAGTACTACTATCTTGAGGCTAGATTAATTAATAATCGTATCTCAATCCTTTCAGGTTTTTCAGAACCGAGAAGATAACTGTGAACATTTCAAACTCATAACGTTTTCCAATAAGACAGACGTAGAACCCAAGGAACCGCCGTTCACTAATTCTACAAGATGAAGTTTGAAGTGACCTACATGTGTGTGAGCGCCACATTCATTGTGCATGCCTTTCAGTGCCAACCAAAGCAGTCGACGTACGAGGCGTCAGACCATGTATGCGTGACAATACGACAACTTATCGTGGTAACTTATGTTATTGTGCTCTTCCAAAAGAGCCGAAATAATACAAGGCGTAAGAAATACCACCCTTTTCGAAGAGCACAATAACATAAGTTACCACTAGTTCTCTTCTCGGGTGAACTGTATTTGTAGCGATGTATGTGTATCTGCCGAAAAATTAGGGAAATACAGAACGGTCTGTAATAAATGTCCGGCATACCTGGGGAACTGTGGGGTTGCCTGAAATTTACTTCGGGCTAACTTAGGTAACTGGATTTTTCTGTCGAAAACTTAGGGGACTGCAGAACGGCCTGTAATAAATTTAGGGCTAACTTAGGGAACTGCAGAAAAAGTGTTGCATCGCCCAGTTTCTCAGCTCCGATTCGTCCTTGAGTTGCCGAAGTTAGCCCTAGGTTTATGCTGGCTGGGCTCCTGATCTATAGATGAAGGAAAGCTTTTCGAGTACATCCTATCAGTACCACAAGACTCTACATGTGCATATAACCTCTTTTTGCGATCCTCGCAATGGGGCTATAACAGCTGTGGGAAAGGAGTTCTACGGTTTACAGACTATAGCTGCAAACGAGTTAGCACGGATCTTTGTACGTGCTCTCATGCTCTATAGTGTAGTGTCTAGTGTAACTCCCAGATCTTGTTCTGTGTTACAGTGACAGGTGTTTATTTCACCCAGAGAGTAAGAACTGGGACTGCCTTTGTGTTTGTCAACTATCATAATTCGACACTTCTTCTAGTCGAGAGGAAGCAGGTTTTCTGTAGTCCAACTTAGGATTTTTCTAAGGTCCTCCTGAAGGGCCGAAGTGTCCGTTGGCTCCTGCATTTCCCTCCAAATCTCCAGATCATCGGCATATAATAGTGAATGTGAATTAAGGGCCCCTGGTAGGTCATTGATAAAGGCAAGAAACAGTAGTAGGCCCAGAATAGAACCCTGAGGCCCACCACTCAGCATCGGGGACCAGTTAGATAAAGAAGAGCCAACTCTAACTGACTGCACCCTAGTATACAGATAATCTCTAAGCCGAATTAATAATTTTCCGTGTACACCCATGAGCTGAAGTTTCTTACAAAGGACATCATGATTTACCCTGTCAAAGGCCTTAGGAAAGTCAGGTAAACCAATGTGAATGGGCTTTTTCTGCTTGATAGAGAGTGTCCAGGTATTCCAAGCTATCAATAAGTTGGTGTTGCATGACCTTCCAGGTAAGAAAAACCATGCTGACAGTTGTTTAAGACTGAATTCTTAAGGAAGTAAGCCCGAAGTAAGTCATTTACTACTCTTTCCACGACCTTCGCAAGTAAAGAGATTGGTGTTTAGTAGTAGTAGTAGTAGTTTGTCTCCACCTCTATACAGCCACCCGCTTCTAATCAGAGGGTAGTCTGTCTTCCAGAAACGAAAATCTGAAAAGGTGCCAGTAGACCACTCAGGACATTGGGTCTTTATGAGTACTCTTGGGTGAATCCCACCAATTCCTGAAGACAATCGGATTTAAGTTCTTTAAGATTCCTTAATTATAGGTTCAAACTCTATCCGACTTAACTCCTAAAATTCACAGTATGATATATACCCGTCATTTGGATGGATATTTACACATCGTTTTTCAGGAGAGAACGGAACACATCTAGGCTTCTTTAAAACCAGGACGGTATAGTCTCATCCTGTGACACAACCACATGAGTGTCTTCACCCCGGTGGACATTCAAGATTATTATAGTTAAGTACAATTGAAAGCATTTAAGTTGAAAGCTTGTTTTATTGACTTTTTTGTCGCGACATAGTGCCAATGTTTTTCTGTTTTCATCTATAGCGTTTCGTGTGTTGTATCAGCTTTTAAGCGTAACAGTTTTGGTTGTTTAACTTCTGAGTGTATCCATTTATGATTGCCTGAAAAACCCCTTGTTGATGACCTAGCTGCTAGTTCTCTGTCATAGAAGATACGCGATGAGATGGCTGTGGTGAATAGTTCTATCGGGCATGTACGAGATTGACACCAATTATAAACGATGCAACAAACATGCCTCCTAACTACCTAGCTCTTGTTGTCATCTGTCGGTGGTATTAATCCGAGAGGCTGTAGATAGAGTAGTGTTCAAAGCTTTCGTAATGTTTCCGATAGCAGTTGTGGTGCGGCCTTAACTATGCTACTCAACATATCCTCATCTTAGGCACACCTCCCTGGGGATTGGAAAATTGCTAGTTATTCTTGTTTTTGGGTCTGGTTATAGACCAAACACCAGCCACCGACCTGTTAGTTTACTTGAATCTTGGTTAGGGTAGTAGAGAAAATACCGCACGATAATATATTAAAGCATTTGGGAACACATGGTGTAACACTGTAGTAACATGACTTACCAGATGATAATGTTTAATTTCTGGATTTACAGGAGCCAACCGTTTTTATAGATATGGTTATTAAGAATTATTTATAAGCCTCTGTAAAAATAACAATGTCATTTTAATTGTTTTCCGGGTAGTAACGATCCCCAGATCATCATCATTATCAACATAGGACCAGGCATTACTGCGTAACGGTCCGAGTTGCCACACCTCATATCAGCACATCAAGTAAAAAGGTAGTGAGGTGAAGGATGAAGATAAGTGAATGCAGTCAAAAGAAATATAAAGTACGAGAAGAAAGGAAAGAGGAGTGACAAAATAGTGAGATTCGGTATAGCGTTGTTAAGATGAGGATAATGTGTGTATACATCTGCGCCACTGACTTCGGTTCTGAGCCATATCACCTAGGGTCTCCAACCACTGGTTCCTCTTGTCCCGTGGACCCCAACCACCTAGTCTGCATCGTCCTACATGGCTTAAACCAACAGTCAGAGACTTCATACATTGGTGCCATGTTTTAGTCTGGCCACCTCGGGCCTTTTTCCAGCCTGAACCCACCTCAGCCAACATTGTGTGACGAGGCAATCGGTGACTAGGCATACGTAGTACGTGTCCCAACCATCTCAGTCGATGAAGGTTCACAACCTCGTCGACTGACTTACCTCTTCTCCCTAAAACTCTACACCTAACTTCTGCATTACTCACATGGTGACACCACGGAATACGTCCTATACTACGAAGGCAACGGTGGTCAAACACCTGAACCCTTTTTGTCTTCCACTTTCAATGGCCATGTTTCACAGCCATACAGTAGAACAGAGCGGACTGCTGTGCAGTACACGCGACCCTTAATAGACAAACGAATATCACGGCGGCGCAAATTGGCAAAAGCCAATCGAGCCTTTTGTATCCGTGCAGAAATCTCATCGGCAACTAACCCACCGGGTTGATCCTACTTCCCAGGTAAGTGAAGTGGTCAACACACTCAACCACTTCACTCTCTATTGTTAACCGCGGTACCGCTGAAGACCAGTCCTGGAGCAAAAATTTGCATTTGGGTGGTGAAAATCGCATCCCAAACATTCTCAAATTCCCACTCAAAGTGTTCAGAAGACTCTGCATCTTGTCAGCGTCTTCACCTAACAGGACTATGTCATCTGCATATTCTAGATCTAAGGAAAATTCACCTGTGATCGGGTCAACGTCTTGTAATTAGGTGACGAGAGGGAAACCTCCATAAGAATATCTATGATAAAATTAAATAAGAATGGGGATAGTGGGCATCCTTGACGGACACCACTTGATGAGTATAGCTCCCTGGACAACTCACCATAGGCTCTAACATGCCCACAAGTGTTCGAGTAGAGAGCTTTCAATAAGGTGATGTACTTACTAGGCACGCCTTTCAGTGACAGACATTGCCATAAGACTTCTCGATCAACGGAGTCAAATGCCGCCTTCAGGTCGAGAAATACAGCTATTGTCGGGCGTCTGTAAGCATGCCTATGTTCCAGGACCTGGCGCAGTGTGAATATTTGGTCGATACATCCACGGCCAGGTCTAAAGCCTGCCTGGTTTTCTCGGGCTTGCTGTTCCCGAGCTCCACTCAGGCGTCGGAGAATTATAGAACTTAGGATCTTAGACACTATGTTTGTCAGGCTGATTCCTCTGTGGTTATCACAAGAGGACTTCTCGCCTTTCTTGAAGACTGGGATGATGAGTGACTTAGACCAGTCGGAGGGGATCGTATTTGATTCCCATATACTGGCTAACACTTCCGTTAGCCTGACTAAGAGAACTCTACCACCATTCTTGTATACCTCAGCAGGTAGTCCGTCTGGTCCTGCTGCCCTTCCCGTTTCAGGCTACCTACCGCTTTCTCAACTTCTTCTAGTGTTGGGGGACCTGTCTCTATGTCCCATTCAGGGTCCGACTGGATAGCGGGCAGCGCAATGGTGGCTGGAGGCCAGTTAAACTGTTCCTCAAAGTGTTCTGCCCATCGTCCCAGTCGCCTTCCCTGCGAGTGAATCGCAGATCCGTCCTTCTCCGCTATAACCTCACTAACTGTTGTTGACCATTTCCCCCCAGTCTCCTTAATAAGTCTAAATAACTGTCTACTGTTACCGATCGCCGCTGCCTTTTCCATCTCTTTAGCCTTTGCTGCCCACCACTGTTCACGATCGTTGCGCAGACTTTTCGTCAGTTATTTTTAAGTTGCGCTCGCTCTTCATTGTACTCAGAGCCTGCAGGGATGCATTCACGTGCATCCATTAGTTTGGAAGAAGCTGCTGATATCCACTGGCTCTTTTTAGCCATTATCTTGGAGTCGGCTACAGTCTCCAGTGCTGCTTTTACAGTAGACTGAAGATGGCACCAAGCTTCTTCTGGATGAGTGACAGTCTTTTGTTCCGATAACTGCCTAGCCAACTTCTCACTGAACACGGCTTTGGTGTTTTCGTTGTCCAGCAGAACTCGTAGTGGTTTTGTTGCCAAATTTTTTCTACGTCCATTGAGACGCAGGCATATACGTGCTCGGACCAACGCATGATCGCTGTCCAAACACGTACTCCAGAAGGAGCGGCAGTCTTCCACCGATCCTCTCCAGCGATGACTAATAGCAATGTGGTCTATCTGTGTCCATCGCTGAGTCGAGCTCGGTGGACGCCAGGTCAGACAGTGCCTTTCTTTATGTCTGAAATTTGTGCTGGCTAAAAATAGGCGGTTATCTGAGCATAGTTGTAATAGGCGATCACCGTTATCTGTACGTTCAGCTGGGATTCCACCTAAGTGCCTTTCTGCCTCACTCAGTCTACCCACCTGTGCGTTGAGGTCACCTGCAACAACCACTACGTCCGAACGTTTGGCTTTCGAGAGGAGGTTAGACAGTTTATGGTAGAACTCGTCCTTCACTTCATCCGAACTACAGTCAGTGGGTGCGTAAGCAGAGATTACAAAGAGACAACGGCGAGTCTCACTATTCCTTTTAGTTCTCACTGTGCCGTTCAGCCTCATAGCGCAGAGGCGACTATCAACTGGGATCCAGTCTAGTAGTGAGTTTTCTGCCCTGGTGCTTAATGCTATACCTACACCTGCAAGACCACGAGAGCTAGCTATCGAATCTCCAGAAACTCGAAGGGTGAATTTTGCAGATTCACCAGATTGGTCAGGAGAGGTCAGGTGAATAACCACACTTGGGTCCTGTATGCGTGTCTCACAAACACAGCACACATCCATGCCCGAGTTGCTAGAGTCTTTGCCAACGAAGCCTGTTGGCCAATTTGACGGAGGGTGCGGACATTGAAGGCTCCAATATGTAATTTGGAGCGTGGTTTAAGGAGACCAGGGATGCTGTTCTGTGGACTCAGATCGTTGTCGAAGGCTGCAGAGGTAGGAGAAATTGAAGATGATGCAGCATCATTAATTAAGAGACGTGAAGGAAGATTAGAAGGTAATGATGGAGGAGGAGGATAGCAGTCAGAAGAAACTTGGGTGCTGACAGAGTTGTGAGGGCGGTTGACACTTCCCGGCTGCCCACACCGTGGAAGGCTATTTCTTCTTAAGGTACCTGAAAGAGATTTGTGTGACCGCAGAGCCCATCGGACATCTGCTTGAGGCCTGTCACACCCAGCCTTTTGAGTATGATTATTTTGAATTTTTGTATTTTTGGGGCCGGATGGTCGAAAGGAAACGACAAGTGAACCAACACCGCCGGCCCGGCAGACCGTGGGGCGTGGTGGAGTGTGTTATTTTTGGGGCCGACCTTTTCTAACCCCCCCTTCCACTGAGAAGGCAGCATCAGCATGGCACTGCTGGTCATCCAAGGGAAACACCTTACTGCTGTCACACCCCATCCAGCTAGCAGCAGTACGACTTCGCCCTCAGACCCCCATCATAGTGTAGCAATTTACACTATAACGGTAACTGCTTTTCGTCTAACCACTACCCAACAGACCTTTCTGGTATGGTAGGACCTCGAGGGAACAAGCGTTCCACCAGCATAGCTCGTTGGGTCATTGTGATATGCAAGCCCGACCACCACGTCAAGGTAGCAGCTATCGGTCGATCCCCAAATGCAATCAAAAGAACAATATATGTGATACAAACGAAAGCTGTTGTCTGGCAAACCTACTACAGTCAAGAAAAGACTTGGTCGAGACTATAAAGAACTAACTTTAACTCACTTTGACTACACTCTCGATAAGGTGTGACGCAAAGGGTTGATGAAGTTTTACAAACTTGGAATTAACAGCGGGGTTCAAGCGTAGATTAGGGAATATTTGCATGACAGAAGGCAGAGTAAGAGTAAATAGAATGCTGATTGACTAGCAACTTGTCACCAGTATCCTGGCACCAATACTATTCCTTCTTGACGTTAATAAAATATCAAAGATCCTCAGGTCATTGCGATTCGCTAATGACGTTTAGATGAGAATCATTTGTCATGACGTGATAACGGATTTATACTCCTTGGACTAGTTGAATGGTCTCAACGACGGGACGTAGAAATCAATCTCAGTAAGAGTACGGAAGTGCACATTGAGAGTGACTGTTTTGGTGGATACTCAAATAATGGTCTGTCAATACCCTAGAAGAAAAAGACTTACGGACTGTCATAACCCACGATTTGAAGACAACTGCAAGTTCTAGTGCTTCTGTAGCTAAAGTAGGAAAATAGGTGATTCTACTTTGGGCTCAGTATCTTAAATGATGACTGTGGTATTGACTTATCCAATCTCTATTCATCTTGGAGGCCATCAGAAAAAGATACTAAAGCGATGGTCGAGTCATAGATTGATCACCGACTAGTGTATGTTACCAGAACAAGTGGTAGTAACTTTTTTCGGTGAAGAGATTCAAAGAAAACTGGGTCTTCTAATGATAACCACTCTGAGGATTAACGCAGGCTAATAGTTTACTAGCCTTTGAAATGAACTGACTGTGTGAATAAACGAAATATAAACAAGTAAATTCTAATTATTATTTTCTAATACGTACTACACATGTGTTCACTGGGGACATCTACGCACGATTGACAGCGTATTCTATCTAATCGAGACATCTAAATCACCCAGTACCAATGGCTGTCAAAAACTGGTGCACAGCAGCTTCTGTTTTCTAACTTGAGTGTAAAGTGCCACACTTGAAAACATAAGGGGAAAAACTGTAGGAAGTTGTTTTCGCTTTCTAATATAAGATAATGAACGGAACCACCTATTGCGTGAAAGTTTATTGTTTCTCACCACAATCTCCATTCCCCTATGAACTCAATTCATGAATCTATTCCGCCACATATTTCATACCACTAATCAATCCACCAACGGTTAACTACTGTGCTGATGCGACCACTATGAATCATCTTCCAGCCTGTAACATTTTTAACTAGCACCCAACCAAACTGTGACCGACTATGTGCATCATGCTTCCAGACTGCCTTAACTGACACAGGCTTATAACTGTCAGATCTTTTTCACCTCAAAACTTTCGTCACTAGTCTCAACTATCTCAAGTGGTATGTTTGAAAAAATGGCATTATTGTGCAAGTATGTCCGTAGGATATGCCATCAGAACAGCATTCAAGTACAGTAAACTATTTTAAGAAAGGTAAATGTGGTTAACTAGGGGTGTATACATCATCACCGAGATCAACTTAGAACCTGGTATTACTATGTAACGTTCCAAGTCGCCACATCAGCACATCAAGTAAAAAGGCAACAAAATCAAAAATGAAGAATGAAAGTCAATCAAAAGAAGTAGAAAGTACTAAAAGAGAGGAAAGAATGAGAAAATTATAGGAGTAAATACGACGGTTGGGATGAGGATAGTGTTTGTATATATCTGCGCAACTGATAACGGTTCTAAACTATATCACCTAGTTTCCAACCACTGGTTTCTGTTGTTCCCCGGACCTCAACCGGGTAGTCTGGATCGCTCTACATGGCTCAGACTAACAGTCAAGGGCTTCATCCATTTGCATCACGTTCTAGTCAGGCTACCTCCAGCTTTTTGCCAACCTGAACCTGATTCGGCCAACATTGTGCGACGAGGCGAATGGTGGCTAGGCATACGTAACACATGTCAGTGAAGGTTTACAACCACATCAACTATCTTACCTCTTCTCCCTAAAACTCTACACCTGACTTCTGCGTTACTCGTGTGGTAACATTACGAAACGTAACCTATACTACGAAGGCAACGGTGGTCAAACACCTGAAGCCTTCTCACGTCTTCTACCTTTAGTGGCCATGTTTCACAGCCATAGAGTAGAAGACAGTGGACTGCAGCACAGCACTAGACTCTTAATCGACAATCGGATATCGTGACGGCGCCACAGATGTGGTAAGTTGGCAAAAGCCAACCGAGCCTTTTGTATGCGTACTAAGGTTTCATCGGTGACCGAGCCACCAGGGCTGATCCAACTTCCCAGGTAAGAGAAGTGTTCAACGCTTTCAACCACTTCACTCTCTTTTGTTAGCCGGGACACTGTTGAAGACTAGTCCTGAAGCTACAATTTGGATTTGGGTGGCGAGAAACGCATCTCAAGCATTCTCAAGGTGTCCAGAAGACACTGCATCTTGTCAGCGTCTTCGGATAAGATGATTATGTCATCTGCGTACTCCTGGTCTACCGAAAATTCTGTGATTAGGCCAACCCCGTGTAGTCAGATGACGAGAGGGAGACCTCCATAAGAAAATCTATGATAAAATTCAATAAGAATGGAGACAGCATTCTTGACGAACACGATTCGACAGACGAAACTCGACAACACACCACAGGCTCTTACTCGCTCATAGGTGTTCGAGTACAGAGCCTTAAATAAGATGATGTACTTACTCGGTACCACTTTGAGTGAGAAACATCACTATATGACTTCTAGATTGATGGTGTCGATCATGGTAAGTCAATGTTTAGATGCTTGCTTTTGGTATAAGCCACATTTCGTTTATTCAAGGAATAACACCAATGTGGTAGGTCCGTTTCAGAAAGTTTGATGTATGCAGTCAACTACGGTTGTGTAGGTTGGTACAAATTAAAAATTGGGGATGTTGATCTTTTTGTGTTACCTTTGGAACCTTATTTATTATTTTATTTATCTCGGTGACTTTTTGAATATTATACTGTTCAGTGGTGCGACAACTTAAATTCACGCCAGGTTTCAAGTCCACTCCATCTGATTTTCTGACCTTTCCCTCAAAGTAACTAAACGCTGTATTTTTACTTTCCTTCTAGGTGCAATGACTCAAGAATTAACATCTGTGTGCGTCATTTTCAGTGGGAAAAGAAAATCTGGTAAGGACTATACTGTTAATTATTTATCTAACATGTATGAACGCTACAACATTCGTCACTCAGTTGTACGGATTAGTGAGCCTATCAAATCTTATTTCGCTCAACAATACGGACTCGACTTCTCCGAATTACTTTCATCGAATTCGTACAAGGAAAACTATCGTAAACAAATGATTGATTGGATGGAGCAGCAAATACAGAAGGACCCGTACATATTTCCCCGAAAAGCCTTTTACGAATGCTTGAAACGATGTGAAAAGTCTGAACCTGATATTATTATTGTTTCTGATGCTAGACGAATGAATGATGTGGAATTTTTTATCAAGAAATTTAGTCGATCTAAATGCCTTTTGGTACGCATTACATCACCTATAGAAATTAGAGTTCAACGTGGCTGGTCATTTGTTGATGGGATTGATAATGTCATGTCAGAGTGTGGGTTAGATGAATTCACTGACTGGGACCTGATCATATCCAATGATGGGGATGAGGTTACATACCAAAATTATATGAAAGATATTGTATCACATACTAAACAGATGTTACATATATCTTTGTGATATTTACACTTTCATCAACGAAAGCTGATCAGTGATTTTAGAGTTTTCAACTATGACAGTGAATGTTTCGCTATCGGGTTAATTGCCTCTAAATGTGCCCAAATCAGTGATATGTTAAGACAGTATTTTCTATCTAATATGAACGTTATCAGACTACCAGTCATTGGCTTTCATTATCAATAACATCTCTAATCGTGTATTTTTCTGGATGACGGAATGCATAAAGGAAATATGAATCAGCAACCATCTAATGATGAAAATAGGTCCAATGGGGCACTAGTGGTTGTTTTTAAAAAGTTGCTAATCGGTAATGATGACAATATTAAACCTTACAATGAAGTCATATTTGTAAAAGTTCCCCTTTTCCGCATCTTAGAGAGTGGTGTTCTTGCCCTCTGTATATCTACTCAATATTGTCTCCTTCCCTCTAGAATTTTCACCAGTCGATTGTCATCATTTCGAATGTTTCTCAAAGTTGCACCATGTACTACTAATACGCCTCACGAGTGGTATTCACCACACGGATGCAAACTGTGGATCTGAAAGCCAATGATACTATCTACTACCACCCGAACTTCAGTATGTGAAACTCAGGCATTTTTGTCAATTAACTTGGAGGAAGGAACGTTTTTAGTGTAAAATACCAATTGTGTTCTTATTGAAGTGGTGTTTTATCATTCATTTTCAGATTTTCTTTTAGCGTATACCTGTGTGTACTGACATAAGAGTTAAATATGGGAATAATTACTCAGTCTGACGACTGGTGGATTACCAGAAAATCGTGATAAATACACATAAAACTCAACTCTGGACGAATTTATGTGCTAGATTATAAGTTACATTGTGTAAAAGCTTATTGTACTACCCGATCGTCTAGATTCAAGCAGCTGGGGTGTTACACTTGGAACTATTACTGCAATAATTGTTGATTTTACCTTAGTGCAGGGCTTGTGATAAACGTGTACATATTATGCGATAGCACATAGAAAGAAAAACGAATAAATAGATTATTAAAACATTGTAATATGTCTGGTGTGTAATAAAGTGTTTTCTAGTAGCTGAATACTTTTGATGAATACAGTATCGAGTCAAGTGTCTGGTCATCTGTAGTTGGTTGTTAGTGTAAATGCGTAATTTTCAGCCTCCATATAACCTGTTTGAAGTTCCACTCACTCAGTTCGTATCGACATAGGACCTTAGAATTTCCGCGTAACAGTCCAAGTTACCCCCCACCTCGTGTCACTACGCCAAACTACAAGAAAATAGGACAAAATTTGGATAAAGCGAAAAAAGGTAACCAGATGTCATAGAATGTCACAAGGGAAAAAGGGAGGAATAAGGCAATTAACTAAATGTGATATACCGATTAGGATAGAGATAATATGTAGATATATGTGTACCCAAAGTTTCCAACTACCGATGTGGCTAGTCACTCAGAAGCCAACCTGAAAGTCTACACTTCTGTCGTACTACTCAAATCAACAATATGACCCTATGCACTTTTTTCTGACCTAACCTTACTTCAGCTAAAACTTACCATCGGGTTGAGTGTTAACCGTTAAGTTATATCTGTAGATATGAGCAACATATTACCCAGCCACACAAGTCGATAAACGTTCATAACCTTATCAAATGACTAATCTCTTCTATCTAGGACTACTTCTTACCCTAAAAATAGATCGGTCTTCCGATTCTGGCGTTATGCGTTTTCTTTGTCCGTCGTTAGAACAATCACATCTCACACCAGCAATCCTCAAAAAGCTCTGTGTGACAGACCTCAAGCAGATGTCCTATTGGCTCTGCAGTCACACAAATCTTTTCCTCTTTTGGGTACCCTGAGAAGAAATTAATCTTCCATGGCTTGGGCTGCCAAGAAGTGTCAACGCCCACACGCTTCCAGTAGTACACAAGACTCAATCAAATATAACATATTCTCATAACTCTGTTTCCTGATTTGCCTCCACCTCCTGATACCAATATTAATCCTCTTACGCTTTTCCCAACCTCTCATTCTGTGACTATTGTCAACGATCCAGGCCACTGAAACCCCATTCGTAGTTTCCTAAAAACCCGCCATATATTTCATGCTGGTGCTCCCAACATCCATACTCTGCCAGATAGTACAGCAAGCATGGCTCACAAGAACTTTGGGATCTTGAGCTATGGATGTATGTTATATCTTTGAGATACGTATACAGGACCCGAGTATGCTTATTATATTGACCACCAGTGCGGTGAATCTTCGTTATTCACCTTGTAAGTATCTGGAGACCCAGTGATACGATCTCGTGAACTCGCTGATGTAGGCATAGCATTGAGCTGTAGAGCGGAAAGTGTGCTTCTTGACTGGATACCAGTCAGCAGCCGTCTATTTGCTGTTCGACTGAATGGATGTGTAAGGACTGGGAATGATAGCGAATGAGTTCTATGAGAAGCTGTCAACATTGCTACAAAGAGCAAAACGCTAAGGTATAGTCATAATAACATGTGACTTTAACGCCCAAGTAGGGAAGCTGAGTTAATCGGAAAGACGTCCTGGTAGTATTTATAGAATCCTATGACAACGAGCCGACAACGGTGACCTTCTGTTACAATCTTGCTCTGAAAATCACCTGTTTTTGGTAAGCACTAACTTTAGGCATAAGGAGCGACACTATCTCATGTGGCGTCCGCCAAATTCAAGCCAATAATGAACGCAGATATATCATATAACTAAAAGTCACCGTTGGGAAGGATCGGTAAAAGATTGCCGCTCTTTCTGGAGTACTAGTTTGGATCCGATCCCACGCTAGTACGGGTTCCTATTTGTCTGCGTCTTATTGATCACAGGAAATAGGAGGCGGTCATGCCCATCTGTGCTCGATTGGTAGATGAGGATGCCAAGTACGCATATAGAGAGGAGTTAGCCAAGCACTTATTTCAACGGGACGGCAGTGTTCATCCTGGAGAAACCTGGCGTGATATTTAGTTTGCTTTAGAAACAGCGGTAAAGACAATTGGTAACCTACAACCGAAGGTTAACAAACATCAACGTCACCCGAACGGATTAATGTGAGAAGACTCATTACAGCTTGCTCTGACCAAGGTGAAGAGCAAAAGTAACTTAAACGTAAGTTGACCCAGAATCTTCGCGTCGATCGGAAGTACTTGTGGGTGACGAAAGCGAGAGAGATGGATAAGGCATCAGTGTTGGGTAACACTCAGCAGTTATTTAGGCTTATTAAAGACATCGGAAAAAAGGAAATGGTGGTTAGTGAAACTACCGAGAAGGATGAAACGCTGGTAACTTCTCAGGATAGGTAGCTAGAACATTGAGCAGAACACTGGAGCACAGCTCAACTGGCTCGCAGCAACCTTTCAGTCATTCAACATCCACCCGGAAGCTGAGAAGGGTGCAGATGTCAGTCTTCCAACTCTCTTTGAAGTTGCGAAAGCTGTTTCGAACCTGAAACGATACAAAGCAGCAGAACCTTACAGTTTGTTTTCAAGAATAGAGGTAGGGAATTCCTGATTAGAGGGATAGAGGTAATAGGTAATGTAAAAGAATCAGAGGTGGTGGTGTCAGATAGGTCTGCTTCTCTGATCGCGCCAGTCTATAAGAATGGGGAGAAGTTTTGTGACAACCATAGGTGAATAAGTTTGACTAGTATTGTGTTCAAGATCCATAGTTATGCGAAGCCTGAGTGCGGTTCGAGAACAGAAAACTTGAAGGAACTAGGCAAGTTTGAGATAGAGGTGGGTGAGAGTGCGTCAATCATATTTTCACCCGACAGGTTCTGGAACACAAGAATACTTACCCCGAGGCTGACACACCATATTTTTTAACCTGAAGGTGGGATTTGACTCTGTCGACCGTAATGTGTTGTTGCAGTCTAACTGTGAAAACAGTACGGAGCTAGCATGTGACGCTAACTAAAGATCTCTACTCGAAATCATGCACCCGTGTTTGGGCTTATGGACAGTTGTCATCAGAATCGGAGACGACTAGTGGTATTTATCAGAAATACCCACTGCCATCGTTACTGTTTAGTTTCGTCACAGAAGTATTAGTGGGCATATCCCTAGATACTTGTGGCTTCACAGGGATTAACCTACTCCATGGAGGTCATTTGATTGACTTGGAGTGCGCATACGATGTTGTCTTGCTAGGTGAAGATGCTGACTAAATGCAGGGTCTTGTGAACGCGTTGAGCGGAAATCTAAATGTGCTTGGCATGCGTTTTGCTCGCACTTGTCAAATGTGAGATGATGATTGCGGACTGGTCTGCAAATACTCTTAGTCTAAGGATAGGGAGTGAAGTGGTTGAATGTGTCAACCAGTTCACTTAATTGGTGAGCTACATCAACCGGGACGAGATGGTCGCTGACGAAATCTCAGCTTGGATACAGAAGGCTCGTTTGGCATTTACCAACTTTCGTCACATGTGGTGCCCATTGGCGAAATATCCGACTACTTGTTAAAAGACGAGTGTACTGCGCTGCAGTCCGTGCTGTCCTGTTGTACGGCTTTGAGATATAGTCTTTAAAAGTAGGAGGCATAAAGCGGTTACGGGGTTTTGATCACACGTATGTTCGTAGTATCGCTCGCTTTTGGTGGAATGAAGGTGTGAGCAATATTGAGGTCAGGTGAGGGGTACCAGGCAAGTCGGCTGAAATCTCTTGGATATATACTGCACATGTCAAGCCACCATCTATCCTGACGTGCAATGCTACAGGAAACCGGATTGGGTCTGAAGCAGGTTCAGGGTGGCCAGACCAACACTTGACACCAGTCGATGAAGTTTCTGACTGTTGGTCTGTGCCATATTGAGAGATGTAGACTGCCTGGCTGAAGTCCTCGGAACGATAGGAATCAGTGGTTAGTGGCATCGCTGAAATCCGGTCACAATGTTGCAGATGTGTTCACTCCTTGACGTCTTCTAAAACTTGAATATTTCCATTAACCCTTATCTTCAAACTACTTATTGTCTCACAATACTTTGTCCACTCTTGATATCACTCCTTTTCCGTCCACCTGTTCTTTGTGTACTACTGTGAATTGGGGCAGTTTGAGGGATGGGCTTATGTGCTAGGTTTTGGGTTGATTTCATCTGTGTGCCTTCTAAGCTCCTTATTGATGACGTGATGGTCGCACGGCATGTGGCCGTTATTAAGGAGGCAAATGTGGTCGACCACTCTTCTATGCTAGGTGAAGACGTCAAGAGCTGAGTTCAGAACTACCAGAGGAAACCCTTTTCTGTTTCGAGTTTGACTTTTTTCCCACTGATTTATTCTAATATATAAATTTTGCGTCTTATTCCAGTGAAAAGCTGGATTTTATCACTGTCCTATACAGACAGATGAAGTCAACATAGCACGAACTGGGGTTACTACGTAGTGAGTTCACACAACTTATTTCAGCATATCAAGCGAGGAATCATTAAGGTGAGAGATGAAGAAATAAAGAGGAACCAGTCAAAAGTGGTAGGAAGTTGTTAAAAGAGAGGAGGAAGGAATGATAAGATACTGAATTCAGTATGAATATTAAGGTTCAGATGATGCATGGATACATCAGCGCCATTGAGGTCGGTTCTGAGACATCATCTGGACTCTTCAATCACTGGTTTCCGTCGTCACATGGACCCCAACCTGGTGGTCCACATCTTCCTACAGAGCTCAGACCAACAGTCAATGACTTGGTGCCATATTTTAGTCTGGCCACCTAAAACCTTTTTGCAGCCTAAATGTACTTCAGCCAACATTGTAGAACGAAGCAGATGGTGACCAGGTATGCGTATTGCATGTCCCAACCACTTGAGTAGATGAAAGTTTACAACTGAATTTCCTCTTCTTTACGCCTGACTTCTAGGTTACTGACTTAGTGATATTATGTTGCGGCCTGTGCCAAGAAGACAATGCTGGTTGGACACCCTTTCGAGTGAGGAGCCTTCAACAGAGTGATTTGCTTACCAGCACTTCTTTCAGTGAGTTATATTGTCACCAGACCCTTCGATCAACGGAGTCGAATGCCGTCTTCAGGTCGAGAAACAGCTATTGTTATACCAGTGTTCCAGAACGTGATAGTGTGAATATCTTGCCAATACACCCACGGCCAGGTTTGGAGCCTACCTGATTTTTCTTGGGCTTGGTGTTCCCGAGCTCCAATCAGACATCTAATGATTACAGAACCTAGAATCTTAGACACTTGGCTCGTCAGTCTGATTCCTCTGTGGTTATCACAAGAGGATTTCTCGCTTTTCTTAAAAACTGGGATAATCAGTGATCGAAGCTAATCAGAGGGGATCAGATTTGACTTCTGTACATTAGCTAAAACTTCAGTTAACTTGACTCAGAAGACTCTGTTACAATCCTTATATACCTCAGGAACTAGTGCCTGATGTCCTGGGTAGATGTGTGGAAAGTGATTGAAAAGTCTCATTGATTACAGTCTAGTTATATCATCGTTGGAAAAGTGACTGTAAACTGATAAAGGAATGAATACTAGTAATAAATCCGTTCATTAAATGAAGCACATCAGTTAAGAAATAAGACAAGAGCCAAAAAAGTAGTTAACTGGTAATATTTATAGTAAAGATGGATAGTGGCTAGTAGTGGAATGCAGGATGCACATTTCGCCCTATTTGGGACTCGCAATAACACTATAACTGGTAATATTGTTTAAAATGGATGACAAAAATTAGCGAGTTCTTAGTCGATTAAAAATTTTACAAACTCAAATTCAGGGTAAGCACTACTCCCTTCTACATACAATCGACTGTCTTTTAGGTCCCAATCATACGATTGCAAGCAGACTTTTATTCTTCTGTTGACTGTAAATGACTTGATAGAGTTGATTTCGTGTCTAAGGTCTAGGAGATGTTTCGTCAGAGCTTCTTGGAATCTTCACTTAGGAACAAAATAAACATTTGAGCAAGTGATCAAACATACAAGTCCTTCAAAGAATCAACATTAAGCCACCGACAGATGTACATCAGCTCACACTTCACATCAGCATACAACAAAGGAAGAGTGATATCAAAATAGACAAAAGTTTATTAGAGGATGAAGAACCTAAAAACGAAAATTTTCAAACTGAAAAAGTTAGAGTGAGTACATCCAGATAGTAATTCAACTTTGTCACCAAGAGTGTCCAAACATTTTTTTTCTATTATCTGGAACATCCCAACTAGGTAATCTACATCTCCCCACAAGGCTCAGACCAACGGTCAAAGATTTCGTGATCTAGTGTCACGTTTTGGTCTGGTCATCCTTAGCCTTCATCCACAGCGATTTAACTTAGTCTAAAATTGCCGACTGATTTAGGCAGTAGCTTGGCATACCCCAAGCCTTATCGATTGATCTAATCTCCTTGCTTACACCTATTCCTTGTCTGTCGTCCGAATTGTTTACACGTTGATTTTACAATACGCTAGAAATACTACAAAGACACCTGTGATCTCTTTATATCTCAGCTGGATAATTATTAGGACAAAATAGATTACAGAGCAGGTTGTACCAAAGACGTAAGTTGGCATATGCCAACTTGATGACTTTCTGTCTATAGGCATGTTGAGATCAGAGGCTGGACATATGGGACTACTTAGGTTTGACTGCTGAATTAGCATACTGGACCATCGGTTTTATGTATAAGAGCTAGTTGGTACGCAGAAGTCGTGGACGACTATGTATCTTAATAGCTTGGCACACATTATTACTAGCCTAGTGCTCTATGCATCGATAGATTAAGGTGTTTTCTGATTTCCGTCTAGATGATTACACAGACTTCGTCTCTTTTATGCTTCATTAACTTACTTAGCAAAATGTAAATTAAATCTTTACTATACTTAAGAATAACTGAAGACATTTGGATGATCAAGTGAGTTCGCCCCCAAAACGGCACATTCAAACTGGTCATCTTTCAAATTTTATTGGGAGCAAAAAATCATAGAATGTATTCTTCTATTATAATGAGTGTTTGCCAAGTCTACATACCTCATAAAGTTTATACTAAGTGTACTATTGCGGTTGGTGCTCTTTCTGTATGAATCCAGGTATACTAGTTCTATAGAAGATTAACTGCAAATATTGTCCAGTGTTTGTAGTCGCATATAGCACACCCATTCTGGAAATTGATTTTTAACAGTGAGGTTGAGGAGGTAAATTCCTGTGAAGTCCGTACATCATAACACTACTGGCTGAAATGGGAACAACCCATTCTAGTAACATGCAATTCTCTATCTTTAATAATTTTTGTAGTGCAAGAGCAGTCACTGTGGCATGATAATGTGCATTGAGATTATTGCGAATATCCTTTTCAGCTGACTAATACGTGTTATGATTTTGACAAGTTTTAATGAGGGTCTCTAAAGGCCACCTTAACTACAGCTGAAATAACTAATTGCTTTCCTTTATTTCACGAAATACTATTGTTCTAAACTAAACAAGGGCACCCTAATTTACTATTTCAGTCATTGCCAGGATGGCCTTCACAGTTACTCAGTTGTAATTGTTTAAAGCATGTAGCACTATCAATTCACTCCTGATGTCGACTTTGCACGTGATTAGTATCACATGGACTTTTTACGTCTCATGTACTCAACTCATCCATCTAGTGTAACAGAAAGAAAAGCTGTTTGGTTATGTCCGTATTTTGGGGATTCTGAATCATCTGCATACAGCTGATTTACATAACCACAACGTACCATAGTTTATAAAAATGAAACAACCAATCTCATGCACAGATGAGATAGTACACAATAATTTATATCACTCAAGAAGCAATTATTTACTAAGAATAAATCATGCAGAAGTGAATGAGCAGTTGATCGAAAGCTCCGAGACCGAGTTACGCAGTAGTATTACCGAATAACTCATAAGCAAATTATGTGGTAAAATAAATAGAGTAATGTGTTCAACAATGTGCACGTTTTCCACCTTTTGGCCGATATAACAGTACCTTCGATAATCTGATTATTAAAATAACTCAAAAGGTTCTAGGTTTTTACATCACTTTTACAGGGAGATGTTGACTTTAAGAAAATGAACGTGAATGTTGCATAACGGAAACCTGTAGGAACAGATAAACATGTCTTACGATTGTTAGTAAATTTATTTCTTTATAAGAAAATAGCTGGGGATAGCATGAAGGAGATTTCAGAGTTTCAGGAAATTTGCTTTGTGTGTTGTATAGGCATCATCAATGTTTAGTGAATTTTCACTTAATGAAATGATAGGCTTGACATAAATCAGATGGTTAAGGTGAGGATTTAAGGCATAACAAAATCAGAATGATACTAGTACATAAGTAAACATTAAATATTTACCAAGATACATAGAGATGGAAAACTGTTTCTTTCTGAATGTATAGTTTAAGCCTATATAGTTTTGGTAGCACCACTAGATTCCAGTTCACCTATTTATGGATTATTTCAGGCCACTATCATCCATAATATTTGGTATGCGACTACCAACTAGAAATTGGGAAACTTTACTTCTTCCAGTCCAGTTATTTGCCATATACTCGAAAATACAGAAATATTCTTTCCTACATTACTTCTTAAAGCTGAGATTGGTAACCTTGACTGGTATTCGAAGCAAGACTTCGCTGCCTACATCACTTAGTAGTGAGTAATATGTATATATATATATATATATCGGTAATCGAAGATGTGAAAGTAAGAGGATGATATGTTTTCATACCATCGTTGATACTAGAATGAAGTTAAGATTACTAAAAAGAATGTAAAGTAAAGGTGAACTACTTTTGAATATGCAAAGCAAGTGCCCAGCAGAAATATTACAAGAAATCAAACTACTGACTGTGATATTGTTGTGTAACTTATGTACCGTAAAGTGCGTAAATTGAATCTACATGGAGTTAGTATTTAAATGTACTCAGTAATCCACTCCATAAACAGATATTTTTATCAATCTGCCGTATGATTTTGGAGAGACGACTTATTTCAGCTATGAAAAGAAAGTATCACGATGTCATACTTATCATTCTCTAGAAAATAAAATTCATTTTACTACATATATCTCATCAGTATAGAGATTCCGTACGTGTATGTGTACGGAGACATCCATACACTTGGAAAACTAATCAAACTATGAGGTCACTGGTGGTGAATCATATTCCTAAGTGCTTTACAAGACAGTTACCCTCGAATAATCCGCTAAATATGGTTGGTAGACAATAATAATCTTCCGTGAATAAGATTCTTAAGTAAACGGGTCATGAGATTAACTTCAAAGCCGTCATCGAATCGACGTATGGGACCTTTCATAGCCGTATACTTGGGTTTTATGAAGTACTGACTGTACGGAATTTTAAACTTCTTTTATGGAATCAAACGCCCTAGTTTCATCAATAACCGTCTAACTTGAGATATCTAATGTTCATTGCAGTGTTTACTCTAAAACTAGGCAAGTCTAAGAATCGAAATCTACTACAAAAGATATCAAAAGATTCGTTCTCTTTGAGAATATACTAGAGAGTATATTCCAATCCATAAATTCTTGATGACATTAGTATTTAGAAGAACACTCCACAATTCATTGACCAAACACTGAATTTCATGGTTGAAAATTCCTTGCAAAGTTAAAACTACTCATTAGTAACCTAAGTTTCCCATTAAAATTGTATTTTCAATTTGATAATGAACAATACTTCTACCTCATGTCGGTAAAAGCCTGTGTCATTATGTGACTGCCTAAAGTTGATGGAATACTGAAACAGAGTAGTTTAACAGGTGTTCGAAAAAATGTGCACACATTTCGTGCAACCACCTTTATTTTATGCGTGATTATTAGTTAAAGTGCTTGTAAATGAGGATTTCCATTAGGATGATAGTAACTCTGTAGTGAGTGAAATACAACTTCTATAGTTAAACAGAAAAGCTGTATAAGAATCTTGTTGGTCGGTCCCTAGAAAGCAGCTTAAACTATCCTCTGGTATTTCATCTTTTTTACCGAGTCTATTGATTAATTTGTGCGAAAAAGTCATCAGTCTATATATTAAACGTGTTATTCGAACTAATTCATGAGGGAGATCTACATGTATATTTTATCCTTATTTGTCCTACAAAAATATCGGGATTTCAAGACAAAGGAAGTTTCGTCTCTACGACTTCGCTTTTAAACTCTATATTTGCATATACATTTGGTATTTAAAGGGCCATCTTGTCTGAATAAATATTTAAGTACCATGGTTGAATGAGTTGTAACATTTCATTAGTATAAGAAAAGTTTTATCATACTTTAGGATTTTTGGTGAAGCATAATATCGTTCTTTCTTCGCCTTTATACATTTAAATATTGTAAAAATAGCAGCCCTTTGTTGTTTATGCCTGAAGGTGTTGTCCCTGTCGAACTTAAACACTATTTATCTGATTCTACACGATATACTTTTACATAGGAGAGGTAAATTTGTTCATCGCACATTTGTTATCCACTGAATGACTAACTAGGTGGTACATATAATCGTTGCAGACAGTGTTCTTTCGACAAATTATTTTCTGTGCTTTAGAACCTCTTCTGCAGTATCGCTGTCGAAGTTTATGTCTAAGTTGTGGTCTTTGACTATTGGTTCTTAGAAATTTTAGCTCATCTCATATGATAAGTCTGCTTATCTTCCGGATTCAGGAGGAAATAAAAACGTTTGGACTTCTCTTTTGATGGTGAGAATCCAGTTACGAATACTGGTCGTTTGTTTATTTTTTGAATATTTTGACAAATAGGTATTTTGAGTGCTCTGCTGCCCTCCCCCTCCTCTTACCAACAAGACATTTAGAAATATTAACTTTTAGTCAGATTGTATTTTTACTATCAAGCTAACAGGAGAATAATATACATTAGAAAGAAGAAACTATTATTCTCGTCATGAACTAATTTAACTCGCCAAATATCTGTAATGAAATATACAGAAATGTGCAGTAATTTAGCTAAGAGAGTCTTTTTAACTGTTTCATTCCCGAAGATATACAAAGGCCATTATTTACCATTTTTTGGTTAAAAATGCTTAGTGTTTAATCAATATGATAGAAGTTTTAAAAAGTTTCTAAGGCTAGTGAATGATACTCACAGTTTTGTAGAATTTGGATAATGAGTTGCATAACATGATAGAATATTTGAAGAATAAGTAGTTTTCAAAAAGTATTGAAGTGAATAGACCTTAATATAACTTAAGAAGTGAACAGAATTGAAGAACCAAAATAAGGTATAGTTTCAAACGTAACAGACTGAGACCATGGAAGGAGAAGAGGTTGAATAAGTCTCTTTTATATACCAAGCTCTAGATTTTCTATGTGAACAAATAAAGCTTCAGTAGTACTAAAGAGGCCAACACATATGGCTTTTGGTGGGTCTCTTTTCTTTTTATATATAAATTTTAGGGAGAAAATTGTCGAGATTGCGTGGTCAGTATCGATGAGATGTCCAGTTTTTGCACTCTTTGTGAGACCGTTATCACCTCTTCGTAACTATGCAGGACAGTGTCCTTGAATCCTTTTGAACAGGACTTGCGTTGAACTATCGATATATCTAACTACTCAGGAGCAGGTTAACATGTAAATACACATAGGGATGGTCAATGATAAAACTTTCCTTCAGATTATTACGAAGTAGTAGGTGGCCAATGAGAGTTGCTGAAAAGGACATTCTTCATACAGGGTTCGAATTCCTCTTAAGAATATCAACAGCTGGATCATCTTTGAATTCAAGGTCTAACATCTTCATTGACAAAGCTGTGAGGCGATTTCTCTTAGACTCGAAATTCATGTTTTTATCGCTGAAACTGGGCCGGTATTTATTTTCTTTCAGAATTTTTTTCAAAGTTTTATTTCACCTTTCAAGTCCTAACGGCTGTGAATAAGTTGAATGCATGTTGCAGGAGATATAATTTTCCTTTTGGACTAATATATGGCCAATGTACAAGCTTGTCAGCCAACTATTCCATAAAGACTTTTGTAAATTGACTTCATCTATCTTCCCCGTTAATTCCACTTCAAAAAAGGGCATTTTGGATTCATTTTCCACCTCAAAAGTAAATTTATCGCCAAGCTACATCTTCTAGTAACATGCGGTATGCGATATAACTCAGAGTTTCTATCGCTTATGCAAATAGAAATTTTCGATCGTCAGTAAATGTTACTGACTAGAGCTCAACTAAGGCAGAGAAGCAGTACCAGCTTATGAGATAATTAACTTTTTATCGAAGTAGTCAGTAGATCAAGATGGCGAAAATCTGTAGTCACTGACATACAGTGACATAACAACAAGCCAAACAATATTTCCTATAAAAACATGTTCAGAATTTATGGCCAATATATATATATATATATATATATATATATATATATATATATATAATGGCCATAAATTTTGAACATGTTTTTATAGGAAAACGAGTACTAACTAGTTAAACGAAGAGATTATTTCCAGCTATTTCATTCTCGAAGCTGTACAATGGTAATTATAAACAATTTTGTCGATTTAAAAAACAGCAACCGTAATTGGTCAATGCTTTTTCCCAACCTCACCGAACCATGTATTACCCTCAGCGTTGTCCATCTAATGGTTGCATCATACTCTCGAAATATCATAAGACATTATAGCATTTAATTAGATAAGTGGTTTCGATTATGAAGTTTTAAACAGTACAATAATTTCTGGATAAACTAACACCCATAAGATTGAAGTCAAATAAGTGACTTGAAAAGCAAGGAGGTTATATGCAGTTCAGAAAAAATCCCATTAAGACATTCAAAAACAAAGTAATTCAGTGAAGATTTTCTTTTTGACAAATCATTGTCAGCAGCTGTATAGTCGTATTTACAGTAATAACAAACAAACACCTCAGTCTATTGTTGGCTTATAGGTCAAGTCGAGCAGTAGGGTTATCTTGGACCATTTGGTCAACATTGGTTATGTCGATTACCCCACAGTCTTTTTTCAAAATCCCATGCAAAGTCCAACCAAACGGTTCAACAGGAATGAACACTCATCACTTGTGTGTAGCAGAGGCATTGGCAATCCACTAGTTAAAAGCTGGTCTCAGCGTACAGAAAAGGTAGGTCCATTCTGTCATTTTGCAGTGGTCATAGTCCTTCCTTCAGCTTTTTTGCTGCTTCACTCTTACCAACTGATTATCAGTACTTCTTATTTTTATTTCATGGTTTACCTTCATACTACTTGAAATGTTAGCTCCAATCCCTCGTTTAAATCCTCATAACATTTCACTCTGATTATTGATACTAATTAGTAGTAGTATTTTTTGACCTGTTTATTTTTAAGCCATTGGTCATCACCTTCATTATCTGCATATTTTCCTCATACACACTTTAGTTATGCAATCCCTTTCTAACTGTAGAACCAACCTCCTCTTTTAATCCTAGAACATTCCGTTTGGATGACTTAATGTTGACCTTTTAGCCAATAATTACTATAAGTGTGATTTCACGGCTGCTGAAAACAATTCCTCGAAAAGAAAATTTTATTTGCTGAAAACAAGATTAAAATACAATCCCTATGGAAGTGGAAGAATGATTACATTCTTTTTCTGTATGTACAAATCTGGTTGAAACGCTTCATTGCAACCACTTCCAGGAAACGAAGTAACCCTAGTATTTGATTACGTTTAGTATTTTAAAACACTAGAAGTATCGACACTACATCCTATGTTTTTTGAGTTATCTACTTATCACACTGGGTTGAAATTTACCTCCCATTCAACGTAGAATGAGCTGAATGACAGAGTGAAAGCTGTTTTTTAATTCTTTCAGTTTACTTCCTAACGCAAGTGAAAATGTATTTGTGAGTAAAGTTTCAGGTGACCCTCGGAATATTTATCCACTTTAGACTAATTTATTGATTATACAGTGTCATGTACTGGGACACATTCCATTGAAGAGAAACTTTTTCGTAGTTTTAATTTGGTTCTTGTATCTATTTGCTAGCAGTCTATTAATCAGAAGCCTCAATATTCATATATTTATAAAAATATATTTAATTTCACAAACTGTGACTAGATGACCACTGTTCCACTGTGGAATATATTAAAGAAGTAAAATAAAATGAAACCAAATGATCATTCCAGATTTCACATTCTAGACAGTGAGTTGAGCAAAGCAACGTTACTGTTTAATTACTCAAATCAAAGTAGATTGGTTGAAGCTGTATCCTCTGACAAGGTAGTAAAGTTAGACAGGTTCCTAGAATAAAGTACCACAATATGAATTAGTATGGTGTTCACATCCATGCACGCTGTTATGTTACTTTCATCACTGCGCATAACGAGACAAAGATAATGAATCCCGACATGAAAAGAAAAAGCTTTCTCAAATGAATAAAAAAATTGTCATTATGAAAATACTGATAAAAAATAAATACTTATCTCGTATTCATTACTCTGTCATCTCTATTAGGTTGGGTCTTTTTCTGCTATACAGCACACGCGACTAAAGTATTCATTACTATTATTTCTTCCCTGTGGTTAAAACAGTTTTAGTGGGTTGGGATTGTTGGTTAAACCATCTCAGATAGCTATGGTGTGTGGCATTACCGTAATGTTTACACTGAAAAACGCGAACTGCTAACCGAAGAAAGGAGAATAGTAGTAATGGATAAGGGGAATAGTGTAATGTATATTTCTTATTCATATATGTGGATATACTCCAGACCAAACTCAACATCAGTCTGGTTACTTCACGTGTTGTATTTCTTTGCTGTTGTTGTTGTTATTTTCATTTCGGCATTTATCATTGAGATTTATTCGTCGCTTTGAGCACTCGTGTATGATTAAAACAGCTTATTAAAATTTATGTTCTTATCAAATAACACATAAATTAATTAATTTTCGCAAATTTTTTTATTTAAAAATATGTTAATCGTAAGCACTTTAGTAGTACTGAAAGGATAATGATGTACTCACGTAACTAACGTGTGTAAGATAACTAAGGTGGAGATATTAAGGATGTGTAGTTGTTGGCTAGAATTAGAATCCAGGGTGAGCGTTTTTTCCCATTGCGGAGGCATCAGATGGATGTACCTGGACCGCCGAGTGATGTTCCTACTGAAAATTGAACTTAGAGTTCATCCCTGAAAATGCTGGACTTCTGTCTATTAGAATACTAAGCTACAGTAGCTACTCTTTGTCCAGCAGATATAGTTTGATGTTAGAGCTTGTTGTTTCTTGTTGTTGGCTGTTTTTGACTGAACTGAGAAAGTTTCCATTGCGCGATAACTTAAGGATGAATATCCTGGATCCCTAACTTGATTGCTAGATGATGGTCTTGATTTACAAGCAAAAAGTAGGAAAGTAGGAGTCATCGAAGTTAAAATTTAGTGAAAGCTAAAAATATATTTTAGAAAATATCAGTGGCAACTGGACTGATTAGAGATAACTTGGGCCAAACATTAGGCGTAACCCACTGTTATACCAGATGTCAATAATGTTTTGTCAGACTTATGCATTCAATTTTACCTGTTAAAAAAAATACCACTAGCGAGTTTTTAAAATTAACTTATGGTAGATTGGTCTTTTAAAATATTAAGCGTTCTACTCAATTTTCATATGAATAAGTGTAAAGTAACTGTCTCCACGTCATTAATTAGTTATGTTTGTATCACTCCACATAATTCTACATGGAAACGAGGAAACAACTAACTGAATGTCAATTAGACAGTCAGGTGGCCTTGGCTAATAAATGACACCTGATCTGCTTTTTATTTCGCGATTTGGTTGGTTGAGAGAGTGAATTGATGTTCATGTCCCCCTATTATTAAGTACGGTGATGCACAGTATGATAGATGGTATTAGCATATCAAGGTTGTATATATTATGTAATGATGTCAATTGGAGAACCGCTGAAAACTTAAGAGCATTGGGCAGCCGTTTCGTCTTACTATAGAAATCCCCAGAAGTGTGTCGCACGAACCTACTGGGTGTCATTAACACTACCATCAGATTTCGCACCGAGCATGTTACCATTGGAGAACTAAATCCTGTTCCTGTTGATTCGGGATATAGCGCAACCATCATTCAAAGTCATCGTTGAGTGCTTTTCCTCACACCCAAGTTGGTTGACCCTCTAGGTCACAGTCTGCTACTACAACTTCGCAAACTCCATTCTGAAGCATGTCACCAATAAGAAACATAAACATTCATTTTGGAGGTTTAGTTTGATTTGTTGCCTACTGTGACTATGCAAAAAGTGATCTAATGGCTGTTCAAATTAGAATTAAGGGTTTTGCTCTCACTTCTGACTGAAAAGCAGCTATTGGTTAGTGAACAAGGGTCCCATTAAACCACTTGATCTTTATCTAGAGCGGTAACACTTCAGCATAGCAACAATTTTCCCCTAAGAGATAAGCAGTAAAATTTGAAACATTTAAAATCTTTCGATGATATGTACCTGTGCGATTAAATGTGTAACTTATATTTTAAACTCATATAAATTCTTGAATAGTCTTCGACATGAGATGGAAAATTTTCCTATCAAGTGGAAAGCAACTCAGATTGTTGCGTTTTACTTCTACCATAATGGAGGATCATTCAGATTACTAGGTAGGCTCTACTATAAACTGGCAATAAAGTTGAAGAATGCAACTACAAAAACACTGAGAAATTTACTGTACATTATAAATCAACTTCAGAATTTCTTTACTGAACTTGAAAAGAAATGATTGAACTACAACTTATTGTGTGTGATGTTGATTTTGAACTAATTTTTGCTATAAAACAAACAGTCAATCTCTTCAGAATACATAGAAGTAATATTGATATTCATTGACGTGGTAGTTGTGTTTGGATTAAAGTTTACATCCACTTTTTTGAGTCTCCTCAGTTACTACTGTAAACTTGAAGCTTACAGCAGAAAGATGACACTCCCCGACAAAAAACAACTGCATAAAATTTAATTTGAGGGTTTTTGGAAATTTACTGATTTCAAGTCGGTATTCATCATGAACTGACAACAATTGGAGGAACACTGGGAACCTGAGAGTACTGGACAACTGTTTCGTCCCAGTATGGGACCCCTCAGAAGTGCGCACCATGAGGTGATGAGTGCACACTGCTGAGAAGTCCCATACTGGGAAGAAACAGCTGTCCAGTGCTCTCAGGTTCCCAGTGTTCCTCCAAATGATGTCAGTTCATGATGAAAGCCAACTTGAAATGAACAAAATTTAACCATCCAAGTATAAATAGGAAAGTAATCATATGTGGCTAAGCGTTAAACCTACTCGTTTCTTTGAAAACCATACGACACCACATACGTTACACGTATTTAACATTCCCACTGAAATCTAACTAATAGTTACTGTTTCTGGATGTCACGCTGCCGTCTGATTAATATACTCTCATGTTAAGCGTGAATATTAACCATATCAATTCTTAAACCTAGTGTATTCTCACCTATATTACCAGACTTTCAGTGTCTGAGAAGCTGTGAAACTGTTTCGTTGGTTTAGGCAGTCCAATTTTAATTAAGTTACGGGTTTGAACTCTTTTCTATCCAGGTAGCATTATGAGTCAATAAATAATACTAGGCTTTTTTGTCGTAAGACTTTTCACAAACTTTGGCATAATTGACTACATGGTAAAGTAATTCGTGAACCAATGTAATCCACCGTCTGATAAACTGTTGTCTATGTATTCCAAATAATTAACAACAACTTCAGATATCATGACACCGTTATTTAGTATAATGTATCTTGGTGGTGTTTATTCCATTAAACCTGATCTACAATATATTATCCACCACTTCAAAATTTTACAAGCATATAATGTATCTTTCTGATTTATCTATTCATAGGAAAGCAAATACGTTAGTTAGAAGTCCTGACCAGACAGCCAGCGTGAATACGATCAAGCTGTCCTAGAACGTCACGAATCCAGATGGTAGTCGGGTGAAACTCTTCGCAATTGAAGTGAAATAAAAATTTGGTCGACATTCAGACCTCGTAGCTCAGTTGGTAGAGCATCGGGACGGAAACCCGGTGGTCGATGGTTCGAATCCGGCCGTGTTCCGAATTTCCATTTAACCTTCAATCATCATTCAGTATTAGTTAGAAGGACAAATAGTAGGTTCTTGATTAGTGGATTTTCGTTTGTTTATCTCATAGTTCACTCAGTAAAGCAAACAAATGCTTTTCTCATCAAGGTCATACTGACCGCCACTATTTCTTTCACTTTTGCTTATTGTTTATTGAAATGAAAACTACAGACAGAATGATATGCGTACGTAAACATAATAATTTAATTAACTTTTGATGCAGTGTCACGAGAAACCATTTCACATTATCCTTCTGTTTAGTTCAGCCATTATCCGTATTAAAAGACCTCCAATGAAGTTTTATCTCAACTTCATCATGAAATCGCTTTGTAATTCGATTCGTTTTAGATATTTCGTGTGTAAAATGACATCTTTCTCGAAAGAGAGAAAACTGTTATTTCCCATTGTTCGTCTTATCCATTTCACTGCACCGTTCGTATCCTACATCTCAATAGTAAACCTGGACATTTTTGACATCAAAAAAGTTGTTTATTTGTTTTTATCGATTGAGGGTGTTCAGTTTATCAGAGGTTTACTTATGCTTACAGTTCCATTTGCATTTTCTAGAGATTTAGTCATCTATATTAGATGACCAAAGTATGATTCCCGTGTTGTGAGAAGTGGTTGACCGATCTTATCTAGTCCACTTCTCAAGTTATAAAAACTGTGGTATTATTACTAAGTTAAGTGATACACTGTATTCTGTGTTGGATGATTTAGAAACTGATATGGTAGCTAGGTCATGCAGTTTCTCTAGGTAACGCCAACTATAAAGCAGTGAGTGGCTGATCATTCCCTAATAGGCTGTGTTCCAACTGCCGCAATACAACTCCCAGTGGATTTAAAATCAGTCAATTTAATCGAAACGATTCAAGACTCGAATGGATGTGTCATATATATGATATGAATCAATGCATTAAAGCGTGTTCCAGTTAGTCGGTAGAGGACAACTTTAAGAATAGTGAAAAAAGGACTATCGCAGACTGTTTTCTGTAAAAAGGGCCAGAAATTCAAATTTCATAGAATCATATACTAGTGGATTCACTTGATAAGTGAGGAAACTATGTTTAGCTGTTCATAAGCAACCAACAGAAAGCTCTACTTGAGTGAGGTTTCACCCTAGCTAGCATTTATTAACAAGGTGTCTGCGCAAATTTTAGTGAACGTGCACCTTCTCAGAGGTTTAAACATTTAGCGACAATGACATAGGGAGAACAGTTACTACTGAACTACCTCAATGAAAATAAGAGATTAAGGCGTCAGGAGAAGATATTTCCAGTGAGTTTACGGACATAAACACTAGCTCATCGGTAATAAGTTAAGCCCGTTGACGATGAGAAGAAATAGGAGGTGAAGATGGTTCTCACAGCCTAAATGAGGCATAATTTCATCAACAGAAAATCCAAACAGAAAGAGATATATCAGTCACCTCCTACTGAATAGTGCAATGCATATCATTCTTGATCGAGTATATACCAACTCCAATTACTCTCGAAGCTTCACTACCAATGATCTACAAGCTAATGTCAAAATCCCTATGCATTGGAAATTTAGATCAAAGTTAACGAGGCTATTAGGAAACCCGAAACTGAGGTTGTTAGCATCTTGGTTTTATTGTGTTCTTTGAGCTGGATTGTTCAATCGTGTTGTTAGCATATATATACACGAAAATCTGTGTAAACAGATGAAGGATCACAATTTTGCTTGCATTTGCTTGAACCGCATAGGGTGAAATAAATCACGGTTTGCAGCTGAATATATTATACCCCGTTAATCAGTGTCCCTCAACTGCAATTAACTGAGGTATATAAATCAATCATAATGATTGGATAAAAACTGTTCAGGTAATGTAAATTTAAGTGGGGATATAAAACTAGACTACTAAGTTCACCGTGGTGACAATTCGTAAATATGATACAGGTAGTAACGACTTGAACTATTAGGAGAAAAACTGGTTGCACACATGCCCTTATCTTTTGTAAGACCACTCTCTTTGTTTAGTGAACAAATCAGTAGACTTGTTGTACACAGGTCACAGGTGTGAACTCTACCTTGAGACTAAAGTTTTTCAGATCTAACCATTTAGCATAAAGCATGCATTTACAGGAAAATTGTTAAGTGAAGAGAACTTCACCAGCTGTTAAGGTAGGTGTTATTGTGTTGTGAATTTATAGATTATTCAGACTTACTAGCAAACCTACTATTTGTAGATTCCAGTGAAAATAAATATCAATTGTAAAGTGAAGATTATCATTATGTTTGGAAATAGTATTTTTGAGTTAATCCTATAACGTTTTTAAAGATTTCAGTTACCTTGTCATGTTTAAGTAGTCTTTCAGTTGTTTATCTTTCACTCCGTACTGTCATATTAGTAACCTATCTCATCCGCATCCAAATAGCTTATATTAAAAGGATTTTGTATAGTTTCTCTTGTTGAAGTACAATGAACTAACTGACATATGTTTTCGATACATACAAAAAGCAATTACACTTGGCAACAGAAATACACCTGAAGCATAGCTAGCAGTCAAATAGAGGAGATTTATTGACAAGTGAACTAGAAAATGTGGTCTACAGACCATAATTTCAGTTTGTTTCAAGTTTATACTGCTTGGATATTTTGATTATAGTGAGATTATAGCGAAGAAAAGTAGTATTCACCATGGATTGACAACATTTAGAGAACCACTGGAAATCTGGCAATAGTGGACAGTCGTTTCATCGTAGTATGTGACTTCTCACTAGTGCCTCCAGGTTCTAAATGGTTCTCCAACTAATATCAGTGTGTGGAGGATAATATCTTATAACAGGTCAATCCCCTCAAACTTCCAAATAACGAGAAAAGTCGCTTAATCAAATGCCCTGAAAAGTTGTTGATTAGTACAACCGACATGATGTCATAAATTAATTTCAGACTACAGTAAAAGCAAGTAACGTACAGTAATCAACAGGAAAGTGTAAATGAGGTGCATTACCAACTACTCGAGGAGCATATCATCAGCTGCAGTAAAGAGTTATGTCAAACAGCGTAAATTACTTGAAACTGAACTACATCCAGCATGAATTAAATTGTCATCAACCCTTTCGATAGATACTTTTACAGCTGCGAATAAGTGATGAGCATCTTGCTTCTGCTTATTCACGTTAATAATAACCGCGATTGAGGTATTTAGTGGTGAAGTTTTGGATATATCGGAGAAATTGTAAACTTTTAAGGGTTCTTGATAAACTGTACAGATGAGTTCTAACAGGCATAAAATATGTGTTTAACACTCTATACTAATCCCATGATAACGGGTAGTATGAAGCATAATTAACATGTTTTAACTGGCGCTGGCAAATGTAATAACAAGACAAATCCAACAGACAGATAAGTGACCTTCAACGTCCAATCAGCCTTTAACTAATAATAATTACTAAGTGTTTTTCACTATGGAAAACACGCACATCTTTCTTCTATAATTTGATCCTGATACAGTACCACTGAACATTCTCATGACACTGTACACAGGAAATTTCCGGGAAGATCGTCAATCTAACAGTGAACATTTTTTTGTATGTTGCGTAGTGTTGCTTTACTCGGTACTTCAGTTCATAAAATGGAGTAAATAATGCTGAACTAGTCTACTACATGAATTCAACAATCTAATATGGAAAAGGCCCTTCATTCATCGTCATAGTAACTAGGATATTTATCTTACCATTTTATTCGTGTCATTTTCTTAATAGTCCCCTGATTTTGCTACAATGAAAACCGTCTATAAGTTGTCGAAGTTCTGTAAGTAACTTAACTTACTGAGAATTAAATACTTATCAGTTGCATGTATCTCAAGATAAAATTACCAATTTCGAAGGGAAATTGGTGGCTACCTTAAATACTCATTTAAGAAACAACAGGAGAATCCGATGATTATATTAGGCAGTGACTTGTATTTTATAGCAAATACATTGATTTATTTTAAACACCAAGTGGTTTGTTCTGTTCTAGAGGCATTTACAAATACATAGACCCTCAAAGACAAATTCAGGATTGCTCATGGCAGTTTACACCAGAAACTTCCACTCACTTTCATTTTCAACACTTCATATCATAATTCGGTTTTGAGCCAGATGGTTCTGACATCTATCCTGACTAAGAAACTACAAAACCGTTTTTACAAAAACATTGAGTGTCACACTGAGTAAATAAAACCTCGTCAACTTAAAAACTTCACTAGCTACTAGCTGGTAAGAAGCCCAGATAAAGAGGAAAGGTTGGGCATACGGATAGCAACCCTACCACGGAAAACCAACCCAACCGCTAAAGAAACTTCAAAGCACATAAAATAAAAATTAACTTATTCCTCCCTGGAATCGGAGAGGTGAAATGACGCCAGTTGGTGAAAGCCTTCAGGAAGCCAATCAGCCAATTCATCTCCTATTCTCTAGATGGAAGCGAAAGTAAACATTGGTACATGAAATGTCTGCATCATATATGGACCTAGTAAGACTGACCAGATTGCAAACGAGATGTGAAGACATAGCATGGAAATACCAGGCTAGGAATCACTGAAAGCAGATGGAATGGAAGTGGACTCTCCAAACTGTCAACTGGAGACGACTCAGTAATCTACTCAGATATTATCAAAACACACAACAATCACCAGCACAGCACACTGAGTTTTCCAGTGGCTATCATGATGTTTCAAAGAGCATGAAAGGCTCTCAGATGATGGGAACCAATGTCCTCCTCCAGGATCAGGATGATGACAGCAAGATTCAAATCAAGAGGAGGGAAATTCAAAATCATACAATGCTACTCTGTGCACTTACGAATAATGCGGATGAAGAGAAGAAGGAGGAATTCCATAGACAACTACAATCAGCACTGAACAAGACCATACTCCAGTTGGTGACATCAAAATCCATTCTAATGGGTGGGGTGGGGTGAGGTGAGGTGAGGTGAGATGAATGCTAAACTGGGAGTGGACAACACAGGAAGAGAACTGATCATGGGTCGAGAAGCACTCAGTGAAATGATGAATGAGAATGGAGAAGTATTCGCAGACTTCTGTGCATTCAACGATTTGGTGACTGGAGTCGATGCAGTGTGTACAAACACAAGGATATTCACAAGGTAGCGACATGCATCTGATTTCACCAGACACCGGGACACACTACACTAAGCATCAGAACGACTTCATGTGAATGTGAAGAAAGTGGAGATGGAGATGCAGCCTACTGGACACCAGATCGGATGAAGAAGGGAAGCAGATGTCGGTTCACGCCACACACACACACACACACACACACACACACACGATTATCTAGTGCAAGGAGCCTGTCCACAAAATCAAGTTGAAAGCCTTGAAAGAAGCTGGTGATGATAGACCAGAGTTCAAGTCCAACGTCAACCCAGAACAGAAACTGGACTGAAGGATGAAACTACAAAGGATGGCTTCACGTCAATCAGCCAGCCAGCCAGCCAGCCAGCCAGCCAGCCAGCCCGTCAGTTAGTTAGTCAGTCAGTCAGTCATCAGGAAAAGATGGAGACACTGAGCAACATCCGTGAATAAAGCTGCATGGGAGAAGACTGGAATCGTTTTGAAGAGGTGTGGAAGGAAACCTGCATAACCGTGTTGGGAATGACGAAGAAGGAGCGAGACAAGAAATGGATGTTGACGGACACATGGAAGCTGATAGAGGAGGGAGAGGAAGATGGTGGTGGTGATGCAGAATATGAACCAGAGCAGTGCATTCCATTGCACTGCATTGCAGTGAATTGCAGTGCAGTGGAGTACGGTGCAGAAATAAACAACGAAAAGAGGAGCTGAACACAATATATGAAACACTCCACTGAAGAAAGAAGTGAGGAAGAAGAAGAAGAAGACAAAAGACACTTCCACGACACACTGGTTAGTGGAGCAGAACAGACTGCAGGATGCTGGTAGGAGAGGCCTGACAACCGTGTGTGAAATAACCAAAATATTATGTGGGTAGAGATCAGCTCAGATGGAACGAATGAAAGATAGTGAAGGGAGGTTGGTTAGCAGAGAGGAGAAAGAAAGGAAACGATGGACTGACGACTTCAGAAAACTATTGAATCGACCACCAACACCACCACTACCACCACCACCTGCAACTCGTCCAGAAATATTTCCGGTAGCCCAGCCACAGAATTATCATTTAAGACAAACCCTTCGACAAAAGTCGAAGTGAAGTCCTGAAATCCAGGAAGGCAACAGGACCAGATGAAATTCCGCCAGAAGCACTGAAAACAGACACAGTGACAACAGCAGAAATACTCACAACACTACTGCAGAATGTCTGGAAGGAAGGAGTGAAAGGTGCTTGCTTATTGATTGGAAGAAGGGCTACCTTATCAAACTTGCAAAGGAGGGAGACATAAGTCTTTGCGAGAATTGGCGTGCTCCTGTCCACCAGAAGCAAAATATTAAGCCGCATCATACAGGGGAGATTTAACGGTGTTCTGGATTCCAAATCACGATCGGAAGAGGTAGGTTGGCTGGCTGGCCTCAGGAAGAACAATTCATGTGTGGATCAAATCGCAACGCTGCGCTACGCTACGCATCATCATAGAACAGAGCATAGAATGGCATTCAACTCTCTACCTCATCTCATCTTCATCCATTCCATTTTGAAAAGACATTCGACAGTGTAGACCAAGAAGTAATTTGACAGGCAGCTGCTTGCTTCAACACATCGGTTTTAGTGCCACAAATCTTTGTCAACAGTAGCCACATGCTACATGATGAGGCCACATGCCGAGTGATTGACAACACAATGGAAAACTCAGTGACGCCTTTGAAATGAAGAGTGGGGACAGGAGTGAGACGAGGTTGCCGCCTAGTATCACCAATGATCTTCCTGATTGTGGTCTGTTGGACTGGAGCATTCAACAAGCTATGCGGAGTAAGAAGATAGGCATGTAGTGGCTGAACCCATCAAAAGAGCCTAGAAAATTTGGATTTCGATGCCAACGATGATTTACGTCTTATGTCGTGTCGCACAAACTCGATGATCTACATGTGGAAACCAACGAGTTGGCAGAAGAGGCGAGGCGATGCAGGGAGGACGGGACTTCCTTCAGGTGGAAGGTAGAGAAGAGAGAGGTGGATGTGATGAAGACACCCAACCAACCAATCAACCAACAACGACAACAACAGGCACTAATTACCATGAACATGTTAAACCTAAATGGAGTCAACTTTTTCACCTACCTAGGCAGCATCGTTTCAACTATAGGTGGCGGCACAGGCACAGATGAGGACGTCAAATTCAGGATCGGAAAGACTGAGAGACAGGCCTTCCTTCATTAATCTTAAATTAGTGTGGAGATCTACTGCACTGCACTGCACTTCACTGCACCGTACCGCACCGTACCACACGGCACCGTACCGCACTGAACTCAGCATAAAGCGTGAACAAGTTCCAGATTTTCAACACTAATCCAGTCGTCTGTGCTTCTATGTGATGGTCATGAAAACCATTTCCAAGAAACTACAGACATTCATCAACAGCTGCCATCTACGCTCACTCGATAGTGACACTGAAGATCAGATGGATTGCCAGAATAATAAGAATAATCAACAAGGAACTCTGGCTAGCTGGCTGGCTGGCTGGCAACGAACCAAACAAGAACCCATTGCCCAACAAATGAGAGGAAGAAGAAATTGAAGGTGGATTGGACTGGACATACACTGAGAAGACCATTCGGGGAGATCACACACACACACATACACACACACACGCCAGGCTAGGCCATCGAGTGGGATCCAAATGGGAAACGACGAGTTGGGCTTGTGAGGTGAGGGTAACATGGGGGAGAATATGTGAGGAAGAAGTGAAAGCTTGTAGACGGTGGTGCAGCGATGTTGAAAAGACTGCAGAGAAGAGAGTGGAATGGTGACGTGCTATTGAAGCCCTTTGTTCCACTAGGAACTCAAAGGATTAGTAATAATAATAAATAATTGTGAGGAAGTATACAGAACTATGTGTTTTTTGCACTGCTTTCAAGTAATGAGGTGGTGAATGAGACTGGAACAAAAACCTGAAGTACACTATGACTCGAAGATTAAAAGTATCCGGTGTCTAGCTAAGTGTATCAGATACACTGACATGAACGTCTTAAGATTCGAGTTCACTTATTTTTATGTGAATTATTAAGCAAACTGCTCTATAACTTTATTCAGTTTAAATGAGTGACCTTTAGATTACCAATCAAGCCTTGTAACTGTTGGGCTAAAATTGAAATGAATTGTGGTTTTATGATGGACACGCATAATGGTGAGTTGAGATATTTATTTTAAGTTAGCATTTTTGAGACTTCAAAGAAAACCTTTTATCAAAAGCATAACTTGTAATCAGTTCGAGAATCACTTCAGAATCGCCTTATTCTGAGTCGCAAAAAATACTGTTGGATGGCGAACGGCAACGATTTAAAAATACCTCTGAAAATAGGTTTTTATTCATTGATCTCTTAAAAATATCTGACTACAAAGGTTGAGTAGTGCGACTTGGTATAGTAATAGGAAATTAAAAGTATCAGTCAACATCTGACTGTATCAGCTGATCAAAAATGATATTAAGATTTTAAAACAAACCAACTTTTTAGTCAAGTTTCACCGTACTGAATATAACCAAAGAAGCCCAGACAACTATAAAATATGTCGGTTTGTGGATTACCAAGGGGAATAAATTAATTTAACAATAATGTTCAGCAACAATACTCGATGTTACTTGTATGAATTATTACACGAAGTACAGCTGAACTAAACAGTGAATATTTTACTAATTCTAGTTAGTGATTTCAGTCACATATTTAACTTTAAAAATGAGTTCTCTGCAAGTTTCTTAGACTCAAACATTTATGATACTTGAAACTGAATTCTTTCCTAACGTTATTCCATTTATTTCAGTCTGATCTCTGAATTCTTCTCTGGTAATTCATTTGAGCTTTTCCTCTACATATTTTCATGGAATTCGAGCAATGTATGGATAGATAATATCCACATGGGACCTGGAATCAATGCCTAATGGTTCAAGTTAACAAATGTATCAAAGTGGAAGATGAAAAAATGAAGAACGCAGTCAATAATGGTAGCAAGTCATGAAAAAAGCGGAAGGAGGAATGAGATTACACTGAAACTTAGTATGGTGATTAAGATGAGGATAATGTGAGGATACATCTGTACCATTGCATTGATTCTGTGTAATCTCGTCTTGAGTTTATAACTACTGGTTTCTCTTGTTGTGCAGACAGAAAACGTGAAGTCTACATCTCCTTCCTTAGTCAAGTCAATATTCAAAGACTTCATGAACCGACATATACTATATATTAACCTGACCACTTCTAACCCTTTTTCAAACTGAACCTACTTCAGGTAACATTGTGCAACGGGGTAGACAGAACAATACACTGTTAAGTATTTCAAAGTTTTGACTAAAATAGTAATTCTAGTATTCATAGAAGTAAACGGTGACTTAGGATTCATTAATTACAGTAATAAAAATATTTTATTGACATGTTTATCTTCTTGGAAACCTTTGCTTTAAGTTAACTAGAACCTTTCTTCGTGTCGACAGCATCCAAGTGTATCCAAACTCTTGGTTTTTGGATAATTTAATCGGCTGATTCAAGCTGTTCTATAAATCTTTTGAGTATTGGATGCTCTTTCTCTCCTCCTCATTCTTTCAGTTCATGAAGCACTCCGTTCTCTCTCCCCCCTTTCGGTTTATTTACTTCTATAGCAGAAGATAAACTTGTTCTGTTATCTCATTCGAATTATTTTGTGTACACAAAATAAAGAAAAAATGCTACTGTTTCAGAAGTGTAGCTTCGTATGCATGTGTATGTTGTGGTATCCTCTCCACCCGACCACCATCATCAACCAACTCCTGGTATAGTCTTCTCATCAGTATCAATCCACCCTGCCTTTTTATTCAGTGATCAATAGGACACATGCTAATTACTAGAAATCAACTGGCCATATGGTGGTCTGGATACATGTATACATAGAATGTCAATGGCGTAGATAATCAGTAATGGAAAAGACGAGGGAAAAATAAACACAATGTAATCTAACTTATGTCAAGATAGGATATGTTGTATTTATTCTCGTTACTATTCTATTTCGTTGTTGTTTTAATTCTTTAATTTCCACACACGCCTGCCTGTGTGTGTTTGTAGGATTGAGTGAACATACAAAATAATATTTAACAGAGGACGCTTCTTCGCTATATTGCTAGATAAATATTTACAACAGAATGTCATAAATAAAATACTATATGATGTGTTTGATGATCTGAAAACTCTTCTGCATAAATGGGAAAAGAATTCTGTTGGTAAATAAATGGCCTTTAAGAAGGAAAACAAGCTATTTTACCCCTGTAGAAATCGCCTAAATTTCTTTATCATTGATAATTGAACTGAATGCACCTTTTTGAAGATGAAAAACCAAGTAAAATACGTGTTTTTGTTGCTATCACTAAGTTATAGCCTTAACTAGTAAATCTAAGCAAAAGATTTATTTGACAGACATAAGAAGTCGTTTCGATCCTTTTATTTGAGACACATTTCTGATTAAATTAGAGGTCAGTGGCATGAAACTGGTGGGTCTTAGTAGCGTGAGCTTTTGTGTGGTATTTTGTTGGTATTCCTACGCTCTGATGTCAATAGAAGTTGTATTTGTGGACTATTTCAGACTGATAGCAATCTACCTTTAAAATTCAAATTACGAAAAGAAAGTGGATGCAAAAACTTTCTCAATACTTTGTATTCATCCTTTCAAAGGACTGATAACAGCACAATTCAAACCAGGTTTTGTCGTAAAGTTACGTGAATTGATCACTACTTAAACTAAAATATTTTCAGTCCGACTGATGACATATGAGCGTTAAATCAACTTAGTAAATTAAAAAGATTCCTATTGCGATTTAAGCTTGGTCGAAGTAAATTTTAAGACAGCTGATCGTTAAACTTTCCACAGATGTTCATCAGTTCAATTTCTCAGACTTGGCAGCAACGTGCAAATTAGAATTGGGTAGGAAAAAAAACTTCTCGGAATTCGGAAGTTGATAAACAGTGTATGCATTTGCCTTTTTTCGGTTGATTTCTTGATACAGTGAGTTTCAAACCATTTATTCTTGTTATATCTAGGTCCTCAGCCAGACATCTTACTCCTTCCTACATGGCTCATGCCTTCTACTTACAGTAGTTATTTTTCACTGCCATATACTGAAATAAACCGGAATGCTAAGTAATGTACCTACGTTTTTGGATAATTCTGCGAGTCCAGAGATGGCACAACTAGTCAAGTGATAAGTAGAGCTTTTGTATTTAGTCAGCTAATTAGATCTGATAAAACTCCCCAAGTAAGTGAAATGGTCAATAAATTCTACCATTTCACTCTCTAACGATTTAAGAGCTGGTGGATAAGAGTCCTAAAGCATCATCTCATATTTGCCAGGGTCAAAACGTATGAAAAACATAGATATTTGCTCAAGGCACCCATAAGAAGCTGTATTTAATTCATAATCTTCATGTAACAGAAGTATATCATCTACCTACTCTAAGTCAAACAGCTGCTACAAGGTAAGCAAGTCAATGACTGAGAAGTCTTAAGTACTTAGGATTCTGCCTATCAGAGCACCTATAACAATAGTAAACATACTTCGTGCACCTTAGCTGTTGCTATTAATTTAGTTAGCGACTAATGATAAAATTTTACAAATATTGATTTCTAAATCAGTCACATCGTATTACCTACACATTTTTTAAGAAAATGTTTTTTTAGATCGTGAATGATAATGACCGTAAGGGCTTATGGAAGAGAGTTGAATCTGAGTCAACTCACACCATGATAGATATCTGCAATAACTTCATCCAAGATTGACCAGCTTCGTAGCAGTTTACTTGATTCCGAGTACTAGATACTGTTCCTTTAAATAGCTTGTCAGTTCCTGTTTGTTTCTTATAATAACTCAATCAATCTCAATACACCTCTGAGCACTTTAGGTTAGAATCAACTTAATGGGTACATGATAAGTTAGCTGGTTGAGGATCAACATAATTTTAGGTCACTAAAAGTATTTGTTTGTCAGATTATCTCTAGATATTCTTGTATAAATATGCATTTATAATAACATAACTTGATAAGAAGTGAAAGGGATTTGTTGAAGTCAAACATCTTCAGACTAAGCCATCCGATGAAAACTCTAGACAAACTATTGTTTATTTCCCTTTTTTAAAACTTGATCTGAAGAGAGTACACTTTCCCAGTGTCTCATGAGAAGCCATAATCTTTGAAAGATAGCTCCATTACATTTCTAGTAGAACAGTTTTGAAAATTCTAGAACATGACCTGCCGATTCAACGATATTATGACAGACGAGAATCGAAGACTTAAGTTTCGGTCCCAAAACCGGTTAGTGATAGGGAACTTGAAGCAGTTGGTCATCGTTCTTTCAATCCCATTGATTCCGTAACTGAAACGTGTGAATATAATTGTTTCAGTATTGTAGACTACTGATGGGTGGGTAAATAAATACATTCAGCATAGCCCAATCTCAAGTCTCTTATCTAAGTGCCCAAAAGGTAAAATTAACTGATATAACTTAGCCAGTCCTGAAGACTCTTCAATAACCATTTGGTATACCTCAAGATTTGTGTTTCATTGGCTAATAATTCGGCTTCCAACCAATCAGCCAATGGTTTCAACTGCACTCCACCTACCAAGGTTTTGGGATCCATCTAATGTCGTTACCCCTCACGCAATAATTAAAGCTGATTACTTACTGCTTGAAACCACACATAGGTACTGATTTCATTTTTATTTGACCTTGTTCCAGAAACGATAGTCGTATCCTGATTAGATCCTGTTGGTGGGTTTTCGATCTTCAGAAGAAGTACATTTTGAGTGTTGTTAATGTGTAAAAAGTGAAATAAAAAACAAATTGTGTGCTTCCTTCCAATTACACTTAGAAACCCAGTACTTACCACTTTATATAACCATCATAATTATTACTAGTAGCACTGTTGGTACTGACCATCCTACTGCTCAGTCATTTTTTTTTATTTACTCTGCTGGCATAAAGATAACCATAAAAAGTCTTCATCAGCCAGTAATAATTTGTCATTTATGCATTCACCTACAAGACTTATTCACCTGATTTCGCTTTAATAAAACACGAACAAAAACTATTCAGTGTTCACCATCATTTACTTGTGTTATGATTTTATGACTAATGTTATTGTCATCTTAATGGTAGTCATAAATGTTGAAGCAATTTAGTCGATTACATAGTGTGATAAGAAATTAAACATGTATGATTTGTGGATGATAAAATAATTAAATACTTATGATGCATTTAGCTAAGGCGACAATTGCTATCATTGTTCATGGTTATATGACAACAGTCATCGATAAGTTTGAGAAAGTAAGTAGCAGAATTTGAACCTGAGTAGCTGAGGTTCGATAGTATACTACCGGTTGCAATTAAGTAGTTTCTAACCACTGACAAGTTAGTAATAAAGTTTGATGAACGCCTGATTCCTGTTGGTTTCATTAGTGATAAATCTGATAAGTGATGCATCAGAAGTGACTTAGCCTTGAAACTCTAAGGCTTGAAAATATGACACCATGGTTAGTTTACTACTTAGTATATAAACTACATAACTAGGTGAAACATGAGTTTCGCACCTGTTGAAAGTTATCAGCACAACGTAGCTGAAACTAGGACATTAGAGCCCACTTCACTCCATAGTTACTTGAACTGTGACCAGAGATCTTTACACGTCTAGCTTAGTTTTTTGACTAAAAACTTCATCTGTGGAATTCAGTCAGCAAAAGTAAATATACAACACGACATTTGTTACAGTCTGTCAACTAACTGGCTTAAGGGATAGTTGTCTGGACCAGAGGACAAATAAATCAATGTATCATCATGGAATGATATCGGTTTGAGAACCAATAAATAACTGGAAGCACTGGAAAGTTTTGTTCTAGTAGAGGACTCCTCAGCACATCTCACCCGCGACCTCGCCCCACCGGGGATCGAACTCACGACCTTCGGGTTTCACGACAAACGCGTTAGCCATTCAGCCTATAGTCCACAACTTCCTGCTTCTGTCCGTGAGTGATAAAGTGTGACTATTCAATAAGGTCTTTCTATTGGTTGACCTCATAAGTCACGGGTTCTCATTAGAACTTCAGGTTATCCATGTCAAAGCATGTTTATTCATTTAATGACTTTATTTTCTCCTGCTTTTCTTGTTCTGTAATTGTTCATTTTGTCAGTTATAACTTTTCAATTATCTGACTTGTTCCATTACCTCGTAGAATAATAATCAATCACGTTTTGATTACCTTACACTGACCATTCAACCACTACTTCGTAATTCTAGAAATATTTTTAGTACTTTGACGGTTAATTAACTTTACAATTTTCTTTGCTTGAAACAAAACTTCTATTCGACTGTAAAAGAAATAATTAAAGTGTAAATAAGTGAAAAGTATTATGTAAATCAAACTGTCAGTAAGAAAGAAGGAAAAAGGAAACAGAATTTCAAGGAAAACCGAGCAACTAAGACGGATGGGAGATTCATTACACGAAATCATATTGACAACTACGCAATATAATTTAGGGGTTTGTGGGGATTTAGTGACTTTTCAAGTTGGTATTCACCATGGACTGACTTCAGTTAGAGGAAAATCGGAAAACTGGGAGCATCGGATAGCTGCTTCACACCGGTATGGGACTCCTCATCGATGCGCACCCATGGCCTCACGCCACCAGGGATCGATCCCAGGACCTTCAGTTCTGATGACCAGCAGGTTAACAAATCAAATTGATCTAGTGCTCACTGGTGACTAGCTTCGAGAGGTGATTTTTGAAGTTCCAATGAGAATTCGTGACCAGTGGGGCAAACCTAGTGGCCGTGACGACAAAAACTCAACGATGATATTGGGTGATGGTCGCACAGTATTGTGAACTGACAGAAACTTGAAATGTGAACCAGTGGATTCCGACCCAGTGGGTCAATCCTACCGGACTGACCACGGAAACTAAAGGTACCAGGTTCGAGCATGAAAGCACTTTGATGACCTTTTATTTTAAGGAAATAAAGAGTAAGACTATGAATGCAATTTCTGAAGAGTGAAATATGTTTCACAGTGTAAAAGACAAGGAAGCTAAAAGTAGGTTTCACTGGGACTACTCGAACCATTGGTTTACAGGTCGTCAGTTTAAAGGTGAGTTTACTACCATATTACTACTGAAAACAAAATTATTTTTGTAGGCCATTTGGGTAAGATGAATACTGAAAACAAATATGTCTACTGCAGAACTCGAAGATCAGTCGATTAAATTTTTGGAAAGACGGATGAGATTCTACGAGCCAAAAATTAAAGATAACTGCCAACAGAAGTATACTCCGACTTTGTTTACTCCGTAATTTCTCAAATTAAGTGCTCATGAATCGATTACTGTTGATTTTATTTAAAAATGAGGCTCAATTTTGTCTGCTGTTACCAACACCTATGCTAAGATGTAATATGAAGTTATGAAGAAACAAGAACGGTATGCTACATTGCTTAGTTTGTTTTAAAACCCCTGAAAATGTTTCCATGCAGTAAGAAAATAGAAACTTCTCCATCTTTTAAGACCTAACCAGTACCGAAAGCATTATCTTAAGTGTCTACTGTCTGCTGTTAAGATTACGCTGATTTAAAAGTTTTACCCATCTTCGGGGAAAAATTACCAACATTCAACTCACCCATAACCAAAGGAAACACATATACTGGTCTGCAGATAACATTTCGTCTAGTTCATCGAAACTCAATGAATATTGTGTAAAGGCTTTAAAAAATCATTCAACGGGATTTTTCACTGATCATTTCTAACAGTAAATCCTAGGAATTATGTCCTTAATTTTACAATGTATCCTTCATTGTAAGAAAACTGCGAATCATAACTCTTTGGAGGAAATCGTTCATTTGTAAGACAGATGAATAAGGACTCAGTGATTCGAAGTAAATTCGCCAGCTGTGTCACATGTACACTACGTAACAATCGATCATAAACTTACAAATATAGACTTCCCTTATAAACTTTTGTTTTGAACACACACGTAATGTTTTATTCTTCAAATAATAATAATAACAATAATAGGCACTTTATTTCAGATGATAACTTTTAGCATGGAATTCTCATGGTGTAATATTGCAACAGATTTACTCCTTGAACATTATTGTCACATGAAATAACTGTGGTAGTTAAATACTGTCAGTAATAACAGTATGATATGGAACGACAGACAACGGTCCCTTGCTTTTAAGCCATCGCCTGGTTTGTGAGTACTTTGCTGGATGAGGTAGGAAGAGAAAAATACCCGTAAGTTTGGTGGTGGAGATTCGTTCAGTCAGTATGGAACTTTTCTGTTCTAGCTAACTATTCTTGTAATAGCTAGATGATATACTGTTGTGAGATTAGTGGTCTATTGCTATCTGTCGCGATATTTTCCCTTAATCTTGTTTTTAACTCATTTAAAAGTAGCCTGAGGAGATTTTAAGGATGAACGAGAGTACATTTAACGATATGTTGACATTTGAATGACTAAAATCAGTAAAAAAAGGAGCGATTCGGTAAAATATACTCCATAAGGAACTTTTGGTGGCCCAAAATTTAAGTAGGCCGCCGATCCAGACATATTTTCTTTATGTTGTTTTAGCAGTTAACAGCAGTTATATTTAGGAACTTTGTTTCGCACCATGCGAACCTTATCAATTAGATGTTTATTTGTCGTGAATCGAACCTAAGTCGATAGCTCTGAACCTCTGTTATATCAGTTGAAAAGATGGAAAATGCTAATCTCAGATAACTATTATAAGTTATATTAGTTTATATGTTTCATAACATATTTTATTTATGAATTATTTGGTAACATGAGCGTATAACTCTGTTTGACAGCTTTCCATCGACTCCTCACTTATTTCTGTCCAACTTACATTTCGGAAGTGACTGTATGTTGACTGACATCAGTTATTGTTTTTAATAACCTTCTTTTCAGGCTCTACAGTTATAAATCCATAGAAATAAGTGGAATACAATGGTCAAAATAAGGCATAATGTATAATTATTACTATTTATACTGGGTGATGATTGAAGGTAAAATGAAAACTTGGTCAGCGATCGGATTCGAACCAGTGACCACCGGGTAGTCAAACCACAGCTATTTCATATAGTCAAAGTGATAATGAAATAAAGAACAACAAATGTAAAGTGTTACGTCACGGTTAAAAATGACTACCGGTAGCGGTAGGAATAAAAAAGGGCATAAAACTAATAACACAAGAAAATGAATGTAATGACAATATAGAAGAAAGTAGTGGGAGGTTAAAATGTGCAATTTGTGGAGGCAGAGTTCATGAAGAACGTATTGACTCTTTTGTGGACCAGGGTAGACAAAGTGGATGTGCATATTTCTTTTGAACACGGGTCCAGTTTTCTTGCGTTGATTCCTATGGCTTCGGTTATGGATAAGATGCTTAGTCGGTGCACATTTAAGGAGATTGCAATGGACACTGTATATCGCATAGAAGGCGTGATCTACTTTGATCTGATGTCCGGTATCTACTAGATGTGAGAGGACTGCAATGTTGATGCCGTTTGTCATTCACTTCGCTAACCAAGATGGTACATATTCACGACCGCGCGTGAATAGAGCCCTTTGAGTACGGCCTATGTAACTTGCTCCATAGGATTAGTCGAACTCATAAATGCACAATGAAGTGGCCATCATTGGTAACCTATCCTTGGTCCGCTGTGTCAGTAATTGTTTTGGTTAAGAGGTTAACAAAAAGTTTCACTTCACTGAATGTCTTTTCGACCGATCTACTTAATCGATGTGTTAAGATATCCGAGGTAATATCACCTTTGAAACGTAGTCTAAGATGTATAGGCTTCTTAGCAACAGTATCTTTCTTTATATTATCTCTAGATTTCGACATGTATTTACTTATGAAGTTTGACTGATAACCATTTTACTGTAATGTTATCTTCAGCTTATTCGTTTCTTCTTCAGTACAGTTATCAGAACATGTATTTCGTATTCTGTAACTCAGGCATTTGACCAGGTCTCTTTTATATCGAGTCGGTGTGAAGCTTTGAAAGTGGATATATTGATCAATCTGTGTTATTTCGAAACATGTTCCTCTTAATGCTTCCACACATTTTCTTAGTTAGGGTGACATCTAAGAAAAGAATATTATTCCCTTGTTCTTCCTCGTAGGTGAACTTCATTAATGAGTGAAGATTACTGAAGGTTATTAAAAGGTCTTTATTGTAGGGATTATTACAGCAGGTGATTGCGTCATCCGTGTCAGCTATAATAGTCTAGTTTTTCTCGTTTCCTGTGCATGAAATCGGTTGTTTTATTTTTACCAACTGTGGTGCTCTGTGGTTATGTAATTCAGTTGTAACACATACAGATGATTCAGATTACCAAAACACATTGACAATAAGCACTAGGCTATGTTCTGTAATACGAGTTTGGGAGGACAGAATTACCTCACTAATTATGTGGGTGAGTTGAGCGTACGACACCTGAATAATCAAGTATTTCAGATAGTTACACCTACGCAATCGTAAGAACGCCAAAGAATTATACAGTAATCTACTGAATTACGCCACCTATCGTCTCTTTTTTCAGTGAGTGTAAACAACCTGAAATTTGTGATTTTTGTTTACATTCATATCGAAGTGATCAGAATTTAATCACGATGGACGTCAGTTTGGTGATGAATGAAGTTTATACACTAAAAGTATTTGAACGATTTAGTCTCAAAATCAACTAGGATTAACTCAGCACTCAACTGTTGATCTAGTATATTAATATTGAATGTAAATATTTTTGTTAGATGTTAGTTCCTAAAACAGAAACTTAATTTAATCCATCATCTGTTTACAGAGATCTCCAATAAGTTGAGAAACATAAAAACATGTCTAAATCAGTGGTGATGGATACCCTACCTTACTTACTAATGCGAGTCGTGTAGGTATGACTAAGTCTATGCGTCTGACAGGTAGTAAGAGTGTGACAAATGCATCAGAAACCATACCTGGTTGTATTGTGTTCTCTGAGCTGGGTCGATTAAACAACCCAGCTCAGAGAACACAATACAACCAAGACCATCCACCTGAGCTACAAATATTCTCCATCATTCCAGAAACCATACCTAGAAGTCATTAATTTTTCTCAGGTTTTCTCTCACGCAAATTTCAGACAGTAAATAGCTCTTATTGTATCAGTATGCAAAACGAATAAGAACAGCAATTAATGAGTCTTGAGTATCTTTATGATGTCTACCTTTTGTTCTCTTACATTGACTTGCTGATTAGTACCGCTACACTTTTTAAGCCTTGTATGCTTTTCACATGCTTCGCTAAGTGCAATATACTTGTGTAGGCTATCGGTTTACCTCAGTCTTCTGTACAGATCAGCTGATGTGATGTTAGTGGCGGTAGGACCAACTCGGAGAAGACAACTCAGTACGATAACAGTAATTTGGACCAATGTTCGACATTTACTTCGATCCATTAATTACAGAACCGAATAAGAAACCTAAAATGAGGTGAAGACCAGTAACAATGGCTAAACTGCCAGATCGGGGACAAAACAACTGTGCATATTTCTTCTAAACAAAAGATCTAAACCTAATAAAAGCCAGAATAGATTGCATTATCTATGCAATACACTTGCAAAAAAGCAAGAACATGGTGGGTCGAATAAAATGGATTTTTTAACTTCTATCAACTGAAAAAAGTAATGATGGTAAGACGTTATTGACATTGAAGTATACCATTAGTAAATAAGTTGATGTAACTCCTGAAATCAGATATTTTAGCCGTCTGCATACTACTGGAAATGTTGTAGCATAAACAACTCCTTAGTTTTTTTCTTTTTACAACGTGCTCCACTGTTCAGCTACTTAGACATATGGTAATACTGTGGATAATTTGATAGGTGAGTTTTAAAGAGTTTTGGGGCTACAGCATTAACTTGATTGCTGCTTGAATGGCAGTTTATATAGTCTACATATTGTCTGGTGTTATCCTGCGATTCACTCAAATTTTTGCATTATGTTTGAAGGCTATCCAAATTATCATATACATTGACTGGTGACTGGAGAGCAAGCGATTTCACGTTGTCTAGTCCTGAGTATTGACCGAATTCTATCGATCATTTTGAAATGTGACCATGAAGCTAGAAGGCTCAGCGTTGTGGTGTACTTGGATAGATATTAGTTGGTTGCAGACAATCTATGGGAAGCCATGGACCAAGATTTCCTGCTTGCTGGTACTCGCCAACAAGGCGTATCTGTAATTATCATATTTCTGCTTTACTTGACTTGAATGGATTATTTCAGTTGCATGATTAGATGGAGTAGCTATCAGACACATATGAGATAAATTTTTCCCACCAGAAAAATGCTTATATGTATGTGAAACTTCAGGTGTTATTGTCTGTTTCTTAAATTTTATCAATGTTGTTTGAAGACTAGTTCAATCTCTGATTTGACTTTGTATTCGCCTATCTTCTGCCAAACATTCTGCCTCTGTCTAACTGTTACTAAATTTTATTGTTCAGAACTGAAGTGAGATAGTATATATGGCAATGTGTTCAAGAACTGTTCTTTCCTAAAAGATTGTTTGGATATCCACTTGCCTTAAATGATGGGTAGTAGGTATATCAGCAGTGTATTTTCCAATAATGCTCACATTTGAATCAATTAAGGAACACCAGTTTCCTCATGGTTGCAGATAAACTGGGTTGTAGATTGCCACTAAGCATGAAACCACGGTCCAAGGTTATATACTACTGATCTATACTCCCATAAGTAGCAGAGTAGATGTTGTACAGTATACCGATTTTCATTTGGGAATTTATAATTATCTTCAACAAAAAATTGTATATTCAATTTCTGATATTGTTTCTCAGGTTTCCTAAAATTATTTCATTTTTTATTGAAGGTCTATTCTGTCAAAGAAATATTTTACTATGCTTTCAGTAACATACATACTTATTCGCAATCAAACAGCATTTCCTTATCCATCCATACAAATGAGGTGATTCACAGGTTTTAGCTCCAAAATCATACATGTACGACGGTTGTGTAGTGATACGGTTCACTACTTTTTTCTTCTAAACTGAAATTATTTGTAGGTTTTCCAGTAAAAATGAAGGTTATTGTTGCATCAACCCTACAGAATACTAAAAATAGGGAGGTGAAATGATAAACGTCATTGCTCAGAAGCACAATGTTAGTCTTATTTTAGCTCAATTCTAATATCTGCAAATAACCTACAATGAACAATTCACAAAGCTGTACGTAAATTGCCTGTGGAACATTGATGTATCTTATAGTCACATAGATTTCTTATCATTCCAAACGAAATTCAATAATGTTTTCCTCTGGAATCACAAAGGTGGTATCATTATTTTAGATTTCCAAAAAAGAAGTGCGATTTATCTAACATGGTAGTTGACAGTAAGATGAAAGTCATTTGATTATTACTTATCAATGTCAGTCATATTGGTCCTGTTATGATATACTTTACTAATGTCTGGATCCTTCAGAAAAATATGAAACCTTTGATGCTTCCACAAACAACATAACGGAGTTTTGAAGAAAGACAAAGGATCATAAATGCAAATATCAGACTGCTTGGTTTCCTAAAATTTATAGAGAAAATCATTTCAGAAACACCGGAATTAACCAGGACTTATACTTACATACCAATGAATTTATTATCAAACTTCAACTTTCTTACCGCTTTTTTATTTCTGAGGAACTGAGCGATCATAAATGATGGAAACTGAAGTGAATTGTCCGGTAGTTTATCAATGTATCACTTTACATCAGGTATTATAGATGGTTAGCAGAGAAAATTAAGACTTATGAAAAACCGTTTATGCAATCCTCTTCGTCTGCAGATTAAACTAAATTTTAATACTCGAACCTCTGATATGGGTGGGAAAAGTCGTACATCCAACAGGCTATACCTTGTTTGACTAACTTTAGCATCCTGCAGTAGGATGTAAATTTTTTAACTAACACTGAATGAATTTTAGAATTTACGTTTCATTAAAAGAGGCTATCAAATTGCCAAGCTCTTGTCCACATAACGCTAAGCAGAAAAGGTCACTCAAAAAAAACTTAGGCAATAAACAAATAATTTGCAAAATAGAGTCAAGCTACTAGTTAGCAAAAAATAGTAAATTAAAATAACCAAGTCTGATTGCCTAGTTAAGAAGCTACTAGCCGGTAAGAAGCCCAGATAAGGAGGAAAGGTTGGGCATACGGATAGCAACCCTACCACGGAAAACCAACCCAACCGCTAAAGAAACTTCAAAGCACATAAAATAAAAATTAACTTATTCCTCCCTGGAATCGGAGAGGTGAAATGACGCCAGTTGGTGAAAGCCTTCAGGAAGCCAATCAGCCAATTCATCTCCTATTCTCTAGATGGAAGCGAAAGTAAACATTGGTACACGAAATGTCCGCATCATATATGGACCTAGCAAGACTGACCAGATTGCAAACGAGATGAGAAGGCATAGCATGGAAATACCAGGCTAGGAATCACTGAAAGCAGATGGAATGGAAGTGGACTCTCCAAACTGTCAACTGGAGACGACTCAGTAATCTACTCAGATATTATCAAAACACACAACAATCACCAGCACAGCACACTGAGTTTTCCAGTGGCTATCATGATGTTTCAAAGAGCATGAAAGGCTCTCAGATGATGGGAACCAATGTCCTCCTCCAGGATCAGGATGATGACAGCAAGATTCAAATCAAGAGGAGGGAAATTCAAAATCATACAATGCTACTCTGTGCACTTACGAATAATGCGGATGAAGAGAAGAAGGAGGAATTCCATAGACAACTACAATCAGCACTGAACAAGACCATACTCCAGTTGGTGACATCAAAATCCATTCTAATGGGTGGGGTGGGGTGAGGTGAGGTGAGGTGAGATGAATGCTAAACTGGGAGTGGACAACACAGGAAGAGAACTGATCATGGGTCGAGAAGCACTCAGTGAAATGATGAATGAGAATGGAGAAGTATTCGCAGACTTCTGTGCATTCAACGATTTGGTGACTGGAGTCGATGCAGTGTGTACAAACACAAGGATATTCACAAGGTAGCGACATGCATCTGATTTCACCAGACACCGGGACACACTACACTAAGCATCAGAACGACTTCATGTGAATGTGAAGAAAGTGGAGATGGAGATGCAGCCTACTGGACACCAGATCGGATGAAGAAGGGAAGCAGATGTCGGTTCACGCCACACACACACACACACACACACACACACACGATTATCTAGTGCAAGGAGCCTGTCCACAAAATCAAGTTGAAAGCCTTGAAAGAAGCTGGTGATGATAGAAGAGAGTTGAAGTCCAACGTCAACCCAGAACAGAAACTGGACTGAAGGATGAAACTACAAAGGATGGCTTCACGTCAATCAGCCAGCCAGCCAGGGGGCCAGCCAGTCAGTCAGTCATCAGGATAAGATGGAAGATATTGAGCAACATCCGTGAATAAAGCTGCATGGGAGAACACTGGAATCGTTTTGAAGAGGTGTGGAAGGAAACCTGCATAACCGTGTTGGGAATGACGAAGAAGGAGGGAGACAAGAAATGGATGTTGAGGGACACATGGAAGCTGATAGAGGAGGGAGAGGAAGATGGTGGTGGTGAAGCTGAACATGAACCAGAGCAGTGCATTCCATTGCATTGCATTGCATTGCATTGCAGTGAATTGCAGTGCAGTGGAGTACGGTGCAGAAATAAACAACGAAAAGAGGAGCTGAACACAACATATGAAACACTACACTGAAGAAGGAAGTGAAGAAGAAGGAGAAGAAGAAGAAGAAGACAAAAGACACTTCCACGACACACTGGTTAGTGGAGCAGAACAGACTGCAGGATGCTGGTAGGAGAGGCCTGACAACCGTGTGTGAAATAACCAAAATATTATGTGGGTAGAGATCAACTCAGATGGAACGAATGAAAGATAGTGAAGGAAGGTTGGTTAGTAGAGAGGAGAAAGAAAGGAAACGATGGACTGATGACTTCAGAAAACTATTGAATCGACCACCAACACCATCACTACCACCACCACCTGCAACTCGTCCAGAAATATTTCCGGTAGCCCAGCCACAGAATTACCAGTAAAAGCAAGCACTCCAACAAAACCTGAATTCTTGAATGCTGATGATCTTTCCGATTTTATTCTGCTGGACTGAACTGGATCATACAACAAGCTATGCGAAGCGAGAAGATAGGCATGTAGTGGCTGAACCCATCAAAAGAGCCTAGAAAATTTGGATTTCGATGCCAACGATGATTTACGTCTTATGTCGTGTCGCACAAACTCGATGATCTACATGTGGAAACCAACGAGTTGGCAGAAGAGGCGAGGCGATGCAGGGAGGACGGGACTTCCTTCAGGTGGAAGGTAGAGAAGAGAGAGGTGGATGTGATGAAGACACCCAACCAACCAATCAACCAACAACGACAACAACAGGCACTAATTACCATGAACATGTTAAACCTAAATGGAGTCAACTTTTTCACCTACCTAGGCAGCATCGTTTCAACTATAGGTGGCGGCACAGGCACAGATGAGGACGTCAAATTCAGGATCGGAAAGACTGAGAGACAGGCCTTCCTTCATTAATCTTAAATTAGTGTGGAGATCTACTGCACTGCACTGCACTTCACTGCACCGTACCGCACCGTACCACACGGCACCGTACCGCACTGAACTCAGCATAAAGCGTGAACAAGTTCCAGATTTTCAACACTAATCCAGTCGTCTGTGCTTCTATGTGATGGTCATGAAAACCATTTCCAAGAAACTACAGACATTCATCAACAGCTGCCATCTACGCTCACTCGATAGTGACACTGAAGATCAGATGGATTGCCAGAATAATAAGAATAATCAACAAGGAACTCTGGCTAGCTGGCTGGCTGGCTGGCAACGAACCAAACAAGAACCCATTGCCCAACAAATGAGAGGAAGAAGAAATTGAAGGTGGATTGGACTGGACATACACTGAGAAGACCATTCGGGGAGATCACACACACACACATACACACACACACGCCAGGCTAGGCCGTCGAGTGGCATCCAAATAGGAGACGACGAGTTGGTCGTGCGAGGTGAGGGTGACATGGAGGAGATCAAGGAAGAAGAAGGAAGAAATGAAAGCTTGTGGGCAGTGGTAGGGCGAGGTTTAATAGACTTCCGAGAAGAGAGTGGAATGGTGTTGTGCTACTGAAGCCCCATTTTTCACTGGGCCCCAAAATGACAAACAATAATTTTAGAAGTACACTAAAGTGCATCAAATCAAGGATTATCATGTCAGGATGAGTTAGTGTAATATTTCATTTATTTTTTAATTTCAAAAAAGCACTGGTCATCGTCAGAAAAATCCTCACAACTGAAATTAAAGTCAAATGTTAAGAGAAAAGCAAATTTGTAAATAATTAATAACGGTTTCCGTCATGAACTGAGCGAATAATTGTCACACGTGATCACCACATATCTAATAGTTACCAATTATCAGTAATCAATGTTCATTTTCAGTGACTTCCAATTTTAGCATCTGCATTCACTATTTTCATTGTCACATCATAATCCGTACCATAGTTATCAGTAGCAGTATCAGTAGGATTATCCATCATTCTATTTGAGTCATGATATTGACTTTCTCTATAACAATATAAATAAGGTTTGAGGTCTAAGCTTGGATTTAAATCTAGCTGCGATGAGTCGACTGTTAAACTTTGGTCGTTGTTGTTATCATTATTAAGATCAGAATAAGGAGTAAAATATTTCTGGTGATTATCACGTAATGATAATTTTGTTTTACTAACCCAATTTTCAACGTCATTCGTTTCACACAGTTGATTGTCTCCGGTATGAACACCGTAATTAATAGGAAAATATGGAAGTCTTAAGGCATATTCATCCATTTCATCATAGAGAACATAATTATAAGTATTTTCAAGTTCGCATGATTTAATATTAGGAAGATAATTTTGCGGTTTTATTATTTCGGTGCAGTTCGACGAACAAATTTCCATAGAATGACAAATATTTAAAACTGATTTATCACAACTGCTTGATGGGGTGGCAAATGAAGAAATATCTTCTTGACAGTCTGAACAATTTACTATCTGTTTATCGGTCAATTTATTTCCTAATAAAGTTGACCCCATAATGCTCCTTTGAAGTTTTTCCATCTGATTAACGTTGTCATCAGTTTTCGGATAATGCATCCATTTGTTTGTTTCTAATGTTGATGATGTTGAGGATGGTGATATGATGGTCTCAGTTGGTGATTTCTTCTCATCACTACCAAATGTATAATGCTTCATTAACCGAGAAGGATCGCTCTGCAAAGCCGCTGCAATCTGATTGGTTGTTATCTGTGATAAGCCATGACATAAGTATTTTATGATATCTGTTATCGATTCAAAGTGTATATCATTCAGTATCGAAGCTAGTAGACCAATGTAATTACAAGCTAAACGAAGCGTCTCAATTTTGCTCAATTTTTGACCGAATTGATGCAAATTAGTAATATTGTTATTGTAACTACTGCTGATCTCATTTCCTGAGTTATTCGACTGTTGATTCTTCCAAGATACCCTGTCTTTTCCATTCTGTTGTTGACTACTACTAGTATTATGGTTTTTAACAGTGGTATTGATTTGTATGAGTTCTTCCTTATCATGATCAAACGAAATATGTCCACTCACTAACGCAGATGGTATATGTTGTCGTAAAGCATCTAATGCTGAGTTCAGTCCATGCATTCGGCTACGTTCACGAGCATTAGCACGTGCTCGTCTCATCTTCATTCTGATGACACGTTCTTGTGAATCAGGTTTCTTTTTAGGACCACGGCGTCTGACACCATTTGTGACTACTGAAGAAGATTCAGTAAACTTTAAATCAACACTTTCAGACGAAATACATTTTTGATGTCTTTTAGTTACATTTGGAGGTTGAACATTCTTGGTTGAAAAGTTGAAAATATTGTTCTGTTGTTTGAATTGGTCATGTATAAAATGAATATCACCTGAATTAAACTGATTCTCAATAATTTCATGATTATATTGATACATAGGCAATGATTTTAGCATATCACCGGAATCATCGAACAGTGGACCGAAAGAATTCTCAGAAGGTTCTGTAAACAAATTTGACTGATCGAAATTGGACCAATTAACTGGATTCATCATTCTTCATTGACCTTGAAAATAGCAAGAACAGTAAATCTGTAGTCACTTACTATTAAACAGATGGTTAGATTTCCTAGAAAAATTTCCTCATACAAAGCTTTTCAGTGAAGACTAACAATCTTTACTTCCCACGTACATGATCTTTTTGAAGCCAGAGATCGCTCACATTAGTGTTGAGCACTCCACTCCTAAATAATTACAGTGGAATTTGTTGACTAGCCCTAAAAATTCACTTATTAGTTTTAGAAAACTGTTGATGTTTTATTGCTCGCATTATTTTGGAAATTACTGTGTTACATCTGTACTGTCATTGATAAGTGACTTCAGTCCTTACCACTTTAATGCTGTTTTGATGAAAGCTATAAAGAATTAAGATACAGAGGTTCTATTGTGATAAGCGAAAACCCTTCAATCAGAAGAGGGACTCTGCTGTAAACTCCACCTGAAGGAATATTAGGCCATAGTTGATTAAGTGACTGACTGACTAACATAATCGCCTTATATAATTGAACCTCTCCATGTATTCTAAGAAAGTGATATCAATAAGTTTTGTATAATACGGTGTTTCCATGGTATTTCGTCTCCTTCAATTAATCTACGTACAGGCTATGAAAAAATAGTGCGATATTTACGGCAGGGGTAATCTGCACACCTAAATCACAAAGAGGAAGGTTATTCGTTGATAGAGAAACAACAAGGAAAGAACTGGTACACATTCAGAAGTTCACCTTAAGAAAATTACTGATAAAATTAAAAATTTTCATTTGTAACTCTCAGTTGCCAACTGGTATACTGTTGAGAAAAAAGACGGATTACTATGAATTCATCTTACTCTGTAAAACTTGTTGTCCTTGCTTCGCTAAAGATTACGATTCTGTTTATTATTAACTAAATACACTACTGGTTAAAAACCACTCAGTCTGTTCAGTAACAGTATCTTTTACTAGTTCATGACACTTATGTCGAAGATCCCCCCTTGTGGTCTCCTTTGGGAGGTTTCCAACTTAGAGCCTGTTAACATCACAGTCGGACAGCTGAAAAACTACTCAGCTGTGAGAAATATCAAATTGGACCGTGTAATTTGCAAATCATTTGCAAATTACTCATCCTACTGTTTATTACTGTTGACAACAATATTACAAATCCCTTTCCCTCCCACACCCCTTGAATACTATAACTGTGTTTATCTATCATATGTGTAATCTAGATAAGATATCTACTTATCTGCATAGTTATCCCGTACGTAATATGAAGAAACAAGAAATGAAGTTGGTCCACAGATAGGCAGACAATTTAATGTAGAACATCGCACTAAAGTGTATCACTGCAACCTGCCAAACAACTGGACAGAAGATGAGTAGTATAAAAGTAGATGAAAGTGTACGGGAGGAGAGAGAATCTGAGAAAAAATGGTCATTAAAAATTTTCAAACTTTAAAAAATGCAAGGAGTGAATGTATCTACGTCATTGTAACCTGTTCTCAGCCATATCAAGAAGGATCTCTAAGAGTTGGTTCTTATTTTCTCGAAGACTCCAACGACACAGTCTACACCTCTCGACGTGATACAAACTAGCAGTCAGAGACTTCATGAACTAGTGCTATATCTTGGTCTGGCCACTCTGAGCCTTCTTCCAAGCAAATCCTACTTCAGCTAATATTATAGGTTGAGGTAGACGGTGGCTTAGCATGTGGAACACATGTCCAAACCACTTCAATCAACGAAATTTCAGGCAACAGTGATAATACTTAGCATTATATTAAAAAGTCTGGTGGTTAGTCAACAAACAATGGCGTTCGTGACTCAATAGACAACATTTTGGGGTTGAAAGCAACATGTTTTCAATTTGACTTTTAACAGGTGAATGTTTGTAGCATCCTGAGGAGGCGATTTTAGTTGGAACCATTAACTTAGTTACTCAGCTGTTAAAGTCAGTGTTTTTTGCTTCACTGCACTGCACCGTACCGCACTGAACTCAGCATAAAGCGTGAACAAGTTCCAGATTTTCAACACTAATCCAGTCGTCTGTGCTTCTATGTGATGGTCATGAAAACCATTTCCAAGAAACTACAGACATTCATCAACAGCTGCCATCTACGCTCACTCGATAGTGACACTGAAGATCAGATGGATTGCCAGAATAATAAGAATAATCAACAAGGAACTCTGGCTAGCTGGCTGGCTGGCTGGCAACGAACCAAACAAGAACCCATTGCCCAACAAATGAGAGGAAGAAGAAATTGAAGGTGGATTGGACTGGACATACACTGAGAAGACCATTCGGGGAGATCACACACACACACATACACACACACACGCCAGGCTAGGCCGTCGAGTGGCATCCAAATAGGAGACGACGAGTTGGTCGTGCGAGGTGAGGGTGACATGGAGGAGATCAAGGAAGAAGAAGGAAGAAATGAAAGCTTGTGGGCAGTGGTAGGGCGAGGTTTAATAGACTTCCGAGAAGAGAGTGGAATGGTGTTGTGCTACTGAAGCCTCATTTTTCTCCTAGCCCCCATAGGTCGAACAATAATATGATAGACAATCTTTGGTATTGGTGGCATTATTTATTTAAAATCTACATAGTGATGTTCTAATAATCAACAATTTATGCGGGTTGATTTTAGTCTCCCGATTTTTTACTGCAATGTTTGCAATGTATATAAAATTGATATTTGAGAAAGTGAACTCTTTCTCAGGGTTTCGCGCATTAATTATTGAATGATGATACTCTTCAGAGTGTAGAGATTCTCACTATCTACCTACGATGTCGTGTTTTCATCGAAATCTGTACTGTCGATAGTAAATGGTGTGTCAAACGTAATTTCCTACGTAATTTACTACTGGTTTATACAAATGAATGAGTATCATGCACACTGAATACTATGTTCTACCGGATATGTGACAACGGTTTCAATAAGATGAAAAACAGTTTCTTTCCAATTTAGAACCAGTCTTGTCCAAGGTAACCTAAAAAGTACTTAAGTTACTGCTTATCAATTAAGCAGGAACTATAAAATAATTTTTACATCATTCTGATCTCATAAATAAAACTTACTTCCCACTTTATATGCGGTTTCTAACTACTTATATTATTCAGTAGTATACTCATTAAAAAGTAGCTACAATAAGAACAAAATTCAAACCTTATTAATTAGTAAATAAATCGATGGGAAATAGAAACGTTTCTGCGAAAAAGTGCTTCTAATTTTTAACCATACTGTTCACCTTACTAATTTGTTTTCATGTATAATATATATCAATCATTATAGATATGAATTATGTTGTTTTTACTGACAGTGTTGTCAGATGGTAACTTTGAGAATGATCGTTGCAACAACTATTAACGTACCTTATATGTAGAGTCTGATGATACAAGTTAAAATATTAGGGATCAGAAAAAAACATTGAAATGCAAAATGCAAAGGCGGTTAGAGCATTAAGGTTCAACAAAACTAGACAGGATTGGGAAGAAACAAGAGAAGATTTTTAACCATACGATAAGTGGGTGAGATGAGTTTTCGTAAAAATAGTAATCACAGTAAGAATGAGAAGATAGTCATTATGAATTTGGTTGGAGATAAGCATGAAATAAAGGCATTAAAATGTTCTTTGAAGGGTGGAAAGCCCCTGGTTACCTTTTTAACACATAATTCCGACTGAATTCATCGGATAATGATACCTTCAGGAAGTCGAAGTAAGCGCGAAGTCTTTAGTCTGTTAACTGCTACGAAAGACTTCAGTGCATATAATTGGCGTTCCATATCAAATAAATGAGGATAAATCTCTCAAATATAGACTCCTAATGGATGTGCTTGGTAATCGTTATAGAAAACCGCTTTTCCGTTCTTCTTATGTACTTGCTTCCGCATGCACTTATGAAGTGATAACTGTATTCGGAGTCAACAAGATTGGGAAGTTTGTCTAATTTGGGTAGCGTGACTGTACATGCTATTTGATACACCGAGTAAAGTTTCAGTCAGATATATCTTGGATATTGTGCCCTTAATTCATCTATTGATTCTTATCACGATATTATCTCCTGTGAAAGCCAAAATAAGAAACACTGGTTTCTTTTGAAGTGTTTACCATTCTCTCCCTCTTTGCTTTTGCAACATGACTACACGAAGTTCATAGGATAATCGTTGTTGTATAGAAATCACTCGCCAGTCTGAAGTTCTTCTCACGGTTTTTCTTGGAAGGACAATCTCGCTGCTCTCGAAAATAACGTCCTCACTAAGTCTCTCTTGAAGTTGATTGGGCAGGAAAAGTTAAAGCTTAAATACTAACTACTCCATCTCTTTTATACCGTTTTTTTGATATATCAAGTGGAGGTAGAGAAAATTCAGCTGTTGTTTTTCTCCTTATTTCGCTTTCGACTTAATGTTGTGGTCCACACTGCTGAAATGTTAGAGTAGCTTCTTTACCTATTGAACGTCTTCACAGATGATAACGGTATCGTCGTCATATCTCGAATAACGTATGGCCTTAATGATTTTGAGTCTTAGGATGGTGTATTTGTTGACAGAGTCGGATTTGCAGGAAATATGACTGAGGATATTTTATATGTACCGTCTGTGTTTGACCCTTGAGATGCTGAATTAGAATAACATTTATCTTTTAGCTTTAGTAAAGCCTAGTGTTCATAAACTAGAGTCTTTTCTCACTATCACCAACAGTTATAGTTCCTTAGATGAAACCTTGGTGCTAAATGCTTTTTCCACCAGGTCCACAAGCAATACTTCTAAAATAGGAAATAGATCCTTTGAAGAGTCGGTAATAATCAGCAATCGAGTATCATACACTATAAAAAACTTCTTTAAAGTGTTTTATTGACTTCAGAAATGCTCTGAATATTATTGGTTAACGGTTATAGTTGCATTTTATTCTTTGAGTTCCTTTGCATTTCCAAAAGTGAGCAATTAAATTCACAATGCAAGTTTCCGACTAATTTGCACTACTCTAAGACAAGTGTTCAAATAGATAATGGTGTTTTGTCTAGTGGTGCAGCTAGTAGTAAAATTTTAGAAGGGTGGTAGGTACTGGGTTAGAATCTCGTTAGCAATACCGACACTCGGTGGAATAGGCATAACTTACAGAAGAGTCTCAAACACGATGAAACCTAACCTTTGAATTTGGTTTTCGCCAACAACCATTAAACAAGTAATATCATCTGTATGAACAATCAATATGCTGAAGTAATAACAGTCTGCACAAACCAAAATGAATAAAAATAAAAAGGGGAATGTACTAGAGGTAATAAACTATCCATCTTGATTTAGGTTGAATGCTGTCTGGAGTTTGGCAATGAAAGGTATGTTCCATTTCACGGGGACTTAGACCCAATTTGAAAGTTAAACCTAAGTCATTCAGTGGCACAATCCAAAAGCTTACTAGCAACTTAGTATTGATGTAGATGCCTTCCAGAAAATGTTTTATGCATAAACCAAAGGCAAAGGTGATATTATTGACAATTATAAAGTGAAAATTAATGGCAGAATAGTACATTTTAGTTTTCAGTACTCTTTAAACTATTGTTTTGTTTAGTACTGAACCATCTCAGGTGGTCTTGCTTAAAAAGAGCACAACAGAATATAATAACAACTGCTGAAATTTAAAGAACATAAATACGTAGTTTTTGAATTTGTCCTTGAGACCTTTCGCCTAATAGCTGAGTACCGCGTACACTAAACAATGGAACCCGCATACGAAATTCACCCTGATCTTAATATAACCACTAGACAACTCATGGGGTGCTGATTTCAACCTCAAAGTGACCCCACTTTCCCTTCTAAGTTAAACAAGTAGACCTTAAAATTCCTAAATGCATAGATGTATTGACTGAATACTCACCAGTGCAGAGGGGATAATAAAGAAAATCAGAAATGTGTGTGTGTGTGTGTTGAAAAAGGAATGAGAAACTCCTTACTACGTAACTGGTCGAACATAGGTCCTCTTCGTTGAGGAGACACCTTCATGATTAGTGTGAAAAAACCCGAAGTTTATGTCCGCAGCTTCCTGCTAACTGATTAAGAACATTTAACATCAAGTATAGTTAACTATAGTATTGAATCAGTTACCTGGGTGGTCATATAGTAGAACCTCTTCGATAAACTTTCGTCAGTGTTTAGCACTTAGGACTTGACGGCTACAACAGTTGCCATGCAGTAGTCACTTCATGTAAGCAGGAATAAGTAAGTTCATCTATGTCATAGAACTCTGTACTGCTAAAATATATAGTATGAGTATTTTATGAAACCTTGGTTGTGATAATCAACAGAAAGAACAGAACCAAGTAATCTTTCACAAGAACAGGGCAGATGGTTCCAATAAAATCAGTTTAAATCAAAACATATCAGTTTGTTCCTTCTCATCCTTTACTCTAATATGAATAACTCAATATACAGCTTTGTTGACCGAAGTTAATGTTTCATGAATTAGCAGATAATAATAATAATCTTAACAGTTATGGTTACCATGTTGGTCATACCAGTTTTAAAGCAAGTAATGGTAAGAACAAAAGAAATAGTGGGAGAATGTGGACTCTCCGATGGTCAAAACGGGTCACAAAAAATTGGAAAGAGTGAAAATTGTCTAATATTAGAAGATGAATTCAGCGGATAATCAAAGTCTATCCAAACTAGCATTGGGCATTAATTCAATTTAGAGGTTTGCGGAGATCGATCGATTTCAGAGTGGTATTCAGTTTCGGAGTTTGTGGGAATTTAGTGATTTTTCAAGTTGGTATTCATCATGGACTGATATCAGTTCGAGGAACATTGGAAACCTAGTAGCACTGGGTAGCTGTTTCGTCCTTGTAAGCTGGGAAGAAAAATTCTGGATGGATGGGATCACTAATGTCCCCAATTCCAGCAGGTATATTTGTGGACAGTTGAGAAAAAATGACTTAAAGGACATGCAATCCTACAATATGTGGATGACATATTTACTGTGTTGAAATTCAAATATGTCGACAGCTTCCTCACACATGAACTCAGTAGTAGGCGCAATCCAATTCACTTACCAGGTAGAAAGTAAACAGGAAGAACTAGCTATGTTGGATTGGAGAATAAAACGAAGAACAGATAGGAAACTGACACATTCTAACAGGTATCTAGACTTCAGATCATCTCATCCAATGCCAGTTAGGGCAGGTTAAGTCATTATATAAATAACAAAGCTAGAAAACAAGGAATTGGAACACATAAAAGATGCCTCAACAATTAATAATTATCCTCTACCATTTATTAGGGGATTCGTACGAACACATGGGAAACGTTAATAATAACAGTAATACGAATACGAATAGCAGCGACAACACGCGTGGGAAGGAGTCCGAAACCTCTCTTGTGCTACCATATAAGGAAGGAACACCAGAAAATTTACGTGTGGATTCTCAACAAAGATGGAATTAGGATGCTATTTAAACCTATAAACTAACTTGTAGATAAACTTTGTTGGCTTAAGGATCTAATATATCCAATTCTGCAAAATAATCTAATCTACGAAATTCTGTGGAATAGCAGTGAGATCAAGTACACAGGTCAAACTAGCCGGTTAAGGTAGTTAGATTATCAGAACATAGATATCAAGCCAAATATAAAATGACAGATTCCAAAAGGATCAGCAATCTAGAAAACAACTCGTATGATGCAGTGCATACATTAACACAACCACACAGTAGGCTGGTTGGGATAAAACTACTGTTTCATTAATGTAGGTGCAAAACTTTGGCGATGTGGTAGAATTTAATTCTATATTAGATTTGTTTATTTAATTTATAACACACAGTGATCTAGAATTATTTACTTGATGACGTTTCGAGCGTAGACTATTGCTCATAATCATATCAATGTTATCACACTACTTTCGACATTAGATTTTTATAATTATGTTACTTTATATGAGTTGTTTTTATTGGTAGCAAAATTTTCCATATCTCTGGTATAGGTGTTGTGTCATTTCTATTACATGTGTTGCGTGTTGATTTAATGAACAAAGATTCAGTTATCTTGGACTTAAGTCAGGGGCCTTATCCGACCCTATTGTATGGTTGTATGTTATTGCATGTATAGCAATAGCCGAATTTTTTCTAGATTATTGATCTAATTTAGGTCTGTTATTCTATATTTCGATAAATTCCTGTGTTCGGCTATTCTAACTGACCTTGATTGACTAGTTTGACCTATATACTTGACCTCACAGTCATTACATGGAATTTAATAGATTATATTATTTTGCTTAATTGGTTCTATCGGATCCTTAAGCCGACAAAGTTTGTCTCTGAGTGAATTTGTAGGTTTAAATGCCACCCTAATTCCGCTTTGTTGAGGATTCTACGTAAAGCTTCTGGGGTTCACTCCTCATAGGGTAATACAATGGAGGCTGTGAACTCCTTTTTACTCGTGCTGTCGTTATTGGTCGCACTCGTGTGACTGTTATTTTTTCGTTTATTGTATATCCGTAAGAACTCCTTTATAAACTGCAGAGGATAATTATTAACTATTGGAGCTTTTTTACGTGTTTCAATTCCTTGTTTAGGTTCTTGCTCTGACTAGTCAGTATTCTGGCTCTATCATTTAGACATTTGACTAACTCTGCCTCAAATGACATTGGATGGGATGATTTGAAGTCTAGATACCTGTTAGAATGTGTCGATTTTCTGTAGACAGTAGTATCCAAGCCACCATCTGTTCTTCGTTTTATTCTCCAATCCAACATAGGCAATTCTCTTTGTTCATTTTTTACCTTGTAAGTGAATTAGATTGCACTTACTACTGAGTTTGTATGTATGAGGAAATGGTCGATATGTTCAGATTTCAAGGCAGTAAATGTGTCATCTACTGTACTTAACTCCAATATAGTTAGGTGGGGAAAGAGATTGACCACTGAGTCTTCATTTGCCGAATCAACATCCAGCACATGTAATAGAAATGATGCAAAACCTATACCATAGATATAGAAAATTTTATTACCAATGAAAACAAATAAAATGAAATGACAGGACTTTAAAAATCGGTTGTTTAAAATGGTGTGATTACATTGATATGATTATGAGCAATAATTTATGCTGGAAATATCACCAAGTAAATAATGCTGTATCACTGTATGTTACACATGAAATTAAAAAAACAAATATGGAATTAAATTCTACCACAGCGCCCAAGTTTTACATTGAAATATGAACAGTATCTCTCAAATGCGACAAAACTGAGCGTCTTTTGAATTTCTCCATTCCTAAAAATCTTTTTAGCTGCATAGCAGTATACCCTTTACAGTTTGCATCTCAGAAGACGCTAAACTTGTAAATGCTCATAGAAATGGTAGAAGCTGGTAAAGGCTCTTTCATCCGTGCAACAACGATAGATTGATTAGAAAGTAATTTCATTAGTTCCATATTAGCTCCGTTTGCACCCATATTAATAAAGATTTCATTGGTGTAGAGAGTCCTCTGAATGGATATATATATATATATATATATATATATATATATATATATATATATATATATATATATATATATAACACCACTGGCTACACCTTCATTGAATGTACTTTCATAACCAGCGGTTTCTTTGAAATGCTAATTAAGATTTTGTTCCTCTTACTTTGCCCGTGTGGACTTTGTTAAACTGTTTGGATAAGGTATTTCAATCTGAGAGTTATCATTATGTTTCAGATAGTGGGAACACGGTCCTATCGGTCCACTTACAATTCATTTAAGTAGGTGTATTTTATACCGAATAAGTAAAGGGCTAAGGAAATGTGTGTGTTGATCTACCGATAGGATCTTTCTGTACACCATCTTCTCTTTTGCTCTACAAGACAAATGGATCTAACTGACAGGCATAACAATTGTAATAATGATGACAGAACTGGAAACATGTCTCATTTCAAAAACAGGTGACATTTTATTTAAAAAGATATCATGAATAGGATCATAGATGGGAACGAAAACACCATACCGAATATCCCAATGGTACTCTGTCATCAACCGTACTGCATGTTGATGTAGGCTCATATCTGTGAGGATGCATCAATTGTAAGCATACCCTACTGACTGATATCGAAAAGCAAGAAAACCCATATCGAACGAAGATTATAATAGTTGATCTTTGGTCATTTAAAACAACGAAAAATTTATCACAACATTGTTTCCCATAGCTTGAGAACTAAGTGAGAAGGGAATCGATAGAAATCAGTTAGCATTTAGGACTAGACAAAACAATGCTTGTTACTTCACAATGATGATTCACTGTTCAAGGTGTACCATAAAAAAATGCAGGTGATATTACATCGATTTGTTCGAACATGGCCTAAAACCTGCATTTCTCCTAAGACGGAATAAGACACTTCCATTTCATCAAATGGATGTGATTTTTAGTGCAAATGAACTCTTTTTGAAAGAGCGTACATTTTGCTACAAAACAAACACGATATTTTTCTTCGGTATGAAACTAATAGTCAAGTCAATACAAACCCCTCATAAATAAACACAAGATACTTAAAGACTATCTACTGCAGTTAGATAAATCCTGACTCAACTAGCTGCTAACAGGATTGTCGCATGTGGTAGGGGTAAATCAATAGCAGACAGAGAACGATAATGAAACTAGAAATAGAGAAATCTACCTGTAACTCTTCTGCAGGAAGAAATAAAGGATGAAGTAGAGACTGGGTGTTGTTAGACATTCGCAAATTAAAACAAAAGAGGGTTTCCGTTAAATTCCACATTCAACAGGCTTTTTTGTCCACTGGATTTATCATGGAAACAAATATCTTTTGAATCCAGATTAACAAATGGTTTCATATACATTTTTAGATCTTAAAGTGTAGGGGACACGTTTATGTTCAATTTAAAATGCTGTCACTTACTATTGGGTTTTGAACAGGACCATTTTATAAAATACAAATAATAGTTTGTTAAACTTGCTCACCTACTCTATGAATTCACAGAACAACCTGCTTTATTGGAGATATTTATTCTCACATTTAGTCCATCTAAAAATCCGATGACAGAAGATACAACCTCCTTTTTTAACCGCTAACATGTTACGTCCATCAACACCTATTTTTATCTAGTTTGTGATTGGTTGAAATTACTATTGCCATTGGTGAATTGGATACCATTATTTTCCATAGGGTTAGAGATTATATTGCTTAGAGCATACTAACTGTTCAAACCAATTCACAATCCGTGAGATAAAATAACATGTCCCCTTGCACACTGTACAGTGAAATTTGTATTTCCTATTGGACCATTGAAATGGCAATTTTTCAAAGCGTCAAAAATCGGACTGGAAAATAAAATAGCTGAATCATAGTGTCATTTCTTGATAACAGAATTTTTAATTGCTCGAAAACATATGAAGCGATAATACGTAACCGTCCTTGGGGATAGTTCTACAAAATTACCGATATTGTACTGAGGCTAGTTCTCATGTACGAAATGAATCCAAATGTAATAATCCTCACACTAACTACTAATTATTATTTATTATTATTAGTCCACTGGGTTCCTAGTGGAACATAGGGCTTCAGTAGCACGCCTCCAGTGACCTCTGTTCTCTGAGATCTTTTGGACCTGGTCCCACGACAGCCCACAACCTCTCATTTCCTCTTCGCACGACCTCCTCCATGTCACCCTCGGACGTCCAACTCGTCGCTTCCCATGGGGATTCCACTCGAGCAACTGGCCTGACGCGTGATGTCCTCAGTCGGCCTTCTCAGTGCATGGCCAATCCATCTCCACTTCTTCCTGCATATTTGTTGGGTGATAGGTTCTTGGTTGGTTCGTTCCCAGAGTTCCTTGTTGCTTATTTTTTCTGGCCATCTGATCTTCAGCAGCGAGCGTAAGCAGTTGTTGATGAATGTCTGTAGTTTATTGGAAATGCCTTTCGTGACGCGCCAAGTCTCTGAGCCATACAAAAGCACTGACTTGACGTTGGTGTTGAAAATCCGTATCTTGTTCCACATGCTGAGTGCAGAAGATCTCCACACTGGTTTCAGGCTAATGAACGCCTGTCTTGCTTTTCCGATTCTGACTTTGACGTCCTCGTCCGTCCCGCCTGTAGTTGAAACAGTGCTTCCTAGATAAGTGAAGGAGGTTACTTCCTTTAAGTTTCTCCCGTTGATGGTGACTGGAGTTTGTTGTTGTTGGTGGTGGTGCGGTATCTTCATCACCTCTGTCTTCTCCATATTCACTTGAAGTCCCGTCTTCCTTCGCTGCCCTGTCTCTTCTGCCAACTTGTTAGTTTTCGCCTGAAGATCTTCAAGTTTATGTGACATCAGGCACAAGTCATCGTTGGCGAAATCCAAGTCTTCTAGGTTCTTTTCCGCCGTCCAGTGTATCCCCCTCTTCTCGCTGCCTACTGTTTGCTGCATGATCCAGTCCACCACAATAAGGAATATCATGGGAGATAGTAGGCAACCTTGTTTCACTCCTGTCTTCACTTCAAAGGCATCACTGAGCTTCCCATTGTGGATTACTTGGCATGTGGCATCTTCATATAGTTGTTGAATGAGGCGGATAAAGGTTTGCGGTACTCCGTAGTAATGAAGCAGTTTCCAAATTACTTCTCGGTCGACGCTGTCAAAGGCCTTCTCAAAGTCGATGAAGTTGAGGTAGAGAGCTGATTGCCATTCTATGCTCTGTTCTATGATGATACGAAGCGTTGCAATTTAGTCTGCACATGATTTGTACTTCCTGAAGCCTGCCTGTTCCGGTCGTAGTTTTGAATCCAGTGCATCTTTAAGCCTCTCTAGGATGATGCGGCTTAATATTTTACTTGGGGTGGACAGGAGGGTGATTTCGCTCCAGTTCTTGCAAGCACTGAGGTCTCCCTTCTTCGGCAGTTTGACAAGGTAACCCTTCTTCCAATCGTCAGGTACCTTCTCTTCCTTCCACACCTTCTGCAATAGTGGTGTGAGCATGTCCGCTGTTGTCTCTGCATCTGTTCTCAGTGCTTCTGGCGGTATCCCATCTGGTCCTGTTGCTTTCCCGCATTTCAGTAGCTTTATGGCGTTCACGACTTCCATTTTCGTTGGGGGATTAATGTTCACTTGTAATTCAGCGGCTGCAGGTGTTATTTCTGGACGAAGTGCAGGTGGTGGTCGATTCAAGAGCTTCTTGAAGTGGTCGGCCCATCGTTTCCTCTGTTTCTCTTCTTTCGTAATTAAATTTCCTTCTTCGTCTTTTATTGGTTTCATCTGTGTTGGTCTCTTCCCTGATAGCAACCTGGTTATTTGATACAATGTCGTCAGGTCTCTCTTACCTGCAGCCTGTTCTGCTTCACTTGCCAGTGTTTCGTAGAAGTGTCTTTTGTCTTTGCGTGCACTCTTCTTCACTTCTTTATCCAGTGTTTTATACATTGTGCTCAGTTCCTCTTGTCGTTGAGCATCCTTGCACTGGTTTATCTTCTGCTTCATCATCCTCCTCTCCCTGCTCTATCAGCTTCCAGGTATCCGTCGAGATCCATCCCTTGTCCCGTCTTCTTTCTTCTTCCTTCCTAATACTGTTGTGCAGGTCTCTTTCCACATAGCTTTCAAAGACTTCCAGTGTTCTTCCACACAGGTTTCTTCAGGGATGTTGCTCGATGTCTCCCATTTTGTCTTGATGGCTGCCTTGAAGATCTCCTTTGTAGTTTCATCCTTCAGTTTCCGAGTGTTGTACTTGAATTGAGGTCTATCACCAGCTTCCTTGAAGGCTTTTAACTTGATTTGGAAGGTTCCTTGCACTAGATAGTGGTCTGAGCCTACATCTGCTCCTCTTCTTGACCTTGTGTTAAGTAGACTGCGTCTCCATTTTCTTGAGATTGAGATAAAGTCGATTTGATTTTTAGTTTGTCCATCTGGTGAAATCCATGTCGCTTTGTGGATATCTTTGTGCCTGAACACACTGCCTCCAATCACCAAATCGTTGAATGCACAGAATTCTGCAAACAATTCTCCATTCTCATTCATCACCTCACCGAGCACTTCTCGACCCATGGTTAGTTCTCTTCCTGTGTTGTCCCCTCCCAGTTTGGCATTCATGTCACCCTGCCCATTAGAATTTTGATATCGCCAACTGACGTCTTGTCCAGTGTTGATTGAAGTTGTCTGTAGAATTCCTCCTTCTTCTCTTGCTCTGCATTATTTGTAGGTGCATAGCCAGGCATTGTATGATTGTGACCTTCCTTCCTTTTGAGTTGAATCTTGCTGTCATGATCCTGGAGGAGATTGGTTCCCACTGCATGAGAGCCTTCGATGCTGTTGAGGACATCATGATAGGCACTCCCTCACTGTGCTCGTGGTTGTCGTCTGGATGACAGTAACGGAGTAGATTATTGATTCTCCAGTTGACAGTTTGGAGAGTCCACTCCCATTCCATCTGCTTTCGCAAATCCCAAGCAATTCGATGTTATACCTTCTCATCTCCTTTGCAATCTGGGCTGCCTTACCAGCTAGGTTCAAACATAGTGCGGACATTCCATGTCCCCACGTCTACTTTCGCTTTCATCGAGAGTGAGAAGACACATCGGCCCAGGCAATTGGCTTCCCGAAGGCTTTCACCAACTGGCGTCATTTCGCCTCTCCGATTCCAGCAGGGAATAAGTTTGTTTTCATTTTTTATATTTTGTTTGTGCTTTGAAGTTTCTTTAGCGGTTAGATTTGTTTTACGGGGTAGGGTTGCTAGCCCTATGCCCAACCTTCCCTGTTTACCCGGGCTTAGGACCGGTTAGTAACTAGTAAACTAGTTAACCAGGCGAGGTTACACTAACTACTAAAGAGAAGACAAATCTGCTTGGGTCAGAAAATCAAATGAATAATGTAGTTATTGGTTATCATTTTAACTATCTGAACCATGGTTTGGCAGACTAGTATTTATACTGGCTATCTCAGTGAAAATGACAATCAGTATGATGCTCGGTCTCTCTAATTCAGTTAGATTACGATTGGGATGAGAAGTCCTGACTAGGCAGCCAGTGTGAATACGATTAAGCTGTTGTAACGCGTCACAAATTCATACGGTAGCCGAACAAAACCCATGGCGATTGAAGTGAAATAAAAATCTGGTTAGCAATCCGACCTCGTAGCTCGGCCAGTAGAGCCTCTGTCCGGAAACCCGGTGGTAATTAGTTCGAACCCGATGGCCGTCCAAATTTCCATTTTACCTTCAACCCTCACCCAGTATAAGTGTAGTTATTAATATAAGAGTAGAATTGTGGCATGATGGAAGAGTATAGTTATATAATGCTTATTTTCTTACGTATATCACAAAGTGAAATAGTATCATTTACTGACGGCATTTCGAGAACATTTTATTGCTCAAAATCATGTCAATACGGTTACACAACTTTAATTGCGCTGATATGTATGATAGAAAAGCTTTAATAGAGATAATACATTCAATAAAAAATATATATGGGAATGTACAGGACAAAAACAGCTTAGATGACCTGGTCAAGTCATCCCAAATAAGAATGACTTATGGGCAACTCAGGGTTACATGTCATCGGTTAGTATTCATCTCAGTTTCCAGACACCTAGTTATTGATCAACTCGTTACCGTTAGATTGATTGATTAAAGTAACTAAGATAACAACCAGTGTATGGAAAGCAGAAACATCTCTATCAGATAAATCTATCATTCCAGTTTGTAGGAAAGGAGACTAACCTTCCTGTGGCAGCTATTAGGAATTTTCTCGACTAATATAATGTACAAGGCCCTAGGTTCCATAGTTATCTTCAGCTTAAATGAAGCTTGAGAACAACAAACCAGCAAAAAGCAGGTAGATTTCAAATTTGGATGAAGCTGCGTGAGTAAGATCTTTAGTCTTAGACACGTTTCGTTACACAAACATACTTACCGACAACCGACAATCGCCATATTTCTCTACCTGAAGGTGACATTTAACTTTGTTAACTGAGAGGTGTTGACATAGTTTCTTACTGTGAATGGAGCTCCAAGCAAGTACCATTATTATGTTAATCACGCAACAATCTGACATCGTATGAAGAGTTGTAAGCTGAGGTAATGGAATGTAGCTCTGTATGCCAGTGATGCTTCCTATTAACGTGCTCACTTTTATAGGTTTAAACCTAAATGCCCCCGACTACTCAATGACTAACTTACTCCCCACAGAGAGCCTGTTTGACTTACAGTATGCAGATGACCTAGTCGTGTTCAGCAGAGACGCTGAAAACTATAGACACCCTGAACAAACATCTGAATATGTTTGGCATCCATCTCATACCTATCAAACCCCGCATGATGTTTCAGATTTGTTTCGACTGACTCTTAGAGAACAGAAAGTGAAGTGGTAGGATTACTCTGACCACTTCACTTACTTGGGAAATCTCACCAACCCACTTCACGAAGTCCTTCACCATGTGTTTGGTCCCTTTAGGGAGGAATAGACTATCTAGCTGAAGATCATGAGAGTCAACGACCGGAAAGTCTCCGTGATATGACCTGAAACTAGTCTTGTTGGCGTAGACTACTGAACATTTCTGGAGGTAGTATTCATCACCGACTGACATCAGTTGGGGAACCATTTGAAATATTTGAGCACTAGGCAGTTGTTTCGTCCTGGTATGAGACCTCTCGACAGTACGCACCCACGACCCGCCTCGGGGTTGATCTCAGGACCTCAGGTTTCATGGCGAACGCGTTAACCATTCAGCTACTGGTCAGTCTTATCTCCATTTTTTTTGTTCGCCCTCCTCTTATGCACTTGATCTATTTTGGTTTTTAGCTTTTCCATTCAGGTCTTCTTTGTGTTCTGCACAAAGTTTGCCAACTTCAATTGCTACATTTTTATGGATGGTTTCACTTGAATCTACCTGTTTATTTGTCTAAGAATAACTTCTTAGTTCCAAAAAAAGTATTGGTGAACCAAGGGGTTGCTTGAGACCATTACTCTCCTTTATTCGCCACAAAATACATATCTACGAGTGATTGGTATCGGTATGCAATGCAATGGATGACGGTTAGCGAAATAATATGGCAACCCCATCGCCGTTTGGTGACGGTAAATAGTGGTTAGCGGTGGAATCCAGGCTCCGCGTTTCATCCTATTTGAGACCCGTCAGCTGAGCACACATGCGTCCCAGTGAGTGATGTTTTCCCCACCAAGACTCGAACCTAGAGCTGGTCGCTCCAGATTCCAGGACGCCAACCATCACACTACCCAGCCACGATAGGGGGTTCTTGTGCGACGGGTATGCTTTTCATGATGTTGCTCGTATTATTCCGTTGTTAACTGAACCGAATTGATCAGTCTCTGTTAGCATACGGGCTTCCGTGCCGAGGCAGTGAGAGGCAGGTATAACCTGATAGCTGCAGCTGATGAAAGACTGTGAAACAAAATGAGCTCATTTTATTCGAAAAATGTCTTTCTTCTTGTACTGTTCAAACTTCATTGAATTGCAAAATGTATGCTCAAATTTCTTTGTGAAATGATATTAAGGGCATTAGGTTGTAGGTAGCTGACAAAAAATTAGCGCGATATTACTAAATGTGATACATACATCTATAACGCGTGAAATGCCGTTGTGATTGACTGTTCCAGTCATGATAAATTTTAAATGTCTTTGTTACTGTTTGTTAATGTCCATTAAAATTCTACAGTACGTATACATTAATTGGGGAAAATTTCTTATTTCTGGGTTTTCGGCCTGTGCTGGTTCTGTAAATATACTTTTAACAAAGGTCCAACAAGATAGGTTGTATCTGGTGTCAGTAGTTGTGTAGTGCAGAATTAGTTAGAATAACCTTTTATGTTGACAAGCTAGGCAAGGAAAATTCCTAATATTAAATAGAAATGTCTATTAACGAAACATTTTTTAGTCTATCACTTATCTACGAGCGTCAAAGAATTCGACTGTCTGGCCTGGATACACAGCTAATGAAACCCAAAAGAGCTAAACGGCTGCCTGATGTTTACATAACTCCACTGTCGCTAATCAAATCTACAGATCAGTGTGAGTGCTTTCTAACTATCCATGTTGTACAGTAGTATATCAAACCATAACGTTCAAGTCAATCTCAGGTTTCTAAATTCATTTCTTAAAAAGTGTTAGCATTTTAAAATCATGTTTTTCAAAATTTTTGCAAAGCACCACTCAGTAGTAAAGACTAGCTGGATTTTTGAGAACTTTCTCAATAACAGAAAGAAATTTTTAGATCCAATATGTCATTAAAGATTATCTAAAGTATGCAGGTTTTTCGAAACAACTACCAATTATTATTGATGGATAGTAGCTAGTAGTAGAATCCAGGGCGCATGTTTCGTCCCATTTGTAACTCGTCGGCCGGATATAACTGCTTCCAAGTGGGTGATGTTACTCCCACGTGAACTCAAGCACAGTGCCTATCACTTCAAACGCCAAAGTGTTATGCATTTGGCCACTGGGGCACGACAGCAACCTCTTGTGCAACGAGTTTCAGCTGCTGTTTTGATACTTGTAATTTCCTGTTGCTCTAGTGGCTTTTGAAGCGATAGGCACTAGGTTAGATTCTCAGTGGGAACAACGTCACTCACTGGGGTGCAGGTACATCTAGATGATGGGTCCCAAATGGGACCAAGTGTGCGTCTTGGATTCCACTACTAGTCACCAAGATGATTATGACTGCAACAGAAATTCATAACTTACAGAAAGATGAAGAATAAATACATCCGCTTCTTTCTAGTCTATTTTGAAGCATATCACAAGACATTTGTAATCATTTTTCTATAATATTCAAAACATTCCAGGTGGAAAACCTAAGTGATAGAGACCAGTAGTTGAAGTCTTCATAAATGAAATAACCAAGTGTAATAACAGGCAGGTAGAATAATGATAATAAACGTAATCAGACACTCGAACTGTATATGATCACGACTGTTCATTGTGGTACGAAAATATCAGAGGACAAAGATAGACCTATGACTACAGAAATGATTTCATTCGACAAAAATAAATCACATATAGATAGTTTTATCAAAAATAAGTCAAAGTTAAAATGACTTATCCTGATTGGCTCTATTAAGTACGAAATTGCCCGGTAAGATTTATCCTAACAACATAGCAGTATAGATGAAAATGTGAAGCCCAAAAATTTCTACTTCATCAGCTGATGATTGAAAATGTTCATTTCCCTTCTGACCACTTCCTATCCATAAATGAGTATCATACTTTATTTCGTTTACTGTTAACTTCCTTCCAGGCTATTCCTATAAATCAAACATTGTCATACACTGCTATGTGCAAGTCGGTGTGCTAAAAACGGTTGATCATTTTGACAAAGAGAATCGATCAGAAATTCCCAGTTGCACTTCTGTTCAACTTCGAAGAAACTGAACCTCAAGGGAACGAAAGGGAACAATATGAAGATGGAAAGTAAAATATAAAACTGAATTAGCAGTCCTATGTGTTTAATATGGTTCAGATTTCGCTTTTCTACCTCATCGGTTAACGCAAGTGCCGAAAACAACGAGACGCTAATAGTGAAATTACATAAGAAAAAACGAATTTGGGTGAACAACATTACTATAGATAAATTCATTCCCAAAAGTTCTAGTACCTACGTGCAGTTGTAAGCTACCGTTTCGCTCATTTGGGGCCAAGTTCGTCAGTAGGCCTTTCGCGTGCAATATGTTCAAGAATACGGCTGGTGGGGTCGATCCTAAACGACCGAAGCGGTAATTCGATTCTTAAATCATTATGATCTAGTCAGCTACGTCTACGTCTCAGAGTGACTGATCTCTAACTTCTAATGAATGAAGTGACAGATTTAGAAAAAGGGGGCGACATTGCAATGAAAATAAAAATAGTTATTAGGGTTAAGAAAGATCACAGATTCTTTCTATTTGTGAGAGTCAAATTTCCAAGAAGATTGAAGAAACTTGCTATTGATTTATTTTTAACGTGAAACCTTGAGAGATATCACATTTCAACCAGAAGACTGAAATTCACACCGCAATAAACTCTGTTGCCTTTCAAAAATAGAATCTTGAGGAAATGCTCAGAAAATCAGGTGGATAGGCCTTCCTTGCCACAAAACTAACATGTGAACTGGCATATGCAGTTGAAGATACAAGGAATGGAATTAACAGGCTTGTAGTATTGCAAATGAAGATGACTATTTTTCAGTATTCAAGTTTTTTATCATGTAGTAATTTTTCTCCAGTTTCATATATTTGGTAGCTCATGGAAAAAAGATAAGAATAACTAAATTCATTTGTTCTGTAAGCCCCTTTAGAGTTAACTCCTGAGACGAAAGTGCATATTTAAGCAGTTTTAGAAGTGTCCTAAGAGCTACTCGGTTTGGTATTCAGGAAAAACATGTAGTGAAAAACACCAGAGCACTTAACAGTATTTGTGTATATGTGTTTGCCAAGGTCATCCGATAAATTGTAAGGCATTCATTAAAGTAGTCCAATGCGGGCCAGTAACTTGCTTCCAGATGTGGTTTACCAAACTGTAATCAGAAGCCATTGTCTATGAAGTCAATCAAAGTAGGACGAAATGCTTGCCGGATGCTTCTGAGTTTCGGTGGTTCTGTGGTTAATGTCGATTTGTGATGAAAACTTTGAAACCAATCTTCTATAGTCACTGCTGCTAAATATGGTGCCAGGGACTCAGACTTTGCTTTGAAAGTTCGACGCCAGTTTTTCATTTGAAATGGCTGGGATTACCTGTTTTGCAGAACTTCCTAGCATTGATCGAAACGTACTGGAAACCATATTTCATTTTCATGAAATCCTCATTACGAGGTAACTTTGTTGGTCTGAAAAGAAATGTATCTCTTCGTTCAATTGGGTTTTTTCTAAATGTTTAAATGAGGATTCTCAATGAACTCTGTTGGTTTTCATAGTTTTTTCTGCATAAACACAATATTTGACAATTTCTCCTTTAATGATGAGATATAAAGCTTTCTGTGTGGTTTTATTACCGTAGTCAAGCGTATTCGAAGTTCTTAAAACTTACTTAATTTATAATACAAAGATATGTTACTTGCAGATTGTTAGTAGGCAAGTGTGATACCCGAAAACTCCGCATATTCCTCGTTATGTCAAATTATAGTTCACACGAGAGGCTTACATGAATGTTATTGAGCCCAAGTGTCATAATACAGAAATTCGCAATAATATTAGTGATTTGCAACGTACAAGTGAGATAGGAGTTTTGGACTAGAAACTTAATTTGATTGTAAGTGAAGTCTCCCGTCCTAATTTGCTACAATTACCATCTAGTTACTTTATAGACACGTCTGAACAAAAGCAAATTAGTTGCTAAGATATTTGTATGAAGCTGTGTCTGAAACTAAAGCTTGGGCTAGTAATTACATACAGAGCCTAATCAAATGACCACAAGTTTCGGATATCTTTCAGCTATTAATAAGAATAATTTCGGACTAATTTTTCGATGTCAAGAAATCCACTGTCTAATGTAAAGAAACTTCCAGAGGAATTAAATTTGGAATAGAACTATGTTTCGCTTTATGATAACTCATAATATTTCTTCAGGACAAGTAGTGTTTGGATTTAAGTTCAAAAGTTATTTTGTATTTCATATAACCGAGCAATTGAACCAGAGTTTTATGATATCGAATGGTTAAATTTTTGCCTCTAATGAGGTTGCCTAACTATAGTGTAATGGTCGTTAGAAACACAAGAGACAACAAGAAATTTAGAGTACACGTCAGCAGAACAATGGATCGAAATTCGTGTGGAAACGGTGACAATATTTCAGCAGAAACAACCAGTCAATGCTCAGGGTCAGCAAGAAAAGCTAGTAAGTCACCTATGATGATTTCAGTTCTTTTCCTTTCGCAGCTTGTGCGGAATGAGTAGCAATAAAGGTCGCACGATTAAACCATCCATCCCACAAAACTCAACACATCCAAAGTAGTGGGAGTCAATCTGTTGAGAGTTCCAGACTTAAGTTTCATGCTCGTTTGCACTCATTAGTAATGCATTCCTGATGCTGCCTCGCTGATTTGAACCTGTGTAACTCAGTGTAAGAGCTAGCTACTTTAATTCCAATCTGTTCACGCCACGACTGACGCCTTGTGAGACTGAATTATGTACACCATACAGGGTAAGTAACTGATGTGGCTCTCTAGTCCTTTGTATTTTTCACTGATAAAGATTTACCTACCAAATTTTACAATGTTACCACTAATCAGAATGACGTGACACTGCAGTATACTGTATTTTGGCTTTTTATGGTGAAGGACTAATCGCTTAAGGATGGAGGACTAAACAATCACATGAGTTACTCATTAGCAACCAACTCTTTTTGCCTAACTGTATCAGAATCTTTAAGCATAGAATTCCAGTATGAATAATAAGTATTGCTAAGGCTCCAGCAGTAATAAATCACGGAAGATTCATGAGTCAGCATATAAAACGAATACACCCATTAATATTCACACGTTGGGACAAAGAAACTAAAAGTTCCTTAGAGTTGCCAGACGAGTATCATACATAGTGGCTGAAAGCTATAAAAGATAGTTGATGGATGAGGTTTTCCAGAAAGAATATAAAAAGCCCTACTAGGGAGTTTCGTTATTAAAAAGAAGTAATGCTACGCCGGTCCCGTTAAGCTACACTTTATGACCGTTGTACATTGCGAGTGGGCATACGTTTAGGTGTCAAGACGAGATTAAGAAAATGGGATAAAAAGACTACTGATGAAGGTAAAGATCAACTTTTACTGTGACACAAATTAGGAGTCTTTATATATGATTATTAACGTAGATTGATTGGTCACTGAAGAGTAACCAATTTCACGTTGTCTAACCCTTAGGGTGATGTAATCTCTGTCGATCAGTTTGCAGTATAGTCACCAAGCTAGGAAACTGACCATCGTACCGTACTTCGACTGATATTATTTGACTGGAGACAGTCATCAGAAACCCTTTCTCAATCTTGATTTCTTGCTTGTTGGTACTCATCAATAATGGATATCTGCAACTCTGAGGTAGCTGTTATCCTTTCACATGTTGACTCTTATACAGAAGCGAACTGATTAGCATTAGATCGATGGGTGGTGAGGTCGAGTCTGATTGCGAACACCATTACTCAACAGAACAAGCGTACATCCAGCTGATGAGTCACAACCAAGACGAATCATATATCCTGAATTCCACTCTTTGTTACAACCAGTTAAATGAAATATACAGAGGTTAGTTTGAGTAGACCACAATACAGTAAAAACGAGTCAAATTTTCTTTCAATGCACTAAATTTGTTCATAGTCTTATAGGTCTCATTACTATATGAATTACTAATAACCACTTTTGACAGTTAATTACTCTGTAGTGCATCGTATAGGAGCTAAAATGCAACTGGTTTTAAAATGTTAGCCGCTCATGCCTCCATTGTATAGGTTTGAACACTTACACAAACGGAGTCGCTAGTTCAGTCTTAGATGACGAGATAAGTGTTTGAATACCTTCCTTAAAATATCCCCTACCCATTCACCATAACATATATTACACTTCTGATCGCTTTACTGTACTAAACGTATCGTTTTCTCGGTTGTTTGTTAACCGTCACCTGTTTGTACATCTAAAATACGCGCACATCCAGTACAATAATACTGATCATGTGTTAGACATAAACACTCTACAATCAAGTTTTTAAAAAACTATGTGTAGGAAAGCTTATGAAAAGGTTAAATCCGTAGTAACATTCTTTTATGCCATTCAACCTCTACTATTCATTTTACTGGTTTATCCTTGTTATTTCGGAATCTTTCTTATTGTCTGAGTCTATTAGTGAATTTTATGTTATTTCAAATGAAGTAGACTGTCAGAATTTTATTGGATATTTAGAATCTAATTTCCTGACCTAATTATCCACTAATGTTGTAGTTGGAAAGCTGTTTCTCTCACCAACTGAAAGAACTTTCGGTTATCAAGTCAAACAAGGGTGTACTGTAACATTCATGACAAAAATGGTTCAGTTATGTACATTAGGATAACTCAAGTGGTTGTGAATGGAATTATGTATGCAACGGAATTCGACTGACACCTTTCAAGTAATATATTTCTCAAACTCGATAAAATCTTGGATGAGGAAAAAGCAATGCTATATTTTGAGCATTTTAATATATTTCTGTATAAGATGGTGTTTATGAGCGATAGTAAAAATGATAATTGAATCTTCAAATAATAGGTGGATTTCTAGTTATCAATTCTGTTAAGTTTAGAAGTGAAGTAAGAACGGAATTTCTGTACAAAAGATGAGGAACTTGATGCTTAACGGTTGAAGGTAATTGGTGGGAAAATCTATGCCTAAATGTAGTGCTTCTTAACCCTTCCTTGCTGCGCGTATCTGCAAACTAGAAAGAACTGATATCCCGTGAAACATTCAGAACCTCAGTGGCCCATCAATTGTATCTACTACTACTGTATGGTGGTTAAATAAGTTCAGCGTTGTTTTTCATCCATCTAATCTACTTGTGAATTTCTTCGAAAATAAACCATACTCCGGATTTACAGCATAAAATCCTGAACAGGATTTGTCTGAAGTATGGTAGTGAATTAATAAATACCAATGATTAATAAAGCATAGACCTCAAATAGTAAGATGTAAGTCCGCTTATAGCCTTCACTGTGTGACAGTTCGAATAAGCTGACTGAAATGGAATCAGGGAAACAACTGAAAGGAGTGGAACACAGATGTGAAACGAGAAGGATACTAGTGTATAAGGACGTGAAGATTATGAGCGAAATGCGATTACGAGAGGGTTGAACCAAGTTACGGGTAAAGTAACGTTGTAGGGAAACATGAATTAGAGGAAGACACACAAGCAAACAACATTGTTTTTAGTTAGCTCTCATTAGGCTTTACGCTAATATACATAAATTTTCTCATACATAAACACTAAACCAACCATAGTGGGTTCTTTAATCCGTGGTAATAACGAAATGAAGCACGTAAGTGGTAGATATCTAGATGATGATGGCTATGATGATAGTAATCATGATAAAAATGATAACAATATCGATCTCGCAGCTCATCTGGTAGAGTACCGGGCTGGAGACCCGGTGGTTGCTGGTTCGAATCCGGTCATGGTCCAAATCTACATTTTACTTTCAATCATCACCCAGTATCAATACTAATCTGCCAAGCCACAGATATCTTAGATAGTCAAAATTATATTATTATTATTATTATCTCAGTGATGATGAGAATAGTAAGAACATCACGGTACTGCAAACATTTAGACAAACAGTGCAGGCCAAAACTTAGAAGAATAAAAGTTACGTAATACCGAAGGATAAAATGCATAGATTATCAAAGTGAAAGCAAATGAACATGTGTGAAACGGGTGAAGGAAGAGGAAAAGGATGAAAATTGAAGTTGTCTTTAGAGTTATTTATAAGATTTTCTCTGGTCAGGACAGAAATAAAAGCTGCAACAATTTTTTCCGCATACTAAAACTAGGTTTAGTTTCTCCAATTCCTATAGCCTCAATATTATTATTATTTGTCCCTTGGGTTCCTAGTGGAACATAGGGCTTCAGTAGCACGTCTCCATTTCACCATCCTCTCTGCAGTCTTCTTAACCTCGCTACACGACTGCCCACAAGCTTTCATTTCTTCCTCACACCATCTTCTCCATGTCACCCTCGAAAGCGCCAAACACATTGTTTCCCACTAGGGTTCCACCTGACAGCCTGACCAGGCCTGGCCTGTCACGTGATGTCCCCAATCGGTCGTCTCAGTGTTTATCCAATTCAATCCAATCCATCGCCACTTTCTGGTGCATATTTGTTGGGTGATCGGTTCTTGGTTGTTTTGTTGCCAGCCAGCCAGCCAGCCAGCCAGCCAGCCAGCCAGCCAGCCAGCCAGCCAGCCAGCCAGCCAGCCAGCCAGCCAGCCAGCCAGCCAGCCAGCCAGCCAGCCAGCCAGCCAGCCAGCCAGCCAGCCAGCCAGCCAGCCAGCCAGCCAGCCAGCCAGCCAGCCAGCCAGCCAGCCAGCCAGCCAGCCAGCCAGCCAGCCAGCCAGCCAGCCAGCCAGCCAGCCAGCCAGCCAGCCAGCCAGCCAGCCAGCCAGCCAGCCAGCCAGCCAGCCAGCCAGCCAGCCAGCCAGCCAGCCAGCCAGCCAGCCAGCCAGCCAGCCAGCCAGCTAGCCAGTCTGCCTGCCTGCCTGCCTCCCTGTTGCAGTCGTATTTTGAATCCAGCGCATTTGTGAGTCTCTCCAGGATGATGCGGCTTAATATTTTACCTGGTGTGGATAGGGACGGCAACATGATTCCTTGCTGGTTTTTGCAAAGACTTAGGTCTCCCTCGTTTGCGAGTTTGACAAGGTAGCCCTTCTTCCAATCAATCAGCAGGCACATTTCCCTCCTCCCTTCTGAACCTTCTGCAATAGTGGTGTGAGCATGTCCGCTGTTGTCTCTGAGTCTATTTTCAGTGCTTCTGGTGGAATTTCATCTGGTCCTGCTGCTTTCCTGGATTTCAACGAGTTTATTGTGTTAGGGGCTTCACTCTTGCTGTTGTCACAGGATTTGTCTTCAGTGGTAATTCTGTGGCTGGTCTGGTGGTGGTATTTCTGGACGAGTTGCAGGTGGTGGTGGTGGTGGTGGTCGATTCAATAGTTTTCTGAAGTCGTCAGTCCATCGTTTCCTTTCTTTCTCCTCTCTGCTAACCAACCTCCCTTCACTATCTTTCATTCGTTCCATCTGAGCTGATCTCTACCCACATAATATTTTGGTTATTTCACACACGGTTGTCAGGCCTCTCCTACCAGCATCCTGCAGTCTGTTCTGCTCCACTAACCAGTGTGTCGTGGAAGTGTCTTTTGTCTTCTTCTTCTTCTTCTTCACTTCTTTTTTCGGTGTAATGCTTTATACGTTGTGTTCTGTTCCTCTTTTCGTTGTAATCCTTGCACTGCACTGGTTCATGTTCTGCTTCACCATCACCATCTTCCTCTCCCTCCTCTATCAGCTTCCATGTGTCCGTCGACATCCACTCCTTGTCTCCCTCCTTCTTCGTCATTCCTAACACAGTTATGCAGGTTTCCTTCCACACCTCTTCAAAACGATTCCAGTCTTCTCCCATGCAGCTTTATTCACGGATGTTGCTCAATATCTTCCATCTTATCCTGATGACTGACTGACTGGCTGGCCCCCTGGCTGGCTGGCTGATTGACGTGAAGCCATCCTTTGTAGTTTCATCCTTCAGTTCAGTTTCTGTTCTGTTCTGGGTTGACGTTGGACTTCAACTCTCTTCTATCATCACCAGCTTCTTTCAAGGCTTTCAACTTGATTTTGTGGACAGGCTCCTTGCACTAGATAATCGTGTGTGTGTGTGTGTGTGTGTGTGTGTGTGTGTGTGTGTGTGGCGTGAACCGACATCTGCTCCCCTTCTTCATCCGATCTGGTGTCCAGTAGGCTGCATCTCCATCTCCACTTTCTTCACATTCACATGAAGTCGTTCTGATGCTTAGTGTAGTGTGTCCCGGTGTCTGGTGAAATCAGATGCATGTCGCTACCTTGTGAATATCCTTGTGTTTGTACACACTGCATCGACTCCAGTCACCAAATCGTTGAATGCACAGAAGTCTGCGAATACTTCTCCATTCTCATTCATCATTTCACTGAGTGCTTCTCGACCCATGATCAGTTCTCTTCCTGTGTTGTCCACTCCCAGTTTGGCATTCATCTCACCTCACCCCACCCCACCCCACCCGACCCCACCCCACCACACCCCACCCCACCCATTAGAATGGATTTTGATGTCACCAACTGGAGTATGGTCTTGTTCAGTGCTGATTGTAGTTGTCTATGGAATTCCTCCTTCTTCTCTTCATCTGCATTATTCGTAGGTGCACAGAGTAGCATTGTATGATTTTGAATTTCCCTCCTCTTGATTTGAATCTTGCTGTCATCATCCTGATCCTGGAGGAGGACATTGGTTCCCATCACCTGAGAGCCTTTCATGCTCTTTGAAGCATCATGATAGCCACTGGAAAACTCAGTGTGCTGTGCTGGTGATTGTTGTGTGTGTGTTGATAATATCTGAGTAGATTACTGAGTCGTCTCCAGTTGACAGTTTGGAGAGTCCACTTCCATTCCATCTGCTTTCAGTGATTCCTAGCCTGGTATTTCTATGCTATGCCTTCTCATCTCGTTTGCAATCTGGTCAGTCTTGCTAGGTCCATATATGATGCGGACATTTCATGTAACTAGTTAACTAGGTAACCAGGCGAGGTTGTCTGATAATTCTAGTCGTTTATATTTGTTAGCATGCCAGTTGTATGATTACTTTAATATGATTATGAGAATGGGTTTGTGCTCAGAAATGTAATTTAGTGTATTTTGCTTCCTTTCTGTGTTATATTGATTGGACGAACCCAAAACTGAATTATTCTGTGTAGCAAACTGTCCAGTTTTCATTTATATATCACTTAGTGGATACACTGACAAGGTAGTCATTAAATTAGCTATGGTCTTTTTAAGCCAGTGTAACAGAAATCATGAGGCAGAACTCTATACCACAAATTTGATACATTTTGTCCTCTTCTGAATCTTCACTAAATTAGAATTTAGTAACAGTTAGTTTTACTAACTTTCGTAGACGTAGAATTTCAAGCTTTGACTCTTCCTCATCTTTTTTATGAGCTTGGCGTTAAGTGAGGCTGTGAATATCCACAACGCGTTAGTTCTAAAACAACCAAATCAACTGTGTCAACATATTTTTCAGTGGTTCTGTAATCACAATGAAAACTGTCTTATTACTCACTCTTGTCATTTGATTTCCAAACAGGTATATCTCACAAAGTTAATTTCATTATGAACCCAGAAAACTATCGAGCCATTTAACTACTAAGAAACTGTGTTCGATTAATTTTTTATAAAAAGATGATACCAAGTACAGTTTGTTTTGTTTCTACAATAAGCTACTGATATATTAGAAAGTAGTTAAAGTCAAAAGGATTCAAAATGTTAGATCTAGTTTTCATTGATTTTTAAACAAATTGATCTGGGTATAATATATGTGTAAAATAAGTAAACGCAACTTCGATATATATATATATATATATAACTACTGAATCATTACTTCCTCATGACGTGTAAGGCTGATGTTTTGTGGTACATGTATTTCAGTGAGATCTGGTGCATTTTTATGTGGGACAATAATGTCAGTTTCACTAATGAAACTAGGATTATTAGTTCTGTCATCCGGCAGTGTATTCTCTAATTCAAAAATTCTCTGTCTATTCATGATTGCAGCCTCCTCTTCATTCCCGCAATCTTCATCATTATTATCTTCATCAGCGTCATCATCTTCGTCTTCCTCACTATTGTACAGACCTAATTCTTTCAGTTCTTTAACTGTCAGACATTGTGGTGAATCGGCATAGTAGTCATTTTCACCAACTTCAGGTATAGCTAGCAAAACAGTAGCTGATAATGGAAATTGTTCACATTTTTGATCATTACAATAGTAATAATACTGATAGTCTGAACATTGGGGATACAGTGATGTTGGTCTATTTTGATGATTCATTGTGTGTTCTGCCAACTGGTTAGGAAAGGATGTTGATTTAACTAGGAGAAAAAAGGAGAAAATAAGAGTATATCGCACTAAATTGGATGCAATGAAAGATATTCAAAGCTAAACCAAAAAAAGCAAAGTGAATTTATCCAAGCCATCTTCTTTACTTTTGAATTCTGTTTACTTTTTGCTAGAATTTCAAAGACGTTGGTCACATGGTTTACACCTGTAAACAAGTTTTGAACAAATATTCTGTGATTTTATGGACTAATGTATTCTTTCAGTGTCATCGCCATCAACATTTGTGAAGCATATACTACTGCAGCCGTCATTACATTTTAGAACGAGTGATGGTTCCGTGTGTGGCATACCTATCACACCTGCGTTAGTAGGTTAACGTTCAGAATGTCATTAAGTGACTTAAGCTCCTTATCCAAAAGTCAATATTAGTTCTCAACAGTAGTCCTCGACTGGTGCCAAATACGTGGTTAGTTCTGTGACAGTACGCTTATTAAAACAACTAATACCTCAGTGACATAAAATGATGGGGATGGGGGGGGGAGTGGCATCTTTAAACACGGACGGAATCTATTTAGTTTTGTTTTGGTCTTTCACTTACCTTTATCGTCGACTTTGTGTCTTCAATTTTGAGACAACAGTCAGGCAGTATCCGTAGTTATGATGATAATTATTTCGAAAAAGGATATTGGTATAGAATTTCCCCGGGGACTCATTGATTCCAAGAGAGTATTCATCAGGGACTGACATTAGCTGGAGTATCACTGAAAACCTGGGGGCACCGAATAGCTGTTTCATCCTATTATTGGTTTCCTCAGAAGTGTACAACTATGACTCCATCATAAACCAGACTCAAAACCGTGAAATCGCCCACTGGGTACACTGCTACTTGTCACTGGGTTGGAGTCCAGTGGTTCATAGTTCCCTACTTCTCTCAGTTCACTATATAACCCAACCATCACCGGTGAGTATTTGTCCTCACACCCGACTTATTTGACCCCACAGGTTACTGTTTTTTATTAGATTAGAATGGTAAAGTGCGGTTTCGTTTTCTTAAACAACGAAGAAGAAGTACTCATAGTCATATTTCCTAAATGCATTCTTTAATGTTGTTCATCACTTCATTAATATATTCTATAATTCATATTCATTAGAGCTGCCCACGTTTTACGCACCAGAGAAGTCCGTACATATTCAAGTTACATTTATTATACTTTATCTGTTTCAATCTCATAGCACAAAATAATTTAATTCAAAAACATCAAAAAGTATCTAGGATAACATGATTTTCTCTAAGGGATCAGCTCCAGCTGACATTTTCATCTTTTAGTCGTTATTTCATGATGAAATAACGTCTTTGAAATCTTCAGCTTCGATCCTTTTGTGGAAGTGGTAGTAGGACAAACAGATCTAAGAGCAATCTTTACTGAAAGCCGATGACTTAAATCTTTCAACAGATAGATATACTTGCTCATTTCTCTTCAGTTATCAGAGACACTTCCAAATAAATTGGTTTACTGACCTATCCAGGTGGAATTGTTAAGTTGTTGCCTGTTAGGGTGTATACACTGTTAATAAAATTTTGAGTCACTGATAAGCCACTTTTTTCATGAGATTATCATATGCCCCAGCCAAATTTCACAGCAGCTTCAAAAAGTAAGGAAGGAAGGAGTTTCTGTTGATCGTTTGCAAGTACCTGCAATCAAAGATTTTCCTAACCCATAGTATAAAACTATGCTCTATCACAGTGCACAAGTTTAGTTCTTTAAAACAACCCGCTTTATTTAAATATAAATACTAGAGTAAGTAGTGGATACTTAAAAGCTTTCAAGCTGATAAAAGTAATGGATTACTTAGCAAATGTTCCTTATTCTCGTTTGAATGTTCACTTGGTTCAAGAAATAACTCTGAATTGACTTGATTATTTTGTACAGGACTCGGATCGCCAGAGGAATCTGTAGCGGAAGTAGTAGTAGTAGTGTTAGTAGTATTAGCAATAGAAGTGGTAGTCGTAGTAGTAGAATTTATAGTAGTAGTGACTGTTGTTGCCGCTGATGTATGACTTTCGTTTGACGACGCCTTCATTGTTACTTTCTTGCCTCCTTTATATTGACACTCTTCAATAGGTCCAAATTTAACCTTTAACAGATAAATCAATAAACGTACGAAACAGGGTATATAAAAATGTTTTGTGTTTTAGAAATACTTATATATAATGATTCATTAGATCGCTTGAGCAACAGTTGACCATCAAGTTCTGTATCGGTGAACAGAAAATTACATATAGACTATGAAGGGTTGTCATGTCGTTCGCTTGTTTTCACTGCATCATTTATGCGCCTACTTTGATCTGTCAGTTCAGATTTTCTTATCTAACTGTGTCCGTTAAGGATTTCCACTCTCTCCATGTTTATTCATCTTCATTATACATGTGCTTGTAGAAGTATTAACTAACTCACCTGATTTTACATGTATTAGTATCCTTGAAGCAAATTCTTAAATCAAGTTAGAGTACATAGATGTCCTAGTTATGTTAGGTGAAGATAATGATATTGCTTAGTCTTGTGAGTACATTGAGTGACAATCTGTGGATCATGTGAATACATTTTCGTGTCTCCTGAATGCAAATTGTTGTTTCAGGACTGATCTATGGTGATACGTGACTTGTAACAGAGATTGAATTGACCTCAGGCTTTTGTAAGATCAGTACGTGACTTCAATCTATGAAATTTCTAACAGTTGGTGTGAATGGTGTGGAGAATTATGGACTTCTTGATTACATTCTGAAATAATAAAAGCTGATGATTGGAAACTGTATGTGATGTGGTGTCTAATTGACCTTTAAGGTGCAAATGATGACGTAACCAACCCTCATCTCAATCTTCGCATTACACTTCGCTATTCACTTCATTTTTCGTTTTGTTTGTCTCGTGGCTTCCTACTACTATTAATAGTTTTACTTTCACTCATTTCTTTTGCTAACGCTTACCTTGTATGCTGATGTTAGGCAGGGCAACTAGGTTTGATATTCAGTAAGGGCAGGTGTGATTCTGACGGTTAACAACCAATGCCAGAAAGATGGAAATTTGCTTATCCCATGAAGTACAAATAGGATAAATAAGGGAATACAGATCACGTAGCTTATGATGCTATTGTTGACAATTATCTAAGTAGTACCATTTATTCTACTGAAGTGAATAGTTTTAGGCATTAAATTAAACGGTGTCGACTCTACTAAAAACAACTTTGTTCAGTGTACTAGATTAGCTGTACCGTTGTCTTCAGGTTTGTTGATCTCCTTCTCTTCAAAATCGTTTTGACATATACGAATCAGTGTGACAGATCCTACCTAACCTAAGGTAGAATTCAGCCAGTATGTTGTATTCAGTAACATACACTAATACAGTTGAGTAGGATGGAGTAACGATCATTAAGACTAATACGGTTATTTAGGGGGAGAGTTTGGTCAATGAATCTTTGGTCGTCAAACCAGCACTCAACACATGAGATAGAAATAATTTAACTTAAATGTCAGATGTTTTTTAATACTACTGATGATAAAATCCAAGGATATCGGATGGAAAAAACGCGGGAACCAAACAATAGAATGTACTCAAAATGTCATCCAGTGAACAAATAAACTTAAATAACGTGGAAGTATACCTTGTCACTATAACCAAATTCTACTGTTTTATTAATCCAAACATTTATCATATACTGGCTGCTACTACATAGAAGAATATCATACAGATTACCATGCAATTACTAAACTATGTCAATAAAATTTAACGGTAACGAAAGTTACACACATTGTTGAAAATACTAAAAGTGAATAATTACCTGTTTAATTCCATTTTCTTTTCTACGACTGTCTATAGAAGATTTACTTAGGCCGTCTTCATTTTTCTGTTCACAACTTTTCCTGTTTGAACATAATTTGAAACGAAGTCATGAAGAAGAGATATTCGTTGAATGGAAGAGTATGACTTTTCAATGAATGCAGTTCTTTGAACGGACTTACGTTTTTTACTTTTGTGATATGTAGGAAATGCCAGAAATGATCGAGTTAAAGGATCTGGTATCATAGGAGACAAATTCGGCTACACTTATACATAAGCACGAGTTCATGATGGTGTTATGCTGTTACTTTAAAAGAGTTAAAAACTTTCTATTCCTTCAGCTTATCAAATCGCACATGTTTTACCAGGCTGTTGTTCTTTGTTGGTTTTCAGTAAGTATAATCTTTATCATAGCATTGTTTGAGGAGTATTTGTTACAAGCACTCTACCTGTGAACATCTAGTTCAAGAACTTAGGAAATGTTTGTACCTTCTTTTTCTTGATGGTCCAAGACTCATTTAGTATTAGAATTATATTCCAACCTTTGATATGAAGTATAAACTAATAAGTCGTGCATACACCGTGTAACTAAATAAAATAGTGACCACTGAATTGTTAATTTTACTACATCAGCTGATCAGTTACATTAACGGACTAGCTACCTCATGGCTAGGTTGTAAGACGTTACGTTGTGTTTAAGTAACGAATAGTTCAGTTGTTCATTGTAAGAATTCGGTATTTGGTTAGTTATCAATAGTTATTTTTCAATGCTAGTGATTTCTATGGGATTTTTCCAGATTTATTCACATGAGATGAGGAGTCAGATCTAAAAGTTTCAATCCACCGAATTCTTTGAGTACGGAAATCAATCTTCATTACTTTTTCATTTACGGTCTTAAGTGCACTTTGCATTTTTTCATCGTAGTTAACAAATATTAGACAGAATCAGTTTCAAGTCACCCAATGAAAAATACCGACCTTTATTTCTATTGAAGTGAACTCGTTTAACCTCTGAAACCTACTTTTCTCATCCAGTTAGCTATTAACCTATAAATGTCCTAAAACAGATTAAAATTACTCTTGTTAGCCTAAACTTATCAGATGTATGATTGATGGCCTTTCAAACAATACCTAAGCGGTAATTCATAGCATTGGGATTAGAGATCTATAAACGCTGATCTCTTTTATACAAGAGATTCTTTATTTAAGGTCATCACAGATATAAGAATGAAGTCTTTCCAGGAAATTTTGTAAGTTTACTTTGATTAAGAGAAACATTACTGGTTACTTGCCACCTATAAGGTGGGTAGTTATGACCATGTGATGAAGACCTTCGTATTTTTGATTATAAGTCTACATTACGGCACATTTTAACCAAACATCCGCCTAAAATCGAAGCATCTGAATACAACACCACAGCTAACAGAATGATCTACTTTAAGTGAAAGTTACAACATTATGAACTAATTGGAAATGTTTTTTAAGAATTTTATACTTCTCAGAAGTAGTCATTTAATATTGAGTAGTGTTTTGTAAATGACCAGTGACAGTAGCTGCTACAACTTAGTAATTGATCTTTGGATTTGTTTATAAACTTCGTTGATACAATAACAAAGGTTACGGGGAAAATTTATTGCTCTAGTGAGTCATCTCTTTAGATGAATGAATTTCACTAGTAATATAGCTAGTAAAATCTTTGAATCCTTATAACATTTATTTCACACTTGAAAGCTTATAGTTCTAATTTAACAGTAGCTCATAGGGATTTAAATATCCTTTGAAGACAGCTTTCTAGGTAGGAAATGGAATAAATGAGAGGGTGTTCCAAAATGAGCAAGATAGGTAAACGAGGAAAGATTATTCCGAAACCTTTTTTGAACTATTTCCTATAGAGACGCTTTCTTGCAATTTCGTGTTCAGTGATAACCAATGGGAATTTTCTTGCAATTGAATTTGGGATTTATTGCTGCTTGTTTGTTTCAGATAAAGGTTGAATTTGTTAGCTGTTAGTTATGCATAATGTAGTATTTGGTTGGAGCATTTCGGCACTTGTAGCCGTGATTGCTGCTGTGGGTGATGCGGGTTTAAATCTAGGAAGGAACATCAGTTCCATTGAGGTTGCAGACACGCTTTGCTTACAGGCACCAACAAGTGGGAGACACAGATCCAGAAATACCTGCCGACTTCCTCTATACAAGTAAAAACGATCAAAGCGCACTGTTATGCTGATTCTCCCAGCCTGGTGATTAAAATGCAAGGCGGTCGATAGAATACGGTAGGGACTGAGGACTAAACCATACAGAATTCATCACAATCCAGTAACCAGTCAATACAGTGTAGTTATGTAAGTCTTGACTTCGTTAACTAACGGGATTAACAAGGGCCTTAGAAAGGTAGTATTGTGTATGTAGCTCAGGATGGAAATGTTAGGCATTGAGTGCTTTATAGTTTTTGATTCTTAACGATGGATGTTTCATCAATAAGTTGAATAACTTCGTCACCAACTGTTTCACAAATGGATGTGTATATTTTCTGTTTCATCGTCAAGACGACCTTTCTTATCATTCATCTCTGAGATTCGTGTGTAATCTGTCTAGTTTGTGTAGCTTTCAGTGATTAACGAAGGAAGCTAATTTGTCAAAGGTATTTGAGCTAAATTTTACGCGTGGTTGATTTCATTTGTAAACTTTCGACTAAACCAATGTAAGGTTCTTTTTTTTTAGAGTGCTTTTAACCGGTACACTTCAGTAGGACAATGCGAAATATTACCATTAGGTTGTGGCATTTTCCATACATAGTCGAAAGCACTTATTTCATCTCACCAGCACATATACATAACAAGAATGATGAAGGTGATCTAGTTGAAACCAGTTTTGAATCGATCAGCCTGCTTTGTAACCACACCACTTTTTCCCTATTCCTTGTATGTCTTAGTGCTTTATGGGTCTGATAACTTATTAACCATGAAAGTGTAGAACTGTTGTTGTCATTAAAAGCACCCATTACGTTTCTCAGATATCAGCTTAACTGCTGACACAATCTGCCTAAGGTGTTAGAATTTGTATGAAGCATTTAGTCTAAGAATTCTGGCTGGAGTCTAACACGGCTTTTTTCTAATGACAATTCTACTTTTCTAAATTTCTGTTTGTTGATAGATAGCTTCATCCAGTAAAAGAGGGCTTTAGGTTTGGATCCATATAAACAAACATCTTAAAATCAAGCTAGGTGAGGCGAAAAAAAGGAATACGGGTTGAAAACAGTTCTTAAAATTTACTGAATCAACATAGAATAGAAAATTAAAACTTCGTGTAAGTTACTCCAAACAATATCCCTTTTGCAGACAGTGAATTCAGTAAAAAATATTTTCAAGTGTTTCATATTTTCAATCAAATGATAGGTAACCCATTTGATTCAGCTTTATGTCTGGTGGCAATTACCAGCAAGGCACATCTGTAACACCCAAGGGAGCTATTCTTCAAAAATCTAACGAAAATCCTTAGGTTATATGAAAATTAAACACTACTGAATTGCCATTCCGATCATGAACCAATCAGCTGACTAAACACCGATAGTTTGATATGAGGTTTTTCCACTTCATTCATTAAGTATTACGATTCAAAGCTATGCAAAAATATTACTAATCAGTTACTAACCTTAGAATAGGGTTGGTCACTGAGGGTATTCCATTTGTGCAGCTTTTACTTGTTGACGGATTTAAACCTGAGGTGAAAGTTTTTGATCGAGTTATTCCTGTTTGGGTATTACTCGGGTCTATATTGTATCGAAAAGCAAACGGGACACAAGTCAATGAAAAAGAATCAGGAAAACTAACAAACACTGTGTCACTATTATTATATCTATTGTTATTATTATGATTACTATAAAATCCAATCAAATCAAACTAGATACCTATTTGTCGTATATTGAGATGTTTCGGTGGGCGATAACATAAACCATCTTTGTGATCCCAAATCTGCCACCTTAGTTTAGTATCCACCGCCCTCTGACACTTAGATGACCGCAGTTTCTTAGCATAAACTGCTTTTCACGACACAAAACAGAAGACAGTGAGTATATAGAGCTGTTTTAATTCATTTTAGTCTCTTTATAAGACGCACGATACAGTGAGACAGTATTCGTTACTGGATAACATTTAGAACACAGTTTATGGTTCACAATCATATTAAGGTAATCCCACAACCTTGAGATATGGTTTATATGGTTCCAGCTCCATCTGCTTCATCGTGATAAGAGAAGCAGAATTTTCCATATATCCTGAATAAGTACTGAATGATCCCCTATTTGCGTTGATTTGTGTTGATTTGATAAACAAAGATTCAGTTATGAATCTCTCGTCCACCCACTCTTATTTTTTAGGGTTGTCACTCTGTCCCATCCTACTGTGTAGTTGTGTAATTGCTGGCTTATTTACAGGCAAGCCTTTTTCTAAATTTCGTATCTTACTAGGGTCTACTAATTTTGAGTTAGCTAGGTTTTGGAGCTCTAATGGCGAAATTGACTTTATGTGACCACTCTGACCCGTGTATTTGACCTTGGGATAATTTCAAGGGATATGGTAAACCAAATTATTTCTTCCAGTTGGATCAGTAGAATCTTTTAACCCGTGAAGTATGTTTCTAAGTGGGTTTACAGACTTATATGTCAGCCTCATAGCAGCATTATAATGAATTCTCCATACAGTTTCCGAGGTGTCCTCACTTTATTGTGACACTGTAGAGGTCTATAATTCTGTTTTCGCGACTGTATTGTTATTCTTATTCTTACTGTAATTGTTAGCACTTGTGTTACCACTACTAATAATATTTCGCTTTCAATTTCTTATGAATTTACTGATACGTTTGGGTGGGTGATTAATCAGGCTAGAGATAACGGCAGTATGTTTGGTCTCTTATCTCAACTTTTGCATAATACTACTAGATGGTTTGCTCTGCCATTTAGATATTTAACCAAACTAATATTGTGTAGAATAAGATTACCATGATGTGCATAGAAATTTCTAAATCCCTGAAGTCGTTTACAACCAGTCATTTTGCTCCAACGTTTCAAGAGAAAGCACGTCAACTAATGTGTAAATATCAGGTAGGTTGAAGAGACGGAATTTAATAGGATATTTAAATCTAGAAAGACCCGGAAATAGCTAAGGCCATTGTGAATATATATGAATCCTTGTATCTTCAGTATGTTTTTGACCTTGGAACACACATGTTATCGTACCACTTTTTCCATTTATCAAGAAACAGCGACAAGTTAGGGTTGAATCCCTGGCTATTTCCCAAGCGTTCGCATACATAACAGTGATTACAGGGATATAGCACAAGCCCACTTTAACTGACATACGGTGGAATGATCTGAAGTCTACCTAATTACCTGAACGAGAAGGTTCTATGTAGACGCTAACTGTAGGATAAAAAGAAGATACTGCTCTTCTGGATTTATAGACGTAGGATGATAAAAACTGTTCTTAGCGTTGAACATCTAAACTTGTACAACTATTGATAGGTGATTTCCCGCTTTTGATGCTTGGTTATGAACATTTCTTCATCACCCTTTGGTGATCCTATCTACACTTTCTTTACAAGGAGCCCAGGTAAACTTGGTTCATTTTATTTCAAATAGATATACAGCAGACAAGCACCAAGTATTGGCAGGTGGCCTCAAGTCAACTTATTATATTCCCTTTTAAGAAAGTGACATTAATTGAGATAACATGTTTCACTTCATTTTTCTTAATAAAATTGCTTACCACGATCTGAGTAGCCTTTTCGACTGATTGGACAATTCACTCCAGCGAACCGCGTTAATTGCTGTACCAATGATCTTGTAATTATGATTGCTTCACTGTTTACCTGACGGTCAGTTTCTGATTTCTGTTCACTTAATTCATCCGTCTTCAGCTCTAATGTTGCTGGATAGAAGAACACCTTGGTAGTGGATTTTTCGGTTCGTTTAAGGCGGATTGTTCGCATTCATAAGGCAGCCATATCAACAATATACTGTAAGAGGATCCTGCATCAGTTAAATATATAAACAGTAGGAACGAAGAATAAAATTGTTACCATTTGTGATCAGAATATAGTAATGGATTTATCTTCAGCTGTATTATTTTGGTTTTCTGTGTCCTTATTGTTCATTTTTTTGATAGAGATCATTATGCTAATACGTGATAATACCAGAGACTATACGATTAATATTATCAATTAACAGCTGATACTGGATGCTATGACGCTTGATTCTTTCTACTTAAGACCTTTTGTCTTATCATGCTTCATTGGTGTTGTTTTTTTATCAGGAGTGGAACTTACGGTGTATTACAACATAAAACATAACCAGTGAGTTACGAGAACTACCTACCATTTAGTTGGCCTGGCTTCCCGTAAGGACTTGTAAAGTTTTACTGTTTCTTTATTTGCTTACTTGATCAAATAAGTTTCCGGTCTTGCTTAATTTTCAGTAGACGTTTGTTAAGCATGATCAATGATGCGTTTACACACTGAGAATTTGGATAATACTAAAAATTATTTATCTGTATAATCAGTAGACGCATCAAAATATTCATAAAGCAACGTGTTTTCTTTTCAAACCGCTTTTGAAATTATCCTGATTTTTATAAACTACAAAATAATGAAGGATATTCTCAGTAGGGAACATAAGTCATTAGCTAATGGAGCAGCAATAAAGTCAACAAGTAGACAAGAATATCTCTAAGCATACGGAAAAATTGACGTGTAAGTAATTTGCTAAGTAAACTGATTGGTCGATATGAGAAATTTTGGAACACTGTACCAAGAAGCAGTTGCCCAAATCATGAGTTTGTTTTCTCAACAAAAAGAAAGAATGAGTAGAAATTAACAAATGTTTCAATAACCGAGAAGGATTTCAGAGACTAGACAACTAAATCTGTTGTTCACCGGTAACTAACACGCGTAAAATGTTCAGGATTTCGAAACGCATACAAGGCAAATACATCCTTACCCCTGAAATCATCTTTGAGCCAGCAGACGAATGATGCTTTTACATTCCTTCCTTTTTAAAACCGTAAATAGAGCGAGTAAAACAGATGAAGTAGAATAGTGTGAGTACATTTATCTTAACAATTCTATTTTGGCGTCTGTAGACCGATAACATTATAATACCTGTGACAAAAGCAAAATGGTTTATGTACTTTCATCTTGTAATAGGAGATTGCATCCATATGACAGCCTACACGAAGGAATACAAAATCTTATTGCCTGTGCATATTCACGAGTACAACCACTCTACATTTCCTTCACAGTGAACATCTTGTAGACACATCACAGTCATTCAGAATACATGACCATACCTGAAATCCTTTTTAGGTTTCTTACCTTATTAGGTTCTGATATCAGATACTAAGCTAGGTTTAGGTATTCCGTTAACCTAATTTACACCCGGTTGGCTGTCTAACCTATGCATGTGACCTTAGAGTCATCAAATAGAATTTGGCAGGTCAAATTTCTGTTTAATCTAATCAATAGTATCCTTTAACCGACAAATTTTGTCTTTAAGTGAGTTTGTGAGTTTGAATGCAAATCCAATCCCAGTCTTATTAAGAATCCTATGTAAGACTTTTGACATCCCTTCTCTGTATGGTAAAGCTATGTAGGTTTTAAAATCCTTCCCCATAGTCTCATCGTTGATACTATTTGTATCTGTGATTGTATTATTCGTAGTATTTTTCCTATTACTCGCAGGAGTAATTGTTGAGTAGTAATACATCTTTTGTATGCCTCATTTCTCGATATAGATTTTCTACCTTACTAGTCAGTCTTCGTACCCTGTTAGTCCGAGATTTTACTAATCCTGCCCCAACTGACATCAGATGATAAGACTTGTTTCTTCTGGATCATAAATAATCTTCGTTGATTTACTGTCAATAGCTAGACCATAGGTAAATGTATACGTGGCTAAAGAACTTCATCACCACGTACGTGAGTGAGAAGTTGAAGAGTGAGTAGATATCTAGCTTGGCAGCCTGACATTTACATCCTTAGATGGTGTAATAAGTAAGGTAGATAAGTATCAGTAGAAATAAATTATGTAGGTAAGAAATGGAGAAAACTAACTAGTTTAGCAGGAATTCATAAAGTAAAGGGAGTTAGTAAGGAAATAATTTGTTACCTAGGTATTAGATATCTGTCTAAAGTTTAATAGACATTGATGAGTAATTATCTGCTCAACAGGGCAGTCAGCATGTGTGTTTGGAAATCAGTATGTACGTTGGTAGTTAGACGGATATGTTAATAGCTAAATCGATACGAAAGAAAAGTATGCCCACAAGAAGATAAGATGATGAATGTATAAGATTTCTTTTGGAGTGGGACTTAAGTGGATTACAACCCAGCAGGTATGCTAATAAGCAATTAACCTGAATAACAGCATAATTACTTCCGTAAGAACACATTAAAGTACACTATTAAACAAACAGTTGGCTGAATATTGAGTAATGTTAATAAGCGTGTAATTTAAAAGAACAGTAAGCAAGTCGTTGATTCAACAGAAGGAAATGAAGTGACGGTAGGAGTAAACCAAATTGGAAAGCTAGGTTGCAAAATATCTAAAAATTCACCAAATCACATTATTGATTTTCTTTATTTCAACTGTTCGACTGTGACTATCTGATTGGAAACTGCAGATGGAACGGAAGTGGACTCTCCAAACTGTCAACTGGAGACGACTCAGTAATCTACTCAGATATTATCAACACACACAACAATCACCAGCACAGCACACTGAGTTTTCCAGTGGCTATCATGATGTTTCAAAGAGCATGAAAGGCTCTCAGATGATGGGAACCAATGTCCTCCTCCAGGATCAGGATGATGACAGCAAGATTCAAATCAAGAGGAGGGAAATTCAAAATCATACAATGCTACTCTGTGCACCTACGAATAATGCAGATGAAGAGAAGAAGGAGGAATTCCATAGACAACTACAATCAGCACTGAACAAGACCACACTCCAGTTGGTGACATCAAAATCCATTCTAATGGGTGGGGTGGGGTGGGGTGGGGTGAGGTGAGGTGAGATGAATGCCAAACTGGGAGTGGACAACACAGGAAGAGAACTGATCATGGGTCGAGAAGCACTCAGTGAAATGATGAATGAGAATAGAGAAGTATTCGCAGACTTCTGTGCATTCAACGATTTGGTGACTGGAGTCGATGCAGTGTGTACAAACACAAGGATATTCACAAGGTAGCGACATGCATCTGATTTCACCAGACACCGGGACACACTACACTAAGCATCAGAACGACTTCATGTGAATGTGAAGAAAGTGGAGATGGAGATGCAGCCTACTGGACACCAGATCGGATGAAGAAGGGGAGCAGATGTCGGTTCACGCCACACACACACACACACACACACACACACACACACACACACACACACACACACACACACGATTATCTAGTGCAAGGAGCCTGTCCACAAAATCAAGTTGAAAGCCTTGAAAGAAGCTGGTGATGATAGACCAGAGTTCAAATCCAACGTCAACCCAGAACAGAACAGAAACTGAACTGAAGGATGAAACTACAAAGGATGGCTTCACGTCAATCAGCCAGCCAGCCAGCCAGCCAGCCCGTCAGTTAGTTAGTCAGTCATCAGGATAAGATGAGAGACACTGAGCAACATCCGTGAATAAAGCTGCATGGGAGAAGACTGGAATCGTTTTGAAGAGGTGTGGAAGGAAACCTGCATAACTGTGTTAGGAATGACGAAGAAGGAGGGAGACAAGGAGTGGATGTCGACGGACACATGGAAGCTGATAGAGGAGGGAGAGGAAGATGGTGATGGTGAAGCAGAACATGAACCAGTGCAGTGCAAGGATTACAACGAAAAGAGGAACAGAACACAACGTATAAAGCATTACACCGAAAAAAGAAGTGAAGAAGAAGAAGAAGAAGACAAAAGACACTTCCACGACACACTGGTTAGTGGAGCAGAACAGACTGCAGGATGCTGGTAGGAGAGGCCTGACAACCGTGTGTGAAATAACCAAAATATTATGTGGGTAGAGATCAGCTCAGATGGAACGAATGAAAGATAGTGAAGGGAGGTTGGTTAGCAGAGAGGAGAAAGAAAGGAAACGATGGACTGACGACTTCAGAAAACTATTGAATCGACCACCAACACCATCACTACCACCACCACCTGCAACACGTCCAGAAATACCACCACCAGACCAGCCACAGAATTACCACTGAAGACAAATCCTGTGACAAAAGCAAGAGTGAAGCCCCTAACACAATAAACTCGTTGAAATCCAGGAAAGCAGCAGAACCAGATGAAATCCCGCCAGAAGCACTGAAAACAGACTCAGCGACAACAGCGGACATGCTCACACCACTATTGCAGAACCTTTAGAAAGAAAGAAGTAAAAGGACCTACCGGTGGGAATAAAGGCCACCATGAAAAACTCCCAAACGAGGGAGACCTAAGTCTTTGCAAAAACCAGCAAGGAATCATGCTGCTATCCCTATCAACACCAGGTAAAATATTAAGCTGCATCATCCTGGAGAGACTCACAAATGCGCTGGATTCAAAATACGACTGCAACAGGGAGGCAGGCAGGCAGGCAGACTGGCTGGCTGGCTTCAGGAATAACAATTCATGTGTGGGTCAAATTGCAACGCTACTCTGCGCTACGCATCATCATAGAACAGAGCATAGAATGGCATTCAACTCTCTACCTCACCTCATCTTCATCCATTCCGTTTTGAAAAGACCTTCGACAGTGTAGACCGAGAAGTAATTTGACAGGCAGCTGCTTGCTTCAACACATCGGTTTCAGTGCCACAAATCTTTATCAACCTCATTCAACAGTAGCTACATGCTACATGATGAGGCCACATGCTGAGTGATTGACAACACAATGGAAAACTCAGTGACGCCTTTGAAATGAAGAGTGGGGACAGGAGTGAGACGAGGTTGCCGCCTAGTATCACCAATGATCTTCCTGATTGTGGTCGACTGGACTGCACTTGACTGGACGTGACTGGAGCGTGCAAGAAACTGTGATGAGTGAGAGGAGGAGTAAAGGCTGGCTGGACCGATGAAAAGAGCCTAGAAGATTTGGATTTCGCCACCAAGGATGATTTATGTGTGATGTGTTGTCGCACGAACTCGAACAAATTGGCAGAAGAGGTGAGGCGATGCAGCGAGGACGGGACTTCCTTCAGATGGAAGGTAGAGAAGACAGAGGTGGATGTGATGAAGATAGCCAACCAACCAACAATAACAACAACGACAACAGGCAGTAATCACCATGGACAGGAGAAATCTCAAGGAAGTTGTCTCTTTCACCTGCCTACCTGCGTACTTATCTAGGCAGCATCGTTCCCTCACTGGGAGGCAGGTGCATTTAACTGACTAGTCCTAATTGGTACCCGGCAACCGGACGTATCTGCTCCCGAATCCGAAGCCTGTGTGAACAACATAAGTCACTTGGGGGCAGGTACATTTAACTGACGAGTCCGAATTAGGAGGAGACGCGTAACCTAGATCCCACCGCTAGCCACTACTCTCCGTTAAGAAGGTACTACACTTTGTTTACTTTTAAGGGCGGCCTGTTACGCGGCCAGCCACAAGCATGATAAATTTGATTTAATGACCAACTTTCCACTTACCACCCATAGTAAAATCTGATGTCACGCAATAAAACAACTATTTGCACATTGATGAGAATATGGTTCATTAATCGCAGTTTTGTGTCTGAAGTGTGTGGATGACTACAAATCTCGATTTGTATAACCAAATTCACACCAAAACCGTTTCTATTACAAGCCCAAGTACTTACCCTATCATACTACTGAGTAAGTTGTCATCAGTAGACTGTGGAGTTCATTGTAACTTTATATCAGGAATTTATGATATGTTCTGTCTCCTAATTTACTCTTTAGTGTTTGCGTTTAGTCGTAATGTAGATTCCTGATATAAAGTTACGATGAACTCCACAGTCTACTGATGACAACTTACTCAGTAGTATGATAGGGTAAGTACTTGGGCTTGTAATAGAAACGGTTTTGGTGTGAATTTGGTTATACAAATCGAGATTTGTAGTCATCCACACACTTCAGACACAAAACTGCGATTAATGAACCATATTCTCATCAATGTGCAAATAGTTGTTTTATTGCGTGACATCAGATTTTACTATGGGTGGTAAGTGGAAAGTTGGTCATTAAATCAAATTTATCATGCTTGTGGCTGGCCGCGTAACAGGCCGCCCTTAAAAGTAAACAAAGTGTAGTACCTTCTTAACGGAGAGTAGTAGCTAGCGGTGGGATCTAGGTTACGCGTCTCCTCCTAATTCGGACTCGTCAGTTAAATGTACCTGCCCCAAGTGACTTATGTTGTTCACACAGGCTTCGGATTCGGGAGCAGATACGTCCGGTTGCCGGGTACCAATTAGGACGACATGCACATCATGGATTCCACCGCTAGCCACTATCCATCATTACTATACATAATTAAAACAAAGGCAATATTGAGACATCCGCACAGGAGCCCATATGCCAACAGAGACTGATCAAATCGGTCCAGTCAACGACGGTGCAATACAAGGAATAACACTAAAGTGCAATATACGTTACTAGTTTTCCACCGGTAATGTGCTGTCAGTATGCTTGTGCACAGAAGCATATAGTCATTATCAACGTTTAGAATTGCTGAGGGTTTAGTGATATCATAGCAAGGAGTTCTCTCCTGGTCACTGTGAGTGAGTCTGTTGGTGATTGTGGTAAACACAAAGCAAAGCGTTTGACACGATTTATAGTCTGAAGTGAGAAGTACCGAAGGAAATGGAACTCAGTCTCACTGTTGATTCCCCTTTTAAGTGAACTGAGTGGATTGCTTTAAAAGTATCAACAACGTGAGTACGGGAGTAGTATGACCTGTGTTGGTGACTGTAGGAGATGCTGTGTGGAATTGAAATCTGTTCAGAGTTTCAATCTTTTCTCACCGTATTCGGTTGCGAGTGTTACCGGGAATCTCTTTTAGGGATCAGCCAATTTCCTGTTCCTAACTGAAACTAGCAGCGCAAACTTGTACAGATTTTGTTGCATCTATTTGTACTTGTTTGAAGTTGAATAACTAAATTAATTTTAGCTGCATTGTTTCCAACACACTTGCTGCTTTCTAAGCATACACTCCAGACTGAGAACTTAAGTGAGTTCGTTAATTTTTTTCTTTTCTCTATATTCATTTGATATCTTCCTGGCTTGTGACTTGTTGGGTTTCACTTAATCTTCCACTTCCTAATCTACTTTAACTGTCCAACTAACCTCTTCTATAATTCTTCATTTCTTTAGAGTCACTTAACGTTGTCAAAGCCATACAGTCAAACTTTTCAGTTACATACACGGTTTTCTTTTACGATTCTTGCCTATCTGCACAGTTTTGGTAATGTCTAACTAGTTAGTTGGTCGCAGGTAATCGGCAGAAAGCCATGGATTCAGGTGAGTTACTCTATAGTGATGACCTCAGCTAATTACAGGTCTGTCTGTTTACTAGTTGAATGTATTTGTTGAGCTTGCTCTATGCTTCTAGTGCAAACTTCATTTTTCAACAAAAGCATTCTGTTTTTTAATGATATAGTTTGTAAATCTACGTCCTTGGTTGAACTGATCAGCCACTATCTAGATATTGGCTCCTATGTGGATGACTCAATATTGCCGTTATTTTCAGTTTTGATACTGATCGACGTCGGAGATTTATAAGGTAGGATGTCAGAACTATGCTAAACTGTCGTGATTCTGGGGCCTGTTGGGTAACGCTCTGGCGTTTGAAGCGATTGGTAGTGGGTTGGAGTCATAGTGGGAACTGCACAACTCACTGGGCTGCAGGAACATCCAGGTAGGGCTGAACGCTTGTCTTGGATTTTATTGCTGGTCGCTATCTATCATTAACATAAAAGGTACTCTATGATCATTTATTTTATGAACTCTGAGTTTATTTTTACAACTTATAAGATTTGTCTTTTTCTTATTGGCTTGTATTTGTTTATATACTTCCATTATTCATCTCATTTCTATGAAGCATCAATAGATATATCAATGTGAGAATATAATCCGATTTGAACTACTTATTTCGAATTAGAAAATCATTCCATCCAGTGAATGTTTTCTCCACTAACTGAGGCTGTGAAGCACTGAATAGAGAGTACACCATTGTTCAATACTAAGCTATTAATCATTATTATTTGTCCCAGCCAGCCAACCAGCTAGCCAACCAGCTAGCCAGCCAGCCAGCCAGCCAGCCAGCCAGCCAGTCTGCCTGCCTGCCTGCCTGCTTCCCTGTTGCAGTCGTATTTTGAATCCAGCGCATTTGTGAGTCTCTCCAGGATGATACGGCTTAATATTTTACCTGGTGTTGATAGGGATAGCAATATGATTCCTTGCTGGTTTTTGCAAAGACTTAGGTCTCCCTCGTTTGCGAGTTTGACAAGGTAGCCCTTCTTCCAATCAGTCAGCAAGTACATTTCCCTCCTCCCTTCTGAACCTTCTGCAATAGTGGTGTGAGCATGTCCGCTGTTGTCACTGAGTCTATTTTCAGTGCTTCTGGCGGAATTTCATCTGGTCCTGCTGCTTTCCTAGATTTCAACGAGTTTATTGTGTTAGGGGCTTCACTCTTGCTTTTGTCACAGGATTTGTCTTCAGTGGTAATTCTGTGGCTTGTCTCGTGGTGGTATTTCTGGACGAAGTGTAGGTGGTGGTGGTGGTGGTGGTAGTGGTCGATTCAATAGTTTTCTGAAGTCGTCAGTCCATCGTTTCCTTTCTTTCTCCTCTTTGCTAACCAACCTCCCTTCACTATCTTTCATTGGTTACATCTGAGTTGATCTCTACCCACATAATATTTTGGTTATTTCACACACGGTTGTCAGGCCTCTCCTACCAGCATCCTGCAGTCTGTTCTGCTCCACTAACCAGTGTGTCGTGGAAGTGTCTTTTGTCTTAGTCTTCTTCTTCTTCACTTCTTTCTTCAGTGTAGTGTTTCATATGTTGTGTTCAGCTTTTCTTTTGGTTGTTTATTTCTGCACTGTACTCTACTGCACCGTACTGCACTGCGCTGCAATGCAATGGAATGCACTGCTCTGGCTCATATTCTGCTTCACCATCACCATCTTCCTCTCCCTCCTCTATCAGCTTCCATGTGTCCGTCGACATCCACTCCTTGTCTCCCTCCTTCTTCGTCATTCCTAACACAGTTATGCAGGTTTCCTTCCACACCTCTTCAAAACGATTCCAGTCTTCTCCCATGCAGCTTTATTCACGGATGTTGCTCAGTGTCTCTCATCTTATCCTGATGACTGACTAACTAACTGACGGGCTGGCTGGCTGGCTGGCTGGCTGATTGACGTGAAGCCATCCTTTGTAGTTTCATCCTTCAGTTCAGTTTCTGTTCTGTTCTGGGTTGACGTTGGATTTGAACTCTGGTCTATCATCACCAGCTTCTTTCAAGGCTTTCAACTTGATTTTGTGGACAGGCTCCTTGCACTAGATAATCGTGTGTGTGTGTGTGTGTGTGTGTGTGTGTGGCGTGAACCGACATCTGCTCCCCTTCTTCATCCGATCTGGTGTCCAGTAGGTTGCATCTCTGTTTCCACTTTCTTCACATTCACATGAAGTCGTTCTGATGCTCAGTGTAGTGTGTCCCGGTGTCTGGTGAAATCAGATGCATGTCGCTACCTTGTGAATATCCTTGTGTTTGTACATACTGCATCGCCTCCAATCACCTAGTCGTGATATACGCTGTAGTCTTCAGGTAGTTCTCTTTTTTCTTTGATTTGGTTTGCATATTATAATATCTCTTAGTAGATTTGTCTTTATATTTTGGTTGATGTGGTTATGCATAGCAGCATGATTCCTTCCCAGTATTTGGAATTTCTTTGGTCTCCCTCCTTTCGGAGTTTCACCTTTTAGCCTTTCTTCTGTTCGTTGAATACCTTTCGTTTTTTGTAGCCATTCTGCCGTAGTTGTTTGAACGATTGGGATTACTCGAAGCCATATGATTGGATACTCGTTGCAATTGCGATTGGAATATCTTATACGAATTATTACTTCAAATGTGACTTCGCTGCTGATATCTGGGAAGGAAGCATTTCAAACTTTCTCTGTGTCAACCTTGAGGATTGTATTCTCCGGTCGTCCACTTTGTCTGCTAATTCATCTGTTTATGTGGAGTCAGATGTGTAGGTTGTTCGATGCGCATTCTTTCCGAACTGTTTAGAGAACATTGCCATGCCTTGCAGCAAAGAGGTACGAGTGGATCTATAAGTAGTTCAATAATTGGATACCATGTTATTACTAATCACTAAATCACAATTGATTGAGCGTTCAAAGTTATTTTCGAGGTGAAAAGAGCTAGGTAAACTCCTAAAAATATACCAACCTTTATCTTTCTCGCCCTTATTATTCACAACTTCGTTATATTTTATGATATATTTTAATAACCCAATATTGTCTTCATTTTGTTCCCATCCTACCCTTGATCATGCTTTATTTGGGGAAATATTTTTATCTATCGTGCTGCTTTATATTCCATCTGGTTATGTTGGTTTCTATGCTCTTTTTTGGCTAGTTTTCACTGCACATCACAAAACCCAATTTCTAATCTTCCTTTAATTTGATTTTTGTTACTAAGTTTAATTAAAGAATTCTTATAACTATCCAACCTTGTTGAACAAAAAATGCACGAATTGCTATTGTACAGCTATGGAGAATGAAATCGCTAAAAAGACGTCTTCGCTGATCTTCTTATTTTTTTAACGTCCTGATGGGTATTTTCAATAATTTGAAGGCATATAGGATGACCAAATCAACTTAGAACTTCTCTGAGAGGTGCATTGGTTCATATTTTGCAGTAGTATACAAGGAACAAGTGGATAGAAGAAGACCGATATCAGAGTGGACAAAGTTGTGTGAGTGAATTAGCAATTTGAACATAGTGGTTGGTGCGAATATTCAAGTTTTAGAAGGCGTCAAGGAGTGGATATATCTACGTCAATAAGACTGACCTTCGACCGTGTCACTAATAGACCTCAACTACTGATTAACATCGTCTCGGGAACCCCAGCCAGGCAGTTTGTATCTCTAAATATGGCTCAAACCAACAGTCAAGGACTTCATGTACTGGTGCCACATCCTGGTCTAGCCACTGTGAACCCTTTCCCAACCTAATCGAACTTCGCCCAGCATGACGCATCGAGGTAGGTGCCTGTGGCTCGGGACACGCAGTACATGCCCAGGTCGCCTCAGTCTACTAAAGTTTACAACTTCATCAGTCGGTTTGCCTTTCTTACCTAGTACCCTTCGTCTGACCTCAACAGTGCTACCATGGTAATTCCACTCAAAGTCAACAATGTTGTGTAGATGCCTGTGATCAAATCCCTGCAGTCGCTTAAAATATTTTACTCCTAACAGCTATATCTCGCAATCAAATAACAGGACAGAACAGAGTGAGGCGGAGTATACTTGTCCTTTGATAGATAGTTGGATATCTCTCTATTTGGCAGCACAAATGACGTAATTTGCAAATTTAAAACAAGCCTTCTCTAGCCTAGCCGAGCAACCAGCCGGTTTAGATTGATGCAACTCCCCAACTAAATGAGGTGGTCGACACTTGCAACCACTTCACTCCCTACTATTAAGCTAGGAGTGGTTGCAGACCGCTTCTGAACCATCATCTTGCATTTAACAGGCCCCAGCAAAAGGCATGCCAAACGTACTCAGATTTCTACTCAACATGTTCAGAGTACTCTGCACTTTGTCGGTGTCTTCACGTATTAAAACAACATTGTCTGCGTACTGCAAGTGAGTCAAATGACCTCTAGGGACTTGAGTAATCCTTGTGAAGTCAAACATATCTAAGGTAATGTCCATTAATGCGTCTATGACAAAGTTGGATAGGGGCGATGCCAGTGGACATACCTGGCGAACATCAGTAGTTGTCGTCAACTCTGGTGACAACTTTCTCTATAAGCCAATACGCAGCTGTGTGACTTTGAGTGGAAGGCTCTGATTAGCATATATGTACTTCCTCCGTTCTCCGTTCACAGTCAGACACTGCCACAACACCTCATGGTTGACAGGATCAAATGGCGCTTTCAGGTCAAGAAAATATGGGGAATGTCGGCAACTGGCCGGTAAGCATTCCTGCGTTCTGGAACCTATAGGAGGGTAAAAATATAATCAGTGCATCCTCGTCCAGGTTTGAAACCTGCCTGACTTTCTTGACCTCACTGTTCTCCAGCATATGTAACAGGGTAATTAACTAGACATATCATTTACACGTGCATCTGCCTTTTGATACCACACAGAGTGGTGCCAGGAAGATATTTTCATGGAGTGAAGTATTTTAGTGCTTTAACCATGTACAGGAACTAGATACACCTGTAAAATGAAACACTAAGTTCATGTAGTGTTCAACAGGAAGTTAAATTGATTCAGAGAGAACTTGTGTCTCAAATATTTTATTACAACCATGAGATGAAAGTAGTTAATCATAATACAGATATGTGGAAGAACATTCAGCTGATGAGGATGAAATAATGAATGCGATCTCTGTCCATCAACATGAATTATATTTTAGAATATAGCCGTCAAGGTCATGAATTCAACAACTTACCAACACATCCAGCATGTACAGGTAACATTTTCAATTTTCCCACACCGAATTTTTCAAATAACAGTAAACTACGTTTTTGCATTTCAGTAGTATAAGTTGTTTTACTTGTAGGATAATTAAATATAGTTAGGTGTATCTTTTCATTCCCAATAGAGGATACATGTGAATTTGTTGCTATGTTATTTATAGGCTGTGAATGCTGAAATCTTGTCCAAAATCTGCTGCCATTGGATACCTGCAGAATGGTCAGACCTAATTTCAACGCTGAACGTATCCACTTAATTCGCTTCTTGCCATCATCTTTTGCTAGACTGGATTTCATAGGTTTATTATGCATTGAATTAAATTTCACATGACTAACTGTATCGATTGCAGGAAGAATAAGGCATGTGAATTTTTTAAACTGGAGTTGTCCATTGTTTTCTTCATTGAACAGACTGTTAAGTGACGACTGAACTTTGGAATTCCATTGTAATACTATAATAATATCAATCCTGATTTTTGAATGGGAGTAGGGATATGGTAGAACGAAGCAGAAAGAATTAATAAAGTAACTGGATGAGACCGATATTTATGCAGAAAAAACAGTATGACATAAAAAGAGACACAGGAATCATTTTCAGCTGTTATTGTCATAGTGTTATACCGTATTATACCGTCGTTGACTGGACCAAATTGGTAGGTCTCTATAAACATATGGTTAACTAGTTCACTAGTTACTAGCCGGTCCTAAGCCCGGGTAAACAGGGAAGGTTGAGCATAGGGCTAGCAACCCTACCCCGTAAAACAAATCTAACCGCTAAAGAAACTTCAAAGCACAAACAAAATATAAAAAATAATAACAAAATTATTCCTCGCTGGAATCGGAGAGGCGAAATGACGCCAGTTGGTGAAAGCCTTCGGGAAGCCAATTGCCTGGGCCGATGTGTCTTCTCACTCTCGATGAAAGCGAAAGTAGACGTGGGGACATGGAATGTCCGCACGATGTTTGAACCCAGCAAGGCAGCCCAGATTGCAAACGAGATGAGGAGGTATCACAGTGAAGTACTTGGGATTTGCGAAAGCAGATGGAATGGGAGTGGACTCTCCAAACTGTCAACTGGAGAATCAATAATCTACTCCGTTACTGTCATCCAGACGACAACCACGAGCACAGTGAGGGAGTGCCTATCATGATGTCCTCAAGAGCATCGAAGGCTCTCATGCAGTGGGAACCAATCTCCTCCAGGATCATGACAGCAAGATTCAACTCAAAAGGAAGGAAGGTCACAATCATACAATGCCTGGCTATGCACCTACAAATAATGCAGAGCAAGAGAAGAAGGAGGAATTCTACAGACAACTTCAATCAACACTGGACAAGACGTCAGTTGGCGATATCAAAATTCTAATGGGCAGGGTGACATGAATGCCAAACTGGGAGGGGACAACACAGGAAGAGAACTAACCATGGGTCGAGAAGTGCTCGGTGAGGTGATGAATGAGAATGGAGAATTATTTGCAGAATTCTGTGCATTCAGCGATTTGGAGATTGGAGTCAGGCACTGTGTTCAAGCACAAGGATACCAACAAAGCGACATGGATTTCACCAGATGGACACACTAAAAATCAAATCGACTTTATCTCAATCTCAAGAAAATGGAGACGCAGTCTACTTAACACAAGGTCAAGAAGAGGAGCAGATGTAGGTTCAGATCACTCACTGTCTAGTGCAAAGAACCTTCCGAATCAAGTTAAAAGCCTTCAAGGAAGCTGGTGATAGACCACAGTTCAAGTACAACACTCGGAAACTGAAGGATGAAACTACAAAGGAGATCTTCAAGGCAGCCATCAAGACAAAATGGGAGATATCGAGGAACATCCTTGAAGAAACCTGTGTGGAAGAACACTGGAAGTCTTTGAAAGAGATGTGGAAAGAAACCTGCACAGCCATATTAGGAAGGAAGAAGGTGGAAGACAAGGAATGGATCTCGACGGATACCTGGAAGCTGATAGAGCAGGGAGAGGAGGATGATGAAGCAGAAGATAAACCAGTGCAAGGATGCTCAACGACAAGAGGAACTGAGCACAATGTATAAAACACTGGACAAAGAAGTGAAGAAGAGTGAACGCAAAGACAAATGACACTTCTACGAAACACTGGCAAGTGAAGCAGAACAGGCTGCCGGCTGGTAGGGGAGACAGAGACCTGACAACATTACATTAAATAACCAAGTTACTATCTGTGAAGAGATCAACACACATGAAACCAATAAAAGATGATGAAGGGAATCTGATTACCAAAGAAGAGTAACAAAGGAAACGATGGGCCGACCACTCCAAGAAGCTCTTGAATCGACCACCCTCATCACCTGCACTTCGTCCAGAAATAGCACCTGCAGCCGCTGAACTACAAGTGAACATAAATCCTCCAACAAAGGTCAAAGTCCTGAACGCCATAAAGCTACTGAAATGCAGGAAAGCAGCAGGACTAGATGGAATCCCACCAGAAGCACTGGGAACAGACGCAGAGACAACAGCAGACATGCTCACACCATTATTGCAGAAGATGTGGAAGGAAGGGAAGGTACCTGGCGATTGGGAGAAGGGTTACCTTGTCAAACTGCCGAAGAAAGGAGACCTCGGTGTTTGCAAGAACTGGCGAGGAATCACTCTCGTGTCCACCTCAAGCAAAATATTAAGTTGCATCATCTTGGAGAGACTAAGGGATGCACTGGATTCAAAACTACGACCGGGACAGGCTGGATTCAGGAAGTACAAATCATGTGCGGACCAAATTGCAACGCTTCGAATCATCATACAAAAGAGCACAGAATGGTAGTCAACTCTACACCTCAACTTCATCGATTTTGATAGGGCTTTTGACAGCGTCGACCGAATAGTAGTTTGGCAGACAACTGCTTCAACACTACGAAATACCACAAACCTTTATCCGCCTCATTCAACAACTATTTGAAGACGCCACATACCAAGTAATTCACAATGGGAAGCTCAGTGATGCTTTTGAAGTGAAGACAGATAGGAGTGAAACAAGGCTGTCTACTATCCCCCATGATATTCCTGATTGTGGTCGACTGGACTGGATCATGCAACAAACAGTGAGAAGAGAGAAGAGGAGGATACAATAGCTGGACCTCGAAAAAAACCTAGAAGATTTGGGTTTTACCGGTGACTAGTGTCTGGTGTAGCACAAACTTGAAGATCTACAGGAAAAAAAACTAACAAGCTGACAGAAGAGGCAGCGAAGACGGGACTTCCTCCAAGTGAACGTAGAGAAGACGGAGGTGATGAGGATACCCAACCAACAACACCACCAACGACAACAAACTCCAGTCACCATCAATGGGAGAAACTTAAAGGAAGTAGCCCTCTTCACCTACCTATCTAGGCAGCACTGTTTCACCTACAGGTGGCACAGACGAGGACGTCAAAGTCAGAATAGGAAAAGCAAGACAGGAGTTCATTAGCCTGAAACCAGTGTGGAGATCTTCTGCACTGCACTCAGCATGTGAAACAAGATCCGGATTTTCAACACCAACGTCAACTCAGTGCTCCTGTATGGTTGAGAGACTTGGCGTGTTACGAAAGGGATTTCCAACAAACTGCAGATATTCAGCAGCAACTGCCTACGCTCGTTACTAAAGATCAGATGGCCAGAAAGAATAAGCAACAAGGAACTCTGGCAACGAACCAACCAAGAAGCTATCGCTGAACAAATATGCAGTGGAAGGAAGTGGAGATGGATTGGGTATACACTAAGAAGGCCGACTGGGGACATCACACGTCAGGCCCTCAAGTGGAACCCCGATTGGAAGCAACGAGTTGGGCGTTCGAGGTGAGGGTGACATGGAGGAGAGGAGGAGGAGGAGGAATAAATGAGAGCTTCTAGGCTGTCGTGGAGCCAGGTTCAACAGATTTAAGAGAACAGAGTTCACTAGAGACGTGCTACTGAAGCCCTATATTCCATTAGGAACCCAAGGCACAAATGAAAATAATAATAATAATAGGCATATGGGTTCCTGTGCGGATGTCTCAATATTACCCGTGTTTTTAATTATATAGTAATGATGGATAGTGGCTAGCACTGGAATCCAGGATGGGCGTTTCGTCGTATTTGTCATAATTAAACACAGAATTGTCGTTTTAAACAATAGCCGAGTCCTTATTCAACAGTAGCCCCTAAAAAGGTTTCCGAAATTTTCGGTCTGAAGCCACATGATGTTATACATGTTGGTTGTGATGATGGTTGACCATCGGAGATACTAGTTAATGAAAATACTATACTGTTCATCTTCAGAAGTTGGAGGATGTGAGATAGTGTGTCCAAACCAGTCGGTTGGATGTACTGAATGAATAACCTGAGGGTCCCAGTTTGGAGACTGTGTGTATCTACAAGTGAATACTAGTAAGTAACATCACACTGAGGGTAGTGAATCGTTTGGTAATCCCCAGTTTTCAGTAGGTATTTGTTCACATAGTGAAAACACCTTAAAATTAATCTCTCCCCAACAAATCATTCTAGGTAGTACACGATTGGCATGTTAAACATTTGAAGGGTATAATGTAACATGTCGGTAATGGCAAGGGTTTGAATACATTAAGCATATTTCGTCCAGCTGACATCTCATCAGCTGAATGTACCAACACCCCACTCCTTTAGCAGTCAGTATACTTTAATGTTAAGACTTGTTACTTACAGTCGTTGATTGGTTTGAAAAGGATTGATAGGTATCTGTAAGCATATGTGCCATCATTCACTTGAATGCAGATACAACCAGCTGACAAGTATCAATTAGGAGGAAACAGACATCTTAGTCTTCACTTACGGTTACCATTAGTCGAACTACATCACAGATAATCTTCATGCGTTATCGAGGTATCCCCACAGAAGCCCATACACAAGCAGAGACCGATCATTTAGGTTCAGAACAATCAACGGAAAATTGCAGATTACACTGAATGAGTGACTTTAAAGACCACTCTAGCAACTGCTGAAAAAATCAATTAGGTTTTGATATCTCGGTGGGGACGGCAGCTTTTTATGAAATTCGGAAAAGTAATTGGTCATTTCATCAGTTTTTAGGGTGGCCTTTAAAGCCACTCTAATGAATAACTCAAACGGTACTTTGATTATTTTTGTTTAATTAGACAATGTATTCATTCCGATTTTGAATGTATTATTAGGAGTCTAATAAGTTAGCAGTATGTGGTTTATTGCATCTTATCCAGGATATCTGGAGTGAGGAAAGAAGGATCTACTCTCTTAGATAATGTGACGAATCGTGAATACCTGCATATGACTCATTGAAACAGAAGACAGATTTGATGTGCGTAAATGAGATAAGTGCGATATCTAGATAACAACCCAGTCTTGCCAACAGGTAACTGTTTTCATCACACGATAACAATGGTTGAAGAACTTTTGCTAACCAGGTATCAAAGATTAAGTATTTCATCCTTGTGTAAAAGTATCCATTGCATTTACCCCACAAATTTCGTCAAACAGATTCTTAGGATTCTCAAGTTATAATTAAATAAACCAGAAAATATATTCAAGTTTCTAGTGTACTTGGTTTGCTATGCTGATTGCCATAACCACCTGAAGAACTGACTATGACAATCATATGAAGAGTTTCCCAACTTTTGGTGCTTGAAATGTTTCATCTTCATAGGTGTCTTATATCAGTAGCCTTTTAGCCATCAGCTGTATCGGAAACAGAATCTGTACCAAAGCTTGAATATCAACCTGGAAACGTAATGTCAGATTCATACTCTTGAAAAGGATCTTCCTAGCAAGATCGAAACGCTGAGGAATAATACAAAATATTTTTTATTTTGTTACTTGTTCTAATATACTACGTCGGGATTACACAAGTAAAAATATACCTTATACAATGAATCATACTAACTCAGTGCCCAAGTTTTTTCAAACCATCCAGTCCATTGTTGGTCAGGATATCATAAAACAACCTGTTAATAAAGCACATAATTTCTAATACAAATGTGTCGAAAAACAATAAAATGCACTATTGAACCATGTTAATAGTTGGATCAAGGTTCAAATCAATCGGAAACACGTTCAGTCAAAATAAAGTGAATCAGACACTGGTAAGTCAGTTAAAACTCAGCTCAAAATTGGTGTACCTGGACAAATTTTACTCTGGGAGTTCATATGCGTTTTTCTGCTCAGTGTGATTAGTACTGAACTACTGACAACTGTGGAGTGTCTTATGCTGCTCAACTTCATTGTAACTTGGTTTTATCTCACAGTAAGAATACTGTAATTACTCGTAAATCCATTCATATACAATCTCCACAAGCTGATGAATTATCAGTTTGACTTCATTTTCCCTTGCATACGGATATCACAAGGTGAAAGGAATTTCAAGAACAGTACCAGCTAAGTTGGAAGCCAAAAATGCCTTTCTTTGAGTTTAAGGACCTAAGTTGGATGCAACGATAATGCTGTCGACTTAAACCATCATACAGTCTCAGAATGTAACAAAATAGGCATATCCTTGTATTTGACTGTGGTTTTGATCATTTTCTGACTGACAATGGCTTCTATTAAAACGTAAAATGGAGTTCATTTTATCGCTGAATCAAAATACTTCCTAAGCATGAATAAAATTATACTGACGATAATAATACATTATTATCAACATGACTGATAATATGATAGGATCACATTGCTGTAAATTGACTAAACTCACGAGTTTCTCTTAGGTAAAGGTCAGGTAGGAATGCTAAGTAAGCGCGGAAGTGAAGAGTGAAATAAATAAATTAGATGAGTTCACTAAAGTTATATTTTAGCTGATTAAACAACCTATTTTTCTGTCAATTTTTGGCAAGTATTCTTTTGTGATTGTTGTCAGTGTTATTTGAACTAATACAACAGCATTAACTGAACCAGTCATCACTTGGTTCACGCCGGTACACAACAGATAACAAGCTACAAGAAGATATTTATGAGTGTTTTAGATATACTGATCAATTCCAAGGAAATTCGCTACACTAATGTCCTGTTAATCTGAATTTTTAAAACACCTTCGATGTAAAATCGGCTCATTCTGTTTATCTGTTTCTGAAAATCTGTTTCCTACAAGGCAATTGTTGTATATTTCTCGTTGGCGTTAAAGGGGTAAAGCTAGATCCTTACAAATATTATTGGTTGCCCGGGAATCATATTACACCCCACTGGTTATATGTAGATCTGATCACAGATATCTCATTTTATTCACATCTTCATATATAACTGATCAAATTACATCTTTAGGGTTCCGAAATCATGAAACTGCGACACGTTAAGATTTCGATATCCTTTTCATCAGGAATTTAGTAGATGGAATTTTTCACCTGAACAGAAGATAATTTTTATCCACCGAAAACTCATGAAAACTGACACTGCAGAATGGCTGATCCGTTATACTTTTAGGTACCTTATAACCTTATCTCTTCAAGCGTCATGCACATCAAGGTCAGTTCATCCGTTGACCTAGTCATTCGACATCCAGCCAATGGGTTCTAGACTCTAATCCAGCCCCATTTAACTAAGTCTGATAAATAAAGTAATATCACAGCCTGTTACACATCTGTTGTAACTGATAGTTAGGAAAATAAAGGTGTGGTTGGTAGACAACCGTCCTAACCGTCCTCCAGAACTAATTACCAATGAGCCACTGGGCTCGAACGTAGGGGCCGGCAGGCTCACAGCACGCAGCGAATTAGAAAACGTTCTGAAAGAAATAAATGTGCCAATGGGCTACCAGAAGGGGACCAGCATACTTGTTAAGGCATTAGTGTTCACAGAAAACCGAAATCTATGGGTTGCTTTTGCAGTTTGGTTACGAAGGTAGGTTAAACAACACGGTAGTGTATTGTGTTTTAGTATTAGATGGTAATATTCAGTCGACCTGAACGGCTTATGGATAGCGTTTCTAACTTCTGGGCCACTTCATGCGACTTCAAATCATTGAGGATACATCAATCTGCTCATGGTTGCAAATACTGCTTGTTGGTGAGAGTTGCCAAGTACAAGACCTATGTACAGGGTTTCCTGCCAACTGACTGTCAACATACAACACTAAATATGACCATCAACTATTTTGGTGGGTAGATTTCTCATCCTGAGATATAGCGTTGTTGAGATATATGGTCTTAAAGTTGTCATAGATATTTACAGCAGCATAGTAAGACAATAATTCAAAATACTTCTGTTACATAGCAATTTTTCTAATCCTTCAAAGATCAGAATCAGCTCATAGTGAATCCTACAGTTTTACTTTATCGTAAACCTAGCTGGAAGTAATTCACAGCTAATCTACGACTTAGTATAATTGTTTTTATATTATCCCGTCTTTGATTGGACTGAATTGATCGGTCTCTATTGGGATATGGGCTCCTGTGCGGATGCCTTGACATTACCTGTGTTCTAATCATATTAATGATGGATAGTGGGGAGCAGTAGAATCCAGATTGCGCATTTCGCTTTATTTGGGACTCGTCAGCTGGATGACCTTAAATTGTACCCAATATTAAACGATATGCATATATTTTTTAGTGTTAGGCCAAAGAAAATGTGCATCAAATTGTATACGATAAAAATTATCTTTGTGAAAAGTGGTTTATCTTAAAGGTGACCATAATTTACGGCAAAATTACGTGATAAACATTGAATCAATGAAATAAGAGGTCAATCAACAATGTACAATGTCAAATTTTACTGGCACTTTAGAAGGAATAATCAGTCAAGTGTGAGAGATAATTCAGGATGACTGAGAGGTAAACAATCTTATATGAGACAGTATGTAGCTGAGTAACTTGATTATTTCGTGCGATATAAGGAGAGAGAGAGGGAGGGAGAGAAAGAGAGGGAAAGAATAGACCGATAGATCAGTAACCAATGTCGCGCTGTGATGTCTTAAAAATGACAAAATTCATTTCACTGATCAATAATTTATTTTAGTTCTAGTAAGCTAATTAAGTAGGCATTAACTATGGATGGTGGCTGGCAACGAAATCTAGGACGTGCGTTTCGTTCTGCTTCGAACTCGTCAGCTGGGTATACCTCCCTCTCAGTGAGCGATGGTTTTCCTAATAAGACTCGGTCCTAGAACTTATAGCTTCAAACGCCAAACGGTTATCCACTAGGCCGTTGTGTCACAATAGCTACTTCTTGTGTAACGCGTGTAGCTTATTTGATATTGCTTGTATTATCTCGTCGTTCATTGAATGGAATTGTGCGATCTCTATTGACATATTGGCTCCTTTTCGGACGCCTCGATAGTGCCTGTCCTTTCAATTTGAATTCGGTCCAGTCAACGACTGGATAATAAAAGCAACATCATGTGACTGCTCACTAAGTGAATATAATGGAGGCTTTTGTTGTACTGAGTATTGGCCAATTAAATGTATGTGTTGTGTGGCGTTTGAAAGGATAGATGTCGAATTTTTTGGTGGAAAAACTAACACGCACGCACGTATATTTAAAGTCAGTCTTTTCTGAAAGCTCTGACACAAGCAACACAAGAAGTCCTGATATATATTCACTGTTTCATTCTCAGATGCATAAGTAACCTGGCGTCCTATAAAAATGAAGCGTATATATTGTTTCTGGTTAGATTACACAAATATTAATTCAGAAACAAATGACTTTGGTGGTCATTACGTCTAACACACTTTTAAAACCTTCAGCTTTCCCTGTTCATGTTTATCTACAAGTAGATGAGAGATTGAATAGCAACCTGATTTTCAGCATATTGGTTACGTTATATGCAAATGTTGATTTCTAAGTGTGTATGCTCAAGTAGATTCATCCATCTAAACTAACTTGAAAACACATTTTTACCGTGAAAGATGCTACTTAATTCAGGTAAACTTGACACTGAATTCTACTCAATCTCTATTCAGATTTGATCATAAGTTACTGACCAGTTATTCCATTCTCAAGAATCACGACATCGAAAATAATTTCCGCGGCAGAAAATATAGGACTGTTCCAAATGACTTTCTCCTTAAATGATCAAGTTCAAGAAGCCGTTTTCCTCAACAGGCGCACCAAGAATATTTACATATTTTTATCCATCTAAAAAGTGACACTGAAATGAACACCTAGGTATAAACAGGTCTCAACCTCAGCTATCATATAAGAAGTAACTTTTCTGTGCGTAAACAAACAGATAAATTGATGCAGTGAAAACTGAACTGCGATGAGTGAGTCACCTTTATAGCCCTGAGAACTGAACTGTTAGTGTGAAGCTGCTCGATCTAATGATTCTTTCAGTGCTTAAATAGCCACTGAAAGCTTAGGTTCACTAGACATCTATTTCGTCTCAGCCTTGGGCTTGTTAAAAATGTACACTGACAGCTTTTAAAGTTTTTAGGACATAGAAGCTTTAAGGTTGGCAGTGAATACATAACTATTGTGTCCAATTGCTGATTTCCGATAGTGATTAGCTGTAGTGTTTGATGATTCAGTGATAATCTGTCCTGCATTGGTTACGATCCAGTATTCCACTTCACCAAGTGATAGGATGCATAGAAAGCCATAGAATTTATGATTATAACAGAATGACTATTGAGAGCGCTGACTCTACTTCATGATAAAAGCATTTCCTGATATAACAACCCTTTCCCAAAATTCTGTGACGGTTAGCGCAATCACATTGAAATACCGATGAGGACTGCTTACATTTTGGGATTAATCCCATGTTTTGACAACTATCACTTCATCTAATTATATCTGTCAAATATTTCCCCTTCGGAAATGACAAATAAATAAACTGAAGGAAAGAGATTGTTATCTCCACAAATATACTAGGTGATATGTTCGATTTACAGCTGTCAATTAGCATGGATAAATAATAAATGAGGTTGTTTTTTCATGACAGAGAAAGCGACTAGATCAAATAGGGAATTCCAACGAAACTTTATTCAAAATGTGCTAAATTTGAAGACTTTGATGCAGATTATTTTTCTAATCAAATGTATTTTTTTTTAATTGGACAGATTTAGGAAGCATTCGGAAGACAAACAATGAAATGTTGACGATACACTGCTTTTTCCATTCAGAAGTATAGATTGCATAGATAGACTTCGCTTATGTCAAAATGTAAGATAATTGAGGGGAATTCATATTTTTAAAATTAGTTACTAAAGCGCTACAAGTAATTATAAGGTTCAATTTATAGGTGTGTGGGGGTATATTTATTGATTACATGTTAGCATTCATCATGGACATCAGTTGTAGAAACAGTGGAAACCTGGGAGCACTGGACGGCTGTTTTGCCCCAGTTCAGGACTCCTCAGCAGTGCACACCCATGACCTCACTGGAAGTCAAGGCCAGGACCTTCAGATCCCGTTACCATTGAGCCACTGGGTCGGAATCCAGTGATCAATATTTTCCACCTCTGTCAGTTCATGATATAGAATGACTTCCTCGGCTCTATTCCGGGTAGGGTCATGAGTGCTCACTGCTGGGGTCTCTTGCTAGGACGAAACAGATGTTCGGTGCTCCTAGGTTTCCAATGTTTCTCCAACTGATGTCAGTCCATAATGAATACTAGCCCGAATTGTTTCCATACTCGTTATTAACCGATTAAACTCACAGTTTATTTGACAGATGGTTCAGTATTAGAAAAAAACTGATGTATCCTATAAAGATAAGAAACATCTGTTTCTAAGTTATGTGTACAAGTAATAAAAAGTATCTGAAAATCAAACAAAACTTGGTGGTTTTATTTCATGTGACCGTTGTGAAATAAACAAAAAAGGAGAGATAAATTGAATAACAAAATGATGAAAAGATTTTGAAGTTTTCAAGTAAACTGTGATAAAATGTTAGGCGTTCACTTTGTACTATTTTTTGTCATAATTTTGCCTCTTTGTACATGAAATGAACAGTACTTAAAATGTGTGCACCAGTATAGTGTACCTTGGAATTAGGTCAGAATTTCATTTTATTCCTTAATTAGCTTCCTTGAGAATGTATTGAATGGGATTCGGAGTTTAAAAATGAGATAGAAAATAGAAAAAGTTAAGAGATAAACAACAATGATAGAAAGAAGTAGTTGAGTTCACGTGGTGCTAGATTGTTGAAATTAATGCGATAGTTTTCCGTTATACTTTGCTTCCTTAAAATGCAAAACGTGTGTATTTGTGTTTGTGTATGTGGATGGGGATAGGAAGATGACAGGAAAAAAGCAATAAAAATTCCAATGGATTTCTGTTTATCTCCAATTTTCGAAATTATTTAAAGGCAAATCTAGACAAAAAGCAGTAATTTGAATACTAACAAAAAACATAAAATTGACTTCTTTGATTATTTGTCTTCACATTCGAAATGGTTTGCCCTACCGGCCACGAATTCTCATTAGTACTTCGGGGAATCTCATCTGGAAGCAAGTCACTAATGAGCACCAGATAACATTTCAGTTTCGAAGTTTGTGGGGGTTTATTGATTTCAAGTTTACATTTATCACAGACTAACACCTTTTGGAGACCCATTGCTAGCCTGGAACTAATGGATAGTTGTTTTGCCCTAGCTTGGGATTCTTCAAGAATGCGCATCCAAGACATCACCAGAGATCAGGTTCAGGACTGTTAGGTCTTAATGAGAGCTTTTTATCGTTCACAAAGTCGATGGGCATCCAAAAGTTCACATTTCTCCACTTCTTTCAATTCACCATATCCGATAACCATTTCCTCCAACTGATCTTAGCTCGGTATGAAAACTATTTCGAAAGCTATCAGTCCCCACAAATTACCAACTGAATTGTATAAAATAGAGTTGGTTAAGTTGTTTGACTTGTTCCAAGAGAATAGTGAGTTTCGCCTTTGAGATAGTTCTCCTCATAAGTAAGAAAAAGTCAAAGAATCATTAAAAACTGATATTTGCCTTCCAACCATCGTGATTGCACTTCTCATCATTTTGAATAGCATACAAGAAATACTACTCATTAACTAAATCAAATAATTAGTAGTCAGCTACGGTTTACAATATATATATATATCCTAAATATAGTGTTAATACTTTCAGTTTACATGTTTCTGGCTTCATATCTGGTGTGGGAAACCGTAGATAACTGAACTCTGACATCATGGCCGAATGGATGAAGCATTTCCAGTGAGGTTTTTAGGTCTTGAGTCCTATTCCTAGTAGAAACGTGGGTGAGTTTTGTTGAAAGGTCCTACACTGGGACGAAACAGTTATCCATATCGTCCAGTTGTTCAGTAGTTATTTTAAGCATGCAAAAAAATTCTTACTGATGTTAAACCTACCTTGGTAGTAGTGATTTTAATTTTAATACCAAGAGTGGTGTGATTTAGATTTCGTTTTTTCTCTGCCCTTCCTGTTCTCATGTTTCCCACTGACTTAAATGACCCCTTTCGTAAAATTCTATAGAAATAGTTCAGCATTCCCATATATGATCGGACTGTTCAAAAGGCATAGGGCTAATGCATCAAACGTTTCAGATAATCTTCTTCTTCTCCTTAAGTTATCGAATTATATGTGTTTACACACTCACATATAGATTATAATGAGCCAAATGAAGCAGTAGAGTAGAATAGGTTTTTTTAATTTGATGCCGAAAACTTATAATTTCAGGAAGATTTCTGATACTATTAAAGTTCATAAACCTGGTTATCCTATTACACCCATACTAGACTTTAGAAACACTTCTACTTATGACTTATATAAATATTTAGCGACGGTAGTAGGCTCAGTTACAAGCCGTTTTAAGTCGATACTTACGAAGTCTTGTAACTTGAAGCATAGATCAGATGACACACATTTAGATGACAATGAAAAAAAGGTTAGTTTTGATGTTGTTAGTTTGTAAACTAATATAACAATTGGCATGACTCTGGAAGCAGTTAGAAAAAAGCTTAATAATGACCATGAGCTCACACTACGAACCAAGGTACCAGTAGATGATACCATGCTAGCAGCTATGTCTAACTTCCACGATATTTAGGATTCAGAATAAAATATGCAAACAAATAGAAAGAGTTGCTGTGGAATCACTAATATACTCTGTCATAGCTGATATATTTGTAGATAATTGAGAACAGATGGTAGTGGAAGGATTTAGGCCTGCTCCAAAAGTATGGTTTCGGTATGTAGACGATACGTTTACAGTGTTGAAATCCGAGCAAATACACAGTTTCTTCACATATATAAATTCAGTAGTCAACGAAATCCAATTCATCTATAAATTAAAAAGTTAAGGGGAATTAGTTATGTTGGACTGCAGGATAAAAAGAAAGCAAGATGGGAGTTTAGACACCAGTGTCTACAGAAAACCTTCAGTTTTAGTCATTACTTGGACTTCAAATCCTCTCTCTCAGTTAAAGTTGGCGTGGTAAAGTGCATAAGTTATAGGACCAAAAAGCTTACTAGAAAAACAGAAGACAAGAAACCAGATATATTAAGGACAATTTTCTCCTCAGCGATTACCATCCTAAATTAATTGATAAGTTCCTTAGGAATCGTACTAAAAATATCAGTAACACAGATGTTAGTAGTGGTAGTAATAGTGTTAATAATAATAGTGGCAATACTGTGAAGAGGAAGTTCAAAACCTCTACAGTATAACCATGCAAAGAAGGCACCTCAAAAATACTATCTACGATTCTTAGTAAGGGTGACTGGGATTAGAGTGACATTTAAACTCACAAACTCACTTCAAAATAAGCTTTGTCGGTTGAAAGACGTCTAGTTTACCAAATCCCTTGCAACGATTTTGAGGTCAAATACATAGGTCAAAGTAGTCGACTAGGGTCAATTAGCATATCCAAGGACAAAAACCTAGATAGATCAAAACTGGTAGATTCTAGTAAGATAAAGATTTAAGAAAAAGCTTGGCCATAGCTATGCATGCGATTACACACAACCATACAATAGGATGCAATAGGGTAAAAATCCTTAAAACTAACATAGCAAGATGGAGGGAGAAATTGACAACTGAATCTTTGTTTATCGAATCAACATCTAGTAAATGTAACGAGAATGAATCAGCACCTGTTCCAGATATATGGAAAATACTGCTACTAATATCACAAAGGAGGCGAGGAAATTGGGGTAATTTAAAGTATGTCTCAAGGTTGTGTAGTTTTCTTGATATGACTATGGACAATAAATTGTCCCAAACGTAATCTAGTAAACAATATTGTTCCACTGTGTGATAAGTATAATAGATCAATTAACGGAAATCATTTCCTTGAATAGACACTTTCCAGCTCAGAGGACACAAAACTATCAAAACACCAACATATTTTACGGGGAAATGAAATGTGTCGATATATATATATATATATATATATATATATATATATATATATATATATATATATATTTATATATATATATATATATATATAGTGCTTGGTAGTGGTCTACAGAGAAAATCACGAAGCGCATTCTATCCTATTTTAGACCAGTCATAAGAAATAGCATTCATCTGTGTTGTTAACACTTCTGGGACTCGACTCAGCAATCCCTCACTTCAAACGCCGAACCATTATCCATGAGGTCAGTAAGTTATCTTTGCCATTTTTATTTCGACAGCTTTGGGTAGCCATTGGAAAGTGAAAAACCAGTAGACATAGGTACATTTCGCTACTACTACTTTAGACCGAACGCATAAGGACTTCTTGATGAAGCTTAGGAACTAATACAGAACAACCCAATAACCTCAGGTAATGGATAAGTGGAAACTAAAAGCTAAAATAATGAATAATATCAATAATAATCACTCTGTCCCAATCAACATATGTGATACAGTAGGGAATTCCCATCATGTAATATTTAAACAGATTCGCTTCCTGAAAAATATTTTTGAACGAGATTATTATTGCATCGAAATAATTGTTAATAACAACAGTATTAAAGGCAATAATGTGAAACAGGCAACTGATGCTACATTAGCATCTGGTTTGATCGGAGAATAAACAGAAAGTCGAGAGTGATTTTGGTGGTGGTAGTCTATTCAGCCACTACAAAAATCTGCAATTTGACTAACGTATCCTAGGAATAGTCATGTGTTGTTTTTCGGTATATTTATTAGTCCATTCCCTGCTGGTGTAACATTTTTTGTTGTTGTGTTGTTGACTTGAAAAAACAGTAGTTTGAAAACATTTTAAAAATGTGCAAGAGTACATGATGTTGTTAAAAGACATACTTAAATGATTAAAACAAATAGAAAGGTAAGAACTTGATGAAATTTATTCGATTCGAGAAATTTTCGTAGCCCAAAGTTTAAGCAGACTGCCTTTGTAAAAGACCAGTAGAAGAGTAGTGACAATTGTCGCTCCTTAAACTAATAAACGACCCAGTGGCTGAATGGTTAACACATTCGCAGTGAAACATGGAGGTCCCGAGCCTGATCCCCAGCCGGGTAGTGGGTGCGTACTACTGCGGAGTCATACACTGGAACGAAACAGCTGTCCAATGCTGTTTGATTTTCAGTGGCTTTCCAACTGACGTAAGTCCGTGACGAATACTACCTCATAACTTACGGATACTATTCATACACTATATTCAAGCACCGTATTTCATATTCTATCATCCATAAACAGGACTGGGTGGTACATCAACTTACTGACATATTATTCGACCTTATTTCTGAATTGTGCTTTCTCTCTCTCCCTTTAGATGAATATTGTTTATGCGCATCCTGGATTCCACTGCTAGCCAATGCCCATCATTACTAAACATTGTTTATTACCCTTCAATATTCAATTACCATGTAAACAGCAAAAGTGATTAACTTGTAATAACAATCTCAAACAAAACATTGTGTCTACGCACAAGCAAGAGAATGAGAACACAACTCTGTAAACACTAAACGAGATGCATCGGTGATCTCATCTCTCTTCGTCTGCATGTGTATGAGTGTGTGCAGGGGTGTGAAATGATGAGTAACAGGTACTAAACAGATAGGACAAGGTATTACTACTTGTCATCTTATGAAAACTGACCGAATTAGTCTGTCATCAATACACAAGTGTGGGAATGAGAAGGGACTAATGGATATGATGAACTTCAAATTTATGTTTGGTGAGTGAAATGAGTGGTGGTCACACTAAATCTATAAGCTATAACGTCAATACCAAATCTCTTTATAATTATGATTGGTTCCGAGTAATATACTGGATCGTCAATAGGCTACTATGGCTCTGCGTATTAATAAAGGTACAAAATTCTCTGTTAAGCTTGAAAATTAGGGTAAAAAAATATTCTATCCAAATACTCAAATATTTTATGAAGATCAACTGAAGGAGTAGGTGCAACTTTAAATAATATTCGTCTCTCTTTAGTTTTTGGTAATAGTGTGGTACCGTGGCACCATCCAGTCAGTGATCACACTTATTGAGCTTTGCCAGTTGGTTGGCGGCAGTCGGCAGGAAGCCATGCTTGACCTAGATTTCGTGCTTGTTGGCACTCGTCAGCAAGGTGTGTCTGTAATCTCGGGGTTCAAATCAGAGTCAACGAGTGCTATAGTCAAAGATGTTACCACTGAACTATTCGAAACACGACTAGTCTCCTGCAGGAATGGATTACATGCATTGTTTGGGCACTGGATTGCAATCAATGTATTATTAAGCTTTCATCAAATTGAATGTCAAGGAAGAACAAAATAACTATGACAAGATATGTAGGCGAACATCACTGTCTTCGTTAGACATATTTATTATTTGTGAAAGTCACAGTGTGTACGAAATGAAATGATGGCAACTTCCCTCACGGAAGTCTGGCCCCAGCTTCTTCAGGAAAATGTGTATTTAATCTCAAATTTTTAGGTTGGTATTCGTCATTTTGAGGAACATTGGAAATCTGGGAGGACTGGACAGCTGTTTCGTCATAGTATGAGACTCCTTAGCAGTGTGCATACATGACAGCCCCACTGGCCGAACCCAGGACCTTCAGGTTCCGTGGACAGCACATTACCATTTAGCCACTGCTTTGGAATCCAGTGGTCAATATTTCCAACTTCTCTCAGTTCACGATAAAGCGCAACCATCACCCAATGCTGTAATATGTGTCCTCATGGCCACCAGACTTTTGTGTGTTTTTTTAGTTTGGTTTTTGCAGTTTATTTATAAATCTTCGATGCCTTGAACTTTGATCATTTTCGTGAAGGATTCGAACCAGACTTCCGTGTGAGAAGCTGGAACTATTTTGTTTCAAACACCCTGTGACTTGCACATATTTGTAATATGTCTAATGTCAACTTTCTCCTCGGTGCCAAATATCTAAGATAACATACGATCGAATCTTGATCATAGTCCATTAAAAATTTCGTTTTCACTAAAACTCCTCAGGCTTCACTCCAGTGTACATGGCTTTCAATATATAAAATATGAACTAATCAAGCTAGTTTGTGGGTTGAAGATAACAAGGCTGAGAAATGTATACTTTAAAATAATAAAGTTAGTGGTAATATTAGGGATAATGAGAATATTGAGAATGGCCTGACAAGGTTGCGTAATGCTGGAGGATAAAGGCAACGGATAAATGAAGTTTCAGTGTGGAAATGGTGTGAAAGGGTGACAACAGTAAAACAAAAAGGGGGGAGAAGAGTATGGTGCAATCTGTCTGGTGGCTAACAGTGGAATCTAAGATGCGTTTTTTGTCCTATCTGGGACTCGTCTGCTGGATGTACCCTCACCTCAGTGAGTGTTGTTCTACTAGGTCACTTAGGCACGAGAACCACCTCTTGTATAACGGGTATCGGGCGTTGTTTGATACCTGTAAGAGAAGAGTATTTTAAAGTTCTATAGTTGATGCCATTCACTAAGTTTTTCCTGGCTAGGACAGTGGTAAGGGCTGTACACACTTATTTTAACTACAGATCTTTAGATTGTTCATTTTAATTCCTGCGGCTTCAGATATATGTAAAAGGAAAGTTTGAACTCTATCAGAAAGGTTCGGTGGGATGCCGTGAATTCCTTTGAAAGCTTTGTGTGACCACTGGCAAGAGCCTTTTATAAATCTAACTTGCCATTTCCTGTCTTGGAGGTAGGTGTTCGGTAAATCTTTGGTTACGTTACCTATTCTTAGGCCCGAAATAACTGTTTTCACAATTAGAATTTGTAACAAAATAAGGATCAGTGCCGATTCGTTTAGTCTGTCTTTACCTTACGTTTATTTACGTTAGAAAAGTATCGATGAGGAGAAAATTCCCTACCGAGTACGAGCTACATAAAGTGAATTTTAGCTAAACTATGAAATTTAATCCTTCTGCAGCAATTCGGTTAAGGATAATAGTCTTTCAGATCAAACATGTTTTATGAGGATAATATCCCGAGCATCCAACGTTTCTCTCACAAAGCTGGTCCAGTAAACAAAAACAACTTTGTAAATCTGTCGAAACTTGAATACCTTATTACCTGAAGGCTATTTCTATCCTGGAATACTGTTACTTAGAGATATACTAGGAACTATAGTGTATATGTTTCTGATGAATACCATTTGTAAAGAAATATTACGACCATATACGTTCCACAGACCTTAGGTAGGATATGTATTGACATTAAGAGGGTTGGGTTGTGAAAGTGCTTACCACATAGGTCACTTTGTCATCCTGACCATTTGGTTTGTATGTCAGTGAAATAAACCTCCGTGTAGTTGCTGAGTTATGATACTACGCCATGATGTGTTCTTTACATGCAGATCCTACATTGATGATCTCCTGACCAGCAAAACAGCAGCTGTACAGTTCACAAAACAGTCCTGAAACCATCAAAGTCACGGGACTATACTTCGTTACACTTATTGTGTTCATTGCAGAATAACTTTTACGAAGACCAATGAAAACTCGTGAATAATACTCCACCTTTTATGAAAATTCTAATTAGTTTAAAGTCTTTTCTATTTTTTCTGTCAACTACTTTCAAATAATGGCTGTAGGGTGTGTGTAGGAAAGAAAGGATGATAAACCAGAAGCTATATGAATTTCTGATGAGTTGATTCTTACAGAAACTTGAAGCTATTCTGAAAAATACTACAATCTTATTGGCATACTTAGCCGTGTGTAACTTTCAACCAATGAATCTAATATGGTGAAAATTATGCTAAAAAATAATTTCAGTGTTAGGGATCAGACTTTTCAGTCCGTTTCATTTTTATAGATAGTGAAATGTCGCTGAAGATTTTCATAATATGCACTCTAAACTACTTGATTTAATTACGAAACTTCAGCTATCATCCTAGATGACATCATAACTACAAGATGATACTAAAAGCGAAAAGTAGTGAGTTATGAGAATTTTTCCATAGGTGACTAATTAACTCATCCTGATGACATAGAATATGATCATTTGCGTTTTCCACTTGTTCAATAAATACGTTTTGAGTGGTTGCTGTGTTAGTGATTAATTGATATTTGTAATTTCCTGCTGTCATACTGGATTGAATTGATCGAACTCTGTTGGCATATGAACTCCTATTCCAGTTCCTCGGTACTGCCGGATACTCATTGTGTGATAATTTGTTTCGTGTAGGCTAGTACTAGAATCCCGCAAACGGGTTCTTTCCTATTCAGGAGTCATCAGATAGATTTACCTGCACCCTAGTGAATGACGATGTTCCCTTTGAGACTTCAGCCTAACACCCATCACTTCAAACTTTCTCCAGTATAGTAACGGGTAAATACAACCACTAAAGAATAACAGCTGAAACCCCTTGTGGATGCAATGCAAGCTGGGTTTCATCTCAGCGGAAATACCATAACTCACTCCGGTGCAAGTATATCTATCTTATAAGTCCCGTATAGGACTATGCGTGAGTCGCTAATTCCACTACTAGCTACTAGTAAGCAAATTATGAAGCAATGATTGTTTCATTGATCACATCTCAGACCTGGAGACTGTTCTTCATATTTCTCAGTAGTTACTAGATTAGTTTTAAGAAAATACCTCTCCCAGTTACGAAGTGACGTAAGTACCAAGTTTTTTTGGAGTTCTATGACATTCTGTTTTTTCTTCTGATAAGGATTTCCAAAATGGAAGTTTTCTACAGTTTTTTATAAGCAGTGACGGAAGTGATACCATGTAACAAAACTTAATTGTAAGATGACGCTAAGGTAGACAAATCTAAGAAGGGTGACAACATAATTTAGTTTAGAGTTTCTTATGGTTGTCGTACCTGCTTCATTCTTTATTCTGCACTCTTTGTTTAGGATGGAGAGATTTTGTTCGTTTGCCAGCCACAGCATTTGCGAAAGGCTTCAGTAATTTGCGTACGACCGAGAATCTCTTCATACAAACTAGGACAACGTGTCTATTGACTTTATGGAATAATCTCGAAAACGATAACGAATCTCATAAAATCTTCATACAAAACTGTCCGACTCTGGAAGCATTAACTACTCAAACTGTAAAAATTTATCGCTACCTACAAAGTTCTCAATCAAAACCCAAGTATTTTATCAAGTTACCCTGTTTGACTGTGATGAAGAACAATGTGAAGTTACACACTAGAGACTGAAGAACCCAACTGGCTGGTAAGTGTCAAGTTGGGGAGAATTATAATTTCAGTTTTTCTGTGCATTGCATTCAGGTGCCTAAATTCAGAATTAGATGATACACTTGTCTCTTCATCTTGACTCCATTTCTTCTTGTAAACCTCGCCTGGTTAACTAGTTCACTAGTTACTAGCCGGTTCTAAGCCTGGGTAAAGAGGGAAGGTTGGTAGTGGGGCCAGCAACCCTACCTCGGAAAGCAAATCCAGTCGCTAAAGAAACTTCAAAGCACAAAGAAAGTATTAAAAAGATGGTTAACATCCACTTTCACAGAAACTCATGTAAACGGTCTATATCAATGGAAATTTCTCGGTTAAGCAGTCATTAACAATGTACGTAATACATATTTGATGCAAAAAGCCTATTCCACTAGCATCAAGACATTGGCGGATATTGTCTATGGAAATGTTCGTAAAGAAATCAACTTCGCTCTCAATACGCAATATACCTAGAATTTTTAAAACTCGAAGCCCTATGGAGTTAAAAAAAGTTCTGTATAGCATGTTGTGAATTCACTTTATCGTGATACATCTTATATCTTGATTCGCTGATGTGAAATATGGTGTCTTAGACTGTTACTCAAAAATTCTACACCCCACTCTGATTCTGACTAGCTAAATCACCACCACATGATAGCCTTATTATCAAATAATGAGGACTTTCCTATTGCTGTTTATGGATATTTATGCATTCCTCACTAATCAATATATCTTAAGCAAGTTATCACTTATTGGTGATGACCTTGAATGGGCTACTTTTGTTAACATTAAGTAAAAGGGTAAAAGTTAAGTTTCAAGGCAACGTCAAATTCCATTAGTTTTAAAAGTGGTGCTTTTTAAAAATATCTTTAAATCAGCAATTAACCCCCTATCACATAATTTTTAACAACTAATTGCAAACAATCTTAACACTATAAAAGTATTTTGCAGTAGTCGATCGCCAAGTTGAAAATTAACATTCAAAATATCTATCAGTTGGGTTTCGTAACCCATAAATGCGAACTTTATAATCTTGACCATTGTTGTGGAATCCATCTATGTTATCATAAAGAATATTAATCGCGTTCAGGTTCGTGCACGAGACAATGAATTGTATCTGTTTTGTGTGTGACTAATGATATTAACTGGCCACCAAGACAAAGGTTGGTGGAGCGGTTCTCGAACCTGTGACATTTGTTTAAAGTTGGCTATTTAAATTAACAAGCTACACATACAGGAGAAGGATATAAACTGAACAGGTGTGATTTTTAAGAATCTTACGATTAATAATCCAATGATATGAGCATTTCTGACTGCAGTGTGTGTAGATCACTAGGTCAATTTTTGAACGAAAACTGCTAAGCGAAATATGTCGTGTCAACAAGAAAGATCTCAGAGCTAACCAATGGTCTGCTGAACTCCTCTTGATGTTACTTAAAAATCTGTCAATAAAGGGAGGTAATGTAGACACTACCCTAAGTATATGTAAATCGCATAGTTGTAAATTTATAATTGAGTAGTTAACGAAACAGTAAGTCATCAAAAAAATAAGACACAGGAATACTATGTGAAAGTAAAAGTTGTTGCACTTTATATCATTACATCAAGATTTAATCAGCATAATAAAATTCAAAGAAATGGAAACTAATAAAAGTAGCAGGAATCCATCAAACGAAAAGGAAAGAAGTTGAAGTAAGTGAGATCTGGATGCATCTAAGCTAATGCGATCAAATGTAAGTCATATCACCCATAGTCTTCAACGACTAGTTTTCTTTTCCATGTGTACTGTGACATAGAAGTCTATGTTTCTTTCAAACCAACTGCCAAAGAACCAATGGACTGGTAACGAATTTTAACCTGACTGCCTTTAACCTTTATTCAAACTAGACACAATTCAGCTAGCAATGCACAAGGTAATAGAGGGTAACTGGGTATGCACAACGCCTGTTCGTGTATAGAGCTTTCAGGAGAGTTTCGTTGTTATTTTGCAGCACCTTTAGTAATTGACACTGCCTTGAAACCTGTTGCTCACTTTCCGCCTAGGAGATATAACTAATATCAAGCTCTGGTAGTTGTGCCTTGCATTTATTTCTGGTGTATACAGCGCTCATAGTTCCATCTACAATAGGAACCATAAGAAAGAAAATTTGCAGCTTGGTGAAGTCATGTAACGTAATGTTTTCATAAGTGTAAAACTTGTGGTTTCGTTTTATATACAACTAGAGGTGGACATGAGCATTTGAAAACCTATAGGATGGTTGCAAACAGGTAAATCATCATTCCCATGGGAAGGAAATTGGTGATGCCCAAAAGCTGAAATTAGAAGTAATTTCTGCTTACAAATAAAGAGAGACAGATCAATAAATCTAGAACTTGGCAAAGAATTACATTATTTAAGGTAGCCATGCTTCAGATTAGTACGCAACTAAGATGTGGGTAGAAAAAGAGTGATATTAAGAGGGAGGAAGGTGGATGAGAATTGGGAGAATAAATGGTTTAAATTAAATAGAAAATGGTCAAGACTTCGGAAACAACAGACAGTGCATATGTCTGTACCATTGTCACCAATTTTGATCCATATTAGCAAGAGACCCAGTTTGATAGTCTGCACCTACCTGTATGGATCACATGTATAGTCAAAAACTACATGGACTGGTACCATATGTTGGTTTGGTCACCTTTGGATTTTTGAAAGCTAACCTTATTTCAACAAGAACGGCATAGTTACAGCACAGAATAAGCAGGTGTATGCAATGCATCCTTCAGACACTACAGTCTAGTAAGTCACACAATTATATATACAGCCAATGAGTACCACTGTACCTAGATTTTCTCTTTATTAGCATTCATTAGTAAGAAACATGTGTAACCTGATGCGTTTACTACGTTTTATCCTCTGATTTGAACGCTGTTCGTTGACAGTTATTATGTTGAGGTTAGTCAAGATACAGGTAAGTCAATGGTATTGTCTTCAACCTTAATCTTCAGTAATACAATTGTAATTATCAAAGACAACATAGTTTTTGAGTGAAACATTTTGGGTAAGTGCTGACGTTTATGTAACCCAGCTAGCAGACGACGGTGACTTGTCTATCATATTCAACTCTCCATCTGTATGATCAAGTACAGATCACATATTCTAATACAGCTGATCTCAGTTTTCAGCTATCACAAATGAAGATAAATCTCGTAGAGAATTTATTGCCTCTTAGATAATAGTGAGGAGTTATTCGGTTGAATTGTCAGACAGACTATAATTTACTTGGTGATGGGTAGTAGAGGAGTCCAAGAAGCACGTTTTGCCCCGTTCTGGACTCGTCAACTAAATGTGCCTTGACTCAGTGAGTGTTTCGGTGTTCCTAAAGAGGCTGGACCCCAGTATCTATCAATTCAAGCGCTCCAACTACTTCAAACAACTCCACTCACTGAGACGCATATAAATCTAGCTGACGAATCCACAGCAGGATGAAAAACAGTGCTCAAGATCCCAATGTCAGTCAGTATCAAGCAAATTACCACATAAGAGATACTGAGGCATCGGCGTAGGAGCCCATATACCAACAGAGGTCAATTAATTTGATTCAGTATAACAACGGGAAGTTGAAAAAATCAATAAATAAGGATAGATGAATTGACAGATACGTAGATATTCATTTAAAAGCATAAATTATGCATCCTATGGGACTTGAATGCATGATTTGATTCAAATTAAATAAACAACAACACTCGTGGTAATAATAACCTCTGTAATCACATTTATCAAGGTCACTAGACTATCGTTAAGGGACAAGTAAGAATATGAGCTATCAAATAGAGGGGTAATTCAGTGTTCAGTATAAAGGGAAAAAAATAGATGAAATGAATGTAATACCAGTCATGAAACTAGGAAGCTATGATTCATACTAATTAGTAGATATTTAAGTAGCACAGACAGATAGAGAAATTCTGATGACAAAGTTAATCCACAAATTTTTATATCTACCCTAAGCACTTTCAACCAGAACTAGTGTATGCAAAATAAAGTATGCTTGGTCTTTTATCTGTAAGAGAATTTGAATTATACCATTAAACTTATGTCGAGTTGTTTTAATTCGTAATCACCTAATGATTTTCGCTCACTCAATTAATTCTCTTCTCCTTACCTTGTTATAGCTTGTAAAACCCTTTCTTTGCGTTATTTAAATAATGGATGAACTGAAAGGCCACCCTGATCACTACTGAAATGACCAATAAAGGTTTCGGATTTTATGAAAATTAACCGAAATAAGGAAACTTAATTGGTTTTCTCAGTCGTTGTTAGGGTAGTTTTTAAAGACATTCTTATCACATGCAAATAAGCGTTTACTTTAATAATGATTTATATATATTTTGCTGGTTGCAACCTAAGGCACCTTGTTTGTCTGTACTTAGTGAATTCTTTGAAATTCAACATTTATTGTATATAATCTCTTACTTTACTGACTGAGTCCAATACTTGTTGATATTATAGACTTTGTGCAGATGATGACCATCCACCATGAACTAATAGTACGGAATTAATTTGGAAACTTAGTGACTTCTGGATACATTGATTAACAGTCTGAGAATGTATAGGATGCCTTTTTCATATCAAGGTGTAAACTACTACCCCTCAGCTGGTATATATCGATAGCTTGTCTGACATTAGAGAATGAAGGAAGTGGTTGGGTGTATTGATCATGGTAATTACTTGAGAAATGAAATCGATTGCCGTGGGCCGCAGGTTAAAGAAATCATAGCACAGGGAAAAAAAGCTCGATTAACTTATGTTAGTTCACATCGAATGTGTTATCTGTTAAATGGTTAATAGCTTACTAAGAGTTGAGTGTACTGCACATTAGTTTGCCTTGTCATGCTATGTGGCTATGAAACGTAACCATCAAAGGTGGAGGACAGAGCAAAGCTCCACGTGTTTGACCATCGTTGCCCTATAAAGATTGTTTAAATGTCGTGAATCCCTACTTGAATTGGATGGTGGTTAGGCTTAGAGTCCACAGTAGAACAGTCAAGTTAGTTACCTGAAGGAGAGTGAAGTTTCAGAAAAGACAATGTCAGTTAAACTGAAACTTAACGTCAGTTCTTGAAGCCTTTGACTGTTGGTCCATGGTATCTGGTGCGATGTGGGCTTCCAGGCTACAATCATCGATACAACCAAAATTCACGATTCGAGAATATAAGTGAATAGGCTTGGAAGTGATTGCAGTTGTAAAGATATCTTCGGACTTTATAGTTACCACAGCCATCGTGACACACTTAATTGTTTGACTTGATCACTTTTCGTTACTTCTGAATGCTTTCTACGGCTTTTACTTATGCCTTTTTCACTCTTATGTCTTTCATTTCGTTGCCTCGTGACACAGTGTACTGATGTGAGATTTAGTAAGTTGGAAAGCTGCACAGGGTTGATAGTTAACTGTTGACTGGATGATTGATAGAATAACATGGAAAGTTAACACGTACTACTCATATCAGTGAGTGGTATATTTCGTTACACGTAGTTTAGGCTGAGTTGAAATAAAATAGAACTCATTACTTCTGTCATAAAATTTGAAATTTACCAAAGAACTGATAAGGAATGAAAAGAAAAGGAATCAATGACAGTTGTCAATTACATTTCGATAAGTGTTTGATTTCGAGACATGACAAGTGTGATAAGTAATTTTCTGGATAGTGATATTTATATTTTCAAGTGGGTGTTAAAGAAAACAAACCAAGTGATATTTTCCTGTGAGCACACCTGAAAACAATTATTATTATTTATTATTTGTGACTTGGGTTCCTAGTAGAGCATAGGGCTTCAGTAGCACGTCTCCATTTCACTGTCTTCTCTGCAATCTTCTTAACCTGGCTCCACGACTGCCCACAAGCTTTCATGCCCAATCTAATCAAACTCCAATTTCTTCTGCATATTTGTACGGTGATGTGTTCTTGGTTGGTTCGTTGCCAGCCAGCCAGCCAGCCAGCCAGCCAGCCAGCCAGCCAGCCAGCCAGCCAGCCAGCCAGCCAGCCAGCCAGCCAGCCAGCCAGCCAGCCAGCCAGCCAGCCAGCCAGCCAGCCAGCCAGCCAGCCAGCCAGCCAGCCAGCCAGCCAGCCAGCCAGCCAGCCAGCCAGCCAGCCAGAGTTCCTTGTTCCTTATTCCGACTATTCCGGCAATCCATCTGATCTTCAGTGTCACTATAGAGTGAGCGTAAATGGCAGCTGTTGATGAATATCTGTAGTTTGTTGGAAATGCTTTTCGTGACGCGCCACCAAGTTTCTCAACCACTAAATAGAAACGCTGAATTGATTGAAATAGTGTTGGAAATCCAGAACCTGCTCACCCTTTATGCTGAGTTCAGTGCGGTACGGTACGGTGCAGTGCAGTGCAGTAGATCTCCACACTGATTTCAGATTAATGAAGGAAGGCCTGTATTTCAGTCATTCTGATCCTGACTTTGACGTCCTCATCTGTGCCTGTGCCGCTACCTGTAGTTCAGACGATGCTGCCTAGGTAGGTAGGTAGGTAGGTAGGTAGGTAGGTAGGTAGGTAGGTAGGTAGGTAGGTAGGTAGGTAAGTAGGTAGGTAGGTAGGTAGGTAGGTAGGTAGGTAGGTAGGTAGGTAGGTAGGTAGGTAGGTAGGTAGGTAGGTAGGTAGGTAGGTAGGTAGGTAGGTAGGTAGGTAGGTAGGTAGGTAGGTAGGTAGGTAGGTAGGTAGGTAGGTAGGTAGGTAGGTAGGTAGGTAGGTAGGTAGGTAGGTAGGTAGGTAGGTAGGTAGGTAGGTAGGTAGGTAGGTAGGTAGGTGAAAGAGACAACTTCCTTGAGATTTCTCCTCTCCATGGTGATTACTGCCTATTGTCGTTGTTGTTATTGTTGGTTGGTTGGGTATCTTCATCACATCCACCTCTGTCTTCTCTACCTTCCATCTGAAGGAAGTCCCGTCCTCGCTGCATCGCCTCACCTCTTCTGCCAACTTGTTTGAGTTCATGAGACAACACATCACACATAAATCATCCTTGGTGACGAAATCCAAATCTTCTAGGCTCTTTTCATCAGTCCAGCCAGCCTTTACCCCTCCTCTCACTCATCACAGTTTCTTGCATGCTCCAGTCTAGTCGACCACAATCAGGAAGATCATTGGTGATACTAGGCGGCAACCTCGTCTCACTCTTGTCCCCACTCTTCATTTCAAAGGCGTCACTGAGTTTTCCATTGTGTTGTCAATCACTCGGCATGTGGCCTCATCATGTAGCATGTGGCTACTGTTGAATGAGGTTGATAACGATTTGTGGTACTGAAACCGATATGTTGAAGCAAGCAGCTGCCTGTCAAATTACTTCTCGGTCTACACTGTCGAAGGTCTTTTAAAAATGGAATGGATGAATATGAGGTGAGGTAGAGAGTTGAATGCCATTCTATGCTCTGTTCTATGATGATGCGTAGCGTTGCGATTTGATCCACACATGAATTGTTCTTCCTGAAGTCAGCCTGCCTGCCTGCCTGCCTCCCTGTTGCAGTCGTATTTTGAATCCAGCGCATCTGTGAGTCTCTCCAGGATGATGCGGCTTAATATTTTACCTGGTGTTGATAGGGATAGCAGCATGATTCCTTGCTAGTTTTTGCGAAGACTTATGTCTCCCTCGTTTGGGAGTTTTTCATGGTGGCCTTTATTCCCACCGGTAGGTCCTTTTACTTCTTTCTTTCTAAAGGTTCTGCAATAGTGGTGTGAGCATGTCCGCTGTTGTCACTGAGTCTGTTTTCAGTGCTTCTGGCGGAATTTCATCTGGTCCTGCTGCTTTCCTAGATTTCAACGAGTTTATTGTGTTAGGGGCTTCACTCTTGCTTTTGTCACAGGATTTGTCTTCAGTGGTAATTCTGTGGCTGGTCTGGTGGTGGTATTTCTGGACGAAGTGTAGGTGGTGGTGGTAGTGGTCGATTCAATAGTTTTCTGAAGTCGTCAGTCCATCGTTTCCTTTCTTTCTCCTCTTTGCTAACCGACTTTCCTTCACTATCTTTCATTCGTCCCATCTGAGTTGATCTCTACCCACATAATATTACGGTTATCTAATATTGTGTTGTCGAGTCTCTGTCTCACCTACCAGCAGCCTGTTTTGTATTACATCCCACTATATCGTAGAAGTGTCCTTTGTCTTCTTCTTCACTTCTTTTTTCGGTGTAATGCTTTATACGTTGTGTTCTGTTCCTCTTTTCCTTGTTATCCTTGCACTGGTCTGGTTCATGTTCTGCTTCACCATCACCATCTTCCTCTCCCTCCTCTATCAGCTTCCATGTGTCCGTCGACATCCACTCCTTGTCTCCCTCCTTCTTCGTCATTCCTAACACAGTTATGCAGGTTTCCTTCCACACCTCTTCAAAACGATTCCAGTCTTCTCCCATGCAGCTTTATTCACGGATGTTGCTCAGTGTCTCTCATCTTATCCTGATGACTGACTAACTAACTGACGGGCTGGCTGGCTGGCTGGCTGGCTGATTGACGTGAAGCCATCCTTTGTAGTTTCATCCTTCAGTTCAGTTTCTGTTCTGTTCTGGGTTGACGTTGGATTTGAACTCTGGTCTATCATCACCAGCTTCTTTCAAGGCTTTCAACTTGATTTTGTGGACAGGCTCCTTGCACTAGATAATCGTGTGTGTGTGTGTGTGTGTGTGTGTGTGGCGTGAACCGACATCTGCTTCCCTTCTTCATCCGATCTGGTGTCCAGTAGGCTGCATCTCCATCTCCAATTTCCTCACATTCACATGAAGTCGATCTGATGCTTAGTGTGGTGTGTCCCGGTGTCTGGTGAAATCAGATGCATGTCGCTACCTTATGAATATCCTTGTGTTTGTACACACTGCATCGACTCCAGTCACCAAATCGTTGAATGCACAGAAGTCTGCGAATACTTCTCTATTCTCATTCATCATTTCACTGAGTGCTTCTCGACCCATGATCAGTTCTCTTCCTGTGTTGTCCACTCCCAGTTTGGCATTCATCTCACCTCACCTCACCTCACCCCACCCCACCCATTAGAATGGATTTTGATGTCACCAACTGGAGTGTGGTCTTGTTCAGTGCTGATTGTAGTTGTCTATGGAATTCTTCCTTCTTCTCTTCATCTGCATTATTCGTAGGTGCACAGAGTAGCATTGTATGATTTTGAATTTCCCTCCTCTTGATTTGAATCTTGCTGTCATCATCCTGATCCTGGAGGAGGACATTGGTTCCCACGACCTGAGAGCCTTTCATGCTCTTTGAAACATCATGATAGCCACTTGAAAACTTAATGTGCTTGTGGTTGTTGTGTGTGTTGACAATATCTGAGTAGATTGTTGAATCCTTTCCAGTTGACTGTTTGGAGAGTCCAGTTCCATTCCATCTGTTTTCAAAGATTCCTAGCCTAGAAGTTCTGCATCATATCTTCTCATTTCTTTTGCAATGTGGGCAGCTTTAATAGGTTCAAATATTGGTCGGACATTAAATGTCTCCATTCTTACTTTCGCTTTTATCGAGAGAGAAGGCACATCGGCCAATGGGCTTGTCGAAGGCTTTCACCAGCTGGCGTCATTTCGCCTCTCCGATTCCAATAAGCAATAAGTTTAGCTTTATTTTTTATATTTTCCTTGTGCTTTGGAGTTTCCTTAGCGGTTGGATTTGTTTTCCGAGGTAGGGTTGCTGGCCCTACTCCCAACCTTCCCTCTTTACCCAGGCTTAGGATGGGCTAGTAACTAGTGAACTAGTTACCTAGATGAGGTTTGAAAACAACTGGTAACTAACTAAATTTTTTGACTATATAAAAAATAGTTAACGTCAAAGATGGAAATTAATCAGGAAATCACTAAATTTCAAACCATATGAGTGAAGAGGTAAGTAACACGAAAGATTCTTCTCAAGTGGTCTTCTGTCCCCAGGTGTTTGGTGATCTCAACTGCAGTGATGTCGCACACTGCATTTGGGTGATTTGTTCAGGTGACAGATTTTCAGTCGATGAGTCATGTATTCTAAAATTCTTTTCCATCTAGCAAGATTATGGAAGCTAGGTGGATTATTCAACCCTGAAATGAAGGAATGTGGCCTGTAGTCCGGGATATGAACATGTACCTGCTTGCCTTACCATATATGGATTGTATGAAGGGCAGCAAACTTCACGGACCCGAGTCAGTTACCAATTGTTAACCAGTCTAGCTCTTCGAATACTCAGGGATAACGGAGATCTATCGATCAAGTTTGTGACATGGCAACCAAGCTAAAATCCAACACTAAAGTGTTCTTTATTTTGGCTTTACATGCCACAGGTCAAGTGGTAAGAAGCCTAGGTTGGTCCGTTTTTCATACTTACAAGTACCCAACAGCAAGTGGTGTCTCTAACAGAAGAAAATGATGTTTCCTTAGGAATTCAAATCTGTACCACTCATTGGGGACGTTACAGACTTTACCATAAAAGTTGCGTATAAACCTGTGGACGAAGAATAGATTCTAACGACAGACACTTTATTAAAAGTTGTTTAATCCCCTAGATGTAAAAGAAATTGTAGTTCCATGAAAAGAACTGACTTCTGCTACTTTATTATTGAGGCTTTACAATCAAAATTATTTACATGCATTTACGTAGGCATCTATAACATGTATCATATTCATTGAGGTTTAACAAATTTAGTCACAAATAAATTTTTACATCAATTCTCATCACAAAACTACTAAATGTATCATGAATGCTGGAAATTAGAATGGAATAAAAAATTAACGATATATAGTGGCTAGCAGTGGAATCCAGGATATACGTTTCGTCACATTTGAGACTCATAGGATGGTTGTACCTGCCTCCTAGTAAGCCTTTTTGTTTCCACTGAAACTCGAACCATATCCCAATAGAGACTGATCAATTCAGTCAAATCAACGATAGGATAATACAAGCAACAATTACAATGCCACAGATACTGAATGACAGCGCTAAGTTTACGAAGGGACCACGAAATGGCAATATGATAGTGTTCGTAGTAAAAATATACCAAGTTAAGGAATATGCACGTAATCGAATGTTACATGTTAGGATTCAATAAGTAAGAGGCTCTGATTAACTTGGTTTTCATTTTTGTTGGTGCCTAAGTTAACACAGTTCCATATATATTTTCTAACTTATTCTTAACATTCACACCGAGTTTGATATTCTTATAGTGTGAAGGAAATTCTGAGCAATAACCGTCCCTTTCCTTCTTTACAATATTTGGGAAACCATTTTAAACATAAAATATTCATTGGGGGATCTAATTCACGCAAAGCACATTTTATCTTACACTGATTATCATTAGTAAGTATACCAAGAGATAGAAGCGAAGAGAATCAAGTTTAGTAGATATTCCATTAAAATTAGATGGAATATCTCCAAACAAATAACCCCGGACCGGTGCAGAGCTTCACTGAGCCTATCGAGTTGCCACATAAGTCCGTGGAAGTCACAGAAAATTCTCATCGAGACAGTCCAAGGTGGACAAGTTCTCATAGCTTGTCACCTCCTACTAAACCATATACATTGCATAAACAAAGTAAAGATATTTAGTATGAACTTAAAAGGTATATTAAAAATATGAGACTTGAAGTTTTAATGACCTCAGAAAGCCTAATGCTCGACATCATCTAGATAATGTAGAAGTCGTTTAAAGTAGTTAATGGACTGAAGAAACCTGATTACTCGGGATATCTTCACGGCCTAATTAAGCACCTCCATGCAAAAAAATAACACAGCGAAATCAAATTTCAAAACTTCAGTTATGTAGTGACACGATTCAACATAGCATTGTTATCATCATCTCCCTTCCCTATCTATTTCAAAACCTACTCTTATTTTTTGAATTCTGATCACCGAATGCTGAAGATCAATAAACATCTCTTACTAGATTCACATCTAAGCCGTTTCGGCGCTTCAAACTGTTTCCTTTCATGATAACACTTGTCAGAGAAATTGACTCAGTCCTCAAAATCAACAAATTCACGAACTATTGAGCACCAATCAAGACAATGTACTCCGGTTGAAATGAGTGTCTGCAACATCCTAATTTTTTGGCTCGAATAACCTGAGTAGGTCTCATGAAGTTGTTAGGTAAAAAAACGGTTCCCATGTAAAAGTCGAATGTTTAAATTCACAAGATACGATTTATTCTATTGTCAAGAATGGCTTGCAGAAGACGAGTGCAATGACTGCTGACATACGCTACTGATCGAGGTGAGTCGTTAGATGACATACTGACAAATCATACGCAATGCAGCTAGTTGGCCACAATGAAGTGAAATAGTCTCCCAACGTTTAAATGACCTGTAACTTGTTACTAAGTTGTACTGCTGATCAGTCAGACTGGTTTCCAACTACTCATGTCAATCAATAGTATGTGTCACGAATATCATCAAAATTGTTCTATTTCTCACATGAGTATTTACGTTGCACAAAGTTGCATAGATTTTGGTTCTGTAATAGATGACTGTGTCATATGCTGAATCTCCAGCTGTGAATTGACAAGTGGTCATGAAGAATACAATAACCCAGTAGGTGTTTCGAGGAGGAAATATCAACTAAGAGAGGTGTGTGTGTGTGTATGTGTGCACGTGTGCGTGAGAGAGAGAGAGTATTTAGAGTGCAGTGGTGATTAAGACTAGACTGCTACCTGTACTAACAGCATGTAGTATGATCAATCAGTGAGAACTGCCAATATTTGTTTTATGAAAACAAAATACATAAGATCAGTCGATATCAAAGTGCTTTTATCAATTCAAAAACATAGATTTTAGGTACTTTTCATTACGCATCGACATTAGCTGGTGAGTGGTCAACAATTAGAGAAGAATGAACACTTGTTGGATTCTACCTCATGATGCCTTCTTGTCACTAATGTATGACTGGCTGACGAAAATGCTGCCGTTGAAATGAAGTTCAATAACACAGGATTTCCAACTTCAACTAATTCCTGATTTAGTCTGACAATCATCCAGTTTCGATAACAACTAGTCGTTAGAGATGACAGTGCGCGATAATTAAGAAATTATGAGTGGATTGAAAATTCATAGTAACAACGCATCTCTCATCCCACTCAGTCTTTCTACTAGCTGCTGTAGAAAACCCTCATGCCATCCGGTAACAATCATCAGACGTGTCGTCTGCGTTTGCTGACAGAGCATGAATTCAGTTTCGATAAAATGCATTCTGCCTCAACCCATCAGCTCGTCATCACTCTACAGTCTGAGTAGTGGATTGATTGCGTGAAACACTGAACAAATCAAATCAGTGAAATAAAGCGGACAAGGTGAAATCAATAACATTACAATTTGCATAAATTCTTTTAACTATGCAACTAATTAAGTTGAATCACTTTATATTTCCTTGACGTCATTGTAAACTGGGATGGAATGGGTTACGCATTATAAAGTACATCTCCGATTTTTATACCCCTGAAATTTTCTCTGAATTACCCCCAAAATAGAATTCATCTCTTAGTAGGCATAAGGAAACAGGCATATATGAATCTAATTTGAAGATGGTCAGCATTCGAGAATGAAATCAGCTTGAGAATGACTGGATGATAAGGTTTTCAGAGAGCTGTCTCCATCCACCCCGACGCAAACTGAGTTTGTAGCCCATCAGACAAATTGACAGGCTGGCAGAGAGACTTAGTCATCATGAGATGTCTCGTAACTCTGCATCCACCCGAGTTGACACATTCGATATCAGTGGATCAAGAGGGAATTGAACGAGAGGAAACACAAGCACTCATCAAGGTTGAGCCACCTCAGTCAGTGGAGATTCGCAGTCTTGGATGAATCGAGTCTCACAAAGGAAATGAGACACTTATTCAACACTCCATTATCATCAAAACCTCCACACTATCCCATTTACCAGGTCATTCTGATATCAGATAAAACTTCAAGTTATGCGAGGTAAATCAGGTAGCACAGTCATGAAGTTGATATTCGGTTGGTATGCATGTTGCATCCAGTTCAACATCGCCTACTTCAGCACACTACATTACGTGGAGTAGAAATGACATTTATATCTCAGGGTGGTCAGACAAAGACACAGCATTCATTCAGGATGCTTGTGTTTGTTGATTTGAGTTATATGTACCAGAATATGCCTGTTAGTTAGATAGCCAGGTAACAGAATTACAGAGTTGAAGCCTGATGTACTGTGTCTGAAAGACTATTGTTAGGACAGATGAACTAGGTCCTCACTTCTTTCGATTTGTCTTTAAATTGATTCCATTTACCTGAAGCGTTGACAGTTCTGATATACAAAACAGTTAGTACATCTTGTATTTTTGTCCCTTCATTAGCCTTCAAGATGATATCTTTCTTTAGGATAGGTAGATATTGCATATTTTTGACGGAGCTGTTCTATTCTTTTTAATTACTCATTAAATGCAACTGAAAACGAAATATGTTGATATTGTGGGATACAGTATCAAAATCAGCATTACTGATTTTCTACAATGTATTTCCCAGCTATTCCCAGACCCGTTGAAGTTGAAAACGCATGAATGCGGTTTCTTCCCCTTCGTATACTGTTCACCAATCAGCATTACAACTTCAAAATCAAAACCTCACTTTAGGGGACCTAACAAATTATTGATCCAGTACTCATCGATGGATAATTTTCACACGGATGTTCTGAAGCATAAAGTAATAAATCTGGCTTTTTATGTCAGTGAAAGAGACATCGATGACATACTCATTCATCATGTTTTATTTCTCAATGAATAAGATAAGGAAATTACAATTGTTTCACTGCAGTCTAGTAGATTCACGAGAACGAGACAGCTGTATGACAACGGTCCTGCCACATATGAGATGCAGGAGTCTAAAATTCGTAGGAATACCATTCAAATGCTCTTTGTTTTCCAGTAGTTCATGAAATGATAAAAGTTCAGGGGAAAGTTATCCTACATTGTTATGACCTTCCTGTTTCAATATATCTACGAATTCATCTTGGTTTCATTGACCGTTGCTTAACTAAACGAATCTGCATTTTTATGATAATGTTGATAAGGAATCCAAACACTGATGTAGTTTTTCATTTGCTTCGCGGTTATTAATGAACACCAACAGTTTGTTGTTAAATATTTTGTCGACTCTTCACTGGATCTCCTATGTTCGCAAAACTATTCGGTCACATCTTTGTCAAAAGTTCGTGAAAATTTATCAGCTGATTGACATCCTATTCACTCAGTTTGTAACTTTAGACACGTAATTTCTGCAGAGATTACTTTACATCACATATCAGTGCCCAGTGATGACATAATGGCAAATACAAAGAGTTGGCCAGTTATTTTCTCTTGTTATGAATCCCAAATCCAACAAATTCTACCTGTGTCACCCGTGCACACAGTGTCACTAAAGTGCTTAGAATTGTTTCGAAAATCTACAAGTTCCTGCAAGAGGAATAGACGAAAAATAGCCCACTTTTGACTTGTCCTCCAGATGAATTGCATCGGATATTTAAGTCTTCACACAATTTGATTGGCCAACCTAATTTTTTAAGCTTCACATGAGATTGTGTGACTTCACTGACACACTAAACCAAGACAACCTACTAATGACTTCACAAATTAACTGAAACAAATCACAATTGCAAACGGATTGAGTGTGATGTTGGATTCATTGGTCAGTTGAGAGCAACACAGTTTCATGTCAGTACTCATCTAAACTGATTTAAAGTACATTGCGATACTGAGTCTCCCAGCTTGTTGACCACGCTATAAAATGATCAGCAGAATTCGGACTACACAACGTAAAATTGGTTTATTTCCTGCAAGCGATGTCATTACATCTAATCCAGTTATACAGGAGGACATTAGCGGCTAGAATAGGTCAGCAATAACATCTGTGACTAGGAAATGTGGGTTTGAATCTTTGAGGGAATATAAGTCCTCTCTTGGTTACGGTTACCGTTTGATGATGAGTGCTGAAAAGCCAAAAACCTAGGTAGTGTAGGGCTTCCTGTCGATTGCCTTTAACCACTTAGCATTAGGTGTAATATTGTTGTTCGGAGTTTCCTGTAAATGGCTAAACTAGACTGACCGGCCGCTATTAACAAATGGGTTCTAGTGTGGATACTTCAACAACAGCGATAATTTCCGTCTAATTGTAATTAAGTAGCCCACTGGATAAAACCCTGTCATTTATGGTGATGGGTGCTGGGTGTGAGTTTCAGGAAGAACGGCCTTGTTCTTTACGTGGAAGACATGCCAATGTGCCTAGTCACATATAGGACAAGATTAATGTCCTGGATTCAACTGTTAGCCACTAGGCACTATCACTATCAGGTCAGATCAGTTCTAAGGATAGATTTCGATGTGATCCCGAAAAGTTTAAAGTACTGAAACAAATGTTTGTTGAAAGTTTTGCTGTGTAAGTGAGACCTTCTCTAGCAGAATATTCGAGTTTTTATTTGATTCACAAAATCTGAAGCCAAGCTGTAAATAAAATGTTTTTTTACGTGCTATCTACTAGCTGATCATACATTTTTAATTTTTAATAGAAATTAGAGTGTTCTACTGGAGAAACTAGGGTTCCCTTAGAGAAACGTTTCGAAAAACCTTGTTTTCACTTTCTAGGCACCATGGAATTACATCAAAATGATATTCTTATGATGATTAATTTAGGACTAGAGCACAGTAATTCCCGGATAGTCGCTACAACCATGGTCTGTACAATGTAAGAATGGAATTTGGGCACTGTGGTGATGTATAATTCTATCAGAGTGCATGTATCTTTATAATGTGGTTAAGTGTACTGTTTATTAGAGCCTACTGACTTCTGATTATTTCACTCACCGAACTTGAATAAGAACCTCATTATGCCGAATCTGGTCATTTCTCATGAAACAGGTCGGGACATGTGATCATCAATGTAACTTATTTAGTGTTTACAAAGTTGCGATAGTATTTGCTTGTTTGTGTGTAGAAACGCAGTTCGTGGTTGATATTTTTATAGAACAAGCTAATAATTTTTCCTTTACGATGGCGACTAGCTAACACATTTACTGAATTCTGAAGCATAATATATCATTGCTAAATGAGAGACTGTGTCGAGATAAAGAAAAAGAGGAGTGAGATGGGTGGGAAAAAAGGAGAGAGGGAGATAAGAAGTAATACAGGGTATGTTTGCAATTTATAAAAACATATTTCCCTTCAATGTCTTATTTACTGAAAAAACAGTGTTTTCAGTGTTACTAATGCTTGTGTGTTTTGCGTCCAAGCAACGGTGATTCATTCTGATAAGTCGGTGACAATCAATTAGCAAAAATAAACGGTCGATACAACTGCCATATCCTATTAGATATAGTTTGCATTTGTGAGCTTCACTTAAGAAGCTCGGACTAGGCTTCTCAGTGAAACGTCGGAATCAGTTCATTTCAAATACGTTGTTACTTCCACAATTACAAACTATGTATAATGTCAACCTTATACTCAGTCCCCAATACTTATGATACTGTTAGGTCAAATCTTGATCATAATTAGTATAAATTGTTTTGCAGTCATGTTAAATCCTAGTTAGGAACTCATCCACTTGTCAAACCAACACAGCATCATATTGAGAAATTTCTGGAGATAACATTTTTCGGTACTCAACAGTTTCAAACTGAAAAGAAGTACCCTTGGCTTATAAGCCAATGAGGTACACTTGCAGTGTACAGGTGAGGATATCGTTCAGATCTTTGAAAAAATCAAGCTTTTAAATTCTATATTATAATTTCTATCAACTTAACCTACTAATGATGAACATGAATGGAAATGTTTTAAGTTAGTGGTAAATATTTCGTCAGTATACTACTAATTATAGTAGTAGTAGTAGTACAGTGTTTGGTCAACTTGTAAAGCTGAATTATCTCAAAATGTTTGTGTGTCCTTCAATAAACAAGCTTCCATTCTGTTTGGTGTGTATTTACGCATTTCTCAGCACTTTAAAGTCATATTCCATTCTAAATGTTTATCTAGAATGAAGCCTTATGTTCTGAAATGCTGCCGTATGAATGGTGTATGAAATGTGTCACTAATCAACATGAGGATTTTCCAGCGAGATACGTTTACCAGCAGTGTCCGCTAATTAGATTAGGGTTATCTGAACAGTGATGAGTTGTTTCATGTCTTAGAGACCGCACCAATTAGTAATGTGACTGCATTGATTCAGGTTGTTAAGCTGTGTTATTTGAATCACTGATTTTGGTGGAATTAAACAATGTAGGTAACCACCAAAGGACAAAAACTCTGTAATAAATGAAAGAGCTTTAAAGCAACATCCATTTAAAGAGCCTGTAACGAACAAGGGTAGATTATTGAGGTGCAGTGAGGTGAGCAATGGGAAAATATATAGTATGAGTACTAACTACGTCTTTCATCTATCGAAACATGTGATCATTTTGTCTGGTACTCACTTAAGACAGTCCATTAATGTACCAGGTTCTACACAGCTTTGTTCAGTTATTTATCAATATCTGTTGTATCCTGAGGTTACTTATTACATAATAATCACTGACTAAAAAGAATGTTGACTTCTTAAACTTTGATACTGATTAACAGAAATGCTCTGATAATACTCAATAAAAGTGTCACCTGACAGCTTACAACTTCCTATCTTGGAAAGCATCAAGAATAAACCAGATTTTTCAAAATGGGGGTAGGGAAGAAAATGAGACTGACTGAGAGTTCTTTTCTTACTTTTTCTCCTCAATTCGCTTTACTGTAAATTATCTACCTACCAACTATTTATTTTAGTCAATACATATTAACTCGAAAATAATTGGTTATAACGTTCTGATTACATTATTTTTATAAAATGAGTTCATTTTACTCAAGGTTCGGTAGGCAAAGGAGAAAGGGAAAGTGATGTATTAGTGACGTAAAGAATTTAAAATATGCTTAATTTTCATAATAATCTAATACAAACGTCTGTTGATTTTACAGCTTTCTACTTTTAACAGAGTTGAACGGTCACCGTCATAACGCAGTAACGCACTGGACAACAGTCTGTATTTCCAAGCAAAATGTTACGGGTCCAAGTCCTGGCACAAGTAGCTGCATTTAGCTGATGAGTCCCAGATGTGATGAAACACGTAGTATGGATTCTACTAGTATGCATTATAGTGTGTGATGTCTGCTGGTTAGTTGAGTAACTGCTTAAATTACTCATTGCTTACCCCGGTAAAACGATAGTAGTCAGAAATACCTAGTGAGAAGCATTATTCTTCTTTTTTTCTTATCGGCATCGAGGAGATTCTATCTTTCACTGTGGGATCAATGAATAAAATATCTGCTTATGCATATCTTTTGCTGACTCCATCTTAATACTCATGAAACTAGTAGCTTCTAAAGCTTGGCTAAAAAAACTAGTTATCTCACTAATTTTAGTGAAGATATAAGAAAATGACGATTTGATCCATTACCATGACTGATTTAAACTACATTCACCTTTTTGTTTTCAACAAAGAAAAGGAGAGAAGATTTGATTTCAACAGTTATTAATACAGTTTCATACTTTGCTTTTAAGATTCTTTATTCTATTTTGTTATCCACTTCAATTCTTCATCAGCGTATAGTTGACTGATTTTTTTTCAGGATAAACTTAACTGATGAAATGTAACGTACGAAATGGAAGAAATCATGAGTCACCAAGAGATTCAAAAGGCGTTTTGTTTTTGCATTGTTTGTTCAACGTCATCTTCATGGTTAATGAGGTAATCAAATCTTCTTGGGACTACGGTTGTAGCATTCAAAGCTTTTCTGCAGTTAAACAGATTTCACATCACTATGTAATTAGTAGCAGTCGGGTTGTGAAAGTAATGTTATGAAGACTTGTTACCTAATTCAGTGAATAATCTAAAGGGAAAGGTATTTAAACATTGGAATTCATAAAAAATCCTACCCATTAACTGCAAATAAACATAACAGTTTGTGATAAAAGGGTTTCGTTGAACGTTTTGATCATCACCAAGTATTGTCAATCCGCATGTTTCCATAATTCCAGCTTCCTTAATCATCCAATATTTCTTACCTGTTCATCAGACCTGTGAAACACATGTTCGTAATATCAAGAGTTGGCTACAGTCAAAAAATGTACGTCAGGACTTAAATCAGATACTATACTGCCTTAGATTAGATTGGCTGTGATGTAGAGATTACAGTGTGTTGAGCAGCTGCAATCAAGTATTAACCACTGTCCACTGGATTTTAACCCTTTCCCAGTTGATATGCATTCATGAAAAGGGAGAGATTCACTTCCATTTATTATTAAAAAATCCATCGTGAAAATTACACGTTGGCATAGGACTATAATCAGATGATGAATTCAAATAAATACTTCTTTTTTCGATTGTTGATTTACGAGAAACAGCCTTGAAACTATCTTGCGCTGCCTGGAATTTTGTGATTGATATGCCTGTACCCGCAAATGAACCACAAAAACCAAATAAAATTGCCGTTCACCAGGTGTTCACATGTTGCGTGGACTATATATATATATATATATATATATATATATATATATATATATATATATATGCATGCTACTCTGATAATAAGTGGAATAACCAACCAGGGCAGTGTATTTCTGTTCAAGTTATGTTTTCAACCAAAATGAAAAATACTTAACTGACTTTTTCACTAGTTATTGCGGTGGCCTTTAAAGACGCTTGTATCCGCCACAACATCTGTCGTATTCAGATTAACTTGACTAACTTGAAACAAAAATGTAATACGGTTTCTGCGCGCAACTCCAAATTTATCATATTAGTGTTCATCATTGTTATTACAACAGTCATAAATACCGAATTACTTTACATGAATATATTAACCCAATCAGCGTATCTTACCATCTGTGATGAAATAAAATAGGCTTATACGCATACGTTTCTACATCATCCGAATCAAAAATCTATAATTGAACACGTTCTGTTGAATACTATGTGTTAACATGTACTTCTATTGAAAATACTTAAAATTCCGAAGATAACTGTAACAAATACTATGTATGATATATGCTGCGTGAATTGAAGGTGTTGTCAAAGACAAACTGTGGTAGTAGATCATGTCTTAAAAGGAAAGGAGAATATTTATTGCACAGATAACCTTCAGTTGTTAATGTAATTATGAAACGTGAGAACTAAATGAAACTCCAACCAACAAAGTGGCAGTCCAATGACTAGTGATCTATGGGAGTAGTCTAGAACCACTTGTGTCAGTCAGGAGTAAATTACGTATATGACTTGCTCTATGAAATCAGCTTGTAATACGAAGTTTCGACAGTGGAGGATTTTTAATATCAGTGCTTTCACTCTCAAGCCAGTAGCCAGTCGACAGGATAACATAAGGTGGCCTGCTTAAGTCTTGGGCAACCAAAAAAATTTCCACTAGTTATATTCCATTGAACTCTTCGGTTTTAGTTTTTTTTCAATCTTTCAAATGTCTCCTGAACGCATCATGTACTCTTGAACGTTTTTAAAATGTTTTCGAACTTTCGTTTCTCATGCTAAGAACAAAACAAAGGAAAAACAGTCCACCAGCTAGAAGTGGATTTGTAAATGCTTAGAAATACACCATATTACTATTCTTAAGATACCTGTATAGGATTGCTAATTTCTGTGCTAGTTGACTTGATTTATAGCACACAGTGGTACAGTATTATTTATCTGCTGACTTTACGAGCATAAATTATTACTCATAATCATATCAATGTAATCACACCACTTTAAACAATCAATTTTTAGGATTGTTTAAAGTGGTGTGATTACACTGATGTAAATATTGAGCAATAATTAATGCTTGAGATGTCATCAAGTAAATAATACTGTATCCACTGTGTTATGAATATCAAATAAACAAATTTAATATGGAATTACATTCTACCACAGTGCCCTAGTTTTACGCTCATATTATGCTATAAAAAGGTTCTAAAAAGTTAAAAAATCATCTCTTCTAACTATTCTTTGATCATGGTATGCTCACTTCATTGTTTAAAAATTTCCTTCTTATTTTATTTATCTGCTCATAAGTGATCCGTGTAAAAGGCTGAAAATTGAAAAGGTTCTTAAAATTCACTAAGTGTACCTCGATTTTTCTGAACACCGCTTGTATTCAGCAGCTATCAGTTTCTTGACTGAGCTGAACTTGAAAAAACTAATGCAAACTGCTGTTTTGTGTAAAGTTATTTTTTGTCCTGGTTAAGTTCAAAGATCAGAAATCCAGATTTCATTTTTCGCGAATTAGATATCTTCGGGGGGGGGGGGGGGGGTAGTTGGAGATCAAAATGCTTGATTTTAATTGTCAGGACTCATTCTCACCGATAACCGAACTATCCTTACTGCCAGTATTTCATACTACATAACACGCTTTTTCATTTTTTTGGCTTGATTTTCAATCATATAAAGTATTAAAGGGTGAGAAGGAGGTATATAATGATGTGCTTCATTTGCAACTGTTTTTTTGATGCCTTACTATTTCTTTTTAGCCTTCAAATTAATTGGAAACTAAATGAAATTTTCATGTTCCTTTTTGAATAAGATTAATTACCTTGCCAACAATATTTGTAACTGGTAGACAGAATGAAATATGAACGTGACAAATGAAGGAGTAAATGCAATCTATTTGGGAAAATTGATTAATTTCAATGCTTTAAAAAAGGAAGGTAGATTGAAAACGATTAAAGACTTGCCTAAAAACCTGAGCAAAATAAACACATTTTGTCTGAGTTTTCGACTCTTCAGTTGTTCTCACTGATAATAATCTCAGGTAAGTATATCATCCTTTTGAAGTCTCAGTACTCGAGCACCTGTGGTCATGTCAGAGTCTGTTGTGAGGCATCAGGTGAATTATCTACATTGAACGATGTTTATTTAAGGTGTTTCCCTCTCCTTTCACTTTTAGTTTCGTCAGAGATGTAATTACAATCGTCTCTATATCCTTGTCTGACTTTTAAGAGATTGACCTTATTATAGGGATGATGATACAGTCCTGTTGGATGAAGATGCTGGCAAGTTTCATAGCCTTTTGGATGCACTGAGCTGTAATACAAGAATACCTAGAATGTTTCGTTAAAATTAAATACAAATTGTTGTTCGAGGACTGGTCTCAGTTGGTACCTTGTTTAACAGTAGGGAGTGAAACAGTTGGATGCACTGACCATTTCATTCGCTTAGAAAATCAGATTGACCCAGTGACTGAGAGTCTTTGCATGGAAACAAAAGGTCCACCTGACCCTGCCAACTTACGCCATGTAAGGCATTACCCGTAATATCAGGCTGTGAAAGATGGCCATTAAAGGTACTGGACACGAAAGGAATTAGCCGTCCGACCACCGTTGCTCATGTATCATAGACCATTTGTCTTGGGGCCACCTAATAATTAACTTAAAAGTCAAGAGTACAGTTTCATGCAGAAGAGGTAAGTGAATTGTTGAGGTTGTGAATCTTAACAGGCTCAAATGACTGGAACGTGAGTTAATCATATCTAATTACCATGTTACTCGCTGCACAGTTTTAGCTGAAGTAGGTTCAGGTGAGAAAAAGGTTCGCAGCACCCAGACTAAAACTTGGCATCAGTGCAGACTCTAGGGGATATGGCTCAGAATCGATATCAGTGACGTAGATGCATCCACACACTATCTTCACTGTAAGTGTTATGTTGAACTTCCTCACTGTTTCCTTGTTTCTTGTTCCTTTTTCATAATTTCCTACAAGTGTTGTTACTTTTTTCTTTGTTTCACTATCCTTCATCTTGGTGTTTTCTACTTCGATGTACCGATATAAGGAGTAGTAACCTTTAGTGTTACACACTGACTTACTTTTCGAAATCATGCATTCACTGATCGACTAAAAATGAGCCAATGACTATCAGTCCCCTGCATCAAGCACATTATCACATAATAATTGGGATTGAACCATGTGATGTTACGTCTAAAAGTGGTTATATGAACTTTTTTACTGGAACTTCGGGAGACGCATCGAGAACCTAGCTTTCATTGCACACTGATTTATTATTCAGTTGAGTTGTTTCTTAGCAATCGATTGAATGACTTCAAACCAATTTCACTTACAGGCTGATATGACCCAGAGAAATGTGCAAGACTAGGACGTACTAGAAAGCTTCTTATCGTAGTATGCACCTGTGGTTATACGATTTTGTTAGTGGAATTTAGAACATGCATTTTACTCAGTATAACTTTTGGCCAATGGATTTATTTCCATCTTTCTCATTTTAAAGCTATATAGGCAGGTAAACGTATCATTCAACAATGATGAATAATGGCTGGCAGTGGAATCCAGGATGCGCATTTCGTCCTATTTGGGACTCATCTGCTGGATACAAGCAATAATACTAAAACGTATCATTCACTACGTTAAGGAGTTGGGAGATTGTCTGCTAACTCAATGAGTCGTGAAGGAAATGGTTTAACTCCTTGTAAACAGCATCAAAGTGAATTGAAAACATTCTTACAAAAAACACTAGTGTGTCACAACAGATGGAGGTTGAATCAATTATATGCATGAATGATAATAGTAAATACCAGACTGAAAATATATGCTGGCAAATGATACAAGTAGTTGGAATTCATCCATAACAGTGTGAAGAACTTAGTAACCTGAAACACCCTTATCTCCCACTGAGTGTTCCTGTTCCCCTTAAAACTCAAACTCAGTACACACAGTTACAGTTACCTCAGTGTTATCCCACCGGGCTGATGGGTTATGACGGCTAATCACTGGCCAGCGTATTTGGTTTAATATTTCAGAATAAACTACAATATCACGAAGGGATATGTTTAGTTAACTGTTTTCTGTTGACGGAGAACTTTCTCCGTTTTCTTGCTTCAGCTTTTCCTTCTATGAGTTTCTTTTTCTTCTTGGTCTACTAAATCTTCTAAGTAGGAAGATTAAAAAGGCAAACGATAGCTAACGACGTTTGATTTGCTTAGTCATCTCGTCTGACTTCACACATATTACATATGAAACGTGATGAAGAGGTGCAGTAGTATATTGTTAAAAAATTTCCTCGACTAGGTAAATACTAGATACATTCAATCCGCTTTCGATCCTATTTCTCACGCGGATCGGTTTCCCTATTAACTTAAATAACATCAGCCGGTCAGTCAATATCAGTATGAGATGTAGAAAGACTGAGTAACAACCAAAGTTGCAACAACACATGTCATCATATCAAAATACTAGGCAACAAGATAAAAGAAACAGAAGCAGGGAAAAACTTAACTTCAAGCCGTAAAAAGTTCATTGGAGGTGAAGAAAAAGCGGATAAAGGGAAAATATGGAATGATGATTAGGATGAAAATAAGATAAGACAAGAACCTGTTCAACTGAAATTGATTCCGAACCATACTAATCAGAGTTTTCAACCACAAATTTCGGCTGTCATGTTGACCACAGACGGGAATTCTATGTTTCCTTAAGTAGCTAAAATAAGAGTCAGAAACCTAATAAACTTGTGGCATTTTGAATCTGGTCACCTTGAACCTCCCTCCAACCTAACCTCATTTCAACCAACATTATGAGACAAGGTAGTTTGTAAAACTTCATAACTTCAGCAAAATACTTACTTCTTCTGCCCAGAACTTTGCTTTCAAACGGTATACTATTGAAGTAGTGGCCCCACAACGCATTTCCAATGCTTCTAGGATATCAGTAGCCCAATAAATGGAGCCTTTTAGTCTCGTACAACCTTCGTAACGATGTTTCAGGGCCAAAGAGTAGGATGGGGTTAACTACTGTGTGGTATACCCAACTGTCAGCAGAAAATAGGATATCATAGGTGTCGGCAAAGCCTGTCGAGCCCTTTGCATCCATCCACAGATTTCATAGGTCACTGAACCACCAAACAGGATCTGATCTCCTAGATAAGTTAGGTGATCAACACGTCTAACAACTTCACCTCCTATCATCGGATGAAGAACTGGTGCATACCAATCCTGCAGCAACAATTTGCACTTGGCCAACGAGTAACACATCTCCGGCATTTTCAGATTATCACTTAAATTGTCCGAAAAACGCGACTTCTCGGCAGTGTCTTTACATAACAAGGGTATGTGGTATACAAACTGTAGTTTAACTAGGGATTCTGCGGCGAAGATTTCAATCTCCTTAAAGTCAGACGGATAGAGAGAGAGACCTTAATGATATAATTTAAATATTCTGTGATTGTCAAGGCAAATCACCGACATTTACTGCTCAGTGAAATTCACTGGTTAAAAAGTAGGAAAGACAGAGGGATATTAAAAGGCTTGTTCTCATCTTCACGCCAAGGTAAAAGTAAGTTGAAAAGAAGGCAGTGGATTTAAAAAACCAATTGCTGTAACCTTGATATGGTGATCAGGCTTGCATATCACAATAACCCAACGAGCTATACTGGTTGAAAACTTTCTCCCTCAAGGTCCTAACATGCCAAAAGGTCTGTTGGATAGTGATAAGATGAAAAAGTTACCGTTATAGAGTAAATCACTATACTATGATGGGGGTCTGAGGGCGAATTCGTACCTCTGCTGGCTGAATGGAGTGTGACAGCAGCAAGGTGTTTCCTTTGAATGACCAGAATTGCCGAGCTGATGGTGTCCTCTCAATTTAAGGGTTAGAAAAGGCCAGGCCCAAAAATAACACACTCCAACATGTCACACAGTTTCCCAGAGCAGGCGGTTTGGGTTCTCTCTAACCGACATTGTAACAACCGAGCCTCAGTACAACAACTAACAAAAGGCTATCTATGATAGGCCTCAAGCAGATATCTCCTGGGCTCTTTGGTCACTCACTAACCCTTATTTTTCAGGTACCTCAAAAAGACCTGGCCTTCCATGGTGTGGGCAGCTAGGAAGTGTTAACTACCCTCACAACTCTTCTAGTGCTCAGTTTTCCTCAGACCACTACCCACCTCTTTCATCCTTACCTTCTAATCTTCATTCACGTCTCTCAGCTAACAGTCCTACATCACCTTTGATTTCTCCTAGTTCTTCAGCTTTAGATAATGATCTGAGTCCTGAATAGCAACCTTCATCTCCTTAGACTGCGCTCAAAATTATGCATTGGAACCTTCGACATCCGCACCACCCATCAGACTCTAGCTACTCGGGCCTCGGATGCATGCTGTGTTTGTGAGACTTGCTTGTTCACCTAACCTCTCCCGGCCATTGTGGTGAGTCCACAAAATTCATTCTTCAAGTTTTTGGAGATCCGATCGCTAGTTCATATGGTCTTGCAGGTGTAGGTGTAGCATTAAGCACTAGGTCAGAAAGCTCATTACTAAAGTGGATTTCAGTTGACAGTCGTCTATACACTTTCCGGCTAAACAGCGCAGGGAAAACCAAAAGGAATATTGAAATTGACCGTTGTCGCCTTGCAGCCTCTGTTAACGTACACACTAACTGCAGTTCGTGTGAAGCGGAGGATAAGTTCCACCGAAAAATTTCTAGTCTCGTTCTGAAAGCCAAACATTCGGAAGTGGTTGTTGTTGCAGGTGATTACAAAGCACAAGTGGGTAGGCTGAGTCAGACAGAAAGGCACTCAAGTTCCACTTTTAAAATCCTGACTGAACCAGCAGATAGTGGTGATCGCCTACTACAAGTGTACTTGAATAAACGTTTGTTTCAAGATGGCATAAAAATAAATAAAGACATTATCTGACGTGGCGTCTACCGAGCTCAACTCAGAGATGAACACAGATAGACTATATTGCTACCAGTAATCCCTAGAGAGGGTCGATAGAAGACCGCCACTCCTTCTGGAACACGTGTTTCGATAGCGATCACACTTTGGTTCGACGGCGTATATGCCTGTGTCTCAATGGACCCAGAAAATTAGCAACAGGACCATTACCAGTGCAGTTCGACAATTACAGCATGAAGGCCGCTTTCGTTGAGAGGCTGGATAGGCAGTTATCGGGACAGAAGACTATCACTCATCCAGAAGAAGCTTGGTGCCACCTCCAGTCCGCTCTAGAAATGGAGTAGAAGACCATAGCCGACTCTAAGAGAGCGGTTAAAAAGAGCCAGTGGATATCAGCAGCTTTTTCTGAGGTGATGGGTGCACGCGAAAGCAACCCTGCGGGCTTTGAGTACAATGAGGAGAGAACGCAACTCAAATATAGACTGACAAAAGTCTATGCAACGATGACGAACAGTGGTGAGCGGCAAAGGCTAGAGATGGAAGAGGCAGAGGCGATAGGTAACGGTAGACAATTATGTAGACTTATTAAGGGAGCTGGGGCTTAAATGTCAACAGTTAGTGAGACAACAGCGGAGAAGGATGGGTCTGTGATTCACTCTCTGAGAAGACAACTAATACGATAAGAGGAGCACTTAAGGAAACAACTCAACTGACATGCACCTACTTTTGCGTTGTCCGCTCCTCAGTTGGATCTTGAATGGAACATTGAGATTGATCCCTCAACACTTACAAAAGTCGAGAAAGCGGTAAGTAACTTAAAACAAGGAATGGTAGCAGGACCAAATGGATTAGTTTCTGAGGTATACAAGGATGGTGGGAGAGTGTTTTTAGTCAAGTTAATTATAATGTTAACTAGAGTATGGGAGTTGAATATAACCCCTTCTGGCTTTTCTCAATCACTGATCATCCCAGTCTTTAAGAAAGACAAGAAGTCATCTCATGACAATCACAAAGAAATCAGCCTGACGAACATAATATCTAGGATTCTAGGTCCTATAATCAATAGACTTCTGAGTAGAGTTCGGGAACAGACAACACGAGAAAACCAGGTAGGTTTCAAACATGATCACGAGTGTATCGATCAGATATTGACGCTTGGCTAGGTTTTAGAACACAGGCGCACTTACTGACGCCCAACATCGGCAATATCTATCGACCCGAATGCGGCATTCGACTCCATCAATCAAAGGGTCTTACAGCAATGTCTCTCATTGAAAGGTGTACCGAGTAAGTACATCATCCTGTTGAAGGCTCTTTACTCGAACATCTATGGGTATGTTAGAGCCCATGGTAAGATGTCGAGTGAAGAGACTCATAGCTAGCTTCTTAAGAATGCTTACTGTGGTTATGGTCACTACAGAAGTCATTCAAAAAACTCACAGAGCACGACACCAAAATATATCCATCTGAATTTCCATTTCCAGTATAGACAAATATTCGATGAATTCCGTCAAAATATTTTGATTTTGGTAAGGTGTAAACGCAAATAGAAGTTTATTCGGAAGTTCAGAACATCATGAAGCTATATGCTCCCGACACTCAGTGAATCATAAATAGTACAACAGGTTCTGTGAATGCAATTTTTCAACGAACACTTCTATCGAAATTGTGTTTTCTGAACCACTTATAGTTTTTGAAATTAAACAACTCTAACTTTGATACTTCAAAATACTAGTGATAATCTGAAATAACGTGAAATCTCTTAGGTGCGAGAAAAATAAGTTTATCAATTTGGTCACTGAAATACGTGATTGACATGTGATGTATGAAAATGTGTTTGAGTATGATCTGGCTTTACACCTTTTTGTTTGGATGGTTTGTACGTCCACTAGTCAAGGTGACTAGTTTTAGTGTGAATAAACACATTCCAAAATTAAAGCATTGGTTGCAAGTTGCGTTTATATGCAAACAAATTGTGGTCGGGTATAAATCGGACTTAATTATTGTATCAGTCAAGATGCACTAGCAACGAACGTAAAGATAATACGCATATAATCCATGACCACCTGATTCTATGAGCTTACAGGGAAAACAGACCAATTCTTAGTTGTCATTTGATAAACAGTGAGTGCAGTTTCGTGACTAATTGTTTATCAACTATTTGAAAACTGGTTACACCTGCTGTTAAATTTTCTAGATAAGTTTAATTTTACCTGTCTACGTAACATATTCCACCAACAAGGTGTTTGCAGACTTGTCTATTTCAGCTATCGATTTTTGACTTTTGATAACGTAATTAGACGACGTAGATAATCTGAAAAATGTGATGTATTTACGCTACACATTTCGAACAATCTGACCACACATTTACTTGTTAAGGCATTATATATGAAAACTGGAAGTGGGGGAAGGACAAATATGATCAGATTGTTCGGAATACACAGCCCAAATACATCACATTTTTCAAATAATCTACGTCTTCTAATTACGTTATCCAAATTCATAAAAAGTACTAATTGTTTCAAAATTTTTATTTTTTTATCTAACATTATTATTTCACTTGAAAGAAACATAAAAGTGGATTGCTGATAAGATCTTGTGAAACATGAAGAAAAAATTCCAATAATTATGAATGGGATAAAAGCAGAATAGAGGAGACAGTTCAGGTAAATAACATGGTAAATTATACGCAAGTTAAGGCGAATCAGTTTAAAGACAAATCGAAAGAAGTGAGGACCTAGTTCATCTGTCCTAACAATAGTCTTTCAGACACAGTACATCAGGCTTCAACTCTGTAATTCTGTTACCTGGCTATCTAACTAACAGGCATATTCTGGTACATATAACTCAAATCAACAAACACAAGCATCCTGAATGAATGCTGTGTCTTTGTCTGACCACCCTGAGATATAAATGTCATTTCTACTCCACGTAATGTAGTGTGCTGAAGTAGGCGATGTTGAACTGGATGCAACATGCATACCAACCGAATATCAACTTCATGACTGTGCTACCTGATTTACCTCGCATAACTTGAAGTTTTATCTGATATCAGAATGACCTGGTAAATGGGATAGTGTGGAGGTTTTGATGATAATGGAGTGTTGAATAAGTGTCTCATTTCCTTTGTGAGACTCGATTCATCCAAGACTGCGAATCTCCACTGACTGAGGTGGCTCAACCTTGATGAGTGCTTGTGTTTCCTCTCGTTCAATTCCCTCTTGATCCACTGATATCGAATGTGTCAACTCGGGTGGATGCAGAGTTACGAGACATCTCATGATGACTAAGTCTCTCTGCCAGCCTGTCAATTTGTCTGATGGGCTACAAACTCAGTTTGCGTCGGGGTGGATGGAGACAGCTCTCTGAAAACCTTATCATCCAGTCATTCTCAAGCTGATTTCATTCTCGAATGCTGACCATCTTCAAATTAGATTCATATATGCCTGTTTCCTTATGCCTACTAAGAGATGAATTCTATTTTGGGGGTAATTCAGAGAAAATTTCAGGGGTATAAAAATCGGAGATGTACTTTATAATGCGTAACCCATTCCATCCCAGTTTACAATGACGTCAAGGAAATATAAAGTGATTCAACTTAATTAGTTGCATAGTTAAAAGAATTTATGCAAATTGTAATGTTATTGATTTCACCTTGTCCGCTTTATTTCACTGATTTGATTTGTTCAGTGTTTCACGCAATCAATCCACTACTCAGACTGTAGAGTGATGACGAGCTGATGGGTTGAGGCAGAATGCATTTTATCGAAACTGAATTCATGCTCTGTCAGCAAACGCAGACGACACGTCTGATGATTGTTACCGGATGGCATGAGGGTTTTCTACAGCAGCTAGTAGAAAGACTGAGTGGGATGAGAGATGCGTTGTTACTATGAATTTTCAATCCACTCATAATTTCTTAATTATCGCGCACTGTCATCTCTAACGACTAGATTGAGAAAACTATGTGATTTGTGACCACACGCTTGAGTGAATGAGGCTAAGAGATCTAGGTGCGACGCTTCATTCTCAGAGATGATAAATGGTGCAAATCCATTCTACATCCGTTACTGTCTGCATTCGGAAAATAGTAGTATGATGTGATGACATCCTGATCCAGTGGTTGTAAGAGAAAGAGTGTGCCAAATGGTGGTGATTTCAAACTGAGCCAGTGATAAAAAATCTGTCATCAACACTTTTTATCAACATTCATACATTATTAAAGTCTCGTTTTAACCATCAACCATAGTGATTCATGTTAAACTATATTGCAGAAGTTTGAAGTCTCTGGTTTCCAACATTTTAAATATCTCAGACCGATAACCTGAAGTTTCCTTCACTAATCAGACAATCAAACAATGATTTTATGAGCTGATATCAGTCCTTGATTTCGTCATGTTTTGGAAATGTTTCAACTTGGTGTTGGATTGTATTACAAATGTGATTGAGGTAGTCAGTGGTTGACATGCATATCCCACAAGGCCTTTATCAGTGTTGACTCTCACCTTCATGAGCTGACTTTCTTGCCTTGAGGTTATTGCTCGTCAGCGAAATTGCTAGAAGTGAAATGAAACCCCAAGCAAGTTATTCTGAACTTCCTGATTATAGGTTTTGACATTTCTATGCTTCAGCAAAACGTTCACTAATGATGCTGAAAATAGTGATCAGTGGTCATAACAAGTCATAGATTTGAATTTCAGTGGTTAACGCAGACATTAATTTCATCAGTGAACAATAGAAATCTGCAGTCAACGGCATCAACATTTACGGATGGATTAAGTACAGGATTAAGTACAACTGTGCATCATGTCAGAGACAATGACAAAGAAGTAAAGGAGGAAAATGAAATGGATAGAATGAGAAGATAATGTTCAGATGAATCTATGAGAATGCAAACGAATTTTGTCGACTTCGCTTCAATTCATCAGTGAACAATAGGAATCTGCAGTCTACGGCATCAACATTTGCGGATGGCATACCCATGAGTCTACTAGGGATACAACTAACGACCTTCAGTTTCCGTGGCCACCACGTTGCCATTCAATTACTTCGTGGGAACCCAACAGTCCATAATTTCCTACTTCTGTCATTTCGTGATGTGGTGAGATCCTCACTCGGTTCTGTCGCTGAATACTTGTCTTCACACCTGACTTGACTTGGCCCACTGGCAACGGTTTCGTAATATTACTTCTAGAAGTAAGTTACTGACAAGCACTAGCGGAGTTGTTGGTGACCACTTAGGAGTAGTCCCATACTGAGACGAAACAGCCATACAATCCTCCCAGGTTCTCACTAGTTCCACATCCGGTGTCTGTTCATCAGGAATAACACCTTCGATTCAACTAAATCCCCGTCAATCTCAAGAGAACTAATTGGTCGATAATTTAAAATTGGCTCAAGTTAGAAATAAACATTCGATAAATAAATATCACCTGGTGATTGGAATGCTGTTTTCCTTAGCTTCGAATTCATTAGTAGTGCAAAATACTGGAAACATAAAAGATTCATACTTTACATCAAATTCAACAGTGGTGAGCCAATTAGTCACAGTAATGCGGTGCAATCCTTATTAAAACTTCAGTTTCTTCATGGTGGTGCCGCATAGCAGTATCATTCGCTAGTGTCTGTCATCATTCTCAACTGTGTCAGTCTTATTTTGGATACACTAGGCAATGAGCTACACCTATTGTGCCAGTCCTAATGATACTACCTGGCTGCTCAAACCTCAGTTGCTAGGGGGGACTTCGCTCTCGTGACCCACTGGGTGAAAGTCAATTCCCAAAACCACTGAGCCACAGCTCTACACACTTTGGATACATTACCTATCGATAGTATATTCTTCATAAAAATGTTGAGCTTCTTGACTGGCTTCCTGAAGGATTTAGGATGTGCACTTACTAATAAAAAGTACCAAAATCAGGAAGGTAGTTGCTGCAGGGGCTTTGTTGTTATTCATATAAAGTTAGTTCATGATGGGTTATATCTTCAAATGACTGTTGAGACGTTAGAGAATATTCTTCCCCTGATAGATATCATATAGCATTGGAATAGTAGAAGTTAAAAGAAAAACCTGTATTAGAGTAGAATTCTGTGATTCTTTATATTCCTCTAAAGCCTCTTTACCGTCAAGTCAAAAAAGACTTCAAAACTACCAACTGAAAATTCAGACTGAAAATAGTCTGCCGTATTGTGAATTGATGTTGTGGGCTATCATCAGTTAAATGTTTTCGTTAAAAATTATTCCCAATTCATTCCACTCTATTCGAATACTCGTTATTATTTTGCATCATGCAAAAGTTTTGATTAAATACAAAAAAATGTAATTTTTTATAAAAGTCAGTGAGTAGATCAGATTACTGTTGTGGTTTTCTGGACAGAATTTGTCAAACATTTAGACCAGCAAATCAGAGAAAATAATATTTCCACTCTACTAAGAATGAAATAAGCTATCCATAGGTTTACAGATAACTATATTTCACACTTGAACAGTGAATAAAAATGCTGCAATGTCTCAGTAAAGTGTGATTTTCTTTTAAGTAATAGTAATAAAAGTGACGGCCAAAATCAAACTGCGGAGCAGGTGGACAGTTACAACTCAGGATTAAGTACAACTGTACATCATGTCAGAGACAATGACAAAGAAGTAAAGGAGGAAAATGAAGTGGATAGAATGAGAAGATAATGTTCAGATGAATCTATGAGAATGCAAACGAATTTTGTCGATTTCGCTTCAATTCCGTAGCCATTGGTTGACACTGTGTTGAAGAGCTCATACCGATTGTCTGTGAGGCAGAGATCACCAATCTGTGAGTTCATCCACGGATACCGTTTCGTGGTCATTTCATCGTACTGTTTCCTTCAATCCACTTTCACTTCACTGAATGTAGGATGTTCGTTTTATACTGCGATGAGTTGTTTGATTGAGTGAAATGAAATGTTGCTGAGAATGTATAGACCATTTTCTGAGACTATCACACTTTTATAGAACCCTCTTTCCTATATGATTACGGTGTAAAAATAATGAAATGTGAGTGCCTCGGTGTATGGCTTTACTCTCCGTAGATTGGCATCAAATGCAACACCGATTGAAGCATGTTAGGTGACGAAAAGGCTAGTACTTCAATGACTACTAATGCAGTGAAGAGGTGATCCTCACTTTAGCCACACTCTATCTTGATGTTGATTAAATAGATTGAAATAGTGTTCATTTCAGCACTAAGCTTCTATCACTGATGGGAAAACTTAAGGTGAACACGTTCGGTGTTGAACCAATCAACCAGTTTGTTTGATTTAGAAGTTCGGTATCATTTCAATACTTCAGCCTTGACCAGCCTTTGACCATTCTTCGTTGTAGTGAATAACTAGGTATCATCGTTTCAGGCTTGCGCATCATTATAGATGATGGCCAACTAACAAATCTTCCTGACTATAATCTTCGGATTGGGATAGTAATAGGGGGTTGATTCGTATTGAAGGAGATTCTTTATGTGTCAGCCAGGGATGTTACCATTGAGCTTTTTTTATCATGACTAACCTCCAGTAGAACTGAACTAGATATATTGATATTGGTCACTGTAGACCACCCGATTTCACGTTGTCCTGTTCTGAGTGCTGAGTGAACTCTGGGTGATGCGAATTGAAATTTCTCAGAAGACCTCAGTTCTCTCGAGGGTACAGGCACACTTTGCAGACAGGTGCCAACAAGTTAGAAACCCAGGTTGAGTAGGGATTCCTGCCAATTACTTCCAGTCACTTGACATCAGGCGAAGTGCACCTCGGTAGTGAGCCGTCTCGCTCGGTAACTTCATTGCAAAATGATCTATAAGTCTCGGCCAGCATCTAGGACAGAACAGTGTGGAACTTATTACTAATCAGTGGCCAGTCAACATACCTCATATGTCTAGAGGTAAGTGCAACACAAATGGAGCAATTTAATTGCAGTTCACGAGTCTCTGTTTCACGAGTGTCAGCAACCAGATGGACAGATAGATAACACGTGAAGTTATAATCCATTTCTTATGAGACAATTTGAAATGCAGTAGCTTGAAGTCGACAGTACGACATTGCAATGTCTTCTGAAATCTCTGACTACTCTTCAGCTTAATTTATACAAATATGCTATGGAAATATTGAAGACAGCTTCTAGCTCGAGATGGGGATGATAGTTGTTTGACACTCATATATCTGAATGAAGCATTTTTTCATCATCCTCAAGATTTACTGGTGAGGTGGTTACCGACGGTTAGGTATATCACAAGGGACACTTTTAGAATTATTCTGAAGTTGCACAGCCTACACTAACATGTACTGCAGATGGATAGTCTTCTTTTCAAACCTTCCACGATAAACAAGTTGGCGCATGACAGAAAACTAGTGGTGTTTTGTACGCCACCTTCTTTTAGTTCTTATCGAAACTGGATGATTGTCAGACTAAATCAGGAATTAGTTGAAGTTGGAAATCCTGTGTTATTGAACTTCATTTCAACGGCAGCATTTTCGTCAGCCAGTCATACATTAGTGACAAGAAGGCATCATGAGGTAGAATCCAACAAGTGTTCATTCTTCTCTAATTGTTGACCACTCACCAGCTAATGTCGATGCGTAATGAAAAGTACCTAAAATCTATGTTTTTGAATTGATAAAAGCACTTTGATATCGACTGATCTTATGTATTTTGTTTTCATAAAACAAATATTGGCAGTTCTCACTGATTGATCATACTACATGCTGTTAGTACAGGTAGCAGTCTAGTCTTAATCACCACTGCACTCTAAATACTCTCTCTCTCTCACGCACACGTGCACACATACACACACACACCTCTCTTAGTTGATATTTCCTCCTCGAAACACCTACTGGGTTATTGTATTCTTCATGACCACTTGTCAATTCACAGCTGGAGATTCAGCATATGACACAGTCATCTATTACAGAACCAAAATCTATGCAACTTTGTGCAACGTAAATACTCATGTGAGAAATAGAACAATTTTGATGATATTCGTGACACATACTATTGATTGACATGAGTAGTTGGAAACCAGTCTGACTGATCAGCAGTACAACTTAGTAACAAGTTACAGGTCATTTAAACGTTGGGAGACTATTTCACTTCATTGTGGCCAACTAGCTTCATTGCGTATGATTTGTTAGTATGTCATCTAACGACTCACCTCGATCAGTAGTGTATGTCAGCAGTCATTGCACTCGTCTTCTGCAAGCCATTCTTGACAATAGAATAAATCGTATCTTGTGAATTTAAACATTCGACTTTTACATGGGAACCGTTTTTTTACCTAACAACTTCATGAGACCTACTCAGGTTATTCGAGCCAAAAAATTAGGATGTTGCAGACACTCATTTCAACCGGAGTACATTGTCTTGATTGGTGCTCAATAGTTCGTGAATTTGTTGATTTTGAGGACTGAGTCAATTTCTCTGACAAGTGTTATCATGAAAGGAAACAGTTTGAAGCGCCGAAACGGCTTAGATGTGAATCTAGTAAGAGATGTTTATTGATCTTCAGCATTCGGTGATCAGAATTCAAAAAATAAGAGTAGGTTTTGAAATAGATAGGGAAGGGAGATGATGATAACAATGCTATGTTGAATCGTGTCACTACATAACTGAAGTTTTGAAATTTGATTTCGCTGTGTTATTTTTTTGCATGGAGGTGCTTAATTAGGCCGTGAAGATATCCCGAGTAATCAGGTTTCTTCAGTCCATTAACTACTTTAAACGACTTCTACATTATCTAGATGATGTCGAGCATTAGGCTTTCTGAGGTCATTAAAACTTCAAGTCTCGTATTGCTACTGATTCTTTAAGGAGTAGAAATATGTAGTTATATTACCGTCTACTTATTAATGGTTACAATTGTGTAAGGATGACACTTTTCACACTTGTTATTCAGTTTTATTTCTGTGCATTTATACACATTTATACCGTTAAAAATTGTCGTAAACGAAATTCAAGTTCGGATCATCATCAATGCTATTTCACCGAGAACAGATGTAGGGAAATATGAAAGTAAAAGGGTTATTGTATCTTAGTGACCTGAAATCGACTACCGACTGGAAACAGTATTAACTGATGGGAGAGTTGAAATCACGCGTATTAATTTTGTTGTTGATTGTCACGAATCACTAACGGATTACGATTATCCCGGAAAACGATGTAAAGAAGTTCGACAAAACAATAAGAAGACGTAAATTGTCTGAACCGTGTAATGTATTTGCGCAACACATTTCGAACTATCTGATCACACACGTACTTGTCATAGGTATTTATATAAAAACTCATGAAGATAAGGGGTGAGAAAATAAAAAGGGGTCAGGTAGGAAGGCTGACTTAAAGGCCGAATAACAATGAAAATCAATAGGGCGAAAAAATAATAGTACATCGAACTTGGTTTTTCAATAGTTGAATTTACCAAGGAAGGTTTAATGTGACAACAAATTGTTTATGAATACATAAAGGTGGTTTAAACTTCCTAATAGCTAAGGCTTCAACAAATTTCAGGATCCCTCCCCAACATGTTTTGTAGATAGGTGTAAAGGAAGTAGCCACATCAATCTTGTGACCTGTCTCAACGATATGTTTAGCGATCGAAGAGCTTGGACGTTTGCTACCAACATTTATAGGTTCAGGTGATTTGATTTGCTTCTGAAGCCACTTTGGAATATGTTCCGAGGCCCTTACTTGCATGGATCTATTAGTCCTCCCTATGTATGTGTCACCACACGTACATTTGAATTGGTAGATACAATGGGATGTGACATTATCGTTCACATGCTGTAGGGGTTTGGGGGAATATAAGGGCTTCGTGGTTTCGATTACTCGAACCCTGGCTGCATAATAAGTCCTTCTAACAGCAGCGTTGAGTCTCTGCTTAAGGATTGCACTCTGAGAGTCACCTTTGTACGGAAGGCTGATGAAGACATCCTTCTTTGGGACTGACTGCAGTTCTAGTTTTGACGCTCTACTGATTTTGTTCTGCCTGATAAATGTTGATGGATAGTTATTTTCCAACAAAATATCGGTCAGTGTTCTTCTTTCATCTTCTAAAGTATCCTCGGTGCATATTCGTTGAATTCTGCTGAATAAGCACCTTACTAACGTTCGCTTGTACTGAACTGGGCAAAAGCTATGGTAATTCAGATATTGCCCTGTCCATGTGGGTTTTCTGTAGATAGATCGTTTTATGGATCCATCCTGCCTTCGACTAATTAATATATCTAGGAACGGCAAGCAGTCATTTTCCTCTCTTACACATGTCAAAGATATGCTGTTCTGTACTTCGTTCAGTCGGTTTAGAATTGAAGTAGCCTGATTTGAGTTTTCACAAATGATCAGGATATCGTCAACATATCTTCGATACAGATGGGCTTGGTCTATTAAGTTGTCGGCTAAGTTCTCAACGTGTGACATGAATATGTCGGCTAGGAGGGTCCATGCAAGTAAGGGCCTCGGAACCTATTCCAAAGTGGCTTCAGAAGCAAATCAAATCATCTGAACCTATAAATGTTGGTAGCAAACGTCCAAGCTCTTCGATCGCTAAACATATCGTTGAGACAGGTTACAAGATTGATGTGGCTACTTCCTTTACACCTATCTACAAAACATGTTGGGGAGGGATCCTGAAATTTGTTGAAGCCTTAGCTATTAGGAAGTTTAAACCACCTTTATGTATTCATAAACAATTTGTTGTCACATTAAACCTTCCTTGGTAAATTCAACTATTGAAAAACCAAGTTCGATGTACTATTATTTTTTCGCCCTATTGATTTTCATTGTTATTCGGCCTTTAAGTCAGCCTTCCTACCTGACCCCCTTTTTATTTTCTCACCCCTTATCTTCATGAGTTTTTTATATAAATACCTATGACAAGTACGTGTGTGATCAGATAGTTCGAAATGTGTTGCGCAAATACATTACACGGTTCAGACAATTTACGTCTTCTTATTGTTTTGTCGAAGTTTATCAAGGGAACTAATTGTTTTAAATTCTTGAAGAGATGTAAAGAAGGCTTTACCGAGTTTTTAGGTCTTGTAACGACAGCAGTATAGTGAAATGGATATTTCGAGGGTGTGCATCAGAATAGTTATCAATTTTTGTCACTCTCTGAAATTCATCCTGTCTTTCGACAATAGTTGACTATCTAAAGTTTCTGTTGGCTTATTTACCCTTGGAAATTATTCCGTCGTAAGAAGTTAACTAATTGATCTTAAGTTAAGTTTTCTCTAGAACTTGATTGATACGTTACTTTTTAGTCTAGATGTTCTGAACACTTAACGCCCTCCTTCAAAGCTTGATCCCATCCAGTACACTCGGATGTAGTCTTAGACACAATAATTAAAGTCTTCGTTGCAGGGTAAACTGTTTCCATAATAAAACGGATTATTTGCAAAGGTTGATGATGATACTGATAGATGGAATTCGGTCAGCACTGTGAACTACACAATATGATATTGGTTGATCTTTCTCAGTGTATCCAATACATTGAGACATGGGGCCAGTCACGGTAAGAATAGCTCAGTGATAATATCCCTGAATGCAACACTAGGTGACACGGATTCGAATCTCACAGGGGATATCAGTTCCCTTGAGGCTGCAGACATGCCTTACTGACGAGTGCCGAAAACCACGGCAAAAGTTTAAACATACTCATACTGCAATAAGCGTAAAAATCAGTTTAGATCACTCCGTAAATGTTTCTGAGAAGATTCAGCTCATCATATGAGGATTATTAGGAGTGGAAAGAAATCTTGGATTAAGGTCAGTTTCGCACCAGAGTTCCCCAGGAAAACTGAACTACTAGTGTGTGCAGTTTGTATCATTTTTATTTAGGATTATAAAATATGAAAAGCTAGTTAGTGTCGCAATGTACAATGAGACATATTTCCTTTGTTTATTGACTGCCTATTATACCCAGCTGTCTAGAACAAACGGGCTAAGTTGTGTATGGAGTAATACTGTTTTATTTATAATTCTGCATATGCTAAGATACAACAAACTTGGGGACCAGCAACTCCTCAATTTGGAGGTTTTTGAACGAACTGGTCGACTTCATAGAGGTCTGAATCGATATCAGCCGGAAAATCATTTAAAGATAACAGTTGGTTATTAGGGTGACAACCACGAAACATGAAGGTTCAAATTCAGTCCTGCATGTTCTCGTGGATGCGTTTAAGTGGGGATTTCTAAACTGGGACAGAACAGACATCCAGTGCTAACTGGTTGGCAGCAATCGGAAGAAATCCCTTTTCTACCTACGTTTCCTGTTTTTGGCACTCATCAGTAAGCCATATTTGTAACCTCCATGGTGAGCCTCCTAGCTTGGTTGCCACAATCAAAAGCGGTCGATAAAATGTATTCAGCACTCAGAACTAGACAACAAGAAGTTGATTGCTTTTCGGTGGTCAGTCAATGTAAAAATCCAGTGTTCCTAAGTTTTCGAAGTTTCACAGATTGGTGTTGATTCGCAATGACATCCTTTTTCGAAGACACTGAGCTTTGTAAAATTTCCCAGTGAAATCGTTGTTCAATTTATATTGATAGATGGTGCAAAGTGAATCAAAACTCCTAATCATTTATCGCTGTGAATCGTAAGTGCATTTCGTTTTCAATATAAGGTATGCTGACCTGACATAGACAACGATGATATAGTGTAATTTCAAAGGACTATAAGGTCCGGCTTGAAACTGTTTGTGTACAGTGTTCAGTAGTCTCAGACTAAGACAAAAGAGCTATCCAGTGTCCCGTGGTTTGCAAGGACTGTTTAGGTGGTGTCAGCCGGTAGACAAACTCCTCTTAGTCCATTCCCAGCAAACGACTTGATTCAGGATGAATTCCTGAAGTTCCAGTGATTAGTGATGACCTCTGAAATCAGATAGATTAAGTGTTAAGTGAAACATTCAAGCATGATATCTGACCTTAGCTGGGTTTCGTTATGAACTAACTGAAGTTGGAAACGTAAACTAATGTGTTATTGCCCGGTAAGTGAATGCCAACGAGATCTTATGGTATTAGATTGGATGTTCCAAGAGTTTGAGGTGCAACCTGCTAAATAGAGTCAAACTATGATAAAACAACTATCCAGTGGTACTTGTTTTTAAATATTCACCACCTCACCAAAAGCCGTCACAGACACTCCTTTAAAATCAATAGGTCTTTCGTCAACCGCCAAGTGGCATTATTTGATGGATTATTTGTTGCGAATAATCATATGATACCTTATTCAGGATTATATTCCGTGCTTAAGCCCAGTTAAGCTCTATGCTTAGATTCATTTCATTTTGTCTCTTAGACATGTCACATGGTTAAAGGCTTTTATTAATAAAACGACACGTTTTACGCAGTTTTTTGGCTATTTCAAGGTAATTTTAGAGTTATATAACCTGGTTTCCTTAGTTCTAATCCTTTCTCTCCACCATTTAATTGATTGACATATATAAGTAACACTATCATCCAAAAAATGAAATCAGTCTATTGATAATTTTAAAAATTCATTCGTAGCGGTTTCTGCTATTTCTGCGCCGACAGATTTGATTCTATAGCTGTCGAATCCGACAGGAAGTTATTTAAAAAAAGAACATCTCCAAAACCGTGTTTTAGAATCGTCGTAGATCACAGTGATACAATAGCAAAAGCAGACAAGTCAGAGATTATTTACAAAAGCAAATGGAGATACTGCAAAAAACACTGTATCGGATAAGGTGGTCGCACTCTTCGTATCCGTTCACATGATAGTCAGCGAGAAATGAAGCGTCGTGACATATCTTCGCTCGTATCAGCACATATACACAAGTGTTGACATGAATTCGACTGGGAAAATGTGGAAATCCTGGATAGAGGAAATACAAAGAATGTGGCAGAATCTTGGTTGTATTATGTTCTCTGAGATGGGTTGTTTAATTTTGGAGCTTTCGTCGTCTTGCTAGTCGACATCATCAGCACCGACTTCAGTATGTAGTGAGCTGTTACTATCTCTCCGTGATTGATTTAGTAGCCTGCCCTTACGAACTGGTTTGTGACTAATTATTTCCTTTGGTTGTTGTATTATTGACTGTGCAGATTTTCCTATTGGCTATTTCTCTGCTTGACCTCTAACCTTTCTGTTGTTTATCATTTTTCTCATTGGTTGATCGATTGGGTCTATGTCTATATATCTATTGATTACTGACTGGCCTGAATGCCAAGCTTCTAAAAATTCTCTGATATTCTTTGTGTTTTCTCTGTCCAAAATTTCCACATTGTCAAAATTGAGTTCATGTCCATAATTACCCACGTGCATTGATGAAATGTCGTGACGTTTAGTAGCTGATTGGTGTTCATGTAGACGAAGTCGAAGAGGGCAGCCATTTTGTCAAATGTAGTGTTGACGACAGTTATTACGGTTGATTTTGTAAATGATATTCGATTTGTCTTTTTTGGTTGTTGCATCCTTTGGTCTGCATAATAGGGTTTGGAGGGAATCTATTGGTTTATGAGCTACACCAATTCTAAGTGGTCTCAGTAATCTTTTCGTGATTTCTGATATATTCTTTATGTATGAATCGTAGGCTGATGCATTTGTTGATTTCTGTCTATGACTTTGTAATTGATGTTGTACGCAATAGAAATCTTCTGATAAAGTTTCGTGCATAGCCGTTCTTCTTTAGGAAAGACATCAGGGAATTTTCGCCGCTTCTCCGTGACGTTGTTGTACTGCAGTGTGTTCTTGCTCTTTTGAAGATTTCGTCTAAACAGGTGATGAAAGCTCCACGACTATACAACTCAGCTCAGAGAACACAATACAACCAAGACCATCCATTTTGAGTTAAAAATATTCTCCACCATTCCAATGCTATAGTATGTTTAGAAGCGTAGGACTCAGGTCAGTCATAAATCAGTAGACGCAATGACAATGACCGAATCTGCCAATTTATAAGAAACAGCCAGAAGGTCAAAGTTCACATCATTAGGACAACCAATTGAAATAGGTGTGGTGACAATGACAAGATTTTAGCAGAAACAAGTAATCCCGCTCAGGGTCATCAGGATAAGCTACTAAGCCACTTGTGGAGAAAATCCTGTTGATTCCCTCTCTTCAAAGTTCTTTCTGATGATGTTGTTTAGAATGACAATGAAGGCTTCACGATTAAATCATCCAACTGAGGGAATATAACGCCATCAAAATTATCCTCCTTTGCTACAAATATTCTCCGTCGTCTCGAAGCAATTAATTGCATCTCGTTCATCGTGAAGAGTGAATTTTATTGAATATATTTGCTTGCATACTAATAACTAAATTATTTCAAATATACAATTGAATTTATTTTCGTATATGACTATCGATCGGTCAAAATCAGTCTATCCACTTCATTCCATATTCTTGTGTTATTTCCTTATATGCATACTATACTAGTACGTTGAGAAATATTCTTAAGTTTTCTTGACAACGCCTTTAGAAAAACACAAATAAGCAGATATGTAAGGGTGAAGGCAGAATGCATTTATATTTGATTCCTCCAAACGTTCACATTTAGTTGTCAATACTTCATCATAGGGTGATCTACATTCGATGACATCCACTTCGAAGTCAGTCAACTCTATTCTTTCACTGACCTAACAGTTGGCATTATTTCATTGTGAAAGCTATCTTCAAGAGAAAGGAATGAAAGTATCTGCGCGCATTTGTACGCTATCAGACTTGAGCTTTTCTTGTACAAATAAGCACTTAATGAGCTTGTATTTACAACACTGATATAATTGATGAATACGTACTTATAACTACATCTACGAGTGTTCTTATCAACTTCTGAAGGTGTTTTAGGTTTCAGAGTAATTAACTGCAGTAAAACATCAGGAAGTGAAATCCACTATCGTTACCATCCAGTTGAGTAAAAGTCTGATTGATTTAGCTGTATAGGTAGATTAACTTGGACTTCAGTTGCTTACAATATGATCAACTTGTCATGGTAAGAGCTGATCATCTTTTGACTTGCAGCCATTATTGACTGATTAAACTGTACGGTGAAGTCTATTTTCTCCCTACTGTCTAAAATTCTATGGTACAATTTAGTCTCAAATATTGTAAGGGGTGAAAAATTATATTCAGACTTGGGAATTAAAACATGAGTCGCATTTTGGGTAAGAGTATGTTAAGCTGAGTTTGGAAAGAGGCAAGGTTAAAATAAAAACAGACCAACCCCAGGGTATGGGTTCAAATTAAAACTACCTTACAGATACTGTTTGATGAGCTTCTTATTCTAACCTAAATGGAAAAAATGAACTTCTCAATAATTCTATATGCTAAACTCAGAACTTTTTCAGGTGTTAAGATTACAACTTGGAACAGAAGGAAAAACTGGAGTGATGTGCAAATGTAATGGTAGATAGTAGCTAGGAGTGGAATCTAGAACGTGAGTTTCGTCCTATTTGGGACTCGTCAGCTGGAAGTACCTGCCCCCTATGTGCCTCTCGAAGGCAGGATTGGTCGCTTCAAAAGCAGAATCGTTATCCAATAGGCCACTGAGTCACGATAGTCACTGTTTGTGTGACGGGTATAATTGTATGTTATTGCTTGTAATTCCCTGTTGTTGACTGGACTAATTTGATGGGTCTCTGTTGGCGTATGTGCTTCTGCGTGGATGACTCTCTATGATAATAGTTGATAATAACGACATATGATTAACTGTGAGATGGAATGAGCAGTGGGAAACGATATTTTTCTCAGGATGTGAATTACACTCGCTCACTATGATTACACGTTTACTACATATAAAATGCATTTGAATGAATATAAAAAGTATCGAACTGCTGGTCTACTGAGCGGTGGTGCATTTTCAGTAATAATTCAGATCATTAATGAAATATACTGCTCATTCATATAAGGATTAAGATGAAATAATTAAATTGTCACCTTCAGGAATATAATTATCAAACCAACCTAACATGGCAGTCAGTATTTACTCAATAAATCCCCACTTACACACATAAATGCGCAGCTTTTTCTGCTGTTATATTATGAAAATGAATAGTTTGAAATGAATTCCATCAGAAACCTAAGCCTCTACAAAGAAAGGGGCCTCAGGGTAACATTTCAGACTTATGCTGCTCAGTCGGCAAACCACTAACCTTATATTCACCTGGACCTAAGAAATAAGGTTAATAATGAGTCTCTGGCGTACAGCTGTTCAGATGCTCAATAGCTACTCTATGGAAGCCTATGAAGCCAAAAGTCACAGCAAAGAATTGGAATCAATCAAACTATTTACCAGCCCTCAGAAAATTACATGTTGTCCAACTGGATGAGTTCGCAAAAATCAATGATTAAGGCTTCCTCGGAATGTTCTTGAAATACCAAAGTCACATATAGAGATATAAATAGCCGAGTCTTTTTGTAGACAGGTGACCTGATGAAAAAACACAATCACTGATCAGTGTTTAGTAGAGGAAAACTTTCGAAACGTCTCTGATTTACCACACTTTGAATTATGCATATTATATAGCTTAAAAACCTCTAAAATACCGACTATTTTTGAACACCAACTAGGTTAACTTGCTGAAATATTAAATGAATGCTTTAAAGTGATTTATTTTATCACTGATAAAACTATGCAAGATGAAATTGACTGAAAGATGAATGTTTATACACAGTGTATATGATAATTGAAGTTAAGAGAAATCCTGATTTATGTCAGGATTCGGAAGAGAAGACTGACGATTCTAATCTCAGTTTATCTCAAGTTTTCTAAATTTGCTTTAAATAGATAAATATTAGTACGATAGGATAATCAGTTTGCAAAAATGAGCCCTGATTCATGCCGACTTATCTCATAGTTGAGTAGTTTTCCGAATGCTCAACTGTGGTATCAATAGGGTTTCCACTATAAAGCACCCAGCTGAAGTCACAAGGTGTGATCTCCAACATCAGAGTGCCATAAACTAGCGAAAAATACTTCTACTGATTCCAGACAATTTGGCTCTGTGGGCTGATTTTGTCCGACCCTACCACTGATCAGTTCTCCCCAAATTAGGAAAAAGGGCCGTCCGATGCTTAGAGCCCTCTAATCTCGCTGATGAGATCTACAAAGCAACCTGAATAGCTTTTAAGTATTTAAGCTATTCAGTAATAGTACCTTTCGCTCAGTATCAATGAATAAATACGTTCTTGTGATAAGGTTTTAGTGATTTAATGATTTCAGTAATTTAAGGTTAATTCGAAAGGTTTCTGGACTGTTTGATTATTTTTATTTGGTAATTTTATTAGCAGTAACAATGATGATGACCGCGGTTTATACCGCTGACTGATGAGCTTTTCATGGAAATCACGGAGAAATCACTGATGAAAGATAAGAATTCACCCAGTTGTAAGAAATAGTGATATAATCAATGTAACTTGAAAACTGATTTACTAATAAACTGTTTACTGATCTTATTTTTCTTTTACTAAAGATGATACTGCAAACGCCCAATGTTGGTTAAACCTAACCGAATGTATCGTGTGATCAAATGTTTAAAACAAGGATACATGGCAAATTATTTTGTGTTGAGTAAATAATATTATCTGTTTATCAAGTTTTTTTGAAATTAGCTACGAGGAAAAATAATTCCATAGAAGTATGAATATACTTTTCCCTTATTATCACAACTATGTATACATATAAATAAGTAATGTGATCGCTGTATAATATCCCATAATGGGGCATAACTAAATTACAAATGAATTGTTTGATGTTTGGAGGTAACGATTAAGAAGTGACATATGATTTTAGTTACTCAGTATAGAAGTGGATATCCAGTCTTGAATAAGCTGATGCTGCAGGACAGTTCAAACACGTAGGACCAAGAGATACGGTTAGAAATATCAGGAATCATCTGTCATGGATGGAAATTATCCCCTTTAGAATTGAACTGTGTAGACTGATTCAAATCTCATCCGTTTAGTCTAAAATTCCATGTAAGTAGCTATTAGATCTATCAACCAAGTTTGTTTCAAATAGTCCCATTGAGAAAATAAATGTGTCTAGTCAGTAGGCTGAACTCTATTCAACCGCGTGGTCCTAGTGTTTAGCATGAATTTCAAAACGAACTGTTCAACCCTATAACGGAACGTACATCAATAAATACCTGATGGACATGCTCTTAAAACACACGCAGATAAATATGTAATACATGGAAATAAATATGTATTAAATGTTAGCCAGACAGAGGTGAGTTCGAAAGAGAAGTATTTTGGATTACGCGACTGTTTTCTGATTTCTCCCTTTTTGACGATATCAAGTAAAAACATCATCATCATATTACTACTACTGCCATTACGAACAGAAATATTCATCTTAATACTAATGCTGATGACGATTGTTTACTAAAATAATAGGGATTACTTATCGTGACAAATGACAGAATTATTTATCTAGGAATACTTTTCTTCTCTGAGTTCATTTAGTCCGTAGGCAAAATTAAACCAAAGTGGGTGGGAGAAAGGGAGGAGTAAAGGAGAAATCAAGCATATAATTCCAAGCAGACATTCTCTTTTTTGATTCTTCTCACAGTCTTTAAATAAAACTAAGAAACAAAGAGAATATGTATATTTCAGAGCTACCAGAAAAATTTAGCTTACTTTCCGGATTATGCAGTCCTTTTTCAATGAGAGTATTGAAGAGCAGTTGTAGTCCGAGCTTATATTGAGGCTTTGGTGAATTATTTCGCTTCATAACAGTTTTAAAGTCTAAAGCACATGTGGTCGTATAGTCGTAATACATGGATTTTTAAAATTAATATTCTACTTGACTGTTCTGAATGAGGATTTGTAGACCTAATTAAAACTGGATTGTATTTAAATTTGATGGTTTTTGGGGACGGACTGATTTCAAGGGACATCAGTTATGGAACTGCTGAAACCTGGGAGCACTGGAAAACAATTCGTCCTGGAGTGAAAAAAGACTGCGGAGGAGTCTCATACTAGTAAGAAACAGTCATCTGTTGTTCCCAAGTTCTCAGTGGTCATTCAGCTGATGTCAGTCTGTGATGTACACCACCTTGGAGCTGCTATTACACTTAGTGCGGAAATAATCTCATACCTTTGGCTCCCTTTACCAATTTCAGTAGAACAATAAGAATGAATTGTGTAGCATACATTATGTTTTGTTGCATTCTAACCAGCTGCTTGAAGGTTAACAATGGTTACAAAGCCAACTCACTCTCTCGAATTGAGTACGATTTAGGTTTAGATGAAGAAACCTAGCTGGGCAGCCAGTGTGTTTGCGATGAAAGAACAGTGATGTATCAAGAATTCACATAGAAGTCTGAAATAACCATTGGTAACTGAAATAAAGTTGAGACCTTATTGGTAGTTGGGTCTCGTGAATCCGGTAGCAGAGGGTCATCCTTGTAGCCTCGAAGCTTTTGGCTTGAGTCTTAATGCGACCTTGATTTTCATTTCACTTTTAAACATCATGCAGTATTGATAACTTCATTCTGGGAAATCACCACTATCTCGCGTAGTTTTATTATTGATAGGTAAATAAAGAAACGAATAAAAACACGACAATTTGAAAAGGGGCATTAGTAACCTTTGAGGTATCTAGTTAGAATAAAATATTTGATATTTGACCATGATATATTGAGTTAAGACGATAACTATAATCAGAGTGATACGAGTCACGCAAGTTAACGTGGAGATAAATATGAACATATGATAAAATAGCACTAAAGTGAAAGTTAGCACAAACAAACGAGATGTAGTCACTAAATCAGAAAAGAAGAGAAGTAGAGAAGAGTGTTGCTCCACATAGCTTAGTGGTTACATAGAAAACTTGATCGAGAAACTTTGGTTAGTGTTGGGCATTAAGGGTTAGACTGCCAAATCGATTACTCCCTAGAGACCAATTCGTGTATACAGTTCGGCTTTGGGTTGAATAAATTATTAGTAAAGTCTCCGCCTTCAGTATTGAGTGACGCAGGGTTGCTAGTCTCCTAATGCTTGCAGCTAAAATTGGTTAATGAGTACCAACAAACAGGAAACCTGATTTTACGGCTTCATTTCAACTGACTGCCACCATCTTACAGCTAAGCGTGTTCTTGGTGTCTTGTTCCATTGTGAATTTATGTTTGGTTAAACTTTGACTATGCTTTTAACATTGTTAACATTGTTACCTAAAACGAAGATATCGTTAAACGGACTGGTGTTAACTTTTGTTTTTGGATTGCGGTAGCAAGCGTTATTATCTTCAAATTTGCAATAAGTTATTGCACCAAACTCTGTTTCAGTAAGCACTTTAAGTTCTAAAATATGTAAATCTTCATTCAGTCCCCTTATCATCCACTAGTTACCAACAATTAACTGAGGAGAATGCAACTAAGCACAGTATTCCTCACTTTAGAGAACCAGTGGAAACAACCTAGCCCTTGATAACTGTTTTGCCGTAGTATGAGACTCCCCAACAGTCTGTAGCCACCCACGACCATCAGGTCTTATAGCAAATATGTCACCATTCATCCAGTGGGTTGAAATTTATTGCTTCCTTATTCTGTGCTTCCACCAATTCACGATATACCGCCACCACCATTCTTTGTCGTCGGTGTATACTTGTCCCTATACCCCACATGTTTTACCTCATAGATCACAGTTTATCATTAGAACCTCTAAAATTCCACTGAACAGCAGTGATACTTGGGAAATCTGATGTACAGCCAAAGTCACCAACTGCCGCAATATCACCAATATTGGTAAAATTTCTGTATCGAGTAATAGTACATCCATTCGCAAATTACCTCATGCTGTGCATATTATTCAGTCCACTTCATGTGCCTTATATTCTCATCTAATGTTGTACGTTACTTTTGCCTGATTTCCCACCCATCCTTCATTGTCACTTTCCACATTGCTATAAATACTACCTGTATGAATCCTTATAAGTAGCTCTCACTACAAATATAAGCCTGAAGTCACTCAACCTCCAAAATCTAAAGTGTAAACTGTAAAATTTGTTTTCATTGTTCAATTAAGAATAAAGATAGCATTCAGGCATCGTTTGAATAAATTAATGTACTAATATAAACGTATTACTTTAATATGGTCAATTAACAAAAACAAGTATAAGGATTGAATTTCATGAACCACTAGTTTTACAAAAAGTAATTATCTAATATGTTACTACTGTAGCTAAATTTTCGTTTTTTCATCAGGTTATGTGTTCACTGTCTGGTACAGATCTGTGACATTGTATTCCGTGTCTGTGTACGTGAATGTGTTTGTACATGTTAGTGCATAAATGTGCGTTTGTCGGTTTGCCTGATGTGTAAGAGTACATCTTTCTTCATTTCCGTTGATTCACGTGCTTAGTGAATGTTAATTACTTTTCTTTTCCTTCAGAAAACGTACTGCATCTTAAAAAGTAAAATTTATTTAATCATTAAAGCAGCTTTTAAATGTACGGAAATCACTGAATAGTGACTACTTATTTTACTTCACTTAAAAACTTTATTGAAGCTTTGACAATAATGATGAAAATTGTCTGGAAGTGGGATACAGTACGCAAGTTTAATCTCATTTAGGACTCATGAGTTCGATGTGTATGGTTAGCAGTCACCATTGTTGTCTGCACTGAAACTTATTCCCTAGCACCACCAACCACTATTTGGGATTACTGGCCAAGTAAAACTGCCATCAGTATCTAGGACTTCACACATTAGCTCACATAATATCAGTGACCGATCATTTTGGTCCAAACCATTTAACCATAGATAATAATAAGCCATGATAATTAACCTTATTGATAAATTAGAAGACTGATGTTTCTTAGAACAGAGGGATAAAGTTTTGGGCAAAAGAGGATGGTTTTCTGACAGACCAACCTAGATCGATGAGGAGGTTCGATGAAAAGACAGTAGTATTAAGATAGTTCTGGGGTCATTTCTGTTTACGTATAAGTTACGTTATTGAGGTTACACAAGCCACAGCGAAACAGCTGATCTGCATTTTTTAGTTTCACCGCTTCTCTGCAGAATGTCCATGAATGCTTAAAACTGTCTTCTCATCAGTTAATTCCATTACAAGAAATGAAGTACCGGATCGAATCGGATCGAAATGCACTCAGTAACCAAGTGAGCATCATGCAGTAGATAATAAGCTACACATGTGTTTTGGGCTAACAGAACTACCTGGCTACCCAGACCTTGGTAGGTGGTATGGGGCTTCAACGTACGACCCACTGATTGCAAGTTAACTATTTAAACAAATGAGCAGCAGTTACACGTAAACGAAACGCACCGCTGCATATTTCGAACTTTTAGAAAGCACTCAGACTGATCTTTGGATCTCGCTAACCATATCAAAGTGATCTGAGAGCCGGACAACTTGTATGCGGCCAAGCCTAACAGTTGTGTAACATACCAAGAAAGTAAATGATTAACAATCAAATACCTCAAGACAGACTTCGTAAAGTTTTGGGCAGAAGTCTCACCATTTGGAGTCGACAGAAAATTGTATGCGAAAATAAACACCTTGCAATTACGTTGGATAGTAGCTATACTGTGACATCGGCTAACTGAGGTTAGAATATGTATACCATCTATCAACTGTGTCTCTGAGTGGCATCTTGCTCACCTCCAGAATTGACGGTACTAAATTCAGTCGCATTTATGAGCACAAACATACTGTACTAGGAATGAAAGAAGTAGGATGTAACAGATATCGACTCCCATCTGGTTTTCCGATACCCCGCTGCTAGTGTAAAAATACATTTGAAGATGCTTCGTACAAGCCAGTTGCTCGGAATCAGTTAAATAGTTAGTAATTATATTTTCAAAACGATTTTAAAATGAATGTAATCTGATCCTTATATTTTAAGGTTAGGAATTCTGTAAATTGTATTTCGTTTATCTTAAAATCGATCACTAACACTTATTTATAGAGGCTAGTTTTTCAGGAATGAACATCTGATTTTATAACTGCGTAATGTATGCTATTGAATACTGTGATTGGCCTCTCCCAACTCGCGTAGTATTCGCTTGTTGTTCACAGGTTTCGGTGCTGAGAAACAACAAACACAAAATAACTTCGGTCAAGAAAATAAATTTTGGACATTTTCAAACCGGTGGGGACTGTGTAAATATTTTTCTATCATTTAAGTTTTCTTGTCCTTTTCCCCTAATATTTTTAACAGCCAAGTTTTTTCATTTGTACAGCTGAAATCTTCTACCACTATAACTTTGTGTTCTGGATTGCAGGGAGATACACAGTGAGTCACTTCTCCTGTGTTATGCTTCCGCTTACCTCTGCCTAGGATTAGTTCTGATAGGTTGTTTTTAGAAATTTTTCATAACACCCATCTCCTTTTCCAAGTACCTTTACAATCTGGTCAATAGCACTACTTTCCGAGTTTCATCATCGTCACATTGTTCGACTCTTCGCAATGTGTTGCCGAAGCTAAATTTATAGTGTATTGGACTACTGTTTCTAAGTAATCTCATTTTTGAATGTATCTGATGCTTATTGACCTTAAGATTTAATTTTTGTCACCTTGTGTTTTATGTTAGTGGTTACATATGACAGAAACCTGGTTTTTCCATCAATTGCTTTCAGGTCCACTACAGATTTTCGATAATCCCTTTATATTTAATATAGTCTTAGCACCTACGCTAAAGCATTGTGTTTTGATTTCATTTTTGCATTTCTGCAATCCATTTGAATTTACATCCTATCATCAACATTAGTTCCTCACGCTTTGCTTCTCTGGACTTGTTAAATGACTACAGAGGAAGCGGAACTCAAACAACCTCAGAACCCAAGTTTACATCTTCCACCACATGTCTTCATATGGTTTCCCGAAATCAGGGCTCCTATTATGGTGCATAGCGTAGGACCTCACGCTTTCAAGCACGTCCAAGTTATCACAGCACTATTCATCAAAGTTGTTTCAGAGATCTGTGACCTGATAGATCGTATTTGTGAAGCGGCACCTTATAACATGTTAAAAGTGGCAGGCAAACAACGGACATCCATCTCAGATGAAAAAAGCTCACAACAGCTTCAGATCACCTAAAAATTGGGTGACAGGAAAAGACACAAGAAACAACTAGTTGGCTCAAATAAACTAGATGAGGCTGTTTTGGAGGAAATTTGATTACAGAAGTTGTCTTACCACCTTCATCTCATACCTAATATATCTTCTTAAAAGGGCTTGGATAATATGCCTAATCAAGTGGTGGAAGTATATTCCGATAATTCTTTACTAAGAGTTTACTACTGACTTTAATAGAGAGTAGTAAAAGTAGTACTCTTGGAGATCAAAGTGACAACTATTCCGCTTGTTTGGGGCCAAGCTCATCAGTGGAGTATCGGGAATAATTCATCTCACAAAGCTACTGATAAGATCGTCCCTAAAAGAGCAAAACGGCAGTCGGATGTCTGGATCACTCTCATCTGGTTAGTGAAATCTGCATGCTAGTCTGAATGGTTTCTAGCTGCTCATGTTATTCATATTTCATAACTTCTTGACACCTTTGCGCCGGTGGTCAAACCTTTTGATTTTGGCTGAATGCTACCCAATATAAACCCTGTTGACATCACAATTGGAAAACTACTGAACTGTGGGAAATGTTAGAGTGGATCATATAATTTGGAATAGTTTTCAAAATGAAAATGAAGATAAACAATGATACCAGCGGTACCGGACAGTATGGTGAACTGTAATTCTATTTTATTTTGTTGACTAGATGTATCGAACAGTGAATCAATATTATTTACTCGATAACATTTTGGACACAGTTTATTGCTCACAGTCACATAAAAGTTACTCAACATCTTTAAGACACTGTTTATGCAGTTCCAGTTGTCTCTCCTGTTTTGTGCTATAGTTAGTAGGATTTTCCATATATCCGAAACAGGTGATGGATCATTCCAGCTGTATATAGTAAGAATATTGACAATAAATTGTGTCTGTGCGATAAATAATACTATTTCACTGAGTGACATGTCCAATAACTAAACTAAAATGGAGCAGACAACGACCCCTACGACATGTACTTCTGAAGAATATTAGCATTTGGTAACCATTCTGATGGATACCCATTTAGACAAGGTAGCTTAATGATTAGGCTGAAATTCCTGCTCCTTGAAAACAGAATTTTCATTAACGTACTCGAAGAGTTTTAGTTAAGATAATAGAAGCGTAGAAACTGCCTGAATTCTGGCCATCTTTGGGAATCAAATCAAGTGTTTGAGAGTGATCGAGAGTGTAAACTAAAAAGGATGCAGTCAAAAAGCGACATTTTATGGTTTTCTTCTATGACCAAGAAATAGTCTCCTACGACTGAGGAATAATTGTTCATAGTAGGTACTACACAACGTCTGTGTCTGATTTTTTGATATTATTGGTTCTGACAGTCAGATCAGCTACTTTTATGAGCATGGTTGTTTTGTGTTCTGTATACTAAATACTCAGCCTGGTTTCACATCAAGTTTATCACGACTTCGAGAGAAATGATAACACCAGCTTACTGCATTTTGCTTTTGAGCTGTCAGTTATCTTAAAGAGCCAATTTGTTGATTCAGATAATTTTTTTCATAGTAGCGGAAAACAAAATTGTGGCCTTAAGGCTTCAACAACAAAATAGTAATAGGGACGGTTACAGTCACACTGGTAAAGAAGAAATGATGGAAACTGTAACTTTGAATGCTTGTTTTGTCTAAGTTTCGTTTAATTATTGAAAATTGATAAATCAAAAGGCTGGTTCTCTAATTATTGGACACTGAAGGCCAAAAGGCGTCTAATGCGCTATTTCCAAACCAGTAGAAACATAAAAGTTATATTACGGTGTTGTCATTTAAAAATTTCCGAAGAATTTTTCTGTGGGTTATGTAACTGGTTAATTTATTGAAGATGGATTGCTTGGTGATTTTGATTTTTTTCGTCTGGACGCATCAAGGACATGAATTCAATACTTGAGATGAGGATTAATCATCTACTTAGGATTGAACTGCTGATGGGTTTCGTGCAGAAGTTGTTTCATGGACAATGAAACCCTACGAAAATCGAGTGTATGCAAGAAGCGATTATCAAAGTATATCGGTCAGCAGTATCCACTAAAGCATGGAGTCTGATACCATAAGGCAACATAATTTACCCACGTTTATCAGTAGACTGTATAATATTGCGAAGATCGTATCAGTTGCATTGACTTTCGTCCCTCGTTCCTAAAATACTTCCTAGTGGATGCTGGAATGCTCGGCAATACATCAGAAGAGGATAGACTATGTAATATTAGATTCTTTTAATTAAGGATGTATGATAAAAGTACTCCGCTATCACTGCAAGAAAAGTTGATGATTCAAAATTCAAAGCAAAGCATAAAATGCTGATGATTTTGGGGGTTCGTCGAGATTTAAAGTTGATAGATCCCAAAAGGATGCGAAAGTTTTAATTGAAAACAAGGTAAGTAAGTACCTCAGAGAACTTTTGAAGAAGCAATTGATTGGTGGAGAAACCTATGGTGAACCTAAACTAAGAGGTTCACGACTAACCCTCATGTTTGGCCTTCCAAATATCCATAATTCCAGTGTTCCTTTGAGACCCATTTTGTCCATGATAGATTCACTTTGTCACAAACTGGCTTATTGGTTAGCAAACAAATTGGAACCCATCAGAAAAGGGTTCGCAAATCACAACCTGAAGAATACGTTCCAATTCTTTGAAGAGCTGGATAGATTAGATACCTCAGATAAATTCACAGTATCATTTAATGTCTCCTGACTGTTTACGAATATACTGGTGGATGAAATGATAGACATGATCTCTCACAGTCTGACCTACTAACATTGCCGAAAACGGAACTGAAACAACTACTGCTCTTCTGTATAAAAGGTGATCAGTTCAAGTTCAATAATCAACTATACTGGTGAACTGATGGTATGGGTATGAGTTCATTACTAAGACCTATCTTGCTTGATATATTCATGGCTAATCTCGAGCGAACAAGTCTGAACTCTGCATTCAAGGAAACGGCATATTACTACAGTTATGTAGATTATAATTTCGTTGTTTGTGATAATATGAATCATGAGTCAAAGTTCTTTGACAAATTCAATCAGGCTCATCCATATATGATTTTTACAATAGAATATGAAAATGAGGACAGATTCAGTTTTTCGGAACTGAGTATAAGACAGAGATGTGATGGTACAGTTGAGAAAACTATCCATATGAAAGACGCTTGGATTAGCCAGTACCTTCACCACAATAATTTTTGTCCTGTTAGTCAGGACGCTATTCACTGGAATAAAAAGGCTGTGTTCTAAAGATAAAGAGGAAGAATTCGGGATAATTGAGAAAGCTCTTACGGAGAATGGATATCCGAATAAATTCCTCATGAAGTATGAAAAAGAAGTTATCGAGAGAACAAACTATCCAACTGTTGAGAAGAAGCCTGTTTTCCTTCACCTAGCATTCAAAAGTGATGAGACATCTGAAAGAATAGACAGGGGAATAAAAGCTACATTGAGAGAAAGAGTTTCCATGCTGCCAGACTGCTCTCATACATTATGCTCAATAACACAGTTGAAAGTAGACAAATACCCATCTCACGTCACCCAACTGTGTATATCAATTCACCTGTGCTTGTGTAAGCAAGTACATAGGACGGACTGAAAGAATGGGGTCTGTTAATGAAAGACAGCACAGTCTTTACTATTAGATGGAACCAAGACGTCAAGTAGACGTTTCTCAGTCCTGCAGGATAATCACCAAACACCATATTTATTATGGTTTGCGAAAGGTCTCGCTACCAAACATTTTCAACCTGACCTATGTACTCATAAGGAGACTGTGATTAACCTTTCTTTACCCTGGTGACTGCATATAATTTTTTGCATGTGTATGTGTATAGTCTTCCTTTTTCTTTTGATTGTATCGTCTCTTCGTCAATTATTTACTGACTATTAATCACTTAATGATTTTAGAGTTTTTCATATAATTACGTAACCTATTAGTTCTTAAACAGTCTCTACTTTTACACTGATTTACGTTTTTGTACCCCCACTCCACAGCTCTCGAATTTTCTGTCTCAGATGTAACTTGCTATCGATTTTGACTAAGATTTGTAACTATTAATCCTTCGTTTCCCCGACTTAAAACCTTATTGTTAATCCTGGATTTCAAATCTCCTTTATTTCTGATGTGTCATTATTACTACTAATATTTCATTTCAGTTGTAGGCTGTTTGAAGCTGATAAAAGACCATGGAATAAAATGACCTCATTTTATTCTGCAAATGTTTTTGTTCTTTCATTGTTCAAAGTAATTCGAGCTACACAGCATGGGTACTGACCAGGTCAACTAGTTATTTTGGTTCATACCTATACGTAGATTTAGTCATATCAGTTTCTAATCGGAGCTATCTGGGATGGAATGTGTACTGAGTGAATGATTGTAACTTAGAATGGGGAATGAACTGAATAATTCGAAATATTGCTTCACTAAGCCACGGAAATATCGAAATACGAATCCGACCAGAATACGTCATTTTATATGGAATTTTAGTGCACACCAAAGCGCATTAAAAACATATATGACTATTCTTTTGTGATACTGCGTGTAGATTGAAGGTGAAATGAAAACTTAGATTGTAGCAGGAGTCAAACCAGTAGCCTTTGGCTTACCGGCTCAGTGGTCTGTTGGTTGAGGTATGAGACACCAATGCTAACTATGTCTTACTTTAACTCAGGTTACCACCAACTTTGCCTGATTACCATATGAATCCATGATACGCAATCGTCTGTCCATCACTATTATACTGGTTAGGCAGCCAGATCTTTGCTTTCTAAACCAAATCAAGCAGAAAATGGGATAATGGGATAATCTGAGATAGCTATGGTTTAGCAGACTAGTACTCCTAGTACAACCTGTTACTTTCTCATTTCACCTTTAATCATCAACATGGTACTAATGGTGCCGGTCTTGCAAACCACAGATATCTCAGGTAATCTGTAAAAATTTTGTTTTATGATTGGCTTAGTAAGCCATTCGACTGACTGATAAAATTCGCATCAACGAAAGGCAGCATAAAATGAATTGTGAAGTGCAAATAAAATCATATCAACTACTGATGACCCAAAATATTGATTATTTTAATGTTGACTTCCTTGCAGAATGATTACTAATCACTTATTTGATCTTATTTTAATCCATCTGAATTGGAAATGAGAAAAAGTTTACATTATAAAATGATAATAGTCACGTAAATTTTATTCACACAGCATATAGAAAACAACGATTGGGTGAAATCGTAATCCACTCTGTGCATTCATTGTATGCGATTTGTCAAATAGTTGACTTTAAATTCTGAATATATAAGAATTTGATTGCCGCTAAATATGTTAATTTAGTTTTCTATTATTTAGCTATTTATCAGATGAAATGAAATTAGAAATGAATTCGAACCATAAAGAAAAATTAAAATAAAGATTTCCGTGTGCGATGATTGTAGTTTCATGCAAACTGACGAGCCAAATGGAACACGGTTACTGTATACACAAATAACTGTACAGACACACGCAAATATGATTCGGAAAATTCTTCTCAGCAAGTAAACAAACAGGCTGATGAAAGTAAAAAAAATTCAAGCATTCGATCAACCACAAAAAGAAAGATAAGAAATATCAGGAGAAGATTAACAGACTGTTTAACCAACAAATTATCTTGCCTGATTAATGTTTACCTTCGACAGTTGGAGGTTTTGTCTGCCACCAAAACATTCCTACTCACTGGTTAGAATGTTTAGTTAAACAAACAAGAGAACTAGTCTGCCATGATGCTAATAAAGGAATAAAGTGGAGAAATGAGAAGCAATTTTCAGGAATTAGGAATTAAACCATTCATTAGACGATTACTGAGCTATGGGTCATCTCTATTTGCTGCCACTCTTCATAACACTACTTTGGTAGATATATCTTAAAGAATTCTAGTACACTTATTTTGATATGATAACCATGGGTACCATTACTAAGATATTCTGTTACAGTGATGATATCGGTAAATATGAATAATTTAGTTGTCATTTGTTTACCAATAGAGGGTTTTAAGCATAAAGGGATGGATAAATATTTTGCATAGCTACCAAAAATCATCTGGTTAGTAATTTTTCAGTCAGTCGATAGTGATATATCAATCAAATTCCTACCTAAGATTACTCAGTCAAATCCACGCGACAGATCTATTTTTAGCATACGGTTTACGGGAACAATAACACTCGCTAAGATACAAGTACACTGAGAAAATCAATTCAAAAAAAGGAAGAAACACGAAAGTACAATTTCATCGTTAGCCACTACCAAATATATACCCAAGATTTAACTTCCAGCGGAATGCAGACGTTCTCACGATTTACCTGTGTGGCAATCAAGACTAAGCAATTAGGTCCTACGAAAGACCAATGAGAACAAAAACAACAATCATGAATCACTTTACTGAATTTCACTAAATATATTTTGCAAAACACGTGTGGTTAATAATCTTTTCTTTGCATATCAGTGTGATGCGCAGTAGTTAACGATGGAGATGTCAAAGATGCCTACAGTCTTTCACTTTATGTTATTCATCGATACATCATATTTTGAAAGGCAGAGGCAATTATAAATCCTAGAAGTTCGGACACTTATCGTTTTACTGTGATATATTTTCAACGCTAAAATGATTACACCAGTTTCTCTCTCATGTTTGATTTTTATTCCAGATTATGTTTACAAAGAATGGTAAATATCTCCTGCAAAAAAGAGATAATTTATTATTTGATAGATACCCAATTCTTGTTTACAATGTTTTGTTGACAAGAGTGGAAATTCATAGCAAATAAAAAGAGATTAAGGGTAGGTGGTTGATTGGATAGTGAATTACTAAGCTAAACATTTCATCAGAAGTTAAAGAGATTATCCTAAGTAAAATAATTTACTTTCTGTCAAATATTGAATGTTGATGATTTATTTTCTCAACTGGAAATAAACATTAATGATTAGGTAAGCTGTATTAAGTTTCATAGAAATATCATGAAAGATGATCGATATAAAGGTATTCTTAGAAGCAATCTATCCGCTGGTAAACACCAGTCAATTTATCCACGTCAACTACCGACAGAGACTGAAGGCTGCAATAATATTTAATAACTATTCTATGATGGCTGGTTATCGTAACACAGTGGTCTACTGAGATGTGATCTGATGTAAGGATCGTTGGCTACTGGTAGTGTAAACAACATCCACTAGTCCAGTCGTAAGTAGGATATAGTTTTATGCAAATATAAATTTTGCAGATCAAACAGTAACAGTCTCAATGACTACAAGATATATCTACCTAAAAAATTGTTCTATGCTACATACAGTGAAAAGAATCCCTGAAGTAAAATAATGTCACTGCATTTTATTGATGTCATCAAATGCATGAAATGACACAAGCAGATTCACGAATAGGATTGTAAAGAAAAAAACTTTTCGATTCTACTCACCAATTCACTACCTCCTTCCTTAAAAACTCCTAGTGGCAAACGCTACGTCCAGCTGCTTTATATTTCTTCACATTCAGAATACCCTTCTCATCTTCAGGAATAGTTGTAGGACTGACATCTACATCCCGTTCAGGTTCTGGCTGAATGTTGGATAACTGAAGCGTTGTTTTAACGCAGTTGAGTTGCACTTCAACGTTCCAGCCATCTGCCCTGAGAAGGCATCACGGTGCCGTCCTTTTCTGCAGTGATTTCTCTAGCTATCGTCATCTTTGTGACAGTATCCCAATAGGCCTAAATAATTGCTGAGTAGTACCTAGTGCTGATGAGTCTTCATTTAGTTTGCTTTCACCATCCACCACTGTTCGTGAGGACTGTAGAGACTCTGAGCTGTTATTTCTGCAGGGTACCCAGTAGAGGAAAAGGAAAAGGTTTTTTGACCCCAGAGTCCCTGGAAAATCTGCCTGAGGCCTGTGACACTTAGCATTTTTAAGATTGTTTGTTTGCAATTGGTTGTTCCTACACTGGATAGCAAAAACATATACCACCTGCATCGAAACATAGTGGATCAGGGGGCTTTATGCTATTTTTTTGTCAGATCCTTCTTAACTCCCCCCTCCCATAGGAAAAATCACGTTAGTATAGTGCTGCTGGTTAATTGGAAGAGACTTTACTGCTGCCACATTTCCACCCAACAAGCAGTATAACTTCACCTTGGGACTCTTATTTTGGTTAATAATTTACAATGTGACAGTGACTGCTTCAATCTTGCCACTATATAACAAACCTTTCTGACATCATATAAACTCAGAGAACAAGTATCATTATAACATGCAAGGGCAATTGCTATGTCAAGGTAGTAAACAGTGGCTAGGTGGTTTCAAGACGAATTGCAAGCTCCCAGCCTTGTGATTAATTGAAAACATTCACTGGAAATTTGTTTTCTCATCGATGGATGCATGTATGACCTTGTAATAAGATGCTTATAGAACTGGGAAACAGTTTCAAAGCAATTACCAATAGAGCACATTATTATATATCAAGAATATTTAGTACACCGCCATTTAACTGTTATACTCTTCCAAAACTCACTGTCACTCAAAAACCGATGAAGTATGAATGCCTACATCACACTGAATAAATTAAGCGGTTGAAATGAGAAATAGGACAAAGGAAATTTCACGTACACGATAAAACCAATTATATAAGTTGTTCAAGTTACTATCTTGGGGTTACCCATTTCATGAACAAACATATTGAGTGTATTGTGTAGAGTAAAATCAGGAGTTGTTGCAATGACACTTGTAACTCATATCGGGCGACAAGAGAAAAAAAGCTAATTACGAAATGTAGTAGCTACATCCACCTCATAGATGCAAATAATCAGGTAACGTGAAATTTCTTTTTTAAATTGCTTATTAAAGCATGTATTTTATCTAGTGCAGTTTGTTTCGGTTCCAGTATGTATGAGTTAGGTTTCATTAATCGATATTTTATTTAGTTAACTACTGGTTATCTTGTTATTTGCTACTTTTTGTGAGTTAACATAAAAGTGTGTGTGAGGATGTGAGTATGTGTTAGATAACGAGAGAGAGAGGGAGAGAATACAAACAATATTAGTTCATAATGACAATGGTCAGTGGAATGAAAAGTCTCGAGAGGTTTTTGATTATATTTATGCGTCAAAAAGGTGTGAGGAGCGTTAGTTTTTTTCTTCCAAGCATGGTCAAGAAAAAATGACATGAACTGCAGAGTAAATAAGATGAGTGGGTCGGTGAGAAAAAAAGTAACAACGACAATAACAAAGCTGGGGTAGTATTCACAAGTCAACATTTATATAAACAATTTAATCGATACAAAAGATTACCGAGAGTGAAGCTAAAATTTAGTTTTGCGTCCTATGCGTATCAGTCGTGGTCAACACATCTAATTCAGTAAATCAGATTCGAGAGTCACTTAGGCTTATTCCAACCGTTTGATTCCGTGGTTAATTACGCTGCATCACTAATAGTGATCAATTAACCTACATGGTACGGTCAACTACAGTTCCAATAAACCTGTTCCCTGGAGACGATATGCTGCAGTTGTTTGATATTCTAAGAAGCATATATGTTTTCAAGGTCGAACACAGATACGAAGCCCTAGCCAAAAACAACTTACTGACCTGCCAAGCACATCACACAAATTAGAAGCAACTGAATTCTGTGTTTCAGTTTCATGCAAATCATTTGTCAGAATAAGTACTTGTATCTGTGTGAATCAGTGAATTTCAGTATTGCACAATACCTTGTTGTCTTCTTTAAAATCAACCTCGCCTAGATTACTAGTTCAATAGTTACTGGCCGGTCCTTAGCCCAAATAAACACGGAAGGTTGGCCATAGGGATAGAAACCCTACACTGGAAAACCAATCTAACCGCTAAAGAAACTTCAAAGCACAAAGGAAATACTCAAAATAATAATAAACTTATTCCTCACTGAAATCAGAGAAGTTAAATGACCCCGTTTCGTGAATATCTTCGGGAAACCAATTGGCAGATGTGTCTTCTCTTCTCTCGATGAAAACGAACGTAAGCATAGGGACATGGGATGTCCACACAATGTTTGAAACTGTCAAGGCTACCCAGATTGCAAAAGAGATGAGGAGGTATGGAATGGAAGTGCTAGGCTGAGAATCTGCAAAAGCAGATGGAACGAAAGCTGACTCTCAAAACTGATGACCGGAGAGTTGATAATCCATTCCGATATCATCACCCAGACGACAACCAGGAGCACACTGAGTTTTGGAGTAGCTACCACGTTGTGTCCAAGAGCATCGAAGGCTCTCAAATGATGGGAACCAATCTCCTCCTGCAGGATCAGGATGATGACAGCAAGATTCAAATCAAAAGGAAACAATGTCAATATCATTCTATGCTACGATTCGCGCCAACAAATAATGCAGATGAAGAGAAGAACGAGGAATTCCACAGACAACTGCAATCAGTAATGGACAAGACCCAACCCCAGTTGGCGACATCAAAATTCATTCTAATCGGTGGGGTGACATGAATGCCAAACTGGGAGAAGACAACTCAGGAAGAGATCTCTTCATGTGTCGACAGGCATTCGGTGAAATGATGAATGCGAGTGTAGAAATGTTTGGAGACTGATGCGCATCCAACGACTTGGTGATTGGAGGCGATGAAGTGTGCACAAACACAAGGATATTCACAAGGCAGTGACATGGATTTGATTTGACCAGACACCAGGACACACTACACTAAGCATCAGATCGACTTGATGTGAATGTGAAGAAAGTGGAGATGGAGACGCAGCCTACTGAACACGAGATGAAGAGTGGGAGCAGATGTAGATTCACGCCACAAACACACACACACACACACCATTATCTAGTGCAAGGAACCCACCATCAAAACCAGGTTGGAAGCCTGCACAGGTGCTGGTGATGATAGATCACAGTTCAAGTTCAAAGCCCACCCAGAACAGAAACTGAACTGAAGGACGAAACTACAAAAGAAATCTTCGCGTCAGTCAGTTGTGAGGAGGAAATGGGATACATTGAGCAGCATATCTGAGGAAACTAGCATGGAATAACACTGGAACTCTTTGAAAGAGATGTGGAAGGGAACCTGCACAACCGTGTTCGGAAGGGAGAAGAAGCAAGACGAGGATTGTGTGTCGATGGGTACATGGAAGCTAATGGAGGAGAGGAGATGGTGATGGTGAAGCAGAAGATAAACCAGTGCAATACAGTGCAGTGCAGTGCAGGGAAGCCAGGGCAGGGCAGGGATGAACAACGAAAAGAGGAACTGAATGCAACCTAACCTATAAAACATTACACTGGACAAAGAGGTGAAGAAGAGTACGCACGAAGACAAAAGACACTTCTACGACACACTGGCAGGTGAAGCAGAACAGGCTGGAGGCTGCAGGTAGGAGAGACACAGACCTGACAACAGTATGTCAAATAACCAGGTAGCTAGCTATCTGGGAGGGAAGAGATCAACTCAGATGAGACCAATGAGAGATGGTGAAGGAAAGCTAGTTACCAAAGAGGAGAAACAAAGGAAACAATGGACTGATCACTTCATAAAACACTTGAATCGACCACCACCACCACTAACAATACCTGCAACTCGTCTCGGAATACCGTCAGCATATCAGCTACGGAATCACCTGTGAACACAAGCCCTCCGACAAAAGCAGAAGTGAAGTCTTGAACGCAACACCATAAAGCTGCTGAAATCCGGGAAAGCAGCAGGATCAGATGGAATTCCGCCAAATCGCATAAAACATGTGCAGCTACAACAACGGACATCCTCACACCACTACTGTAGAAGGTGTGGAAGGAAGGAGGGAAAGGTACCTGCTAACTGATTGGAAGAAGGGCTACCTCTTCAAGCTTCCAAAGAAGGGAGACCTAAGTTTTTGGAATAACTGTAGTGGAATCCTTGCTCCTGTCTCTGTCCACACCAAACAAAATATTATGCCACATCATACTGAAGAGACTAAAAGATGCACTTGATTCAAAATTATGACTGGAACAGGCTGGCTGTATTCGGGAAGTACAAATCACGTGAGGATCAAATTGCAACGCTACGCTACAAATCATCATAGAACAGAGCATAGAATGGAAGTCAACTCTCTATCTCACCGCAACTCCATCAATTTTGAAAGGGCCTTCGACAGCGTAGACCGAGAAGTAATTTGATAAGCAGCTGCTTGATTCAGCACTACGGTTTAAGTGCCACAAACCTCTATCAATCTCATTCAACAGCTTTACGATGAGGCTACATGTCGAGTGATTGACACCTTTGAAGTGAAGACAGGGGAGAGGAGTAAGACAAGGTTGTCGTCTAGCATCACCGATGATCTTCCTGATTGTGGTCGACCGGACCGGACCGGACCGGACTGGACTGGACTGGATCATGCAACAAACCGTGAGGAATGAGAAGAGGGGTACACACTAGCTAGACTGATGATTTGAATTTCGCCGCCAACAATGATTTATGTGAAATGTCTTGTCGCACAAACGCAAAGATCTCTAGGTGAAAACCAACAAGTTTGCAGCAGAGGCGAAGCGGTGCAGCGAAGACGGGACCTCCTTCAGGTGGGACGTAGAGAAGACAGACTTAGAGGTGATTAATATACCTAACGAACAACAACAACAACGACAACAGGCACTATTCACCGTGGTCTGGAGAAATCTAAAGGAGGTAGTCTCCTCCACCTACCTAGCCAATGAAGTACCGTTTCAATTACAGCTGGCACAGATAAAGATGTCAAAGAGAGGATCGGAAGGTAAGCGAGACAGGCCTTCATTAATCTGAATAGAGTGTGGAGATCTACTGCACTCCACCCAGCTTAAAACGTGAACAAGATTCGGATTTTCAACATTAGTTCAGTCAAGTCAATGCTTCGATGTGATGGTTCAGAGACTTATCGGTGCGTTATGCAGAGCATTTTCAATAAACTATAGACATTCATCAATAGCTGCCGCCTACACTCACTCGATACTGACACTGAAGATCAGATGGGTTGTCAGAAAGAGTAAGAATAAGCAACAAGGAACTCTGGCTGGTTGGTTGGCTGGCTGGCTGGCAGGCAACGAACTAACCAACAACCCATCGCCTCACACATATGCAGAAGTGAGTGGATATGGATTGGATTGGGCATACACTGAGAAGACTAATTGAGGACATCACGTGCCAGTCTAGGCCAGACTGTCGAGTGGAACGTGGATGGGAAACGATGAGTTGGGCGCCTGAGTCTCGGTTGACATGGAGGAGATCATGTGAGGAAGAAATGAAAGCTTGTGGGCAGTCATGAAGGCAGTTTGAAAAGACTGCATGGAAGAGAGTGAAATGGAGACGTGTTACTGAATCCCTATATTCCACTAGGAACCCAAATGACAAATAATAATAACAATAATAATAATTTATCGCAAATCATGCAAGGAGTTAGCAACTTTGTTGTGACTAATGCTCAAAAGGATATCCTTGACTTTATTTCCATCCTTGTTGGTACTCATCAACAAGGCGTGGAAACAGGTGTTACTGTAGAGATTTGAAACGACTTCATGCAATAATGAAGTTAATGACTTTATAGTTGGATAATTCAAGCAACAATCCATTGTTTTTCCACTGACTAATAAACTAATTACGGTAACTAATTAATAAAGCAATAAAATTGAAACTTCTACAAAAAACCCCCAAAAGTTGACTAACTACATCAACTCAATGACTGTTTATGGTTACTAGTGTAACAACACCGGAAGAACGATTAAAATATTAGCAGTGAATCTAAAGGTTGAGTGGAATTAAGTGTACTGCTTATTGTCAGTTAACTAACGATAAATTATTCAAGCAAATGAAAAGTTGTGGTAAATACAATCCGTTAGTTGGGAAAGTTCTCTAGAACGATGTAGATTGTAATAAATTATATAAGTTAACACCTGTTCGACATGGGAAGGTTAAAGAGAGATTTGGAATTTCTAAAGGATTATAGCAATTTTCTTCTCATCAACCGGATAAAGTTATTGGCTCACATGAATCAAACCATAAAATGTAGAATACATTTTGGTGTATGAATATTCAAGTTTATAAGACGGTGACAGAAATACGTGGAAAGGCAAAAATACACGTTACACATAATTCAGTCAACGTAAAATTTAGTTGGTAGAGATGTGGGTCATTTACTTGCTCATTCAACCATTTGGCAGTCAGTCATGGGTTCTGATCCAACTCCGTCTACCGAGCTCTTGACAGCCACATGGGCTACACACGGTAGATGTAGCTCATACTGCGTAATGCACGAACATGCAGGTGACCGCTCAGATGCATTTCTAGGTAATTATTTTTCTGCACGTTTATCTTAGGCACATACTACTGGCTTGACTCAAAAGGTGAACACAACTTTCACCAATATCAGTAGTTTTTGATCATTGTAACAGTATTACTTACACATGAATCATATGTTTATGGATCTGTGTATTGGTGACTGACTTCAACAGACCTTACCTTTTTCGACAGACTGTCACTGTTTAGAATAAGTGAGGTGAAAGTCAAGTGACTTAAAAATTCTGTCATCTTTTCTAGCAGCTAAATAATGTTTCAGCATCTCTATTTCTCTTGGAAGAAACTATTTGGTCGGTACTCGAATGGACGTTTCACCGAATGTTCAAGTATCAAATCAAACTAGAGAGGTAGATTAAAGAATGATTTATAAGTGAAAATAATGACCAACTTTTGCCTTTCATCTTTCATCATTTGTGCATCTAAGAAACCCCATCAACATTCCCTCAAATGGAGAATTTCACAGAGGGATTCTGGAAAGATGGTTCCAACTGATAGGTGTAAAGCATATGCTCAGCTTCAAGTTAACTGAAAATAGAAAATCTGCGGACAATTTAATGTTTACACACCAACCGGTTAAGTGACCATTGACAACCGAAGAATTCGGAACAGCTAGTTCATCATATGTTCAGAATGATCAGAAGTAATTTGTACGCAATCGCACTCAAAACACCTAAGTTTTATGAGCGGCCCATTTTCAGATGATAACTGATTCAATATCAACTGTCAGTTCATAACATAGTGCAATCATCAGTAAGCGTCACCAACTCATATTCAGCTTCCTGACGAATAAGCTGACCACAAGAATCATTGCCTTACGTCAGAATCTAGGACCTGATCAGTAATCAATTGATGTTGGTTCATGATAAAAATTTGAGCGCACATGAACCACTTAGCTATAAGATACTGGAGTAAATAAACCAGATACCGAGAAGGAATTAATCCATTCCATTTATTTATAGAATTATATTCTATCAATCAGTGAAGGCATGCAAAAATATCACTTTTCAAGTAAATTTTTTCGCATTGATGAACTAGATAATTTGCTGGTTTTTACTTCATTGCTTATAATTTCCCGCTGTTGACTGGAGAGAAGTGATCAGTCTCCATTGACATATGGGCTCCTATGTGGATGATTTAGTCAAGTCAACGATGAAAAATTACAAGCAATAACATAAAAACTATACCAGTCAAACAAGGAGTGGCTATCACGACTCACTGGCCTACTGGATAACGCTGTGATGTTTGAAGCGATCGATCCTTGGTTCAAGTTCTGGTGGGAGTAAAATCACTTATTGAGAGGCAGGTTATCCAGATGATAAGTCCTAATTAAGATAAAAATCACGTCCTGGATTACAATCCTAGCCAATATCCATTATTAATACTAATTTACTTTGGTTTTTAATCAGTTTTTCAGTTTGTCTTATGAACTGTCGCCTGCTAATGTTGAATGGTGATATGCATATCTTGTATCCAATAAATATACCAGTGCCTACAAATTTTTGCTTTTTCTTTGCCTAATACTAATGGGGACCAAATGATTAACAAATGCACAAGGATGAATAAGTGATAGCGATCGCTATCATATTGGCTATTATTACTTTTGGAATAATTAACCCTCACTAAAAATATATATAAAATTGGTGAATATTTCAGCTTGGTTTTCGTCATGGTCTGACATCAGTTGGAGGGACTTCGAAAACCTGTGAGCGCTGAACAGAGGCTTCTTCTTAGAATAGGCCTTCTCAGCAGTCGACATCCACCAAGGATCGGACCCAAGATCTTTAGGTTCCACGACCAGCATGGCGGGATTGAATGGCGGCCGTGCTATCTAGTGAAATAAAAAAAGTAGGAAATTGTAGACCACTGGGTTTTGACCAAGCAGCTCAATGACAGCATGCTGGCCGTGGGACCTGAAGATCCTGGGTCCGATCTTTAGCCTGGTCATAAGTGTGCACTGAAGAGGAGTCACTCACTGGAACGAAACACCAGTCCAGTGCTCCTATGTTTCCGATTGATGTCACACCATGATGAATATCAACATGAAATCAATAAATAAATCCCCATAATTCTCCGAATTGAGCACTGGTATGTCTAAAATCTCCACTAAAGAGAGAACATGTTGGTGAAGAGATAAGTAAGTTCTACAGATTATGGTAAGCTCAAAATGCTACCAATACTACTACTACTCAGATTACCACTATGAGACTACATCGCTCTCTTTGTCAGTAGACACATGTCCCTATTCTCAAGTTAACCGATGGTTTTTAATTCCCTGGGGTTTTTGTGCAATTAACGAACCACGTGATCAACCACTGACCCAACTTCTGAACTTTAGCTGTTCTATACTGACAATAAACATTAGTTTTAACTAGTTTTTCTTAAAAATGTATTAAATGCACCATGCGCATTTTCGCCTTCACTATGCAATGATTAGGCCTTACTAAGGGATTTAGTGATTGAACATAGTCAATTTAAAATTTAAATAAATGTTTCACGACTGACCTTAAAGGTCACTTTGACAACTGAAATAACCAATCAGGTTTATTTGTTGTAACTGGCAAGACAGTTTTTTCATAGATTGCAGAAGTCTAATTGGTTACTTCACTTGTTTTTACGTTAGCCTGTTGAATCATTCATTTTTCACTCAATCCCTAAAAGCATAGATAGCAATTCGAAAAACGTTTGGATTTTATTAACTGGCTTTTTATATTTGAGGAAATCAACTGATTGCTAAACTGCACTATCTTGAGATACACAACTGGATTGGTGATTCTAAGTACTACTACCCGAAACTTATAATAATCATCAGTTTTCGTTGTATGTGTTTCTAGTTTTTGTTTCACAGCAAAGTATCCCGGAGATCACTGTTTGCTTCAGTCTTATTTAAAATAACGAAACTGATACCGGGCGGTGACTGAAGTGAAAATGTGGACTGCGGCGGATTCGAACCAGTGACTTACGGGTTTCCAGTAGTCCAGATTTCCACTTCACCTTCAGTCATCACCCAGTCTCATTACTAGTCTATCTAGAGACGGCTATCTCAGTTAATCGAAATGATTAAATGAATAAGTTTTTAAGAAAGGATTAACAGCTAAAGGTGAGACTAGATATTTTCTACTTGTGTCTATTTTCTATAACAGAATATGTATTTGGGAACTAGGGTAGCCCTTGCTCCCCATTATGATTTAATTGATAATGTTAGGTCAGAAAAAATCAAAGTGCACTCAGCAACCTTGTACACATTCATGCAGGCGATCAGCCATGCCTAATATGTGAGGATTAATGATGTTGAAGCAGGGTTTGAACCCGTGACCTGTTGGTTGAAGTTAACTGTATGAAGCAGTCAGCTTCCAGTGGCTACCACTGAGATACAAATGTTACTTCTGACAAGTACACTCACGGCGGGTTAAACAGTCAAATAAGTTAACAGGCAGCAACCAACTATAATCCAAATACTGCGATGAATCAGCCAGTCCATTTCAATGTAGTAAGATTCCAACGGGTTGCAACTGATGCTTCAAGTTGTAGCTATTAAAAGCATTCTAGTCACCCACTTCACTTTAATTTGTAACCGATCATCATGATGTACCAGCATACCGTTTAGACTTATACCTAACACATCATTTTAAACACCTTGAAGTTACCTTCTGTGCTAACACGTTGATACAGATACAACTTAGTCAGTAGGTAAGTGCCACTATTGCCAAAAAAAGATTTCGATTACTGGCGGCCAGTACTAAGTGGACGAATCTCTGTCAGCACATTAACTCTTTGACTGAATGTTTCGGTAATTGCTATAGTTATTCTTTGTTTGGTATTTGGTAGGTCTTCATATGGAGGGTCATAGAGATTGGTTGATTTCAAGGTAGTATTCTTCAAAGACTGAAATGATTCATAGAACCGCTGATATACTGAATAATGGACAGCTGCTTCATCCTGGTACAGGACTAATCAGCAGTCTGTGCACACTCCAGGCTCCGCTGGAGATCGAGGCTAGGACCATCAAGTTTTTTAGTGAGAACTTCACCTTTCGGCCATGGGGTCGAATCCAATGGTCCACGTTTTCCTATTTCTTTCAGTCCAGTTGGACATGTTAAAAACACTCACCGATAGCATTCTAGGATCATTTCACTATATCATGAATTGACAGAAGTAGTAAGATGTGGACCACTGAATTCTGATCCAGAAGCCGAATGAGGACGTGCTCAATCCAAGACCTAACATTATGAGCGTGTGCACTGTTTGGGGGATCCCTTACTAGGATGAAACAGATTTCCAGCGCTCCGGTGTATCAATGGTTCTCCAATCGATGTCAGCCCATAATGAATAATACAGTGAAATTTTTATCATGAAAACCAGTGGAACACCAGTCATGGTCAGCACCAAAAATGTTCAAGCTGTGATAAAACAGCACCAGTTAGGAACCATTACAAGGAGCTTATAAGAAACAGCGGTTCCGTACAAATAAATTCTAGAAAACAGGAGTTAAATTTCCAATATTCATCAAAGTAGGTGCTGATATTTTATTTCATACAAACAAGTGTAATGGATTTAAATGATTACATACCGAAATTCTTATTAGATAAACAAAACGAGAAATCTACTATATTTTATATGATAAGGACTCACGTGGATAAAATATCCTGTTTCCTATGCCTTTCTATCAAACCAGTGTCAATAATTAGTATACGATATCCAGGATACTCAATAATCAATGATTTACCTTCAAATTGACTTTTATCACTCTTCAATGCTGTCTCTTGATTACATGTTTCAATGTTGTTTGCTTTATTGATATCCAAAATAGGCGAAGACATCACGTTTTTGCAGTAGAAGTTTAGGTGTTTCACAAGAAATTACAACTTAATGCACAATTGGGTCCCGCCCACAAGGAGAAACAGGATAATCAAGTATTATCCAAATATTCACAATTCATTTTATGATAATATAGTCAAAATATCAACGTGTGCCAAATGATACAAGTTTAGTTTGCGTAAATTCTTTTTGCATTTCTGACTAATTGAAAAATAATGCTCCATTTGTCTACCAAAAAAACCAATAGCATCTTGTCCAATGAAATGTTCGCCAAACCTGATTGGTTAAAAATCAACCAATTATAACTTAGTTTTTATCTGCAGAGTATCCAGACATAAAGGCCAGATGTTTTTCAAACCACGTGTTTTCATTTTTTTATGCGATGGACTGGCGTAATGTGGGATTCACCTAATACTAATATTAATAATGGCAATGACAATCACAGTGGTACGTTTTCTAACTACAAAGCTATTTCAGATGAAGATTCATTTTACTTAAATACTTATGTTGTCTATTTCTAGGAACACAGTAAGCTTGTTTGAAGAATACATATGTTCACCACATGGCTACAGAAGCATCCGAGTTTTCTTTCGCTTCCAACTGAAGAATACTGGATGATATTCACCTGAGAATATAAGGAAGCACCCATTGTGTAGGTAAATAAGGATAATGTAAATTTTTGTCTCTCCTTTGTGGTTCAATGGAGCTGTGGCTCATTGATCTGTGTACTTGGTTTCCAACCAGTGACTCATGGGTTCGAACTCTACTCCACCAGATGAGGTTTGGGTAGTTAAAAAGTATCACTGGCCCTCACAGAGAAAGTGTGGTTCACCTACTGCCCGAACATGCACGTGGTTGCTGAGTGGATTTCTGTTATATTCCGACTTCAGTTTGATACGTTATTGTTGATACTGTTGACTTGTTAGAAAATTGTTACATTAAATCTCAGAATAGAAGAGACTGTCTGAACAAAAGTAAATAAACTCATTGAGTGGTATTATTCATTTACTTTTGCAATTCTTCGTTGATTACTTTACTGGAGCGAAGTGGTCGATTTCTGATGAATTATGGTCTCTTTGATCGGATGCCTTGGTATTGGACTTAGAACTATTTTAAGGTTATTTGTCCAAGCATATCATATCATAGTAGGGTCTGTTATATTTGAAGAGATAAATCATAGAGCATGTATTCCATATCGCTGACTATTTTTTTGTCATTTACAAAAAGAGTGATTATTAAATTTAGAGGTTTGTGGAAAATAATTGATTTCAAGATGATGAATGCAACCTAGTTTCTTGCTAGTCATATCCAACCATCTTGTATCAAAGAATAACTACAACCATCAGTCTGACCGTTTGCGTATTGTCAACAGCTTTTACCTTTCAAGTGTTAAAGCTGACTATCAAGCTATCAAGCATCGCACTTTATGTTGTCTGCCATCCAAAGAACTGCTAAAGATAGGCATCTATAGAACACAAATCATATGAGAATAAATAGTTGAATAAAAATTTGTAAAATTGAAAAGGATTTGTCACTGCAAAACATATCGAAGTTAATCATACAGTCAACTGATGACCGTACCAGGATAATGGCTGACGTTCGCCTTTATATATTCAAAAATAGAACCTCCATTTCTTCTTTATGTACGGATAGCAGTTTGACACGTGCACAAACCTTCTAGGTTATCACTTTTTACGATCGAGTATCAATTACTGCAATCATATTCGCTATTAAAATTGTACTTCATAAAAGTGAGTATCATAAGAAACTGACACCTAAATTCCTTTCCGCATTCATCCCATTGCATAGGAAGAAGTGCATGAAAAAGAAATGTGCATTACTGAATAACATGAATATTTAGAAAGCGCACATGGTGATCTGCAGATTTCGTTACCAAAAGAAGAGCGATGTTAACAGTGAACGAATTTCTCGTAGCCATTTAAGTGAAAAATATATCAAAATGCCGATTGATTTAGAAATTTAGTTAAAATTTCCGTTCTCTCTGAGGTAGCGTTCATTAAGGGGCAGTGAGTTTTATACAAGGATGACGCTGAAAACTGAAAGGAAGCAATAGTTAGGCAGAAATCTACTGATCCAAGACATTCTTGGTGGGATAATGATTTGTCAACCTAAGAATAAGGAATTATAAAACAGCAGATTGCTTATTCAAATACCCATTATTGGTTTGTACCAATGTTGCTAGAATTTCTCATACTTCAGGAATCTCGAGTCAGAATCCACTTGAAGAATACGAGTGATTTATTCGTAGATTCTGACATGGTTTATTGTAGGAGTTATCACCTACACTTGTGAAGAGACTGAATAATTGCAATCACCTTGTCTGAGTGGTTGAGTGAATATCACCTTTAAAATGTATGCCGCTCAAAGTTTTTACTCAAGAATAGAACGGATAATGAGTACCTCAATGGAAAACATGCTTTATACTGATCAGTAACTGGAAAGAAATATTTCTTAAATATAGTATAACTGCATAACAAATTGCGAGTAAGATATATTATAACAGTATATAAGATTCGTACTTTCGGATGACGACGAAGACTGTTCCGTGTTTTCTAGGCTTTGATGAATAATCCTAGATGCTTCATCACCAGAACATGTAGAACATGTCAGCTGGCTGAAGCTGCCTCTCAGTAAGTGGTGTTGTTCCCAATGAAACTGTAACACAAGACCCATCATTTGATTGTCGGACTGCTATTCACTAGAACGCCGACGCAAGATGATATTATTCAGAGAAACGGGTATATTTTGATGTCAAAGGTTGTGATTCCCCCTCATCAACTGAACCAAAGTTATCAGGTATATTTGCATATGGGTTCCTGTGTGAATGCTTCAATACTGCCTCCGTTTTTTAGATGTTATTTGCTTAGTGGCGGTTAGTAGTAAAATTCCGGAACAACTCTACTAGTTTGTATGCATGCACATCCATCCGACTTATCCAAAATAAAATGAAATGTGCGCTCTGGATTCGACTGCAAGCGAATATTAACCCAGAGGCATTCTCATGGGAACCTATTTGCGAGTAGGAGTTGATCAATTGAGTTCAATAAATGACAGAAAATTACAAGTTATGGCCTTGAATTCATCAGGAATTCAAAAATGCAGTGATTTTAACATATTGGAATGTGACCAGTTATGAGAAAAGTATTTCCTAATATTGGCTAGAAAAAGTCCAGAATTTATGAGAAAGTGATAAGTACGAACAAACTGAAATCAAGTATCTTTCAATTAGTGTGAGTTAATTCAAATACTGATCTGTATTCCGCATACTGAATATCTGACACTGTTACGTCATTGTGTATTCGAGGATTTTTAGTATATAATGCATATTTTTAAAGTAATTTAAAGTAAAAACTACAGCAACCTGCCTAAACATTGGGCTACCAAAATTTTTCCATCGAATGTATTTTAGTGAATTTTTCTGTTTCACTTTTTAAAAATCTAATTATGTCTTTTAAACGTGTCATGTATTCTCACACATTTTTAAAATATTTTCAAACTGCGGTTTTTCAGACTAACAATAGAACAAAAGAAAAACGTTAGGTCGGTAAGAGACGGGCTTATAAATGCACAGAAATCCATTGCATTACTACACATGTCGAATTGTAGATTTTTGTAATGGCTGAATAAACTATTACCCTCGAATGTTTGGTCTATTTTCTATTCACTAACCAGTCCAGACAGAAAGGCTATGTGAAATAACCATTTTGTTTCAGAAATATTGTATGGTGGATGAGTTTGTTGAAGTATTAAATGATGAGAATTCGACACTGCGCCACGTATGTCTGGAATAAAGCGATAATAATAATAATCAAGTTGTGAGTGAAGACGAATACCTGCAAGTGAATTTGTATGATGGTCATACTCTTAACTGACTTAAAAAGTAAATGCTGATTACTGGATTCGAGCAAAGCTTCTCAGAGTTGTTTTAACCAGAAGACCTGCATTTTAGGTGTGAGCTCATAAGTTATCAGTAATATATATTCTTTCTGAGTTTCAGACTAGCAGTCAACTCTGTACACCGAATTCATCCACCTTGAATAGGCCTTCTACAGCGTCGACCGAGAAGTAATTTGATAAGCAGCTGCTTGATTCAGCACTACGGTTTCAGTGCCACAAACCTCTATCAATCTCATTTAACAGCTTTACGATGAGGCTACATGTCGAGTGATTGACACCTTTGAAGTGAAGACAGGGGAGAGGAGTAAGACAAGGTTGTCGTCTAGCATCACCGATGATCTTCCTGATTGTGGTCGACCGGACCGGACCGGACCGGACTGGACTGGACTGGATCATGCAACAAACCGTGAGGAATGAGAAGAGGGGTACACACTAGCTAGACTGATGATTTGAATTTCGCCGCCAACAATGATTTATGTGAAATGTCTTGTCGCACAAACGCAAAGATCTCTAGGTGAAAACCAACAAGTTTGCAGCAGAGGCGAAGCGGTGCAGCGAAGACGGGACCTCCTTCAGGTGGGACGTAGAGAAGACAGACTTAGAGGTGATTAATATACCTAACGAACAACAACAACAACGACAACAGGCACTATTCACCGTGGTCTGGAGAAATCTAAAGGAGGTAGTCTCCTCCACCTACCTAGCCAATGAAGTACCGTTTCAATTACAGCTGGCACAGATAAAGATGTCAAAGAGAGGATCGGAAGGTAAGCGAGACAGGCCTTCATTAATCTGAATAGAGTGTGGAGATCTACTGCACTCCACCCAGCTTAAAACGTGAACAAGATTCGGATTTTCAACATTAGTTCAGTCAAGTCAATGCTTCGATGTGATGGTTCAGAGACTTATCGGTGCGTTATGCAGAGCATTTTCAATAAACTATAGACATTCATCAATAGCTGCCGCCTACACTCACTCGATACTGACACTGAAGATCAGATGGGTTGTCAGAAAGAGTAAGAATAAGCAAAAAGGAACTCTGGCTGGTTGGTTGGCTGGCTGGCTGGCTGGCTGGCTGGCAGGCAACGAACTAACCAACAACCCATCGCCTCACACATATGCAGAAGTGAGTGGATATGGATTGGATTGGGCATACACTGAGAAGACTAATTGAGGACATCACGTGCCAGTCTAGGCCAGACTGTCGAGTGGAACGTGGATGGGAAACGATGAGTTGGGCGCCTGAGTCTCGGTTGACATGGAGGAGATCATGTGAGGAAGAAATGAAAGCTTGTGGGCAGTCATGAAGGCAGTTTGAAAAGACTGCATGGAAGAGAGTGAAATGGAGACGTGTTACTGAATCCCTATATTCCACTAGGAACCCAAAGAACAAATAACAATAATATTAATGAGGTTTCTCAACATTTCATCGTTAAGGTAGTATTCACCACAAACTGCCTTAAGTTGGAGTGTTACTGAAAACCCATAGGGACACTAAACAGCGTTTTCCTCTTTTTATGTTTGTCTTGTGTAGTACGCACCGTCAACCCTGCCAAAGATTGGAATCAAGACCTTCGAGTTTCGAGGTGAATACGTTAGCCATTCAGTGACCAGATCATAGTTTAGTGGTTCACATTTTTGAATTTCTGTCAACTGGTGACATGGAACGACTATCCACAAAGGTTTTCTGCTGATATCTACTTCACTTCCCACTGAGTGATCTTGGCCGGGTCATTGGCACTTGCAGCTGAGAAGTTCGAAGTTAGGACAAAGGTCTTTTCTAGTGCTTTCAGATTCCTAATGGCTCTTCTACTGGTTAGAATTTTTATTCATATAGTCTACTTCCTGAAAAGTAGGTAATTTAAATGGTCTAAAGCGCAATTTGATCGTTTTGAATGTCATTACAACATGGTAACGAACTGTCAACATTGAATGTTATGTGGCTGTAAGTTTGTCTTGATGTGTTTCTGAGAGCTAGGTATCGTGCATGATGCTTTCCCTACTTGTTCCTCTAGTGTCGTACTCATCTTTCATGAGACTGCTTGTAGCGATTACTGATGAATTATCAACAGAAATGTTAGCTGGTATACAGTAATTCAGTTACCTTCAAATATATTTCCATCAATGTTAGGTATTCCGAAAATTAATTCCAATTATTTTCACTTACATCACGTTCTTGCATTTGAATAACTATTTCTTCTTCGTTTTCCTGAGATAATAATGAAGCCAGCTTGTCAACTGTTTTGTTATTTTAACCGTTATTCATTTTGGCAAATTCAAATCATCTGCATCGTCACAAAATTCTCGTCCTCCTTGACTTCTGAATCTTGTGAATTCTTACTTTATATAGATTTATAATAGTTGTGACAGAACGATAAAATAGGTACACACTTCTCGCTGATAATTATCGCATAACCTGTTGACCGAGACTGACTCAGGTATTAATTGTTTTTCAATAAGCTAAAAAAGAGGACAGGGATGATATGAGATCGATGTAAGATGAAATCAAAAGTAGTCTTCATCTCAATACGACAACAGAACAGAGTTGGACAAGTGTTTCATTTTAACCTGAGGACCATCACAGCTGTTCCTAGGTGACTTTATATTCGACGGATATTATGATGTTTAAAACTCACGTGAAGGAAATCGTAATCCAACTGCTAGGTTGGAATTACATAGTTTTCTCAACTTTTACCATCATTTGATATGGCTAAGCCAACACAAAGCGACGATTATGTTGTGTTCTCTATGCTTCGAGGTTTATTTTTGAATGTTTGATCACCGAGTTAGGCGACCTCTTCACCATTTACTTTGTATCAAAGTCTATGGGAAACAAATGCTGATTAGGTCACCCGACCTGGTGAAGAGACATTCAAGAACAAACCTCAAGGCCTGAAGAACACCTAATAACTCTCATCCTCATCCTGAGCTACAAATCTCCTCTGTTATCTCAACACAAAGTATCATTAGATAGCGACCACTCTTACTGTCTAACATAGTATAAAAAGTCAGCAGATGCTTTTAAACGTCAGAAAAATAAGTTTCAGATTCCACCCTTGTTAATCGTTAGATTGGTTGGAGGCAGAAATAATGATAAGATGAAAGGTTGAAGGTTAGCCCGTATCCATAAGTTTAATAGTAGATACTTAATTACAATGTTTTTGATTACTTTCCATCCATAACCGATCACTAATCTCTGGTTATTTTGTCTTTCGCCCAAGGTGGTGTGTATACATGTAACCGCATGACCATTCCCGGAAATCACGGATTTGTTGATAAGTTACAAAAGAAGTCAGGTACGTCAACAGTATCTGATGGTTTTGAATAATAGTATTAAACATCCCAACACTTGTTATAATTCAAACGCATCTGCATCAAGTCTGTACAGGAAAACAAGTGAAAAAGTATCCGTTTGGTTTTTTTAAGACAGCCAATAGCAGGTTTGTATAAATAATGGGTGGTGATTGACATCAAAATGGATATCTGGGCAGCAGCAGGGTTCGAACCAGTGACTTCGGAGTTTCCAGTCCTGTGCTCCACTGACTGTGATACGAAATCCCATTGCTGACTGGCTCCAAACTTTACTTCAGTCACCAAAGGTTTTGTCTGACTGCCATGTGAATTTGTGATGCATTACCATCCGTTCATCATGATAAAGAATTGCTGTATGATAAACATACGAACATTAGTAGTAGAAACGCTGTAAAAATAAAATAAAAATTATTGAAAGAGTCAATATTATTTATTTTAAATAAAAGATCCTGACGTTTCTGTGCATTTTTTATAAGCATGATGGTTAAACTTAGAAGTTCTCTTTTTTATTCTAAAAGATACGATCGGCGAAGATTTGAAGTATAAATGAGTACTCAGAATCTGGCTTAAATAGGTAAGGCAACCTGATAGTGATAAGTATGACTTTTTATCCTTAGAAACTTGGTTTCTACCATATGGATTTGCATTCGTACAGGTTGTTTACACAACTGATCTCTAGAATTCTGAATTTGACCTCAGAAAAGAAGAAAATCCTGCAGCATAGCCAGATATGTGTTCTCGGATGTGTTAGGTAAAATGAAATGCAAATGAGTGATCGTACAAGCAGTTATCCGAAGTAAATTGACTGGATTAGTTCGGACTTCTTCTACCAACCGTCATATAATAGGTTCGAATCCCACCTTATCTGTTGTATCCTAATTAGGCAAGTACAATAAGAAGTTTCTATAAAGTACCAATGGGTCATAGTCTTTCAAGACTGGCAGAGATAAATGCTAGATAGTATTTCGTTGCTATTTTACTTAGAATAACATCATATATTACCAGGAATTACTGATAATTTATTTGCGTTTTTGAACTCAATTTACAAACGATATTGACATCAACTACGGTGCGTTCGAGAAACCCGAGTGAACCTGAAGATCAATTCATTTTAGTTTTATAATCTATCTTCAAATACCATTCATTACCGCCCAAGATGATGTCAATACATTAGTTTATCCTAGAGATTCAATAACAACAAATATTTTAATCAATACAAAGTTGATCTCCAGTTATAACTTGGTCGAGTCAAGTGTGGCTATGAAATCGGTTTGATTTGAAGGAAAACATATGTAAGGTGAATGAATCTTAAAATAAAGTAATGAGCAGCTCCTGTGGTATGACAGATTGCATTTCAGTATGCCTCAGATTCTTTTGATGAGTTTACTTGAATTATATACACTGTCTTCCTGTCTCACTCATATTTGCACCGTAATAATGTGGTTTCACACTCTGGTGTTGTTCTGTCAAACGCTTGCGTTTTTTTAACTGCCAAACAGGCAGCTGAAGAACACTAGTAGAGGGGCATAACTATCTTTCGGTTACCCAGCATGGTTTTGATATGTTCTATGAAAATTACTGATGTTTCAAAGCAATGCCAGTTTCACTCGTTTAGTGTTAATTAACGTGATGACGTTCACCACTGAACTAACCATTTTCGCGCATTTTGTGAATCTCATTACAATCAGTCTAGACTCCCATACTGGCTGTAGCACGTAACCTTCACTACTCAAGAGTATATGATGAACCTGTTGCACTACACTGACTTACTACTTGTTCTTACCCGTAACTTCTATAGTAGAACAAGTAGTCAGCGCTCGGTAATATAGACAAAACCTAAAACAAGTACGTATTATTTGCAACCATCTTCAATCATTCACCAGTAAGTGTAGTTCACTTTATTTCTAAACGACAGGGAATTTATTACACCTCTGATGTGAAGAACGACTTTACCTTAAATGAGTTTGAAAATCCACTTCTCTAAGATCACAGGCCATGATTATTTTCGAGAAGAGTGTAAACCAGATTAATGCAAACGTCATATAGTTTGCGTTCAGTCATTCAGTATTAAACAAAAACACTGTATAACATGCATTCTATCAACTGTATAAGCTAAAGTTATACTGGGTCAATTTCTAAGTTGTATATTTTAATGTAAGATCAGAATACACATCAGGGTATAGAAGGGAGTGAATAAAAAACACATCATTAGTTCTGTTATTAGATTTACGAAATTAAATTACTTACTGTATTTTTCTATCCTCTTAAGAATAAAATCACTATCCTATTACTTTTTCGTGCTTAACACTTAGATTGATCCGTACCTTTAGAAGCTTGAATGTGAATAATAGAAAAATTTCTGATGAAACTTTTACATTTCTCATAACCCATGAATGAGTTTTATTCACAACCTCATGAGGATCTACACACCGCCCACGTAAACTTACATTTTCACCGCTTCTGCGTTTATCAAAGTAAATGTCAAGCTGTCATGATTTCAGTCATTTTAAATGTACCAATTTGTAGCAAACTTTATATTCATTTGAGAGACAGAGTAAGAACAAACTACAAAGAAGTGGAAGTCTAGTATTACTTGAGAAAAAAACTATGTAAACAAATCGAACATCAAGCGGTTAGTTCACCAGCTTTCTGAATTGGGATTATATACACAAGAATACATCGATCCACAAGCGTGCGAATAAAAGTGACCTCGAAAACGGGTACAACTTCAATGGGAAGTGTAATAAAAAGCACTGAAAAGAGGTTCTAAATATAAATTTTCACTCTTAGTGGAAAATACTTTTCACACCACCAGAATGATTTCATCATGAAAGAAAAATAAGTGAAGTTGGAAAATATCTCCATTCTAGAAATTTGTTTGTAGTATGCGCTGCATCAGTAAATGAATCATTTTGAAAGTGCTAAATAATATAATGCAACACACTTGTCCAAAAATGTGTTTGGTAAAGCGTGATAATTCAGGCGTTTGAGCATTGTTGATATAGATCTCTTAGATAATGTGAATTTCAGTGTTGCATGCACACTTTGAGAGCATCAACCAGCAAGAACACTAAAATGATCTCCAAGGGCGTAATCTATTTCTTACTTTATATAGCTTCCAGAATTATTGAATTATTCGACTCAACAAGGTATATACAGCTAGAGAATTAGCAATGTTTTACTTCTCCGACAGACCACTGACACCGTAGAAGATCGAAATATTCATATTCTAGTTTAATTTAGTTTACTTTTTAGCTATATCAGCTGCTGTGGCACATACATAGGAAGAACAAGTACAGTGGTTCCTCATCGAATTTTTTGGGGATGTTACAGTAAAACTATAACACTAAGATTCACATAGATTTTAACGGAATATATATGTCTGTTGACGAAGTTCCTCTGAGGAGAACTGGTTGAAACATTATCCAACCTTTCGGAAAATTATCTGCTAAAAAGGCGAACAAGAAGACTGGGTATTATAGTTACCCGGGTTCATCGTGAAAAAGAGGAACTAAGTGCAATGCTATCGAATACATTGGTTTCATGTCAAAAAGAATCAGAGTAACAAGTCAGTTGTCCACAAAATAAGTGCTTTTCTGAAAAAAGCTTGTTCACTTACTGATCAAATCTACCCTTATCACATATACAGTTTTCTGAGTTGGTCCAAAATAGGAGTCTCATCTCATTTTACCGCTAACCGTGTCTACTGATTCAAGCACAATTAAGAAGCAAATTTGTGGAAAATAATAAAAATTGCTTTATTCCAAACAATATGTGTGATACAGTATGGAATTCTCAGCATGTAATTTTTCAACATGTTCACTCCCGGATTAATATTTTCGTCTGAAATGGTTACTGAATTTGAATGAATTGCTTCCGGTCCATAACGAAGAACCAACAGAAACACGAGCATACCTTTGGTGGTAGTAGTTCGTTCAGCTAGTATAAGAGCCTGTAACAAAAGTATCCGAAGGATAGATATATGGTGTGCTTTGCGCACTGAAAAGTCCACTTCCATATAGCATTACATTTTTTCTCTTTTCTGTTATTAACTCGAGAAATGGCAAGCTGAAAGTATTTTAAAAATATGCAAGAGTACCTGATATGCTCAGAGGACATATTTAGGTAATTAAAACAAACCTTAAAGAAAAAGGTCTGATATATATGTTCAGTGGAAAATTCCGGCTGCCCAAAATCTAAGCAGGTCATCAAACTACTGTATTTGGCTCATATATATATATATATATATATATATATATATATATATATAGGTCAGAAAACATACTATCTAAAGGGTTACCAGTATCATGCAAAATGTTCCTCCTTACTTAGTAGATAGCAGGAATGATACCGAAAAACCAAAATCTTCAAAAGAAATAAAGTGAGAAGTGTTTTCAGGACTGTTAAAAGTACGTTGTTTGAATCTGACCTGAGTGTTCAAAACGATAAAACGTTCATTTTTACACTGACTAGGTAAGCTTACATCTGAAAGTTTATCTGTAGATTTGGTTATGTAATCACTACACTCAGTTTCTTCATGTGGTTTTTTGTTATCTTTTCTTTCGATCCATCCTTAAAGCTACCTTCACACGGATTCTTTTATTTATCATGCTTTCATAGATTTCCTAACTTTCTGTTACACTGAAATTATGTTGAGTAGAGAAAACACAAAGACTACAGTGAAATAATATCATTTTATTTGACTGGTTCGTCCCCAGTATCTCTCAGCCAGGGGTTTTACTTGGCATACGTTTCAGTCTAAAATATTTAATTCCTTCGACTAAACTTCGACTAAGCAAAAGAGGACGTAAATTGTCTGAACCGTAATTTGTCTGCTTAATGTATTTGGGCAACATATTCCTAACAGTCGGATCACACACGTAATTGTCATAGGTATTTGTATGAAAATCTATGAAGAATATGAGAATATGAAAATCTCAGATGCGAAATTACCTCTGATTTTATCAGTCAGGCATTTCAAGTCACGCATTCGCTAGACAGTTTTACAAAAATATGAAATCTAATAAATTGCAGCCAAACATTTGTAATCTTATGAGTCCTACAAAGTCACATGGATAGGTTGCATGAATTATATTTACTCTACGAAAGTGTATCACATGTTTTGTCAATTTTATTGATAATATGTCGTTTGAGATTTCTACAGTTTTGTAGCAATGTCATTCTTAAAACGAAAGCCAATATGTATAGGAAGTTAAAAAATTCACTTGATAGTAAAAATCACATCAATTATTTTCCTGCTAACCTGGATAAGTATGTTACTAACTTTCCTACAGTGACACTGTCAAGATATCAGAAGGAAACCTAATCACATTGAGCTTGAATTTTCTGCTTCTCGAAAGCAGTCATCAGATTTGACCATTCATTCACCGTTTAAAAAACCTTATGACCGGTTGAAACCTCTCATTCCAACTTAACTTGACTATCACGACTGGTTGAAAGTCAAGATAGTGGATGTCGCCTACCAGTTTTGTGATAGCCATCAGAAACGGAAAATCATTCTGACTTCCGAGCAAATCATAGCCACGAACCAACTACGAGACAACTCCGATATTATTAACAACTGACTAGACACGGGCTGAGGTGCCGTGATCATGAATAAAATGGAATATAAATATGACCTCTTCTCTTCTTGAAGATGAAAACAAATTTACTAGAGATTGCTGTTCGCAAAACGTACAATTGTTACAGAGAACAGTGACCACTAACCTAGGGAAACTGCCTAGTAGGAACGTTATTACCGCAGAAGACTTGATGCGATTCCCAAATCTTTGTTGTTTACTCGAAGAACACAAACCCAATAGCCCGTTACTTCCTGAAACGTCAATGTACAAATCACAGGTAAATAAGGTTGCTCAGTGGCTAGTGGGACTATTAGTTTCCATTAAAAGCGGCTCTCTAAGTATTGCTTAAAAGATCCATTAAAAGTTATCAAATGCCTAGGCAATATCAACATAAAAGATAAAATTGTGTTCATTTGACGTTAACTAATTATTCACCAATGTCCCTTCAATTCACGACATTTAACATTACATATGATTGCATTTCTATGCATAATTTTTCTATGCTTATTTCTCTGCAATACTTTAAACAGCTACTACTTTTACGTAGAGGTAATATTAAATTTACATTCGAGAGTGAAGATTTTCGTCAGGTTGTTGGCGTTGTCATGGGAAGTCCGTTGAACCCCCTTTTAGCAGACGTGTTTATGTCACACCTGGAAAACTAGGGGGAGAATCTGATTGAGAAAGACCATCTATATCGAAGATATGTCAACAATATCCTAATTATTTATGATAACAAAAGTCAGTCCACTTCAATTCTAAGCCGATTAAATGTAGTGCATAACGTCATATCCTTGTCTTGTATAGATGAAGACCATGATTGCTCGTCTTTTTTGAACACATTAACTAATCGATAAAACGGTCTGTCTACAGACAAGACAATATCTGAACTGTCGTAGCTTTTGTCCAGTTCAGTAAAAGAGCGTTAGATAGGTGCTTATTCAATAGAAGCTAAAGAATATGATGAATATGTTGATACTTCGGAAGACGAGAGAATATTGACTGAAACAGTGTTGGAAAATAAGTATCCATCAGAATTTGGTAGCCAGTACTAAACAGTCGCAGAGCCAAACCCTGCTGTTTACTTTATCCCAAAGGAAGATGTCGTAACTAGTCTTCCGTACAAAGTTGACTCTCATAGAGCAATGCTTAAGCAGAGACAGAACACTGCTCTTAGTTGTATTGTGTTCTCTGAGCTGGGTTGTTCAATCGTGGAGCTTTCGTCGTCTTTCTATACGACATCATCAGCATTAACTAACAACGCAGCTCAGAGAACACAATACAACCAAGACCATCCACCTGAGCTGCAATATTCTTCACCGAACACTGCTGTTAGAAGGACTTACTATGCAGGTAGGGCCCGACCAATAAAAACTACCAAGCTGGTATAGTCTCCTAAACCCTTATAACATGTGAATGACAATGTCACATCCCAATATATCTACCACTTCAAATGTATATGTGGTGACAAGTGCATAGGAAGGACTCTTAAATCCATGCGAGTAAGGGTCCCGAACCATATCCCAAAACGGCTTCAGAAGCAAACTGATTCGCCTGAACCAATAAACGTTGATAGAAGACTTCCAAGTTCTTAGATCGCAAAATGTATCGTTCAGATAAGTCATGGGGTTGAAGTTGCTACTCCCTTTAGACCTATTTATAAAAAGTGTTGGGGACGAATCCCTTGACTTGTTGAAGCCTCAGCTATTCGAAAGCTTTAACCACCTTTGTTTATTCAGAAACAATTTACGGTCACATTAAATTTGCTTTAGTGAATTCAACTCTGAAATCAAGATCGGTGTTCTATTATTTTCGCTTTACTGATTTTCATTGTTATTTGGCATTTACTTCAGCCTTCCTACAGATTACTTTTCATATTCTCACCTCTTATCCCTATGAATTTTCATACAAATACCTATGACAGGGATATGTGTGATCAGATTTTTTGAAATGTGTTGCGCTAACAAATTACATAGTTCAGACAGTTTATATCTTCTTATTATTTTGTAGAAACTACAGTATCGTGCTAGATATTGTAATTACTGCATCAGCGATTCACAAGGAACTGCACACTCCAATGACAAGACTAGTAAGTCAAAGTCAACGAATCATCTTCGGCATGCATCCATACTTTCAGCAAGTAACCATTTGGGTTACCCTGAAGCAACCTGGCACGTTATAAATATCTATACACAAACAATTACTTCACTTCCTTGTGAAGCCCTAATGCCCCTATGACAATGTCTAGCATGACACAGACCTCTAGTCACTTAAAACCTTAGGTCACAAAACAACTCTCGCTGAATGCATAAATATGTCACTTTTTGTAGTGAAATAGGGTCAGTTAACAGGAAGTGACATGGCGTGGTTGAGAATGCAAGTATCTGGGTATAATCAAAACTGAATACCGAAAAGAATGCTATACTGATGAATAGGATAGTTCAGTGACCTTTTGCAGCATGACTTGCAACAGTATACTACAACATATCGCTTCTCGTTAACCGACTTTATTTTATTCTTTATGGGATGTCGATATTCTTTGGGATAGTATGCCGATATCTGTCAAGTTTTAAGAAGCTGACAAAAAAACCGACAAAATAGAATGATATCATCTTATTCTGTTCCGGCTGTTTTCTTTCCGTCCAAGTTCATAAGTGGGAAATGTGCGCATGAAGCTTACACACCTGACGACGTTTTAACTGGAAGTTCTGAAGCATTTTTAGTTTCCCTCCTTTGTGCCTTGCAATTTTATGTAGAGAACATTTTATTGGTAGTTTTAGCAACTCTATCCACTTCCACTGACTTCAATCTCAGTACATCTATTTCACACTACAGGTCAGTTAGCATGCACAAGTATTCTAATTTTATGTAGCCGATATATTAGGTGGATTCATACTAGAATTAAATAAACATACATTTACGTTGGCAATGTTCTTTGAGTTTTATTCAAATTTGAAGGTGTGAAACTAACGGTATAACAATCATTTTGTTGTCATTCTTGCAATCCTTTTTAGAGTCCCTGTCATATGAGCCAAAAAATGCAAAGGCTAATTTAATTTAGTTTTGTAGGTAGTTATGTGTCCCAGTTAGATGAAAGGCGGAAATTTTGGAAGTTTGCGGGGATTTACATATTGATTTCAGGTTATCATTCTTTATGAACTGATATAAGCTAAAGAAATGATGCGAATCTGAGAGCACTGGACAACTGTTTTGTCCTAACAGTGCTCACTCATGACGTTATCAAAGACCAAACCCAGGATCTTCAGGTTCCTTGGCCAGCATATAACCACTGATCCACTGTGTCAGAATCGAATGGTTCATATTTCCTAATTATCGACTGCACTGAATATTACACCCGGTCTGTATTTTGATAGAACTTCTAGTTGGTAACGTGGAGGCTATTATTATTAATATACTTCATCTATTTAGAAGGATATTCACTTACAGCTAGTAGTTATCTTAAATAATGTAACAGATTTCGTGTTACGTGAATGACGGATATATCAAAGCTAATGCAGCCTATGAAACATGTTCAGAGTATTTTCAATACGTTTCGCTACTTATGAAATAAAAATGTACAGAATCTGTAGTGGATGTTAAAAAACTGGACAGAAACGAAGTAGTTCTCTTAAAAAAGTTTATTTCATAGACTATGCAAACTTAACAAAAGCCTAAGAAAAATGTACTAGTTCTTAATATTTAAATGAATAGAACTTAGACAGTTATTCAGGAAATTTAGGCTGGACAATGGGAAATCTTAACAAACTACCGCGGTATTAAAAGCCGACTGAAATTTCTTTTTGACGGTAGGATTTTGAGTTGAGCATTTCATTATCCCAGCAAAAAAATTACGGCATACAAGTTCACTTGGATTACTTTGTTGGGCAGTTGTCACTATGAATCAAATGTACATATAAATCACAGAAAATCATAAGCTATTTCGACATCGTTTCAGACTCCCGATAATGTGTACTAACAGGTACTTGCAAAATTTTAGACAAGTACAGTTAGGTTAGCCTCGAAAAGTGTTTTGAAGTTTTATGACTTCATGGATGTATTGTGAAAAAGTACCTCGATGTCACTGTGTTAACTGCAAAATGTAATGCTTATGCTCTAGATCATATGACCATGAGGAAGCAATGCTAGAACATGTTAAACGAAGCAGTACAGAAATTTGTGGTGAAATTTATTCTTAGTCCTAATCGAGTCTTGTAGGAGATCAGTAACAGCTCAAAAAGCTCAGTGATCTCGTCTCTAACTGCAGCACTGAGTGACGTAGGCTCAAATCATAAGTTAGACATCATTTTCGCAGGTTTTTGAGATACTTTGTATAGGCTAGTGCCAAAAAGCATGAAAACTTAATTGAATAGAGCTTCTTGTTGTTTATCTACATCCAACTAACAGGTAACTAACCTATACATCCTACTTATGATTTATTTATGCTTCCTACAGTGTTCTTTGCATCAAGTAATATCTCGCTACATTCCTAAAAACCATATGCATTTTCTTGTTAAGTTGTATTAATGACTGGAATCTGCATTAAACGTGTACGAACTTATGACTTTTTTCATATGCTATTCTAACTCATATTGATACAAGCGTCTAAGTAATTATCGGCCAATGTTTTAAACCGTCGATGTGTATAACGAATAGTGACTTATTTATTCAGTTAAGAAAATTTGTTTACATGATCGTAGTAAGGGTAAATAGTATGACTTGTAGAGAAGTTTGTACAAGTGATGTAAAGCAGCACAACAACAATTCAAGCAGCGGAGATAACTGACCAATTAATTTCAGAGAAATCGATTGGCGTAAACTAAAAAGATCAGTACTGAATATTGAACTTATAGTGAAAGAAAATTAGTTTATCTCAGAGACTAATTCAAGGTTATGTAGTTGAAAAAATGACTACCCTGGGAAGCAGCTTTCTCTCAAAGAAGCAAAGTATTAATTTTTTCGAATTAAACGTTTCCAGTACTGCTCATAGAATGAAACATCTCAGACGATTACTGATGTAATAGAAGGCATACACTGAAAAAATCGCGAACATAAATTAGCATTTCTATAAGGTAGCCAGCTGATAACCACTGAATGATTCTCAATCAACAGAAATCTGAACATGGTTTCCAGCTCTATACTGGTTTGAGCACACCTATTTTCGTTTTACAAAGAAGGCAATGCTGATGAATAAACAGATAAACTGTCTGGTAAGATCTGAAGGACAAAATCATTAAAGGAATGCACAAAGTGAACCTGGTTAAAATGTTGGTTTTCAAAATGAGGCGATTCTTATCTTTCAGTACCAAGACATCACCCATGGACTAATGCAAAAGCATCAGTAAAAAGCTGTGGTGACCTTGGACAGAGGTGTACAACAGTCTGGTGATGCAAAGTAGTAACTTCTGGCTATTTTGTGGTTCAAAAAAGAAGAAAATTAATGTTTCAATCCTAATTCGGCCTAGTCAGTATCACCAGAGGTATCCTAAACCCAGGCGCATGAAATTGTTTAACGCTGTTGATATGCTTTTTATCTTGATGTTCCATTGTATCAAGGTATTTCAAAAACAAGAGGATTTCTCCAACTTACAGTCAATTTACTAGTAGTTTCGTCGAAAATAAATCATAATGACGCAATCAGTTGAAGGCATAACGATGAAGTAAATTTAAACTCTTAATTAGATAGTTATGCAATGGTTTATCGGAGGAATGAATGAATAAATCAATTTAGGCTTTGTATTACGGAAAGCAGAGTCAACTTATAGCTTTTCATTAATAGCACGTAGATGAGTGAAACATTTTAACAGCCTGAAGTTATATCACATTTCGAAATCTCATGTAAGATAAAGGGATAAAACAAACAGTCGGAAAACGGAAATCACAGCGGAAGGTAGTCAATCCCATGAATTTATGTAAACAAGTCAGCTTAGGAGTGTTAAGTCGTCGTAATTTCTGTATAGCAACTCAAACTCAGGGCTATTTCGACATTTAATGTTGAGAACTATTCTAATCAGACGAAGTTATTAGGGGAAAACTTCTTTTATAATCTTCTGTTGTTCCTATGGCGACCTGCGATTAATGCACTGCATTTCAGTGATATTTGTCAGTCCAATTGACATTACAGGTTGAGTTAATCAGATGTCATCAGTGTAAATAACATTTGAATAATTTGAGTAGAATAAATGGCGTTTCCTTTAAACGACTAGTTAATGGACATGAAATGACTGAGTATTTCCGGTAAGAATTTATCACGCCCATATGACTAATGTATACTTAAGAATAAATCATTTGCTCTACCGCACGAAACTCTGTAAAATATTAGTCTATCATGAGGGATTAATGAAGTGGATAGGAAATGTGATAAATGAGACTTTAAAAAAATACCGGCAAACTTAAATATGAATCGATATGTTTCTACTGATTTTCTCTTTTTGTTTTCCGTTTCATAGACATGCATATTGCTCATTGAAACATTGCAATTAGTACAATCGTTATTGAGTCAAAGGAATGGTTCACTTTCATGACATTAAATGCAGTTACAAACTGTAGATCACTAAATTTACCTTTAATATTTAGTTGTTTGATGGATGTCTATTAAAGGGTAGAAGTAGATGAATATGAGCATTCACCTTATTGGATTAACCAACTTTAATACTAAGGCAGAAATGAAAGTGACGCAATCTCCAGATTAAGTTACAATATCATTCGCACTCCACATATTTCGTTTCAAAGAAAAACAGTTTTTCTGTTAACCTAAATGAATGATTCCTTCACTTTAGCTTGTGATTAGATTTCGTTGATGTCACTGCTTGATCGAAAATATTTGAACTACCTGGTTTCAGAATTTCTTGAGTGCAGCCTGTTTTATACCATTTCAGATCCCATAGTGTCATCTCCCTATTTAGGGAAGAATTACTTTCCTGGTGCTTCACTTTTAGAACCTAGGGGGACAGCATGTATAGGTGTTATATTAATGAGCACCCGTTGAACAAAAGCTGAATTTCGTAGAGTGATTACCTAGTGAATAAATTCTAGAATTTCGGCATATTAGATTTTGGCTTTCATGCACACTGTGAATATGAATACGAATATAGATTTACCCACCTGATGAGCTGCTACCGTTACAAAATGCAAACAGTGTATTTCATTCTTAGCTACTGTCAAGTAAAATGAGCTGCTTTTAGAATCAATTCCAACCCACAAAAAAAGTTACTACTTCAATTTGAAAATCTTGCTACCATATATGAGGAACTAAATGTAAACCTTGATGTAATAAAGAAGAGAATGTCGGTAGAAAAGAGAGGTATGTAGACATGATTATATCAATGATACCAAAATGGGAAATCTAAAAAATTAAAATATTTTTTGCATGGTTCATCATTTACCCAACAAACTGATGAATACATTCAAAGATGTAAAGATGAAGTTCAAGGTGAAGGGTGATCTGGACTTTCTAGAGTTCGCCTATACATATATGGCCTCACCAATCAGTCTTTACTTGACACAAAACCTTTTCCAAGAACTTTGGTTCTGTTGAAATCAACTTTATGTCTCGTTTTCATCAACTGTAGTGAAACCGATGACTTATTTTTTTTATCTTTGAATATCTACTGAAGTCTCTGGAATTCGTCTTGGATACTGTCTGCGTTCCTTAGCCCTCATATTCGTCTGTATGGATGTTTCACCTACATATACTGCATCCAAATCCCATCATTTTATATCGTGCTGACAGTTCTGTCGGCTTCATGTTGGCATTGTGTCTATGGTCGTCATCCAGGTAGAGTGTATACAATTCGTCACATGGAAAGAAATCTTTGTGTCATGCTTATTACTAACTCCTCTATTTTCTCAAGAGATCTTCTGAGAAATTGTTTGGCACAATGGTGATTCCATATCGGAAGGAAGATTTGTGCTACTCTTCATTTCAGTTTACATGATTCTTTTTCAATAAGTGTAAAATGCACCGATTTAAATCACGACTCTTTTCTTCTTCCGTTGTCACCTGTCTAGATTAAGGGATTAAATTACAAATACCCTATGGCATTTAGAATGAGAAGATAGAGTCAGAGGAAACCAAGTTTGACTTCATTTAATTTCTTCATTCCAATTTTGATCCTACTTTAAAGGAAGAAACTCCGCTATGAGACATTAACCTACAATTTTCAAAGCTTTTCTAATTAATTTTGAGATTGTCACAACCGAGCATATGGCCTTAAACTATAGTGTGTAGAGCTATGGGTGTGGTATTTCCAATCGTCTTTAGCTCGCTTGGATTTCTAGTGGACTGATTTGGAGCCCATGAGTGTTCATTTGTCCTAACTTTGATTTCACACAAACATTTTCCTCTGAATATTACATTGGAGTCCCAGAATTTACTTCATAAATCTTGGGTTCAAGGAAATTATCTCACTCACATGAACTAAGATGCTCTGCAATAAGTTTGATGTTCTGCAGAACACTCTGAGATTGCATTTGTTGACCACAACGAGTTTATTTTCTGCGTTCGTTGGGAAACATATACACCGAAAACATTGTCGGGTAACAGAATAGCTCGAAGTTGATTGGGCTACTAGGGAACAGTGAAGAAATACAGAACCACAAGAGTAAAAACATTAACTCATTTCGTTCTAAGAAGTTACGAAAGTGGGAACAACAATTTCTGCACACCGGGAATGACTCCACCCCCATGGAACATTCTTACTGAGAACGTTGTTCAAAAGTGACTTGACTGTATGCATATAAAGAACTAACGTGAAGTAATAGCTAATAAGTCCCAAGAATGAACACAGTGAAAAAACACCCGTTGGTTCTGGTATTTCTTGTATGGGATGAATGTTATCCGGATCTCTGCCATGACCCATAACATCGCAGATGAATCCCGGAAATTTCACGGCATTCAAGAAGCGGCATTTATGAGGGTGAAGAAGTAACCCGTTCTCTTTCTTTCGTTGTTGCACCTGTTCAGTGGGATCATGAAGCTGTACTGAAGCGGCTGTAATAATGAGGATATCTTCAGAGTATGCAGCTACTCCTGATACACGAGATTTTGGGGTGTCTGTCATCTACTGAAAAATGGTGGACGTTGTTTTACTTTCAGATTTAATCAATTATATTGGCATAGTCGATGGTGTGTATTAATTATAAGCAGTTCGCGGCATCCTCTGGTAACTTGGATTTGTAAGTAGGCTTCAGTTAGATGAATTTTAGAAAAATAGGTTCCACTACTGAAAATAGTGAAGCTATCACTTGGTGCTTATTATGAGTAGTAGTGTTGTTCAAGCGCCACAGGAAGTTCGCTTGAGAATTCAGCACAAATTCATATTGAAACACTCGACTTTCAACGACGAGATGTAAGCTGCCCATGAAGAGTAGGAAACTGGTGTGAGAGCACCTTGTTGTTCGAGAAGTGAGATCTTGGCATCAACTTGTGATAATGATGCATCTGGCATAGATCGTTGCACCATCTCGGAGGCATAGGATAACTTGGGAGGCTGTATTACATCCGAGATATTTGGAAAACGTTTACTGGTGTCACTCAGCTTCCTTGGCTTCTGGATTCGATTACATATAGTACTTAGTGGTGCATCCGATGATCCAATACTCTCTAACCAGTGCAGATACAGGAAATGGGGAAGATAGCAAACGCCGTTTATGGCGGTATGGAAGTAGGAAACGGTGGGTGAAATTCTTCCTGTTAGGGGTAACTGGGCGCCGAACGCACTGATAGCAGTTTGAAAGTCTTCTAAACAGAAGTGATTTAGTTTTCAACCATAGCTTTTTGGAGATAGTGGTGATATTTGATATGTCTGTAATAGCACAGGATAATGGTTTACTTCAAAACAGATACACTTCTTGTGGGCAACGGGATGGACAGAAAAAGCAGCTATCAAGCTAAGAGACTTACCTATCTAACGAGAATTGGATATTTGGCAATATTTGGTGGTTTACCTCTGTATATGTCGTTGTGTGTGTTGCCAGCAAAAACCATCCTTATGACCAGTAGCATTACAGTCCCGGTATCAATATCATTTATATGAAGATTTGACTAAGTACCAGGAAGACGTGCTTCCGCTGTTACCGTATGAATAACCAGGTAGATGAACAGACGAGATCGAACCAGAAGATGTCTGGCCAGAGGTGATCAGGGAGAAATTAGTTGTCTGGGTAACTGCATTCACTTGGAAACCACCCTGGCGTCCTAATTGGACTGAACTCGTATCACGCTGCAGGTTAACCAGTAGTTGATGTTTTGAAGAGATACCACTCAGCGTTATCTACGGATCTTGTTCCAAGAGGTTCAACAACTTCATTCTGACGTCAGTAAACTTAGATGACTGTAAACTACAGATGAATGTTAAGGATTTAAATTGGTCGTCCGTAATGAATTTGAGTTTGGATTGTCCACATTCGCGATCAATAATTTCAACGTGAGTGAGGAAATCATCATTCCCGTTCATAATTACCTTCAAGTGGCGATACTGAGGATTGAAGAGAGAAGAGTGGTCACCAAATTGTTGTCTCAGCGTTTGAATTGTGGCGTCGAAAGTGAGATCATGTGGGTTCTATAGCAGAATCATCTTTCAATATTGGTCAAGCCCAGATGAACCAAGCTTTCGAAGTAGCAAATGTACCTTCTAGGAGTCATCTTGGCCAGGCAAATCCTCTTTGGAACGGTCTTCGTAACACCTGAACCAAGTATAAAAAGTCATTTTGGCATCAGGATCGTAGAGGAATTCAGTAATGTCATTGGAAATCCCATGAGTTGAATGGGCTATTGAAAGTGGCCACGTTGGTAGTGGTTCAATACCAGAAATTCTGGAGTGTGAAAGCAACCGGATAAACTCCTATTGTTGCTCGAGGTAGGTGTCCAGCTTCAAAGAACACATTTCCTGACAAGTTTATTGCTGACTGTTATGCTATCAAACACATAGCCGGCAACAATGCTCAGATATCGACTGTCAGCCACCAATGTTCAATAAATTCTTATTTGATCCTTAACGCTATTAATTAGTTGAGAACACAGAGTGAAACATGTAAGAACATGTGAATTGTGAATTCTTAGTGTGTAGCAGTGGAAGTTTTATACATATACAAGGCAACTGGAAATTCGATGGTTTGGAAAATACAAGGATTGAGTAGGTAACAAATAATTTTAGAGAATGCAATTTCTGAGCCCGTTTACTTTTCAGTTAATGGGAAAATTCGAACGCCGAATTCTCCTTTATAATAAGTAGCTTGAAGGCTAGAATTTGGTCGTGGAGTTTACATATATTCATGCATGGAAACCCTTATATTTAACTGAGCACAATGAAAGACACCAGAAATTACTCAAGGGAGTTTACGCCTTGTTTTTGAACAAATTCAAAACTGTCTTCCTGAGTATGCATTGCAATGCTTTTCACCTGGTTGAAAATGATCTGCTGACCAACGAGGCTGCTTTTAGATGAGCGAATTTACTGGAGACCATGTACATCTTACTGAAACATATAAGAATACAGCTTTAGCAAACAGTAGAAAATAGAAAAACGAGAGTCACTTCTATTCTTTTTAGATTACATCGTCGAAGATGTCTGCGATATTTGATATATGATATGCAAAGTTAAAAATGATTACCAATCACCTAGGTGGAATTCAGCTGGGAATTCACACCATCGGTTCTTGGCGAAAGTCGCATAATCAAACAACAGTTATGTAATGGCTACATCACTGTTGAGTTGGACTTCAGAACAGAGAAGCGGCTACGTGGTGTAACTTGAAGGCAGTCAGAGAGATCGATTAAGTGTTATAACTGTTGTAAATAAATGTTCTGTCATATCGCTTTTGTACACGCTACTGAGGATGAAACTGTTTGACCAGTAAACCCTTAATTGTACATCTACAATGAATCCACATTCTATGCTTCCGAAATATTCTCAAAGACACTAACTTGTGATTACGGTTTCACATCAGTATGCTAAATTTTGCTCACAGATCATGTACACTGTCATGAGATCTAATGTGTAGATTTTCATTTATTGCCTGGAGTTGTCGTACGGAATGTTTTGTCTTTCTGAAAAGAAGATTACCCGGTTAAGTTGAGTATGAGTTGATGAAGTAAATTAGTGCAGAGATTACACGCAACAGCCACCAAGGTTGTGGCTGAATTAATCAGGATTATTGGGCACCTTTGTAAATTTGTAGTCAGATATACCATCTGTCTAAAAACTCAGATTATTCTTGTTATCCTGCTGTTGCTGCTATGTTCACAATCTGTTCTCAAACATTTTTCATGAAGTTCAAGTTGTCACTACCTATAGGTGGGACAAGAGCATACCGACGAACCGCACTTCTGTTAACTGGGCAAAAGCTTGCGTGTTACCTTTTCCATCTTCTTCATGGAAACCTGGGTGAAAGCCGGGAATATGAAAATATTAGAAACTTGTGAAAACCAAATGTTTTCACTGTTGTTCGTATTTGTGCTATTTCTCATTCTTACCATTAAGAAAAAGATCAGATTCCCAGGAGTATGAAAACTGTATTTGATTTCGATATCTAGCTTCTAAATGATTACTATTATATGTCTTTTGAGTTCCTAATGGTATATAGGGCTTCAGTAACACGTCTCCATTTCACTCTCTTCCGTGCAGTCTTTTCAAACTGCCTCCATGACTACCTACAAGCTTTCATTTCTTTTCACATGATCTCCTCCATGTCACCCTTGGCTCAGATGCCTAACTCGTCGTTTCTCATTCAGGTTCCGCTCGACGGCCTCACCTGGCTTGTGATGTCCCCAATCGATTTTCTCAGTGTGTGTCAAGTCCAACCCTTCTCCACTTTCTTCTGCATATTTATTGGGTGATCGGTTCTTGGTTGATTCGTTGCCAGCCAGCCAGAGTTCCTTGTTGCTTTTTCCTACTATTCTGGTAATCCATCTAACCTTCAGTGTCAGTATCGAATGGGCGTAGGTGGCAGCTGTTGATGAATGTCTGCTGTTTGTTGGAAATGCTTTCCGTAACGCGTCACTAAACTTTTGAACCATCACATAGAAGCGCTGACTTGACTGAATTAATGTTGAAAATCTGCATCATCTTCAGGCTTTATGCTGAGTGCAGTGCAGTAAGTCTCCGAACTAGTTTCAGATTATTGAAGGCCTGTCTTGCTGTCCTTCTGATTCTGGCTTTGACACCTTCATCTGTGCCGCCTGTAGTTGAAACGATGCCCCCATGGCTAGGTGGGTAAAACAGATAACTTCCACTAGATTTCTCCTGTCCATGGGATTGGTGCGCTTTTTTTCGTCGTTGTTGGTCGGGTGTATTCATCAACTCCGTCTTCTCTACGTTCCACCTGAAGGAAGTCCCGTCTTCGCTGCATCGCCTCGCCTCTTCTGCTAAACTGTTGGTTTCCAGCTGTAGATCTTCGCGTTTGTGCAACAAGACATTATACATAAATTATCGTTGGTGGCGAAATGCAAATATTCTGGGTTTTCTCGCCATCATATGCCTATCTTCTTGCTTTGCATAGCTTGTTGTATGATCCAGTCCCGTCCAACCGACCACAATCAGGAAGGTCATCGTTGGTAGTAGGTGGAAACCTTGTCTTACTCCTCCCCTGTCTTCACTTCGAAGGCGTCACTGTCTTTCCATTGTGTTGTCAATCACTCGGCATGTGGCCTCATCATGTAGCATATAGCTGTTGTTGAGTGAAGTTGATAAATATTTGTGGCACTGAAACCGATGTGTTGAAGCAAGCAGCTGCCTGTCAAACTACTTCTCGGTCTACACCGTCGAAGTTATCTTCAAAATGGATGAAGATGAGGTGAGGTAGAGAGTTGAATGCCATTCTATGCTCTGTTCTATGATGATGCATAGCGTTGCAATTTGATCCACACATGAATTGTTCTCCCTGGATCCAGCAAGACTGTCCCAGTCGTAATTTTGAATCAGGTGCATCCGTTAGCCTCTTCATTGTGATGTGGATTAATTTTTGTTTTGTGTGGACAGGGAGAGGGAGATGATTTCGCGCCAGTTCTCGCAAAGACTGAGGTCCCTCTTTCTTGGTAGTACCTTTTCTTCGTTCCAAACCTCCTGCAATGGTAATATGAGCATGTCCGCTGTTGTCTCTATGTCTGTTTCCAGTGCTTTAGGTGGAATTCCATCTGGTAATGCTACTTCCCCGGGTTTCAGCTGCTTTATGGTGTTGCGTTCAAGACTTCACTTCTGCTTTTGTCGGAGGGCTTGTGTTCACAGGTGATTCCGTAGCTGATATGCTGACGGTATTCCGAGACGAGTTGCAGGTATTGTTAGTGGTGGTGGTGGTCGATTCAAGTGTTTTATGAAGTGATCAGTCCATTGTTTCCTTTGTTTCTCCTCTTTGGTAACTAGCTTTCCTTCACCATCTCTCATTGGTCTCATCTGAGTTGATCTCTTCCCTCCCAGATAGCTAGCTACCTGGTTATTTGACATACTGTTGTCAGGTCTGTGTCTCTCCTACCTGCAGCCTCCAGCCTGTTCTGCTTCACCTGCCAGTGTGTCGTAGAAGTGTCTTTTGTCTTCGTGCGTACTCTTCTTCACCTCTTTGTCCAGTGTAATGTTTTATAGGTTAGGTTGCATTCAGTTCCTCTTTTCGTTGTTCATCCCTGCCCTGGCCTGCACTGTATTGCACTGGTTTATCTTCTGCTTCACCACCACCATCTTCCTCTCCTCCATCAGCTTCCATGTACCCATCGACACACAATCCTCGTCTTGCTTCTTCTCCCTTCCGAACACGGTTGTGCAGGTTCCCTTCCACATCTCTTTCAAAGAGTTCCAGTGTTATTCCATGCTAGTTTCCTCGGATATGCTGCTCAATGTATCCCATTTCCTCCTCACAACTGACTGACGTGAAGATTTCCTCTGTAGTTCCGTCCTTCAGTTCAGTTTCTGTTCTGGGTGGGCTTTGAACTTGAACTGTGATCTATCATCACCAGCATCTGTGCAGGCTTCCAACCTGGTTTTGATGGTGGGTTCCTTGCACTAGATAGTGGTGTATGTATGTGTGTGTTTGTGGCGTGAATCTACATCTGCTCCCACTCTTCATCTCGTGTTCAGTAGGCTGCGTCTCCATCTCCACTTTCTTCACATTCACATCAAGTCGATCTGATGCTTAGTGTAGTGTGTCCTGGTGTCTGGTCAAATCAAATCCATGTCACTGCCTTGTGAATATCCTTGTGTTTGTGCACACTTCATCGCCTCCAATCACCAAGTCGTTGGATGCGCATCAGTCTCCAAACATTTCTACACTCGCATTCATCATTTCACCGAATGCCTGTCGACACATGAAGAGATCTCTTCCTGAGTTGTCTTCTCCCAGTTTGGCATTCATGTCACCCCACCGATTAGAATGAATTTTGATGTCGCCAACTGGGGTTGGGTCTTGTCCATTACTGATTGCAGTTGTCTGTGGAATTCCTCGTTCTTCTCTTCATCTGCATTATTTGTTGGCGCGAATCGTAGCATAGAATGATATTGACATTGTTTCCTTTTGATTTGAATCTTGCTGTCATCATCCTGATCCTGCAGGAGGAGATTGGTTCCCATCATTTGAGAGCCTTCGATGCTCTTGGACACAACGTGGTAGCTACTCCAAAACTCAGTGTGCTCCTGGTTGTCGTCTGGGTGATGATATCGGAATGGATTATCAACTCTCCGGTCATCAGTTTTGAGAGTCAGCTTTCGTCCCATCTGCTTTTGCAGATTCTCAGCCTAGCATTTCTATTCCATACCTCCTCATCTCTTTTGCAATCTGGGTAGCCTTGGCAGTTTCAAACATTTTGTGGACATCCCATTTCCCTATGCTTACGTTTGTTTTCATCGAGAGGAGAAGACACATCTGCCAATTGGTTTCCCGAAGATATTCACGAAACGGGGTCATTTAATTTCTCTGATTTCAGTGAGGAATAAGTTTATTATTATTTTGAATATTTCCTTTGTGCTTTGAAGTTTCTTTAGCGGTTAGATTGGTTTTCCAGTGTAGGGTTTCTATCCCTATGGCCAACCTTCCGTGTTTATTTGGGCTTAGGACCGGCCAGTAACTAGTGAACTAGTAATCTGGGCGAGGTTGTCCTGTGGTGAATGAAACATAATTTGTTAACCCACCTCCACCCTGTTTATAGATGTGAACAAGAGGCATTAATGGATTGATGATCGTGCAACACTTCAAGCTCAGATGTCCACCGATGTTTGTAATGTCATCTGAATGAAACTGAAGGGTGATTGTGACATGCACTTACAAGAGAGTCACACATCCAGGCAATTGCTTCAGCCGACAAGACGAACATAAACATCATGCATCAAATATACCCGGCAAACTATCAATCAATTACTTCACCTATTCACAGTTAGCATGATGTACAAATTATCAATGTTTTCGGAAAAATAAAATGCAAGCTCGACGAGCTATTACCTAGAGAAGATAAGGTGAATTCAATCAGCAAAATCAGTTGCAATGATTGTCAACATCACCATCCTGCCTAATACAGTAGAAACATTTGCCGAAATGATTAGTCAGCATCCGCTATCGCTCAAATGACGTTGATTTCTATGTAACTAAACCAAAAACAATTGGAAATTGAAATGAGACAAGGCTGAATTTCCCCAAAAGCAAGCTAAAAAACTCCGAGGCAATCCGTCGAAGAACGGTACTTCAATGAAATTGCCATCATTATGCATGCGGACATTAACTCAATATACATGGTACATAGCATAGTTCACCCAACTGGAAATCAGTCAAACAAATCAGGCATTCGGGCAACAGCAAAGGTCAGATGGTGGAAAGGTTAATGAAAGTTTGGTAGGAAAACAGTCAAGTCCAACCCCACCGATAACCCAGTGACTCACGAGGTCGTCAAATATTCTCTTCATAAACATTCATGCAACTGGGAAATGCTTCACTCACTTGTGGAATAGATGCTATAGAACTCGTTTAATCCATCAGCGAAATGTCGAGGAACAAACCTCAAAGTGTGTTCGAGGACATCAAAAAGTAAGCAGATGGATAGATAAATAACTCAGTAAAATGTGACGAAATCTCATCCACAATAAGATCTAATTTAATAATTCACCAAACAATAAACTGGAAATGTATTCATCATTTCCTTCTTTCCACTTGTTTCTTCTCTGTACACCTGGTAAAACGTCAATAATAATTATGAGTGTAAAAGTATTGGAGTCGGAACAAGTTATATGGGACAGGGAGAAAAGATAAAGAAGGAGAATGAGCCGAACAAAACACTTGGTAACTAGTAAGTATAACAGTTACCTATTTACTAAAGTAATAAACAAGATCACAACTTTAGGGTGTAAAGGTTTGTTGGTGTGACAAGATCATAGCCATACTTAGCGTTCGTCAGACTGACGTACACATGACTATAACTGACAACAGCCTGTGTGTCAATGAGTTGCATACACTTGGCTTGTGTTACGAATGTCAGCGACTTCGAGAGAATAAATCGAGAAATGGTTGGTAAATTCATAACAACATTACGATAGATCATCATTGTTGACCAAATTCTATGTACTAGGAGCGTAATTTATTCACTAGTCTAAGTGAATACTATGATTTGATGTGTTAACAAACAGTACTGTTTCAAATGGATTTCCTCGAAATATACATTAATACAGACATATTTCGATTCCTATTTACAGTGCAAACATACCAAAGATATGTGGCAATTCATAGTAAGATGGATGCAGATTACGCACATTTGAATTATAAAATAATGGCGATACTAGGGATGATGAGGACATTGAATACTGGGTGAATATGTAAGCCGGTGTTCACTTTGAATGATTGCTTTTCGTGCACTCTGTGACGAATATCATCTAGATGCGACCAAGTACGCTCTAGAGGGGATCGAATTTTTCCGACTTTTAGATGAGAGGTAGGTGTTTAGTTTTTGTACTCTGTCCATAGGGGATGTGAATTCGGCAATCAGAAATCATCATATTCAGAAAACGATGAGCTGCAATGTTACGTTCCATGGCAGTAGACACTTCTATTAGAACAAAACAGAACCTGCATGTTCTGTGAGAAGCAATTGTTGTTTTGTCCATGCTGTTCTTAGACTTTTCAGGACGATGGTAAATGTCCAATTATGAGTTGATACCATTACACCGTTTGCTTCATTCCACGCTGCTTATATTTAAACTCACCTTGCATTCCTCACTGATGGTAATCATTAGGCTTTCTCACATTTCTTACCCAACATGGGCTGTCGGTTAGCTTCCGATCGACAACACCTTTGCTGAACTTCACTGTCTAGTCTCAATTCCTGTCGCTAGAAAATTCATAAGATCTGCAATCCATTCTTGAGTTTGTGAGGATTGACCGACTCCGTAGTGATATTCATCAGGAATTGACATCAGTTGTAGAAGCAATGGAAACCTGGAAGGACTGAGGACTTGTTTCGTCGCAGTAAGCAATTAACTCCTCAACAGCACGCCACCATGATCCCGACAGTTATCGAATCCAGGAGTATTCATCAGATCTCTCAACACACGTTTAATATTACCAACCTCGAACACCTAGATGTCTGGATGTGAAACAATATCGAAGGGTGTGTGCAAATATACTAGTAACAAAATAAATAGCGACAAGTTTATCGTAATCAACTGGTGGCCTGCTTGAACTCTGGGCTACCGTTTTCTATCACCGAGGATATTGCATCAAATTTTTCATTTCTACATTGTTTTAATCGTTTAATTATATCAACCAATCGTATTGTATATTCTCGCGAGTTTTTAAAATCATTACAACCTATCGCTTCGCAGGTCGATAGGAAATTTAAGAAGAAGCATGACGATGGATGGCAACGAGCTCTGAAGCGTATGACCATAGATCAAATGACTATTCCGGAAACACTTAGCACAAACTGCAGGTCGTTGCAGAATAAAGTTGATTACCTTCAGTCACTCTTGTCCACAAATGTTTATCAAAACACGGGTGTAATAATGCTACAGGAAACATGGCTTCATAACCTGTATGATGATGACTTAGTCTGCTTAAATGGTTACAAATTATTTCGACAAGATTGAAGCTTTTCGAAGAAGAAATGTGGTGGTGTAGCAACATTTACTAGTACTAACTGGTCCTCCTCCAACTATGTATGCTTCTGCTTCTGTAACGAAAAAATTGAGTACATAACCATCAAATGTCGTCCCAAACATTTGAGCAAATGCAAACATATATATATCACAAACATGTATGTCACACCTAACGTCAGTTTCTCAGATTTGTCAACTTTTGCTGATAAATTCACTGAATTTGCTGCTCCGGTTCTGGGGAACTCCGTGTCTATTGTCTGTGGTGATTTTAACTCGTGTGACTACAATTTTCCATCATCATTGGGTCATAAAAATATGGTTGACTTCTCCACTCGTCTTAACAACAATTTAAACTTTGCATTTGCAAATGAACCTGGCATATTTGAAGCCCGTAAACGGGCTCAACTGCTGAATTCCGACCACTGTATCGTTCGTGTTTTGCCTAAAGTGTACGGAAAATTATACAAGAAAGCTTTTGCATACCTTTCAAGGAAAGCTCAATACAGATACTATTCTCAAGAAAATATATTACTTTTGAGAAGCATGCTTATAGAAACGGACTGGGATATATTTGCTGATGAAGTTCTAGACAACACTATTACCAATACCACAAGCTATCTCAGATTCTGTCTCGATATCTGCTGCCCTGCTGAAACAACTTACTTGAGATTTGACAGGCTTTCCTCTCCTCATCTCAAGAGGCTTTGGAGAGAAAAGGAAAGGTTGTAAAAGGCGAGAGATCACCCTGGCGTTAAAAGGCTTAACTGCCTAATTAATTCTGAAATACAATGTCTGAATACTATATACAACAAGAAGTTGTTATCGTGTAAGAACTCTTCCAATTATATGGAAATTATTTAAAGAGCTTACTGGTAAAAAACAGATGATAACACAAACTCGTTCGGATGTCTGCGCGTTAAACAAGTCATTTATACGTGGGCGAGCTAATTTCACCCTTCCTAATGTGCAAAATCAAGTGGATAGCTGCTTTTCAGGTTTCAATACAAATGATGTATTTAAATGTCGAAAGTCTTTGAATTCCTCCCAAAGCTTAGGTCTTGATGGTGTTTCTAGTATCATATTTAAAAATGTGCAAATATTCTATGCCATCCACTTACAGATATCTTCAATGTGTCGTTCCCTAAAAACATAATACCCACTGCTTGGAAGCAGATAAAAATTGTACCTGTGCCTAAGCCATCTTCTTGATCAGATTTTACTTTTCGACCCATCGCTACAACTTCCCCTTTTCTGAAGACAATAGAGAAATTACTTCTGCTTGTGACTGAACCTTCATTGACGGCCTTCAGAGATCCAAGACAGTTTGCTTACAAACACCGGAGGAGTACTTTAGATGCAGCCACTGTCTTGCATCGTAATATTGTTTCTAGTCTCGACAAAGGTGTTAAGTATGTCCGTTGTGCCTTTTTGGATTACTCATCAGCCTCTGACTCTGTTCCTAGACCACTTTTGTTAAATAAGCTTGCCATAGCTCACACTGAGCCATGGCTTACAAAATGGCCGCATTCTTATTTTTCTGAAAGGAAACAGTACACTACTCACAAAGGGATGCGCTCCACTTCATTGCTTACTGGAGCTGTTGTGCCTCAAGGTGCTGTACTTTCTCCTTTTCTGTTTCTGTCTTTTGGCACGATTTGCTTTATTCTATTGAAACTGATTTTACCGAGTATGCTGACGACCTGACGATTTCTATTCCAGTAGACTCTTCTATGGATTGCTCGAAATTAAATGAATTCTTGTCTGAAGTTGGCAAATGGTCTCTCCCAAATGGTCTCAAACTAAACCCTCTAAATGTCAGACTATTAATTTTAGCCTCAGGTGCAAACAAGACTTATGTGAGCCGCTTAAATCTCATGACGCCTGCTGCATCAATGGTATATCTGCAGAAAGTAAATCGCGTGCCAACTATCTTGGGTTGCCTTTTACTCCTGACCTTTGTTGGTCATCCCATATTTCATTGACTTGTAAAAAAATTTCTCGTTTAACCTATTATGTAAAAAAATTGAGGCTTTCTGGTATAACTCAACTGCTTCTTTTACAATTTATCAATTCCTGAATTTAACCTATTCCTCTATATTGTTCCCCATTAATCATTCCTGGACTTCTTAAAAAGGACTATGTTATGTTGCGAAGGGCTTTGAAGGCCGTCAGCAGGGTGAGTGGTGTGTCTCTGGCCCAACTGATTAACACTGTAGTTGATCGAAATATAAACTCCTGCAAGCTACTGGCTACAGAAAGCTTAACTGACAGTGAGCATCCACTTCATTTACAGCTCTTTCCATGTATCTCCTCAGGGAGGACAAGGAGAAACTGCATAAGACTGTATGCTCGTACAGCTAAGTGTGAGAATTCGACTGTACCTTATGTTGCACGCATATTTTGTGAGGAAAAAAGTGTTAAAATAGAAATCACACATCAACTTTGTGACAGTTAAAAATCTCATCTCAATAATTCAACTTACAATGCAAAATTTTCTCCTTTTTAATACTCATCATATAACTTGAATTTTTATAATAAAAAAATATTCGAAAGGTTGCAAAGGAGTATGAATATACTTGTATTTCGTTGTTATTGCAATATATATTACACTGAGATTCCAAATTGTACCACAAATTGTTTGCAATAAAGTAAATTATTATTATAATTAATATTATTATTATCTGCAACTACGGTTGAGAACTGAACACGCATGCTACTTCATGGGATAACAAGATGGGATTATGACCAGTGAAACTGCAGGTGGTTGTTTGAGAAATATGAAGTAAATCGGAGAAGGTGGAGTATAATCAAGATAAAATAACAAACAAAAGTGATTACATCTTAATCGAAATGCAACTTTGCGAAGCTTCATGATCATTAGCTTGCATTGGCCGGTAAAATTATATATCGTCTGACACCACTACTCGCTACCTGGAAGTAGTGTGGTGGTGAAAGCAAAAGGAGCGAAACACATAGTTCGATTGGCGCAGATAATGATAATTCGGCTGATGAAAGTGACTGCAGTGTGTCATTCAAACAATCTGGAACACTCTCCAACAAAACCAGAACTCAGAACAACAAGTGACCACGTCGCCATCTACAATGGACTAGGTTTGAGGGATAATGAGAAATGCTAGTACGATTGATCGGCATACTGAGAGTCAATACATATCACAAGCATAAGCAGGTTACACACTAAGGTTATTGGCAGTCTTGAGTAACAGTGTCCAAACTGACTAGAATGAGGATCATATACCGAATGAGTGAGATGACGTGGCATAAATCTTGACATGCAAACAAATAACTAGTAGGCATTCGGTCATCGTTACAAAAAGTGTGTAAGTCATGGAATGAACAATAAAGGGAAGGAATATACAAGCGATAAATCAGTGAATGTGTGACTATCTGGCGTTTGTCTTAAGTCGACCTCATCCTCGAAACTGGCTACCACATTGAACACTCGTGCTTGGAATGTAGGAAGGATGCGAATAGTCAGCATGACGGTTGTGACACAATGTGAGTGTAGACTTGCGAGGAAGAAAGAGCATTATCTCTCTGTCTGTTCAAATGTGTGAGACAAGGACGACAACAGGACATATTCAGGGGGTAAGTGAAGCGGATGACAGGCGATAACTGTAGATCACTTCGATTCTCGGGCAAACTATCTGGCTGACTGAATGTCTTGGCTTTCACTCTCAAGCATATGTGTGGCAAGAGATAGATACTGCATTGATGAACCCTTGTTCTTAGCAAATATCAAAACAATCATTCGACTATCATGCGAATGCGAAACTTGCTGACCAAGCCAGTACAGATTGATAATTTTGCCACGAATAATAAAAGTGGTAGTAATGATGGAGACAGGATGGAGAGTGGATTCAAAACTTCTACTATGTTATTAAATAAGAATCAATTTCGGGATTGTTAGAGAGAATTCTCAGTGAGACTGGAATAAGATTTGCATTTCAACCGAAAAGTCTGCATGGAAACAGGCATTTTAGATTGAAATATCCTATCGATTGAATGAGGTGAAATAATTTGCTTTACCGAATCCCCTTCACAGATTCTGAGGTCAAGTACATAGGTCATAGAATTCGACCGGGTTTGAAGAAATGCTTGGGCTCAAAACTATGCTAAAGCAAGACTGGTAAATTTTTATAAGATAAGGAACAGGAGAAATCTGGAATATAATGATACTCGCAATGGCATAATATCACACCATAGCGTAGAAGACAGTTTCAATATTTTATCTAACATTGTGGAGCATGGAGCGAAGAAGGGGCAGATGGATAACGGAATCCTTTTTAATCGAGTCAACATCAAATACATGCAGCGGAAATGATACTCTACCTGTCCCGGATGTATGAAAAATTCTACTCCCATTTCGACAGAGAAGGCAAGAATTGGAACAAGGTACAGCACCTCTAAGGGTTGGGGATTTACTTGTTCCTCGATGAATATGGACAACAGAGAATGCTCCAAACGCTGTCCAACAGGCAGAAATGTTTCACTGTGCGATTCAATAAAATACGGAGTGAATTTCCAAACAAATGAAAGCTTACAAAATGTGGATGTGAACGAAATGCTCACGAATAAGTAGCAGATGTAACTGAACTCATGGCTTTTGAGATAATACTGACACCAGTTGAAACCGATGAAACATGCGAAATTTTATGGGAGTTAAATTGGAGAATTGGAAGCAGTGTCTCATGACATAAGAATGTATAAGTCAAGGTAAAACAATAGTGAACATCAATCAATGGCTGTTCCATGAATACTGAAGGAGTGAAGAAAGGAAGATTGTGATGGTGAAAAATTGGAGTTCAAACCCATTTCTTCTGTACATAGCTCTCAGGCCGCGATTACGGTATTGTCAACCTTTCACGTACACGTAAATTGCATATCAGTAGAACTTTTGATAACAATGTTTTCTGTTTGTACAGGATTTCGGGAGAAGACCGTGAGAAAGAGGTATGCGCAGAGTTGCCCTAGTAGTTCAGTATGGAGTTGTTGCTTGGCTTGCAATCACCTGTGATCAGCCAACCCCGATAGCGTTCGAATATGTGCTTGCGAAATCGCACTTCTTGTGCCTCCAGGGTCAGCTCCACAAAAGAGTGCAAACTGATACACTTAAATGTGGAAACGGCAGCTTTTCCTCACGTCTCCTTGAATCGACTACCGGGTGGAGAGGACCGTTCACAGTTCAGAAGCTATGAATGTTGTTCAGACTGATGTAGAAATGTGACAGCTTCGTCCACTTTGAATTCAATATTCGTAAGTATTCGCCAAATACATTTCGAAATGTATTGCGCGAGTGTATCACATTTCTCAGACGACATCCATCTAGCGGTAAAATCAGGCAAAGTCTTAGAAGAAATGAGTATTCGTTATTGTTATTCTTTTGAATTATTGCTCATCACCATGGATCTTTAGGCGCTGCCCTTCTGAACATCTATTTTCGAAGGCTTCCCATCTCTTCGTTGACTCTGTCATCTGCATGAATACATTTCATACTCATCCAACGCGAGTAAATTGGTTTCTTTCTTCGACCCAGTAGTACTTTTGTTTGCAATTTAGTATGATGCCAATCCTGAGATAACTTCGTGTTAGTTGGTTTTAATGGAATGCTAGAAATTCTCGTCTTCAACTGAATATCACAAAATGCGAAACCGAGTCGTTGACAACTTCCATAGGGAAATTCATCGACGGGTGACAATCACTGAATCTCGGCGGTGTTGCTTCAACAACGATTTTTTCATCACAATTGACGTAAATACCACCGATGTATCCATCAACAGATGGGAGTACACGTATTTCTCTGTGTTCCAAATGAGCCATGAAGCAATATGCTAGAAGTGGATACAATGCTAACGCTGTCACTACTCCATCATTTTGTCTATTTAATTCGTTTTAGACTTTGCTCTGCTCATTAAATGTGTATTATAGAAGCAATTCCCTCAGATGACGAAGTGGAATAGCAACTCCTAGAGTGGTAGTTTCACTGACGCTGCCAATTAGTATTCGCGTGCTGTGGAGCCTTATTCACATGCAGTATTGAATGGAGTGAAACACGTTTCGTGTGCACCTTCAGCAGGCTTTGAAGACAAAACCAGATGGTTTCATGTGCCACAAACGATCACTGTAATGATCGAATTGCTCACCATCACTTCAAACATCTTGATCAACTTCTGCTGGGTTTGTTTAGCTCTACCTCTGTAAGCAGTTTCTCTCGAAAACTGAATTTTGTTTGGTTTTATGAAATACAGTTTGGAGAAGTAATCAAAGAGATCCATTAGATGGATTTCAGCACATTTAAAGGGAAAGACAAACACAACATTCTTATTTAAAGGGTAGATCTTGGAGTGGAAATTTATGCTCTTTGATGACCGCCTCCCAGTGTTCGGTTTCGTATTAATGTGCAGATATCAGCAGATTAAAACGGTCATCTGAAGGTGTTCAAGACTCATGCTGAAAACAGGAAGGAGAGTTTATCTGACTGATTAAACTATCATACCTGGTTTTGATAGAGAGATCATCAACAGATGAAGTAATGCTTCACAATTTTCGAGTTACGATGTTGATGAGGGCGATTACTGGGAGACGATTACCGAATGAAGGGCACATAATTAGCACACATCCACACAAATTCTCGGTAACCGCTTCAAGAAACAGAAGAAGACTGGTTGCATGAATCTCAATGTGCAGCTTGAAAATGCTCTCTTCTCCTCCTTTTTCACACATTTGATTATCGCAAGATATTCACTGTCCGTTGACAAGGCTTGGACTGGGTCACACTGCTCAATCATGCTGACTTCTCTCACCTTTCTTGTATTCATATTCACGAGAGACATCAACGCGGTTGATCATCTCAACGAATCATTCATGGGCTACATGCTTCTACCAGGGAGGTTGTTTCAGCATGTCTCCATTTTGGAATGCAATCAAAGTCATCACTATTAATAATGCATCTGAGTTCGCGTGGGCACCTTTCATTTGCTAGCAGGGATTCTATGCACACATATTTGTATTATGTAAATGGAATGAACACGGCTGTTGGATTTTGTGGGTCGAAGGTGCCTTCTGTTCATCCTGAAAGAGGGTAAGATGTTGCCCTGTTTTTCTATAACATTCATACAAACTCCAACCTTTGGTGCATCCAAATCTAGCTGGGCAGCAAAGACAGAGCATTACAAATGGGCTTCAAGTCATATAAATGCACTAATGTATCATTTCCTTTGAACTGAATGTAGAAAAAATGCTTGGACAATGAAATGAAAATGTATGATATTCGCTCCCATGTAGGTTGATTGGGTTACTGATGTTTCCATTTGTGAACCTAAGTTGCAGTAGTCGAGCAAAATGAAACTAAATCATTTTGCTGCATTTTAGTTTGAGTTTTTAGCTTGCACGAAGTTAGTACCTGGTAGATCGTTGATGAAGTCACCTCTTAATAATAAGACATGTGTTTGATTATTATCTTTCTAATTGTTGTCCTGGCCATAAACATAGCACTCGTATCTTCAATACAGTAATTTCGCGTAACGTATTAACAGGTAATTAACGCTTTTGTGCATCATATATATATATATATATATATATATATATATATATATATATATATGTCAATCGATACACTGGTATTTAATAGCATATATGAAATTTATGCAATAACATTGACCCGTGTCTGTACAGCAGTTTGTATACTGACGTCTGAAGATAACGGTAACTTTTGCCTACACAGTCATAAATACACAAGCATTCAGGCTTCCCTACATTGTTATCATACTGTCTGTAAGTACCAAGAATGGTACTAGCTTGGCATTAGAATTTTGTGGTTGGGAAGTTTGGTCACAATCTCTATCCTCTTACTGACCACACAAATCCGTTGAAAGCAAGTTATAGACCACTCGACAAACGTCTACTGTACGCGAATATTTGAGGATGGTCAGAAGTATTTGACTGGATAACGAAGTCGAGAATATAAATCTTCTCACTCATCTGATCACCCATTATGAATTGCATGTTCTCATATTCTCTGCTGAGTGGGTGAAGTAGAAAATAAACGTATTCATCTGTATTGCACACAGTTATTTCATCATGAATAAAAATGCGAGACAGTGTTGTTTCGACGTCTGCATGCATCATTCTTAGCCACTGGATCATGTAACTAATGGCATCAACTGGAATGTGAACAAACGGAGTGCACATTACATCTGTCGTTAATTGATCATTCCTACTCAATGTTTCTGCTACTTACATTCCCCTCTACACAATTTTATCCTCTTGATTATAACTCAGATGCAATGGCTTCACTTGAACGTGGTTCTCTCCTTTATATTCTACAATTATCCTACACACATCCATATTTCCATGATAGCTAGTTGGATTGCGTTGCCTGATTTCGTGACTTACTCGTTCGGATAAAATTGCTTTCCCACCACAATCAACATCGAAATCAGTAGTTTTTCATCTCTGAGGTAGTAGGTATTCCACTTCATCTTTCCATAACAATCATATTCTCCACTATGAATTCCATGAGCATCTTACATTGACCAATGTAAGAACATTATTTGTTTGGTTGTGATATTGAAGGTGACGAACAGTGGCTATGCAAGTCGGTTATTAACTACATTGTCTCTTGATTCAGGATAGTTTATAAAAAACAGCTTGGAAAGTCGGAGGAAGCTGTTACATTCAAAGCCATACGCATTTTTTCTTGAGTTATCAATGCTCATAATTGAATACCCTTATTTTTCTGTCACGTCATCTAGGCTTCCTACAATTTCATTCCCTCACAGATGAGACTACATCAATGCAATAACACCAGTTTCTAACTACGCGTTTTCCAGCTGACTGGATGGCGAGTTAGCACTCATTCATTTTCAGTGTCTCAATGGTCAAATCTAGTCACAACAACAAATTATTAAGCAATCTTGAACAGAAGTGCATAAAAATATGAAGAAAGTAGAAATAAGTTAATGCTTTTGTTGGCGAATGACATGTGAGGAAAGGAAAAGGAAAGCAGTGAAGACGGATGAAATCTTCAGATTTGAACGTGATAGAAACTTAATACTTCCACACCAACATGATTGGCTTGAACACTTTCACAAAGTATCTGCAAGTATCCGTTCCCAATAACCATGCGGCTTGAATTCATCTGCATTTCAACTTAAAAGTCAAAAACTTCATTTTAATTTCTTCGTTTGACTTTGGTTTGTCCAACCGCTTAATCCTACAACCTCTGACAACAATGATCATCAGGAGGACAGAGGTTAATCTTGAGAGGCGAACCGTTTGAGGAAAGGCATTATTCATAAGGCCGCAGTTTCATGAGGACATAGCTAGTGAGGTATTGTTCTGCAAACTATTCAGGACCAATTTAAACGGCATTTTGTGCAGCTAATCTCTCTCTATCACTGTCTAGTCAACAAATTGTTCAAAACCAAATGAAAGACAAGTGATATAGCTTCGTCACTTCCTTTTGCATCTATCAATCTAACAGCTTCTGTGGCGACAGTCAAATCGGATATACGACTAAGCAACCTAACCAAGGTATCACCAAATATCTACTTTCACAGCTGTGAAAAGGGAAATTAAATGCATATGAAGCTGCTCGTATTTGCATCTAGCTGGTGTTTGTCACAGAGTGGATAAGGCAGAGGCTTTCAAAGTGAACACATGTTCACTTATTCGTCTAGTTCTCAATATTCGCAACATCCCTCATACTGCCATTATTTTGGAATTAAAAACCGCATATTGCGTATCCTTATTGCTATCGATTGACATATTACTTTCATTGGTTTGCATTTTATGTACGTATTGAAAGACATGTGTAGTAAAATAAATTCCGAGGAGATCCATTTAATAACAATACTGTTCGCTAACCCCTCTAATCACAGTATTCACTTAGCGTAGTGGATATATTACGCTTCCAGTACGTAAATGTGAGCCAACACCGACGACCTAATATGACGTCTCATTAGTTATTATTCCACAGCAGACCACTGTAAGTTGAGACGCATACGGATAGCGAATAAATCAATAAATTGTCACAACATTTCATCCACAATAAAATCAAAATTAATAATTCATCAACCAATAATGTGGAAATGATTTTATCACTTCTTGCTCTCCACGTTTTTCTTCTCTGAACACTTGACAAAGTATCAATCATAATTATAGGTGTAAAAGTAACTGCGCACATATCGTTAAAACACAATAAGTTACCTGAGACAACGAAAAAAGTATAAAGGAAGAGGGAGGATACTAGCAGAACACTTGGCAACTGGCTAGCATATCAGTTGAGAATTTATGAAGGTCATCAAACAAGATAACGGCTCTGAGGCAGAAAGCTGCGTGTATTTGTCAACATCATAGCGTTGCATAGCGTTCATCAGACTGATTTTCATTCGTGAAAAATTGATCACAGCCTAGTAGTAAATGAGTTGTGTACACGTGAATCCCATTATGAGCATCAGTGACTTCTAGTGTATGAAGCGAGAAAAATATGATAACTTCACAATAGGTCTTCGTCTCCCTCTCCACTGGCATATCAGTTGCACTAACTAATTATCTGTATCCTTTCCAGTTTATCCAAGAAATCTGTGAGAAAATCAGTGGTTGGAAAATTTTCTTGACTAAGGTTTCATGCATTCAGATAAACAGCAGTGAAAGTAGGAGTAAGATAAACTAAAATTATTGAGTCATTCTCACTACTTGCATACTTTCATTTAAAATAACATGGAACAAGTCAGCCTGTCATTTGACAACAAGTCAGCATTAGGTCTTCAAAAGAGCACATTCTAGGAAGAAATATTGAATCTATTATCTAGGGTTGAAAATAGGTTGTGTAGTCACAGGCTGAACCTAGCCTGGTTAACTAGTTCACTAGTTACTAGCCGGTCCTAAGCCCGGGTAAAGAGGGAAGGTTGGGTGAAGGGCCAGCAACCATATCCCGTAAAACAAATCTAACCGCTAAAGAAACTTCAAAGCACAAACGGTATATAAGAAATAATAACAAAATTATTCCCCGCTGGTATCAGAGAGGCGAAGTGACGCCACTTGGTGAAAGCCTTCGGGAAGCAAATCGGCCGATGTGTCTTCTGTCCACTCGATGGCAGTGAAAGTAAACCTAGGGACATGCAATTTGTATGCAACTCACTGACACACAGGCTGTTGTCAGTTATAGTCATGTGTACGTCAGTCTGACGAACGCTAAGTATGGCTATGATCTTGTCACACCAACAAACCTTTACACCCTAAAGTTGTGATCTTGTTTATTACTTTAGTAAATAGGTAACTGTCATACTTACTAGTTACCAAACTTTCATTAACCTTTCCACCATCTGACCTTTGCTGTTGCCCGAATGCCTGATTTGTTTGACTGATTTCCAGTTGGGTGAACTATGCTATGTACCATGTATATTGAGTTAATGTCCGCATGCATAATGATGGCAATTTCATTGAAGTACCGTTCTTCGACGGATTGCCTCGGAGTTTTTTAGCTTGCTTTTGGGGAAATTCAGCCTTGTCTCATTTCAATTTCCAATTGTTTTTGGTTTAGTTACATAGAAATCAACGTCATTTGAGCGATAGCGGATGCTGACTAATCATTTCGGCAAATGTTTCTACTGTATTAGGCAGGATGGTGATGTTGACAATCATTGCAACTGATTTTGCTGATTGAATTCACCTTATCTTCTCTAGGTAATAGCTCGTTGAGCTTGCATTTTATTTTTCCGAAAACACTTGATAATTTGTACATCATGCTAACTGTGAATAGGTGAAGTAATTGATTGATAGTTTGCCGGGTATATTTGATGCATGATGTTTATGTTCGTCTTGTCGGCTGAAGCACTTGCCTGGATGTGTGACTCTCTTGTAAGTGCATGTCACAATCACCCTTCAGTTTCATTCAGATGACATTACAAACATCGGTGGACATCTGAGCTTGAAGTGTTGCACGATCATCAATCCATTAATGCCTCTTGTTCACATCTATAAACAGGGTGGAGGTGGATTTCTGTCAGGATTGCTGAGGCGCTAAAGTGTGAGGACCACTGGAGTTCGATATAAAGTTGCAATCGAGATTGAAATAAAATCATAAGAGTTCTGATTGTGGGTCTGGTACACGACCGAATGACTTCAGAGATCAGACAGCATTCCGTGGAATTATTTTTCAACCTTACTTATATTTTCGATGGATAATCATCATAGTTGATTGACAAATAGGATGTGTCGTTTCACCTTAACACATTTCATTGTTCGACTGAAGTAAATTCATGATTACTGTGTACAACTGCGTTGCAATTTGCATTTGAATGTGACTGAAATTTCTGCATTTTGTTAATAGGAGCGTTCTCATCCGAAAAAGAGAAGTGAATTTGGTGAGAATTGGCGGGTTCATTTTATTTTGTAACTCCTCTTCAGTTAAAGGCTGCTCAAAGGTTGCATCGAATGGAACGGGAATGAAATAATTCATGTATTTCGATGATTGTTGAAGAGGGAATTAAGTGAGAGCTAAGTTTGAAAAACAGTGTAACATGGAGTGAAGTATTTATCCTTACAAATAACGACAGGTCAAACAGTAGATAGAAATCTGTCTTTGGAAATATCTCTTATCAGTTTCCTGGATTGATTGGAGCAAATCAAGAGGCAGTAGATTTGTAGAATAAAATGCCACTACTACGCAAGTTCTAGGCAGCTGCAGATTGCACGAATTTGCATTGGTTATTACAATGAAAATGAAAAAGCATATTTATGCTAAGACCTTGGGCTGCCAAAATTTTCTACTGAATGAATTTCATCGAATGCTTTCCTTTCAGTTTGTTTTTATCTGTTAGATATGTCTTCTAAATGTATCATGCACTGCTGCGCATTTTTAAAACATTTCCAAACTGTCGTTTCTCAATCTAAGAGCGACGCAAAAAATAAACGTCACATCGGATCTCAGTGGACTTACTAATGCTCGAAAAGACAGAACATTACTATTCCTAGGATACCAATATATATATACCATAGCTATATATATACCACCTGGTGCCCGTTTTACATTATTGCCTTCACTAATGTTATTACTAACACTACTCGGATGCAGTAATTATTTCGTTTAATAGTATTGTACAGGGGGTGGATTTGTTGAAATATTTCATGTTGACAATTCCACACTGTATTACACATACTGTCTGGAATAAAGTACTGGTATTATTATTATTATTATTAGTAGTAGTAGTAGTGAACGTCTGAAATGGCTGCTTCTGCTTTTGTCTATGTTGAGAACGAAAGCTTCATGATTAGAAAAGCTAAGAGAATGAAACAACACCAAAATACGATGGATTTCCTATTAGTAACCATTGTTATCCTCACCTAAGCAGACAGTCAACACAGGAAGCACAATACCACACAGCTACTAAACTGATAGCCAGCCACCTCACAAAAGTATCACACATACATACTTGTAAGAAGCATATTAATATGACCCAACAGACCTAGGCAGTTTTATATACAGGGCGGTGAGTTAAACTGCCATTAATGAAGCGATCAATAACACACGCATTTACCGAAGCCGAAATTAAAAAGGCAGTTAGAATGCATGACTGGTGGATGAATGAGCCACAACAGCACTACAAAAACACTACATATGCCTTGAAGATTTATTCAATAGATAAGGCAAATATCACTGTTAATCTGAAAGAAAATTTGCACATCATCCCCCATCTTATCAATTGACAGATATCATCAGTATGCAAATCCAGGGATTCACTAGATGCAACAAAACTGCAGTGTGTCTAATAGTTGACGATAGCTAATATCACTAAATTAACCAGAGAATAAAGATGAAGCTCGTTTTTGATTCTCTCTTCCATCAAAAATGACAATTCAAAGTAAATCAAATGCAGTGGCCGTGACCTGTTCAGAAAAACTAAAATAATATCGTCAGCGAAGAAATTAACAGATATGTTATCTAAAAATAGTTTCTACGTTAAAAGTGATATGTCTCATAGCACAGTATCGTTTGTTTTGTCTGCCTTGCCATTGCTCACTTAACCTGTTTCATGTCTGAATCAATAGCAAGATAGAGTTGGGCTAACATTCGACTCAAGATGACTGCTGTTAAGCACTTGACGAAGTTCATGCCATTCTGATGTTATCATACTTGAAGAAGACTGATATATGGGGTTAGTGAGAATGGATTAGCCAACTGGAAACCAATTGCGAAAATCGATAATCAGACATTAGTTCAATAGCATTGGCCAATTGTTAACAAAAATTACAAAAGTAAACCTCTGATAGAATAAAGGACAGATCAGTCTTACCTACAAGCCAATAACTCCCAAGGCCGATAAACAACATTCTCAGACATTCATAGGATTGAACAATCCCTCAATCTTTTCTAAAGTAAGTGCCCCTGATGTATTGCCAAGTATAGTTATGAAACGTAGAAGAACAAAACTGAAACTTCGGAGAACACTAAGGAATTCTCATCGTCACTCTGAGCTGTAGATCTTCCCTACCTGGATAGTAATGTTTCAATCATGCTGTCAGTTTACAGTTTCTACTGCATAACATCTTTTCAACGATTCTATGTGATAAGCTCTACACTCCTACTGATTAGTTGTGGGAACAAATAACAGTCTGTCCATAATCGAAAGGGTAGTGAAAATAATGTAGTTTCCAAGGGTAGAATAAAAATTAGTTTCTTAAGACAGGCGGAAACAACAACTTTGGTCACGGCATGGTATTGCTTTTGAACATAAAGTTCAGATATCATGCTGCTATTTGAATATGATCTGGCTATTTATTGATGTCAGTAGTGGTCTTTTGCAATTGTAGGGAGGCATTCTGTAAATCACTTTGAATGAACAACTATGAAGGGTCAGATATTCGGTGATGTTATACTCAAGAATGTAGCTGTTGATATTCCTTTTCTCTACTGTGAACAACCAAGCTGAACAATAATCCAAAATGCATTAACAAACTCGGCGCTGTGTACGACCAGTGTACTTCCCTCTACAGAAACAAGTTAAATGATAAATTCCCATTTAGGTGGTTGAAGGCGTTAACATATCACTAAAATATTGATAAACTATTAGTTCACCCGTGAATGTGAATACCAGACTAGCTACAAGAAACATCTTCTTCATAGATTTTTAGAGACGATTTTCGGAGATATGAACTATGGTTTTCTCTTCGAACTTCAGATTCAGGTATAGAGTTTTGTTTGAAACAGTTGACAACTTGTATACTTCATGCTTTCTTGATGTTAGAGTCAATGAATGGAAGTGGAAATCTATTTCTAGTTGGACGTCACGTGAACACCTTCGTAAACTACCCAGTGTATCTTCGGAACAGGTCTTCCAAACTCTCGAACATAACGTGCGTAAGAGGTCCATTTTTATGCGAATGAGTCGGACAGCTGAAGTATTTTATAAATTGACGAGTTCATTCTGGATTTCTACTCAGTAAACTGCAGCTGTAAATATCCGATCTTACTGCATGTTGCACATTCAGGAATGGCAAAATTGAGATTACTTTCCCCCAAAAATTAATTTAGGCACAGATATGAGTAGCATTGAAGGTGTTGATAAGGTTGTTAGGGTCAAATTCTCCACCACATACGGTAAATATATCTTTGATCTACCCTTTGCAAAAGCACAGTCGGTTGATATGTGGGTCAACTACACTATTTCGAAGAAGGATCATGAAACATCAGAGAGGTGGTTCATGGGTGTAACAGGTGTCACCCCACCATTCTGTTTGTAGGACTCTTCACTGAAAATAAAATGGATGTTGAAAGCGCATTCGAGGAGAATATTTTCAAGTTGTTGACGATTGTGGCAATTAACGCGTTTTTGAACTCAACATATAGGCATATGAAGTATTCATTTTCGATTACGGTATGTCTTCTCGTTTCCTTGTCATTGCTCAATGTAGGCTTCTTGTTGCAAGCCATGAAAGGTTTGGGAAACAGACTTAGATCCGTCAGCTACAACGCTCAGTTTATTGAGCAGTATTGAATAACAGTGTCCAAACTGACTAGAATGAGGATCATATACCGAATGAGTGAGATGACGTGGCATAAATCTTGACATGCAAACAAATAACTATTAGGCATTCGGTCATCGTTACAAAAAGTGTGTAAGTCATGGAATGAACAATAAAGGGAAGGAATATACAAGCGATAAATCAGTGAATGTGTGACTATCTGGCGTTTGTCTTAAGTCGACCTCATCCTCGAAACTGGCTACCACATTGAACACTCGTGCTTGGAATGTAGGAAGGATGCGAATAGTCAGCATGACGGTTGTGACACAATGTGAGTGTAGACTTGCGAGGAAGAAAGAGCATTATCTCTCTGTCTGTTCAAATGTGTGAGACAAGGACGACAACAGGACATATTCAGGGGGTAAGTGAAGCGGATGACAGGCGATAACTGTAGATCACTTCGATTCTCGGGCAAACTATCTGGCTGACTGAATGTCTTGGCTTTCACTCTCAAGCATATGTGTGGCAAGAGATAGATACTGCATTGATGAACCCTTGTTTGCTTTACCGAATCCCCTTCACAGATTCTGAGGTCAAGTACATAGGTCATAGAATTCGACCGGTATTGATTAGAATAACAGAACTGAAAATCATGTATCACAATTGTGGATTAACTTCACATGAATATGGACTATGATTTATGCTGGAAATGTTATCCAATAAATATTACTGTCTCTCCGTATGCTACACAGGTGAACAGGTTAAATTTAGAAACAAGAAAATGCTTACAAAGTGGAAATGTGAAGGAAATATTCACAAATAACTGAACTCATGGCTTTTGAGGTGATAATAATCATAATAGACTTCGTTTGCTTACATAGCACAATCAATGTCCAAGCCTACATTCACAATTTCCTCCTAGAACATTCACTTTCGACGACCAATTGCTGGCATGTTGTCAAATGACAGACTATCCCATTTTATGTTACTCTGAGTGGAACTATGCGGCAAGCAGAGTGGTTCCATGGAGAGAAAGAAACTACTTCTTGCTGATTTACTTCGCGGTAATTTGTGTTGCTAAGTGTTGAAATTAGTCGAGTGCTAAGTGAAGAACGGACCCCGGATTCCTACACATTGACACCACCATATTCTCTATCAGTCTATCTTCCCTTCAAGAGTTATGTTGAGTCAATATTTTCACGATGTCACTTTCGTCAACTTCTCAGCCTACAGTTTGTTTCACTCCTAAGTGTGTTCTTCGAATTCTACTCACTGGTGAGTGAATAAAGCACTTGGAACGAAAGCTGCCGTTCAGATATCAGTTATGAGGTTGACGAGGGCGCTTATTGAGGGACGATCACTGAAGAAAGAGCAGAGTACAGATAAAAACACACACAAGTGCTTGATAACCATTATGCGAACTATAAGGAAACTGATCGCAAGAATCTCAAGCTGCAACATGAAGATGTTCCACTATCTTTCATGTTAAACACATTTAAATAAAGTAAACACATTCCTCTCTCTGACTAACAAGGCTTGACTCACACCATACTGCTCAATCATGGTGACTTCTCTCATCTTCCTTACATTGATATGATATTCGTCGGAGACAACAACGCGGTCAACCGCCTCAACGAAGCACACATGTGCTACACGCTTCTATCAGGAAGGTTGTTTCAACGTGTCCGCATGTTCAAATGCAATCGAACTCACCAGCTAGATTCTTTTCAACAGTGTTCATCTAGTGGCATGTTGGACTTCCTCAGCTCTCAACATTGTTCTACCATTCAATACTAGGTATCCCTGTCATGTACAATTTCCGATTCGAATGTTATCAGTAATGTGTGTTGACTCTTCTGGACACTCAGTGACTGTATCTCTACACTGTCTGCATTACTTCACATGATTCATGCGACTACTGTATCTGTGAGTAGGAGTCTTGTTCCTCACGAAGATTCCAGGACACAATCTGTCATAATTGGTTGTATGTAGGGGTGAGAGTAGGAGAATATAGTGGAGGGTGGATGGGGGGTGAGTAAACACGGCATGTTTCCTCACAATCGAGGAGACAAATTGTGCTGTTAGCGAACCCCTACTAACTGCAGAGATGATGGCAATTTATTTAAAGAGATATCAGGGAAGCTTTCCCCCGTAGTACGTTAACAGAAATGAAGATAAATGCAATGTCAAGGTTTCAGGAAGATGTTTCCTCGGTTCTCACAAACTTCAATTTGCTGTTTCTTGGTTCAGTAGAAGCTATCAAGCGGTCAAAATGTAATCAGCATACATGGTGAGACGTTTGAATGAGATGATTGTTAGCAAATAAGTTCATGCCCTGTTACTGTTTGCTGCAATTCGCACTAAACTATCCTACTGCACTCACTTTTCGAATGCATGTCGATATTTTGATAGTTTTGTATTTCTGAAGAAAAGTGCAATCCTGATTGGTTTTCTTTTTGAGGGTCGCCTTGTCTCACTTCACTGAGTAACTTCGTTTCCCCTCCGAATAATCCTGTGCCGGATACCTAACAGGATCATGAGTTCACATCGCTGAAGGATCCAATGCTGAGACGAAGCAGACGTTGACTGCTCCCAGAAATTTCAACAGCTTTCCAACCAATGTCACTCCATGGAATACACGAACTTGATATCAATAGAGTGACTACGAACCTCCAAACTGAACACCGAAAATACTCGTCAATTATATCAGTGAAGACAACCCACGAAACCAATCACTGAACGGATTCGACTGCCACTGACTGGTCACTGGAGAGTAGTAGATTTCATGCTGTCCAGTCCTGTGTACTGACCAAATCCTCTCGATCATTTACCACTCATTTGTGCTGACTTCTCACCTAGCCGATGATCATCTCTCATAGTGACTCAAGTACTTGGAGAAAGCATGACAATCGCGCAAAACAATATTTGTGATGTTTGCTTACAGTGAGTCAGCCCAACTGCTAATATTCATCTCATGCACAGTCCATTATTATGCACCTGTAGGATATATGTCGGTTGTGATCTTGTGGAGTTGATCAAATGTCTTGCGATATTCATTGTAAACTACTGATTCGTTCAATCGAACACGACAAGACGTCTCCCTCTACAGCAGTCACTGAGTATGAGCTGAAAATACTGTATCCCTACTGAAGAACAACGAGAGCAACAACCAATCGATCACGACTTGCCCTAACGTGTTCACCTTTTGTTCTCACTCGTCGACATCATGATTAGGTTGACTACGCTTTTATGGCTATATATTCATTTCGCATTTCTATCTGGTTACGATGTAATGTGTATGATGTGGGCTAGCAATCTAACTTTGTCTTGTCTCTGGGTCATCTGGTGTGACACTGGTGCTAGAATGATGAACTCGCATACTGTGGCTCGGCTCGGCTCGGCTCGGTTCGGCTCGGGAACTGAGCTGATGTAGTGCTCATTAGTGGCATGCTTCGAGATAGATGTCTCGAAGTTGCAATGAGAGGCCATGACCTATGTGGGTTCAACTAGTTGGGGAAGTAAAGTGGATACCAACTGAAGACCTTACAGGCTGATTGCACTGTATCACGAATTTGAACAAGTAGGAGACTGGGGACGATTGAAATACGACTAAGTGGTTGAATGGTGATTCGTCCGAAGTGAAACCTGAACGTCGTGGTCTTCAGTGCGTACTGATTTCCACTGTTTGAGAGTTCCCAACTATTCTACAGCCGAAGTCAGTCTTTGGTCAATATCAACTTGTAACATTAAATTAATTGCATCGACAAAAATATTGAACAAAACTAGCACTCAGCATTTCCTTCAACCAGTCAATCACATCACCCAGTGGGACTTGAGGCACTTCAGACCAGCTAGCCGGTCAGGTTGACCGACACACGACTCCATTAGAATCGTATGAGGCAGCGAGATTTGGAACAGAGTGAAGCACTCAACTGAGTCGAAGATTACCCAGAAGCCTTGTGTGATCATTCCGTGAGTGAGTTCCATCACGCACTTCTCACAACCAATAGTCTCGCAGTCGTACTGTGCTGAATTACCGCCTATTGTTTACTAACCGAGGACTCCCTCCACCCCTGGAACCCAACATAACTTCATAGCTTGAAAATGAACAAACAATGAAGAACAGAAGTGTTTTAGACGAATTTATTTCCACAATCAACCATGTTTGGGACAAGCAATCAGGAGCAGCTCCTCAACCTTCTCACCTGCAGTATACAGACCCCATATCAGCCCAGATTCTGAAATAACAAGGAGCAAGAAATTAGTGGCATGTCAGTCATTAACAGACAGGATTACTGGACAGTCATCTGGTTTCAAACAGGATATCGCATTGCCAGCTGATATCGAAATGTTCGCTGTGTGTTTGTTATTTCATGTGATTTGACGCATTCATCGTCAACTTCATTCACCTACTTCAATGAAGAAGGAGTTGATGGGACGCCGGGGATTCATTGCACGGGGAAGGAAATGTGAGCTCACTAATCCGCCCATACTGGTTCACAAACTTTGCTTCTAACGGAAATGAGACGCTTGTCACGTGCTATTCCCCTTCACACTACCAAGAATGCTGAAAAAGCATGTTGATTGGGAGTTTCCAGATGTCATCGCATAATTTGCTTGATATCACCATGCTTTGCAGATCATCCAGCACGTCAAAGCACTCCTCCTTCACCAAATGATCACCCTCACTTACAAACAAGAACAACTTGATCCGATTGTCACAGAAAAGAGTAAATTTTCATGGAAAATCGACAGACAGGTAGAACATCTTAAACAGAAGCAGGTCGCTGCGAATAGGTTGACAAGGCTGAAGAGAATTCAGCAGCTGACTGACTTACGCAGAAGCACATATCACAAACGCTGTTTCCACCACGAATCCCGACAAAGTCTTCATCGAGCTGCAAAAGAAAAAATGTAGAAACCGATTGGGATATCAGAGACACAGTCAGCAACACACGGTTTCATCTTGCATACAACGTACAGCCAGACATTTCGTCTCCGGTTGACAGGTGTCACTCTGCCTTCCACAGAAAACATTCCATTTATAAGGCATCACATTAACGGTACGACAACACATACACCTCGCTTACTCATCACATGAATCAGGAGTCATTCAAGGTACTGACGTGATGAAGAGTTCACGAGATCATAAGTTGACCTCAGTCTGGCACGAGAAACGGACTGCAGAATGCACACAATCTCGATTGAACTCCACTTTCGGAACAGTGAGAGACTGACAGGGTTTCAGTGGAGCGTGGTATCCCTAATCAACCTGCTGTTCATCAGTCAAGTCTGAGATCACAGAATCACTCCTTCATGATCCCTCCTCACTGCTTCAACCACTCACCACATCGGAGTAAACCATTTTCTGATGTCAAACACACAAATCATATGACAGTCCTGTGAAACATGGATGGTGGTAAACAAAGAAGACTAGTGTACACATTCGTGCTTACCTCATTGAGTCGACTCTCCTTCTGAAAGGCGATACAGAACAACCGTCAATAAGCATCAATCAGTATATTGAATAGCGAAGAATATTTTCAGAAGCATGAAAAGTATCTCCCAGTGAGTTAACTCACTTACTTCACGGTTGATTTCAAAAGATAAAATTAGGAAGAGAGAGAGAGTTCTGTGATTGGTCACACTTTATTCCCCATAGCGTTGGACACTTGGTGAGCATGACACGAGCGTTGTTTCTCTTCTGACCGGACTAAATGAAGCGTTAGCGATAATACGAGTCCCCATCTGAGTGGACAGAATGATGCACGATAATGACTGGATCAGTCATTAGAAGAGAGTGATTGCATTCACACACACCACTTCAGATTTCTCACAGCCACAAACACAATGTTGGAGAAAGACATGTTTCAATGGGTTCACAAATAAAATGCTCAACATTGCCTCAACTTCAGTTAGCAAGACATGCACAGACTCCGACAAGTAGGACTGGATATGTTGTTCCGTAGGCCGCCTTTACAGTCTGATTGTTCGATACAGATGACAAGAGCATAATTTACTACTCATGTCAAAGGTCTTAGCCAAAATCAAGTATGAAATGAATGTGACGAAGCGAAAGCAACGAAATCCAGACCAGAGTGCATTCTGGAATATGACTTACACAAATGCAAAGTGGACAGTTACCACTCGTTAGCACCTGCACATAGACCACGTTGTTCTGATATGTGGAAGAAAACAAAACATCACTTGCATGTTAGTTAAAGGAGGAGAATGCATTACTCATTTACAGCACAATGTAACACTGGAACACACGAAACCACTCATCTGTCAACTGAAGTGTCTTCAATTTACGCTAACTCGGAAGTAATACATCCAGCACGATGTCACAAATCTTCCGTGATACAAGGAGATTTCCTTTTATAGTGTGTTCACTATCTACTACACTCGAATTGGTGATGTTCGAAATTGATGACTGGGAGTTCACCAGTGATGGTGCAGGGGGAACTGCACAATGTACATATGTAGAATGCTTTGACTGGTCGGTAATCGGCAGCAAAGTGATATGAGTCAATGAATGCGTGACTGGGTTGATGATATTCTCCACGAAGATGTGGAGTCTGGGTTTTCATCACGTAAGCAGTTCCAAGGAAAAGTGTACTCACGTGGACGTTTCGTTGAGGCAACACCACATAACCTGAGAAGTCGAATTGAAATGTAAGTGATATGCATGTGTGACAATGGCATCAATATTCACCTATAAATGACGACAAATGACGACAAAACGAGAGAGAGTCTGTATTTTGAGTAAATTAGACAGATATAAGAAATAAGAAATGATTAAGATGGTTAGCACTGAGATGCACAAACTTGTAATGATGGATGCGATGTCTGTTTACTCACCTTTAACGAAATGGACAGCCAGAAGGATGCAGAAAATTAGCGCCCATCAATAACTCAGATCGCCTAGATTCAGCATTCGCAGATATCTTCTCATTCCGTTAGCTGATGATGATTGACCATAAGGTACTTGACTGCATCAGTAGCTTGATGGAGTCGACTGAACGATCCCGGAAAATGTTTAATCCAGAAGATGCAGTGAGCAAACGTGACTGAAAATTCGCATCACACTGATATGATCTATTGTTTTCCATAATGAATTTGACAATTTCCCTGAGACTACAGATGCTTTGTTGGAAATTCTCATTCTGAGAAGTGAATATCAAATCGGAATTGGAGTACATGTGTACCACGATCCGCGTGGCAGTAGATTGTTTATCCAACAATTTCATATTTCATAAAAGCTGTGGATTCATAAAGCTGAACTCATTTGTCTGCAAGCATAAAATATATAGAGGTAAGCATATAAAGCCAATAGCTAAGAGGTCACATAGGGAGTAGTGGGAAGACGATGTGTATACTAGATCGTGTGTGAAAGCAGCCGACAAGGAGTAGATGACTCAGTCGTTGAGGAATGTACCATATGTCGTCTGCACGATTATCCCCGTTGTATGCCTATACCAATCTCATATTGTCGTTCAAGTTGAGTCTCGTAGACAACTGTGTGAAGAATGGCTACCCATCAAATCGTAAAGAAGAATCAGACTGATGCTTTTCGTTTGAATTCGACATTAGAAAATGCTGAAACAACCTAAGTGAAACGAAGCAGCATGTTAAGCGTGAATAATTTGTTCAGATGGTTGGTAGCGTCGCTGTCTCTAACAGACTTGATCACGTATAATATGAGAGAGGTGACCGTGATTGAGCGGCATGAAGCAAGCCAAGCCGCATCACAAAGTATGAGGAATGTTTTACACTAATTGAATGAGACAAACATGAAAGATATTGCAATGTATTCAGGTCACAGTCATTTTCTACTTCCCTTCACCTTTATCACACATTGATGTGTGTAATTAGTGAAAGAAGACAAAGAAAATGAGGTGATAACATAGTAGTGTAAAGAAGAGTATAACAGAATTGGTTCAAACATCTGATAGATAGGTACTCCTCATTTCACCTGCGGCTACACCTCGAGAGCCTGGCCTGCCACGTGATGTTCTCAAACGCTTTTCCTTCTCTGTGTGTATCCAACCCGATCCATCTTCACCTTCTGCATATATTTGTTGGGTGATGGGTTCTTGGTCGGTTTGTCGCCTGGCCATAGTTCCATGTTGCTTATTCTTGTCATTTTGGCAATCCATCTGATCTTCAGTGTCAATATCGAGTAAGCGTATGTGGCAGCTGTTGATGAATATCTGTAGTTTAGTGGGAATCCTTTTCATAATGCACCGCCAAGTCTCTCAAACGTCACACAGAGGCACTGAATTGACTGAATTAGTGTTGAAAATCCGGATCTTGTTCACATTTTATGCTGGGTAGAGTGCAGTAGATCTTCACACTGGTTTCAGGTCAACGAAGGAAGGCCTGTCTTGCTGTCTTTCCTATCCTGGTTTTGACATCCTCATCTGTGCTGCTGCCGGCTGTAGTAGAAAGCAGGCTGCCTTGCTTGGGTAGGTGGGAGACATTACTTTCTTGAGGTTTCTCCCATTCATGGTGACTGGTGCTTGTTGTTGATGCTGTTGTTGGTTGGGTATCTTCATCACCTCTATCTTCTCCACATTCACGTGAAGTCCCGTCTTCGCTGCCACTTCTGTCAACTTGTTTGTTTTCTCCTGTAGATCTTCGAGTTTGCGCGAAAACATTGGACATCAGCGAAATCCAAATCTTCTTCTCACCGATCCACCTAGCATATGCCCCTCTGCTCGCTCCTCATAGTTTGCTGCATGATCCAGTCCAGTCCAGTGCACCACAATCAGGAAGGTGATCGGTGATTGTAGGTCGCAACCTGGTCTTACTCCTGTCTTCACTTCAAAGGTGTCACTGAGCTTTCCATTGTGAATCACTTGGTACGTAGCATCCTCATATAGCATATAGCTGTTGAATGAGGTTGATAAAGAATGAGGTTGATAAAGGTTTGGGTAGCACTAAAGCCGTAGTGTTGAGGCAGTTGCCTGACAAATTACTTCTTGGTCGAAGCCTTTTCAAAGTAGATGAATTCGAAGTAGAGATTTGACTGCCATTCTACGCTCTGTTCTATGATGATGCGTAGAGCAACGTTGCAATTTGATCCTCACATGATTTGTTCTTCATGAAGCTGGCCAGCCAGCCAGCCAGCCTGTTCCAGTTGTAATTTGGAATCCAGCGCATTGTTCAGTCCCTCCAGGATGATGAGGCATAATATTTTGCTTGTTGTGGATAAGGACAGCAGCATGATTCCGCGTCAGTTCTAGCAGACTTAGGTCGTCCTTCTTCGAGAGTTTGGCAAGACAGCCCTTCTTCCAACCAATCATCAGGTATCCTTCCTTCCAAACCTTCTGCATTAGTGGTCTGAGCATATCTGTTAATGTCTCTGCGTCTGTTTTCAGTGCTTCTGGTGGAATTCCATCTGGCAATGCTGCTTTCCTGGTTTTCTGCAACCTTTTGGCTTTCACGACTTCACTCCTGTTTTCGTCGGAGGGCCTGTGTTCACTGGTGCTTCTGTGGCTGGCTGCTGGTGGTATTTCTGAGTGAGTTGCAGGTGGTGGTTGATTCAAGAGTTTTCTGAAGGGGTCAGTTCATCGTCTCCTTTGTTTCTCCTCTTCGGTAACTAGGTTTCTTTCACTATCTTTCATTGGTTTCATCTGCGTTAGTCTCTTTCCTTCCAGATAGTAACGTGGTTATTTGATATAATGTTGTCGGGTGTCTGTCTCTCCTACCAGCAGCCTGTTCTGCTTCACTTGCCAATGTGTCGTACAAGTGTCTTTTGTATTTGTGCGTACTAATGTTCACTTCTGTGTCCAGTGTGGAATTTTATAGGTTTCATTCAGTTCCTCTTTTCTTTCTTCATCCTTGCACTTGTTCATCTTCTGCTTCACCATCTCCCTCTCCTTCCTCTATCAGATTCCATGTATCCGTCGACACCCATTCGATGTCGCCAACTGGAGTGAACTCTGGTTCATTACTGATTGCAACTTTCTGTGGAATTCCTCTTTCTTTGCTTAATCCACACAGCATATCATTGTATGATTTTCACTTTCCTTCCTTTTGAGTTGAATCTTGATGTCACTATCCTGGATTGTGATTGTCATCTGGGTGACAATATCAGAGTAAATTGTTGACTCTATAGATGACAGTTTGGAGAGTTCACTTCGATTCCACCTACTTTCGCAATTCATAGCACTTCTCCGTCCTATTTTCTCATTTCTATTGCAACCTGTGCAGCCTTGCCGGCCAGCTTCAAACATTGTGCATAATGCATATATGTATACATAGAGTTAGGCACATAAAGCCAACAGCTAAGAGGTCACATAGGGAGTAGTGGGAAGACGATGTGTATACTAGATCGTGTGTGAAAGCAGCCGACAAGGAGTAGATGACTCAGTCGTTGAGGAATGTACCATATGTCGTCTGCACGATTATCCCCGTTGTATGCCTATACCAATCTCATATTGTCGTTCAAGTTGAGTCTCGTAGACAACTGTGTGAAGAATGGCTACCCATCAAATCGTAAAGAAGAATCAGACTGATGCTTTTCGTTTGAATTCGACATTAGAAAATGCTGAAACAACCTAAGTGAAACGAAGCAGCATGTTAAGCGTGAATAATTTGTTCAGATGGTTGGTAGCGTCGCTGTCTCTAACAGACTTGATCACGTATAATATGAGAGAGGTGACCGTGATTGAGCGGCATGAAGCAAGCCAAGCCGCATCACAAAGTATGAGGAATGTTTTACACTAATTGAATGAGACAAACATGAAAGATATTGCAATGTATTCAGGTCACAGTCATTTTCTACTTCCCTTCACCTTTATCACACATTGATGTGTGTAATTAGTGAAAGAAGACAAAGAAAATGAGGTGATAACATAGTAGTGTAAAGAAGAGTATAACAGAATTGGTTCAAAAATCTGAAAGTTAGGTTTAGTAATTACCGGCATCAATATGTTATGAAGGCTTTGCCAGAAACAACTCAACTTTCAAAAGAATTTCAACGTGAAACATGAAGGCATTCCGATATCTTTCATGTTTGTCTCATTCAATTAGTGTAAAACATTCCTCATACTTTGTGATGCGGCTTGGCTCGCTTCATGCCGCTCAATCACGGTCACCTCTCTCATATTATACGTGATCAAGTCTGTTAGAGACAGCGACGCTACCAACCATCTGAACAAATTATTCACGCTTAACATGCTGCTTCGTTTCACTTAGGTTGTTTCAGCATTTTCTAATGTCGAATTCAAACGAAAAGCATCAGTCTGATTCTTCTTTACGATTTGATGGGTAGCCATTCTTCACACAGTTGTCTACGAGACTCAACTTGAACGACAATATGAGATTGGTATAGGCATACAACGGGGATAATCGTGCAGACGACATATGGTACATTCCTCAACGACTGAGTCATCTACTCCTTGTCGGCTGCTTTCACACACGATCTAGTATACACATCGTCTTCCCACTACTCCCTATGTGGCCTCTTAGCTATTGGCTTTATATGCTTACCTCTATATATTTTATGCTTGCAGACAAATGAGTTCAGCTTTATGAATCCACAGCTTTTATGAAATATGAAATTGTTGGATAAACAATCTACTGCCACGCGGATCGTGGTACACATGTACTCCAATTCCGATTTGATATTCACTTCTCAGAATGAGAATTTCCAACAAAACATCTGTAGTCTCAGGGAAATTGTCAAATTCATTATGGAAAACAATAGATCATATCAGTGTGATGCGAATTTTCAGTCACGTTTGCTCACTGCATCTTCTGGATTAAACATTTTCCGGGATCGTTCAGTCGACTCCATCAAGCTACTGATGCAGTCAAGTACCTTATGGTCAATCATCATCAGCTAACGGAATGAGAAGATATCTGCGAATGCTGAATCTAGGCGATCTGAGTTATTGATGGGGAAACTCTCGGATTCGGAAGGAAGTGGATTTTCGCTTGAATCTGCCTTTGCATCATTTTCAGTGTGTTCCGACCACATCTACTCCCAGCTACCTCTGTTTCTTTCCAAGTACTATTCTAAGCCTGCAAATCTCGCTTTTCCTGTTTATCTGGCTTCTTCGAGTGAACTGGGTTATTAGTGATTTCAGAAATAATTATGCTGAAACTGTGTAGGAACAGGTGGACACACAGGATCGGGTGGGCATGACGACGGAGTTCGATGGTTGTGGATAAAAGGTGATGTGGCTGTTATTCGTTCTCAGCGTTACAGATGCTTACAGATGCAAATTGTGAAGAATGTCTCATCCAACCTTGTTGTTGTTTGACACGTACTCCCAGTCTCTCTCTCTCTCTCTCTCTCTCTCTCTCCTCAAATGACCAACTACGGCCTCTGATTACACTCACTTTATCTATCTGTTCTATAGTTTCACGCGTTCATATACCATGTAGTGACCTGGAGCATCACGCATTAGTGCCAAATCGTAACTTTCTGTTGGATTATCGACTGAGAATATCGAAAGATTACTTCATTGAGATACAGGTTTGTATGACGAGGAGTACAGAGGAAACCCAGTGATGCATTTTCAGACATCTTATTTCAACTCGTGCGACAGAACAACCTAGGAATATCCACTGGACAATCAAATACCACCCAATCAAACCACACTTCAACGAATGTAACCCTTGCGTATACCTTAGCCTTCGTGTTCATTTTATGACTTCGTGACTAAATCACTTCAGTAAGGTGGCGTGAAGTGCATCAACCCGAATCAATACTTCCAATGCTTATATGTCTTATATTGACTTCTAAGATTTCAACGCACAAGTTCTAAATCATTCTGACATGTGGGCATGATACAATGATCAGTGTATTTTGCGTGCCTAATGTATTGGCGACTTCCGAGCTTCAACTCCTATTTAGCACTGCTGGCTGGAGACAGTGGCTACAATTCATCTTGTCGGTCAGCAGTAGCATATTCCATGCACCACTCATGCTTGCCATCATGAAGTCATTTGTCATGTCTAGCACACAACACTATATGAACTGACTCTGTTAGTTTCCAGTGAATACAACAGTGAAATCTCACAACTGGTTCTCACCTAGTTGTGTCAGTCTCACCACAGCCTGTGTATCGTGCAGACACCTGATTAGATACTATCTGTCTCTAAGATATGAAGCATGTCATGTACACCTTCATTCACATACCAATAACCGTTGAGTGTCACTCACAGGACACCGCCTACGACACCTTTTAAGGCATGCTAACTGACACATTGGTTCTTCCAGTGGCCACCAGATCAGTATAAATAGAGCATCTCATCTACGTTAGGACAGTTTACCCGGAAATGACCTCGAAGCTGGCCCTCATTTTCTGCATCCTTCTGGCTGTCCATTTCGTTAAAGGTGAGTAAACAGACATCGCATCCATCATTACAAGTTTGTGCATCTCAGTGCTAACCATCTTAATCATTTCTTATTTCTTATATCTGTCTAATTTACTCAAAATACAGACTCTCTCTCGTTTTGTCGTCATTTGTCGTCATTTATAGGTGAATATTGATGCCATTGTCACACATGCATATCACTTACATTTCAATTCGACTTCTCAGGTTATGTGGTGTTGCCTCAACGAAACGTCCACGTGAGTACACTTTTCCTTGGAACCTGCTTACGTGATGAAAACCCAGACTCCACATCTTCGTGGAGAATATCATCAACCCAGTCACGCATTCATTGACTCATATCACTTTGCTGCCGATTACCGACCAGTCAAAGCATTCTACATATGTACATTGTGCAGTTCCCCCTGCACCATCACTGGTGAACTCCCAGTCATCAATTTCGAACATCACCAATTCGAGTGTAGTAGATAGTGAACACACTATAAAAGGAAATCTCCTTGTATCACGGAAGATTTGTGACATCGTGCTGGATGTATTACTTCCGAGTTAGCGTAAATTGAAGACACTTCAGTTGACAGATGAGTGGTTTCGTGTGTTCCAGTGTTACATTGTGCTGTAAATGAGTAATGCATTCTCCTCCTTTAACTAACATGCAAGTGATGTTTTGTTTTCTTCCACATATCAGAACAACGTGGTCTATGTGCAGGTGCTAACGAGTGGTAACTGTCCACTTTGCATTTGTGTAAGTCATATTCCAGAATGCACTCTGGTCTGGATTTCGTTGCTTTCGCTTCGTCACATTCATTTCATACTTGATTTTGGCTAAGACCTTTGACATGAGTAGTAAATTATGCTCTTGTCATCTGTATCGAACAATCAGACTGTAAAGGCGGCCTACGGAACAACATATCCAGTCCTACTTGTCGGAGTCTGTGCATGTCTTGCTAACTGAAGTTGAGGCAATGTTGAGCATTTTATTTGTGAACCCATTGAAACATGTCTTTCTCCAACATTGTGTTTGTGGCTGTGAGAAATCTGAAGTGGTGTGTGTGAATGCAATCACTCTCTTCTAATGACTGATCCAGTCATTATCGTGCATCATTCTGTCCACTCAGATGGGGACTCGTATTATCGCTAACGCTTCATTTAGTCCGGTCAGAAGAGAAACAACGCTCGTGTCATGCTCACCAAGTGTCCAACGCTATGGGGAATAAAGTGTGACCAATCACAGAACTCTCTCTCTCTTCCTAATTTTATCTTTTGAAATCAACCGTGAAGTAAGTGAGTTAACTCACTGGGAGATACTTTTCATGCTTCTGAAAATATTCTTCGCTATTCAATATACTGATTGATGCTTATTGACGGTTGTTCTGTATCGCCTTTCAGAAGGAGAGTCGACTCAATGAGGTAAGCACGAATGTGTACACTAGTCTTCTTTGTTTACCACCATCCATGTTTCACAGGACTGTCATATGATTTGTGTGTTTGACATCAGAAAATGGTTTACTCCGATGTGGTGAGTGGTTGAAGCAGTGAGGAGGGATCATGAAGGAGTGATTCTGTGATCTCAGACTTGACTGATGAACAGCAGGTTGATTAGGGATACCACGCTCCACTGAAACCCTGTCAGTCTCTCACTGTTCCGAAAGTGGAGTTCAATCGAGATTGTGTGCATTCTGCAGTCCGTTTCTCGTGCCAGACTGAGGTCAACTTATGATCTCGTGAACTCTTCATCACGTCAGTACCTTGAATGACTCCTGATTCATGTGATGAGTAAGCGAGGTGTATGTGTTGTCGTACCGTTAATGTGATGCCTTATAAATGGAATGTTTTCTGTGGAAGGCAGAGTGACACCTGTCAACCGGAGACGAAATGTCTGGCTGTACGTTGTATGCAAGATGAAACCGTGTGTTGCTGACTGTGTCTCTGATATCCCAATCGGTTTCTACATTTTTTCTTTTGCAGCTCGATGAAGACTTTGTCGGGATTCGTGGTGGAAACAGCGTTTGTGATATGTGCTTCTGCGTAAGTCAGTCAGCTGCTGAATTCTCTTCAGCCTTGTCAACCTATTCGCAGCGACCTGCTTCTGTTTAAGATGTTCTACCTGTCTGTCGATTTTCCATGAAAATTTACTCTTTTCTGTGACAATCGGATCAAGTTGTTCTTGTTTGTAAGTGAGGGTGATCATTTGGTGAAGGAGGAGTGCTTTGACGTGCTGGATGATCTGCAAAGCATGGTGATATCAAGCAAATTATGCGATGACATCTGGAAACTCCCAATCAACATGCTTTTTCAGCATTCTTGGTAGTGTGAAGGGGAATAGCACGTGACAAGCGTCTCATTTCCGTTAGAAGCAAAGTTTGTGAACCAGTATGGGCGGATTAGTGAGCTCACATTTCCTTCCCCGTGCAATGAATCCCCGGCGTCCCATCAACTCCTTCTTCATTGAAGTAGGTGAATAAAGTTGACGATGAATGCGTCAAATCACATGAAATAACAAACACACAGCCAACATTTCGATGTCAGCTGGCAATGCGATATCCTGTTTGAAACCAGATGACTGTCCAGTAATCCTGTCTGTTAATGACTGACATGCCACTAATTTCTTGCTCCTTGTTATTTCAGAATCTGGGCTGATATGGGGTCTGTATACTGCAGGTGAGAAGGTTGAGGAGCTGCTCCTGATTGCTTGTCCCAAACATGGTTGATTGTGGAAATAAATTCGTCTAAAACACTTCTGTTCTTCATTGTTTGTTCATTTTCAAGCTATGAAGTTATGTTGGGTTCCAGGGGTGGAGGGAGTCCTCGGTTAGTAAACAATAGGCGGTAATTCAGCACAGTACGACTGCGAGACTATTGGTTGTGAGAAGTGCGTGATGGAACTCACTCACGGAATGATCACACAAGGCTTCTGGGTAATCTTCGACTCAGTTGAGTGCTTCACTCTGTTCCAAATCTCGCTGCCTCATACGATTCTAATGGAGTCGTGTGTCGGTCAACCTGACCGGCTAGCTGGTCTGAAGTGCCTCAAGTCCCACTGGGTGATGTGATTGACTGGTTGAAGGAAATGTTGAGTGCTAGTTTTGTTCAATATTTTTGTCGATGCAATTAACTTTAATGTTACAAGTTGATATTGACCAAAGACTGACTTCGGCTGTAGAATAGTTGGGAACTCTCAAACAGTGGAAATCAGTACGCACTGAAGACCACGACGTTCAGGTTTCACTTCGGACGAATCACCATTCAACCACTTAGTCGTATTTCAATCGTCCCCAGTCTCCTACTTGTTCAAATTCGTGATACAGTGCAATCAGCCTGTAAGGTCTTCAGTTGGTATCCACTTTACTTCCCCAACTAGTTGAACCCACATAGGTCATGGCCTCTCATTGCAACTTCGAGACATCTATCTCGAAGCATGCCACTAATGAGCACTACATCAGCTCAGTTCCCGAGCCGAACCGAGCCGAGCCGAGCCGAGCCCAACCGACATATATCCTACAGGTGCATAATAATGGACTGTGCATGAGATGAATATTAGCAGTTGGGCTGACTCACTGTAAGCAAACATCACAAATATTGTTTTGCGCGATTGTCATGCTTTCTCCAAGTACTTGAGTCACTATGAGAGATGATCATCGGCTAGGTGAGAAGTCAGCACAAATGAGTGGTAAATGATCGAGAGGATTTGGTCAGTACACAGGACTGGACAGCATGAAATCTACTACTCTCCAGTGACCAGTCAGTGGCAGTCGAATCCGTTCAGTGATTGGTTTCGTGGGTTGTCTTCACTGATATAATTGACGAGTATTTTCGGTGTTCAGTTTGGAGGTTCGTAGTCACTCTATTGATATCAAGTTCGTGTATTCCATGGAGTGACATTGGTTGGAAAGCTGTTGAAATTTCTGGGAGCAGTCAACGTCTGTTTCGTCTCAGCATTGGATCCTTCAGCGATGTGAACTCATGATCCTGTTAGGTATCCGGCACAGGATTATTCGGAGGGGAAACGAAGTTACTCAGTGAAGTGAGACAAGGCGACCCTCAAAAAGAAAACCAATCAGGATTGCACTTTTCTTCAGAAATACAAAACTATCAAAATATCGACATGCATTCGAAAAGTGAGTGCAGTAGGATAGTTTAGTGCGAATTGCAGCAAACAGTAACAGGGCATGAACTTATTTGCTAACAATCATCTCATTCAAACGTCTCACCATGTATGCTGATTACATTTTGACCGCTTGATAGCTTCTACTGAACCAAGAAACAGCAAACTGAAGTTTGTGAGAACCGAGGAAACATCTTCCTGAAACCTTGACATTGCATTTATCTTCATTTCTGTTAACGTACTACGGGGGAAAGCTTCCCTGATATCTCTTTAAATAAATTGCCATCATCTCTGCAGTTAGTAGGGGTTCGCTAACAGCACAATTTGTCTCCTCGATTGTGAGGAAACATGCCGTGTTTACTCACCCCCCATCCACCCTCCACTATATTCTCCTACTCTCACCCCTACATACAACCAATTATGACAGATTGTGTCCTGGAATCTTCGTGAGGAACAAGACTCCTACTCACAGATACAGTAGTCGCATGAATCATGTGAAGTAATGCAGACAGTGTAGAGATACAGTCACTGAGTGTCCAGAAGAGTCAACACACATTACTGATAACATTCGAATCGGAAATTGTACATGACAGGGATACCTAGTATTGAATGGTAGAACAATGTTGAGAGCTGAGGAAGTCCAACATGCCACTAGATGAACACTGTTGAAAAGAATCTAGCTGGTGAGTTCGATTGCATTTGAACATGCGGACACGTTGAAACAACCTTCCTGATAGAAGCGTGTAGCACATGTGTGCTTCGTTGAGGCGGTTGACCGCGTTGTTGTCTCCGACGAATATCATATCAATGTAAGGAAGATGAGAGAAGTCACCATGATTGAGCAGTATGGTGTGAGTCAAGCCTTGTTAGTCAGACAGAGGAATGTGTTTACTTTATTTAAATGTGTTTAACATGAAAGATAGTGGAACATCTTCATGTTGCAGCTTGAGATTCTTGCGATCAGTTTCCTTATAGTTCGCATAATGGTTATCAAGCACTTGTGTGTGTTTTTATCTGTACTCTGCTCTTTCTTCAGTGATCGTCCCTCAATAAGCGCCCTCGTCAACCTCATAACTGATATCTGAACGGCAGCTTTCGTTCCAAGTGCTTTATTCACTCACCAGTGAGTAGAATTCGAAGAACACACTTAGGAGTGAAACAACCTGTAGGCTGAGAAGTTGACGAAAGTGACATCGTGAAAATATTGACTCAACATAACTCTTGAAGGGAAGATAGACTGATAGAGAATATGGTGGTGTCAATGTGTAGGAATCCGGGGTCCGTTCTTCACTTAGCACTCGACTAATTTCAACACTTAGCAACACAAATTACCGCGAAGTAAATCAGCAAGAAGTAGTTTCTTTCTCTCCATGGAACCACTCTGCTTGCCGCATAGTTCCACTCAGAGTAACATAAAATGGGATAGTCTGTCATTTGACAACATGCCAGCAATTGGTCGTCGAAAGTGAATGTTCTAGGAGGAAATTGTGAATGTAGGCTTGGACATTGATTGTGCTATGTAAGCAAACGAAGTCTATTATGATTATTATCACCTCAAAAGCCATGAGTTCAGTTATTTGTGAATATTTCCTTCACATTTCCACTTTGTAAGCATTTTCTTGTTTCTAAATTTAACCTGTTCACCTGTATAGCATACGGAGAGACAGTAATATTTATTGGATAACATTTCCAGCATAAATCATAGTCCATATTCATGTGAAGTTAATCCACAATTGTGATACATGATTTTCGGTTCTGTTATTCTAATCAATACCGGTCGAATTCTATGACCTATGTACTTGACCTCAGAATCTGTGAAGGGGATTCGGTAAAGCAAATTATTTCACCTCATTCAATCGATAGGATATTTCAATCTAAAATGCCTGTTTCCATGCAGACTTTTCGGTTGAAATGCAAATCTTATTCCAGTCTCACTGAGAATTCTCTCTAACAATCCCGAAATTGATTCTTATTTAATAACATAGTAGAAGTTTTGAATCCACTCTCCATCCTGTCTCCATCATTACTACCACTTTTATTATTCGTGGCAAAATTATCAATCTGTACTGGCTTGGTCAGCAAGTTTCGCATTCGCATGATAGTCGAATGATTGTTTTGATATTTGCTAAGAACAAGGGTTCATCAATGCAGTATCTATCTCTTGCCACACATATGCTTGAGAGTGAAAGCCAAGACATTCAGTCAGCCAGATAGTTTGCCCGAGAATCGAAGTGATCTACAGTTATCGCCTGTCATCCGCTTCACTTACCCCCTGAATATGTCCTGTTGTCGTCCTTGTCTCACACATTTGAACAGACAGAGAGATAATGCTCTTTCTTCCTCGCAAGTCTACACTCACATTGTGTCACAACCGTCATGCTGACTATTCGCATCCTTCCTACATTCCAAGCACGAGTGTTCAATGTGGTAGCCAGTTTCGAGGATGAGGTCGACTTAAGACAAACGCCAGATAGTCACACATTCACTGATTTATCGCTTGTATATTCCTTCCCTTTATTGTTCATTCCATGACTTACACACTTTTTGTAACGATGACCGAATGCCTACTAGTTATTTGTTTGCATGTCAAGATTTATGCCACGTCATCTCACTCATTCGGTATATGATCCTCATTCTAGTCACTTTGGACACTGTTATTCAATACTGCTCAATAAACTGAGCGTTGTAGCTGACGGATCTAAGTCTGTTTCCCAAACCTTTCATGGCTTGCAACAAGAAGCCTACATTGAGCAATGACAAGGAAACGAGAAGACATACCATAATCGAAAATGAATACTTCATATGCCTATATGTTGAGTTCAAAAACGCGTTAATTGCCACAATCGTCAACAACTTGAAAATATTCTCCTCGAATGCGCTTTCAACAGCTACATTCTTGAGTATAACATCACCGAATATCTGACCCTTCATAGTTGTTCATTCAAAGTGATTTACAGAATGCCTCCCTACAATTGCAAAAGACCACTACTGACATCAATAAATAGCCAGATCATATTCAAATAGCAGCATGATATCTGAACTTTATGTTCAAAAGCAATACCATGCCGTGACCAAAGTTGTTGTTTCCGCCTGTCTTAAGAAACTAATTTTTATTCTACCCTTGGAAACTACATTATTTTCACTACCCTTTCGATTATGGACAGACTGTTATTTGTTCCCACAACTAATCAGTAGGAGTGTAGAGCTTATCACATAGAATCGTTGAAAAGATGTTATGCAGTAGAAACTGTAAACTGACAGCATGATTGAAACATTACTATCCAGGTAGGGAAGATCTACAGCTCAGAGTGACGATGAGAATTCCTTAGTGTTCTCCGAAGTTTCAGTTTTGTTCTTCTACGTTTCATAACTATACTTGGCAATACATCAGGGGCACTTACTTTAGAAAAGATTGAGGGATTGTTCAATCCTATGAATGTCTGAGAATGTTGTTTATCGGCCTTGGGAGTTATTGGCTTGTAGGTAAGACTGATCTGTCCTTTATTCTATCAGAGGTTTACTTTTGTAATTTTTGTTAACAATTGGCCAATGCTATTGAACTAATGTCTGATTATCGATTTTCGCAATTGGTTTCCAGTTGGCTAATCCATTCTCACTAACCCCATATATCAGTCTTCTTCAAGTATGATAACATCAGAATGGCATGAACTTCGTCAAGTGCTTAACAGCAGTCATCTTGAGTCGAATGTTAGCCCAACTCTATCTTGCTATTGATTCAGACATGAAACAGGTTAAGTGAGCAATGGCAAGGCAGACAAAACAAACGATACTGTGCTATGAGACATATCACTTTTAACGTAGAAACTATTTTTAGATAACATATCTGTTAATTTCTTCGCTGACGATATTATTTTAGTTTTTCTGAACAGGTCACGGCCACTGCATTTGATTTACTTTGAATTGTCATTTTTGATGGAAGAGAGAATCAAAAACGAGCTTCATCTTTATTCTCTGGTTAATTTAGTGATATTAGCTATCGTCAACTATTAGACACACTGCAGTTTTGTTGCATCTAGTGAATCCCTGGATTTGCATACTGATGATATCTGTCAATTGATAAGATGGGGGATGATGTGCAAATTTTCTTTCAGATTAACAGTGATATTTGCCTTATCTATTGAATAAATCTTCAAGGCATATGTAGTGTTTTTGTAGTGCTGTTGTGGCTCATTCATCCACCAGTCATGCATTCTAACTGCCTTTTTAATTTCGGCTTCGGTAAATGCGTGTGTTATTGATCGCTTCATTAATGGCAGTTTAACTCACCGCCCTGTATATAAAACTGCCTAGGTCTGTTGGGTCATATTAATATGCTTCTTACAAGTATGTATGTGTGATACTTTTGTGAGGTGGCTGGCTATCAGTTTAGTAGCTGTGTGGTATTGTGCTTCCTGTGTTGACTGTCTGCTTAGGTGAGGATAACAATGGTTACTAATAGGAAATCCATCGTATTTTGGTGTTGTTTCATTCTCTTAGCTTTTCTAATCATGAAGCTTTCGTTCTCAACATAGACAAAAGCAGAAGCAGCCATTTCAGACGTTCACTACTACTACTACTACTACTATAATAATAATAATAATAATACCAGTACTTTATTCCAGACAGTATGTGTAATACAGTGTGGAATTGTCAACATGAAATATTTCAACAAATCCACCCCCTGTACAATACTATTAAACGAAATAATTACTGCATCCGAGTAGTGTTAGTAATAACATTAGTGAAGGCAATAATGTAAAACGGGCACCAGGTGGTATATATATAGCTATGGTATATATATATTGGTATCCTAGGAATAGTAATGTTCTGTCTTTTCGAGCATTAGTAAGTCCACTGAGATCCGATGTGACGTTTATTTTTTGCGTCGCTCTTAGATTGAGAAACGACAGTTTGGAAATGTTTTAAAAATGCGCAGTAGTGCATGATACATTTAGAAGACATATCTAACAGATAAAAACAAACTGAAAGGAAAGCATTCGATGAAATTCATTCAGTAGAAAATTTTGGCAGCCCAAGGTCTTAGCATAAATATGCTTTTTCATTTTCATTGTAATAACCAATGCAAATTCGTGCAATCTGCAGCTGCCTAGAACTTGCGTAGTAGTGGCATTTTATTCTACAAATCTACTGCCTCTTGATTTGCTCCAATCAATCCAGGAAACTGATAAGAGATATTTCCAAAGACAGATTTCTATCTACTGTTTGACCTGTCGTTATTTGTAAGGATAAATACTTCACTCCATGTTACACTGTTTTTCAAACTTAGCTCTCACTCAATTCCCTCTTCAACAATCATCGAAATACATGAATTATTTCATTCCCGTTCCATTCGATGCAACCTTTGAGCAGCCTTTAACTGAAGAGGAGTTACAAAATAAAATGAACCCGCCAATTCTCACCAAATTCACTTCTCTTTTTCGGATGAGAACGCTCCTATTAACAAAATGCAGAAATTTCAGTCACATTCAAATGCAAATTGCAACGCAGTTGTACACAGTAATCATGAATTTACTTCAGTCGAACAATGAAATGTGTTAAGGTGAAACGACACATCCTATTTGTCAATCAACTATGATGATTATCCATCGAAAATATAAGTAAGGTTGAAAAATAATTCCACGGAATGCTGTCTGATCTCTGAAGTCATTCGGTCGTGTACCAGACCCACAATCAGAACTCTTATGATTTTATTTCAATCTCGATTCCAACTTTATATCGAACTCCAGTGGTCCTCACACTTTAGCGCCTCAGCAATCCTGACAGAAATCCACCTCCACCCTGTTTATAGATGTGAACAAGAGGCATTAATGGATTGATGATCGTGCAACACTTCAAGCTCAGATGTCCACCGATGTTTGTAATGTCATCTGAATGAAACTGAAGGGTGATTGTGACATGCACTTACAAGAGAGTCACACATCCAGGCAATTGCTTCAGCCGACAAGACGAACATAAACATCATGCATCAAATATACCCGGCAAACTATCAATCAATTACTTCACCTATTCACAGTTAGCATGATGTACAAATTATCAAGTGTTTTCGGAAAAATAAAATGCAAGCTCAACGAGCTATTACCTAGAGAAGATAAGGTGAATTCAATCAGCAAAATCAGTTGCAATGATTGTCAACATCACCATCCTGCCTAATACAGTAGAAACATTTGCCGAAATGATTAGTCAGCATCCGCTATCGCTCAAATGACGTTGATTTCTATGTAACTAAACCAAAAACAATTGGAAATTGAAATGAGACAAGGCTGAATTTCCCCAAAAGCAAGCTAAAAAACTCCGAGGCAATCCGTCGAAGAACGGTACTTCAATGAAATTGCCATCATTATGCATGCGGACATTAACTCAATATACATGGTACATAGCATAGTTCACCCAACTGGAAATCAGTCAAACAAATCAGGCATTCGGGCAACAGCAAAGGTCAGATGGTGGAAAGGTTAATGAAAGTTTGGTAGGAAAACAGTCAAGTCCAACCCTACCGATAACCCAGTGACTCACGAGGTCGTCAAATATTCTCTTCATAAACATTCATGCAACTGGGAAATGCTTCACTCACTTGTGGAATAGATGCTATAGAACTCGTTTAATCCATCAGCGAAATGTCGAGGAACAAACCTCAAAGTGTGTTCGAGGACATCAAAAAGTAAGCAGATGGATAGATAAATAACTCAGTAAAATGTGACGAAATCTCATCCACAATAAGATCTAATTTAATAATTCACCAAACAATAAACTGGAAATGTATTCATCATTTCCTTCTTTCCACTTGTTTCTTCTCTGTACACCTGGTAAAACGTCAATAATAATTATGAGTGTAAAAGTATTGGAGTCGGAACAAGTTATATGGGACAGGGAGAAAAGATAAAGAAGGAGAATGAGCCGAACAAAACACTTGGTAACTAGTAAGTATAACAGTTACCTATTTACTAAAGTAATAAACAAGATCACAACTTTAGGGTGTAAAGGTTTGTTGGTGTGACAAGATCATAGCCATACTTAGCGTTCGTCAGACTGACGTACACATGACTATAACTGACAACAGCCTGTGTGTCAATGAGTCGCATACACTTGGCTTGTGTTACGAATGTCAGCGACTTCGAGAGAATAAATCGAGAAATGGTTGGTAAATTCATAACAACATTACGATAGATCATCATTGTTGACCAAATTCTATGTACTAGGAGCGTAATTTATTCACTAGTCTGAGTGAATACTATGATTTGATGTGTTAACAAACAGTACTGTTTCAAATGGATTTCCTCGAAATATACATTAATACAGACATATTTCGATTCCTATTTACAGTGCAAACATACCAAAGATATGTGGCAATTCATAGTAAGATGGATGCAGATTACGCACATTTGAATTATAAAATAATGGCGATATTAGGGATGATGAGGACATTGAACACTGGGTGAATATGTAAGCCGGTGTTCACTTTGAATGATTGCTTTTCGTGCACTCTGTGACGAATATCATCTAGATGCGACCAAATACGCTCTACAGGGGATCGAATTTTTCCGACTTTTAGATGAGAGGTAGGTGTTTAGTTTTTGTACTCTGTCCATAGGGGATGTGAATTCGGCAATCAGAAATCATCATATTCAGAAAACGATGAGCTGCAATGTTACGTTCCATGGCAGTAGACACTTCTATTAGAACAAAACAGAACCTGCATGTTCTGTGAGAAGCAATTGTTGTTTTGTCCATGCTGTTCTTAGACTTTTCAGGACGATGGTAAATGTCCAATTATGAGTTGATACCATTACACCGTTTGCTTCATTCCACGCTGCTTATATTTATACTCACCTTGCATTCCTCACTGATGGTAATCATTAGGCTTTCTCACATTTCTTACCCAACATGGGCTGTCGGTTAGCTTCCGATCGACAACACCTTTGCTGAACTTCACTGTCTAGTCTCAATTCCTGTCGCTAGAAAATTCATAAGATCTGCAATCCATTCTTGAGTTTGTGAGGATTGACCGACTCCGTAGTGATATTCATCAGGAATTGACATCAGTTGTAGAAGCAATGGAAACCTGGAAGGACTGAGGACTTGTTTCGTCGCAGTAAGCAATTAACTCCTCAACAGCACGCCACCATGATCCCGACAGTTATCGAATCCAGGAGTATTCATCAGATCTCTCAACACACGTTTAATATTACCAACCTCGAACACCTAGATATCTGGATGTGAAACAATATCGAAGGGTGTGTGCAAATATACTAGTAACAAAATAAATAGCGACAAGTTTATCGTAGTCAACTGGTGGCCTGCTTGAACTCTGGGCTACCGTTTTCTATCATCGAGGATATTGCATCAAATTTTTCATTTCTACATTGTTTTAATCGTTTAATTATATCAACCAATCGTATTGTATATTCTCGCGAGTTTTTAAAATCATTACAACCTATCGCTTCGCAGGTTGATAGGAAATTTAAGAAGAAGCATGACGATGGATGGCAACGAGCTCTGAAGCGTATGACCATAGATCAAATGACTATTCCGGAAACACTTAGCACAAACTGCAGGTCGTTGCAGAATAAAGTTGATTACCTTCAGTCACTCTTGTCCACAAATGTTTATCAAAACACGGGTGTAATAATGCTACAGGAAACATGGCTTCATAACCTGTATGATGATGACTTAGTCTGCTTAGATGGTTACAAATTATTTCGACAAGATTGAAGCTTTTCGAAGAAGAAATGTGGTGGTGTAGCAACATTTATTAGTACTAACTGGTCCTCCTCCAACTATGTATGCTTCTGCTTCTGTAACGAAAAAATTGAGTACATAACCATCAAATGTCGTCCCAAACATTTGAGCAAATGCAAACATATATATATCACAAACATGTGTGTCACACCTAACGTCAGTTTCTCAGATTTGTCAACTTTTGCTGATAAATTCACTGAATTTGCTGCTCCGGTTCTGGGGAACTCCGTGTCTATTGTCTGTGGTGATTTTAACTCGTGTGACTACAGTTTTCCATCATCATTGGGTCATAAAAATATGGTTGACTTCTCCACTCGTCTTAACAACAATTTAAACCTTGCATTTGCAAATGAACCTGGCATATTTGAAGCCCGTAAACGGGCTCAACTGCTAAATTCCGACCACTGTATCGTTCGTGTTTTGCCTAAAGTGTACGGAAAATTATACAAGAAAGCTTTTGCATACCTTTCAAGGAAAGCTCAATACAGATACTATTCTCAAGAAAATATATTACTTTTGAGAAGCATGCTTATAGAAACGGACTGGGATATATTTGCTGATGAAGTTCTAGACAACACTATTACCAATACCACAAGCTATCTCAGATTCTGTCTCGATATCTGCTGCCCTGCTGAAACAACTTACTTGAGATTTGACAGGCTTTCCTCTCCTCATCTCAAGAGGCTTTGGAGAGAAAAGGAAAGGTTGTAAAAGGCGAGAGATCACCCTGGCGTTAAAAGGCTTAACTGCCTAATTAATTCTGAAATACAATGTCTGAATACTATATACAACAAGAAGTTGTTATCGTGTAAGAACTCTTCCAATTATATGGAAATTATTTAAAGAGCTTACTGGTAAAAAACAGATGATAACACAAACTCGTTCGGATGTCTGCGCGTTAAACAAGTCATTTATACGTGGGCGAGCTAATTTCACCCTTCCTAATGTGCAAAATCAAGTGGATAGCTGCTTTTCAGGTTTCAATACAAATGATGTATTTAAATGTCGAAAGTCTTTGAATTCCTCCCAAAGCTTAGGTCTTGATGGTGTTTCTAGTATCATATTTAAAAATGTGCAAATATTCTATGCCATCCACTTACAGATATCTTCAATGTGTCGTTCCCTAAAAACATAATACCCACTGCTTGGAAGCAGATAAAAATTGTACCTGTGCCTAAGCCATCTTCTTGATCAGATTTTACTTTTCGACCCATCGCTACAACTTCCCCTTCTCTGAAGACAATAGAGAAATTACTCCTGCTTGTGACTGAACCTTCATTGACGGCCTTCAGAGATCCAAGACAGTTTGCTTACAAACACCGGAGGAGTACTTTAGATGCAGCCACTGTCTTGCATCGTAATATTGTTTCTAGTCTCGACAAAGGTGTTAAGTATGTCCGTTGTGCCTTTTTGGATTACTCATCAGCCTCTGACTCTGTTCCTAGACCACTTTTGTTAAATAAGCTTGCCATAGCTCACACTGAGCCATGGCTTACAAAATGGCCGCATTCTTATTTTTCTGAAAGGAAACAGTACACTACTCACAAAGGGATGCGCTCCACTTCATTGCTTACTGGAGCTGTTGTGCCTCAAGGTGCTGTACTTTCTCCTTTTCTGTTTCTGTCTTTTGGCACGACTTGCTTTATTCTATTGAAACTGATTTTACCGAGTATGCTGACGACCTGACGATTTCTATTCCAGTAGACTCTTCTATGGATTGCTCGAAATTAAATGAATTCTTGTCTGAAGTTGGCAAATGGTCTCTCCCAAATGGTCTCAAACTAAACCCCCTAAATGTCAGACTATTAATTTTAGCCTCAGGTGCAAACAAGACTTATGTGAGCCGCTTAAATCTCATGACGCCTGCTGCATCAATGGTATATCTGCAGAAAGTAAATCGCGTGCCAACTATCTTGGGTTGCCTTTTACTCCTGACCTTTGTTGGTCATCCCATATTTCATTGACTTGTAAAAAAATTTCTCGTTTAACCTATTATGTAAAAAAATTGAGGCTTTCTGGTATAACTCAACTGCTTCTTTTACAATTTATCAATTCCTGAATTTAACCTATTCCTCTATATTGTTCCCCATTAATCTTTCCTGGACTTCTTAAAAAGGACTATGTTATGTTGCGAAGGGCTTTGAAGGCCGTCAGCAGGGTGAGTGGTGTGTCTCTGGCCCAACTGATTAACACTGTAGTTGATCGAAATATAAACTCCTGCAAGCTACTGGCTACAGAAAGCTTAACTGACAGTGAGCATCCACTTCATTTACAGCTCTTTCCATGTATCTCCTCAGGGAGGACAAGGAGAAACTGCATAAGACTGTATGCTCGTACAGCTAAGTGTGAGAATTCGACTGTACCTTATGTTGCACGCATATTTTGTGAGGAAAAAAGTGTTAAAATAGAAATCACACATCAACTTTGTGACAGTTAAAAATCTCATCTCAATAATTCAACTTACAATGCAAAATTTTCTCCTTTTTAATACTCATCATATAACTTGAATTTTTATAATAAAAAAATATTCGAAAGGTTGCAAAGGAGTATGAATATACTTGTATTTCGTTGTTATTGCAATATATATTACACTGAGAATTCCAAATTGTACCACAAATTGTTTGCAATAAAGTAAATTATTATTATAATTAATATTATTATTATCTGCAACTACGGTTGAGAACTGAACACGCATGCTACTTCATGGGATAACAAGATGGGATTATGACCAGTGAAACTGCAGGTGGTTGTTTGAGAAATATGAAGTAAATCGGAGAAGGTGGAGTATAATCAAGATAAAATAACAAACAAAAGTGATTACATCTTAATCGAAATGCAACTTTGCGAAGCTTCATGATCATTAGCTTGCATTGGCCGGTAAAATTATATATCGTCTGACACCACTACTCGCTACCTGGAAGTAGTGTGGTGGTGAAAGCAAAAGGAGCGAAACACATAGTTCGATTGGCGCAGATAATGATAATTCGGCTGATGAAAGTGACTGCAGTGTGTCATTCAAACAATCTGGAACACTCTCCAACAAAACCAGAACTCAGAACAACAAGTGACCACGTCGCCATCTACAATGGACTAGGTTTGAGGGATAATGAGAAATGCTAGTACGATTGATCGGCATACTGAGAGTCAATACATATCACAAGCATAAGCAGGTTACACACTAAGGTTATTGGCAGTCTTGAGTAACAGTGTCCAAACTGACTAGAATGAGGATCATATACCGAATGAGTGAGATGACGTGGCATAAATCTTGACATGCAAACAAATAACTAGTAGGCATTCGGTCATCGTTACAAAAAGTGTGTAAGTCATGGAATGAACAATAAAGGGAAGGAATATACAAGCGATAAATCAGTGAATGTGTGACTATCTGGCGTTTGTCTTAAGTCGACCTCATCCTCGAAACTGGCTACCACATTGAACACTCGTGCTTGGAATGTAGGAAGGATGCGAATAGTCAGCATGACGGTTGTGACGCAATGTGAGTGTAGACTTGCGAGGAAGAAAGAGCATTATCTCTCTGTCTGTTCAAATGTGTGAGACAAGGACGACAACAGGACATATTCAGGGGGTAAGTGAAGCGGATGACAGGCGATAACTGTAGATCACTTCGATTCTCGGGCAAACTATCTGGCTGACTGAATGTCTTGGCTTTCACTCTCAAGCATATGTGTGGCAAGAGATAGATACTGCATTGATGAACCCTTGTTCTTAGCAAATATCAAAACAATCATTCGACTATCATGCGAATGCGAAACTTGCTGACCAAGCCAGTACAGATTGATAATTTTGCCACGAATAATAAAAGTGGTAGTAATGATGGAGACAGGATGGAGAGTGGATTCAAAACTTCTACTATGTTATTAAATAAGAATCAATTTCGGGATTGTTAGAGAGAATTCTCAGTGAGACTGGAATAAGATTTGCATTTCAACCGAAAAGTCTGCATGGAAACAGGCATTTTAGATTGAAATATCCTATCGATTGAATGAGGTGAAATAATTTGCTTTACCGAATCCCCTTCACAGATTCTGAGGTCAAGTACATAGGTCATAGAATTCGACCGGGTTTGAAGAAATGCTTGGGCTCAAAACTATGCTAAAGCAAGACTGGTAAATTTTTATAGAATAAGAATAGGAGAAAACTGTAATATAATGATACTCGCAATGGCATAATATCACCATATAGTGTAGAAGACAGTTTCAATATTTTATCTAACATTGTGGAGCATGGAGCGAAGAAGGGGCAGATGGATAACGGAATCCTTTTTAATCGAGTCAACATCAAATACATGCAGCGGAAATGATACTCTACCTGTCCCGGATGTATGAAAAATTCTACTCCCATTTCGACAGAGAAGGCAAGAATTGGAACAAGGTACAGCACCTCTAAGGGTTGGGGATTTACTTGATCCTCGATGAATATGGACAACAGAGAATGCTCCAAACGCTGTCCAACAGGCAGAAATGTTTCACTGTGCGATTCAATGAAATACGGAGTGAATTTCCAAACAAATGAAAGCTTACAAAATGTGGATGTGAACGAAATGCTCACGAATAAGTAGCAGATGTAACTGAACTCATGGCTTTTGAGATAATACTGACACCAGTTGAAACCGATGAAACATGCGAAATTTTATGGGAGTTAAATTGGAGAATTGGAAGCAGTGTCTCATGACATAAGAATGTATAAGTCAAGGTAAAACAATAGTGAACATCAATCAATGGCTGTTCCATGAATACTGAAGGAGTGAAGAAAGGAAGATTGTGATGGTGAAAAATTGGAGTTCAAACCCATTTCTTCTGTACATAGCTCTCAGGCCGCGATTACGGTATTGTCAACTTTTCACGTACACGTAAATTGCATATCAGTAGAACTTTTGATAACAATGTTTTCTGTTTGTACAGGATTTCGGGAGAAGACCGTGAGAAAGAGGTATGCGCAGAGTTGCCCTAGTAGTTCAGTATGGAGTTGTTGCTTGGCTTGCAATCACCTGTGATCAGCCAACCCCGATAGCGTTCGAATATGTGCTTGCGAAATCGCACTTCTTGTGCCTCCAGGGTCAGCTCCACAAAAGAGTGCAAACTGATACACTTAAATGTGGAAACGGCAGCTTTTCCTCACGTCTCCTTGAATCGACTACCGGGTGGAGAGGACCGTTCACAGTTCAGAAGCTATGAATGTTGTTCAGACTGATGTAGAAATGTGACAGCTTCGTCCACTTTGAATTCAATATTCGTAAGTATTCGCCAAATACATTTCGAAATGTATTGCGCGAGTGTATCACATTTCTCAGACGACATCCATCTAGCGGTAAAATCAGGCAAAGTCTTAGAAGAAATGAGTATTCGTTATTGTTATTCTTTTGAATTATTGCTCATCACCATGGATCTTTAGGCGCTGCCCTTCTGAACATCTATTTTCGAAGGCTTCCCATCTCTTCGTTGACTCTGTCATCTGCATGAATACATTTCATACTCATCCAACGCGAGTAAATTGGTTTCTTTCTTCGACCCAGTAGTACTTTTGTTTGCAATTTAGTATGATGCCAATCCTGAGATAACTTCGTGTTAGTTGGTTTTAATGGAATGCTAGAAATTCTCGTCTTCAACTGAATATCACAAAATGCGAAACCGAGTCGTTGACAACTTCCATAGGGAAATTCATCGACGGGTGACAATCACTGAATCTCGGCGGTGTTGCTTCAACAACGATTTTTTCATCACAATTGACGTAAATACCACCGATGTATCCATCTACAGATGGGAGTACACGTATTTCTCTGTGTTCCAAATGAGCCATGAAGCAATATGCTAGAAGTGGATACAATGTTAACGCTGTCACTACTCCATCATTTTGTCTATTTAATTCGTTTTAGACTTTGCTCTGCTCATTAAATGTGTATTATAGAAGCAATTCCCTCAGATGACGAAGTGGAATAGCAACTCCTAGAGTGGTAGTTTCACTGACGCTGCCAATTAGTATTCGCGTGCTGTGGAGCCTTATTCACATGCAGTATTGAATGGAGTGAAACACGTTTCGTGTGCACCTTCAGCAGGCTTTGAAGACAAAACCAGATGGTTTCATGTGCCACAAACGATCACTGTAATGATCGAATTGCTCACCATCACTTCAAACATCTTGATCAACTTCTGCTGGGTTTGTTTAGCTCTACCTCTGTAAGCAGTTTCTCTCGAAAACTGAATTTTGTTTGGTTTTATGAAATACAGTTTGGAGAAGTAATCAAAGAGATCCATTAGATGGATTTCAGCACATTTAAAGGGAAAGACAAACACAACATTCTTATTTAAAGGGTAGATCTTGGAGTGGAAATTTATGCTCTTTGATGACCGCCTCCCAGTGTTCGGTTTCGTATTAATGTGCAGATATCAGCAGATTAAAACGGTTATCTGAAGGTGTTCAAGACTCATGCTGAAAACAGGAAGGAGAGTTTATCTGACTGATTAAACTATCATACCTGGTTTTGATAGAGAGATCATCAACAGATGAAGTAATGCTTCACAATTTTCGAGTTACGATGTTGATGAGGGCGATTACTGGGAGACGATTACCGAATGAAGGGCACATAATTAGCACACATCCACACAAATTCTCGGTAACCGCTTCAAGAAACAGAAGAAGACTGGTTGCATGAATCTCAATGTGCAGCTTGAAAATGCTCTCTTCTCCTCCTTTTTCACACATTTGATTATCGCAAGATATTCACTGTCCGTTGACAAGGCTTGGACTGGGTCACACTGCTCAATCATGCTGACTTCTCTCACCTTTCTTGTATTCATATTCACGAGAGACATCAACGCGGTTGATCATCTCAACGAATCATTCATGGGCTACATGCTTCTACCAGGGAGGTTGTTTCAGCATGTCTCCATTTGGAATGCAATCAAAGTCATCACTATTAATAATGCATCTGAGTTCGCGTGGGCACCTTTCATTTGCTAGCAGGGATTCTATGCACACATATTTGTATTATGTAAATGGAATGGACACGGCTGTTGGATTTTGTGGGTCGAAGGTGCCTTCTGTTCATCCTGAAAGAGGGTAAGATGTTGCCCTGTTTTTCTATAACATTCATACAAACTCCAACCTTTGGTGCATCCAAATCTAGCTGGGCAGCAAAGACAGAGCATTACAAATGGGCTTCAAGTCATATAAATGCACTAATGTATCATTTCCTTTGAACTGAATGTAGAAAAAATGCTTGGACAATGAAATGAAAATGTATGATATTCGCTCCCATGTAGGTTGATTGGGTTACTGATGTTTCCATTTGTGAACCTAAGTTGCAGTAGTCGAGCAAAATGAAACTAAATCATTTTGCTGCATTTTAGTTTGAGTTTTTAGCTTGCACGAAGTTAGTACCTGGTAGATCGTTGATGAAGTCACCTCTTAATAATAAGACATGTGTTTGATTATTATCTTTCTAATTGTTGTCCTGGCCATAAACATAGCACTCATATCTTCAATACAGTAATTTCGCGTAACGTATTAACAGGTAATTAACGCTTTTGTGCATCATATATATATATATATATATATATATATATATATATATATATATATGTCAATCGATACACTGGTATTTAATAGCATATATGAAATTTATGCAATAACATTGACCCGTGTCTGTACAGCAGTTTGTATACTGACGTCTGAAGATAACGGTAACTTTTGCCTACACAGTCATAAATACACAAGCATTCAGGCTTCCCTACATTGTTATCATACTGTCTGTAAGTACCAAGAATGGTACTAGCTTGGCATTAGAATTTTGTGGTTGGGAAGTTTGGTCACAATCTCTATCCTCTTACTGACCACACAAATCGTTGAAAGCAAGTTATAGACCACTCGACAAACGTCTACTGTACGCGAATATTTGAGGATGGTCAGAAGTATTTGACTGGATAACGAAGTCGAGAATATAAATCTTCTCACTCATCTGATCACCCATTATGAATTGCATGTTCTCATATTCTCTGCTGAGTGGGTGAAGTAGAAAATAAACGTATTCATCTGTATTGCACACAGTTATTTCATCATGAATAAAAATGCGAGACAGTGTTGTTTCGACGTCTGCATGCATCATTCTTAGCCACTGGATCATGTAACTAATGGCATCAACTGGAATGTGAACAAACGGAGTGCACATTACATCTGTCGTTAATTGATCATTCCTACTCAATGTTTCTGCTACTTACATTCCCCTCTACACAATTTTATCCTCTTGATTATAACTCAGATGCAATGGCTTCACTTGAACGTGGTTCTCTCCTTTATATTCTACAATTATCCTACACACATCCATATTTCCATGATAGCTAGTTGGATTGCGTTGCCTGATTTCGTGACTTACTCGTTCGGATAAAATTGCTTTCCCACCACAATCAACATCGAAATCAGTAGTTTTTCATCTCTGAGGTAGTAGGTATTCCACTTCATCTTTCCATAACAATCATATTCTCCACTATGAATTCCATGAGCATCTTACATTGACCAATGTAAGAACATTATTTGTTTGGTTGTGATATTGAAGGTGACGAACAGTGGCTATGCAAGTCGGTTATTAACTACATTGTCTCTTGATTCAGGATAGTTTATAAAAAACAGCTTGGAAAGTCGGAGGAAGCTGTTACATTCAAAGCCATACGCATTTTTTCTTGAGTTATCAATGCTCATAATTGAATACCCTTATTTTTCTGTCACGTCATCTAGGCTTCCTACAATTTCATTCCCTCACAGATGAGACTACATCAATGCAATAACACCAGTTTCTAACTACGCGTTTTCCAGCTGACTGGATGGCGAGTTAGCACTCATTCATTTTCAGTGTCTCAATGGTCAAATCTAGTCACAACAACAAATTATTAAGCAATCTTGAACAGAAGTGCATAAAAATATGAAGAAAGTAGAAATAAGTTAATGCTTTTGTTGGCGAATGACATGTGAGGAAAGGAAAAGGAAAGCAGTGAAGACGGATGAAATCTTCAGATTTGAACGTGATAGAAACTTAATACTTCCACACCAACATGATTGGCTTGAACACTTTCACAAAATATCTTCAAGTATCCGTTCCCAATAACCATGCGGCTTGAATTCATCTGCATTTCAACTTAAAAGTCAAAAACTTCATTTTAATTTCTTCGTTTGACTTTGGTTTGTCCAACCGCTTAATCCTACAACCTCTGACAACAATGATCATCAGGAGGACAGAGGTTAATCTTGAGAGGCGAACCGTTTGAGGAAAGGCATTATTCATAAGGCCGCAGTTTCATGAGGACATAGCTAGTGAGGTATTGTTCTGCAAACTATTCAGGACCAATTTAAACGGCATTTTGTGCAGCTAATCTCTCTCTATCACTGTCTAGTCAACAAATTGTTCAAAACCAAATGAAAGACAAGTGATATAGCTTCGTCACTTCCTTTTGCATCTATCAATCTAACAGCTTCTGTGGCGACAGTCAAATCGGATATACGACTAAGCAACCTAACCAAGGTATCACCAAATATCTACTTTCACAGCTGTGAAAAGGGAAATTAAATGCATATGAAGCTGCTCGTATTTGCATCTAGCTGGTGTTTGTCACAGAGTGGATAAGGCAGAGGCTTTCAAAGTGAACACATGTTCACTTATTCGTCTAGTTCTCAATATTCGCAACATCCCTCATACTGCCATTATTTTGGAATTAAAAACCGCATATTGCGTATCCTTATTGCTATCGATTGACATATTACTTTCATTGGTTTGCATTTTATGTACGTATTGAAAGACATGTGTAGTAAAATAAATTCCGAGGAGATCCATTTAATAACAATACTGTTCGCTAACCCCTCTAATCACAGTATTCACTTAGCGTAGTGGATATATTACGCTTCCAGTACGTAAATGTGAGCCAACACCGACGACCTAATATGACGTCTCATTAGTTATTATTCCACAGCAGACCACTGTAAGTTGAGACGCATACGGATAGCGAATAAATCAATAAATTGTCACAACATTTCATCCACAATAAAATCAAAATTAATAATTCATCAACCAATAATGTGGAAATGATTTTATCACTTCTTGCTCTCCACTTTTTTCTTCTCTGAACACTTGACAAAGTATCAATCATAATTATAGGTGTAAAAGTAACTGCGCACATATCGTTAAAACACAATAAGTTACCTGAGACAACGAAAAAAGTATAAAGGAAGAGGGAGGATACTAGCAGAACACTTGGCAACTGGCTAGCATATCAGTTGAGAATTTATGAAGGTCATCAAACAAGATAACGGCTCTGAGGCAGAAAGCTGCGTGTATTTGTCAACATCATAGCGTTGCATAGCGTTCATCAGACTGATTTTCATTCGTGAAAAATTGATCACAGCCTAGTAGTAAATGAGTTGTGTACACGTGAATCCCATTATGAGCATCAGTGACTTCTAGTGTATGAAGCGAGAAAAATATGATAACTTCACAATAGGTCTTCGTCTCCCTCTCCACTGGCATATCAGTTGCACTAACTAATTATCTGTATCCTTTCCAGTTTATCCAAGAAATCTGTGAGAAAATCAGTGGTTGGAAAATTTTCTTGACTAAGGTTTCATGCATTCAGATAAACAGCAGTGAAAGTAGGAGTAAGATAAACTAAAATTATTGACTCTAGGTGTTGGAGTGGATACAACTGATTTGAGTCTTTGAATATGTTTGATACTTAAAGATACATGTCTTCGATAAGTGTCAACAAGCACAAAATCTAAAGCAAGCGTGGCTTCTTGCTGAATGCCTTCAGAAAGGTGGTAACACAATGATGACAACTGGTAGACTGTGTGAACAGGTGGGTTCAGTAGTACAGTGGAAAGTAGTTAGGATTGGTTAAGCATATAATCAGAAGAGGGGGAAATCGAGAAGTAAACACAGGAATAAGAAGTGCCGTGAAAGTAGGAAGTCATTTCATGAAGCATCAGAAAGCATTTAGTCAATACACTTAAATGACGAATTCACATTTCAGTTGCAGAAGTTATGCATATGTATGCTTGACAATGGTGGAAGATGAGTGGTAGCACTTATCTTAGTGCACAACCTGAGAACAATCGGTCCTTTTTATGTTTCCCTTAAGTCTTTGCTTAGTCATGCTAACATTTCTCATGTTCTCTGCAACCAAATCTGCTCAACATAACAACATGGTCAACCGTTTCAGAGAACTTTTGTTCAGCGTGTTGGTATCGCGGAGGTTGTTTCAGCTTGCTTGGCTCTCACAATGTAGTCAAAACTTATCAGCTGAATTCTCACCATCAGTGTACTCTGAGCGCTACGTTTTAGCTCTTTTTAATTTTACCATTATGCTACCTTCCGGTAATGAGTAGCAATATCATGTCAGTTTTACTTTTCCGTCTGTCGCCCTCTATTAGTGATATGATGTCGCACTGGTGTAATTGGAATAAAGTGTAACCACTCTTACATATTCGTTTATCTTGATTGTATTTCACCTTCTTTAATTTACTTCAAATTTGTCAAACAATACTCTGCAGCTACACTGGTCGTTATCTCATCTTGTTACCCCAGTTTGTGTGAGACTAGCTAGGAATGACGTGGTTGCAAACCGGACTCATATTCCATGGTGCGAAGTACAACAGCTGCGCAACAAACAGTATTGTTGAAGCAAATCTCCTTCCTACTTACATCTCCCCTTTACATTTATATTCTTCAGTCAAAAATTATAGAAGTTGAAATATGTCGGTTTACCCACCTGAACATGCCCAATATCATCAAGGGCTCATAAATGTAAAATAAACCGGAAACGACATGTATTAAGTGGATGCTTTAGGTATACGTTCACATCGATTATTACAGGCAGATGACTGTAAGTCGATTAATATGTATGCTCAATTGTCAATTAGTAATTGCGAAACCGAATTTATTGCCTTTCCAGCAAATGAAATTTATGTGTCGACTTTCTGTAAAATGGGATCAATGGAGATCAGACTTACCAAATTCTGATCTGACAAGAATTAATTCTCTTTCGAGTTTCACAAAACTCATTATCAAGAAATTCTTTTGTTGGTCTAGTGAAGTCTTGCTAGCACAGTGTCTGTCTTATCATCCCAACCTATCACGATTTTCTTCTATTTAAGTCTGACTGAGACAACTATGAGGTCAGCCATCCCACTCAAAATTTACTCAGAAGCTATTTGATTATGTGTGCTCTTAGGAGAATAATCGAAAGGTATCACTTATGTTCTAATTGACATGGAAATCATCAGCTCCAGTGAATTATCTCCGTTCATTCCGTCTCATTCTGTGTGTGCGTATCAGGTTCAATTAGGTTTCATGCCGCGATTACTTCATGTGACTGCCTGGTTTACTCACAGCTGTGAACTAAGTCGTACACGAACAAATACATATAGTCAATGGTTATAGATGGAAGCAATAAAAAACATGTAACGTGGATAGTAATAGATGTCAAGTCATAAAATGTAACTGAACTATGTGACTTTTCGTTTTCTATATGCTCACAGGTGGAGATCTTCTGCACTCAGCATAAAGAACAAGATCGAGATTTTGAACACCAACGTGAAGTCAGTGCTCCTGTATGGTTCAGAGACTTGGCGCGTACAGCCTCATTTTGGAGTGAATTTCCCAGTCAGTTGGAAGAAGTCAACCGAGCCATACTGAATTGCATGACTTGTATACACAGTATATCCTTTGGTTAAGCTTCCCGTTTTTCATATTCATCTCGCTGATTAGAATTAGCGGAGCTTTTCTTCTCAACTCATTTTTATTCTTTTTTCAGCTGATGTGCATGAGCAAATGTTTTCACTAAATGATATCTTTCTCCACCTAGATTCTAGATGAATGCAATCCTTCAGTAACTTGGCACTTTCTCATTATGGATCATCTTCGTCTAAAGTAATGGCTATTATCTCTTTTAGGCATGATGTATGATAATCCTAAAAGTTTGTATGGATATTGTCAAACTGAGTGTGTATCAAACCTAAGACAATCCACATGAGTTTGAAGCACATTACTTATGGGGCAATGGTAAACAGAGAGGTCAGTCTGCTTTCCCGTCATTGCAATTGTTTATGCACCATTGGTTATTTCACGTTTCGGCCTGCCTGAGGATATTTGAGATATTCAGGTGGATAAATCGAAACATTTCGACTAGTGGAATTTGAAATGAAAGAATTCAAAGGCAAGAAATAGATGTGAAGAAGAATGAAATCCACTTCGATGATAACTTTAGTAATATCTGTGAATAAAAACTATCGAGAGATATTACTGTGGAATACTTGTCTTCTACACGAATTACTTAAATTGATCGAAGAAGCACACTACATTGGAAAGTATATTTCTTGATATATGAGGTGTTAAACAGTATATTGGGTGAACGTCACTACTTCTACCCTGGCTAACCAAGCTGACCAGCGTGTCTAAATGCATATCCTTTTACCCACTCATATGTGCAGTTAGTATACAGTTAACTTTGTTCTCACTCTAAAGGCAACATCAATCACTAATACATCAGGTTATGAAAGTGACAGACAATATTCATTTACTAATCACTAGTGAAAGCCATTCAAATGGATGAAACTGCGCAGATTCCTTCTGCTTTATGACACGCTCAAACCTTTGAAAGCGTTCTTATTCCCATATAGTTACAGAATCAAGTTAGTGGTGTTGTGAAACTAAAATTATGTGACCTGTGCTGACGTCATCGTTTATCGGCGAAAAGACCACAGGAAACTCCTAATTTTTGCACTGTTGAATAAACTATCATTTCATAAACACGATGTATGAGGTGTCTTTGCATGTGCATGTCCAGGTTGCATTCGCCTTGAGTTAACAAATTATGTTTCATTCACCACAGGACAACCTCGCCCAGATTACTAGTTCACTAGTTACTGGCCGGTCCTAAGCCCAAATAAACACGGAAGGTTGGCCATAGGGATAGAAACCCTACACTGGAAAACCAATCTAACCGCTAAAGAAACTTCAAAGCACAAAGGAAATATACAAAATAATGATAAAATTATTGCTCGCTGAAACCAGAGAGACGAAATGACACCGGTTGGTGAATATCCTCGGGAAGCCCAATTCCATAAAATTGATCCGACTCCAATACTTTTACACTCATAATTATTATTGACGTTTTACCAGGTGTACAGAGAAGAAACAAGTGGAAAGAAGGAAATGATGAATACATTTCCAGTTTATTGTTTGGTGAATTATTAAATTAGATCTTATTGTGGATGAGATTTCGTCACATTTTACTGAGTTATTTATCTATCCATCTGCTTACTTTTTGATGTCCTCGAACACACTTTGAGGTTTGTTCCTCGACATTTCGCTGATGGATTAAACGAGTTCTATAGCATCTATTCCACAAGTGAGTGAAGCATTTCCCAGTTGCATGAATGTTTATGAAGAGAATATTTGACGACCTCGTGAGTCACTGGGTTATCGGTAGGGTTGGACTTGACTGTTTTCCTACCAAACTTTCATTAACCTTTCCACCATCTGACCTTTGCTGTTGCCCGAATGCCTGATTTGTTTGACTGATTTCCAGTTGGGTGAACTATGCTATGTACCATGTATATTGAGTTAATGTCCGCATGCATAATGATGGCAATTTCATTGAAGTACCGTTCTTCGACGGATTGCCTCGGAGTTTTTTAGCTTGCTTTTGGGGAAATTCAGCCTTGTCTCATTTCAATTTCCAATTGTTTTTGGTTTAGTTACATAGAAATCAACGTCATTTGAGCGATAGCGGATGCTGACTAATCATTTCGGCAAATGTTTCTACTGTATTAGGCAGGATGGTGATGTTGACAATCATTGCAACTGATTTTGCTGATTGAATTCACCTTATCTTCTCTAGGTAATAGCTCGTTGAGCTTGCATTTTATTTTTCCGAAAACACTTGATAATTTGTACATCATGCTAACTGTGAATAGGTGAAGTAATTGATTGATAGTTTGCCGGGTATATTTGATGCATGATGTTTATGTTCGTCTTGTCGGCTGAAGCAATTGCCTGGATGTGTGACTCTCTTGTAAGTGCATGTCACAATCACCCTTCAGTTTCATTCAGATGACATTACAAACATCGGTGGACATCTGAGCTTGAAGTGTTGCACGATCATCAATCCATTAATGCCTCTTGTTCACATCTATAAACAGGGTGGAGGTGGATTTCTGTCAGGATTGCTGAAGCGCTAAAGTGTGAGGACCACTGGAGTTCGATATAAAGTTGCAATCGAGATTGAAATAAAATCATAAGAGTTCTGATTGTGGGTCTGGTACACGACCGAATGACTTCAGAGATCAGACAGCATTCCGTGGAATTATTTTTCAACCTTACTTATATTTTCGATGGATAATCATCATAGTTGATTGACAAATAGGATGTGTCGTTTCACCTTAACACATTTCATTGTTCGACTGAAGTAAATTCATGATTACTGTGTGCAACTGCGTTGCAATTTGCATTTGAATGTGACTGAAATTTCTGCATTTTGTTAATAGGAGCGTTCTCATCCGAAAAAGAGAAGTGAATTTGGTGAGAATTGGCGGGTTCATTTTATTTTGTAACTCCTCTTCAGTTAAAGGCTGCTCAAAGGTTGCATCGAATGGAACGGGAATGAAATAATTCATGTATTTCGATGATTGTTGAAGAGGGAATTAAGTGAGAGCTAAGTTTGAAAAACAGTGTAACATGGAGTGAAGTATTTATCCTTACAAATAACGACAGGTCAAACAGTAGATAGAAATCTGTCTTTGGAAATATCTCTTATCAGTTTCCTGGATTGATTGGAGCAAATCAAGAGGCAGTAGATTTGTAGAATAAAATGCCACTACTACGCAAGTTCTAGGCAGCTGCAGATTGCACGAATTTGCATTGGTTATTACAATGAAAATGAAAAAGCATATTTATGCTAAGACCTTGGGCTGCCAAAATTTTCTACTGAATGAATTTCATCGAATGCTTTCCTTTCAGTTTGTTTTTATCTGTTAGATATGTCTTCTAAATGTATCATGCACTGCTGCGCATTTTTAAAACATTTCCAAACTGTCGTTTCTCAATCTAAGAGCGACGCAAAAAATAAACGTCACATCGGATCTCAGTGGACTTACTAATGCTCGAAAAGACAGAACATTACTATTCCTAGGATACCAATATATATATACCATAGCTATATATATACCACCTGGTGCCCGTTTTACATTATTGCCTTCACTAATGTTATTACTAACACTACTCGGATGCAGTAATTATTTCGTTTAATAGTATTGTACAGGGGGTGGATTTGTTGAAATATTTCATGTTGACAATTCCACACTGTATTACACATACTGTCTGGAATAAAGTACTGGTATTATTATTATTATTATTATGTAGTAGTAGTAGTAGTAGTGAACGTCTGAAATGGCTGCTTCTGCTTTTGTCTATGTTGAGAACGAAAGCTTCATGATTAGAAAAGCTAAGAGAATGAAACAACACCAAAATACGATGGATTTCCTATTAGTAACCATTGTTATCCTCACCTAAGCAGACAGTCAACACAGGAAGCACAATACCACACAGCTACTAAACTGATAGCCAGCCACCTCACAAAAGTATCACACATACATACTTGTAAGAAGCATATTAATATGACCCAACAGACCTAGGCAGTTTTATATACAGGGCGGTGAGTTAAACTGCCATTAATGAAGCGATCAATAACACACGCATTTACCGAAGCCGAAATTAAAATGGCAGTTAGAATGCATGACTGGTGGATGAATGAGCCACAACAGCACTACAAAAACACTACATATGCCTTGAAGATTTATTCAATAGATAAGGCAAATATCACTGTTAATCTGAAAGAAAATTTGCACATCATCCCCCATCTTATCAATTGACAGATATCATCAGTATGCAAATCCAGGGATTCACTAGATGCAACAAAACTGCAGTGTGTCTAATAGTTGACGATAGCTAATATCACTAAATTAACCAGAGAATAAAGATGAAGCTCGTTTTTGATTCTCTCTTCCATCAAAAATGACAATTCAAAGTAAATCAAATGCAGTGGCCGTGACCTGTTCAGAAAAACTAAAATAATATCGTCAGCGAAGAAATTAACAGATATGTTATCTAAAAATAGTTTCTACGTTAAAAGTGATATGTCTCATAGCACAGTATCGTTTGTTTTGTCTGCCTTGCCATTGCTCACTTAACCTGTTTCATGTCTGAATCAATAGCAAGATAGAGTTGGGCTAACATTCGACTCAAGATGACTGCTGTTAAGCACTTGACGAAGTTCATGCCATTCTGATGTTATCATACTTGAAGAAGACTGATATATGGGGTTAGTGAGAATGGATTAGCCAACTGGAAACCAATTGCGAAAATCGATAATCAGACATTAGTTCAATAGCATTGGCCAATTGTTAACAAAAATTACAAAAGTAAACCTCTGATAGAATAAAGGACAGATCAGTCTTACCTACAAGCCAATAACTCCCAAGGCCGATAAACAACATTCTCAGACATTCATAGGATTGAACAATCCCTCAATCTTTTCTAAAGTAAGTGCCCCTGATGTATTGCCAAGTATAGTTATGAAAAGTAGAAGAACAAAACTGAAATTTCGGAGAACACTAAGGAATTCTCATCGTCACTCTGAGCTGTAGATCTTCCCTACCTGGATAGTAATGTTTCAATCATGCTGTCAGTTTACAGTTTCTACTGCATAACATCTTTTCAACGATTCTATATGATAAGCTCTACACTCCTACTGATTAGTTGTGGGAACAAATAACAGTCTGTCCATAATCGAAAGGGTAGTGAAAATAATGTAGTTTCCAAGGGTAGAATAAAAATTAGTTTCTTAAGACAGGCGGAAACAACAACTTTGGTCACGGCATGGTATTGCTTTTGAACATAAAGTTCAGATATCATGCTGCTATTTGAATATGATCTGGCTATTTATTGATGTCAGTAGTGGTCTTTTGCAATTGTAGGGAGGCATTCTGTAAATCACTTTGAATGAACAACTATGAAGGGTCAGATATTCGGTGATGTTATACTCAAGAATGTAGCTGTTGATATTCCTTTTCTCTACTGTGAACAATCAAGCTGAACAATAATCCAAAATGCATTAACAAACTCGGCGCTGTGTACGACCAGTGTACTTCCCTCTACAGAAGCAAGTTAAATGATAAATTCCCATTTAGGTGGTTGAAGGCGTTAACATATCACTAAAATATTGATAAACTATTAGTTCACCCGTGAATGTGAATACCAGACTAGCTACAAGAAACATCTTCTTCATAGATTTTTAGAGACGATTTTCGGAGATATGAACTATGGTTTTCTCTTCGAACTTCAGATTCAGGTATAGAGTTTTGTTTGAAACAGTTGACAACTTGTATACTTCATGCTTTCTTGATGTTAGAGTCAATGAATGGAAGTGGAAATCTATTTCTAGTTGGACGTCACGTGAACACCTTCGTAAACTACCCAGTGTATCTTCGGAACAGGTCTTCCAAACTCTCGAACATAACGTGCGTAAGAGGTCCATTTTTATGCGAATGAGTCGGACAGCTGAAGTATTTTATAAATTGACGAGTTCATTCTGGATTTCTACTCAGTAAACTGCAGCTGTAAATATCCGATCTTACTGCATGTTGCACATTCAGGAATGGCAAAATTGAGATTACTTTCCCCCAAAAATTAATTTAGGCACAGATATGAGTAGCATTGAAGGTGTTGATAAGGTTGTTAGGGTCAAATTCTCCACCACATACGGTAAATATATCTTTGATCTACCCTTTGCAAAAGCACAGTCGGTTGATATTGGGTCAACTACACTATTTCGAAGAAGGATCATGAAACATCAGAGAGGTGGTTCATGGGTGTAACAGGTGTCACCCCACCATTCTGTTTGTAGGACTCTTCACTGAAAATAAAATGGATGTTGAAAGCGCATTCGAGGAGAATATTTTCAAGTTGTTGACGATTGTGGCAATTAACGCGTTTTTGAACTCAACATATAGGCATATGAAGTATTCATTTTCGATTACGGTATGTCTTCTCGTTTCCTTGTCATTGCTCAATGTAGGCTTCTTGTTGCAAGCCATGAAAGGTTTGGGAAACAGACTTAGATCCGTATATTTGCACACACCCTTCGATATTGTTTCACATCCAGACATCTAGGTGTTCGAGGTTGGTAATATTAAACGTGTGTTGAGAGATCTGATGAATACTCCTGGATTCGATAACTGTCGGGATCATGGTGGCGTGCTGTTGAGGAGTTAATTGCTTACTGCGACGAAACAAGTCCTCAGTCCTTCCAGGTTTCCATTGCTTCTACAACTGATGTCAATTCCTGATGAATATCACTACGGAGTCGGTCAATCCTCACAAACTCAAGAATGGATTGCAGATCTTATGAATTTTCTAGCGACAGGAATTGAGACTAGACAGTGAAGTTCAGCAAAGGTGTTGTCGATCGGAAGCTAACCGACAGCCCATGTTGGGTAAGAAATGTGAGAAAGCCTAATGATTACCATCAGTGAGGAATGCAAGGTGAGTATAAATATAAGCAGCGTGGAATGAAGCAAACGGTGTAATGGTATCAACTCATAATTGGACATTTACCATCGTCCTGAAAAGTCTAAGAACAGCATGGACAAAACAACAATTGCTTCTCACAGAACATGCAGGTTCTGTTTTGTTCTAATAGAAGTGTCTACTGCCATGGAACGTAACATTGCAGCTCATCGTTTTCTGAATATGATGATTTCTGATTGCCGAATTCACATCCCCTATGGACAGAGTACAAAAACTAAACACCTACCTCTCATCTAAAAGTCGGAAAAATTCGATCCCCTCTAGAGCGTACTTGGTCGCATCTAGATGATATTCGTCACAGAGTGCACGAAAAGCAATCATTCAAAGTGAACACCGGCTTACATATTCACCCAGTATTCAATGTCCTCATCATCCCTAGTATCGCCATTATTTTATAATTCAAATGTGCGTAATCTGCATCCATCTTACTATGAATTGCCACATATCTTTGGTATGTTTGCACTGTAAATAGGAATCGAAATATGTCTGTATTAATGTATATTTCGAGGAAATCCATTTGAAACAGTACTGTTTGTTAACACATCAAATCATAGTATTCACTTAGACTAGTGAATAAATTACGCTCCTAGTACATAGAATTTGGTCAACAATGATGATCTATCGTAATGTTGTTATGAATTTACCAACCATTTCTCGATTTATTCTCTCGAAGTCGCTGACATTCGTAACACAAGCCAAGTGTATGCAACTCATTGACACACAGGCTGTTGTCAGTTATAGTCATGTGTACGTCAGTCTGACGAACGCTAAGTATGGCTATGATCTTGTCACACCAACAAACCTTTACACCCTAAAGTTGTGATCTTGTTTATTACTTTAGTAAATAGGTAACTGTTATACTTACTAGTTACCAAGTGTTTTGTTCGGCTCATTCTCCTTCTTTATCTTTTCTCCCTGTCCCATATAACTTGTTCCGACTCCAATACTTTTACACTCATAATTATTATTGACGTTTTACCAGGTGTACAGAGAAGAAACAAGTGGAAAGAAGGAAATGATGAATACATTTCCAGTTTATTGTTTGGTGAATTATTAAATTAGATCTTATTGTGGATGAGATTTCGTCACATTTTACTGAGTTATTTATCTATCCATCTGCTTACTTTTTGATGTCCTCGAACACACTTTGAGGTTTGTTCCTCGACATTTCGCTGATGGATTAAACGAGTTCTATAGCATCTATTCCACAAGTGAGTGAAGCATTTCCCAGTTGCATGAATGTTTATGAAGAGAATATTTGACGACCTCGTGAGTCACTGGGTTATCGGTAGGGTTGGACTTGACTGTTTTCCTACCAAACTTTCATTAACCTTTCCACCATCTGACCTTTGCTGTTGCCCGAATGCCTGATTTGTTTGACTGATTTCCAGTTGGGTGAACTATGCTATGTACCATGTATATTGAGTTAATGTCCGCATGCATAATGATGGCAATTTCATTGAAGTACCGTTCTTCGACGGATTGCCTCGGAGTTTTTTAGCTTGCTTTTGGGGAAATTCAGCCTTGTCTCATTTCAATTTCCAATTGTTTTTGGTTTAGTTACATAGAAATCAACGTCATTTGAGCGATAGCGGATGCTGACTAATCATTTCGGCAAATGTTTCTACTGTATTAGGCAGGATGGTGATGTTGACAATCATTGCAACTGATTTTGCTGATTGAATTCACCTTATCTTCTCTAGGTAATAGCTCGTTGAGCTTGCATTTTATTTTTCCGAAAACATTTGATAATTTGTACATCATGCTAACTGTGAATAGGTGAAGTAATTGATTGATAGTTTGCCGGGTATATTTGATGCATGATGTTTATGTTCGTCTTGTCGGCTGAAGCAATTGCCTGGATGTGTGACTCTCTTGTAAGTGCATGTCACAATCACCCTTCAGTTTCATTCAGATGACATTACAAACATCGGTGGACATCTGAGCTTGAAGTGTTGCACGATCATCAATCCATTAATGCCTCTTGTTCACATCTATAAACAGGGTGGAGGTGGATTTCTGTCAGGATTGCTGAGTCGCTAAAGTGTGAGGACCACTGGAGTTCGATATAAAGTTGCAATCGAGATTGAAATAAAATCATAAGAGTTCTGATTGTGGGTCTGGTACACGACCGAATGACTTCAGAGATCAGACAGCATTCCGTGGAATTATTTTTCAACCTTACTTATATTTTCGATGGATAATCATCATAGTTGATTGACAAATAGGATGTGTCGTTTCACCTTAACACATTTCATTGTTCGACTGAAGTAAATTCATGATTACTGTGTACAACTGCGTTGCAATTTGCATTTGAATGTGACTGAAATTTCTGCATTTTGTTAATAGGAGCGTTCTCATCCGAAAAAGAGAAGTGAATTTGGTGAGAATTGGCGGGTTCATTTTATTTTGTAACTCCTCTTCAGTTAAAGGCTGCTCAAAGGTTGCATCGAATGGAACGGGAATGAAATAATTCATGTATTTCGATGATTGTTGAAGAGGGAATTGAGTGAGAGCTAAGTTTGAAAAACAGTGTAACATGGAGTGAAGTATTTATCCTTACAAATAACGACAGGTCAAACAGTAGATAGAAATCTGTCTTTGGAAATATCTCTTATCAGTTTCCTGGATTGATTGGAGCAAATCAAGAGGCAGTAGATTTGTAGAATAAAATGCCACTACTACGCAAGTTCTAGGCAGCTGCAGATTGCACGAATTTGCATTGGTTATTACAATGAAAATGAAAAAGCATATTTATGCTAAGACCTTGGGCTGCCAAAATTTTCTACTGAATGAATTTCATCGAATGCTTTCCTTTCAGTTTGTTTTTATCTGTTAGATATGTCTTCTAAATGTATCATGCACTGCTGCGCATTTTTAAAACATTTCCAAACTGTCGTTTCTCAATCTAAGAGCGACGCAAAAAATAAACGTCACATCGGATCTCAGTGGACTTACTAATGCTCGAAAAGACAGAACATTACTATTCCTAGGATACCAATATATATATACCATAGCTATATATATACCACCTGGTGCCCGTTTTACATTATTGCCTTCACTAATGTTATTACTAACACTACTCGGATGCAGTAATTATTTCGTTTAATAGTATTGTACAGGGGGTGGATTTGTTGAAATATTTCATGTTGACAATTCCACACTGTATTACACATACTGTCTGGAATAAAGTACTGGTATTATTATTATTATTATTATTAGTAGTAGTAGTAGTAGTGAACGTCTGAAATGGCTGCTTCTGCTTTTGTCTATGTTGAGAACGAAAGCTTCATGATTAGAAAAGCTAAGAGAATGAAACAACACCAAAATACGATGGATTTCCTATTAGTAACCATTGTTATCCTCACCTAAGCAGACAGTCAACACAGGAAGCACAATACCACACAGCTACTAAACTGATAGCCAGCCACCTCACAAAAGTATCACACATACATACTTGTAAGAAGCATATTAATATGACCCAACAGACCTAGGCAGTTTTATATACAGGGCGGTGAGTTAAACTGCCATTAATGAAGCGATCAATAACACACGCATTTACCGAAGCCGAAATTAAAATGGCAGTTAGAATGCATGACTGGTGGATGAATGAGCCACAACAGCACTACAAAAACACTACATATGCCTTGAAGATTTATTCAATAGATAAGGCAAATATCACTGTTAATCTGAAAGAAAATTTGCACATCATCCCCCATCTTATCAATTGACAGATATCATCAGTATGCAAATCCAGGGATTCACTAGATGCAACAAAACTGCAGTGTGTCTAATAGTTGACGATAGCTAATATCACTAAATTAACCAGAGAATAAAGATGAAGCTCGTTTTTGATTCTCTCTTCCATCAAAAATGACAATTCAAAGTAAATCAAATGCAGTGGCCGTGACCTGTTCAGAAAAACTAAAATAATATCGTCAGCGAAGAAATTAACAGATATGTTATCTAAAAATAGTTTCTACGTTAAAAGTGATATGTCTCATAGCACAGTATCGTTTGTTTTGTCTGCCTTGCCATTGCTCACTTAACCTGTTTCATGTCTGAATCAATAGCAAGATAGAGTTGGGCTAACATTCGACTCAAGATGACTGCTGTTAAGCACTTGACGAAGTTCATGCCATTCTGATGTTATCATACTTGAAGAAGACTGATATATGGGGTTAGTGAGAATGGATTAGCCAACTGGAAACCAATTGCGAAAATCGATAATCAGACATTAGTTCAATAGCATTGGCCAATTGTTAACAAAAATTACAAAAGTAAACCTCTGATAGAATAAAGGACAGATCAGTCTTACCTACAAGCCAATAACTCCCAAGGCCGATAAACAACATTCTCAGACATTCATAGGATTGAACAATCCCTCAATCTTTTCTAAAGTAAGTGCCCCTGATGTATTGCCAAGTATAGTTATGAAACGTAGAAGAACAAAACTGAAACTTCGGAGAACACTAAGGAATTCTCATCGTCACTCTGAGCTGTAGATCTTCCCTACCTGGATAGTAATGTTTCAATCATGCTGTCAGTTTACAGTTTCTACTGCATAACATCTTTTCAACGATTCTATATGATAAGCTCTACACTCCTACTGATTAGTTGTGGGAACAAATAACAGTCTGTCCATAATCGAAAGGGTAGTGAAAATAATGTAGTTTCCAAGGGTAGAATAAAAATTAGTTTCTTAAGACAGGCGGAAACAACAACTTTGGTCACGGCATGGTATTGCTTTTGAACATAAAGTTCAGATATCATGCTGCTATTTGAATATGATCTGGCTATTTATTGATGTCAGTAGTGGTCTTTTGCAATTGTAGGGAGGCATTCTGTAAATCACTTTGAATGAACAACTATGAAGGGTCAGATATTCGGTGATGTTATACTCAAGAATGTAGCTGTTGATATTCCTTTTCTCTACTGTGAACAACCAAGCTGAACAATAATCCAAAATGCATTAACAAACTCGGCGCTGTGTACGACCAGTGTACTTCCCTCTACAGAAGCAAGTTAAATGATAAATTCCCATTTAGGTGGTTGAAGGCGTTAACATATCACTAAAATATTGATAAACTATTAGTTCACCCGTGAATGTGAATACCAGACTAGCTACAAGAAACATCTTCTTCATAGATTTTTAGAGACGATTTTCGGAGATATGAACTATGGTTTTCTCTTCGAACTTCAGATTCAGGTATAGAGTTTTGTTTGAAACAGTCGACAACTTGTATACTTCATGCTTTCTTGATGTTAGAGTCAATGAATGGAAGTGGAAATCTATTTCTAGTTGGACGTCACGTGAACACCTTCGTAAACTACCCAGTGTATCTTCGGAACAGGTCTTCCAAACTCTCGAACATAACGTGCGTAAGAGGTCCATTTTTATGCGAATGAGTCGGACAGCTGAAGTATTTTATAAATTGACGAGTTCATTCTGGATTTCTACTCAGTAAACTGCAGCTGTAAATATCCGATCTTACTGCATGTTGCACATTCAGGAATGGCAAAATTGAGATTACTTTCCCCCAAAAATTAATTTAGGCACAGATATGAGTAGCATTGAAGGTGTTGATAAGGTTGTTAGGGTCAAATTCTCCACCACATACGGTAAATATATCTTTGATCTACCCTTTGCAAAAGCACAGTCGGTTGATATGTGGGTCAACTACACTATTTCGAAGAAGGATCATGAAACATCAGAGAGGTGGTTCATGGGTGTAACAGGTGTCACCCCACCATTCTGTTTGTAGGACTCTTCACTGAAAATAAAATGGATGTTGAAAGCGCATTCGAGGAGAATATTTTCAAGTTGTTGACGATTGTGGCAATTAACGCGTTTTTGAACTCAACATATAGGCATATGAAGTATTCATTTTCGATTATGGTATGTCTTCTCGTTTCCTTGTCATTGCTCAATGTAGGCTTCTTGTTGCAAGCCATGAAAGGTTTGGGAAACAGACTTAGATCCGTCAGCTACAACGCTCAGTTTATTGAGCAGTATTGAATAACAGTGTCCAAAGTGACTAGAATGAGGATCATATACCGAATGAGTGAGATGACGTGGCATAAATCTTGACATGCAAACAAATAACTAGTAGGCATTCGGTCATCGTTACAAAAAGTGTGTAAGTCATGGAATGAACAATAAAGGGAAGGAATATACAAGCGATAAATCAGTGAATGTGTGACTATCTGGCGTTTGTCTTAAGTCGACCTCATCCTCGAAACTGGCTACCACATTGAACACTCGTGCTTGGAATGTAGGAAGGATGCGAATAGTCAGCATGACGGTTGTGACGCAATGTGAGTGTAGACTTGCGAGGAAGAAAGAGCATTATCTCTCTGTCTGTTCAAATGTGTGAGACAAGGACGACAACAGGACATATTCAGGGGGTAAGTGAAGCGGATGACAGGCGATAACTGTAGATCACTTCGATTCTCGGGCAAACTATCTGGCTGACTGAATGTCTTGGCTTTCACTCTCAAGCATATGTGTGGCAAGAGATAGATACTGCATTGATGAACCCTTGTTCTTAGCAAATATCAAAACAATCATCGACTATCATGCGAATGCGAAACTTGCTGACCAAGCCAGTACAGATTGATAATTTTGCCACGAATATAAAAGTGGTAGTGAGACAGGATGGAGAGTGGATTCAAAATTCTACTATGTTATTAAATAAGAATCAATTTCGGGATTGTTAGAGAGAATTCTCAGTGAGACTGGAATAAGATTTGCATTTCAACCGAAAAGTCTGCATGGAAACAGGCATTTTAGATTGAAATATCCTATCGATTGAATGAGGTGAAAATTTGCTTTACCGAATCCCCTTCACAGATTCTGAGGTCAAGTACATAGGTCATAGAATTCGACCGGTATTGATTGGAATAACAGAACCGAAAATCATGTATCACAATTGTGGATTAACTTCACATGAATATGGACTATGATTTATGCTGGAAATGTTATCCAATAAATATTACTGTCTCTCCGTATGCTATACAGGTGAACAGGTTAAATTTAGAAACAAGAAAATGCTTACAAAGTGGAAATGTGAAGGAAATATTCACAAATAACTGAACTCATGGCTTTTGAGGTGATAATAATCATAATAGACTTCGTTTTCTTACATAGCACAATCAATGTCCAAGCCTACATTCACAATTTCCTCCTAGAACATTCACTTTCGACGACCAATTGCTGGCATGTTGTCAAATGACAGACTATCCCATTTTATGTTACTCTGAGTGGAACTATGCGGCAAGCAGAGTGGTTCCATGGAGAGAAAGAAACTACTTCTTGCTGATTTACTTCGCGGTAATTTGTGTTGCTAAGTGTTGAAATTAGTCGAGTGCTAAGTGAAGAACGGACCCCGGATTCCTACACATTGACACCACCATATTCTCTATCAGTCTATCTTCCCTTCAAGAGTTATGTTGAGTCAATATTTTCACGATGTCACTTTCGTCAACTTCTCAGCCTACAGGTTGTTTCACTCCTAAGTGTGTTCTTCGAATTCTACTCACTGGTGAGTGAATAAAGCACTTGGAACGAAAGCTGCCGTTCAGATATCAGTTATGAGGTTGACGAGGGCGCTTATTGAGGGACGATCACTGAAGAAAGAGCAGAGTACAGATAAAAACACACACAAGTGCTTGATAACCATTATGCGAACTATAAGGAAACTGATCGCAAGAATCTCAAGCTGCAACATGAAGATGTTCCACTATCTTTCATGTTAAACACATTTAAATAAAGTAAACACATCCCTCTGTCTAACTAACAAGGCTTGACTCACACCATACTGCTCAATCATGGTGACTTCTCTCATCTTCCTTACATTGATATGATATTCGTCGGAGACAACAACGCGGTCAACCGCCTCAACGAAGCACACATGTGCTACACGCTTCTATCAGGAAGGTTGTTTCAACGTGTCCGCATGTTCAAATGCAATCGAACTCACCAGCTAGATTCTTTTCAACAGTGTTCATCTAGTGGCATGTTGGACTTCCTCAGCTCTCAACATTGTTCTACCATTCAATACTAGGTATCCCTGTCATGTACAATTTCCGATTCGAATGTTATCAGTAATGTGTGTTGACTCTTCTGGACACTCAGTGACTGTATCTCTACACTGTCTGCATTACTTCACATGATTCATGCGACTACTGTATCTGTGAGTAGGAGTCTTGTTCCTCACAAGATTCCAGAACACAATGCATCATAATTGGTTGTATGTAGGGGTGAGAGTAGGAGAATATATTTGAAAGTGGATGGGGGGTGGGGGGAGTAAATACGGCATGTTTCCTCACAATCGAGGAGACAAATTGTGCTGTTAGCGAACCCCTACTAACTGCAGAGATGATGGCAATTTATTTAAAGAGATATCAGGGAAGCTTTCCCCCGTAGTACGTTAACAGAAATGAAGATAAATGCAATGTCAAGGTTTCAGGAAGATGATTCCTCGTTTCTCACAAACTTCAATTTGCTGTTTCTTGGTTCAGTAGAAGCTATCAAGCGGTCAAAATGTAATCAGCATACATGGTGAGACGTTTGAATGAGATGATTGTTAGCAAATAAGTTCATGCCCTGTTATTGTTTGCTGCAATTCGCACTAAACTATCCTACTGCACTCACTTTTCGAATGCATGTCGATATTTTGATAGTTTTGTATTTCTGAAGAAAAGTGCAATCCTGATTGGTTTTCTTTTTGAGGGTCGCCTTGTCTCACTTCACTGAGTAACTTCGTTTCCCCTCCGAATAATCCTGTGCCGGATACCTAACAGGATCATGAGTTCACATCGCTGAAGGATCCAATGCTGAGACGAAGCAGACGTTGACTGCTCCCAGAAATTTCAACAGCTTTCCAACCAATGTCACTCCATGGAATACACGAACTTGATATCAATAGAGTGACTACGAACCTCCAAACTGAACACCGAAAATACTCGTCAATTATATCAGTGGAGACAACCCACGAAACCAATCACTGAACGGATTCGACTGCCACTGACTGGTCACTGGAGAGTAGTAGATTTCATGTTGTCCAGTCCTGTGTACTGAACAAATCCTCTCGATCATTTACGTCGTGGTCTTCAGTGCGTACTGATTTCCACTGTTTGAGAGTTCCCAACTATTCTACAGCCGAAGTCAGTCTTTGGTCAATATCAACTTGTAACATTAAAGTTAATTGCATCGACAAAAATATTGAACAAAACTAGCACTCAACATTTCCTTCAACCAGTCAATCACATCACCCAGTGGGACTTGAGGCACTTCAGACCAGCTAGCCGGTCAGGTTGACCGACACACGACTCCATTAGAATCGTATGAGGCAGCGAGATTTGGAACAGAGTGAAGCACTCAACTGAGTCGAAGATTACCCAGAAGCCTTGTGTGATCATTCCGTGAGTGAGTTCCATCACGCACTTCTCACAACCAATAGTCTCGCAGTCGTACTGTGCTGAATTACCGCCTACTGTTTACTAACCGAGGACTCCCTCCACCCCTGGAACCCAACATAACTTCACAGCTTGAAAATGAACAAACAATGAAGAACAGAAGTGTTTTAGACGAATTTATTTCCACAATCAACCATGTTTGGGACAAGCAATCAGGAGCAGCTCCTCAACCTTCTCACCTGCAGTATACAGACCCCATATCAGCCCAGATTCTGAAATAACAAGGAGCAAGAAATTAGTGGCATGTCAGTCATTAACAGACAGGATTACTGGACAGTCATCTGGTTTCAAACAGGATATCGCATTGCCAGCTGACATCGAAATGTTGGCTGTGTGTTTGTTATTTCATGTGATTTGACGCATTCATCGTCAACTTTATTCACCTACTTCAATGAAGAAGGAGTTGATGGGACGCCGGGGATTCATTGCACGGGGAAGGAAATGTGAGCTCACTAATCCGCCCATACTGGTTCACAAACTTTGCTTCTAACGGAAATGAGACGCTTGTCACGTGCTATTCCCCTTCACACTACCAAGAATGCTGAAAAAGCATGTTGATTGGGAGTTTCCAGATGTCATCGCATAATTTGCTTGATATCACCATGCTTTGCAGATCATCCAGCACGTCAAAGCACTCCTCCTTCACCAAATGATCACCCTCACTTACAAACAAGAACAACTTGATCCGATTGTCACAGAAAAGAGTAAATTTTCATGGAAAATCGACAGACAGGTAGAACATCTTAAACAGAAGCAGGTCGCTGCGAATAGGTTGACAAGGCTGAAGAGAATTCAGCAGCTGACTGACTTACGCAGAAGCACATATCACAAACGCTGTTTCCACCACGAATCCCGACAAAGTCTTCATCGAGCTGCAAAAGAAAAAATGCAGAAACCGATTGGGATATCAGAGACACAGTCAGCAACACACGGTTTCATCTTGCATACAACGTACAGCCAGACATTTCGTCTCCGGTTGACAGGTGTCACTCTGCCTTCCACAGAAAACATTCCATTTATAAGGCATCACATTAACGGTACGACAACACATACACCTCGCTTACTCATCACATGAATCAGGAGTCATTCAAGGTACTGACGTGATGAAGAGTTCACGAGATCATAAGTTGACCTCAGTCTGGCACGAGAAACGGACTGCAGAATGCACACAATCTCGATTGAACTCCACTTTCGGAACAGTGAGAGACTGACAGGGTTTCAGTGGAGCGTGGTATCCCTAATCAACCTGCTGTTCATCAGTCAAGTCTGAGATCACAGAATCACTCCTTCATGATCCCTCCTCACTGCTTCAACCACTCACCACATCGGAGTAAACCATTTTCTGATGTCAAACACACAAATCATATGACAGTCCTGTGAAACATGGATGGTGGTAAACAAAGAAGTCTAGTGTACACATTCGTGCTTACCTCATTGAGTCGACTCTCCTTCTGAAAGGCGATACAGAACAACCGTCAATAAGCATCAATCAGTATATTGAATAGCGAAGAATATTTTCAGAAGCATGAAAAGTATCTCCCAGTGAGTTAACTCACTTACTTCACGGTTGATTTCAAAAGATAAAATTAGGAAGAGAGAGAGAGTTCTGTGATTGGTCACACTTTATTCCCCATAGCGTTGGACACTTGGTGAGCATGACACGAGCGTTGTTTCTCTTCTGACCGGACTAAATGAAGCGTTAGCGATAATACGAGTCCCCATCTGAGTGGACAGAATGATGCACGATAATGACTGGATCAGTCATTAGAAGAGAGTGATTGCATTCACACACACCACTTCAGATTTCTCACAGCCACAAACACAATGTTGGAGAAAGACATGTTTCAATGGGTTCACAAATAAAATGCTCAACATTGCCTCAACTTCAGTTAGCAAGACATGCACAGACTCCGACAAGTAGGACTGGATATGTTGTTCCGTAGGCCGCCTTTACAGTCTGATTGTTCGATACAGATGACAAGAGCATAATTTACTACTCATGTCAAAGGTCTTAGCCAAAATCAAGTATGAAATGAATGTGACGAAGCGAAAGCAACGAAATCCAGACCAGAGTGCATTCTGGAATATGACTTACACAAATGCAAAGTGGACAGTTACCACTCGTTAGCACCTGCACAAAGACCACGTTGTTCTGATATGTGGAAGAAAACAAAACATCACTTGCATGTTAGTTAAAGGAGGAGAATGCATTACTCATTTAGTGTAAAACCTTCCTCATACTTTGTGATGCGGCTTGGCTTGCTTCATGCCGCTCAATCACGGTCACCTCTCTCATATTATACGTGATCAAGTCTGTTAGAGACAGCGACGCTACCAACCATCTGAACAAATTATTCACGCTTAACATGCTGCTCCGTTTCACTTAGGTTGTTTCAGCATTTTCTAATGTCGAATTCAAACGAAAAGCATCAGTCTGATTCTTCTTTACGATTTGATGGGTAGCCATTCTTCACACAGTTGTCTACGAGACTCAACTTGAACGACAATATGAGATTGGTATAGGCATACAAGGGGGATAATCGTGCAGACGACATATGGTACATTCCTCAACGACTGAGTCATCTACTCCTTGTCGGCTGCTTTCACACACGATCTAGTATACACTTCGTCTTTCTACTACTCCCTATGTGGCCTCTTAGCTATTGGATTTATATGCTTACCTCTATATATTTTATGCTTGCAGACAAATGAGTTCAGCTTTATGAATCCACAGCTTTTATGAAATATGAAATTGTTGGATAAACAATCTACTGCCACGCGGATCGTGGTACACATGTACTCCAATTCCGATTTGATATTCACTTCTCAGAATGAGAATTTCCAACAAAGCATCTGTAGTCTGAAGGAAATTGTCAAATTCATTATGGAAAACAATAGATCATATCAGTGTGATGCGAATTTTCAGTCACGTTTGCTCACTGCATCTTCTGGATTAAACATTTTCCGGGATCGTTCAGTCGACTCCATCAAGCTACTGATGCAGTCAATTACCTTATGGTCAATCATCATCAGCTAACGGAATGAGAAGATATCTGCGAATGCTGAATCTACGCGATCTGAGTTATTGATGGGGAAACTCTCGGATTCGGAAGGAAGTGGATTTTCGCTTGAATCTGCCTTTGCATCATTTTCAGTGTGTTCCGACCACATCTACTCCCAGCTACCTCTGTTTCTTTCCAAGTACTATTCTAAGCCTGCGAATCTCGCTTTTCCTGTTTATCTGGCTTCTTCGAGTGAACTGGGTTATTAGTGATTTCAGAAATAATTATGCTGAAACTGTGTAGGAACAGGTGGACACACAGGATCGGGTGGGCATGACGACGGAGTTCGATGGTTGTGGATAAAAGGTGATGTGGCTGTTATTCGTTCTCAGCGTTACAGATGCTTACAGATGCAAATTGTGAAGAATGTCTCATCCAACCTTGTTGTTGTTTGACACGTACTCCCAGTCTCTCTCTCTCTCTCTCTCTCTCTCTCTCCTCCTTGCATGTTAGTTAAAGGAGGAGAATGCATTACTCATTTACAGCACAATGTAACACTGGAACACACGAAACCACTCATCTGTCAACTGAAGTGTCTTCAATTTACGCTAACTCGGAAGTAATACATCCAGCACGATGTCACAAATCTTCCGTGATACTAGGAGATTTCCTTTTATAGTGTGTTCACTATCTACTACACTCGAATTGGTGATGTTCGAAATTGATGACTGGGAGTTCACCAGTGATGGTGCAGGGGGAACTGCACAATGTACATATGTAGAATGCTTTGACTGGTCGGTAATCGGCAGCAAAGTGATATGAGTCAATCAATGCGTGACTGGGTTGATGATATTCTCCACGAAGATGTGGAGTCTGGGTTTTCATCACGTAAGCAAGTTTCAAGGAAAAGTGTACTCACGTGGACGTTTCGTTGAGGCAACACCATATAACCTGAGAAGTCGAATTGAAATGTAAGTGATATGCATGTGTGACAATGGCATCAATATTCACCTATAAGTGACGACAAATGACGACAAAACGAGAGAGAGTCTGTTTTTTGAGTAAATTAGACAGATATAAGATATGCCTCAGCACATGTGCACATGTGCACATGTGTGTGTCCAGTCAATGTTGGAAGTTCACGTTCCACAAATGCCTACCATGTTTGATAACTACAACAAACTGATTGGTGCTCAGATATCATAGCTTGTCGGGACAACATCAGTCATTAAGGCAGATACATCCTGCTGACCAGTACTAACTAGGACGAAAACGATGTCCCCAATTACACTGCGAACCACCACCCATCATTAGTATCATTGGTGTTTCTCATTATGATCCCTGACACTGCATTGACAGCCTGATGCGTGAGCACAGTCGGACATACAAAATCACCTTGCACGCGTAGGATACTGAGCGATGCTAAAGATCGAGACATAATGAAGTACTTCTGAAACATTTCTCCTCATTTCTTCTGGCATCTGATTATCTTCTTGCCTATGCCGTTTCACTGGCACATGTCTCAACATATGACTAAGCTTCTGCTCCACATTCCCTGTTGGCACTTCACTGTATATTCTACACAGTGTTTACGAGACTCTCGTGACGCTATGGATTCAAGCTGGGACCTGTAGCCACATATGCCGACAGGTTCTTTCTGATGCGAACACCAAACCATGAGTTGTCTCTGATTATTTGTGCGGCCTGCTATCAACCAGCATGAAACCATCTCCGATTCACAGCAGTTCTTGTCACTACAGATATTTTTTTTCGAAATTATCATGCTGAGAATTGAATATCAAATCGAATTGGAGTACATGTGTACCGCGATCCACATGGCAGTGAATTGTTCATCCAATAATTTCATATTTCATAAAAGCTGTGCATTCATAAGGCTGAACTCATTTGTCTGCAAGCATAAAATATATAGAGGTAAGCATATGAAGCCAATAGCTAAGAGGTCACATAGGGAGTAGTAGAAAGACGAAGTGTATACTAGATCGTGTGTGGAAGCAGCCGACAGGGAGTAGATGACTCAGTCGTTGAGGAATGTACCATATATCGTCTGCACGATTATCCCCCTTGTATGCCTATACCAATCTCATATTGTCGTTCAAGTTGAGTCTCGTAGACAACTGTGTGAAGAATGGCTACCCATCAAATCGTAAAGAAGAATCAGACTGATGCTTTTCGTTTGAATTCGACATTAGAAAATGCTGAAACAACCTAAGTGAAACGGAGCAGCATGTTAAGCGTGAATAATTTGTTCAGATGGTTGGTAGCGTCGCTGTCTCTAACAGACTTGATCACGTATAATATGAGAGAGGTGACCGTGTCTATGTCTAAATGATATTTGTCGCGGTATATGGGGTTTATCTTGTAACTTAAAATAATTCCTCGCTGGAATCTGAGAAACGAAACGACGCCGGTTGGTGAAGAAAATTGGCCGATGTGTCTTCGACTATCTCGATGAAAGCGAAAGTAAACATGGAGACATGGAATGTCCAAACAGTATTTGAAGCTGGCTGGCAAGACTGTCCAGATTGTCATAGAGATGAGAAGGTATAGCATAGAAGTGCTAGGCTGGGAATCTGCGAAAGCAGATGAAATGGAAGTAGAATCTACAAACTATCGACTGGAGAGGAGTCAATAATCTACTCCAATATTGTCACCCAGATGACAACCACGAGCACAGCACACCGAGTTTTCGAGTGGCTATCATGATGTCATCTACAGCACCGAAGGCTCTCATGCAGTCGGAACCAATCTCCTCCTCCAGGATCAGGATGATGACAGCAAGATTCATCTCAAAATGTAGGAAAGTCACAATCATACAGTGATACGCTATGTGCATACAAATAATGCGGATGAAGAGAAGAAGGAGGAATTATACAGACAACTGCAATCAGTAACGGAAAAGAGCCCACCCCAGTTGGTAACATCGAAATTCATTCCAAAATGTGATATGGATGCCGAACTGAGAGCAGACAACACAGGAAGAGAACTGATCATGTGTTGAGAAGCACTCGGTGAAATAAAACAGAATGGAGAACTGTTTGCAGACTTCTGCGCATTAAACGACTTGGTGATTGGAGGCGATGCGGTGTGTACAAACACAAGTATATTCACAAGACAGCGACATGTATTTGATTTCACCAGACACGAGGACACACTACACATCAGGTCGACTTCATTCCAATCTGAAGAAAGAGGAGACGGAGACGCAGCCTACTGGTTCACAACACTCACTATTTAGTGCAAAGAGACTGCCTTCAAAATCACATTGAGAGCCTTCAAAGAAAATGGTGATAGACCACAGTTCAGGTTTAACACTAAGAACAGAAACCGATGGACAAAACCTCAAAGCACATCTTCACATGAGCTATCAGGAGAAAGTGGTGGTATTGAGCAACACCCTAGAAGAAACCTGCGTGAAACTGTTTTCAAAGAGACATGGAAACAAACCTGTGTTGGGAAGGAAGAAGAAGCAAGACAAGAAATGGGTATCGACGGATACATGGAAGCTGATAGAGGAAGGAGAGGGAGATGGTGAAGCAGAAGATGAACAAGTGCAAGGATGAAGAAAGAAAAGAGGAACTGAATGAAACCTATAAAATTCCACACTGGACACAGAAGTGAACATGAGTACGCACAAATACAAAAGACACTTCTACGACACATTGGCAAGTGAAGCAGAACAGACTGCTGGTAGAAGAGACAGACACCCGACAACATTATATCAAATAACCACGTTACTATCTGGAAGGAAAGAGACTAACACAGATGAAACCAATGAAAGATAGTGAAAGAAACCTAGTTACCGAAGAGGAGAAACAAAGGAGACGATGAACTGACCCCTCCAGAAAACTCTTGAATCAACCACCACCTGCAACTCACTCAGAAATACCACCAGCAGCCAGCCACAGAAGCACCAGTGAACACAGGCCCTCCGACGAAAACAGGAGTGAAGTCGTGAAAGCCAAAAGGTTGCAGAAAACCAGGAAAGCAGCATTGCCAGATGGAATTCCACCAGAAGCACTGAAAACAGACTCAGAGACATTAACAGATATGCTCAGACCACTAATGCAGAAGGTTTGGAAGGAAGGATACCTGATGATTGGTTGGAAGAAGGGCTGTCTTGCCAAACTCTCGAAGAAGGACGACCTAAGTCTTCTAGAACTGACGCGGAATTATGCTGCTGTCCTTGTCCACAACAAGCAAAATATTATGCCGCATCATCCTGGAGAGACTAGACAATGCGCTGGATTCCAAATTACAACTGGAACAGGCTGGCTGGCTGGCTGTCCAGCTTCATGAAGAACAAATCGTGTGAGGATCAAATTGCAACGCTGCGCCACGCATTATCATAGAATGGCGGTCAAATCTCTACTTAAAATTCATCTACTTCGAAAAGGCATTCGACAGCGTCAACCGAGAAGTAATTTGGCAGGCAGCTGCCTCAACACTACGGCTTTAGTGCTACCCAAACCTTTATCAACCTCATTCAACAGCTATATGCTATATGAGGATGCTATGTGCCAAGTGATTCACAATGGAAAGCTCCGTGACACCTTTGAAGTGAAGACAGGAGTAAGATCAGGTTGCGACCTGCAATCACCGATCACCTTCCTGATTGTGGTGCACTGGACTGGACTGGATCATGCAGCAAACTATGAGGAGCGAGCAGAGGGGCATATGCTAGGTGGACCGGTGAGAAGAAGATTTGGATTTCGCTGATGTCCAATGTTTTCGCACAAACTCGAAGATCTACAGGCGAAAACAAACAAGTTGACAGAAGTGGCAGCGAAGACGGGACTTCACGTGAATGTAGAGAAGATAGAGGTGATGAAGATACCCAACCAACAACAGCATCAACAACAGGCACCAGTCACCATGAACGGGAGATTCTGAAAGGAAGTAGTCTCTCTCACTACTCTAGCAAGGCAACCTCGTTTCAACTACAGCCGGCAGCAGCACAGATGAGGATGTCAAAACCAGGATCGCTAAGAGAGCAAGACAGGCCTTCGTTTATTAACCTACTGCACTCCACCCAGCATAAAGTGTGAACAAGATCCGGATTTTCAACACTAATTCAGTCGAGTCAGTACTGCTATGTGGTTCAGAATTTTGGAGCATCACGAAAAGCATTTCCAACAAACTACAGACATTTATCAACAGCTGCCACCTACGCTCACTCGATACTGACACTGAAGATCAGATGGATTGCCAGAATGATAAGAATAAGTACGAAGGAACTGTGGCTGGCCTGGCAAGGAACCAACTAAGAACCTATTGCTCAACAAATATGCAGAAGGAAGTGGAGATGTGTTGGACATACACTGTGAAGATAGTTTGGGGACATCACGTGACAGGGTCTACAGTGGAACCCAGATGGGAAACGACGAGCTGGACGTCTGAGGGTGACATGGAGGTGATCGTGTGAGGTAGAAATGAGAGCTTCTAGGCAGTCATGGTGCCAGGTTCAAAAGATTGCAGAGAACAGAGTGGAATGGAGACATGCTAGTGAAGCCCTATATTCCACTAGGAACTCAAGGGACAAATAACAATATAAAAAATAATTATATGTGTATTGTAGACGTAATCCTGTACGATAATGAATTGAAATACTGAATGCTAAACGGATAGTTTCCATGTAGTTATACGGGCAACAAATGGTCTTGTTGAGTGGAATGTTCCTGAAAAGCGAAATGATTTTCAATGGTAACATGCAGTAAATCTGAACTGAAGATATGAAGCATGTCTCCGAATTCGATACCTCACAGTTCGGATAGTCGTAGTCAAATACTTAGCAAACGTACACCACGGAGGAATATTCACATGAAATATTGAGTTGAGAGGAACAATTTTTCTTCGTAAATTCAATAAAACATGAAGCCGCGGAATCACGTAAGCAGATAGCTCAATGTGATACAAACGGTCACTACAAACCAACAGGCGCACAGGTTCAAACTTCTGTGAAATCGATGAAAAATTCAGATTTTTTTCTGTGTATGCACTTCATCCATGATTACTGGGTGTGAAGAGTTATATTTGGGATAAACTGTCCAATTTGGTTTGATAGTGTGGACTTCCTTGCCTTTGAGTGCATTAGGTTTCGACGAAATGTGAAAGGACTCAACTATTCTTCCTTATTATGGTTCGGCAATCATTTTTGAACAATCTTAACACTCTGAATATCAACTTCTTGACTGAGAGATAAGGTGAACAGAAATCGCCAATTCGGTTAGTAAATTTGCACTATCTACGGTAACTTTCAGGTTTTAAAATATTTTTCTTTTCCAATCCACTCACCTAATGCTTAACATAGGCAATAACATCGGGCGAAAGTTTGGCACTGAGGTCTATAAAATCAATAACTACAGGGTTAATGATCAATGTTATTTTAGTTGTCTCTCCCGGAGTATTATAGGATGAATCCATTCCATATATGTCATGATAATGAAAGTGTAACACCACCTCCCGGCCTCCGAGAAATAAGAATTCCTGTAGTGAGCTACCTAGAATTAGTGAGAATTTGTGCGACTTCCAACGTTGTGCATTTTGCAAGTTCCAAGGAAAAGTGTACTCACGTGGACGTTTCGTTGAGGCAACACCATATAACCTGAGAAGTCGAATTGAAATGTAAGTGATATGCATGTGTGACAATGGCATCAATATTCACCTATAAGTGACGACAAATGACGACAAAACGAGAGAGAGTCTGTTTTTTGAGTAAATTAGACAGATATAAGATATGCCTCAGCACATGTGCACATGTGCACATGTGTGTGTCCAGTCAATGTTGGAAGTTCACGTTCCACAAATGCCTACCATGTTTGATAACTACAACAAACTGATTGGTGCTCAGATATCATAGCTTGTCGGGACAACATCAGTCATTAAGGCAGATACATCCTGCTGACCAGTACTAACTAGGACGAAAACGATGTCCCCAATTACACTGCGAACCACCACCCATCATTAGTATCATTGGTGTTTCTCATTATGATCCCTGACACTGCATTGACAGCCTGATGCGTGAGCACAGTCGGACATACAAAATCACCTTGCACGCGTAGGATACTGAGCGATGCTAAAGATCGAGACATAATGAAGTACTTCTGAAACATTTCTCCTCATTTCTTCTGGCATCTGATTATCTTCTTGCCTATGCCGTTTCACTGGCACATGTCTCAACATATGACTAAGCTTCTGCTCCACATTCCCTGTTGGCACTTCACTGTATATTCTACACAGTGTTTACGAGACTCTCGTGACGCTATGGATTCAAGCTGGGACCTGTAGCCACATATGCCGACAGGTTCTTTCTGATGCGAACACCAAACCATGAGTTGTCTCTGATTATTTGTGCGGCCTGCTATCAACCAGCATGAAACCATCTCCGATTCACAGCAGTTCTTGTCACAAATATCTGAAACAAAATTCATCAATTGTAGAAATGATTAAGATGGTTAGCACTGAGATGCACCAACTATTAATGATGAATGCGATGTCTGTTTACTCACCTTTTACGAAATGGGCAGCCAGAAGGATGCAGAAAATGAGGGCCAGCTTCGAGGTTATTTCCGGGTAAACTGTCCTAACTTAGATGAGATACTCTATTTATGCTGATCTGGTGGCCTCTGAAAGACCCAATGTGTCAGTAAGCATGCCAAACGCAAAAAATCAGTCTGATTCTTCTTTACGATTTGATGGGTAGCCATTCTTCACACAGTTGTCTACGAGACTCAACTTGAACGACAATATGAGATTGGTATAGGCATACAATGGGGATAATCGCGCAGACGACATATGGTACATTCCTCAACGACTGAGTCATCTACTCCCTGTCGGCTGCTTCCACACACGATCTAGTATACACTTCGTCTTTCTACTACTCCCTATGTGGCCTCTTAGCTATTGGCTTCATATGCTTACCTCTATATATTTTATGCTTGCAGACAAATGAGTTCAGCCTTATGAATGCACAGCTTTTATGAAATATGAAATTATTGGATGAACAATCTACTGCCATGTGGATCGCGGTACACATGTACTCCAATTCCGACTTGATATTCACTTCTCAGAATGAGAATTTCCAACAAAGCATCTGTAGTCTGAAGGAAATTGTCAAATTCATTATGGAAAACAATAGATCATATCAGTGTGATGCGAATTTTCAGTCACGTTTGCTCACTGCATCTTCTGGATTAAACATTTTCCGGGATCGTTCAGTCGACTCCATCAAGCTACTGATGCAGTCAATTACCTTATGGTCAGTCATCATCAGCTAACGGAATGAGAAGATATCTGCGAATGCTGAATCTACGCGATCTGAGTTATTGATAGAGAAACTATCGGATTCGAAAGAAGTCATCTACGTTAAGACAGTCTACCCTGAAATGACCTCGAAGCTGGCCCTCATTTTCTGCATCCTTCTGGCTGTCCATTTCGTAAAAGGTGAGTGAATAGACATCGCATTCATCGTTACAAGTTTGTGGATCTCAGTGCTAACCATCTTAATCCTCTCATATTTCTTATATCTGTCTAATTTACTGAAAAACAGACTCCTTCTCTTTTTCTCGTCATTTGTCGTCATTTATACGTGAATATTGATGCCATTTTCACGCATGCATATAATTTGCAAAGTTTGTTAACCAGTGTGGGCGGATTAGTGAGCTCACATTTCCTTCCCCGTGCAATGAATCCCCGGCGTCCCATCAACTCCTTCTTCATTGAAGTAGGTGAATAAAGTTGACGATGAATGCGTCAAATCACATGAAATAACAAACACACAGCCAACATTTCGATGTCAGCTGGCAATGCGATATCCTGTTTGAAACCAGATGACTGTCCAGTAATCCTGTCTGTTAATGACTGACATGCCACTAATTTCTTGCTCCTTGTTATTTCAGAATCTGGGCTGATATGGGGTCTGTATACTGCAGGTGAGAAGGTTGAGGAGCTGCTCCTGATTGCTTGTCCCAAACATGGTTGATTGTGGAAATAAATTCGTCTAAAATACTTCTGTTCTTCATTGTTTGTTCATTTTCAAGCTGTGAAGTTATGTTGGATTCCAGGGGTGGAGGGAGTCCTCGGTTAGTAAACAGTAGGCGGTAATTCAGCACAGTACGACTGCGAGACTATTGGTTGTGAGAAGTGCGTGATGGAACTCACTCACGGAATGATCACACAAGGCTTCTGGGTAATCTTCGACTCAGTTGAGTGCTTCACTCTGTTCCAAATCTCGCTGCCTCATACGATTCTAATGGAGTCGTGTGTCGGTCAACCTGACCGGCTAGCTGGTCTGAAGTGCCTCAAGTCCCACTGGGTGATGTGATTGACTGGTTGAAGGAAATGCTGAGTGCCAGTTTTGTTCAATATTTTTGTCGATGCAATTAACTTTAATGTTACAAGTTGATATTGACCAAAGACTGACTTCGGTTGTAGAATAGTTGGAAACTCTCAAACAGTGGAAATCAGTACGCACTGAAGACCACGACGTAAATGATCGAGAGGATTTGTTCAGTACACAGGACTGGACAACATGAAATCTACTACTCTCCAGTGACCAGTCAGTGGCAGTCGAATCCGTTCAGTGATTGGTTTCGTGGGTTGTCTTCACTGATATAATTGACGAGTATTTTCGGTGTTCAGTTTGGAGGTTCGTAGTCACTCTATTGATATCAAGTTCGTGTATTCCATGGAGTGACATTGGTTGGAAAACTGTTGAAATTTCTGGGAGCAGTCAACGTCTGCTTCGTCTCAGCATTGGATCCTTCAGCGATGTGAACTCATGATCCTGTTAGGTATCCGGCACAGGATTATTCGGAGGGGAAACGAAGTTACTCAGTGAAGTGAGACAAGGCGACCCTCAAAAAGAAAACGAATCAGGATTGCACTTTTCTTCAGAAATACAAAACTATCAAAATATCGACATGCATTCGAAAAGTGAGTGCAGTAGGATAGTTTAGTGCGAATTGCAGCAAACAGTAACAGGGCATGAACTTATTTGCTAACAATCATCTCATTCAAACGTCTCACCATGTATGCTGATTACATTTTGACCGCTTGATAGCTTCTACTGAACCAAGAAACAGCAAATTGAAGTTTGTGAGAACGAGGAAACATCTTCCTGAAACCTTGACATTGCATTTATCTTCATTTCTGTTAACGTACTACGGGGGAAAGCTTCCCTGATATCTCTTTAAATAAATTGCCATCATCTCTGCAGTTAGTAGGGGTTCGCTAACAGCACAATTTGTCTCCTCGATTGTGAGGAAACATGCCGTATTTACTCACCCCCACCCACCCCCCACTATATTCTCCTACTCTCACCCCTACATACAACCAATTATGATGCATTGTGTTCTGGAATCTTGTGAGGAACAAGACTCCTACTCACAGATACAGTGGTCGCATGAATCATGTGAAGTAATGCAGACAGTGTAGAGATACAGTCACTGAGTGTCCAGAAGAGTCAACACACATTACTGATAACATTCGAATCGGAAATTGTACATGACAGGGATACCTAGTATTGAATGGTAGAACAATGTTGAGAGCTGAGGAAGTCCAACATGCCACTAGATGAACACTGTTGAAAAGAATCTAGCTGGTGAGTTCGATTGCATTTGAACATGCGGACACGTTGAAACAACCTTCCTGATAGAAGCGTGTAGCACATGTGTGCTTCGTTGAGGCGGTTAACCGCGTTGTTGTCTCACACGAATGGTTATCAAGCACTTGAGTATGTTTCTATCTGTACTCTGCTCTTTCTTCAGTGATCGTCCCTCAATAAGCGCCCTCGTCAACCTCATAACTGATATCTGAACGGCAGCTTTCGTTCCAAGTGCTTTATTCTCTCACCAGTGAGTAGATTTCGAAGAACACACTTAGGAGTGAAACAACCTGTAGGCTGAGAAGTGGACGAAAGTAACATCGTGAAAATATTGACTCAACATAACTCTTGAAGGGAAGATAGACTGATACAGAATATGGTGCAGTTATTAGGGGTTCGCTAACAGCACAATTTGTCTCCTCGATTGTGAGGAAACATGCCGTGTTTACTCCTCTCCCCCCCCCACCCTCTATAAATGGAACATTGTTTCAACACTGGGTATTTGAATTCCTGAGTGAATTCACCTGGCATATTCTTGCTTCTTACTTCGATGAAGTGACATTCTTGCTTGTTTCGCTATCAAAATATGCAAGAATACGCTCAGCCTGCACAATATTTGAATTGAACTGAATTAATGTGGTAAATTAACTGACCAGTTTGTGGGAGAATATCTAAGACTCATATGGTTGCAAACCGGAGTCATATTCCATGGTGCGAAGTACAACAGCTGCGCAACAAACAGTATTGTTGAAGCAAATCTCCTTCCTACTAACATCTCCCCTTTACATTTATATTCTTCAGTCAAAAATTATAGAGGTTGAAATATGTCGGTTTACCCACCTGAACATGCCCAAAATCATCAAGGGCTCATAAAATGAAATAAAACCGAAACGATATGTATTAAGTGGATGCTTTAGGTATACGTTCACATCGATTATTACAGGCAGATGACTGTAAGTCGATTAATATGTATGCTCAATTGTCAATTAGTAATTGCAAAATCGAATTTGTTGCCTTTCCAGCAAATGAAATTTATGTGTCGACCTTCTGTAAAATGGGATCAATGGAGATCAGACTTCCTAAATTCTGATCTGACAAGAACTAATTCTCTTTCGAGTTTCACGAAACTCATTATCAAGAAATTCTTTTGTTGTTCTAGTGAAGTCTTGCTAGCACAGTGTCTGTCTTATCATCCCAACCTATCACAATTTTCTTCTATTCAAGTCTGACTGAGACAACTATGAGGTCAGCCATCCCACTGAATTATATGATTTTTCGTTTTCTTTATGCTCACAGGTGGAGATCTTCTGCACTCAGCATAAAGAACAAGATCGAGATTTTGAACACCAACGTGAAGTCAGTGCTCCTATATGGTTCACAGACTTGACGCGTTACGAAAGACATGTCCAACGAACTACAGACATTCATCAACAACTAACTACACTGGCTCGTTACTGAAGATCAGATGGATTGCCAGAATGATAAGAATAAGTACGAAGGAACTGTGGCTGGCCTGGCAAGGAACCAACCAAGAACCTATTACCCAATAAATATGCGGAAGGAAGTGGAGATGGATTAGGTTGGGGAATCACTGAGAAGGCCGACTGGGCACATCACGCATCAGGACCTCGAGTGAAACCCAAATGGGAAGCGACGAGTTGGGCTTCCGAGCTGTGGGTGACATGCAAAGAAAGTACGAGGGGAAAATGAGAGCTTGTGGGCCGTTGTGGAGCCAGGTTGAAAAGACTCCAGATAACAGAGCGCTTTGGAGACTTGCTACTGAAGCTCTATGTTCCATTAGGGACCCAGGGGATAAATAGTAAGTATAAATATAATAATATGCTCACAGGGTAAAGTGGCACTTTACAGCTTCGAAGGAGAATCAGCGTGACAATGATTTGTGAGATTTTTTTGTTTTATGATCTCAGAAGTGGTGCTTCCATATAACCTCATTCTGGATTAAATTTCCCAGTCAGTTGGAAGAAGTCAACCGAGCCATACTTAATTGCACGACGTGTTTACACAGTATATACTTTGGCTAAGCTTGGCATTTTTTATATTCGTCGCAACAGTCAGAAAGAGCAGGGACTTTCTCGCTCCCTGACTTTTATTTTTCTTCCGCGTGGTCTGCGTGCCTCAATATATTCACAATGCAATAGCTTATTATGCTACATACATGAAGTCTGTCAGGATTACGTCTACAATACACATATAATTATTTTTTATATTGTTATTTGTCCCTTGAGTTCCTAGTGGAATATAGGGCTTCACTAGCATGTCTCCATTCCACTCTGTTCTCTGCAATCTTTTGAACCTGGCACCATGACTGCCTAGAAGCTCTCATTTCTACCTCACACGATCACCTCCATGTCACCCTCAGACGTCCAGCTCGTCGTTTCTCATCTGGGTTCCACTGTAGACCCTGTCACGTGATGTCCCCAAACTATCTTCACAGTGTATGTCCAACACATCTCCACTTCCTTCTGCATATTTGTTGAGCAATAGGTTCTTAGTTGGTTCCTTGCCAGGCCAGCCACAGTTCCTTCGTACTTATTCTTATCATTCTGGCAATCCATCTGATCTTCAGTGTCAGTATCGAGTGAGCGTAGGTGGCAGCTGTTGATAAATGTCTGTAGTTTGTTGGAAATGCTTTTCGTGATGCTCCAAAATTCTGAACCACATAGCAGTACTGACTCGACTGAATTAGTGTTGAAAATCCGGATCTTGTTCACACTTTATGCTGGGTGGAGTGCAGTAGGTTAATAAACGAAGGCCTGTCTTGCTCTCTTAGCGATCCTGGTTTTGACATCCTCATCTGTGCTGCTGCCGGCTGTAGTTGAAACGAGGTTGCCTTGCTAGAGTAGTGAGAGAGACTACTTCCTTTCAGAATCTCCCGTTCATGGTGACTGGTGCCTGTTGTTGATGCTGTTGTTGGTTGGGTATCTTCATCACCTCTATCTTCTCTACATTCACGTGAAGTCCCGTCTTCGCTGCCACTTCTGTCAACTTGTTTGTTTTCGCCTGTAGATCTTCGAGTTTGTGCGAAAACATTGGACATCAGCGAAATCCAAATCTTCTTCTCACCGGTCCACCTAGCATATGCCCCTCTGCTCGCTCCTCATAGTTTGCTGCATGATCCAGTCCAGTCCAGTGCACCACAATCAGGAAGGTGATCGGTGATTGCAGGTCGCAACCTGATCTTACTCCTGTCTTCACTTCAAAGGTGTCACGGAGCTTTCCATTGTGAATCACTTGGCACATAGCATCCTCATATAGCATATAGCTGTTGAATGAGGTTGATAAAGGTATGGGTAGCACTAAAGCCGTAGTGTTGAGGCAGCTGCCTGCCAAATTACTTCTCGGTTGACGCTGTCGAATGCCTTTTCGAAGTAGATGAATTTTAAGTAGAGATTTGACCGCCATTCTATGATAATGCGTGGCGCAGCGTTGCAATTTGATCCTCACACGATTTGTTCTTCATGAAGCTGGACAGCCAGCCAGCCAGCCTGTTCCAGTTGTAATTTGGAATCCAGCGCATTGTCTAGTCTCTCCAGGATGATGCGGCATAATATTTTGCTTGTTGTGGACAAGGACAGCAGCATAATTCCGCGTCAGTTCTAGAAGACTTAGGTCGTCCTTCTTCGAGAGTTTGGCAAGACAGCCCTTCTTCCAACCAATCATCAGGTATCCTTCCTTCCAAACCTTCTGCATTAGTGGTCTGAGCATATCTGTTAATGTCTCTGAGTCTGTTTTCAGTGCTTCTGGTGGAATTCCATCTGGCAATGCTGCTTTCCTGGTTTTCTGCAACCTTTTGGCTTTCACGACTTCACTCCTGTTTTCGTCGGAGGGCCTGTGTTCACTGGTGCTTCTGTGGCTGGCTGCTGGTGGTATTTCTGAGTGAGTTGCAGGTGGTGGTTGATTCAAGAGTTTTCTGGAGGGGTCAGTTCATCGTCTCCTTTGTTTCTCCTCTTCGGTAACTAGGTTTCTTTCACTATCTTTCATTGGTTTCATCTGTGTTAGTCTCTTTCCTTCCAGATAGTAACGTGGTTATTTGATATAATGTTGTCGGGTGTCTGTCTCTCCTACCAGCAGTCTGTTCTGCTTCACTTGCCAATGTGTCGTAGAAGTGTCTTTTGTATTTGTGCGTACTCATGTTCACTTCTGTGTCCAGTGTGGAATTTTATAGGTTTCATTCAGTTCCTCTTTTCTTTCTTCATCCTTGCACTTGTTCATCTTCTGCTTCACCATCTCCCTCTCCTTCCTCTATCAGCTTCCATGTATCCGTCGATACCCATTTCTTGTCTTGCTTCTTCTTCCTTCCCAACACAGGTTTGTTTCCATGTCTCTTTGAAAACAGTTTCACGCAGGTTTCTTCTAGGGTGTTGCTCAATACCACCACTTTCTCCTGATAGCTCATGTGAAGATGTGCTTTGAGGTTTTGTCCATCGGTTTCTGTTCTTAGTGTTAAACCTGAACTGTGGTCTATCACCATTTTCTTTGAAGGCTCTCAATGTGATTTTGAAGGCAGTCTCTTTGCACTAAATAGTGAGTGTTGTGAACCAGTAGGCTGCGTCTCCGTCTCCTCTTTCTTCAGATTGGAATGAAGTCGACCTGATGTGTAGTGTGTCCTCGTGTCTGGTGAAATCAAATACATGTCGCTGTCTTGTGAATATACTTGTGTTTGTACACACCGCATCGCCTCCAATCACCAAGTCGTTTAATGCGCAGAAGTCTGCAAACAGTTCTCCATTCTGTTTTATTTCACCGAGTGCTTCTCAACACATGATCAGTTCTCTTCCTGTGTTGTCTGCTCTCAGTTCGGCATCCATATCACATTTTGGAATGAATTTCGATGTTACCAACTGGGGTGGGCTCTTTTCCGTTACTGATTGCAGTTGTCTGTATAATTCCTCCTTCTTCTCTTCATCCGCATTATTTGTATGCACATAGCGTATCACTGTATGATTGTGACTTTCCTACATTTTGAGATGAATCTTGCTGTCATCATCCTGATCCTGGAGGAGGAGATTGGTTCCGACTGCATGAGAGCCTTCGGTGCTGTAGATGACATCATGATAGCCACTCGAAAACTCGGTGTGCTGTGCTCGTGGTTGTCATCTGGGTGACAATATTGGAGTAGATTATTGACTCCTCTCCAGTCGATAGTTTGTAGATTCTACTTCCATTTCATCTGCTTTCGCAGATTCCCAGCCTAGCACTTCTATGCTATACCTTCTCATCTCTATGACAATCTGGACAGTCTTGCCAGCCAGCTTCAAATACTGTTTGGACATTCCATGTCTCCATGTTTACTTTCGCTTTCATCGAGATAGTCGAAGACACATCGGCCAATTTTCTTCACCAACCGGCGTCGTTTCGTTTCTCAGATTCCAGCGAGGAATTATTTTAAGTTACAAGATAAACCCCATATACCGCGACAAATATCATTTAGACATATATTTCACCATCTTCAGATCCATCCACATGACCATCAGCTTCCGGAGAAACAGCATGACGTATTTCTGCTCATTTCTTTACTGATTCTGAATCTTGGACATGAATTCGACTAGAAAACTGCAAAATACAGCAAGTGCCAAGAAGATTTTAGAAGCGTTGCATTTGAGCCAGTAAGTGATCAATATGCAAACTAACATTGAGTCAATCTGTCAGTCAAAGAGACTCAAAAAGCAACGAGTAGTTAAGGAAAAGATTAGTTAGACAGCTAATAGGATTACGTGTTCAGACAATCAATGCATTTTAGAAGCAAAGTCATATACAAGGTCATCAAGATGAGGCATTCAGCCACCTTTGGATAAAGTCTCACAGCTCACTTCAACTCCTATTTTGTATCAATGATGCCTTGACTTGTATTATAGGAAGAATCAATAGAATGCGCACTTCTCACTAATTAACTAACATTTATGAGTATCAAGACCTTAGTTGATATGAAAGTTTCTTAAAAATTTGTGGACCAAGTTAAGAGCATCAAGTATAAAAAACTGTAGCATGTGTTAAACACCAAAGGACAGGTTATCTGGAAAGATTGCTGTGCACACAGCTGATTCTTCAACAGAATACTCAAACTTTCATGAAAAATTTGACGCCAATATATTTGACAGCATTTAGGTTAATTAACCAGCAAACAGGTCGGTTTACCTCACAGCCAAAAAACGTCTACCAGCTAAATTAAGTGACTTCAGCTATCATATTCCTTGCATCTTTCACTGTGATGATCAGTAGGGCAGTTTAGGTGATATGATACTGTTAATCCATGAGAGTGGCATAACGGGAAGTGATAATCGAGTATAGTGTGCTTCCACATAGTGTAGGATATGACGGCTATGAGATATTTCTCAAAGATGCTACTGATCAATAATATCTCATCATGAATTTCAGTTATATCCCATGTAACTTTTCGAATTTCTCAATCATTCACAGTGATTATACCTTAAAAATCTGCCAGAAAGCTGCGCGTTTCCGACCTGAAGTACATGATACATTGGTTTTGCAGTCACGCATCTAACTGAAAATAACACATAGTCTTTTTTTAATTTGATTACTACTCTAATATCATTGTCAGCTGGGATGCGCTTTTCATCTTTATGGTTCTTGTAGCCCTAGAGTAATTTGTAAAGACGGCTGGCACCCCTCCTTTTCTTCCTAGACTTTCCTCTTCCCTAAGTGTGCATACATCTGCATTCCAACCAGCTTCCTTCATCTATCACAACTATTCCGATAATTTCAAATCGCTGAACAACATTCCAGGAATCCCACCTACTTAGGTGAGCATTTAATGTTTGCACTGCATATCGAGGATCGTACAACAAGCTAAAGCAGCTCAAACCCAATGATTCCATTTCCTGAATACATGTTGCGCTTACAAGATATGCATAGCAGACTCAATTTCAATCGTTACACTGACCTCATCTGGCCATTTCGCAAGATTTGTACGATTCACCTAATTGATATATGGATACCAGGTAACAACTAGCTACAATTTTTATCGTGTAGGTGTAGCATTAAATCTAATTGTGTGGAACACACTGCTTAAGTGAACCTATTTCTACGGTCACCTGTGAGCAACCTAAAAGGGTTTAATGCTGACATCCAAGCAGCATCCCTACACATAACGATGTCCTTTTATAGATTTCTCAAGAATCGCAAATGAAAACAGTTCCGATAAAATGACAAGTGACTTCAAAAGGGGAGACATTCAGTCATATCAAATGAGGCCAACATGTCAGCTATGAAGATTGCGGTGAGTATTGTCGATGAAAAGTTGGTGAAAATGTGTATTGAGCATAAACTCTGGTTATTACCTGCATCAACAATTTTTCTTCCTACGAGAAACCAACTCACGGACATTATCGACTCTCACAAGTTTGTAAGTGAGCTGCCTATAGAAGTCACATGTGCTTACTTGAATGAAATGACGTATTCAGAATATCGTTGACAGATGTGAGAACCACAAGTCATTATTGGACTGGTACTTCAGTGCAGTTAACAATTAACTTCATAAGAAAAGAAGCACAAATATATCCACACTGTGAGAGGAAATTCTGTTGTAGTAAATACTAATAATTAATATGTTGTTTCGAACAAATAAGCATGCGCCTGTGTACAATACGAATCGATCAGCTAAGTCTTATACTACCCACCTGTTTTCTGTCTAGACAGTTTCAGTGCCATCAACATTTTCAGAAAGCTGATTTATCTATTCATTGCACTAGTTTACACTTATCAGCACCACTCTCCCTTCAGTTCTCTGTTTCACACCAACATTATTTGCAGATATGCATTCTATCTCATGCAGAAGCCAACGAGTTACCAGGTCTCCCTAGTGTGCTCTGATACCCAATATCAGCGGTACGTAGTTTCCAGAAAGGAAAGAAAAAACAACTAGAATATGTAGTCCAAATGTATTTCTAAACTAAGTTCTAGATTGAAGAAATGATCAGCAGTTGATTATGGAGATTTCTGTTCACGATGTGGTGGAAGCATTCATGTTCGAGATCTGAAACAGACACGGCAAGCAACAAAGTGACACTTTAAATATCAACTGTGGGATATTTCAAGACATAGATTCGTCCACAACATTATAAGCATACGACATATTCTCACTGATGCGCTTCCTCCTAAGTAACGCTGCATAGATTTACGCAGAATCTTTGGTCTCTTTCTGGAGCTCGTGATGAACAGAACGTTTAGACGGCGTGACTATACAGCTTTCATCTGAAACACTGTCATTTTTACAAAACTCAGTGTTTACTACCATTTGACGTGATCTGAAGTTACTGATGAAAGAAAATAAATCCTACTAATCCTGAGAAACGATTGCTAGGATACTTGTTTGCATGATACGTGAACAAGGATTCTTCGTGTGAAGTGTGTAAGTCTGCAGTTTGGTTGTTACATCATCTCCTATTCAGCTAAAGAAGGTTTCTGAGGATTTCGGCACCAGTTTAATACCCATCTAATTATACAGGCATCACTTAAGTTATCTTCAACTGATATGAAAGTATAGGTTGCGCATTGTCGTAGTGTAATTTCATATTAGATGGTTTATAGTGTACAGGGATGCACTATTATTTACTGTTTGAAGTCTCGAGCAGAATTCATTGCTACTATTCATTATCATTGTGAATATTAGAAATGAATTCTGCTCGAGACTTCATCCAGTAAATAATGCTGCATCATTGTAAGCTGCATCGGGTACACTATCTAGTAAGGAATTATCTCCAACTGAGTTAAATTTCATTGAGATGATGTGCAGAAATAAATTTTACACCCTCTAGACTTTGCATAGCTCAACTTTGATAGTGTATGATGTACGTTTCTAATGTGAAGCAACAAACTAACTTTACTCTCAGTTACTGAAACTTCGATCTGAGGCGTCACATTACCTGTTTTATCCGAAGCATACTCCTCATGTCCCAAAGCTTAACTTGTGCGGCTCATTATTCGACATTCTATTGCCTGTTCATTTCTGATCAGGTTTGACCTACTGACTTTAAGGCAGTGGGTTGATGATATCTTCTTCTTCCTCATATCTTCATGTGACTCACATATTCGAGATACGAAATTCTGTGTCCTTTTTTTCGAAAGCACTGCTACTATTAATTTCATCACTCAACATCTCCTATGTGGAGTTGTAGAGCGAAAATGCTTCAAACACTGCTTAAAAAATATTGGCTCCTTTTGAAAATAAATACTTGTTATTTGCTCCGTGGATGCGAAATGAAGATGGTCTTTCGTGAAATCAAGGAATATCTTTTGCATCACTTTATACCCTTAAAATATGAAAGCACTCCAAAACCCTTACGATACCCGTAAATCATACTCCCAATTATGAGAATATACTAATATCGTTTTGAGGCAACAAATGCGTCGGGTTTCCTTAGGGAGTAGAAGCCAAGTAAGGGGAGCTAATATTGTCTCCAACACTACGTATTTGCAAGGAAGACATACAATGCTACAGGTTGATAGCACCTGTCCAGAGAGACTATGAAGCCGTTACCACATGGCTGGAGCGTGAACACCATTTGTCAGTATTCAGCTACCCACAATGTCTCTCAGGGGTGTATTCTTTAAGAAATTCATGGGTGAAATGCAAAACACTCAACAATCAAACTGGTTACTTACACAACGACAGGCTAAACAAACGCTATTTCCATTTCGTTGTCCAATGAAGTTTGCATCAAGCTGTTGGAAATGAAAAATAGCCGTTTATTTACGTGTACGAGGTGACTGCTTCAATTTTAAATCCTACCATTAACATAAAAGAACTATAGGTAAGACAACGCTGGAAAAACACTAACTCCTTACCGCTCAAAATCCTCACCCTATTTATTTACATTGCTGTGCCTATTCCTCTTCACTTCATTGACTAAAGTGATGCATCTCCGTGGAAAAATACACACAACTCATGCGTCTTCCACTGCACACAACACCAGCAAATGTTCATATGGTGGAGGTATGCATTAGTGTGGAAATCAACAAAGATACATGCAGTGTTATTAAATCCCACCTATTGAACTTCAAAAAATTGAGTGTCTTTCAGCACTATTATTAGGTGGGGCTGACCAATCAGTTTATGATCAGACTGGCAAAGGAGTGACTGATGAGTTCACTTCTAATTTGACCTCTTTTGAATATCCAGCAATCCTGAAATGTTTATTTTAGGTGGAAGAGGCTGATGAAGTGACACTTTAGTAATGCGTAGAGAACAATATTAACAGGTTACATACTGCTTACCTCTCCAAGTCGTCGCTCATCCTAAAAGGGCGATATGGTATAGTCGTTGATAAATCCCTGTAGAGTTGACGCGAGAAGCAAATAAAAGCAGCGAGTGGGTGAATACAAATAACCAGTGGGCAACACAAGTGCAACAGCCCCAGCTTATAAGCCTCACATGTGAAAAGTGTGAGAAACGTGTCTGTCCGTCGTCTAAATCACGTGGGACAGATTATCTCATGAGAGTGATACGCATCAGAATTGCTGTCTGCAGATTGAAAAGGCAGGTTGGCTGACCATGAAGGAATGCCCTGCACATTGTGTGGACCAGTTAGCTAATGAATGGTAACTGCTCCATCATTCATCGAAATGGCTTAGCTTTCCGAAGTGAAATCGTTTTTCTATTTCACCCAGTTGAAATATTAAATGTCATAACGGGGAAGAAAATGACATCCGAACCAAACTTTTCATTCCACATCGACTTTGAAGGTCAGAATTTCACTGACACCTAGACCAGCTCAAATCATCATGTAAACTCGGTGAGGTAGAGAATGATCACTTATATCTAACATGATTACGAAGACGTACACAAAGACAGTGTGGACAGTTTCCACTTGTTAGCACGAGAACATAAATTTTCTCGCCCTGAAAATCATAAGAAAAAACAATGAAGTGGTTTTACAATAACCATTGAGGACGAGATATGATCACATTTATTCCGAAAGTAAAATTTTCTTCAATGGAACGCATGAAAAAATCAGATATAACAAAATAAGGTTGATCTAGTAGGCTATGAAGTAATCTACGGTGGTGGACTGTTCATTTTCCGATATCCAGTTCTCAAATCTATTTCCCTGTCAACCAGTTTTAGTTGATGGTCATTCCAAGCTTTGGAAATGTATATCTTGACATGTGGTAAAAAAGTAACAAAACTACAATTCTAATCGTCCACGCAAAGTCAGTTTTGGAAAACAAGGTAACACTGAATGTACTAACGTGAGGTAGGTTGTCATGAAGGCTTGCAGTATGATTGAATGAAAACGTGCAATAGTGTTTTTCCAGTGTAAGATATTTGTCGATGCATATCTGCACTGGATGAGATGTCTATCCCTCGAAGCAAAATAGTCATAGTGGTTCACTCGCCAACTCTACCTTGAACATAGAACTTAAAAATATTTAACGTTACTGAGTCAACTTTTCCAGGAAAACAATTCACCACTCTGTGATAAGTTGAACTAGCATACCCAACATTAGACGAAGATGACACTCAAGGATGCATGAGCAGAATACATATGTCAGGAGTTGTGATATATGCTTCAAGGTGCTGAGAGTTCCGGTGATTGTGACTTCAACTTGTGAGTGATCTGAGGTGGAAGTCTAATCAATACCATTGTTTAATCAAGAATGCTTACGAGTGTGATTCTCTGGTTCCAAACTCTATAGCCTGAAACAAAGAGACAGAAGCGGTTAGAAAGAAATAGCTTTGGAAAAAAGTATATAGCTGGTAATTAGACAAACCTCTTGCACATAAGAATAGCAAAATATATACGCCACCAAAGTGAGGATAGAACTGGGACACAGTAGTAGTGTATGATTCAAAGTTAGTTCGGTTTTTCAGACATTTCACACAATGAGTATAACATTGTTTCTCAAGTATGAAATAATATGGAATATTTACACCATGTGGATGAAGATCAATGCATATGAATTCAGCATTACAATAAGAATGGAAAGGTAGTGTTTGAGACATGATCGGTAGACCAATGCACATGGTCGGCTCAATGATGACTGGTCTCAAAGAATCATCACCATATTTTTGGTGCATCGAATGTACTATTCGAAATTTTAGAGACGTCGCTTTTACAAAATGTCACATTACGCTTTACAAAGTGTAAGGCAGTTGTAAAACAGTAACTAGAAACCAGAGAGTGCTCCAGCAACCGAATAGATAGTTAATGATGCAACCGTTCAACACGATGCGATGAAAATAATCTAAGTTTACGTACCTTCAACAAGATATGTGACAAGAAGAACACTGAAAACTAATGTCAGTTTGCCGAACATTGTCTGTTTTATTGTCGTGTTGAAGGAATATCGTTAAATTTATACTGGCCCGAAGAAAATTTGACCAATAAAAATACTGTGGTTAATCAAGATATTTTGTGTATGTTGTATTTTGAATGAAGCGTCATTTGTAAATTGAAAGCAAATACCACACAGACAGGTATATGTCGTGTTTATGAAATCAGAATTCATATGAATCAAGGTTGCGTGAAGTAGTAAATGACCGGTGTAAAGAATGTCACCTTACGATCGGAAGATATTTCGTTATCTTCCATCTTTCTCTCATTTAATTGACGTAAAACATTCCTCAGTCTTTCTGATTCGACTTGGCTCGCACCATGCTACTCAATCACTCCGACCTCACTCATTTTCTGTGTGGTCAAGTCTGTTAGAGATAGCAACATGCTCAGCCGTTTCATAAGTAGTGAAGAAAAAGAAGTTGAAAGATTTGCTCTGATATCATCAATATCCTCGACAGTGGTAGGCATAGTTACGGAGATATGGGGACAGGCAGCTGTGATGATATTTATATCTGCACCTTATATACTGATGCGCCATATCTTGACCGAATCCAGAATGTTTGACTGTGGTGATACACTGAATGTAGACAATTAACTGCATCTATTTCGACTGCTAGGACTTCACAGATGCATAGGGGGTGGGCATGCGTTGAGTTCATCAAGTGTCTTTACACTCTGAAACTGAACTTCAAGAAAGAGCTGATTGTTCATGATGAATAACCAGTGTCAACAATGTGTTCTATTACCGCACTTCTCAAATATACGCTTTTACCTCTCATGTGGGATAGTGCTATTGAAACCTGCCATATTTTATAGATAGCATCTTTTTGATACTGAAACTGAGTTACATCCCTGCATGGGATTTTGCCTGATGTTTACCATGTAGGAAATGAGCTGGGCATTGGTTTTCGACTCAAACTATTCTCTTGATGCTCACTTCTTGATCTACGGCGTCTGGGATGCCAGCATATTGGGTGTGGGTAGCAGTGGAAAGATTATTTCATTGACCTCGTGAGTTCTACATTACCCTTGTATATTGAATGACACCTGATTCATGTGATGAGCAAGCGAGTTTTAAGCGTTTTCATGCAGTGGGCAATGATTTCTGGGGAAGATAGAGTGATCTCTATCAGCCGGAGACGAAGTGTTTTCCTGTACGTTATATGCAAGATGAAACCGTGTGTTGCTAACTATGTCCCCGGCATTCCAATCAATTTCTGCATCATTCATTTTGCATCTTGATGAAGAATTTGTCGGGATTCTTGGTGGAAACAGCGTATGTGATCACTGCTTCTGCGTAAGGAATGTACTCATCTAGTTACTGAACTTGTTTCAGATATGTTACTCTACTTGTAGGCAGCTGCTTCTGTTTAAGACGCCATGCTTGTCTGCTGATTACCTATGCAAGAGACCTGTTTTCTGCAGGAACCGAGTCAAGTTCTTCTTATTTTCCAGTGAATGTAATCATTGAGTGAGGAGAAGAGTGTGTCAACATGCTGGATGATTCGCAAGGCGTGATAGCATCCAGCAAGTCAGGTGGTGTCATCTGGAAATTCTAAGTCGATATGCTTATTGAGCATTCTTTGGAATGCGAAGAAGAATAGCACATGACGAGCGTTTCACTCCTATCAGATACAAAATTTGTGAATCAACATGAGTGGAGTTGCGTGTCGGAACGAGACTTATGCAACATTACGATATAAGTGCATAAAGTTCAGATGGTAACAAACCACTTTAGTCCGTAATGCGCTGAGATATGGATTCGCGAATCAAAGAATTCACAATAAACAACAGATAGAGAGCCAGCAATTCGCTGGGAGCGAGCATTGCAGTTTTCCGTTTGAAGACATGTGACTGTCCAGTAATACTAATTGATAGAGATTGACATATCATAGTGCAGTAATCCAACTAACTTCTTGTCCCTTCTTATTTCGGAATGCAAGCTGGTATGGGGGCTGTATATTGCAGTTGAGAATGAAGAGAGGCGGTTCCTGACTGTTTGTTCAAACCATTGTTGATCTTCAAAGTAAATGTGTCTCGTATACTTCTGTTCTTCACTGTCTGCTCATTTTGAAGTTATGAAATTATCTTAGATAATAAAAGTAGCATCTACCTCGGCTAGTAAACAGCAGGCGGAAGTTAGGCGCGTGAAGTCCACTGTATGACTGTAGATTTTGAGAAGCACGTGATTGAACTCAGTCACGAAACGACGAGAGAGTAAACATGATGACTTTAGACCATTTCTTTTCATGACCACATAAGGCTTCTGAGTAATCTTCGACTCAGTGAACTGCTTCACTCTTTTCCCGATCACGTTGCCTCATTCAATACATATGACGTGGTAGTCCTGGTCAACCCGACTAGTTAGCCAATCTACAGTGCCTCAAATCCCCACAGTGAAGTGCATGCGGAGTGTGAAAGCTGAAATGATGGAAGGTAGTTGGGTAGTTGCTAGTTTCAAGTTTTTGAAGACATCGTATTGTATGGCACTACTTGATGTATTTAGTGTGCTGAAGCAAAATGCACAACGTTGGAAATCGCACAAATTCTCACTAATTCTAGGTAGCTCACTACAGGAATTCTTATTTCTCGGAGGCCGGGAGGTGGTGTTACACTTTCATTATCATGACATATATGGAATGGATTCATCCTATAATACTCCGGGAGAGACAACTAAAATAACATTGATCATTAACCCTGTAGTTATTGATTTTATAGACCTCAGTGCCAAACTTTCGCCCGATGTTATTGCCTATGTTAAGCATTAGGTGAGTGGATTGGAAAAGAAAAATATTTTAAAACCTGAAAGTTACCGTAGATAGTGCAAATTTACTAACCGAATTGGCGATTTCTGTTCACCTTATCTCTCAGTCAAGAAGTTGATATTCAGAGTGTTAAGATTGTTCAAAAATGATTGCCGAACCATAATAAGGAAGAATAGTTGAGTCCTTTCACATTTCGTCGAAACCTAATGCACTCAAAGGCAAGGAAGTCCACACTATCAAACCAAATTGGACAGTTTATCCCAAATATAACTCTTCACACCCAGTAATCATGGATGAAGTGCATACACAGAAAAAAATCTGAATTTTTCATCGATTTCACAGAAGTTTGAACCTGTGCGCCTGTTGGTTTGTAGTGACCGTTTGTATCACATTGAGCTATCTGCTTACGTGATTCCGCGGCTTCATGTTTTATTGAATTTACGAAGAAAAATTGTTCCTCTCAACTCAATATTTCATGTGAATATTCCTCCGTGGTGTACGTTTGCTAAGTATTTGACTACGACTATCCGAACTGTGAGGTATCGAATTCGGAGACATGCTTCATATCTTCAGTTCAGATTTACTGCATGTTACCATTGAAAATCATTTCGCTTTTCAGGAACATTCCACTCAACAAGACCATTTGTTGCCCGTATAACTACATGGAAACTATCCGTTTAGCATTCAGTATTTCAATTCATTATCGTACAGGATTACGTCTACAATACACATATAATTATTTTTTATATTGTTATTTGTCCCTTGAGTTCCTAGTGGAATATAGGGCTTCACTAGCATGTCTCCATTCCACTCTGTTCTCTGCAATCTTTTGAACCTGGCACCATGACTGCCTAGAAGCTCTCATTTCTACCTCACACGATCACCTCCATGTCACCCTCAGACGTCCAGCTCGTCGTTTCCCATCTGGGTTCCACTGTAGACCCTGTCACGTGATGTCCCCAAACTATCTTCACAGTGTATGTCCAACACATCTCCACTTCCTTCTGCATATTTGTTGAGCAATAGGTTCTTAGTTGGTTCCTTGCCAGGCCAGCCACAGTTCCTTCGTACTTATTCTTATCATTCTGGCAATCCATCTGATCTTCAGTGTCAGTATCGAGTGAGCGTAGGTGGCAGCTGTTGATAAATGTCTGTAGTTTGTTGGAAATGCTTTTCGTGATGCTCCAAAATTCTGAACCACATAGCAGTACTGACTCGACTGAATTAGTGTTGAAAATCCGGATCTTGTTCACACTTTATGCTGGGTGGAGTGCAGTAGGTTAATAAACGAAGGCCTGTCTTGCTCTCTTAGCGATCCTGGTTTTGACATCCTCATCTGTGCTGCTGCCGGCTGTAGTTGAAACGAGGTTGCCTTGCTAGAGTAGTGAGAGAGACTACTTCCTTTCAGAATCTCCCGTTCATGGTGACTGGTGCCTGTTGTTGATGCTGTTGTTGGTTGGGTATCTTCATCACCTCTATCTTCTCTACATTCACGTGAAGTCCCGTCTTCGCTGCCACTTCTGTCAACTTGTTTGTTTTCGCCTGTAGATCTTCGAGTTTGTGCGAAAACATTGGACATCAGCGAAATCCAAATCTTCTTCTCACCGGTCCACCTAGCATATGCCCCTCTGCTCGCTCCTCATAGTTTGCTGCATGATCCAGTCCAGTCCAGTGCACCACAATCAGGAAGGTGATCGGTGATTGTAGGCCGCAACCTGGTCTTACTCCTGTCTTCACTTCAAAGGTGTCACTGAGCTTTCCATTGTGAATCACTTGGCACATAGCATCCTCATATAGTATATAGCTGTTGAATGAGGTTGATAAAGGTATGGGTAGCACTAAAGCCGTAGTGTTGAGGCAGCTGCCTGCCAAATTACTTCTCGGTTGACGCTGTCGAATGCCTTTTCGAAGTAGATGAATTTTAAGTAGAGATTTGACCGCCATTCTATGATAATGCGTGGCGCAGCGTTGCAATTTGATCCTCACATGATTTGTTCTTCATGAAGCTGGACAGCCAGCCAGCCAGCCTGTTCCAGTTGTAATTTGGAATCCAGCGCATTGTCTAGTCTCTCCAGGATGATGCGGCATAATATTTTGCTTGTTGTGGACAAGGACAGCAGCATAATTCCGCGTCAGTTCTAGAAGACTTAGGTCGTCCTTCTTCGAGAGTTTGGCAAGACAGCCCTTCTTCCAACCAATCATCAGGTATCCTTCCTTCCAAACCTTCTGCATTAGTGGTCTGAGCATATCTGTTAATGTCTCTGAGTCTGTTTTCAGTGCTTCTGGTGGAATTCCATCTGGCAATGCTGCTTTCCTGGTTTTCTGCAACCTTTTGGCTTTCACGACTTCACTCCTGTTTTCGTCGGAGGGCCTGTGTTCACTGGTGCTTCTGTGGCTGGCTGCTGGTGGTATTTCTGAGTGAGTTGCAGGTGGTGGTTGATTCAAGAGTTTTCTGGAGGGGTCAGTTCATCGTCTCCTTTGTTTCTCCTCTTCGGTAACTAGGTTTCTTTCACTATCTTTCATTGGTTTCATCTGTGTTAGTCTCTTTCCTTCCAGATAGTAACGTGGTTATTTGATATAATGTTGTCGGGTGTCTGTCTCTCCTACCAGCAGTCTGTTCTGCTTCACTTGCCAATGTGTCGTAGAAGTGTCTTTTGTATTTGTGCGTACTCATGTTCACTTCTGTGTCCAGTGTGGAATTTTATAGGTTTCATTCAGTTCCTCTTTTCTTTCTTCATCCTTGCACTTGTTCATCTTCTGCTTCACCATCTCCCTCTCCTTCCTCTATCAGCTTCCATGTATCCGTCGACACCCATTCGATGTCGCCAACTGGGGTGAACTCTGGTTCATCACTGATTGCAGATTTCTGTGGAATTCCTCTTTCTTTGCTTAATCCGCACTACTTGTATACGCACAGCATATCATTGTGTGATTTTCACTTTCCTTCCTTTTGAATTGAGTCTTGATGTCATTATCCTGGATTGTGATTGTCATCTGCGTGACAATATCAGAGTAAATTGTTGACTCTCCAGTTGACAGTTTGGAGAGTTCACTTCCATTCCACCTACTTTCGCAGATTCATATCACTTCTCTGTCCTATCTTCTCATTTCCATTGCAACGTGTGCAGCCTTGCCGGCCAGCTTCAAACATTGTGCATAATGCATATATGTATATATAGAGGTTTTGTTGTAATTAAATGAGTGAAAAGTAAAAGATATCGGAACATCTTCATGTTACACGTTGACATTCCTTTGATTAGTTAGTTTCTATTTCGCATAGCCTTGGTTACATATTGGTGTGTGTAATTGATATATCTATGTATCAGATGTTTGAAACAGATCTGTTATGCTCTTCTTTACACTACTCTGTTATCACCTCATTTTCTTTGTCTTCTTTCACTAATTACACACATCAATGTGTGATCAAGGTGAAGGGAAGTAGAAAATGACTGTGACCTGAATACATTGCAATATCTTTCATGTTTGTCTCATTCAATTAGTGTAAAACATTCCTCATACTTTGTGATGCGGCTTGGCTCGCTTCATGCCGCTCAATCACGGTCACCTCTCTCATATTATACGTGATCAAGTCTGTTAGAGACAGCGTCGCTACCAACCATCTGTCGGCTGCTTTCACACATGATCTAGTATACACTTCGTCTTCCCACTACTCCCTATGTGGCCTCTTAGCTATTGGCTTCATATGCTTACCTCTATATATTTTATGCTTGCAGACAAATGAGTTCAGCCTTATGAATGCACAGCTTTTATGAAATATGAAATTGTTGGATGAACAATCTACTGCCACGCGGATAACGGTAAACATGTACTCCAATTCCGACTTGATATTCAATTCTCAGCATGAGAATTTCGAAAATAAATATCTGTAGTGACAAGAACTGCTGTGAATCGGAGATGGTTTCATGCTGGTTGATAGCAGGCCGCACAAATAATCAGAGACAACTCATGGTTTGGTGTTCGCATCAGAAAGAACCTGTCGGCATATGTGGCTACAGGTCCCAGCTTGAATCCATAGCGTCACGAGAGTCTCGTAAACACTGTGTAGAATATACAGTGAAGTGCCAACAGGGAATGTGGAGCAGAAGCTTAGTCATATGTTGAGACATGTGCCAGTGAAACGGCATAGGCAAGAAGATAATCAGATGCCAGAAGAAATGAGGAGAAATGTTTCAGAAGTACTTCATTATGTCTCGATCTTTAGCATCGCTCAGTATCCTACGCGTGCAAGGTGGTTTTGTATGTCCGACTGTGCTCACGCATCAGGCTGTCAATGCAGTGTCAGGGATCATAATGAGAAACACCAATGATACTAATGATGGGTGGTGGTTCGCAGTGTAATTGGGGACATCGTTTTCGTCCTAGTTAGTACTGGTCAGCAGGATGTATCTGCCTTAATGACTGATGTTGTCCCGACAAGCTATGATATCTGAGCACCAATCAGTTTGTTGTAGTTATCAAACATGGTAGGCATTTGTGGAACGTGAACTTCCAACATTGACTGGACACACACATGTGCACATGTGCACATGTGCTGAGGCATATCTTATATCTGTCTAATTTACTCAAAAAACAGACTCTCTCTCGTTTTGTCGTCATTTGTCGTCACTTATAGGTGAATATTGATGCCATTGTCACACATGCATATCACTTACATTTCAATTCGACTTCTCAGGTTATATGGTGTTGCCTCAACGAAACGTCCACGTGAGTACACTTTTCCTTGAAACTTGCTTACGTGATGAAAACCCAGACTCCACATCTTCGTGGAGAATATCATCAACCCAGTCACGCATTGATTGACTCATATCACTTTGCTGCCGATTACCGACCAGTCAAAGCATTCTACATATGTACATTGTGCAGTTCCCCCTGCACCATCACTGGTGAACTCCCAGTCATCAATTTCGAACATCACCAATTCGAGTGTAGTAGATAGTGAACACACTATGAAAGGAAATCTCCTTGTATCACGGAAGATTTGTGACATCGTGCTGGATGTATTACTTCCGAGTTAGCGTAAATTGAAGACACTTCAGTTGACAGATGAGTGGTTTCGTGTGTTCCAGTGTTACATTGTGCTGTAAATGAGTAATGCATTCTCCTCCTTTAACTAACATGCAAGTGATGTTTTGTTTTCTTCCACATATCAGAACAACGTGGTCTATGTGCAGGTGCTAACGAGTGGTAACTGTCCACTTTGCATTTGTGTAAGTCATATTCCAGAATGCACTCTGGTCTGGATTTCGTTGCTTTCGCTTCGTCACATTCATTTCATACTTGATTTTGGCTAAGACCTTTGACATGAGTAGTAAATTATGCTCTTGTCATCTGTATCGAACAATCAGACTGTAAAGGCGGCCTACGGAACAACATATCCAGTCCTACTTGTCGGAGTCTGTGCATGTCTTGCTAACTGAAGTTGAGGCAATGTTGAGCATTTTATTTGTGAACCCATTGAAACATGTCTTTCTCCAACATTGTGTTTGTGGCTGTGAGAAATCTGAAGTGGTGTGTGTGAATGCAATCACTCTCTTCTAATGACTGATCCAGTCATTATCGTGCATCATTCTGTCCACTCAGATGGGGACTCGTATTATCGCTAACGCTTCATTTGGTCCGGTCAGATGAGAAACAACGCTCGTGTCATGCTCACCAAGTGTCCAACGCTATGGGGAATAAAGTGTGATCAATCACGGAACTCTCTCTGTCGTCCTAATTTTATCATTTGAAATCAACCGTGAATTAAGTGAGTTAACTCACTGGTCGATACCTTTTTCAGCATAATGTCGAAACAATCCTTTTTAATGCTACAAGTTGACATTGATCAAAGACTGACTTCGGTTGTAGAATAGTTGGGAATTCTTAAACAGTGGAAATCAGTACGCACTGAAGACCACGACGTTCAGGTTTCACTTCGGACGAATCACCATTCAACCACTTAGTCGTGTTTTAATCGTCCCCAGTCTCCTACTTGTTCAAATTCGTGATACAGTGCAATCAGCCTGTAAGGTCTTCAGTTGGTATCCACTTTACTTCCCCAACTAGTTGAACCCACATAGGTCATGGCCTCTCATTGCAACTTCGAGACATCTATCTCGAAGCATGCCACTAATGAGCACTACATCAGCTCAGTTCCCGAGCCGAACCGAGCCGAGCCGCACAGTATGCGAGTTCATCATTCTAGCACCAGTGTCACACCAGATGACCCAGAGACAAGACAAAGTTAGATTGCTAGCCCACATCATACACATTACATCGTAACCAGATAGAAATGCGAAATGAATATATAGCCATAAAAGCGTAGTCAACCTAATCATGATGTCGACGAGTGAGAACAAAAGGTGAACACGTTAGGGCAAGTCGTGATCGATTGGTTGTTGCTCTCGTTGTTCTTCAGTGGGGATACAGTATTTTCAGCTCATACTCAGTGACTGCTGTAGAGGGAGACGTCTTGTCGTGTTCGATTGAACGAATCAGTAGTTTACAATGAATATCGCAAGACATTTGATCAACTCCACAAGATCACAACCGACATATATCCTACAGGTGCATAATAATGGACTGTGCATGAGATGAATATTAGCAGTTGGGCTGACTCACTGGTAAGCAAACATCACAAATATTGTTTTGCGCGATTGTCATGCTTTCTCCAAGTACTTGAGTCACTATGAGAGATGATCATCGGCTAGGTGAGAAGTCAGCACAAATGAGTGGTAAATGATCGAGAGGATTTGGTCAGTACACAGGACTGGACAACATGAAATCTACTACTCTCCAGTGACCAGTCAGTGGCAGTCGAATCCGTTCAGTGATTGGTTTCGTGGGTTGTCTTCACTGATATAATTGACGAGTATTTTCGGTGTTCAGTTTGGAGGTTCGTAGTCACTCTATTGATATCAAGTTCGTGTATTCCATGGAGTGACATTGGTTGGAAAGCTGTTGAAATTTCTGGGAGCAGTCAACGTCTGCTTCGTCTCAGCATTGGATCCTTCAGCGATGTGAACTCATGATCCTGTTAGGTATCCGGCACAGGATTATTCGGAGGGGAAACGAAGTTACTCAGTGAAGTGAGACAAGGCGACCCTCAAAAAGAAAACCAATCAGGATTGCACTTTTCTTCAGAAATACAAAACTATCAAAATATCGACATGCATTCGAAAAGTGAGTGCAGTAGGATAGTTTAGTGCGAATTGCAGCAAACAGTAACAGGGCATGAACTTATTTGCTAACAATCATCTCATTCAAACGTCTCACCATGTATGCTGATTACATTTTGACCGCTTGATAGCTTCTACTGAACCAAGAAACAGCAAATTGAAGTTTGTGAGAACCGAGGAAACATCTTCCTGAAACCTTGACATTGCATTTATCTTCATTTCTGTTAACGTACTACGGGGGAAAGCTTCCCTGATATCTCTTTAAATAAATTGCCATCATCTCTGCAGTTAGTAGGGGTTCGCTAACAGCACAATTTGTCTCCTCGATTGTGAGGAAACATGCCGTGTTTACTCACCCCCCATCCACCCTCCACTATATTCTCCTACTCTCACCCCTACATACAACCAATTATGACAGATTGTGTTCTGGAATCTTCGTGAGGAACAAGACTCCTACTCACAGATACAGTAGTCGCATGAATCATGTGAAGTAATGCAGACAGTGTAGAGATACAGTCACTGAGTGTCCAGAAGAGTCAACACACATTACTGATAACATTCGAATCGGAAATTGTACATGACAGGGATACCTAGTATTGAATGGTAGAACAATGTTGAGAGCTGAGGAAGTCCAACATGCCACTAGATGAACACTGTTGAAAAGAATCTAGCTGGTGAGTTCGATTGCATTTGAACATGCGGACACGTTGAAACAACCTTCCTGATAGAAGCGTGTAGCACATGTGTGCTTCGTTGAGGCGGTTGACCGCGTTGTTGTCTCCGACGAATATCATATCAATGTAAGGAAGATGAGAGAAGTCACCATGATTGAGCAGTATGGTGTGAGTCAAGCCTTGTTAGTCAGACAGAGGAATGTGTTTACTTTATTTAAATGTGTTTAACATGAAAGATAGTGGAACATCTTCATGTTGCAGCTTGAGATTCTTGCGATCAGTTTCCTTATAGTTCGCATAATGGTTATCAAGCACTTGTGTGTGTTTTTATCTGTACTCTGCTCTTTCTTCAGTGATCGTCCCTCAATAAGCGCCCTCGTCAACCTCATAACTGATATCTGAACGGCAGCTTTCGTTCCAAGTGCTTTATTCACTCACCAGTGAGTAGAATTCGAAGAACACACTTAGGAGTGAAACAAACTGTAGGCTGAGAAGTGGACGAAAGTGACATCGTGAAAATATTGACTCAACATAACTCTTGAAGGGAAGATAGACTGATAGAGAATATGGTGGTGTCAATGTGTAGGAATCCGGGGTCCGTTCTTCACTTAGCACTCGACTAATTTCAACACTTAGCAACACAAATTACCGCGAAGTAAATCAGCAAGAAGTAGTTTCTTTCTCTCCATGGAACCACTCTGCTTGCCGCATAGTTCCACTCAGAGTAACATAAAATGGGATAGTCTGTCATTTGACAACATGCCAGCAATTGGTCGTCGAAAGTGAATGTTCTAGGAGGAAATTGTGAATGTAGGCTTGGACATTGATTGTGCTATGTAAGCAAACGAAGTCTATTATGATTATTATCACCTCAAAAGCCATGAGTTCAGTTATTTGTGAATATTTCCTTCACATTTCCACTTTGTAAGCATTTTCTTGTTTCTAAATTTAACCTGTTCACCTGTGTAGCATACGGAGAGACAGTAATATTTATTGGATAACATTTCCAGCATAAATCATAGTCCATATTCATGTGAAGTTAATCCACAATTGTGATACATGATTTTCGGTTCTGTTATTCTAATCAATACCGGTCGAATTCTATGACCTATGTACTTGACCTCAGAATCTGTGAAGGGGATTCGGTAAAGCAAATTATTTCACCTCATTCAATCGATAGGATATTTCAATCTAAAATGCCTGTTTCCATGCAGACTTTTCGGTTGAAATGCAAATCTTATTCCAGTCTCACTGAGAATTCTCTCTAACAATCCCGAAATTGATTCTTATTTAATAACATAGTAGAAGTTTTGAATCCACTCTCCATCCTGTCTCCATCATTACTACCACTTTTATTATTCGTGGCAAAATTATCAATCTGTACTGGCTTGGTCAGCAAGTTTCGCATTCGCATGATAGTCGAATGATTGTTTTGATATTTGCTAAGAACAAGGGTTCATCAATGCAGTATCTATCTCTTGCCACACATATGCTTGAGAGTGAAAGCCAAGACATTCAGTCAGCCAGATAGTTTGCCCGAGAATCGAAGTGATCTACAGTTATCGCCTGTCATCCGCTTCACTTACCCCCTGAATATGTCCTGTTGTCGTCCTTGTCTCACACATTTGAACAGACAGAGAGATAATGCTCTTTCTTCCTCGCAAGTCTACACTCACATTGCGTCACAACCGTCATGCTGACTATTCGCATCCTTCCTACATTCCAAGCACGAGTGTTCAATGTGGTAGCCAGTTTCGAGGATGAGGTCGACTTAAGACAAACGCCAGATAGTCACACATTCACTGATTTATCGCTTGTATATTCCTTCCCTTTATTGTTCATTCCATGACTTACACACTTTTTGTAACGATGACCGAATGCCTAATAATTATTTGTTTGCATGTCAAGATTTATGCCACGTCATCTCACTCATTCGGTATATGATCCTCATTCTAGTCACTTTGGACACTGTTATTCAATACTGCTCAATAAACTGAGCGTTGTAGCTGACGGATCTAAGTCTGTTTCCCAAACCTTTCATGGCTTGCAACAAGAAGCCTACATTGAGCAATGACAAGGAAACGAGAAGACATACCATAATCGAAAATGAATACTTCATATGCCTATATGTTGAGTTCAAAAACGCGTTAATTGCCACAATCGTCAACAACTTGAAAATATTCTCCTCGAATGCGCTTTCAACATCCATTTTATTTTCAGTGAAGAGTCCTACAAACAGAATGGTGGGGTGACACCTGTTACACCCATGAACCACCTCTCTGATGTTTCATGATCCTTCTTCGAAATAGTGTAGTTGACCCACATATCAACCGACTGTGCTTTTGCAAAGGGTAGATCAAAGATATATTTACCGTATGTGGTGGAGAATTTGACCCTAACAACCTTATCAACACCTTCAATGCTACTCATATCTGTGCCTAAATTAATTTTTGGGGGAAAGTAATCTCAATTTTGCCATTCCTGAATGTGCAACATGCAATAAGATCGGATATTTACAGCTGCAGTTTACTGAGTAGAAATCCAGAATGAACTCGTCAATTTATAAAATACTTCAGCTGTCCGACTCATTCGCATAAAAATGGACCTCTTACGCACGTTATGTTCGAGAGTTTGGAAGACCTGTTCCGAAGATACACTGGGTAGTTTACGAAGGTGTTCACGTGACGTCCAACTAGAAATAGATTTCCACTTCCATTCATTGACTCTAACATCAAGAAAGCATGAAGTATACAAGTTGTCGACTGTTTCAAACAAAACTCTATACCTGAATCTGAAGTTCGAAGAGAAAACCATAGTTCATATCTCCGAAAATCGTCTCTAAAAATCTATGAAGAAGATGTTTCTTGTAGCTAGTCTGGTATTCACATTCACGGGCGAACTAATAGTTTATCAATATTTTAGTGATATGTTAACGCCTTCAACCACCTAAATGGGAATTTATCATTTAACTTGCTTCTGTAGAGGGAAGTACACTGGTCGTACACAGCGCCGAGTTTGTTAATGCATTTTGGATTATTGTTCAGCTTGGTTGTTCACAGTAGAGAAAAGGAATATCAACAGCTACATTCTTGAGTATAACATCACCGAATATCTGACCCTTCATAGTTGTTCATTCAAAGTGATTTACAGAATGCCTCCCTACAATTGCAAAAGACCACTACTGACATCAATAAATAGCCAGATCATATTCAAATAGCAGCATGATATCTGAACTTTATGTTCAAAAGCAATACCATGCCGTGACCAAAGTTGTTGTTTCCGCCTGTCTTAAGAAACTAATTTTTATTCTACCCTTGGAAACTACATTATTTTCACTACCCTTTCGATTATGGACAGACTGTTATTTGTTCCCACAACTAATCAGTAGGAGTGTAGAGCTTATCATATAGAATCGTTGAAAAGATGTTATGCAGTAGAAACTGTAAACTGACAGCATGATTGAAACATTACTATCCAGGTAGGGAAGATCTACAGCTCAGAGTGACGATGAGAATTCCTTAGTGTTCTCCGAAGTTTCAGTTTTGTTCTTCTACGTTTCATAACTATACTTGGCAATACATCAGGGGCACTTACTTTAGAAAAGATTGAGGGATTGTTCAATCCTATGAATGTCTGAGAATGTTGTTTATCGGCCTTGGGAGTTATTGGCTTGTAGGTAAGACTGATCTGTCCTTTATTCTATCAGAGGTTTACTTTTGTAATTTTTGTTAACAATTGGCCAATGCTATTGAACTAATGTCTGATTATCGATTTTCGCAATTGGTTTCCAGTTGGCTAATCCATTCTCACTAACCCCATATATCAGTCTTCTTCAAGTATGATAACATCAGAATGGCATGAACTTCGTCAAGTGCTTAACAGCAGTCATCTTGAGTCGAATGTTAGCCCAACTCTATCTTGCTATTGATTCAGACATGAAACAGGTTAAGTGAGCAATGGCAAGGCAGACAAAACAAACGATACTGTGCTATGAGACATATCACTTTTAACGTAGAAACTATTTTTAGATAACATATCTGTTAATTTCTTCGCTGACGATATTATTTTAGTTTTTCTGAACAGGTCACGGCCACTGCATTTGATTTACTTTGAATTGTCATTTTTGATGGAAGAGAGAATCAAAAACGAGCTTCATCTTTATTCTCTGGTTAATTTAGTGATATTAGCTATCGTCAACTATTAGACACACTGCAGTTTTGTTGCATCTAGTGAATCCCTGGATTTGCATACTGATGATATCTGTCAATTGATAAGATGGGGGATGATGTGCAAATTTTCTTTCAGATTAACAGTGATATTTGCCTTATCTATTGAATAAATCTTCAAGGCATATGTAGTGTTTTTGTAGTGCTGTTGTGGCTCATTCATCCACCAGTCATGCATTCTAACTGCCTTTTTAATTTCGGCTTCGGTAAATGCGTGTGTTATTGATCGCTTCATTAATGGCAGTTTAACTCACCGCCCTGTATATAAAACTGCCTAGGTCTGTTGGGTCATAATAATAAGCAATACTGTTGAAGCATATCTTCTTCCTACTAACATCTGCCCTTTACATTTATGTTCTTTAGTCAAAAATTATAGAAGTTAAAATATGTCGGTTTACCCACCTGAACATGCCCAATATCATCAAGGGCTCATAAATATAAAATTAAGCCGAAACGACATGTATTAAGTGGATGCTTTAGGTATACTTTCACATCGATTATTACAGGCAGATGACTGTAAGTCGATTAATATATATGTTCAATTGTCAATTAGTAATTGCAAAATCGAATTTGTTGCCTTTCCAGCAAATGAAATTTATGTGTCGACTTTCTGTAAAATGGGATCAATGGAGATCAGACTTACCAAATTCTGATCTGACAAGAATTAATTCTCTTTCGAGTTTCACAAAACTCATTATCAAGAAATTCTTTTGTTGGTCTAGTGAAGTCTTGCTAGCACAGTGTCTGTCCTATCATTCTAACCTATCACAATTTTCTTCTATTCAAGTCTGACTGAGACAACTATGAGGTCAGCCATCCCACTCAAAATTTACACAGAAGCTATTTGATTATGTGTGCTATTAAGAGCATAATCGGAAAATATCACTTGTGTTCTAATTGACATGGAAATCATCAGCCTCAGTGAATTATTTCCATTCATTCAGTCTCATTCTGTGTGTGCGTATCAGGTTCAATTAGGTTTTATGCCGTGATTACTTCATGTGACTGCCTGATTTACTCACAGCTGTGAACTAAGTCGTACACGAACAAATATACATAGTCAATGGTTATGGATGGAAGCAATAAAAAACATGTAACGTGGATAGTAATAGATGTCAAGTCATAAAATGTAACTGATGTATGAGAATTTTCGTTTATTATGTGCTCACAGCGTAAAGTGGAATTTTATGGCTTCGAAGAAGAATCAACGTGACAGTGATTTGTGGGGTGGTTTTCGTTTAATGACCTCAGAAGTGGTGCCTGAATACAACCTCATTCATTCTGGATGGGTTGGGTATACACTGAGAAGAGTGTTCGGAAACATCACATGCCAGACCGAGTCCTCGAGTAGAAACCAAATGGGAGAGGACGAGTCGTGCTTCTTGACGAGGGTGATATGGAGGAGATCGTGTGAGAAAGTAATGAAAGCTTGTGAGCAGTCGTGGAGCGAGTTTCGAAGGACTTCAGAGAACGGAGTGCAATGGATGCGTGTTACTGAAGCTCTATGTTCCACTAGGAACCTAAGTGACAAGGAATAATTTTAAAACTACTGCGAACTACTTCGATGGAACTGTTTATTGTGGCCGCTAGGCCAGAGATGAAATATTTCAGCATTATTGTGTTGCAATTCCTTGTCTGCATGCTTGATAATGAAGCCGTATCGTTTTGCAAAGAACGTTTGCGTAATTAACACTATATGAAGCAGCTATACAACTGTGGTGCCTCGGTGGTGTAGCGGAAAAAGGGTTGGGGTTTGAAGCAACTGGGACTGGGTTTGAGTCTCAGCACGAACGATTGGACTTATTCAGGTGCATTTACATCCGGCTGACTAGTGTCAGATGGGGCGAGGCGCTTGTCCTGAATTCAAGTGGTATTCAACCTGCTTCATTTTGTGTTCATCTTGCAATTAAGGATAGACCGAGAAAGTGATGAATTTTCTTCGTATCACTCTTAGCACGGAAATAATTTCGTTAGTCGATTTCTGTCACTTAATACTTCGCCATTAATGGTTTTTGTGTTACTCTGCTATTTGCTTTCATCGTGGACAGAAATCTTCACAAACCATCGGCGATCATTTCTTCAACTAACAATTTAGTTTGCATTGTATATTCGGGCTGCTCATTCCTCTCCTTTCTGAAAATAGTGTACTGATATTAGGGATTGTAGATCACTAGGAAATTCGTTTGCTTCAGCACGAAACTGAATGCGTATCCGTAAATGGATTTACTTTGAAACGAAACGGAAGACTGTCTGTGACAAATGAAAACCAATACGTTGCATAGGTGAATCAGCTTTCTGAAAATTTTGAGGGAAATTAAGATGATGTAGGCACCAGTTTGATTGGTAGCATCAGATTTAGCTGGCTGGTACTTCGAACTAAGATTGTAACATTTTATTTCACTGTATTGTGTTCAATGAATTGTTACATACATCAACACAATACAGTGAAATAAAATGCTACAACATAATGATTAACAGTTTTCATTGCAAAAGAATTTTCAGGGATAGTATAGATACATTTGTACTCCTTGCTTTCTGAGGTTGGCTGTTAACTGCACTGAAGCTTCAATCAAAACTTGACCTGTGGCTCTCACATCTGCAGAGATATTCTGAATACTTTGTTTTAATCATTCAAATACACATGACTCCCGTCGGATGCTTTTTACTTATTCAAGACAGAAGTGCACGTCCTGGATTCCACTGCTAGCCAGAATCAAGTCAATTATGTTCATATTATTGTTTGAAAAATAATTTTGAATCCGTACATACTGTCGACGGTTACCTGCTGCAAATATTTGAACGTAAGCTTTTTCATATGGATTGTGAGATTTAAGGTAGATGAATTCATAGTTAATTTATACATATCGCTTTCATGAACGAAACCCACACATTAGTTTGAACATTCGCAGATGCTTCTGTTTGATGTCCTCTTAATGTGCTAAGATGGAGGCGAAATCAACAGAACTACTCACCGCAAATCATCCTGGAGAGGACGCTTGCACATTAACATAGCTTTGTTCCACTATGGCAAAATGGACATTGTGTCAGATGTCTGGTAAAAGAAAAAAAGTAAGTGGCAGTGATGCTACATTCGAGAAAGTGTCACTAGGTCCTTGAACTTCAGTATTCGGTCATGAAAGATTCATCACCAAACAAAACAGCACTATCAGTCATAAAATATTATTGAGTAATTGCCACAACAGATGTCTATAAATTCCATTGAGATGATTGTAATAGGACAAATAATTAAGCCAGTGGTTTCAGTCTGCATATGAAAAGAAGTAAACATTCGTTGATGTTCAGTTTAGGCGGAAATTATTTGTCGGACATTACTACAAACTTAATTAACCGCTTATTGAGGAAGGTGTGACTGAGATTCAGTAGCAGACATATCATAACCCCAAATTAAAAGTATGCCATCTATCATATTTCCAACTAGACATAAATTTACAAATTGTCGTTACCAGCATGTGGGAGAACATCTGCCGGTATGACAGTTACAACGGGGACGTGAAGGAAATCAGCTTCTTCTCAAGTCTCATCCTAATGGTTCCAGCCACAGTGTAGAAATTGGGTCCAGTTTCTCACCAATCCTGGAGATATCAAATCGAATGGCACAAGCATTAAGAAGTAGGTCTCTTCAAATTGTTGAGGCTGTTTCAGCGTGATCATAGGATCTAACTTTTGTATCCAATATCTCATTGATTCACTTATTCTTCCATGGCAATCCTCAGCAACTGAAATCGGATAATTCAGATACACGTTGACTTGACCAACTTATACGTATTCTGTGGTAATCTGATTCAAGGCTGTTTATTATTGACTTGTACGTCTATCTTACTTGTTTCAACTTTCTACTTAGCCTAAAATCTTATGGTTCTTCACTGTCCTATGACATTAAAATTGAATGCACTTATAGCAGATTGTAACAAAACGTATTGACTCTTCTACTTATTATTTCACATGAATCCTGTGGAGTACTTTTTCGTCAAATTTTTCTGCTGCAGATTCTGAGGAATCCAGAGCAGCTGATTCAGATAACCCGTTTTCGGCCATTATTACTCGCTAGGATTGCTTCGTAATGAATAAGTCAGACATGGCATTAAGAATTACAGAGTATATTCGAGATAGCAATGATCTTGATACTCAGGAAAATGCTTACTGCCTAGTACTAACAAGCACAAATTCCGAGTGCAGGGATTTCTGCCGACAGTCTCCCAGTACATAACACCAAGATACATAGCAATGTCGCATAGTTTTAGTTAGTTGCAGCGTTGCAAATCTTGGATTAGAGGCTCGATCAGTGTTAAGCACTTCAGATTACACAGCTAGATCGAAAAGCCACACGTGACCAGTTCGAGTAAATTGTTGCACAATTTAAACCTGCACATCACTCAGATAAACAGGCAACTGTGAGTGTCCAAGTTATTACATCCACTATATGTCCAGTCTTACAGTTAACAGCGTCATAAACTTGAGCATATTCACACTCAATAAAGAAGTGAGACTACGTGAGACGTTGTTCCCATGACAGTGCAGAAACTGAATCCCTCATGTGCAATTGAGATCAACAATGGATACTTTCTCTGATCGTGTACCCGCCTATTAATCTCATCGTCAATGAAATTTCTTACAATAATCATATGCATCTACAAAGCATTGGGCATCTATCCACTTCTTACGGATTCCACTACAATGCTACATGGTTGGAAAGATTGCACCGTTGAAACTTCACATTCATTCAAATGACATTCGACCAAAAGGCTTTGGATGAATCATGAGTCATTAAAAATGCAAAGACGATGAAGTGTTCGTGAGATCAGAGGTCCTCCCCAGACTGACACTACAAACAGATAATATGCGATTATTGTTAGCCCAATTTCACCATCAAAACCGTGCGAAACTGACAGGGTCCCAACAGTGCATGAAAGCGCACATCGACCATCTGTTAGTCAGTTAAACCATAAGGCGCTAATTCACTTCTTAACGGTCCCTTCCCCCTGCTTTAACCATCCACATTGTTGTAATCAACAGCCTTCTGATATTAGGTAAATGAATCAAAGCTCCATTTTGTATGCTCCTCCATACTTTGGACTTATTATTATTTTACCCTTAGGTTCCTAGTGGAACATAGAGCTTCAGTAACACGCATCCATTGCACTCCGTTCTCTGAAGTCCTTCGAAACTCGCTCCACGACTGCTCACAAGCTTTCATTACTTTCTCACACGATCTCCTCCATATCACCCTCGTCAAGAAGCACGACTCGTCCTCTCCCATTTGGTTTCTACTCGAGGACTCGGTCTGGCACGTGATGTTCTCGAATAGTCTTCTCAGTATATACCCAACACATCTGCACTTCCTTCTGTATATTTGTTGGGATATGGGTTCGTGACCGGTTCGTTGCTAAATCAGAGTTCCTTGTTGCCCGTACATAGTTCCATGTTGCCTTTTCTTATCATTCTGGCAATTCATCTGATCTTCAGTGTCAGTATCGAGTGAGCGTAGGTGGCAGCTGTTGATAAATGTCTGTAGTTTGTTGGAAATGCTTTTCGTGATGCTCCGAAATTCTGAACCACATAGCAGTACTGACTCGACTGAATTAGTGTTGAAAATCCGGATCTTGTTCACACTTTATGCTGGGTGGAGTGCAGTAGGTTAATGAAGGAAGGCCTTCCTTTCAGAATCTCCCGTTCATGGTGACTGGTGCCTGTTGTTGATGCTGTTGTTGGTTGGGTATCTTCATCACCTCTATCTTCTCTACATTCACGTGAAGTCCTGTCTTCGCTGCCACTTCTGTCAACTTGTTTATTTTCGCCTGTAGATCTTCGAGTTTTTGCGACAAGACATTAGACATAAATCATCGGCGGCGAAATCCAAATCTTCTAGGCTCTTCTCATCGGTCGAGGGTATGCTCATTATTTTCAATTAGTCAATAAATATTTGCGATATTGCGTTGGTACAGAATTTAATTTTTTTCTAATTTTTGTGCATTTGTATACTTTGTATATTTGACATCGAAACACAATAAACGACAGCTTTCCAAGTCCTGTGGTGTCTGTGTTTCGTTTTATTTGTGCTCATCATGTACTTTGTTGACTCCCATTTTGGTAACATCTGCCTATTTATTAACGTTCACTTCAGAGTTGCGCGGAACGATTACCATTTCACATGCAGGGCTCAAAAAAGATTCATGAGGTCAAGATAATGAATCTTCTCTCTTATCTTATAATGCATCTTATAGCATTTTGTGATAAACTCTGTTGGCTGGAGGAGGTAGGAATCATACGTGTGACGGTCATGACACTGTAAAAATGTTTCGTCAACATAATAGCGGTGGTATTTTTCCGACTGTTAAGTGCTTTATTCCTGCTTGTGAAACGTTGTACTTACATGTGTCAGCTAGAATGCGAACCAAGAGGTTGTATATCTGAACTAAATTAACTTGACAACCGACAACGTATTTGAATTTAAATTGTGAATTTTCGGTGTACACAAGTGTATGCACTGTAGGTCTGCAAAGCAACTTGAGATTCTATGGATTAAAAAAAATATGAGGATTGTATATATGAAAACCATCATTCTAAAGTATACTTTTCCAAAACCTGTTTTTTTCCACTCATAAAAAATTAGAACGCCAAAATACTTAGTGAAGTGTGTTTGAACTCTACGTCACAATTATAAGCCTGTAAGTGAAAATGTAAAGATGCAGTCTGTATATTTACGCTCGTGGAAACTCCTATCTGTAGCTGAAACACACCGGAGGATACCAGAAATTACTCAGAGGGTTTCATGCCTTCCTGCTTGTAATACAATTAGAAGCTGTCTCCCTAACTGTGCGTTGCGACCGGTGCACAACAATCCGGAAGATGATATGTTATAGTAATCAGCAACCTTATCTCACAACTGTCTTTAATTCCAAGGCGTCACTGGGCTTTCTGTGATGAAGCATTCGACATGCAGCATCATCACATAGCGTGTAGCTTTTGATTGTGGTTGGGATAAGTTTGTGGCACTAAAACAGTAGTACTGAGGCAGTTCTCTGCAAAATTACTTCTCGATTGACGCTGCCGAACGCCTTTTCAAAATGGATCAATTTGAGGTAGAGTTGACTGCCGTTCCTGTGTTGTCTGCTCCCAGTTTCACATTCATGTCACCACCTATTAGAAGGAATTTCGCTGTCGCCAACTGGGGTGAGGTTTTTTCCAGCTGCAGTTGTCTGTAGAATTCCTGTTTCTTCTCTCGACCTGAATTCACAGATCCTGGTAGTTAAAAGAACCTTAAAGTATTTAGTCCTCTTGATGAATTAAAACAATGTAATGTGAAAACTGCGATTGTCTGAACTGTGTGATGTGTTAGTGCCATACATTTTGTACATTCTGATCACAGATGAACTTGTTGAATAATCTATATGAAAATTTGAAAGGTTAATTAGACCAATGAAATTATGATGATAATTAGGATAACAAGGGCCTTGGTAACTTGCATGCTGAAGAACCTGAAGGTTTTAGATTTAATCCATGGTAGGGTCATGGGTGCGCACTGTCGAGGTGTACCATATTAGAAGGAAGCAGGTGTCCTGTGTTCCCAGGTTTCCAATGTTCTTTCAGCTAATGTCAGTTCATGACGACTGTCAACCTGAAATGAATGATTATTACTGTTATCACCAGATTGTATGAAGAACCTCCCATATGTAGTTTGTACTAAGTCAAATTCCTCAGTGTACTGAATATTGAAGTTAATAACAATCTTGAATCCTCAAAGCAAACAGATTTCAGATGTGTTTTTCTGCAAAAGACCCACTACCTGAGAAACATGTTTACGTTTCTGCATGCGACAGAATTTTGTTAACCTATCCGTCATCGAAAGCTGTCTAATGAAGATCTGAGCCTTTTGCATCCATTCTTGAGATGGATTATCAACATCGGTACCGTGACTTGAATGCAGAACCAAGTCAAAGTGCCGAAGCAGTACTTACTAAGGTTAGATTACAAAGCGACATTAAAATTTTTTCCCTAGCAAAGAATTAATCACTGAGTTGGTAGAAACTGTATGGCTTCTTTCACTAAGATATTCTTGAAGTAATGGGTGCATCGGGAAAGCGAGCGTAAGTTTGTTGAAAAATGGCTCCCAAGCACACATGTGATTCAGAAGAACAGAAAAGCAGAGTGCAGGCAAATTTACTTGGTTTGACAGCTATCTTTCGAAGAGAGGTTACTGATTACATTCATTCTGGTTGTTTTACCAAACGGTGAATGAGTCTGTTAAGCTGCTGACTCACCATCTGTAACCATGACCTGTTTGAGTACCTCAATCATCACTTTCACCTGTCAAAATAACACTGTTAACCGAAATTCTCGAGGTTACACTCCAGTGCGCTCATATCTATCACTAAAATTCTACCTAACATCATTTCATTTTTCTAGACCTGTTCTACACTGAATAGTTCCGATGACTCTCTGAACAGACGGTGCTATTCTTGAGACTCATCTAGGACTAGCTGCGATTTACCTACATGGTATGGCCACATCACAACGTTTTATAGCATAAGCTTGTTATTGTTTACTCGTAAATTTAAAGTTGAATAACTCAAGAAACACTAATCGGCTTCTCATCAGCTGTTCGTAACCTAAAAATATTTCGATTTCATATTACAGATAAATAATTACATATGATTGTCGGTTACATGGTCTTAGTCTGCCGAAGGTAAACAAGCTGAATATTCCTATGTAACTGACAATATCTATCGACTAACTTCATGTAACTGAAAAAACCTATTCTAGTTATTTTTTCTGTGATATTTAAATGCTTTTGGTTGTGAGCAGCTGACGAGAAAGCAGCCAAATAAAACTGTACTATGTTGCTCTGCTCCAGTATTCATTTTTGCTCGACTTAGGTTCATTAAGAGGAATATGTACATGGAATATAAATTGCTTAGAGGTGTCTACTTTTCTTCGCATGGTCAGCTGGATTCTGATGGATCTGTTTGCTCTCTGTCAACAATACTTAGCTGCGTTATTCAAATCTCAGTGCAGTTGGTGGGAAGTTCAAAACTGCTAACGGGTGAATACAGTAAATAACGCATAGAGTTACAATGATGAATACGGAGAATTCGTCTTGCTACATAAAACAAATAGTAATAATTGTTTCCGTTGACTGTGAGGAAGCAAGATATTTGCAAGGTGAAAACCTGGCTTCATGAATGCAAAAGATAATTGGAGATGCTGTGAATGCCTGGCACTCACTTTTTGATAAACTGTACCCACAGGTGTATGTTAGCCCGAGCCTTGTTAACAGAGCAGAATAAAATATACGTGTGCTATCAATCTCAGCTTTTGCTACTTCAGCGTCTGAGTTCAACAGTGATTCATTTGGTTCCGTCACGGATGAAGTCGAGATTTGTTTCTGGAGGCACATCTAACCGGTGAACTGACGAAGACTCATCGGCATTTTGTATGAAATAGACAAAGTTTAGCATATATATGAATTTGTGATATGTCCCATGTGAAAATACTCTCTCAGGATTTGACAGTTATGCAGGAAACTAAATTTTCACACCCAAAGAGTTCACAGTATACATGCGAAGATTCATGGCTTTTCAGGCATAAAAAATTTGGAAAATCATAAAAAATGTTCCTTTGTTCACTGAGATCAATCACTATCTAAATTAATTGCTGGCAGCAGGTACGACAAATGAGTACCACACTAATAATAAATCGAAAGCGCTGTATGTTTGTTTTCTCATGAAAAGCTTTTTTCATCTTCTGGATTTAAATGTATGTTGTTTCCACGCATTTTTTGGAAGCGTGAAAAGCGAAAGAGAGTTGTGATTTGTGTATCCAGGTGATAAATGTGAGTTGTGCTCTCAGATATTGTTCAGGCTATTTTGTTAGAGAATAAAACTTGCTAGCCACTGCCCATCATTACTAAACATAGTTAAAAGACAGGAAATATCGAGGCATCCGCATAGGAGCCCATATGCCAACAGAGACTGATCAGTTCGGTCCAATCAACGACGGTGTAATACAAGCAATAACACTAAATAAAACTTGAATTTGTGGACACTGTTAAATTCGTTCTACGCTTCATAGAACTGACTTCCACGTTAGCTGTTTGTACTGACTAAACATATTTACTCTGTTATTCGTGTGCTACTTGTTTTAAAAAAGTAGTATTGGGGTATTTGAATATATAGTCGTCGTTTTATAAAATGTCACGTCATGGACATCTCTATCAAGTATAAATCAATATTTTTATTCTTTCTAACGATTCAATCAAGATATTTTGCCTACATTTCAACATGCTTCAATCATCGTATAACCAAACAATGTACAAACTTTCTAATTGTCCATGCTTCCTTTGAATTATCACATGTTATCAAGCAACTCAATGTGGAGTACTCGAAACAGCGGTGTAGTTGATCTAGATTCATATGCTGTCCCTGCTAAAATTTCGTTTGCATGGCAGAAAACCTGTCATTGATCGCAGCCCAGATAAGTATTTTGTTTGAATTGGAAACTCCAGTCTGTAAGAATGCGAATCAAGGAGACTAAAAGAAAATGAGATTTTTCTCCGACTAGTATTTCAGTTAGTGACCAACATCAACTATATCGAATTTATTTTGTAGTTATATATCTATGCCAGTGTAATAAATTGGCCAGAATCTTAATGTCGTGGATGCTTGCATCTCCAGATGCTTAGCATTGAAGAGTAAGAATTCTACGGTGGTGAGGTTCCCAGTTTGTTGGCCGTATTTCAAGATGACTGATAGTATTGCATCAGAACAAAATGAAATTAGTTACTCACCAGTGACCCACAAATGTAAAAATCTCTCGGGATGCAACTTACTGGGTACCCGTTACACTGTGATCTTTGCTATAGCATAGGTTTTGCATTTCCACCTCTATACATCCGATGAGGAACTAACTACGAAGAAATAGATTATTATGAATGCATATTGAAAACCTTAGTCAAATGTATTACATATTCAGTTCATTTTTTGAGGACTACATCATCCAGAGTTTACATGGGATCACAAATTAACGAAGGAAGTTCATGAGTACTGTGTTAAGAGAACATTTATGACTCTGTAGTTCTGTTGAAATAGCATTCCAAATCATGAGTGTAATTGAAATCTCGAGCACTTCACGCATCATGCCAGCTTAGATTTCAGTTTTCACTTTCATACACTTTCATAGTCTTAATGTTGAAAAGGAACTGAACGCTTGATGTGCTCCGAATGTGTATTTGTGGATTGACATCGTTGTAGTTTAGCCATTGTTCTTAGATACAAGGGATTCAAGATGTTGGCTTTGAAGCTTGTGAGGCATTTGTTTGACGACTAGGACATTCAAAATATCCCTAATGCTGTTTAAACTATATAACAAACAAAACTAAATGGATTGGTTCCAGAAATTTCCCCGTTTTATGACTGTGATCACCTGCTATTTCTTATTCATCACGAACAGTTTGGCATCCTTTTAGCCATTACCTGACTATTAAAGTGGACTTGGTACGTCACTAGGATATTGCAGCATCAGTTTCGTTTTTCACGTAAAACCTCCAGCATCATTGTTTAACAGGTTTTTGAACAAGTAGGAGAATTTTATCAGCTAGCCATATACTGCGTTTCAAGTATATTCAGAAAAGTTTCATTGAAGCTTCATAGAGATCACTTCGAACAAAATTTCCCCATGTGTCTTGAAGAGGATTTATTTGGGACAATCTAGTTATAACCAGATTTCCATGAATGAACATTTATCACACTTAGTTTCACATCAGACCACACATATGTTTAACTCTGCTCATAAAAAAGGCAACGGAAACTTTCTATTCCAAATGCATGTATGTATACTAACTGCAGGTTGTGATCATGCCCAGGGCAATTCCTGTCAAATAGTCTTCATTTCTTCTGATTGATTGTGTGAATTTTCGTTGTAATCTATACAAATTTTAGTATTTAAAGCAAGGTTTACACAAGAATTCACCTTTGTGAACCTTTGGATCACAGAAACCGCCCAATCGTAGTATATACCGAATGCAGACCGAATGAAAATCTAAAGTTCACCCAAGTAAACAGACATGGGACAAATTACTCCGAAGGATCAAATGTGAGGTTTGAGATGCTTGGAAATGCGGAAGTACTAAATATATTGCTGGTGATATTTCGTCCGTCTCTTTTACAAAATCAAACTTTGAACATGGTAGACTTTATTTTAAGTTTATTGCTGTATATGAACAAAATGTATCTTTTCTGAGGAACAAGTCGGCTGGAAGACGCACTCCAAGGTTGCCAGAAATAGTACTCAATCCGTAGGGATTGGTAGAATAATCGTCAACTGAATAGTGCGTACCTACTCCCACCTGTATGAAATGATCAGTTTCGTGTCTCTAGATGCTTCATGGAACCATTGTAATATGTGAAGTTGTATTTGTATAGGACCTTTTTTCCTTTTCATGGATATTTGGATAAAAGATGACGCTTTCCAATAATATGTTTGGACAGCGTTTACCATTGAAAGATGTTATTCACTGTAGTGCACAATTTAGTTACAGATATATAATGATTTAAGTTATATAACAAGGAAAACTGAAATGCAACTTTTAATGTAACGAGAGTTCTAGATTTGTGATATATTTCAAAAGTACACCTCTTTGGGTGTTAAACACTGTCATTCACATAAAATGAATTATTGATGTGATTTTCGAGCAGCTATATCACACAATAACACTGTTTTGAAAATGCAGGCGAAAACCTGAAATCCTAGTTTATAGTCACTTATTATCCACATTACTACTTTCCTTAAAAATATGATTTCAAAACTGCGAAGTATTTCGGGAGAATATCTTGAAAGCTGTATACAAAGGTACAGTCATGTTGATCTTAAAACCAACAGAATATTTCACAGAACACAACTACTTTGACAAAAGTGGTCTTCCTAAAAACCACATTCACAGAGGCGCCACATTTTATTTATTTTAAAGAATTTACCTGGAAATAATTGGATAATAGTATATTTTTTTGGAAATTCTAGCACAGTATAAATAGTAAACTGGAATTGAATGAATGATTTGGAAGATAAAACTGTAAGGAGGTATTATAAAATAAATATGCAAATAAACCAGTTAACTCAAATGGACAAAAATGGGAAGCGAAAAAGAAGTGAAAATGTGGTAAAAATATATTATAAAGTAGCTTGTCAGAGATGAAATCGCCAAACTTATCACATAATTCTTATAAAACGCATACGATCTATTTGAACTTCTTTGAATTGTTGGAAGACACTCTATAGATTACTCTCAAGAAAATTTTAGATGAGTGATTTCTTAAAATAACGAGTCGTTGCAAGAAAAAACTAAATCATTCCCTCTTTCCTTTCATGCTGAAGAGGATTCCGTCATATGTTTATAGATCTGCTTCTATGATTAGCTAATCGATTGCTTCACAGAGACAAGTAAACCCATATACATGTATTAAGTTGACAAGAGGCAGTATTGTTTGCTATCGGCATAGATTTGTTGACCGCATGATGTCATTCTCAGACTATCTGTATGAAACGTCTTTCTGAAACACCTTGGGAGAAGATTTTTGACGAGTTCAGCTTTTGTATTGTCCGCAAACAATAGGTTCATATAGACAGCTTACATCCAAATTATGATTAGCTACCATACTTTTTATTTTTCAGAAGAGTCAAATAGTCTGTAACAATATCTTATTTAAAGTAAAATGTCACATCAGTTTCATCTCACTCCATTGTACACCCTCAAAACTGTCTTTCTTACTTCTTGAGTAGAATGAATACTCAAGGTTATGTTCCGTAATAAGGAAAACACGAGTTTCATACTTGCGTTCGTTTTACATAGAACAGTTTCATTGTAGACAACCGAAGATAACAGCTGTAATAATCCCTTTAACCTGATTATTCACGATGTCACTCTATCGATGAAGGATACGCATGCCCTGTATACTCTAATTTAATACGTTAGTCAGTGCTACCAGTATATTTTATGGATTCGGAAGGTCAACCGGATGTGGTGGTTTAAAACATCTATGAAACTGAATAAAGTATTGTCAGTGTAATTCATTTTGACTTTTCGGTGGGTCATGCACAGGAGACACTCACCATTCAAAAAGCAATCTCGTTTGTATTCAGTTACCCAGGGTCTCTAAGTACACAACCACAAAAATTAATGACTTCAGGTAACCATTTACTTCTTTATTTGTTCATTGTTTAAAGCTGCACAAATGAATTTTGACAGCTGATGACTAAGGACGTCTATAGGCCTTGCACAATAACAGCTACATAGGGCGTGGTTAAGACGAGAATATAACAGTAAAAGTTTTACTGGATGCATAATCATATTTTACAATTTTAAAAGGTGACTGTCATAAAATAGGTGATTTGAAATAAAGATACAAGAAGTAATTCAGCAGTTAGTAGTAGTAGTAGTAGTAAACAATGGAATAAGTAATGAGTATTGAAGATGAAGGTTTATTCAATAGGAAAACGATAAACCTGAGTCAGATTGTAAAAATCAGTATGATAATAGCCAAAAGAGATGTTTCATATCCGCGGGTATGATTTCAAGTTCTGCGTTACCAAGGGTACAGTGTTTCTGTTACACACTCGAAAAACCTTCTCGGAAATACAGTCATATTCCATGAAATATACGAAAGCATTCCCTGACAATCCATCAAGTTTAAATTGAACGCCGAAAGGTGATTCTGTTGACTGGTGTATACTGAACAAGCCAGTTTACGATTTTATGCTCATGTTCTTCTTTAAAGCTAAGTTTGTCCCAATTTAGTGAAACGCCACTTTGGCTTCAACTAATTTTTTATCTTTATCGCATTTTTCACCTCTGAATAATTTTTCTACGTGATCATTTCATTTCAGTTTGTGTCGATTCGTACCTGGTGTCTGTTAATAAGGAGTATGTTTTCAAATATTTTTATGTTTATTCACTAGTCTAACATTTGTCGATTTTATTTTTTAGCTGCTAATCACTGTATCCTGTCCTAACCTTTTTTGAATAACTTCATACACATCTTCATACTCTAATTAAGTGGACTGTGGATTTAATGGTCTCTAAAATTATGAAACCGCTAAAAGTATTCATATGTTTCATGATGAAATTGTAGTATTTAAAAGTTGAGACTCCCTAGACTTCAACTGGTAAGTCAAATTACTGTTTATTTCAGTTTGAAACAAAGGACAACTTACAGCGGCTAGGAATATGTAAGATGTGCTAAGAAATGCTAGATTTACATATGCAGCAAATGAGCTACTGTACGATAGAAAAACTGACGTGTTAGTACACTATCAACAATAACATTTTCATATCTTATCGCACTTCTTTAATTCAGCAGACCTTGCTTATGAACTGAAATAAGTGAAGTGAGGGAAATAGGCGTGTCACTTCATTTGTACTTATGATCAATAACTAACTGACTGTTTGACTGACTAAATCAACGTATAGCCTGGCAGCAAAGTGCATCGGTTAAAAGTGCTACGCTTCAGAGTAGCGTACAAAAAAATAGGTAGGTAGAAAAGAAGTGATATCAAAGCAGACAATGTTACGTAAAAGAATGAAAAATATAAAGAATAATGGCTAGTGCGAACATTCAAGTTTTTGAAGATGTCAAGGAGTGAATACAGCTGCACCAATGTGACCGATTTTCAGCCATTAGTTTTCAACCAATGATTCTTTTCGCCTCGAAAACCCCAACTAGTTAGTCTCCGTCTAAACACATGACGCAGACGAACCGGAAGACACTTCGTGGACTGGTGCCACGTCTTACTCTGGACACTCTGAATCCTCTTACAACTGAATTTAGCTTTCCAATAACCAGCCGGTTCCGAATATCCACTTCAGAAAAATCAATGACTAGTCTTCTATAACATTTTACCTGACTCTTTTCGCTGCTATGTTCTAAAGGTAAGTATATTTGAGTGGAGTATTTACGAAAAATTCGGTGTTGACATGTTAGGATATGAATAAAATGAAACTTTCACTAGTCTCCAGCAAAAATGTTTAATTCTAATAAAATATGATCCCAGTCTTCTCATTAGCTATTGCATGTCTGACTGTTGAACGGAGAGATATTGCTATTCAGCTTTTCCTGAACTCTTTCAAACACTCAATTATAAATAATGTGGAAATTGTATTATTTTCGTTAGCAACTAATGTTGAGGATCTGATATGGAATATTGTATCGAAATAGTTTCACTTGTTTTTTAGTCAGCGTATCATATTCTTCAGAACATAGATTTAAATAATATGTATCAGATTTAGATGATCATCAAGTTATTCATGTCTGGCCAGTCATGTAGAATTATGGATGATTTACCTTACATGATTTATGTTACTGGTGGGGTATACTGTATCTTGTAGTTTTCACGGTATTTAAAATGATAGTAGTAACTGAACCGATTCCGATGGAGTTTGTAGAGATAGGTTGTGGGTTCGAGACCCAGCGAGGAGTACATCACGTGTAGGTTCATCCTGCTGACGGGTCCAACATATTAGGAAATGCATATCCTGAGCTCCTGTACTAGCCATTCAATGGATTGAAACATACTAGTTGTGGTTTTCATATTCATCGTCAGTTCTTTTCACTTTGAAATCATTTAGTTACTTTTGAAATGAAAGAATATTCATGCAACGGTAAAACTAATTTTCTTGGGCTTTGGGATATGTAGAAATCTGTATTTTGCCCTAAATTTCATACCGTTACTTGCTAACGGGACAAAATAATACTACTGGGCATCAAAATTTATTGGATCATTTTAAGATTTTGGAAATTTTCGTTGTTTTTGTAAAAGGTGCTATCAGTGGGACTACTTCATTCATGTACATCTATTACTTGAATATCGTTGTGGCAGAATGCGACTTCACTTAGCATTGCAGCTACAAAACATTCTGAGCGACATGTTGACAAGTACTTAGTGTGGAAGAATATGAGACTTGTAAAACGATAATCGAAAAACAACAGTGTGGCATGTAATTGTAAAAAATCACCTATTGGAAATATTCAGTCGTTAGTAGGTAAAATTATTAGTATACAGATTAGTTGTGATCTATTCTGAAAGTACCAAACACACTTCCCGGAACTCCAACGTATGAAGAGTCAAGAGAACTTTCGAGTAAACTGAAACATCTTGTTCAATCATGCGAACATTCAACAAAATCATCAACAGAATTCTTAGAAAATATCAAATGCATTAATATAGAAAACGACGAATTAATGGTATCCTTCGATGTTACAACACTATACATATCCATCAAACCCCAAATGGTCAAAGAAACTATGTCCTTCCTGCTCACTGACGATACAAGCATCTCAAAACCCACAATACTTAAATGTTAAAGTTCAATAGAACTCATTGATAACATACTTCCAGTTTAATGGCAAGATATGCAAACAGACGAAACGAACTCCAACGGGATCTTCAATATCCGGACTAAATGCAGGATCAGTGATGCAGAGACTGGAAGCCATCATTGTACATGAGATTGAACCAAAAATTTAAATTCTCTATGTAAACGATTCTTTTGTCATCATTAAAAAGGTGATACATAAAAAATAATTTGATCGACAACGTTTTCAATGACAACTCACCATGAAGAAAAGTAGAACAACCAACAACCATTCGTAGATGTGTTAGTCAGTAGAGCAAATGTCGGAAAACTGATAACCCAAGTCTACAGTAAGCCGATACACACTGATCAAATCCTCAACTACAATGGCAACAACCTAACAATACGCAAAATTAGTTGCATGCAAACTCTATTCAAAAGAACCAGAATACACCACAGTACAACAACTTCACAGGGAAATGAAGAAAATTACTTCATGTCTATCTCTATGAAAAACGGCTACCCGAGAAACTTCATCAGAAAATACCTATCTCGTACATCATCAACTACAAAGTCATCGACAGAAATCAACAAATACACCATCCTACTATACATGAAGCATATGTCAGAAATCACGAAAAGATTACTCAGAACACTTGATGGAATTAATGTGGCTCATAAACCAACAAATTCCCTCCAAACACTATTATGCAGACCAAAGTACGCAACAAGCAAAGAGGACAAACCGAACATCATTTACAAAATCAAATGCAATAATTGTGGTTAACTTCACATTGGATAAAGTGGTCGCCCTCTTCGCCTTCATCCACATAAACACCAATCAGCTATTAAACTTCACGACATTTCACTACTCTTTCAATGCATGTGGATAACAACTTTGGACATGAATTCAATTTTGACAATGTCGAAATCTTGAACAGAGGGGGTACAAACTATATCAGAGAATTTTTACAACTTAGCATTCAAGTCAGTCAACAATCAACAGATATATAGACATGGACCAAATTTATCAACGATTGATCTAAATGATAAATGACAGGAAGTTCAGAGTTGAGGCAGAGGGACAGCCAACAGGAAAATCTATGCAGTCAATGACACAACAATGAAAGGAAACAACCAATCAGGGCAAGCTACTGAATCACTTACAGCGAGACATTGATAGCTCACTTCATACTAAAGTTATTGTTGATGAAGTCGTCTAGAAACATGATGAAGGCTTCATGTTTAAAGAATCCAGGTCAGTGAACACAATGCAACGAAGGTCATCCACCTGTGCCACAAATATTCCCCACTATCACAAGGTAATCATCCAGTTTGAAATTATTTCCAACATCAAGTCGAGTTCAGAAGAATTCATGCCGGAAACACTGGTCACCGCAACATCATATTTTGGAAACTGGCTTACGTTGACGATTCTACCTAAAAGGAAACTAAAGCTTTCTGATTACATCACTCAGTCCAAAGAACACAACAAAGCAACTGAATGGTTGTTATTTCAATATGGTTTAAGAGAACTAGTCAGGAAAAAATTCCATAAGTTGGTTGAAAATAGCATAAGCATATCAACTGAGTCTTAGAATGGAGTCACTACATTAACACCAAATGTAAGGATACTTAATGTCTATGGTGAAATTCATATGACATCTGATAGTTGACCACTGAAGCAAACTTTGGTCACACTAGAAATTGACGAAATTTTGTACAATAACGTGGTTAGAATTGCCTCTGAAAAACAGATACAGAAGAAAAGTATCTGCAACTTACTCGTGATCAAGCTTTTGATGAACCCATCATCGTCATCACTCCATTGGACACCTTTATGTAGTCATTCTTACAGTATGGATTAACAGTATTTAGTGTGATATTTAAAAAGGTCATGACATAAGTTGGATGGTGTGGAATTCTGTCAAGGTAAGATTGTAGTTTGTGGTCTGAATAGTGAACTGCATAATGAAGGTCTTTAATGACTGTTAAGATGTTTCCATGACAAAAATGTAGCAGCCAACCTATCTAAATGTCATTCCAAATCCTATCACAGTGTCCAAATTTTACACTTACATCTAAATGTCAACCAAATTTGGTATTTATATCTTTCTTATTTTACATGGCAGGTTCCAGTGGTTCCAAACGTGATGAGTCACCTCCCCTCCACATATATGAGTAGTTTCACGAGCAAATGTTCCATCTTCGAGTTTGTAAATTGACACACTCCAGCATCATTGTTATTCATGTGATTATTATCTTAGCCTAACAATATTTTTGTTATTATTATTATTAGTCCCTTGGGTTCCGAGTGGAACATAGGGCTTCAGTAGCACGCCTCCAGTGACCTCTGTTCTCTGAGATCTTTTGAACCTGGTTCCACGACAGCCCAGAAGCTCTCATTTCCTCCTCGCATGACCTCCTCCATGTCACCCTCGGACGTCCAACTCGTCGCTTCCCATAGGGATTCCACTCGAGGGCCTGACGCGTGATGTCCTCAGTCGGCCTTCTCAGTGCATGCCCAATCCATCTCCACTTCTTCCTGCATATTTGTTGCGTGATAGGTTCTTGGTTGCTTCGTTCCCAGAGTTCCTTGTTGCTTATTTTTTCTGGCCATCTGATCTTCAGCAACGAGCGTAAGCAGTTGTTGATGAATGTCTGTAGTTTATTGGAAATACCTTTCGTGGCGCGCCAAGTCTCTGAGCCATACAAGAGCACTGACTTGACGTTGGTGTTGAAAATCCGTATCTTGTTCCGCATGCTGAGTGCAGAAGATCTCCACACTGGTTTCAGGCTAATGAACGCCTGTCTTGCTTTTCCGATTCTGACTTTGACGTCCTCGTCCGTCCCGCCTGTAGTTGAAACAGTGCTTCCTAGATAAGTGAAGGAGGTTACTTCCTTCAAGTTTCTCCCGTTGACGGTGATTGGAGTTTGTTGTTGTTGTTGATGGTGGTGGTGCGGTATCTTCATCACTTCTGTCTTCTCTATATTCACCTGAAGTCCCGTCTTAGCTGCCTCTTCTGTCAACTTGTTAGTTTTTGCCTGCAGATCTTCAAGTTTATGTGACATTAGGCACAAGTCATCGGCGAAATCCAAGTCTTCTAGGTTCTTTTCCGTCGTCCAGTGTATCCCCCTCTTCTCGCTGCCTACTGTTTGCTGCATGATCCAGTCCACCACAATAAGGAATATCATGGGGGATAGTAGGCAACCTTGTTTCACTCCTGTCTTCACTTCAAAGGCATCACTGAGCTTCCCATTGTGGATTACTTGGCATGTGGCATCTTCATATAGTTGTTGAATGAGGCGGATAAAGGTTTGCGGTACTCCGTAGTATTGAAGCAGTTTCCAAATTACTTCTCGGTCGACGCTGTCAAAGGCCTTCTCAAAGTCGATGAAGTTGAGGTATAGAGCTGATTGCCATTCTACGCTCTGTTCTATGATGATACGAAGCGTTGCAATTTGGTCAGCACATGATTTGTACTTCCTGAAGCCTGCCTGTTCCGGTCGCAGTTTTGAATCCAGTGCGTCTTTAAGCCTCTCCAGGATGATGCGGCTTAATATTTTACTTGGGGTGGACAGGAGAGTGATTCCGCGCCAGTTCTTGCAAGCACTGAGGTCTCCCTTCTTCGGCAGTTTGACAAGGTAACCCTTCTTCCAATCGTCAGGTACCTTCTCTTCCTTCCACACCTTCTGCAATAGTGGTGTGAGCATGTCCGCTGTTGTCTCTGCATCTGTTCTCAGTGCTTCTGGCGGTATTCCATCTGGTCCTGCTGCTTTCCCACCTTTCAGTAGCTTTATGGCGTTCAGGACTTCCATTTTCGTTGGGGGATTTATGTTCACTTGTAATTCAGCGGCTGCAGGTGGTATTTCTGGACGAAGTGCAGGTGGTGGTCGATTCAAGAGCTTCTTGAAGTGGTCGGCCCATCGTTTCCTCTGTTTCTCTTCTTTTGTAATTAAATTTCCTTCTTCATCTTTTATTGGTTTCATCTGTGTTGGTCTCTTCCCTGATAGCAACCTGGTTATTTGATACAATGTCGTCAGGTCTCTCTTACCTGCAGCCTGTTCTGCTTCACTTGCCAGTGTGTCGTAGAAGTGTCTTTTGTCTTTGCGTGCACTCTTCTTCACTTCTTTGTCCAGTGTTTTATACATTGTGCTCAGTTCCTCTTGTCGTTGAGCATCCTTGCACTGGTTTATCTTCTGCTTCACCATCCTCCTCTCCTCTATCAGCTTCCAGGTATCCGTCGAGATCCATTCCTTGTCTTCTTTCTTCTTCCTTCCTAATACGGCTGTGCAGGTTTCTTTCCACACAGCTTTCAAAGACTTCCAGTGTTCTTCCACACAGGTTTCTTCAGGGATGTCCCTCGACGTCTCCCATTTTGTCTTGATGGCTGCTTTGAAGATCTCCTTTGTAGTTTCATCCTTCAGTTTCCGAGTGTTGTACTTGAATTGAGGTCTATCACCAGCTTCCTTGAAGGCTTTTAACTTGATTTGGAAGGTTCCTTGCACTAGATAGTGGTCTGAACCTACATCTGCTCCTCTTCTTGACCTTGTGTTAAGTAGACTGCGTCTCCATTTTCTTGAGATTGAGATAAAGTCGATTTGATTTTTAGTGTGTCCATCTGGTGAAGTCCATGTCGCTTTGTGGATATCCTTGTGCCTGAACACACTGCCTCCAATCACCAAATCGTTGAATGCACAGAATTCTGCAAACAATTCTCCATTCTCATTCATTTCACCTAGCGCCTCTCGACCCATGGTTAGTTCTCTTCCCGTATTGTCCCCTCCCAGTTTGGCATTCATGTCGCCCATTAGAATTTTGATATCGCCAACTGACGTCTTGTCCAGTGTTGATTGAAGTTGTCTGTAGAAATCCTCCTTTTTCTCTTGCTCTGCATTATTTGTAGGTGCATAACATTGTATGATTGTGACCTTTCTTCCTTTTGAGTTGAACCTTGCTGTCATGATCCTGGAGGAGATTGGTTCCCACTGCATGAGAGCCTTCGATGCTCTTGAGGACATCATGATAGCCACTCCCTCAGTGTGCTCGTGGTTGGCGTCTGGGTGACCGGAGTAGATTATTGATTCTCCAGTTGACAGTTTGGAGAGTCCACTCCCATTCCATCTGCTTTCGCAAATCCCAAGCACTTCGATGTTATACCTTCTCATCTCCTTTGCAATCTGGGCTGCCTTACTGGGTTCAAACATCGTGCGGACATTCCATGTCCCCACGTTTACTTTCGCTTTCATCGAGAGAAGACACATCGGCCAATTGGCTTCCCGAAGGCTTTCACCAACTGGCGTCATTTCGCCTCTCCGATTCCAGCGGGGTATAAGTTTGTTTTCATTTTTTATATTTTGTTTGTGCTTTGAAGTTTCTTTAGCGGTTAGATTTGTTTTACGGGGTAGGGTTGCTAGCCCTATGCCCAACCTTCCCTCTTTACCCGGGCTTAGGACCGGCTAGTAACTAGTAAACTAGTTAACCAGGCGAGGTTAATATTTTTGTTAGTCAGTCATTTTTATACGAACAACGCAATAAGAACACTTTGCAAAATACTTACAAGTTCCTAAATATTCAAGCTTCCCTGAAGCCTTTTTTATCAGAAGACGAGTCCATTCTCCACTTAGCATGAATGCAGTACTAAAGCGAAACGAACAACCTGGTGTTTGCATTTCAAGATGCAAAAGTATAAGTAAACAGGAATATTCCCAAACTCGGAAGAAGCACAAGCGTTTGTCCAGTTACTCAGACATCCGTTCAATAAGAGGTTTCAAACTGTTATCGATGATTATTCTTTGGAATGTATTCACGATTCAGACAAATACTCAAAATAAATCATCTCTTGCCATGGTTCAGAAGTGGAATTTAGAACTCAATGCTTATGATCAGGTGACTAAGAATAAACGGCCTAAAGATACAACATACATGAGCTTAGTTTCGCGTTGTTCTTTCTATGACCATCCAACTAATACTGAAGTTTTGTTAGTTAAGCTTTTATCTTTCGAAGGAATGCCACTTATACAGAGAACTCGTAAGCACTGTCAAAGTATGGTAAGTGCGATGAAGACTTTGAAGGCTTTATATAAGCCCAGCTTTTTAGTTCCGTAAATGAAGAGATAAAATATCATTATATAATGAAGGATTTTTGTCTGATAAATGGAACTTTTATTCGTCTACAGTATCAGAGAGCCTTCATTCAGCGCTCCTGTGAGATGAGAAATGAAATCGTTGGCACTTTTAACTTGGTGGTGACTGAAAATAGAGGCTGATATGTTGAGAAGGCCAAAGAGTTGTTCTGATGGTTTGCATGAAATATGTTTTCAAAAATCAAATGATATCCATGAGCTGCATCTTGTGAGAAATTGCTATGCATTTATACAGACTAAAGTGATCCTTTCTTAAACTCTTACTGTGTTTTAGTTGTAGAGAACTCTTGTTCCAGATGGCTAGAATTAATACTTACAGATACTTCAGATGCGAAATTAACACAGAGTGATGAGGAAGATTTTCAGTTGTGGGGAAATACCTAATGTTTTAATTATTCATATTAGCAATAATGTCACTGATAAGAACTTCAGTTAGTATTCTCAGGATATTGGTTGCCATCATCTACGTGCAGCGCTATTTCATCCTCAGTCAAATAGGTTGAAAGCAAACTTCGTATTGATATTAAAGACTGACATAGTACCAGTGAATACAAGCAGTTTAGGAGAGCTACAAATGTGTAAATAATTTCTTTCTATAGTACTGGAAAGCAAAACATACAACTAATAGTTCAGTCAAATCCCTCAAATTCTGAGTTTTTCGAGCATATTTGATGACTACGACTTCATACACTATCATCAAGGGATAGATCGTTGGGTTTCAGTAGTAAGTATACTTTTGAAAATATCAAAATGAATGGTGAAGATTCTTTACTTAGGAAATCATGGTGTTCACAATAGATACATAAACCGAGAAAATATTATTCAAGTAGGTCATTCCAAATGACCCACTTACTATCCCTAATTTTGTTGGCAATCTCGAAGTAGAAAAAGGAACACCAGTGAATACTGTGACGGATAATCAGAGAGAAGATTTGAGACACTCACAAATAAAGCTGGAGTTTCTTACAAAGATGCAGAAAATCATCAAGCATTTACTGGATGTGGTGGATATAAGTTTCAGTCACTGTACTATAAAAATATGCACTGTTATCTGATTTAACTTGTTGGATTTAAATAAATACAAAGAATTCCACTGGTTTTGTATTCTTGGCTTTGCCTGTTTGGTGGAATGGTCCAAACGCTGACCATTCTGTTATTTCTAACAATTTAAAAAATTATTAATTCAAAGTTTTTTAGTTTATCAAATGTATAATAAATTCATCATACACAATTTATTGACAACAGTCATACTGTAGAGTATTCGAAAGCTTACCCATTCACCTTCTATTTTCAATTTCTAGACTGCCTCACCTCTTCGTTGTCAAGCTCTAACACTTGAAGTTGTCTTTTAATCATAAATTTGGGTACATCCTGTGTACTTGTCGAGTCATTGGCCCACCCTCTTCTCCCCTTCCAGATTCTCGTGATCACCACCGAACTCACACTGCTCTACGCACCCCCTGCAACAACGTACCTATCTACAGGCTAGACTAAAACGTATCAACAGCTGGTCGTTTCAATATCATGATAGCACCACACGTTTGAGATATGGTCTACATATATTTCATCCCCTCATATTATTTGTAGTATAGGTAGTAGACTATTCAACATGCTAGAAACAGGTGCTGAGTCAGTCGTTGCGTATGTTTGGTGTTGACTCGATAATCCCAAACTTCGTTATCAGCATCTTTCTACATCAAGCTAGTTTAGCCTTAGGGGGTGTCAGCTTATTGTACTCCTATGAACGGTAGGGTATAATGATATAAATAACTGACGCTCAGTTCTTAAAAAAATTCAGCATCTTATCTGGTTTCTACCAATAATGATTTCACAGAATTTTTGTATTCGGACAGCTTGATTAACCTGTATTCTATTCGGCAGTCATTGCAAGGTAATTGGTAAACCTAACTATTGTGCTGATTTGGATCATAAGAGACTTTCAGCCTATCATGCATATTTTTAAGTGAGTTTTTAGGTTTCAGTACCAGCTTTACGTAGAATCCTGCCAGTATGACAGTTTCCGAACTCCCTTTTTACAGTGTTACAATTAATATTCTTACTTACAACCTAGATACGAAAACTAATACTTTTTTGAGGGAGTTGTGGAGATTTGGAAATATTTCAAGTTGTTATTCACGATGGTGGAGTCAAAGCCTGATGGCCGTGAGGACAGATACTCAACGATGACATTGGGTGGCGGTTGCGCTATATAGTGAGCTAACAGAAGTTGGAAATATAGAGCATTGGATTCTGACCCAGTGGCTCAATGGTATCGCGCTTGCCGCGGAACCTGAAGGTCGCGGGTTCGATCCCTGCTGGTGTGGGGTCGTGGGTGCGCACTGCTGAGGAGTCCCATACTAGGACGAAACAGCTGTCCAGTGGTCCCAGGTTTCCTTTGTTCCTCCAACTGATGTCAGTCTACGATGAATAACAACTTGAAATAATACTTTGAGTCATCGAGAAACTCGAGCAAAGCTCTTTGTCAGTGAATGGGATCACTGATTTCTAAATATTCCACTCATGAATCTCCATTGAGGTGAAAGTGCAAAAATGTCACTATTGTAGTTGCCATAACTGTATCGGTTCTGACTGGTGTCGGTTTCACAGTTTTCATGATGAAACGTTCAGAATAGGTGTCTTCAATAAGATCATTTTCAAGGGATCCAACCATTTATTTATTTCGTCAGGACCACAGATTTTTACAAATTATCTTGGGTAAAAATCACATCATATTCCGTTCTGTGGCAAGAGGCTCTCAATGCTGCTCATTCCATGTTTGGTTTTGTGTAGGAAAGCGTTTTCGTTGTTATATTTCTGTTCTATTCACAGTATATCTGAAAGACTATGATTTATAAATGAAGTGCAGTTACATCATAGTGAAATTGCTTCAAAACGGTCAATGCCTTACGCCAACCATGCCGAAGAAGATAGGCATATGAGCTTCTCCTGAATGAACGACAAGTTTTTAAGCTTCAAGTTTGCTAAGCATTGTTTTACACATTTGTCTTATTCTTACTTCTGGATGTTATGGTCGCAGTTTACACAAAAATTATTGTTCTATCAAAAGAAGTCGAGGGGCATGCGTCTGTTAGGGGTTGGTTACATTGGTGAGGATGCAGTCCTGTTCTGTCATCTTCAGCCAGACGTTACTTCTCTAAAGTCACAGAATAGTATGGTCTATGAGCCAAGATTAACAGGAACAACTTTAAAAACAGATTTAGATATCCTATTTTCCAACTTCTTTACGACTTATAAAGTTCTTTGTCTAGATATTTTACTGAACGTGGTTCTTCGTGAGGTTTTTTGCCTAAGTAACACTAACCATAGCCTTATTGAAAATTCTTCAGAATGTTTCTATGTTACCCACCTCATATGCTAGCATGTATGTTTTGAATCCTCCCATTAGAGTGTGACCATTATCGTCACTAAAGTTATCACTGACATCCGTTCTACCACTTCAGGGTATGCTTTTCTTATATAATTCGTTGAATTTATGGACAATGTCTAGTGGATAGTTACCATAAAGTAAGTTTTATCTAATGTCTATGATCCCGTACCTCAGGTAGTTTGTCCTACTGATAACCTCCCATACCCATTGGCGCAAACATTTTGCTGAGTCTTCTTCAACTGGAAAAGGTTGAGGTGATTTGAAGTCAAGAAAACGATATTAATATTAACCTTTAATAAGGATGCTAGTATTGCGATTCTCGTGTTGTTGTTTCTATAATGTAGTGCGATATATCTACAGCTCCTTCAGTAATTGTTTAGGCGCAAAAACAAAATCTGTAGCTTTCTCTTCTGAATGTTTCTGAATTTGCTTCGAAGCCAATGTTGTAGGTGTTTTATCAAAATATATGAAGATCATAATTTGGAGGCAGGTCCAAGTGTTTATTGACGACGTGTGGTCAATTATTTATACACGAAAGAGAATATTGTCTGTCCTGTGGCAACCCCTTCTTTTTATTTGTATTTTACACTAAGTTTTACATATAGTAAACCAGCTAGACTGTAACAAAAGTCTTCGACAGTGCTTTAAGTTTTCCATTTTTGTTACCGACATTCATCAGAACGTTAATGTGTCATGAAGGAAGCTTTAAAATAGTCTTATATGAAGGTTCGTAGGATTTTGAGATGATGGAGAGTATTCGTAGCTCAGGAAGGTCATTTGATAGGGTTGTGTTCTATGAACTGAAATGTTTAATCGTGAAGCTTTCGTTGTCATTCTAGACAACATCTGTTAACTCAGGAAGGACTTCTTCCCGAAGTTTGCGCTGATTTTGTATAGAATGACAACGAAAGCTCCAGGATAAGGCAGTTCAGACCATAGGATATAACCCCACCAAAAGTCCCATACGCAATCCATTTCACTTCAGTTAGACTTTAGAAAGTGTTCATTGCTGGTTAGTGCTAGATAATGAACTATTCTTGGCCAGTAGTATGCAACCTGGCTGTTTTGTTATCAACTGTGAATAACAGTTTGAAATTCAAAATTATTTCGGTTTCACTTAAATGGTCATCATTTTCATTTGCAAACACGTTAGTAAGAAGTTACTGTCAACAATTATCATACTTTTTGTGTATTTAGTCGGTTAAAGCAACAAAACAAAAAACTGAAGGAGACATTTGTAGTTATGAAACATATTGACCGTTAATACTAAAGCGAACTGTAACTTTCGGGTTCAAGTACGTTGTTTCAAATTCGTTGCACTTATACCTGGAAAGGAAGTGAAAAATAAAAACCAGATAGATTTGATGAGAGCGTTAAAAATGAAAATACACTAAGATATTATTTTGTGAACAAGGCACAATACAGCCTACGCCGATGAACTTATTAGCTCCATGTACACATTAGTCACCATGCTGAGTTCCTTATGATGGTAACATCAGTGTCACTGACAAACAGTAACTAAAGAAAAAACTCGCTATAGATATTGAACTGAAGAACTACGTGGAAAAACGTATATTGTCATACTGAAGTACTTTAGTGATAACGAACAAAAAGACAGTATGTGCTGAATGAATAACTCTCAAAGCAGTCTTCGTTTGTTTTGAAATCCATTTTACATATTTCCACACTAATTCAAAACCATTAATGTTTCAATAAGGTTTAAGCTATGTTATATATTTTGAGTTGTTTTCGAGATGCCTGTAAAGGGATATGGGCGCTTTCGCGAGTCAAATTATTGACTACGAATATGAGATTAATCCATACTGATGAACTTACCCGGTCCCATGAACGTTCTACAGTTTGCATAAAAATTGAAAAAGGATTTCTATCAAAAATGGTTGCATAGTTTCAATCTCTTTTTTCTACCAACATCTTGAGAGGTTTTGTTCGATGTCTTTGAATTGAGTCTAAGTAGTGCTATGATACATGCTTTTTACTTCAAAAATCAGTTCTGCAAATCATTTTCGATGGATCCATATACTACTACACTTGACTTAAAAATGAATTTGAATATTATTTGTTCAAAAAAAACCAAGTTTCAGAACCTTCCTCTTGCCGGCCTAAAGTAGTCTTTAGAAATTACACTCGGTAGGCATATGAAACCAATGTGTTTAAATAAAAACCGGTCTGTAAGTCGAATGTGCTTCTTTTAGATTCAGGAATGGGAAACATTTAAAAAGGAAACACTCACGTAATTGATGTATTTCTGTCCCTAAAACAGACAGTATAAGGCTTTAAGTCTCTTCAGCTTGTAGGCTAGTGAGGTTTTTTAATTTCAAGTCGGTATGCATAGAGTATTTATATCAGCTGAAGAAACACTAAAAATTTGAGAGCAGTGAGTGGCTTTTTCGTCCAGGTATCAGATTCTTCATTAGTGTGCGTCCATGACAGCCGAAAATCCAGCAAAGAATCTTCAAGCTTTGTGTCTAGCACATTGCCACCAATTTAATGTGAAGATTTGAGCTGGCACTAATGCTCAGCTATCATTTCACGGAGTATGGTTTACGGTTAGCGTTACAAGCTGAACGCATGAGATGTAACATCAGACTATGAAACAAGCATTCTCACATGATGAACTAGTAAAGCGTTGGCACAAGGTATGTAAAATTAGGTCATTATACAGTAAGAATATTTTCACCAAATGTATCCCTCTTGAGAAAATTTTTGCATTTGAATATTTTGGTTGTGGAAATGTGGAAATGCGCATCACTGTGCTTATTCCAGTTAACACCAACGCGTGTCAATTGAATCAGTTTTTTCCACACAAATACCTTGATGATGTCACCCGTAGCTATATTTACGAATGTATATATATGCGTATAGGCACAAGTAAACAGAAATAACTGAGAGAAATACATAGGTTTTTTTTAAATACTTCAGGTAACTCCTGTTTCAAGAGAGTAAATGACGTACAAGCGTAATATCTAGACAAATAATGTACGCTGGTCATTAAGTTGACAATTACATAGATTTCCAAATATCAGTTCCCCTTTGCATGTAAAAAAATCTCATCCACTCATCTCCTCCAAGTGTCAGAAAAATGTGTACTTAAGACACTACTGAAGAAGAACTGCAAACACTCTAAAGACTTCTACTCAATAACAGTTTCACGTCTAAATTCACAGATAAGAACCTTAAGACAAAAATGCAACTGAATAAGCGAATGAAACAACAAAAAAGATTCTTTTAGATGAATGTTGAATTCAAAAGTATAATCATTGCAGACAACCTCAAAAAACAAATGCCAAGATCCCTAAGTAGAACATGGTTCACTGACAATGTCTAAATTATTTCCTCTTGCAAGAAACCAGTCGGTCAACACGAGAAAGATTAGCTTTGAGTTGGGACATACAAATCCACAAATGTCAGCTAACATGTTCCTGTGGAACTATGTACGTCGGTTTCGTCATGGACATGCTTTTAAAGTACGCTGGCGAAAATACTCGTTATGGGTAGCAAATGGAGAATAAAAGTTCATCTTTAGATAGATATCAGAATATCTTTTTAACTCAGACCACTCAGCTACTACTGAAATATTTTCCAGAAAATCCCTTATCAGAATCGATCACACCAATCAAAGGGAATAAAATGAGTATATTCGGTTTTAGCTAAAGCATTAGCGATCCTGAAGTTCACACCAGCACTAAGTTTAAAAAGGCACATACAACTCTGATCTTTGCCAAAGCTATTATGAAACAACTGAAAACTACAAACCCTTCGGAAAAGTAACTAGATGAAAATTCCCACGCATAATACGCTTTGCTGAGGCCTTTTTACTGGGACAATTTAGACATGAACATTGTATACAAAAAGAGATTTTAAAAAAATATTTTTTAGGCGTAGCAATTCAATATTTTTTAATCTCAATTTTCTTTTGAAGTTATTTTGATGTTTTGTGACTTCATCTGCTGAATAAATGTGGCCTGGATGCAGACAGCACCTAAAGTATGTTTTTTGAAAAAACCTTTTAATATTAGTTTGTAAGCGACTGGTGAGCTTCTAAGGATTTATTTAACGTCATTTTATTGTACAAATCTGTCCTTTTTTATATTTTGTTAGAAAATTCATATTTTTTTGATAGAGCAAATAAGTTAATTGAGTAGGAAATCTTGAAAACGACTATATGATGATTGTCAAAATCGTAAAAATTTGCTTGATGTGCAGTCAGTGGTTAACCAAAATATACTTACGCAGATCCGAGTAACATTGCTCTTTAAATGTTCGTAATAAATATCATAATTACTCAGCGTACAAGAAAATTAGTAGTTTAAGTCAAAATAAAGTTCCTATGACTATACTGCATGTGTTGACAAAGCTTCGAGAATACTGTACAGTGTTCTAGACTAATCTCTGAACAGTTATGAAAAAATTGTGAAAAAGTGCTCGTCATTTTAGATAATTTTCACACTTCAAGATGGCAGTTGTTGTCTTCTCAGTTTGTTTAAATCAAACATTCAACCACTTTCTTATTATGGACGAATAACTTTTCTTAAAATTACGTTTGAAGGCTGAGTCATAAAGTATCGAATAAAATTTACGACGCACTAATATTAAAAAATGTCCAAAGTTCACGAAGAATCTGTCTACATACTTTAAGCATACTGCTAACTGAACGAATGTCTATTTTTTTCGGTACACCAAACTATTCCTACCCTTACGAAAATTAGACAAAGATGTAACTGCAATTAGATAAAGATGGGTTAATCTGGCATTACCTAAATGGTCGTACATTCCATACTTCTGAGTAGATGTTTCTGTCATTGCTTTTCCTAGTCTAAATCGGAATGTGCTGTCATCAACTACTTTCCAGTCACCAAGATTTCAAATTTCTGTCAACTATTTGTTTCACTTACACAATTCATGCTATTATATCTAGCTAACAGCTGAAGGTCTAACTCTTAAGTATTCAGCCTTTTGTTTCTTCCAACTCATTCAATAGCAATCTCATAGACAGTTTCAACAACCTGACCCTCTCTAATCACCTTATATTCTTCTCGACTTTCATTGCAGCCTGCATATCGTTACCGAATCCATGAAAGTGCAGTTATTTGTGAATGTTGATTAACTTTGTTTTGTTATTATGATGTTGGAAACTTCATAATAAGTATCGAGGAACCCGCATTCATATTCTTGTGTCAAAATTGCCTACCAAGATCTTTTGAACTTTCTGGGTGAAAAGAATTCCAGAATGCGTAAACATTATCGTGCGTTTAGTTAGTACGTCTGGATGCACTACAGAGGTATATCCATGAATAAGAAGTCACTGAGTTCTGTAAATATGAGATCGGGGCTTAAATGTAAGTGTAAATAACCTTAAGCTTTCAACTGAATCATGGTGCACGGGTAATTTCTTACATCGTCTTGGTTGGATTCACTTCCTTGAAGTTATCACTGCATGTACTGTTGAATGCTTATTTTCCCATTGGTTTAAGTAATATATGGTAGTATATCAAATTCCTCTGTACGATGAACGTGTTGCAGATGAGAACAAAATCGTAGTTGCTTTAGAATAAAACCTAAATATAACTGCTGGGGAACAAAAAACATGATAGTGGTCTTCTTATAACCTTTCTTTTTGTTTTGAAATTGTTAACCTTTTGAGAATCAATTGGTTCTTCTTGCAATCAGTAGACGTTTGTAACACTTTCTTTTGTTTCAATACAATACTTTATACTTTTATCCTAAACTTGCATTGATGGTAGTGACATATTACGTCTATATGCGGAGGTTAATTTATCAGCACTTACCATTATTTTTGCAGCAGCTCTCTGAAGAAAGAAAAGCACCCGCAATTAAGGAAATCAGTTTCGGTTTAATAATGATCCTGATAAAATTGAAAGCACATTTGCTACCTATTGAAAAACTGAGTCCCTACTAAGTCAAAATTGACGATACATAACTGCCGATGTAACTGAATTGTAGCTAATCTAAATGCCACAATGTATTCTAGAAAACACCGAGACAAAAGTATGATTTCTTTTACGAAATATTCAAGACATCCTTCAATGAAAAGAACATTATGCTAAAAACCGAAACCAGACAATGCATTTGTCAACATGATTCCAACACGAAAATTACAAATGCTTTCTAACAATATGCATCTAGATGAAACTGTTAATTGAAGTAAATCATGAGTGAGTGCATTCATGAAAGTATACCATTAGAAAATGAATGTTCTCATTGAAGCCGCAGGTCAACAGTTTTTAACATTCGATTAATGTGAAGTTATCGAAAATTTCTCATTACACATACAGTGGTAATACCTAATAAAATAACTGTATTACTTGAACCACACTACAGCCTCCGAAGGGCTAGACTCAATTTTTTTTCTGGTTTGATTCGTCTTCATGCAAATTATTCAGAAAACTTCAACTGGGCATAAACAACGAATATCTTCTTAAGAACAATAGCAAGACGAATCCAATGGAATCAACGACTCGATTCGCCTACAAGAGATTTAAAATCTTTCTCCACTTGCGAATTTTCCCTAACCATAAAGTAAGGCATAAAGGTAGCATTAAGAATTCTTAATCAGTAGAAACCCAAACTGTTGGAAATGACCTTGGTGATTTGCAAGTGAACGGAAATTTCAACCTGCGGACGGAACTGAGAACGACTGAACAAAAGCCACCTAATTTTAAACCGTATTTACTCTCTGTACTTCCTCATATGAGAAACAATATGGATGTTTCCCTCTATTGACGGCACCTTACCAGCTTGTTACATTTTTAAGTTTGCTTCACAACAAACTCTAACTATTCTATAAAATTGTCACACACAATTGTCTCGGTAGTTATTTTCAAATCAGTTCCCCCAACTGTGTACATAAGACAAGGATGGCTCCCTAGAAATAATATAATCTCCTATTTTTGACTGACTTTGCAGCTCATGATTTCGAAAGGATTATTTCGGTGTCTCTCGCAAGTGCGAATGATCGTCGAAATAAATAAATCGTAGCAACTAACTTAATTCCACGACATCCTTCTCTGTAAAACAAAATAATAAAACAGAGAAAGAACTCAGAAAACCAGGTCAGTGTAACCTTTTAAAGTAGCTCGTTCCCTTCACTTAGAAATATATCATCCTGTAAACGAAAGGTCACTGCTTTCACCTCGCATCACTATTCTCTATCCCCGTTTCAGTTGTTACTTTATGGGGATTATTTTTCATACTGACACTAATACGGACGTTTACAACATCTGAAGTTAACCCTGGTGCACATAACGAGATTACAAGTAAGGCTCAGTGACTGTGTGGAACATACTGTTTGGATAAAGTTTATTTTAACCAAATTAAGTGTGGCTTTAAAAAAGACCTAAGAAAGTGACCCAGTTAGAATAGCGATGCTGAATAAAGAAGTCAGTTATGTAAGTATTCTTTAAATACAAAAGCATGCCTGCTGAAAGGATAGACCTGAGACAGAGCACTTTCTGCCTGTTCCTAAAATTCCCATGCTAACGTTGCAAAAAAACCCGTATCCATGAAAAAAATATACAGCGTTTTTGTTTTTTCTACCGCTTTTAGCCTAAATAGCCCATATCTCCTGCCCAAATTTCCAAGATACACTTGAAGACTCAGTCTGTTTGCAACTGCCACAACATTTGATCCCACCTTATGCCCCGTAACGCACACTCACTGGTAGAGTTCCATGACTAATCTAGTAAACCATATTCCTTTGAAATTTGGAGAGAGTGACAACTACTTAGTTAATGGGCTTTTGTGACTGTGGGGACACCATTAGTGAGGAATTTCAAAATTATTATCTATAACATGCAGAAGATATCGTAATGCAGAATGAAATTGGAGTAGTGGAATTGTCTCAGGTATTCTTCTAAAGCACAGTGATTGTTAGAACTTGCGCTTAGTGCTAATAAAAATAAATCAAATCTACGTAATTCATACCATTTTTCAAACTGATGTCAGCTATAATATAAAATTGCAAAAAAACTTTGTTATTCAACTGTATACTGTACTAAACCAGAATGATTACTTAATAATAATAAGTTAGTTCATGATGCAATGCTTCTATGTAAGATATTAACTACCTCGGAATAAGTTGGTGTTGCCTATCATTTAGGCTTTTTCAGTTCAAACAAATATTTTTGAACTCACCGTACTGCTGAAGCCTTTGTTCTTTTTGAACGAAAAAACACTTTTATGCAAAACATTTCCGCTGTTCAAGAAGTTATCATTTCAATATATCTCATTTGTTAAATTCGAAAAACAAAGCGTCCCATAACTTACAGTCTACAAATAATTAAGAGTAAGTAGGTAGAGTTGTACATCATTAACTCAGGTGCACTTCGACTCATGAAATCAACGAATGCACAATACATATCTCAGAGATGTCACGCTCCTAAACTATGATTCAGTTGCAATACATGAGTAGAAAGCCGATATCTTGGTTAGGCATACCTCTCAAAATATTATGCTAGTGGTAAACTTCAGTAGTGAGATACCGCTTATGCTAACATTCAGATTTCGCTCTTCAGCTCAGAGTTATGTCAACATAAGACAGTCGATATGCTCACTTGAGACTGATCTCATCGTTGGGGCACCCGGCTCAAAATTCTTTAGATCACCTGAGTCTACATAGCTGACTTGGATGGTTTTCAGCGGAAATACCGATTCTGACTCAGTTAAGCAGTTGAAAAGCTATTCAGCCTTGAAAAGTTTTAATGTGGAGCATTCAAGTCGTAAATTATTTAAGAAATGCTTATACTATTTAGTTATGTCTGATTACGTCGCTTCGTTGTGTTGTCACTTTGAAACAGTATTCCTTATATTGGTGAAATGTTTAGTAAGAATGTATCATGACTTCAATTATTAAGAAACGAAGCAACAGATGTTGAGGTTGTAAAATCGAAAACTCATTGCATCAAAAAATCTGCTTTCTTGTTCGGTAAACGTGATAGGCGCAATAGAAACAGTGTCTTAAATTTTACTGAATATTAAACATATAACACCATTTTTATAACCTCAGTTGTTCAAATGTTGACTGAATAGCATTAAGTGACAAATTAGTATACAATATTGTGCGACAATCGGTACCTCACAATAGCTTTAAGCTGGCGTCAATTATTCCACTAAACATTACTACGTGTATTCGATCGCTTCGTTTCCATGCTGCTCACCTCAAAGTAAATTTGTAATTTCAACTGTTATCGTCCTTAAGAAGTTGCATCAACAACCTCGGAAACTACAGTGGTTTGCCTATTTTTTCCATTATGCTTAGCTTCTATGGTTGTTCGTATATAAATAGAACATTATTTTAAGTAATATCAACGTGATTTCGAGAAAATGGTACCCCTGGTAGTATGCATGATTCGCTAGTGAAACATGAAGGTGGTGAAATTTAGGAATTAAAAAAACACCACAAAATGTCAGCTACAGTGACTTACCTACATTTTGCAGTTGGTAACCTAGTAGACAGAAAAGTCGTCTTTAATTATTCAAGCAGTTGGAAAACCTCATTATTTTATTATAAGGCTGCTAGATAATCAAATGAACAGTTAGAAAGTTTAGTGACTGAAGTGTGATTCCGTAATGAATACACTGCGAAGTCGATACTTCAGGACATCTCGAAATTTATCATCAAGTAGAAAAACTCTCTGAAAACTTACATCTAATCGTCGTACTTTTTATCATGACCATATTCTTACACTTTCATCTCTCAACTTTGTTTGCATGTCTTCTTAATCACTGCCGAATATTCTAAATGGTATAAGAATGCTTCCACCAAGTCTTTGTCAACGTATAAGTGGAAACTGGAATTATCATTTATCAGCTTTCGTTTTCGCTTAATTTATTCACTTTTTGGCGATCCAACTGTCAAACTTAAAGTGATTTTTATTATCTTTCTACTGAGTACAGAAATATCCAGTTAAAAATGTTATCTTCTCACCGACAAATGTCAAGTTACTGAGCAAGTATTTGTTATGAAACTGACATTAAAAGAACTAGGTAAGCAATAACATGCTGACGACTTACGTAGGTAAGCTATTTCTGATTATATTAGAGAAGTGAGAAATTTATGTGTTATTACTCAAATCAGTCTAACAATACATTTTCATATGCATTGGTCTGTAAGGGTCCATGAGTGATTTAGGAGAAGGTATAAATATCAAACACAAAACTGAAACTTGATTACAGGCAAAGTTTTTCGTTTACTGTCACGCGAAGTTACATAGTTCCGTTGCTAACAGGTGACATATTAGCTAATTAAGATATTTACATGCAACCTAACCCTTCGCATATGTTTCTTAGTCGTGCATAAACTTGTGCAGCTATAGTGTTCTAATCAACTTACTCGCAAACATATGGAACACGACTAGGTAAGATTTACAGATTCAGTCAGTCGTAAACTGAGAGAGTTCCCAAAAAAACATGTTTTATACTTATGAATCTCAGCATCAGGTCTGATTAGTTTTATAACCGTGTTAGAGAGTAGACAGTGATGAGACGGCTACTGTTGTTATCACTTTCTTTATTTTATTCTGTTGCATGTGAACTTTGAAGCAGCTAGTAAATCACTGTTAGTAATCATTTCGTCCTTTGACATGGCAAACATAAACAAATACATATACTTCAATTTGTTTTCATGGGTAATTAACCACTATGTGAACATTCATTACAAAAATATTATGTTGGTTAAATGCTGAAATGATGTACAACAGAAAAATCGCTGTATGTGTGGAACCAATCACTTAAAATAATTAGTACTCAATACTATACCGTTAACATGTGAAGTGAGATATCACTTTACCTAAAAATCTATTTCAGATGAAAAATAAGAAATCTACTTCAGTATACTTAAATATCATCTCAGCATGTTCAGAAAACCGAAACAAGATTTTGCTGAATTTCTAAGCTTGTAAACCGCATTTTTTTTCAGCAGGATACTCGGACTTTTTATTACATCTTATTACAAAGCGTAAATATTTTGCTTAAAATTTTGTGGCCTGTAGAGTAAAATGCTCCGGAATCACTCTGAGGTTATGAGCAACAACAGATAAAATTAGCCAAATCAAAGTTATAGCAAACACAGGTAGTAGAAAATATTAGTTCATTACTTACGAGAGTCGTCTGTATTGATTGGGAGATAAAGTTATTCCAAAATTTTGTCATGATTTCTGTTCTCTGCTGATTTCAAACAAAGAAGTTTCTTAAAGAAGTTTCTAATGCACAGACGTAAACCAATGGAATAATCAACAAATAATTTATGCTAGAATATTTGGCATAATCAGGAAATCTCTCTTCCACTGTCTCATTAATAACATGTGGATATCATCCAAGGAACGGCCGGTAGTCTTCATGAGAGACCCTACACGACAAACAGTAAGTGTTTAGCGACTGTACAATCAAACATTCACTTTAAAAATCATCTTGAAACTGATGAAAGGAAAATCTTTATTCAGTGGAGCGTGAATTTGCATCTTAATTTACTCGCAGTTGTTTAAAGGTAACATTACCACTTCCTTTTTGACAGAAGGCAAAGCTTTCAGTTCACCTATCGATTTTCGCTCACAGTAATTATCGTTAGCTATTATTTTCCTGACCAAATGAATGCATTTTTGACTTCATCAAAAGCTGCAACCTTATCAGGAGTTTACAAGAACTGTGAGATCTTATGTATGATGCTGTCAGAGGAATTTTATTCCTGAGTGGTAAAATGGACCGTATAACGAGTTTACGCTTAGCTGTAGGAAGGCTTCATCTTGCAGATTCTCCACTTGTTTTCTCCGTATAAAAAGTAGTCGTTTTTTATGCCAAATACACATATATAATTATTGACTAGACAAAAATATAACAAATGGAACATCTCCTAGGGTATTGTCTACTCTAAACCATATCGCTAGTCTCATTAAGTTTAATGTGGGAATACGAAACTAACCTGCACTTCTGATGAGACCGATGAAGAAGCATTGGAACACTAAGACAAAGTATGCTGCAAGCATTTCAATCTACTACACGTGTGTTGTTATGTGGTGTGGCTGCAACGAAATCATTTATATGCCTCAAAATCTGTCATGTATACAGAACATCATTTTTGATAAGATTTTGTTGTCAGAAACAGTCTGCCTTGTCGTCACAAAAGTGACAGATGCATTAACAGATGTTTGTCTTTATAAATCACGTATTGAAAACATAATTAAATACTGTGATTTATGAATCTTGGTAACTCAATTGACTGGACATCATGCTTATAATTTTCTATATCTTTTCTGGTATCAAGGTATATGGTGCGCAATTATAAAGAAGATAAGTACGCACAAACAAACATCGTTAAACTTATCACAAAGTAAGAAATTTAGTTTTGATTCAACAATCTAATTTTATGGGAGGCTTTTTAATAGCATTAGGTTAGTTTGTTTACAAAGTAGTGAAAATAATTTTTGATTTCTTCTTAGAAGAGAACATGATTTCACAATAGCTTCGGTTGGTCAGCTTTCTCAGCAACAATGTGAGACTGGAACATCCAGTCAGTTCCGAAATGCGTTCTACCAATCTTCAAAGAACATCATTCTCTTGTTTTTATTGTCAATCAACGTAAGTGAATCACTGAAGTCATTTTATTCTGTCTACCTTGATTGCTCAGCATCATTTAGTCCTGCGTATCGTTTCTATTTGTTCGGGACAGCTGGACTGAAATAATCTGACTAGCCAAACATTTTAAATGCTCAATCTTGATCACTGCTCTGAAGACACCACACCGTGCTTTCAGAGAAAACCACTTCAGTAAGCTTACGTGGTGCGATTCCCTAGAGTACTAAGTCAAAATATGTGATCATGGTTAGCGTCGAGAATACGTGGAGAATGTTATCTCAACATTTTGTATCACATCTATTCCTAGCTTATTTTCCATAAATTGGTTAAGACGACAACCGTTCTAAAATAACTACGAAAATGCAAAGTTCCAATAACCGTGAATAATAACTTAGTGACTGGGTCGGTGGCAGCAAAGTGTGAAACGATTTGTGATAGGATATTACGGTTGCAGAACAATCACTAAGAAATATCTGGACTAGACAGGAAAACTCAGTGTCGGTGTAAAAAGCATTCAGAACGGAAGCTGATAGATAGAACAATAAGCTATGCTGCCGTATTGCATTACTGTTGACAACGCTATGCACATATTTTTCTCTTTGGCAATTATATATGTATATATTGTTTAATGGGATTGTGGTGATAATTTGATGACTGATGAAGAGAGTTATGTGTCAGCCGTATCATTGTTTTTGTGGTCCTAGTGAATTTATTCTAAGAGTGTTTGTCTAACCCTGAAACCACATATTTTCGGTGTTAGTGAAGACCGGTCTGCTTCTACATGTTCCTTACCGACCATCGTCTCTTGTAACACAGTATCAGTACTTTTCATCACTCATACTATCTTCACCCATCTAAGTTTCGGAAGCCATCACACAGTCTCCGAATATCAATAAATTCACCTAATATACCTTTTAGCAGCCTCTTCGCTCATTTTGTTTTGAGCCAAGTGAAGCTTATCTACTCTCATCATGCATTCTAAGGGATCCCACAAAGGTCCATTCACTTCTAATACCTTTCAAGGTAGGGGAACTAAGTGACCTGATGCTCAACATTTGACAGGATTTTCTGACAAACCTTGCGACACTGAATTGTCGATGACAAGTAAAAAGTGTTTGAGATATATTTGAGAACACGTGTTGTGTTTATCAAAAATGTATTGCTGAGACTTTTTTCCCCCGATTTCATGTATCGCTTTACCAACAAAACTTTGTCTAAGTAATTTTAATAGATTATCAACAGCATTTGCTGTCTAGTTTATCTAATTGTTTTTATGACTATTGTAGAATAATTGATTTCTGAAGAAATTACTGCTGTTCAGCGTAAATGTTATGACCTCTGACAACAGTTAACTAACCAATGTGTAGTTGTGAATGTTTACATGTTTACATGTAAATAAAAATGACTGGTGTCTGGCACGAATTCTATTCACAAACTCATTTAAATGTAGTAGTCTGTAGCGCACAATTATCAGATCGGTTTAGCTATAGAATTAGAAAGTTACCTCCTGAATTCTCAAACCCCTCCACGGGGAATGTGTTGCTTGTCCTTCCAGAGAGAAAGGCAAGTCAAGTAATATTTCTATCTTGAACCATTTGATCATATTTCGTCATTTCTATTCCCCACAGCTTTTTTTCAAGATGTTATACCAAATGGCAGAAAGTTGTGTCGGAAGATGATTTACGTAAGGAACACAGTACACGATGCAAAACATAGATGATAATTTAGATTATATTTCTAGAAACTGGTTCCACGTATCAGTAAACAATTTATTCAAAATATGACATTTTATCTATTAGTTGCGATAAAACCCAACAATTTAGTAATACAACTTACACGATTAATTGGATACGATGACGCAGACAGTACCTGACAATCAAAATAAGAACAAATTGAAAACCAAACCACAATTCAAAGATTAACATGCTTCGAAATTAAGATAAAAAGTTTATTTTATTCAGTTTTTTTAACAATACAGCGATATTATGTAGGTCATCAAAACTATGATGAACGTGTCAAGAGTATAGCAAAATAATATCACTTTTAAAGAAGAGATATTTCAATCTATACTAAGTTGTATTCAATCTCCTGAATATCGTGCAGTAAACGACAGAAGAAACAATAAATTTCATTTTCATTAAAAGCAGAATTGGTTACTTGACAATATATATGGGAATACATCTTGGCTTTCATGCTCAAACGTTATTATGTTCGCCACCAACAGAAACTTCTGTGTGAGCCCTTCTAAAATAATCTTTTATTGGATGACAAGCACACTAATACTGAGTAACTTCCATGCGTCAGATAATAAATATTAAACATTGGTGTCACTGAAGTGTGATTCACTGCACTGTGACGGTCATACTATGACTGATAATAAATGTTTCATGAAGAAGTATGGCAAATCAAGAATTTTGAACAAGCCACGTCACATTTTCTTCACTGAATCATATTTCGTCTTGTCAGCTTCCGCTTCCATACTTGATATACGTGTAATAAAGCTGTAATCGGATTCAGTGTGAAGAAGTGTATTTTTTATCAGCAGTTTCAATGATCGCGTATTTCCATCGGCTGAGTGATTATTTTCAAATCATTAAGAAATGTGCATGCAAAGATAATGAAGATAAGCAATTCTAAAGGTGAAGCGTTATCTACGGCGCCAATTGGACATGTTTGAGGTTTAAAACGATGGCTGCTTGGTCTGAGTCTCAGTAGGAACACCATCAACCAGTAGGGTGCACGTACATCCAGCCAACAAGTCCAGAATAAGAAGAAACATGCGCCCCAGATTCTACTATCAGCTATCAAATGGACTACAATGTGATGAATATCCAGGTGGTATCAAGGTCTCCACATAGGAGCCTACCTGTCAACGGAGATCGAGCAATTCCATTCAGTATAGCACCGAAAAATTACAAGTTCCAATAAACAAGTAATTATTTACGTCGAATAATATCTTAGCGCTAACGAAGCATAAATCAGTTGATAATGAGGATTAGTTCCACGCAAATTATCACATCGTGAGGAAATGAGCATGTGAATCTATTTTGCTTGTTTACCAATAGGTCGTTATTAACTAGCGTTCGAACAGGAAGACTATAAGTTTCAATGATATAAAAATTATAGATTTGATATACTTTAATAGAAAGCATTTATAAATCAGATTATTCTATTTGATAGCAATCAGTTTCATAAGTATCAAATATCTATATCAAATGCACTGATCTAATATTCGAATAAATTCAAACTCACTGATCAAAAGCTGCAGGAAAAAGAATATTTCAACTCCAGTATGCCCAGTAATTTGACAAACTGATGTTTACAAGGTGGACAATCCTTATATCACGATTCACGATGTTTTGATGTCGGTTCCACTAATTTTTTTTCCTTAAAGGGTTTCCTTAGGAACATTCACGTCTGGTGTATTGACAGAAATATTCATTCGCAGTACTTTTTACACCCAGTAATAGGTATATTTCGATAACTTTGCCTGCATGATGTGATTACCTCTGACGAAACGCGACAGTCCATTATAATAAATTGGTAAGATGAGTGAAAATTTATTCCTTACAGGTGTGCAAATTACAGCGGATATTTAACTAATCTGAAACTATACATGCGGCTGATGTAGAAAGCTGCGTAAACAATAAAGAAAGCTGTACATGTAATAAAAAGTGAATACAACATTTTCTCGAGTCTAATATCATTAGGATAAAAGTTCGCGTCTTATCAAAGTACAGTCTATGAATGAGTTCATGCGATGATAATAAAAATAAAAGAATAGTCTTACTCAGACAAAACGTGAATAGGTCAAACTATGGCGCTAAATTTTACCCCATAGGGTCATGTGTCACCTTCCATGCTTGATTAGTTTTTTAAACAAAACCTGTAGTAGAATTGCTGTTTGGTCATCAACTATGTGTTTAAGCCTAATTATAGTTATTTTGATTTGAAAATGTAGAGTGGTTTTTCGTTTCATAAATAAATCATGCAATTCGCCACAATCTTCTAAAGCACATAGCACTCGTTGACATACACAGTACCGACCTCTTAGTTCAAAGTAAACACTGAATTACTAAACTATCTTACTGAAGTACAACATAAGAGAAAGGAATGTTTGATACATAACAGCAAACCATCATCCACAGAAATATGGCAACGCAATGACAACATAAAAGTTATGATTTTGATGAATTCAGTTTTGAAATTTGACCTGATAGACGTGAATAAATTCGGCATTCGGTAAATGGATTACAAATGGAATATATTTATAAAACCACAGTGAGAAAAAAAATAAATTCCTGACACCTCCCAAGTGGAAGTCTCCACGGAGAATAAAAATGTGCAAGTCATCGCGTGTTTAATTACTGAATGGCTACAAATCAGACCACATTGTTCACACCTGATAAGAATATGAGGATAAATATCACTAATATCACTCATGATTCTGTGAGGTCAAGGAAATGATCAGAAAAACGTTTAGAACCAATTTGAAGCCCACTCTACGTTCATCCGTTCCGTGATTACTTTTGTCGTGTCAACTGCTCCGATAGAATCATGTTCCTCCTATGAGTAAACACAATGTTTACGAATGTCCGGTTGACTCAAGTAATATTGTTGTAAACCCCATGTAACTTGATTCGAATTTCGTGACAAACAACATATGTACCGACATTATATTGTTATAGAAATTGATTTTATATATATATATATATATATATATATATATATATATATTACTCTTCGTTTTACTTTGTGTTTCCACGATTTTTATCATATGTAATCCTGGTGTTAATTTAAAATCGGGATCTATCAGTGTATTCGTAATGTTCTACCATTCACTTTTAGAGATCCTCAATTGTGGTTTGTCAGATTAGAAAACTATTTTGTTGCTAACAAGGTCACCACACTGAATGTGAAATTCAGACAATTCAAATGACGTTCCGCGCCATTTCCTCATCTATTAGGCAGCTTTCCAGGTGAAATCGGAGACGTGACTAAACTCAAACATATCTTTTCAGATGTACATTATTCAAGACATAATAATGGAACACTGAAAACACATCCGTTATAGAAGCATTTTGTAGACATCAACAAATGGTCGCCCTCAAACAAAAAACATAAACTAATCACCTCCTTCTGTTGCATAAACCTGGATATTCTAAAGTTGAGATGCCACCGATACGTAGCTAAATATCTTCAGTAATGGTCTCAGTGAAAGCAACAATTCTAAACGCTTCATTATGAAAACTATGAAACCGACACCAGTCAGAACCGATACAGTTATGGCAACTACAATAGTGACATTTTTGCACAGTCACCCAATGGAGACTCATCAGTGGAATATTTAGAAATCAGTGATCCCATTCACTAACAAAGAGCTTTGCTCGAGTTTCTCGATGACTCACCTTCTTTATGCAACCATCGACGTTGACATGCACTACGACAAGCTTCGACTATTGGTCTCCTCACTGTGCTTCTTTCAGTTCATGTGCTCGTGTCAGCAAGCTATATTGGCTGAAATCACAGTCCGCTTCCAAAACACATCATGAAATACACACCATTTTGAGATTATTGAAGGAAGAATCGTAACGCTTTCGTCTTTCAATTCCTGAACAGTCTACGGATTCCATACCAACAGCCTAACTTCACTACCGTCAACAGAGTATGTGGGGATCGCATGTAAGCCGTATGCGTACGTCTTTTTTTCTGTGGAGGACTTGGCCATCCATATTTTGAAGTAGGAAGTGTGCACACACGAGAAGCATGTTCAGCCATCAGAATTATGATGGACCTAACATTAGTTATGATTTGGTATTTGGAAAATGTGTTTCCACATGTCTTACTTCTTGATTATATCTTCTATCCTTAAACCCTATCCTCATACCTTACCTGCCAAATACTTTTTCGTTGAAGAATAATACTTGATTTCTTCGACTATATTAAAGTATGAGAACTAATTTACTTAGGAAATTTTCAGATTTGCTAATATCTTCATTTCCACACTAAGCTATTAATTTCCTGAATCTCCAGATCTTCAGGAAATGAATAGCTCTATGTGGAAATGATCTTTGCGAATCTAAAAATTTCCTAAGTGAATTAGTTTTCATACTTTAAGAGAGCTAAAGAAATCAGGTGCATTTTTTTTATTGAACAGTGTCAGGCAGCTAACGTAAAAGGAGAGAAGACGTTTTCAAGACGTAAGACATTAAGTAAAAGTGCATTTTGTTAACACGCTTCACCCAACTCATTCTTCAAACTTTTTTACATATCTTTCTCATGCTGTTTAATAATAGTAAGTAGTAATGTTGACTTCGTACATATTTTTGGTCATGAAAATTCACATTAAATATGTAATCTCGGGGAATATTTAGTTGCGTAACCTTCACTGATTTCAGGTCATTACTTTATAACATGTATTAGGATCAAAAAATCTATATTTTCGTGTATTTCAAGTGTTGTTTTTCTGGACTACATATGGACTGTTTCTGACCTTTTTAGATTTCGGAGCATTTCTTGAACTAATTAGCGTGGTAGAAAAATTTATGTAGAGTACTTCGCTTAGCTGTGTGCGTCTTCATTGCATTCAGATGTAGCCACTACCATTGTTTCGCCTGGATAGTACATAAATTGCCGTTGGCAGAAGTCTACTTGAGGGTGTTATTTTGATTGTGGACATTCAAGAAAATGAGACAAATATTCGACTGGTCTTTTATATTGCAGCCGACTTCATATACATCAGATTGATCAGCATTTGAAGGAATCTTTGCTTTCCTAGCTTTATGGCAGTGCATTTAATTCACATTTTCGTGAAATAACATTATGGTTGTCTCGCCTACATGTATAAACCGTTTCCATATATACACATTCTAAACATGAAGATGTACAACTTGATTGATGCAAATCTACAACCCCTCATGTTTTAGCCAACACTTTTTCACTTACATTGGCGTGATTAAATATACCATAATCACAACTATGTCCATGATACTTGGTGAGTATTTACTTATCTAGTAGTCGTTCAAATGCTGCATATTTTCAAATCAAGTTACACGTACTCTTCTTACAATAGTGTCAACCAATTTACAGCAACACTAGACGAAAATTAAGTGATGGTACATCACCAGAGTCTGTGAGTCATAGATTCGTGCATCTGCAAGTGCTCAGTATTACAAATTAAGAGTTGTGCGAGATTCCACTAATATAATAATCATTACACTGCGATCTGCTTTACCACATGAGTTTTGCATTTCAAGATCTATACATTTGACGAGGATTTAGTGTCAGTCTACCCACTGAGAAAGATATCGTTATATGTTGACGCAATAGTGCAAATTATCCAAGTATCTTAAAGAATACAGCAATCAAAAGACATTTGTTGCCTCATGATTTGGATTTAAGATCTATCGGTCAGGACACTGAAATCAAATGGACAACCTACTCACTGAAGGCTTCAAAAATGTAGTCTTGCTGGGTTCATTTAAAAAATTACTTCAGCTTATAACTTGGCATTAGTTTATTTTTGCGAATGTTCTTAGATAAAAAATTCGAGAATACAACTTTGAGGTCTGTGACACATTTGTTTGATGGCCAAGAAATCAAACATATTCCTATCGCTGTTCAAACTATGTAAAAAACTAACATCCATAGATTGATTCAAGAAGTCAATTCAATTTGACTCTGATCGCTTGTTATTCACAATTTGTCATAAAATGCACTGCCTTCCTTCAGCAGTTACCTGATTACTAGTGTGAACGTGTACGTTAGCCTCAGGCATTATCAAAACCAGTTCAGTCCTTGTAATAAACCGGTTATCTGCTCAGTGAACATTTGCTACTGTGCCACAAAAACATCGCAGCATCCGCTTCGTTTTTCAATTTAATCTCGAGCATCATCATTTGACAGCTTTTCGGACAATAAGGTGACGTTTATCGACTGCATTTCAAGCATATTCTGAAGAGTTTCACTGAAGCTTCATGAAAATCACTTCGTACATGATTTACCTATGTGTCTTGTCGAAGGTTTCTCTGGAACATTTCAGCTATAACCGGACTGTCATGAATAAATGTATATCCCACTTAGTTTCACACTAGAGTACATATATGTTTGACTCTGTTTGTAGGAATGGCAAGTGAAACTTCCTATTCCAAATGGTCACCTTTTCATCAAATACGTATATTAACTGCAGGTTGTAATCGTGCTGAAAGCAGTTCTTGTTAAATAGTCATTATTTCTTCCAACAGGTGTAAGGAAATGAATACACAAAATTCACTTCTATGAACCTTTGGATCACAGAAATTGCTTATAACGAATGAGCACATGAAAATCTGAAGTTCACCCAACTAGACACGTTCGAGATAAGTTACTCGGAAACATCATGTAGGAGGTTTGAGATGCCTGGAAGGGACGAGGTGCTATGTAATGTAACTGGCGATATTTAATCTCTACTTCCTGGATGAACAAGCTTTTAAAAGAATCAAAATTCTTTAACAAACTTGTTACCGTACATGGACAATGTATCTTGCTTCTGAGGAAGAAGCAAGATCTTTAAAGTCATCAAAGAAAGTATTCTATCATGTGAGCATTGATTGCATAATTGATCACTGGATAGTGTGATTATAAGCCTGGTTAAATAAGATGGTGAGTTCCATGGCTCATAGCATTTCACGTAACGGAATTCCACTCAGTATAACCAAGAGAGATAATGTGTTTCCACCCATGTGAGCAATTTCCACTGTTGTCTTCAACAAAAATTATTACAGCGTTTCCACGCAACTTGTGCCGTACATACTCTTCACTCAGCTGGAAATCCTAGTTTATTTCACTGATCTCTGATTTTTAAGCGCACTCTAACAAAAAAGAAAGACGTCAGACAACAATTGTTTTCTTGACCACTTTATCGCCTAAAGCTGTACAAACTCATTTAAATATTGTCAGATTTGACAGCTTGTCTCAAAGAAAGTTTACTTGCCTTGTAAAATCACAGCTCCATAAAGCTCAGTAAAGACAAGAATAGTGGGCTGAAGGTTTCACAGGATAGATAATCATATTTGACATTGTATAAAGGCGACTGTCATGAAATGGGTGTATTAAAAGGACGAGACAAGGAGTGATGCAACAACCAGTGGTTGTAGTAGTATTGGTAATGGTTAATAATGGAATAAGTAATGACTACTGAAGATGAAGTTCCATTTATTGAGTAAACGAGAAACTGAGGAAAATGAATTACCAGAATCTGAATGATATAAGCCAACAGAGGAGCTGTTGCAAATATTTAATTTCATTGTCGAATTCCTTGTCACAAGAGCAGTAGTACAGCAGACACACGCCTTCTACAAGTGTTTGTACAAATGTGGTTTCTACTACATGGGCTGCACTGGACAGGTTGTCGTCTGCGGGCAATTTGTATTCGGTCAGACAAATGCTGTAGGAAGAATTCATCGGCTGGCTTACAGTAAACCTCGTCAGATTATGTTTATGTGTTCAGTGTATTGGTTGTGGCGCACGTGTTTATGTATACTATATGTTTACGTGGTGTTTTGGATGTAGTTATCTCGATGGTCTAATTTGCTGTTTTTCTTTATTTCTTCAGGCTTTTCATGACGATTAACCAGTGACTACTGGACAAATTTGCTTTTTATCTATTGAATGAATTTTCAAAATCTATAATTGATATCGGAATGCCTTTCTATCTCAATTACCTTGTTTAATTGAAAACCGTTTCAACGCTGTTTCGATTTTTTGCAGCTGAATATCCTGCCATTTTTCTCTCACTGCCAACAGCACATCTGCCCTTTCGAATTAGTATCCTCTTTAAAAAAGCAAAATTATATCATTAACGATGTAAACTATCTTCATTCTTTTATGTTTAAGCCATGGACACGTTGTCACTTACTGAGAGTAGCTGTGATATCTCGACAGCGATGACGAAATACTTGAAGCTGCAGTAAGTATTCCAGTCTAGAGTTTCCCTTTCATGCAAGAATGTACCATGTCACATCAGAAGCTCTTCAACAAGTTGAGTCCATAACTTTCCCAAGTAGAGCACATCCTGGCTACAGAGTGCATAATATTTTAAAATATTTTCTTCACTTTCACACAAGTCAAAACTCCACACCTACTTTTTACTCTCAGTCAGAGTTACTACCTAGTGAAACGATGTATCCAGTTTGTTGAAACAGTCCGTGAGTATTTTTATAGAGGCAACAGAAATCTACATCTGAGATTTGACAGTAGGTCCTACTGAAACTCCTAACATATATGCTAGCAAATAAGAAAATCATATGTAAACTCACTCTTTGAAATTAAAAAGCTGTGTTACAATTTCTATAAGAAATAGTGCATGGAGATGAAGTGAATGACCCGCTCTGTCGAGCAGATCTCATTGTCTTCTTATCAAAATCTGGCTTATTATGAGCCTTGATGTTGAACAGGGTGCTCGAGTTAACAGTTTCCGTTTCATTGCTTCAAGTCAGGCATGTAACGAAGGTAGATAGCAAACTGCAGGAAAGTGCTTTCTCATTCTAATCTTAAAAGACTTTACACAGAGGCTGTGCACACGCCAGCATACTAAGACTTAGAATCATGTCTCGAAACACAGAATATGATTTGCTTGCTGATGGTACACTGAACGAGACTATCGACGTTGTTACATGCTATCCATGCTACTTACTCTCTTTTCAAATTTTTCTCAGTATAATACTCTGACGGAAATCGGTCACCAGTTTCCTGTGTAGGGCCTCATACTGAATCCTTTCAAATACCAGACAGTTATTTTTGGCTTAAGACGTGAAGAAGGTTTAAGTAAACTGATTCGGTCCCATGGTTCCTATATAATTGATGGCTGGGAAGCACAGAATGCACTGTGATCAGTTTTGCGTTGTGGCTGACTTCTGAACTTTGAGTCCCCTGTATCCCATTGATTTCCAGGAAATGTCTTCACTTGATCTTTTATGTAAAAAAATTGCGACTGCCTAGCGTAATCCTGTTAATTCGTGCCTTTTGCCGATTCTTATTTCTTGTTCCCTCTTATCGTGTCCTGGACTCTAGAAAAAAACCTTGCTGTATTGCATGAGATTTTGAAGGCTTTCAGTGAAGCGAGTGGTTTACTACTAACCATAATGTTAAAATAGGTTGTAGATAGGCATTTAAATTCCCAGGGGATGATGCTAAAGAATTCTGCGGTGGTACTTGTGAAGCTTATTCAAAAGGTAAGAATTTGATAGGGCAGCAAATATCAGGTTACCCACGTTCTGATGAAATACACTTTAACTAAAGTGATTGAAACTTCCTGAAGGACACCTTGAGTCTTACATATATAACACAGAAAAAACTTAAGTGTGCATTAAATGAACGATAGCCCTATACCAAGGCTGACCATAGCGTTTCCCCGTCTTCTTATATGGTTACCGATGCAGTGAAGGCATTCAAAGTTAGTAGACAACATCATTCACCTGGAGTTCTTATGCCCCCTTACGCGGCATAAAACTTAAATCTGTAACAAAAACAAAAGATCTAGATTTAGTTTTTCCTATGGTAGACTGAGAAGTGGAGAAATTTAGGGACCTGGTGTGGAACAATTTTTCAGCAAGCCATAATTAGGCATGTTCTCAGCACTTATGTCTGAAAAATTACTCAACAAAGTGAGAGATAGTGGGGAGTCAGTGATTGTGGGAAGAGTACAGAGGATAAACTGCATTTCATTACGATAACCAAATGTTGAATACAGTTAGTCGCTCTCTAAAACTTTTACATGCATAAACTCTAGGAGATTCTTACTTGATTTAATTTGATTTCGTCAATCATATATTCAGTCAAAGGTATGATTCTATTGAAGTTTGATTATTCGACCTTCTTTAATAAATAGATCGAGTGGTAAACGTGAGATTAGTAACGCACTGGATGGATGTCTATTCCCCATTTCAGTCAGACTCCATTTTAGTGGCTGAAGAGTTCTTGATAGAAAAATCGTCCAATCCTACTTTCTTAGGACATGAGTGATTATGCTGTCATTGGTTTTCAGTGTTCTCATAAATCTGAACAAACCTGAAGTACAGACAAGTGAATATCTCTGGTCTTCAAAAGGTTTTTCAACGGGCTGACTGGGAAGCTAAATATTTTAGGCAGAATGCAAACACACATTGAAAATTCATGCCTGACCAAATCATGTGCCATCAGTCAATTTGTTCCTCTCTCAACTGCAAATTGTTTCAAATTACCTGTTGTAATAATCAGCTCTACTTATAAACTCTTTAAATTAAAAAAGTAGCATTTGACCAGATAAGTATGAAAACTATCCATATAGAAAAGGCACCTGTTTGAAGACGTTTAGATTAAACAGGCACTGGCATCACGTTATAACTGCAAATGTGTATGTCTGAAAACCAAATTTCCTGTTTCGCGATGTTTCATTGTTTGGAATGATTAAAATGAAGAACAGCAAACTGAGAACTGTCCATACTATATCACCTAAATACATTGAATCAATATTATTGACAGATTAAGGATAAATTTATGTCGATCAAATTGTGTATGCCCAACAATAGAGACTCAGAAAAAACTACTCTGGCATTTTCAAGTTCCTTACAGAAGTAGATGAGTGGACTACTATTGCTGACGGTTGGTTTGAGTGAGCTAAAATTTTCTCAAACGTTTCATTACGCTGACTAAAAATACTGTACTGATTAACTAAAGGTAAATATGACTAAACTACCACTCACTGACCGGTTGCTATTAAATATGAGTGGCCGTCTATACAAAATTAGGGTAACGTTTTGTCATTTCAAAAAGCCAGTATGTTCAAGTAAAGTTCCTCAGCGTCTAGTAACTAAACATCTTCTCTCTCTAATAAACGCAGACAAACCGCCTCAACACGTTCCTTTAGACTTCTTTTTTCGGCTGTTAATGTGAAACTATCAAGAGAAATCAGAATTCCGAGGAATAGGCTCTTTACTAACAAGAAGATTTAACCCAGATTCAAAACTTAGCAGTGGACTATAGGTTTATGCTTAACTCTGAGAAACGGAAGGTAGTAGATCTTGAACACAACATATGTGACGAATACAGTCTCACTGGTTAGCAACTAGAAGCATTACTAATGGGGAATGTGTTAAACATTTTAGTTTCTCCAAAAAAGTACATGCTAACCCCTGCGGAAGTTTATTTTATGTAGACTTTGGTGCTACTAACTTTTAGACAGAATCCTTGACAGTTACATCGTTGACTCCCCCACTCAATCTCCACCAACTGCATTAGATTTCGCAAAGATTTCGCGACTATGGTCTTTCGACCCACTCAGTACAAAAAGAAAAAATAATTTGGACTTATTTACAAGTGGTTTACAAATTCGTCTGAGAACTAAAGATGAGGGCATATAAAAAATGACTGGTAGTATCGAACATAAATCCTATGGAATAAGAAAAACTAAGATGGGAATAGTAATGAGAACCAATTTACTGATAATGACTGAACACCCAATTTGTCACTTACTCAGTTCCAGTTGTAGCACAAACCATAGAGGATCCGCAGAGAAGTTAGGAATTTAAAATAGCAGCTTTTATATCAGGTAGAACTTCTACCACATAAAGATTGATATCTATAGGAATACTGTCCCTAAAGAAGTGGTTGGGCTTTTTCATCAGAATAATCTGAACGTGGACTTCACGCTTACATATGGCGTTGACTAAAGATAAGTCACAAGTAACTTTCTTTCTTATTTAGTGGCATCCTTGTTCTCTTTTTTAGATAGCTTAAAGTCTAGACAAAATTGCAGTTCTTTGCCAGTTCAGTCACAGCTTTTTCTCTTCCGTCACCAACTATATGAAATCAACTTACTCATTTTATCTAACTTCAGTCGCACTTATTCTTAAGATAGTGTTCATAATTCACGGATGCTAGTTGAATATCTTGAAGCACTCGAGGGCTGTTCTTCTAGTATGTGACTCCTCAGCGTTTCGCAACTACAACTTCATTGAGGAACCCACCAAAGTTCTTCAGGTCTAGGCATGACCACGTTACTATTGAACCACTGACTCAGAGTTCAACGGTGTATATTTTTCAGCCTCTTTCAATTAAGGATATACAGTAACAATCACTAGATGGCGTCAGCGTCTATTTTTCCTCACTTTGCTGACCTCTTAGATCACGGTATTTTATAATTTTCTTTACTGCGCTGATATCAATGAATTTTTATAAACCTTCAAATTGAACTACTGTTTAACTTTAGCTTACAAGATAGTCAAAAAACGAAGTCAGAGATGAGGACAAATACCCAGCCATAGCATTTGATGGAGACTGCTCTATATCAACCAGTTGGTAGAAGTAGGAAAATGTGAATCAATATATCCCGACCAAGTAGCGTAATGATGACATGCTCACTGCAAAATATGAAAGTCCTGAGTTGAGTCCATGGTGTGATTGTGGGTATGTGCTACTGACTAGTCGCAGGTCTCCAGTGCTTCTTCAATTGTTGCTAACGTTTATTCAGCATAAAGGTAACGTTATGCTAGCGACTTGCACAAACCGTAGACTACCGAATATGTTATGTGCCCTTTGTATCTTTGAACTGAATGAATAACTTTGACATTTTAAACTTGCTATAACCGATTGAATGTCTTTAGTTCTCATTATAAACTAAGGCACATTCTTAAAATATTTTCAGCCTACTGTTTTCTAGTTAACTATGCAGCTTGGAGAAAAAATCACAGTAGAAAGCGATTTCACTGAGGCACACAACAATGTATTGCAGAAATACTTCTTAAAGGAAGTTAAGGAAGACTGGTCCTTATTGAAGGGCCCACGGATGGCCTAGAATAACCACCTGACTATCACTTGTCATACTCGCCCTCTAATATGCGCCACTGTGAAGGGTTCGCTTATTAATTTATCTGCTCTTGTAGAACACGGTATGTAGGTTATTCTTCTAGACCTATTCTTCAATACATCTGAAAACATCTCTCAGTTTGGTGTAGTAAAGAACAACGATAATCGATAAGTCACCTATTTCGTAACATTTGGTTGATACGAGACATTCAGCTTCAAATCGCCCTTTTAAATGTCATTCACAAAATCTAAACAAACCTTCCCAAGCTTTTACGTTCTCATTCGCTATGTATTCCAAACGCCTTGCCAACTCATAGTTTGAAATCAAAGCTCTGCATACAAAGACAGTCTGTCTAGTCTCTTACGTCCCTAGGGTCCTACAGTGGTTAACTAATACGGCATCTACTTTGAATACAGATTGATTTCAAGTCATTCTGTCTCAGATATTTCCAGCTTTGTTTTGTTCTGAATTCATTTTAGATGACTTTATTACTATGTATTCCTTTTACATGTCTTGATTACTACTTAAATCTCAAGAACTTAGTTTTAAACTTTGTTATTACCACATTGTAACTTGTTCGCATCATGTTCCTCAAATAAGGAATAACACTGGTTTCAAAAATACTTTCCCTACGTTTCCATTAATTTCTATATATTTTATGAATTTTGTATCCTACTGACTAAACCCTGAACCAAAAATTTGAATTCTCTATGTAAACGATTCTTTTGTCATCATTAAAAAGGTGATACAGAAAACACAATTTGATCGACAACGTTTTCAATGACAACTCACCATGAAGAAAAGTAGAACAACCAACAACCATTCGTAGATGTGTTAGTCAGTAGAGCAAATGTCGGAAAACTGATAACCCAAGTCTACAGGAAGCCGATACACACTGATCAAATCCACAACTACAATGGCAACAACCTAACAATACGCAAAATTAGTTGCATGCAAACTCTATTCAAAAGAACCAGAATACACCACAGTACAACAACTTCACAGGGAAATGAAGAAAATTACTTCATGTCTATCTCTATGAAAAACGGCTACCCGAGAAACTTCATCAGAAAATACCTATCTCGTACATCATCAACTACAAAGTCATCGACAGAAATCAACAAATACATCATCCTACCATACACGAAGCATATATCAGAAATCACGAAAAGATTACTCAGAACACTTGATGGAATTGGTGTGGCTCATAAACCAACAAGTTCCCTCCAAACACTATTATGCAGACCAACGTACGCAACAAGCAAAGAGGACAAACCGAACATCATTTACAAAATCAAATGCAATAATTGTGGCCAACTTTACATTGGATAAAGTGGTCGCCCTCTTCGCCTTCATCCACACAAACACCAATCAGCTATTAAACTTCACGACATTTCATTACTCTTTCAATGCATGTGGATAACAACTTTGGACATGAATTCAATTTTGACAATGTTGAAATCTTGAACAGAGGAGGTACAAAGTATATCAGAGAATTTTACAAGCTTAGCATTCAAGTCAGTCAACAATCAACAGATATATAGACATGGACCAAATTTATCAACGATTGATCAAAATGATAAATGACAGAAAGTTCAGAGTTGAGGCAGAGGGACAGCCAACAGGAAATTCTTTGCAGTCAGTGACACAATAATCAAAGGAAACAATCAATCATAAACCAGTTGACAGGGCAAGCTACTGAATCACTCGTGGAGATATTGATAGCTCACTTCATACTAAAGTTGGTGTTGATGAAGTCGTCTAGAAACATGATGAAGGCTTCATGTTTAAATAATCCAAGTCAGTGAACACAATACAACGAAGGCCATTCACCTGAGCCGCAAATATTCTCCATTATTATAGAGAACAAAGTTTATATATGTTACATTTGCGGAAGCTATTCCCAGGCCTACTGTATTTAAATTCTGGTAACTTTTCACCTCTTCAACCAGTCGGGTAGTTGCACGTTGATTAATGTATTTTTCCCGAAATTGTGCACTAACGCATTTGGTTAGGAAAACTTTAGTCCCATGCTACTTCAAATGCACATTCTGTTAATCTTTCTGCACCCTGTATCACCAAGTTTCTCGTATTAACACTAAATGAAGCTTCATCTTTGATACTCATTCCTTATTACATTGCCTACTACTACTACTACTGATTGCTGCATTACTCGCTTTCTCCTCCTTTCAACACAACTATGCATCACAGTCGTCCTTTCACATTGCAAATATAACAATGAATTCTGTAAAATATTTTTTCATTGTCTCATTTTGATCGCATCCTATGTAGCTGTGATTCTTCCAGGCATGTAGACGTTCTTTGGCATCGGCTGTCAAAACTGGCAATATTTAGATGTATTTATGCAACTTCGTGTATGAACTGATCAGGAAAACAACCGTTTCCTGAATTCTCTCTTTTATGTGAGTGTGTTCTTAACGATTTATGATAAGTGAGATTAACTGAAATTTCTTATTGAATATAAAACATACACTGTACGCAGCCCTCTGAAGCTTCCTAGTGTGTGGTATTTTATATTTTTATTAAAGGAATTCAACATTCATCTTCCCCGCTGAAATTTTCTATGTTCGTATAATCTCAGCAGTCACTTCAACCTGTGATAGCTTAATAGGCACTTGAATGAATATCTAGTGTTTTTTTTTGTCTTTCTTCAAAGTGGATATACTGCAGTTAACCTGAATAATCGTGACCTGTTGGCTTATTCATGTTATAAGGTTGTTTGACACCTACTGATTACATTCGATAGTGTTTACGTTGTCATGAATTGACAGAAGTAGAAAATGCAACAAGTGGGATTCTATCTTAGTTGCTGATTGGTAACTCGCTGGCTATGAAACTAAGCAGTGCTGTTCTCAACTCTTCAAGTAAATTTGAAAACGTTTTAGGAGAGTCTGTGTCTAGCTCCTAGTTCCCCAATAATTCTCCTATTTATGTCAGTCTATAATGAATTCTGTTGAAAACTATTTGATCTGTACAACCATTAATTAAAGTATTTTAGTTATAATATTTATCAGCTGCAAAAATTCATTTCTTGTAGCATATATATTTGTTTCAGCATAGTTTTCCTTTAACGACAGTTTAAGTAAACGATATGGAACCACTTTAATATGATAAAGGAAAGAAACTGTTATCTATCTCAGTTAAAGCAAATCTCTTTTTGTTCTCATGGTATCACTAAATACAATTCTCAGGTTCTATTGCAGCAGTTTATCGCGTCGAAGCAGATCGTGAACTCCTATGCCACCGAAGGACGCCGTAAACGTCTTCTAGTACTATGAAAAAAACTTGATAGTCGTGCAAGCCATTGATTATTGCAATATAGTTTTAAGAATACAGAAAACTCTTTTTGGGGAAACGGACAAGTCTGTGAATTCTGTCGTTTGTAGTGAAAAATTCAATAGTTGTTTGTTTTGTGCAACAGATAAAATTATTGGCACTACCTTTCTTATGAACGTTGAAACTGAAGTAAGCGTCCTTCCTTCTAATGGCCATCAACATCGACGTCTCGATTCAGCAATATATTTACAGGTTGTTAACAAATCCATTTTTTTCACTCATTGACAAAAAACCAGGAGACTGTATTTCGGCCTTGATTTCTACATTTGCTGCAACCTATAATTAGAAGTGACTTCTTACGACATGATGAGCTGCTGCTGGACCTGAGTAACTTTTCCACGCTAGATTTGGTTATTTGATATATATATATATATATATATATATATATATAATTTAGTGATGCAGGATTATCTACCAGATGACATTGCAAGCTTAAATGGTTGCTCCTAATCATATCAACATGACATTGGTAGATATTACTGTATCACAGTGTGATATATATCAAATAAACAAGTCTAATATGGAATTTCACCCTACCACAGTGCCCAGTGTGATATCTAGTAGATAATAATGGTATCAGTGTACGATATATATCAAATAAACAGGACTAATATGGGATAACAGCCTACTATGCTAATACCGAGGAGCCATAGACTAATTATTTTAAATAATATAGACTACATGGTCAACACAGTCACTGATTCAACATTTGTGAATTCAGTAGTTACTTATAAAACCACTAATTCAAGTACTTAGTTGCCACATTAATTTGCTGGCCCACTGTCTGACAGATGTGAAGTACAACATAGTTCATCACACCCATACAAACGAACCAACATTATTTACATGTCCTAGACTCTTTGATCTACATAGCTTCGAAGCTCCAACAGCAGAATTGTGCAAATTCTTAAGCTTGGTGTTATTCAACCCATTAGCTGTGCATTTTCTATGTCACTTAATACAGCCCTGCAAAAGTCTACACCTGGAGTCCAACCGTATAGAGTTTATCAAGCTCTTTCAACAAACAGAGTATCCATAACCGATTTGCATCAACTTGAATCCTCCGGTTTCGCAAGTAATAAGCCCAAACTCACTGTTTCTTCAAGACAGATCTCGTCAGAGCTTATTGCTGTGTCCTTGCAAATCCCATTAATGTCCTAAAGACAACCATTATTACTCTTCTTGTTCAGTATTAGGTCGTTCGAATGCCTTTAGAACTAATGAACGCCTCTCAGACATTCCAACGTTTCAAACATAAACTCCTCATTCGATTTCTTTTTGTATATTTCTGCATTGAAGACGTATTCATCACTAATTCAAACGAAATAGAACACTTAAATCACTTGAAAATCGTTTCGCAAGATCTGACGAAAAAAGGTTAGTGGTTAACCTCAATAAACGTAAATCTTGAAAAACCTTATTTTGAGATAAAGGAGAATATTTGTAGCTCAGGAGAATAATTTTGATGGTGTTGTGTTTCCTGTGTTAATTGGTTTAACCGTGGAGCTTTCATTGTCATACTGGACAACATTATCAGCATAAATTTCAAAAGAAGTGATGCTTACATGATTCGTCGTCAGTCAAGAAGTCAAACTCGAAAACTAAAAAACGGCTGTCCTACTCTATTTGAAAAACATCTCCGGGATCAGGACTGGATCAATGAAGCCTTTTGGAATTGCACATCTGGTACAGACTTGCTGGCAGCATACCTAGCTATGAAGTATTTCAAGCACATGCTAGGGGGAGCTTCTTTTACAGTTTTAACAAACTACAGTCTTTAGTAAAGCCTTATCAGTTAAACAAGGTAAACATTCCTAAAATGAAATAAAGCATCTGGAGTATCTATCACAGTTTACTTCCGAAATTCAAGATATTAAAAGTACTGGAAACTAAGTTTCTAACACATTGTTATGCATACATGTCAATAACCTGCTGCGTCTGGATGCTAAATACTAACTAGCGCCTATTCGAGTTATAAATAGATGATTTAGAAATGAGGAAGTTGATTGTTTCGAAACCAACCTCTTAAGTTTTATCCAAGATCCAATTCAGTACTGTGAGGTTTATATGCGATGCACTTACTGGAAAGCTTCTTTCATTCATTCCCAAAGCGATGAGGCTTACTGCACTTGATAAACAGTATAACCTGTTGCACCCTGAGATCAACACCAAGATCAAGCTGATTACCAAGAAATTTGTGTGACCAAGTAATAATGGTAACGCAAAACGGGAATAACCCCAGCTAATATAAATATCTTTATTGGTTTTTTCTACTAATGAGAAACAGTTAGATGCTGAATGAATATATAAATCAGGATAACTTATACAATATTGACAGAAATGACTCCTGTGTTGCTGTTACCAGAAACCTTGTTTCTCCTGTTTAAAAGTGAAACGACGAATGAACCAGATAACCCTTATGTGCTTGCCTTTGTTGTCTACACATAACCGAAGTTATTATGAATGGTAATTCATAGTCTTCATCTCTTAGATTTCTGTCAACAAATACCAGCTTTCCCAGTTTTGCATTGTTTTACGCTTGGAAAACTCTTTACCACTTCGACAAACGTCGTATGAACTTGATGACACATGAATGAAACTTAACTGTAGTACACATGGATACTTCAACAAGGTGAGTATCCCAAAGTTCTGTCAGCCTGTTCAGAATGTTTATCACAAATGCATCCTATTCAAACATGCTCCTAATCGCAAATGTTACATTTGTTTGTTAAGGTTAAATAATTAACTAATATTACCTAGCGTTGATGACCCTCACTTTTCCTCACCATTATAACCTACTAGTGCTGCTGTCAGTAACAGGATTCGGGGAAAGTCCACTTTTCAGTTTACCTTGCTTTCCATTTTAACCAAAATTATCCAGAAAGTGTCTTGCCTCGTCAGTGTTCTTGAGTATCACTGCAAGTATTTCCTAGCTTTTATCATCTGTTTGTTAACTGCTTACTATATTCATCACCCTTTCTACCAAAAAATAAATACTGAGTCAGGTTTCATCCATACCAAAATTGTCGCCATTTTTGAACAAATGTTCACTTCACACCTAAAAAATGCCTTTTGCTTTTTTGTTATTCGAGAATATGAAGACGTTACGTGTTAGGATATAGTTTTACAAGCCCACGCAAAACTGTATGTTTAGATTTCCGTTAACTACTCTGAAATACTGATCCTTTATAATGAAAGCATATAGCTTTCTCATCCATTCGCTTGCACTGTTAGCATGATTATGACAAATGTAGAGTGGAATCTCTGTGTCAATGTTTTTAGTTAGCGCTGACGAGGAGTAAATGGTCTTTAGATCAACGTTAATGAAGGTGGGCTTTTTGCCATGAATCATCATACTACTACTTAAGCGATGAGCTTAAAAGGGAACAGTGATTATAATTTAGCAGATTCATGTGGTATATTTTATGCATTAAAATGGGCAAGTCTATGACTAACCTTTTGGTCACGTATCTGTTTCAAAGAAATAACATCAAAAAGCTGTTTTTGGATTTATAATTATCATGGTCATAGCTTTATTATATATTTATTGAATATTTCTCAGAATAAGCTCTTTCAGATAAGCTTTAATTACAGTAATGTAACAAAATATAAATCATTGATTTTCTGTAAGTGACACATTTGTAAGTGAGGAGTTTACCTCTTCTGGCATCAATAACTTATCTGAAACATTGAGGCATTTGGTCGCATTAACAGCTTTAAATATATACACAGTATGTTTACCGAAATCTTTTCGATTGATTCTAAAATTTGACCTGTCCACTTATTGAATGAATGGTAGAGGTTAGTTGACTTTCAGGTAAATCACACAGAACAAAAATGATAATTGTGAAGACTCTTACTTTACATTTTCGTTTGAATATGATAAATGACTTCTCATACTTCTCAGTATCTAATGTTTACCTAATTGGACCACTTTGATAACAGGTTTTCAAAATTTATTTTTATCTGACTAAATATTTTTCATCACATCAAGGCATTTCTGCCGATTTTATACTCTCGTACTTACATCCCTGTGAATTATTCATTCCTCTTCAGAACTTGGAGTTAAATTTTCCGCCGTAAAATGTAACTATAATTTCCATCTATTTTTCGTAAACTTATGAACACGGTTAATCATCATTAATTGTATTCCAGTTTGATATCAGTTTATTTGCCTGTATAATTACTCTTCTGAATCTATGTTTATGGGTTATGAATAGTCATTTTCAAAAGAAGTGCACAACTTTTAAATTTAGAGAAAAAGTCAAATTTTCATAGGTGTGGACTGTAATGAGACACATGCTTAGACAAGTAACTTAGACGATAAAGTTTGAGACCGAAGATGAAAAATTCAAATATTCATATATATATGATTTCTTCATTCTAGTGGTCTAATTCTCGTAATTCCTTCAGAATTCCTGCAAATATTTTTCTTTTTTTAATGACGAAGTTTCGAGTGAAACAATTTTCGTTTAAATATGGCGATTACTGAATCACACAACCAGTAACAACGTTACGAATGCATTTCGATTTTAATAAGGATTTCATATTGTTCCAGTATTCATCACAAACTGACATTAGTTGGAGAACCATTGAAAACCTAGGAGCACAGAACAGCTTTTTCGTCCTAGTATTGGATTCCTCGAGAGTACGCACTCATGATCCCGCTAGTGATTGAACGTAAGACCTTCAGGTTTCACAGTGCACGAGTTAACTATTCATTCAGAGGGTTAAAGTTCAATGGTTCGGAGTTTCCTAATTCTATTAATTCGCGATATAGCATGAATATCAACCAAGATCTCCAGAAGGTTCTGAGTGTGATACCCAGCGGGGTTTTGCGTGCGTACTGATGAGGAGTCTTATACTAGAACAAAACAGCTGTCCAGTGCTCACAGGTTTTCAGTTATTCTACAACTTTACGAATGTCATCCCCTTTCTTATTTCGTACCCTGTGCCGCCATCAACTTAAAAGATAATCCAAAGTAAGCACCATATGCTATCCATATCATGTTTGGTTCCTATCTGTTTGTCCCCCTACTCTTTATTTAAGATTTGCCAGGATCATTTATCATAGTGCGTGATGACTCATGAAAGTATTGAGGTATTTTTAAGGAACTAGTATGCCGTCCATCCATGTAATAGTTACTATGAGGTAATTTACTAACGAGTATATCACAAACATTGAAACTGTAATTTGCTAAAATTTGGTAATATCATTCATAAATGGTACTTTTCAGTATACATTTTGCTTCAACCTTCATTACACATAAACTACCTAGTTTTGATTTCTAGAGCGATTTTCATATTTGCTAATATACAAGACAATAACTTTAGCTCTCATTTAGTATCAGGTTCATCTAACTCTCCTCCTCTTATAGTTCCTATCTTCATGCCCAAAGACCTAAAGTTATGGTTTCCAATGTATTGTTTTGGCATTGAATCTTTGAATACTTGAAATGTTTCAATCTTCATCACGGTTAGCTGGATTAGTAAAAGGTCTGACATCAAAGGGATGTAACTCCCAGGGATTCCAACTTGCTTTGATCACTTCTGTCTTACCTGACAAAGTCTTGGACTAAGTATACTGACGCACGACAAAAGTAAGCCAACCGTTACATGACTCATGGCTGATGCAAGCGGAGTTTTTTCATGTCGAAGACTGACAGAAAAAGATTATCCTATCAGATGAGCATATGACTCCAATCTACAGTGTTGAATAAGTGACATAACTGCTGTAAGATATATCACCAATTCATTCTTGCCATGTGCTAGTTTATTAGTACATAAACAGAATTGGCAGCGAACTGTTTACAGAGCCTGGCGAAAACATAGTTGCAAAAAGCAATAAAACTAAAGTCTTTTTCATATTTTTAAGACATAATTAGCACAGAGAATCGAATTCCCATTCAAAATGGACAATATAGCTTATGTAGCTGATGAACCCAATGCAAATAATTGACTGCTAGACAACCAAACATTTTATGATGTGAAGATTAAATGCTCAAGGTGGCCGATTTCAATTATCTGACACAAGTAATTCGCAACACTGACACTTTTGTAGAAAACAGCTAAGTATATATTTAAACCGAATTCATTTGAGCTGTAGTATTTGCGAAATTGTAATGACAAATGTTTACTTTAGTTCCGGTTTACTCTTTTAAGATATATCTAACTACCATAAACTAAATAACTGATGTGAAATGAACTATAGTGTTTACAAGCACTTTCAAAAGTTTAGAATCTTGAGTTGGAAATCCTGGTGTTGCCTACTTCCCAGCTTTTTAAATCGTATGGCGACCAATGAAAAGTTGTACTTTTTCTCATTTTATAATCTTATCTCAAATAGTTCCCAGTTACTATTATATCCCCAGACACCGACTATTAGAAATGCTATGTACCTAGGGTGAGCATTGAGCCCCAAAATCTTGGGAATACATTTGTTTGCGGACAGTGGTAAGACTATATTTTTTGTAATTTGATGAACAAAACTACGGCTATCAAGCACCGAATTGTAAAACGCAACAAGTGAGACCTAAAAAAGTAAATATTGTGACTAATTGGAAAGAACACACATGAAGCAACATAGTTCTAAGTTTTCCCAAACATTCTGCGTCTGAATATCTGTTGATCTCATTATAATTCAATTCCGGTCAATACATATCTTACTGTGACACCATCGTAACAGTGCAAACTTGAGTCAGCATCTATGTCAACACTATATGACAACGATTCCTTTGAGCAGATAGAGGAGGCAAAGCCTGGTAAAATAATTCTTAAGTATTCCTGATTGAGTCACAAATGCAAACAATAGGAAATGCCTTGCA